>OX352266.1:14663545-15913545 GCA_947086405.1 Esperia sulphurella
TTGATTTCTTTATCTTAAATTTTTTTTATAAGAAAAATGTTCAAAATGTTTGTCAAAGTGCTTCCTACGAATTATTCGGATGGGAAAGTTGTATCTATTAAATTGGGTCATCTCACATACGCTCACACACTATCACACTATTATTTCTTAATTTCTTATTCTCTTCTGATTTCATTTCATCTACAATTACGCTAGACTCAGGCACAAATCTCTCTACGTCACTATATGCTCTAGTAAACATATTACCTTGAATTTTTAGGTTGTGACCCATTTCCACGGAATCGCGGCTGAATACACCTTGATGTAAGTATTTTATTTTTGGGACCATGACGTCATCGTGTGCAAATGTTTTGGATGGCAGTGTTCTGTTTTCTTTTAGTCAGGAAAATTATACGAAAAAACCTCCGTTAGTGAGTTGCAGGATTTATAGTGCACTAATCATCATTCACAGATCATTAATGATCGATTAGTCACTTAATTTTTGGTATATTTTTGGATTGTTGGAAAGGCCTATATTTGTGGAACTTACCCGAATGCATTTCTAATGCACACTTAGTGACAGGAATGACTTTATCATGATCATTACAAGTTTAAACCAAAATTAACCGTTCAGAATCAGAAATTATTTATTATTCACTTAGATACACATAATACAGCAGATGGCGGATATGGCCTGATTGATGTTTTATAATGTATTCCCTTAGTCGCCTCGTACGTCATCCACGGGAGGAGTTGGAGTGGTCCTATTCCCCTTTACCGGAAATCACACGGCAGCCACAGCCGGAATCCTCCGTCTGTCTCCGGCAGATGAGAGAGGGTTGTGCTCCTGCAGTGGAGACAAAAATAACCTGATGATGATGTTGAATACAGCAGATGTAATCTCTAATCTTTCCCATTTTGCCAATTCGGGTATACAATATTGTATAAATTGAAAATGTCAGAATGAAAATACCTAGTACAAAATGACAAAGCAATGACATAAACTTAACCAATGATTCATGCTGTAATAACAGTTTAAAAATACAGATTAATGTTTTCAGAAAACAATAGTTCATTGTCTTCGGGTGTTAAAAATTCATCAATTTATGTACTAGGTACATAGGTATGGATATTTTTATTTACGAAGGTAGGAATTATCTAGCTAATATAATGTTTAATAAATAGTACCTATCGGCAAACTGATGATACTGATACACAATTGTATGCAATCAGAGTAAGTATTTTACTAGTAAAACTGTCGTGGTTAATGTAGAATGTTAGCTAGCCAAATAGGTATTATTATGTAGAATTCCGAGTCGAAGAAACTAACGATTTGATTTTGTGTTTAACATTATCAAGCATCTGCTGTAGATTATAAATCAGTGCTTTGAACTCAATATGGTACTACTGGTCCGTTTAACGCCGAATGTGTAGGTGTAATCTTTTATATCTTTACATGCAGTTGTATCAGAGGCTGCGTATATTAGAACTATAACAATAGACACAATAGTATCCAATTTGTATACATCACTTACAACTCTTCGCCTTAGAAAAAAGTTATATAATAGAAAGGCAGAAACTTTTACTTACTCTACAGTTCAATGAGGCATCACTTTCTTTCCCTCGATTGCCATAAATTTGTCCTTACAATAGTTTGCCGCACAACCGCCAGGGCTCGATTACTTTACGACCGAAAACGATATTACAATTTACGATCGATCCCTCAAAGGATATTAGTCACGTCTCGATGATTTCTGCGTCATCTGATTATATCGATTTATTTATTAAGGAGAACCGCTGAGGCGTTATATTGATTATGTACCGATTTAATTCGATTGCCTTCTAGTAGGGTGTTATTTCTCACGAATTTGACGACATGTGAATGTGATCCTTTAGATTTGTTTCCTTTAGAAAGTTTATTGTTTACTGTTTAATTATTAGTATGTAGTGTAGATGTATATCCCTCTATCTACACAATATCAGATGTTAAGTTGAAATTGCAGGTAATTCTACGCATAGAGGCTTTCATTTCTCCGATGGCAAGTGAAACAACAATTATGGCGGAAGCAAATCTTTGGCTTTCCTTTCCGTTATAGCTGCTTTATAGGTTTTCAAATTTATTCGCTATCACTAAAGTCAACCATAACATCACTTATAAAAAAATTAGAAGGTAAGTAAAATGTAATAAGTGTATCATTATTGTTATCATTATCAACGCTTTTTGTTATCATTAAAAACAACTCTGTTTTTTACTTTTCTTATACAGATCCTGTTTACTATATATTAATTTGAACTATCTCTTTAGAATCTCCGATCAGATTCGTCATAAAATTCAATATTAAGAATCTGTCAATTATAATTTGTGATACTTTTTAGCTTCATCTACCATTCTAGCACTATTATCTGACTATCTGGCTAGCCATCTGGCTTATGCTTTATCAACCAGTTTTCGACTACCTTTCCGTTACAGCCTTCATCCATCTGTTCAAGATCCATCATACCAATTACCGACTAGTACGTATACTTCAGTATAGTAATATATGTCTACCATAATATTACAAGTCAGAATCAAAATGATCAATTAAGGCAATTTAAAACAATATTGCATTCAATTAAAAACAAATTTAGGGTTCGAAATGAAGGGTGAATAAGTTAGAATCCGCTTATTTAGGACAGCTGGGGTTTTTGGTAACCGTTCACAGAAATTGTTTAATTTGTAGGAGCTAAGCGGTTACTTAGTAGGCGATGGACCAAGTGCGTTTCCAGCAATGGAAATTAATAAAATTAATGGGAATTGACAGGTTGGTGATGATTATAAAACATTTCCTGAGAAGCTGGGGTGGCAACTGATACCTGATGATATAGTTTTGCTTAAAGATGTTAGCTTAGATTCCTGTGCTTCTCTACGGAAACGACGTGGGCCGGTCAAAGGTTTAGGTGATATCCTTTGATCTGAACGTAACTCCCTCGGTGCTCTAGTGGCACAACCCATGGCTTTACTCCGTAAAAGCGTGGTGTCCATGTCAGTATTCGTCCTGTACACTTGACATTGGCAAAATCCTAAGGAAGCTCAGTATAAACTGAAATGAATATACGCCACAAATGATATTGACGGCGGCGAGCAGCCGATTATAACTGCAATAGGCTAACATCTTCTTCATAAGAAGAATCTTCTTCATCATTTGTGGCGTACAGCTATCAGTTGGTTATGATGAGATGTAACCATCATTATAATATCATTGATAACCATCCCCAAAACTAAGCTGTTAGAGTACAGGCTATGTACAGGTTAGGTTCGAATTTGCAACAGAAGAAAATCAATTGTGTTTCGTATTATCCTTCACTTTGTATTTTGTCTGAGATACTAATTAAAACACTTGTCCGTAGATCAATCTTTATTTTTAACGTACCGAGAAAAGAGCACGTACCAAAAAGTAGCCATGTTTTTTACGTCGTTCTTAATTTGTTGCATGAAAAAAAACAAAGGTAACGCGTGGCATACAGCCTACAAAATCAATCCATTACAAATTGACTTTCCTAATCTATATCTAAACGCTTTCAGATGCTGTCTTGGGTCATAGCTTAGCGGAATCAAATAATATTCCGTGGTTCCTTAAGCATTGGACCGCGAAAACTGTCACGGCTAGCGGTCAGCGGTCGACCACCAACAAATTGTAGGTAATATACAAGCTTGTAGATATATTATTAGAAAACCGTAATGGGTGCAATGAAAATAGGGCCAAAAAAATAGGAACAGTTCCCTATAAAGAATCTAATCGTCATGATTATGAAACATTTGAAGGTAATAAATTTTAAAAGATAATAAGAACAGTAGTAAAAAGAATACAACTTTCTATAACGCTTATAGATCTTGACGATGTTTTAAAAAACAATATTAGTTCACGTCGCGCACCTCAGTGCCAGACAACTTTTCAGGAGAGCCATAAAACTGTTTGATTTATTTATTAAGTTAAATAACTTTTGTTTTTGATCCTAAAAGCCATGTCAGTCAGAGCAAATGACAGTCAGGCAAAGTTTCTTAGGTACTCTAGCTATTTAACGATCCAAACTCAAATATACTAAGCTGATTCTGAATTTAAAAACTTGTTTGCCGTGTGGTTTCCGGTAGAGTAGAATAGGATCACTCCAACTCTTCCCGTGGGTGTCGTACAAGGCGACTAAGGGAATACATTATAAAACATCAATCAGGCCTCCCCAACCCGTCTGGCCAGCGCGGGGAGTGTAGGCCAAATCCTCCGTCTGTCTCCGGCAGATGAGAGAGGGTTGTGCTCCTGCAGTGGAGACAAAAATAACCTGATGATGATGACATAACTCATTTTTGACATTTTATTCCTTACACTGAATGATATTTCAGGTATGGATTTGTTTAAAGGACCAATTAATATTTATTATAAATCCACATATGACAACCATCAAAAGGGGGTTAACACTGGCTAATGTCTGTAAAGGGACATGAGAAAACGGATTTAGGTGAGATGGATGCGAACAACCGAAAAGAGTGGCGCCTTTAGATTAGAATAGCCACATAGCCGGGAAAAGGCAAGGACAAAGGTTTATACGGACGATGTTCGTGTTATATTAGTGTTATTTGTATTAAATTTATTTGCACGAGTAGATCTAAATATATAACACAACTGGCACATTGGAGAAATATGCAGCCATGAGTATTTGGTATTTATTTATTCATTAAACAATTTGCATTGTGTTGAATATAATAATTAAAGGAAAAAACATATAACTTATAACAATTTAAGCATAGTAGTTACAATAGTAAAATAGCAACAATAATAAATGTCAATGGGTAATGTCACAATAATCAATTATAATAACAAAATAAAAAAAAGTACCTAATTACAATAATAAAAAAACAACAATTAATGTCAATGAGAATTCTAAAAAGTAGTCAATAAAACTTTAATGTTCTAAAAACCTATCAATCGAATAAAAACACCTTTCCACCAAAAAATACTTAAGTTTACGTTTAATAATATTAATACTTATACTAATTTTCAGTTCAGTTGGTAATCTATTAAAAAATGTCACCGCTTGATACTGAGCAGAGAGTTATAAAGTAGGTCCACAGTGGGGGCACCAACACCGATATACTCCACTTGGACCTATTAAGCTACAAAATATAGCTGCATATCTCGCCAGTGTGCTAGTTGCATTTATATTTCATTCCAGATTCATAGTCCTATGAAAACCAACGCTATTTACGTCTCGGTAACATATACATGAAAGGGTCACCAGCAGCAAAAACAGGTTTGTATTACCATGTAAACTTTGCAGTCCACTTAGGAACACCATCTATTGTGTATTTTGTTTTCGAGACGCAAATGCGTTTGTTTTCATAGGACTATTAATCTGGAATGAAATATACGTACAAGGGTGTCGCCTGATGCCTTCGTTCCATGAAACCTTCATTCACAACTTTTTATGAAATTTGGTTTTTATGTAGTTATTATAAATTGATTTGTTTCGAGATTCATATTTTTAGCAGAAACCCCAATGATATTTCATACTAAGAACATCCCATCGGCGCGCTGTTAACGGGACGGTAAAAGTGCGCTTAACGGCGATAGAAATAAGCACACTTTTTCTTAGTCGTGTTTTGATCACTAAGCTGTAACGATGCCTAATTGTGTCATTAAAAATGCCAAAATAATACGCCAACGACGCAAATAAGAGATAACACGCGAAAAATTGTAAAGAATAATAAAATAATTGAATTTTCTCAATAAATATCGAAAATTAGTAAACGTGCCATGTTTTGGCTTTGTAATTCAATGACGTTATACGCCATGGTTTTGAATGTCATTGGAAAACTCCCACTCCCGTGGGGTTTCTTTAAAATAACTCGCCAGCTTTATTAAGAGATTTCATACAACTATTATGGATTTCAAAATATATCAGTTTACTAGAGTAATGTACCGAGTATCATTAAAATCAGTAAGGTACTACACTGTCAAGAAAGTACCCCGGTATTTTCTTGACAGAGTAGTACCTTACTGATTTTAAGATCAATAATACACAAAATGTTTTAACTTTGTATATTAGACATTTTTTAACTACGCCAATTGAACTTAGGACAAACGTATTTAGTAGTTTCGTATGTTGGGAATGTTGATTTTCTATTTATAATTGTCAGACTTTAGACGTTCACTGCTGAACATAGGCCTTCCCGAACAAACGCTACCACATCCGGTCCTGCACCCTCCGCATCCAGCCGCTTCCGGCTACCTTCTTAAGGTTGTCGGTCTGAAAATATAAATTTAGATTTTCGAAGGACTCCTAAGGATCCTTTTATAGGCAACCCCCCCCCCCCCCCCCCCCCCTTCAATAGCGTAAATGGCAAAATTTATCAAAATCGGTGAATAACTCCTAGCTAGGTTCATATGTCAGTTTAATGACGTGAAAACGAAAGTAATCTTACTAAAATATATAATATTCTTAGCAACTTGGCTACCAACCACATGGGGCCTCTGTACTTAACTTACTCGCTAATTGACTAATTACATTAACAACTACCCTACAAGAGTTGAGCAAGTCTCATGTTCACATCGTTATAGTTCAAAACTTGAGTTAACTTGAGCGCTGAAACTTGCATAAAGTGTGATTACCGCACGAAATATTAACTTTCGGTCTAATTAAAGTTAAGTACTGACTGAAGTGTGACCGCTAAGCTCGTGCCCCCATTAGAATAATTCTAAGTAAATAATTTAGATGCACGCTTTTACTTAGAATTTTCTGGGGACCCGACAATGAATTCTAAACGATATCTTCCTTAGGAAATCTCCAAAGTTCTGCGTGTATAAATATAAAAGTTTGATTTTCTGTTTAATTTTTAATTTCGAATTTGGAAGAATAAATAAATAAATCAATAATAAATAAAAATCACAGACATTCACACCAATTAGCCAGTCTCAAACGAGGTAAAGCCTGTGGTATGGGTACTAGATAACGGATACTTAAATAAATATATAAACATCCAAGACTTGGGTACAAACATTCATATTCATCATACGAACATTTGTCCCTAGCGGGATTCGAACCCGCAACCTCCGGCGTGGCAGTCCGAGAGCTACCGTTCCGCCACGGAGGTCTTGGAAATTACTTTGGCATTTTGAAGTCTAGAAGTCTCTTTCTCATGAATGATTGCAAATGAGATCCCCTCTAGTATTGCCAGATTAAAAATTTAGTTATATGTTTAATTTTGTATGTGATTTATGTATTTTTAGAAAAAATCTAATCAGCTGATTACCATAGTGACTTTGGACATTGTCACAGTTATCTGTTTTGGAATTAGAAAACGAAATCACGCATCAGTAAATGAATACACATTGTTATTAAGAACGCGTTTGCATAACCAATATATGATTTTTTTATAATTGATTCAGGACTCGAACACCAATTAGCATCCATTAGTTTTAGCATATATGTAAGCAAAGTATCGTATATCCTAGGTAAATATACAACAGTTTGGGGGAAATCGGATATCTTTCCATTTGTACAGCAAACAGTGGAGTAATCCATCAAATCAATATTTGAACATGACTCCGGTATAATGAAGGCATTACATTGCACCCCCTGGTGAGGGAATGACCCTCTTTGTGCATTCTGAGTGTTGCTCGTCCAAAACCCTCCTAACTACGCACGTGTCGATTGTGTGAACCCTCCTTTATTGGTCTACTAACAAGACACGTTCTTTAGTTTGAGTTTGAATTTTACCAATGTCTTACGATGTATACGATGCTTGATATTAATGTTGCCACAGTTTCGCTTAATCTTTACTTTGAAGTTTGTCGCTCCGTTTGTCATTCATAGCGCTAATATCTAGGAAGCAGTAGTGATTTTGACTTTGACTAAGTTCACCTCTCTTCTATATCGTAACAAAACTGTCAGAACGAGACTGCAGAACAGAGGTGCCTACGCCAAAGGACAAGGAGAAAATACATCCCATATACAATCGTACCGCGACTAAGAATTGTTGAGCATTGTGTGCGACATCAAGCAGTTGGGTTATATAACTGCCTGCCTACTCAATTTAAAATCATAGATAATCCACTTATCTTTAAAAACACTTTGAAGCGCTTCTTGTTGGAAAAGAACTATAATTCTATTGATGAATTTGTAAATGCACGGTGATGCATAATTTAATTTAATTTTTTTATTGTTTTTAATACAATTTTAATAACTGTTATTGTTTATCTATAATTTTATGATTACATTTTATGTCGAAATTATCCGACACAATGCAATTTGTTATGGAAAATACACTGAAACTGAATA
Source organism: Esperia sulphurella (assembly GCA_947086405.1). Lineage (NCBI taxonomy): Eukaryota > Metazoa > Arthropoda > Insecta > Lepidoptera > Oecophoridae > Esperia > Esperia sulphurella. Next base: position 14,671,835 of record OX352266.1, read on the forward strand.
AACTGTGGGTTGAGTCACTAATTATGAGATTGCAGGTTAATTACCCCCACTAAATATAAGTATGCGCAGCATAATAAAAACTACTTTATTTTTTAATGCTCTGGTACAATATATCCTAAAACGACCCCGGGTACTTCCCTTAGGAGTTAGGGGAGTTTGAAGGACCTCATTTTAACTTAGATTAAAAAAACATCTTAATTAAATTATTATAAATGATAATAAGTGCATCGGTAATAATGGGAAGTTTGATAGAATACCGTGGAAGTATTGCCGTGTGGTTTCCGGTAGAGTAGAATAGGACCACTCCAACTCTTCCCGTGGATGGCGTACCCGCGACTTCGCCCGCGTGGACAACTTAACACAAATTATTATGTATTTCCCGTAGGAATGGGATGCTATTCGGGATAATAATAATAATAATTTGTTTTATTTCAGATAAAAAGCCCATATAAAAATACAATACAAAAAACTATCTTATGCCTATTCTTGGACCTAACCTATATGTGTGCCAAGTTTCGTCACGATCCATCCAGTGGTTGAAGCGTGATTGAGTAACAAACATCCAAATATCCAAACTTTCTCATTATAATATTAGTAGGATGGTACTGTCATTTCACAGGCCAAGGGGGGCCATAAAATCGATATCCGATAAAGAGTGCATAATGCACTTAACGCATCGGTGATTGCACCCCGCCTCCAGGCGATGCATTTGCGACGTGCGCTGAATTATTTCCGTGCGACTGATTTTGTGGGTAGTAGGACCGAAGTATAAAAATAATATTAGTGAAAAAGAATATATAAGTATTGTTTATTGCACTTTAAAAAACTAAATACATAAATCTATGAAATTATGTGTGTGTCATGTACCTAACAGTTTGTTAAACACCATATATATATCTCTGGTACAATCAGTCATAATATATTGCATTTCTGTATGGGTTGGTGCAGCGAAACCAAAATTTTTGGAGCTTGAGCGTGCTCAAAGAGGTCTTATTAAGGTGATGTATTTTAAGAAATTAAGATTTCCCACTAAAAGTCTGTACAAACTAAGTAACCTTCTCTTTGTAAGGAAATTGTATATTTTACATAGTGTCTTAAAACTACATAAAATGCTCCCACTTGATCAGAGTATTCTGAAAAAAAAAAGAAATAGACATGCAGTAGCTCACGTTCCTAGAGTTAGAACAAAAATTTGCTGGTATTCAGTGTGGTACTTAATTAAATAAACAAAAAATTAAACATTTATGAAAAACCTTTATTTGAATGTAAAAGACTTACAACTAAAGGTCTAAAAACTAAAACATGGGAAGAAACTGAATCACTTCTATTATATATTACATAATAATTATTATTCTAAAGATATCACACATACACACACACACATACACACACATACACATACACTCACACACACACACACACATGCACAACATGTATTTTGGCGGATTCACATTAATTAATCTTAGTTATCGCTTAAATTATTTTAATATCTTTAAGTGTTTTGTAATTAGGAAGAGCGGGGCTTCTAAACACAGGCTTTTACGCTTAAAAAGAAGTACCAGCGCATTATATCTATTGTAAAATACTGTTAAAACAATAAATATATTTGAAATATATTTGATGTGTACAAAAGCGAGCTCATCTCCAATAGAGATCCCTTCCAGCGAACGTTATCGGGTGTGACACAGGGTAGTCAGCGAAGAGGGGGGGATACTACATATTTATCAAATAAATAATAATAAACATACCTACCATATTATACTGAGTGAGACAGATAGTGATTTTAAGTTTTGTCTATCTAGAATGAACGTCTGAGGTTTCATATTCATAATTATTTATTGCATCATGTGTTACAGGTTTTACATTTCACAACATGACCCTGCAAGGGTGTCGCCATCTTATATTTAAATTAATTACTATTCTTATTATTACCCCCGAATTGTTAGATTAGATTTATTTATTTCACTTTTACATCTTAAAAATTCAATTTCACATGTCATTCTAATATGGTAAAAGGGATCGTCATAACATAAAATAATGTACAAAGTATAAATTACAATGTCAACAATTCAAATAATGTCATAGTATATAACATATTATCGATTTCAGTATATAATATTAAATGTTTATTCCACATCTGCGCGGCTCGGACAGTAAGGGAATTGAAAAAGAATTTGGTTTTGGAATTGGGATGGGTGAGGGTCTTGGTGACGCAGGCACGTCAAGAATGGTGGATAGGGGTCACTCAATCTATGAGTTGTCACAGCCCAACTAATTCAGCCTAAAGTGGAAACATACCCGCCTCCTCACCATTCTCCCCCTGCAACTCCTCTAAGCGAGGATCAACGGAGATAACTGCAAAGACACCTACCAGTGAAGGTAGGGCAAGTCCCAGGTCATGAATTTACGCTACCTTGGGCCCCAGACAAATTTAACTAGAGAAGTAAAGAGTCAAAGTAGGAAGGGAGTTCCCACTTCCCCTCTAGCAAATGGGAGTGTAGCAATGACCTGGCGTGGACTAAAGTGGAAACAGACGGAAAGAATACACAGCAATTGAAAGACATAAAATAAAAATAGATATATCATATCATACATATATCCATGCAAAATAAGTCGTGCTAACTCGGTCGGCAATGGTGGGTCGGTCGGCGACCAAATTTCTATTCATGGTTTGACCCAAAGAGAATTTATGAGCTGAATAAAAAGTTGGTAACGTCAGTCTTGTAAAGGTGCGGACACACCCCTGCCATTTCCCCGTGTCAAGCGGGGGTGACACGCAACTGTACGTATGTAGCACAGTACGTTAGTCGATAACTCCCCTTTTACAGAGAGGTCGTTGACTGTGCTTTCGAAGAAGGCGAAACAGTATAAAATTCAAGAGATTTCCATAATTTTTTCGTATCTATTTGTATGAAAGAAATATATCGACAGTGTAATAGTAAAATCTATATATAGTTTTTTATCTATATTAGTATGTATATGTTTTTTATTTACGTACACACTATGTCTGCCTCTCTTATTTCAACTATCAGCGGGTCTGCTGGAAGAAATCTGTCTTAGAGATAAGTTCGCCCTTTGTACTTGTGTTTCTTTTAATGTATTATTTTTGTTTTATCTGTGTGTGTGCAATAAAGAGTTAAATAAATAAATAAAATCCGTTAAAGCGAAATTCTGGGAACTTAATGGGTTTAAGGGAGTGCATGGACATCCAGTGTTGCAAATGCCACCCTCACCTGCACGTGATGCATCTTGCTGATTGACTAAAGAGGCCTTGCGACCGACAATGGCGGTATAAACCATTCTCTAAGTCATTAATACGACAGACCGGTGGCGGGCAGCAAGGACATTATAGGCAAAACTACCCCGTGAGCATGACCGGGTGTGGTGGCGTTCACTGGTGACGACCTAGTCCTGCAGTGGACGTCTAAAAGCTGATATGACAATGATGATGATTGATGATTGAAATAAAGTTTAAAGCTTTTTTGAACTACTTTGGAGTTTAAGAGACATGATCCGAAATGAGGCGATCCGCCAGAGGACTAAAGTCTTCAACATAGCTCAGAAAGTTAGTGCGTTGTAGCGGCAGTAGGTCATATCTGTCGGAGAATCGATAACCGTTGGGCTGAACGAGGTCTCTAGTGTAGACCGCGACTGGGCAGGCGTACTGTGGGACGTCTCCTGTCTTGATGGAGCGAGGATCTGTATAAGGCGGCTAGCAGTAATTGGAGAACCGAAGATTGGGTTTAGTTGCGCGCCTTAGGGGAGGCCTATGTCCAGCAGTGGACTTGTACAGGCTGATAATAATGAACCCGTACAGCTTTGCATCTTGTACTAGTAATAAAACTAAAAAAACTGACGTTTATATCTTTGATACTTTGTTAAAAATGACATCGTGCATGACTTTACATTTAAATGCTGACACCATTATCGTTTAAACTGTACGAAATTCGCTAAATTACAATGGTGCAAAAACTCTCTTACTTATACCGTGCAAAATTAATGACACAACATATTGAAAAATATCATTAAAACGAGAAAAAAACGGCAATGGAAGAAATAAAGTTACAAGAATCATTGAGCATTTTTGCTCCATTTAAGTCGTACTACTGGGGTATGAATTGCGGAATTTAGATTAATGATGTTCAGGCAGACAACAATTCGGCGAATTTTGGGGTGGTACTCGCAAGTATATGTACCTACCTATGGATTTTACATCGAAATCATGCATTATCAATCATGTATCTAGCAAATCGTATTAACAGGGAACGGTTACATATGCATTCAGCATTGAATCAACATTATAAAACATCAATCAGGCCTCCCCAACCCGTCTGGCCAGCGCGAGGAGTGTAGGCCAAATCCTCCGTCTGTCTCCGGCAGTTAAGAGAGGGTTGTGCTCCTGCAGTGGAGACAAAAATAACCTGATGATTATTAAATCAACATAATGCTGTAAAACCACATTAGTTCTTAAACATTTTGAATTGTAGAGGAAGTTGCATCTAACCAAAAACAAATTAAATCCCCTGTTTATAATATTGACAGTGGCATGAGAAATTGTGATTTAACGATAAACAAACAAAGTGCATTTCTCATTAAAAATAATCTCTGCCACAAAATAATTATCACCATCATCAGTGCCTACAGAAGGCACTTTCTGGGGGATAACGTGGGTCACAATGGCGATATTAATATAATATTGAGAAGCCCCTTATCTGATAAGGCAAAACAATTATATAGGTTCGTTACGTTATCTCTCAGACTGAGGTCTGAATAACTTGACAAACTAGTGTTTCCTTACGAGGCTGGCATTGACTTTAGCGAGTCACAAGCCTCAACAAAAATTAGATAAAAAAAAAAAAAAACCATCATCAGCCGAAATACCCACTCTACTCCTATACACAATTCATTGGGGGATTTGACGTAATCATCACGATTGGCAGGCGGATTGGTGATTGCAGTAATGATCTATATACACAGGAGAACGCTGCGGCCCGTACCTGGTGCCATCCCTTAGTCGCCTTGACGATACCTAGGGGGTGATTGGGGGTGGTCCTATTCTAAGCCTGGAACCACACGACTCATCATCATTCATCATTAGGTTATTTTTGTCTCCACTGCAGGAGCACAACCCTCTCTCATCTGCCGGAGACAGACGGAGGATTTGGCCTACACACTCAGAGTCATCATCAATCAACCTTTTATAAAGTTCCTGAAGTGAAGAATCTCATTATTGACAATGCTTGAAAACGTGCGTGACGTCGCATTGTAGCGACACCGTAATCCCAAGTAATCCAACCAAGAATGAGACCATCCGTCACGTTGATGAAACATCAACATGACATCTGTCAAATAACATTGACATTGGCGAAGGAAGTAGAGCGGAATCATATTTAACAGTAGGGGTCCAATTAAAGTGTACTTAAAAACTAATCCTTATACAAACGTTAAATATTACAATACGTATTCAAAGCAGGGGTCGTCTCATTCTTAGACATAGTCTAAGGTTAACAAATAGATGCGACAAAGGCGAATCGCAATGCCCAAAGAGTCAGTCAGTAGCTTTAAAAAAAAGTGAAACATAGAATAAAGAGCAAAGTAAACAATACACTGAGGTTCATTAAAAATTCACTTCGCAATCCAAACTAATTGAGTCGGACAAGACCTTTTGTATTGTCGCACTTGAAGGTGAAAAAGATATGGTTACATGCATCGTTACTTGTGTGAAAGAAAAGGAGTAACAATAGAAAATACAAGACAAAAAGGATGAGTTGACTAATTAATGGCACATCGAGGCATCGGAGTTGAAACTTAGTGGGAAAAATCACAAAATTGCAACATTTCGATATGCGACCTTCCAAAAAACAGACATACTTAATACAAATCCCGCTAGGGGCAAACGTTCGTATGATGAATATGAATGTTTGTACCCAAGTCTTGGATGTTTATACAGGGTTACAGGAAAAGTCGTGCTAGATCCCTTAAGGGTGTGGAGCACCCATCATTTCTGACTTATTTCACTATGAAACACCCTACCCTAAACTTAACCCTTTTCGAGATATTCGACTTTTAATTTTTTTATTGAAAATTGCTGATTTTTAGGCTACTACATTTATTTTTGTTTATTTTGTGTATCTTATTATTATTATTATTGCATTTTTACATGTGTAGTAAGATGCTTTAGGACGTCAATCATTAAAATAGTGCACAAGTTAATTGAATAGACTGTAGTAGACAAGTGAAAGAAAAGAAATAAAAAACATATTAGAAAGTTTATTTTTCTCTAAGGGATATCTAAAAAAAATGTTATGGTAATTGTTCGGCAGATGTTTTTTAAAATATTTACGTTTCATCAGCTATCTAACGAGGTGTAACAATCTAGGGTTTGTATTACATTTCGTGGAAAAAAAGTAGTTGGGACGCTCCAGGTAGCAGTTCTAACGGTCCCACGCCTATTGTCCTTCAAGTTAAGACGCACCGTGCGAGCGAGACAAGTGACGATTTATGTAGGTACGAATGAAAGAAAAAATGTGTAGACACCGGCTAGGACTGGGAATACAACCGGAAACATTGTTTTGGTTGTCAGTCTGCTTTTGTGCTTCGTACATAGTAGATGCGATATCGTTTTGCTCTTTTTCTCGACTTGGCTGTGATTCTGGACTATTTCTTCTGATTTGTGACTACTGTGCTTGTTAACCGGACTCTGATTTGTGCCTGTGATACGGAAGTGTTGAGTATGACGTCCTACACACCTGAGGAATATGCTGATATGCTTATTTGTTACGGATACTGCGATTGTGTGTCTGCGCAAGCTCGCAACGAATACATAACTCGCTACCCCGGTCGTCGAGTGCCGGATGTGGCCGTTTTTGACAGAGTTTATCGAAGACTTCGAGAAACTGGCTCTGTTTTGAGACGAAGTACAGACATGGGAAGACCACGAATTGACGACGAAGAACAGGACAATGAGATAGTGCAACGCTTTCGAGCGGATCCGACTACTTCCACTAATATTGTTGCCCGTGATCTGGGGCTTTCGCAATGGAGAGTGTGGTTTACAGTGCATACTGTTGGCCTATACCCGTACCATTACACGCCAGTACACGTTATTGAAGAAGGGGACCCCGCGAGAAGATTGGACTTTTGCAGATTTATGCTAAATGCTGATGTAGAAGACCCAGATTTTTAAGAAATATCTTGTGGACGGATGAGTCCAAATTTGATAAAGATGGCATAACTAACTATCACAACGCCCATTACTGGGCCCTAAAAGAACTAAGGAATCCCAATAAGAAAAGAGTGAAGGGGTCCCAACGAAGATTCAGCGTGAATGTGTGGATGGGCATTATCTCCAATCATTTGATTGGACCTTACTTTCTCCCGGATAATCTAAACGGGGAAAGCTACGAAAATTTCCTGAGAGCAGACTTGAGTGATTTGCTGGATGATCTGCCACTCAACCTGATCAGGGACATGTGGTTCCAACACGATGGCTGCCCTGCCCATTTCAGGAGAAGTGTCAGAGACTGGCTGGACACAAATTATCCAAACAAATGGATTGGACGAGGTGGGCCATTGCCATGGCCAGCAAGAAGTCCGGACCTAACCCCCATGGATTTTCATGTGTGGGGCTGCATGAAAAGTCTCGTGTACAGCGAGCCGAATCCAGTTTCGTCTGTGGAAGACTTAAGAGAAAGGATTGTGGATGCAGAAAATAAAATGAGGACCACATTGACCACTGGCGTAGTGAAGACCGGTCTCCGTAGAAGGATGCGACAATGTATTAGAAATAGAGGCGGCCATGTTGAACATGAACTGTAGAAAAAGAAAAAGTTGTGAGAAAACCTTTAATAAATGGCATTTCATGCTTACCTATTGTTTTATTTTACTTTTTAGGGCTAAGTATACATTTTCTTCTCCACTGTCGCCTATGAAACTAAATTTTTTTGAATGCATTTGAATAAAACCCTACATTATTATACCTCGTTAGATAGCTGATGAACCGTAGATATTTTAAAAAACATCTGCCGAACAATTACCATAATATTTTTTTTAGATATCCCTTAGAGAAAAATAAACTTTCTAATATGTTTTTTATTTCTTTTCTTTCACTTGTCTACTACGGTCTATTCAAATAACTTGTGCACTATTTTAATGATTGACGTCCTAAAGCATCTTACTACACATGTAAAAATGCAATAATAATAATAATAAGATACACAAAATAAACAAAAATAAATGTAGTAGCCTAAAAATCAGCAATTTTCAATAAAAAAATTAAAAGTCGAATATCTCGAAAAGGGTTAAGTTTAGGGTAGGGTGTTTCATAGTGAAATAAGTCAGAAATGATGGGTGCTCCACACCCTTAAGGGATCTAGCACGACTTTTCCTGTAACCCTGTATATTTATTTAAGTATGTGTATCCGTTATTTAATAACCATACCACAGGCTCTGCCTAGTTTGGGACTGGATAATTGGTGTGAACGTCTGACATATTATTATTATTATTACAAAGCTTGATATAGTTAAATCCTAATATAAATATCAATAAGTAGGATATAGAAGTTAGTTTAAAGTATGAATACCATTGAATACCATACTTAATGCGGTTTGCTAATCATACATAATTCTCTGATATAAAGTATAATTAGATTTGTTTTTTAATTTAAAACTCATATAATTAAATTCCGTGTATAATGAATTGAAACCAGTTACTTGCCACCCAAGGCAAACAAACAATTCAAGCTGGCAAAATGAATTCAGCAGCATCTCATAATATATTAAAATCGGTCTAGCCGTTTGACAGTGGGTGGTAGCAGGTGATAACCCTGGGCTGGACTCATCGCAGTTGGAAAAAACTTGTTATAAACAGATTAAAACTTCATATATATCAATGAGTAAAAATTGGAAAGCTGAGCAAAAAAATAATTGGAAACAAAACAATACACAAAGATAAAGTAAACCAAACAGGAGCGTATCAAAATCCCACAATATCTCCACAAAACTTTTGCAAAAACAATTTCTGGATCAGATATTCGGGTAAGATTAACATTGCAAGAGACGGGGAAGGAACCCTCGAATAAACTCTGTTTTTTATGTAACTGCTGCACGGACGATCCGCGAGGGGTCCCAAAGATAAAGATGCAAGTTTAAGGCGATGCTATTGGACAGAATTCGCAAAGGGAGACACCCAATTTTAAGGGCGTACGGAATATGGAAACGTTGAAGTTTTGCCAAATATTTTTCAAGTTTCATACTTATCGATTCATATCTCTGGTTTAAAGTAAAACATTCACATCTATGTAAATATTTCTTATTTGCACAAAAACACTGCAATAAAGAATAGTGAGAAAACTAGAACCGAGACTATTATTTACTTGATTATAGTACCAAAGAGGGCAAACTTAAATATATTTTCGATAGGTAATGTCAAAGAAACTATGGAACTGTAAAATATGAAACGGAAAGGCTCCAAAGAAGTTCTCTCGGTTCTATAACAACGAGCCCTTAAAATACCATCAAGTGACAATTTAACATAAGATGAACCGTCAATTCGTATGCTCAATCAAATGGAATCTGAAATAAAATCGCTGATTCAAACATATTAATTACCAAAACTTTTACTATCAGAACAAAAGTGAAAGATAAATCAAAGCCTATAAAACACAATAACATGTGTGTTAGATATATATCACTATAGAATCATGAACGACCTACTGAAGATACTTCTGTATCAAAGTTAAACAAATTTATGACCCGTAACGCCGCATTTGTATTATTTTGTTCACTATAAATCATACAAAACGTATAGTTAACTATAGGCGCGGAATAATTCTGCGCATCTAAGATTTGGTTACGGATCGCTGAACTAATTTGGACTGCTGATAATAATAGGAGTCATACCTTTGTGAGGAAAGTAGATTGTACAGTTCAAGTAACAACCAAAATTTTATTCTTTCTTTTATTTTAACGAGGTTTTGGACCTTATAGTACTTAGCGACTACACATACCTCAAACAGCGCTAAGCGAAATCGTATAAATGTCACAAAAATTCAAAATTTCTGCCGTCTAATAATTTGAAAATAAAATAGGAAGTACGGAAATCTTCAATATAGAAAGTTCAAAAAGAACTGGGAATTTATGGACAATGCATAGTTACATGTATCTCAAACGAAATATGCTTCAGGTTTACAGGTGAAAGCATTTTAGTTTTATCCTCACAACGATTGTACTATTATGATAATGTAAAACTTCTAATAAATAAATAATTATGTCATAACATAAAAGAACACAAAAACAATGTTTGATCAACTAGAACAAAGTCATGGCCCACAGCAAGAATCAATCTTCCGGCGTTCAAGGCAAATCGCATATCACAAAGAAAATAGGAGGTCAATACAGACAATTTATAGCAAAAACTGTCTAAAAATAGAGTTTATAAATATATGAAGCCCCTTGAAAGTGAAATACGAATGACGTTAACAACCTTTGACAAGCAAATGCGAAATAAAGATGCAACGGACTTCAAAACGCAACAATACAGTTGTCAAATAAATATAACAAAACTGGACGAGACAGATGTTCTGACGAGTAACTCAAGACGCAGGAATTTTATAAGAAAACTGGAATAAATCGTCGTGGGATACGTTTCCGGGGTACAGAACCGGTCGGTGAAGTAATTGATAATAGTTTTAATAATAAAAGTAATCAAGTTCATGGGAAACTTAGAGTTCAAGGTAAAACAAGTCGACCCTAAAGAGTATACGGTAAGAATTAGAGATTTACAAGCTATGGTGATACTAGCCTTACGGTTTTTTATGATTAGGAGGGCAAACAGGCAGACGGTTCACTTGATGGTATAGACACGCCCATAGACACGTGCAAAACCTAGGGAATTGTTAGTGCATTGCCGACCTTGACATTCGCCGACATTCCTTGGTAGAAGCTAGCCTATGATAACGAACAAATTGGAGATCAAACAGAGAAACAATCAGTAGAACTCTTTTATGATAATTATTATCAAACTAGCTTTGATAAAGATACTTTGGTAGTTGTGGATATCGGTGAAGGCTCCGCTATAGAAATATTAACTTTCAATACGCACTGTGACGTTCTAAGCATCTTTGTTGAATAAAGAGATTCGAAGTTTATATACCATTGTCAGAAGCCAAAATGATTATCAATAATCCGTCCAATTTGAATAAAGCTGATCCAGGCAGACTATATCAAAAGCCTCTCGCAAAACAATTGTAAACAAACGTTTCGACCTTAAGACATTTGTTGTATGCAATTGTTGACCCAGGGGTCCAACCCCTTTTCTAAACTGTCAAGACGTAACAATGTCAAACATTACATGCAGTCTGCCATGTCACTCATGACAGTGAAGGTGAAAATGCAGTTTTAATGGCATATGAATGAGTGAATGCAATGCAGTTTGAAGAAAGAAACGTGTCACTTGATCGGAGCGACTGGCAGTTTCACACAATAATAATAATAAGGCCACTAAAGCACAAGGCCAGTACATATCATAAGAATTAGACGTCAAATAACAAGTAAACCAGGACCAAATTCATATGCCATACAAAGAGGGAACGTCGCCAGCCTTCTGGGCACAATGCCCCAGTGCGACCACCTCGACGGCCTATTTTATTACTTGTAGTTTAGTGTTAGTAGTATTTCTATTTTTTAATGTTTAGTTATTTTTGGCTTATGTTTTAGAGTTTTTAAGTTTGAAAAATATGTCATTCAATGAAACATTAGACATAGGTTAAAACAAAATGCTTTACAACTCTATTAAAACGTGAATTTACGAAATCATTGCGAAGAGGGGCTATTTCCCTTAATGTTATTTATTGAATTGTTTTAGTATGAAATATTTCTGAAGCTGTAATTCCCGGCTTAGAATAGGGCCACCTCCAATCGTCCCGTGGATGTCGTCAAGGCGACTAAGGGATTGCACCAGGGACAAGCAGCAGCGTTCTCTTGTGTATATTAAGACCATTATTGCAATCACTACTCCATCTGCCAAGCGTAGTGATTATGGCAAATCCCCCAATGGACAGTCCACCAAAAGAAGCATTCTATTGGGGAGGCTTAACACAGTCAAAGTCAAAATCATTTATTGCATATGAGTGCATTCATATGCAATAAATGATTTCGACTTTGAAATGACGTGTATAAATGTACCAAGTGCATACACTTGGTACATTTACACACGTAATTTTTATTATCGACTACGCTTCCTAGGTGTTAGCGCTGTGAAGAAACGGCGCAACAAACTTCACGCAACGCATCTTTTTAAGTTCAGCAGTGGACGAATTTCGGCTGATGATGCAATATTTTATTTTGTACTCTAAAGTTATATCTACATACTATAATATGGAACACAAACGTACCAAAGTAATCCTTATTTACACAAAAAGAAACCAATATCCGATTCACAAAAAAATCATAGATTATTTTTATCTAAACTACACATTCAGACGCGGATAAAAGAATAGAAAAAATACAAACACAGCCAACGTATATTACAATAGATAACATTTAAAATGAACTGTTGTTCAAGGGAATTAAGTAGAAAAAAAAAATCAATGTTAGGGATTATCCGCACTAAAATGTTGGAAATTAATAAAGGGTGACTAAAGGTCGGTGATTTAGAGATAGAAATGGTATCGGAGGACGATTCTAGTGAGGCATCCGTATGGTTACTATTACTAACTATGGTTACTCATAGTTAGGGAACGTATCCAAACTACGTGACCCATTTTTTACTACACCCCCTGGTGAACAACCGTAGTATATGCCAAGACATCCCCTTCCCCCCTAATTTTCACGTATAAATGCATAAATTTTTACAAATAGAAACTTAAAAGAAACAAAATTTGCTCATATTTGTCTATATTAATACGGCGCTTGCCGCGTGACGCCAAGAGTGCGTGCATTCCTATAATTACACGTGAAAAAAATATGATCAAGAAGAAAAAAATTACAGTTTTTAATCAGCTGACGTTCGTGTTGCCACCTGAGTTTAAAAAGAGCTAAAAACTGCGCGCCATATTTGAATACAGCTCGAAAAAGCGCGAGATTCCTGATTGATGTTTTATAATGTATTCCCTTAGTCGCCTTGTACGACATCCACGGGAAGAGTTGGAATGCTCCTATTCTACTCTACCGGAAACCACACAGCAAAGCGTGTCGACATCCCGGAGCTGGGCTAACTCCGGACACTTAGCCTCACCGAGTCATGCGGGCTCTGACGAGGTGGACAATTATTTCCCTAGATAATCGTAGTACCTCAACACGGAGGCGGTGATGTTGTTCGCAACACATCACAGAGCGAAAAGAGGGCGAAGGAAAGTCGCTCTGCGACTTTGGATAGCGCAAAATGGCGATACGTCGTCTATGTCTACCCATCTGGGACCAAGGAGTAATCATTATGTATGTATGTATGTAAAGTTGAATTGTCTAACACTATATTTCTTTGTATTTAGAGTAAAGACTATTAGTAGAGTTTTTTTTTTTATACTATCTGCATCTCATTTGCCCTAGAAGTTCCTAGTTATAGTTCATAGTTCATTTATTAGTATAATTGTATACACGTCATACATAAATAAGTACTATTGCATGAGTAAAAAATAATAATCATTAAATTTGGTTAAATAGTAAAAAATAAAAAATTTCAAATTAATTACAAAACAAAAATGTCAAATTAACTAAACAAATTAAATAGTTAAAGAACGTTAGCCACGACGACGTACACGTAAATTCCTCAATTTTATAGAACGCCTGCTCGACGCCTGTTCCTCAAATGATGTAGTCAATTGATAAGATACATTCCTGATGGAAGAACAGCTAGTTTTGGATAAATCTGACGAACAAGCTGACGGTCAGGTTTCGTGACAATAATGATCACGCATTTAGGTCGTAAAATTGGATAAGAGTTGAAATAAGCGAGTTTGTGAATGGCCCTTGAGACGAATGAGTGTGACTGCTGTCAATTAAAACACCGTAAGTGATATTATCTGACGAAAATATTTAATAAAGTCGTTAGGCAACAGCAGCAGTGGACTCCTTCAGGCTGATGATGATGATGAAAATCATTATGCTAGATGACTTCATAACCTGCTGGATAAGGAAGGTAGATAACCGGGCGTGGTGGTGTAGGAATCTTTAAGAATCAAGAAAATTTAATTTCGTAGTAATAACAAAAAGGAGTTAAGGAATAATGGCTACCTTCTCTCTTTTATATCCCGTAAGAAATTTAGTGTAAAGATAGTAATGATGCCTTATCTATCATAGTTCAATGACTTGGGGCAACATTAACTTCAGATTTTTCCTGAAGGAAAAGGAAATTAATTCAATTCAATTACTATTTATTACACGATAAAAACAAAGACACAATAATAAAGTACCTTACACATGTACATCTAGGCGGTCTTATCGCTAAAAGCGATTACTTCCAGACAACCTTTGGGTAGAGGATAAGAGTAGAAGAAAAAGGAAATTACCCTTTGCCGCTGCCCTTTTGCTGCCACGGCACACGCATACTATTTTAACTATGTTAAAATTTTAAATTGTTTTCTCTAGTTCTTATAAGTTTTATTTTATTTATTTTTCCATTTTCTTGCTTTGTTGGTTTTTTCTTTGTGTGTGCCAATTGTGGTAGTGAATAAATGTTTTTCTTTCTTTCTTTCTTTTTTTACCCTGTTGCATCACTTATTATTGTTAATTTCACTTTTTTGGTTCGTTGAATGGAAGAAATGGACTAGTATGTACTATAAGGGCAACACCGCCGTAATACTACAAGTTATATTTCATCTGTGGGACGTGACAGTGACAGTTCAAGCTTTTGACAGATGCCATTGATACTCTGTGTTTTTAGCGCGCACGCATTGCAATAAAACTTGATAATTACTTGTAACTGTATTTGTTTGTACAATGAAGTGTATTCATCATCATCATCAGGTTATTTTTGTCTCCACTGCAGGAGCACAACCCTCTCTCATCTGCCGGAGACAGACGGAGGACTTGGCCTACACTCCCCGCGCTGGCCAGTGTATTGTATTGTTGTTTCATTAGTTTTATTTCATCATAACTCATTTTGCCTTTGCTGTATGTAGTCACTAGTCTTATATTCTTAAAATTAATACGTAGAAATTCCAAAATTAAATTTATCTCTAAGAAAATGTCAGTTACCTGGTTCTTTCTACAACCAATAGAACCCGTTGCAAATAATCAGGGCAGTTAGCAACAGTTTGCATGCAAGGGGTGACCACGTTTTATGGGCGCCTGGACTTTGTCCATGAATTGTTAGCTAAGGAATAAAGGAAAAAAAATATTGCTTACCATAATTGTGTCTGGTTTCAAGAGATACTCGGCTTGAGATGTGATATATTAGTTTTTTTTTATATCTGATGGTGACAGAAGAATACATATATTCTAAAAAAAAAACTAGAAATGAGTACTGGCTACGTTATTTTACCGTGAAATATGTCATAAATATTAAGAACGGAATCTAAATATTCAATAATTTTATATGTGTAAATAAATACCTACCCAATTAATCATATTATTCAAATATTTTAATTAACCATGTCATAAATTATTTAATATATTTTCTTGAAGAATTTGATTAATGGGAAAACTCATTATCACTTTTACTAAACACAGTTGAGTAAACAGTCAAAATTAACTTTGCTGAAGGGTATCCCCTATTTCGGCAGTGCTCACACCGCTCCGATAGCCGTGATCGTCTAGTGGTTAGGACCCTACGTTGTGGCCGTAGTAACCCAGGTTCGAATCCTGGTCACGGCAGTGCATAGCACTGTCATGGCGGAGCAACCCTTTTTTTTAGATTTAAAAAAATTAATTAGGTTATTTAAAGTGTCCTTTTTATTACTATGTAATGCAACATTAAACAGATTTGTTAACTAATAATAATACTTATATAATTCCAAACGTATTTCTAACTTTTCATTAAACATTGGCAAAAAAATAATTAAATGTAAAAATAAACAGTAGGTACCTAACGTTTAGACTGAAGTAAAACAATTTCAAAACTTCCACTGTTCTGCCATCTAGCGTTCAAGAGCTGTACGTTTGTCACGGAATAAAGTTGAGCGGTTTTAAGGTTTTACCTATTACTTGATAGATGGCGCTGTTACGCCGTTCCACATTGTCAATAGCTTTATAGAACTTATTATAGATGGCGCTGTGTACAAAATACTACAATTACAATAATTACCAGTACACTTAAAATAACAAACTACTGTATTAACTATTGTGAGAAGTACTAGTCATCTACTATAGTAACCAGTACCGTTAGTAATAAATACGATGAGTCTTGTTGTCGTAATAAGAATTAAATCTTATGTTGTACTACATATTATATGTTCCAAAGAAAGATAAGCCTGACTTAAACGTCTAATTATATGTAAAATTGTAGATAAAACTAAACAGTGATCAGAAAATTATAGACAATTAACCTGTAAACATTTAATTTCCGAGTTATTAAAGAAACTTTAGTTTTATAATTTTCAGTAGATGTTATTTTTTTTTTTTCAAAGAGCTTTTACCGTAATATAATATCTAAATATTTTCCTTATATACTGACTTATCTCTACCAGGACCTTACAGGGCTTTATGCCTTTACAGCATCAACATAAAAGATGCATAAAAGCAAAACACGTAACTCCCCTTCATGCATCGTTAATGGGGGACGGAAATTAGGTGGGGCTACGACAGGGCCACCTCTAGATGACCTAGCGGGGTGCAAAGTCTTTGAGCCCCGGGGACTTTATAAAAAAAAACTTGAGTAACGCGTAACGCTTTCTAAAAAATATATTTTTCTTCGTTTTGGGAAAAAATGAATTACTGTACTAAATATGCTAGCTAACTGGGACCTTGAACACAATAAAAATGTAGACACAAAAAATATTTAGGATCTAATTCGAATCATAGCGGTGATAAATGGAAATGCAAATGAAAATTCAGTTATCAAATTAAATTTGAATAAAGAAAAAAAACGCTCAAATTGACTTCCATTATACATCTCAAAAATACAGAAAAATGCAATAGTTATCTAAACTCCTCTTACGCCCTCAGTAGTTTCCCCCAGTTTTCCTTGTGCCCCCTACATAATTCGGCCCTGGCAACGCAAGGGAACAAACAAAACTATGTGCATCAACTGTACACAGGGCTGGATCATTAAGAATTAAAAACAAACACGGAACGAGATGAGATTTGGGAAACATACCAAATGACATACTCGTTAAAGTACCTATATATACTTACGCTATCTCTCTTGCAGTGTAGGCAGAAACAAACTTGACTCTCAAATCTTTCTGAATATTCACTAGGAATTCAGAGCAGCAGGGTAGAAAAAAATTACGTTTTTCAAAAAATTTAATTAATCATGAATTTTGCAAAAAAAATTGTAATATGATTTTTTCATTTTATCATATAGGTAGTTTGCTTCTTTACCCTATAGTAAGGCAAATATTTAGGACGATAAGCTCTTCAGCTTCAGTTAAAAAAGTTTTTTTCTACATTTGGCATTGTTCACACTAAATGACGGAATAGATTGTAAACAGAAAGAAATAGCTGGAAAATTAGTCTTCTGGTTTAAGAATCATAATGATGACTAGTAATAATGATATATGACTTAGCAGATGCATATTTAGGGAGTTTATACCTCATACCATGACACAAAATTATTTTTCGCACCTCATAAGTCACCTCAAAGGTTTTACCTTCATGGTTGTCACTGATTGGTTATTAAATTAGATAACAGATGATTTTTAAATGTGCATCTGTTATCTAATTTAATAACCAATTAGTGTCAAGCTGGAAGGTAAAAACTTTGAGGTGACTTATATTAAATTAGATAACAGATGATTTTTAAATGTGCATCTGTTATCTAATTTAATAACCAATTAGTGTCAATCATGAAGGAAACACTTTGAGGTGACTTATTTTAAATTAGATAACAGATGATTTTTAAATGTGCATCTGTTATCTAATTTAATAACCAATTAGTGTCAAGCTTGAAGGTAAAAACTTTGAGGTGACTTATATTAAATTACATAACAGATGATTTTTAAATGTGCATCTGTTATCTAATTTAATAACCAATTAGTGTCAATCATAAAGGAAAACAGTTTGAGGTGACTTATGAGGTGCGAAAAATTATTTTGTTTCATGGTATGAGGTGTAGGTACGAGTACATGTGATTTACATATTCTAAGATCCTTAATTTTTAAGATACATTCTATAAGACGTAAATTAAAGACACTAAAATAAATCATTGTTTTTTTAAATGATAAAATATTTTTTATTTAAATCAAAATGATTTAAAGTCAAAGTCAAAATCATTTATTGCATATGAGTACACTTGGTACATTTATACACGTCATTTTTTTTTATCGACTTTCAATCTTTTTTCGATTTAATCATGCCAATCCTGATACAGAGTAAATAAAAATAGATGTAGCACTAATTCTGACATTAAATTAATACCGACCGCTTTGTTGGCTTAGCGGTTTGGTCGCAAAAGGTCGTAGGTTCTATTCCCACTTGGGACAGACAACCTTTATAATACAAGTTGATCCCGGTCTGAAAGTTATATTTGTGAATTGTCCTACCCTTGTATAGGAGAATCCTCCCGCAGTATAGGAGAAAATCCTAGTTTAGGATTAGTCATGTGTCATATTTGGCAGGCTAGTGTGGTGTGTAAGGATCGCGCACAGTGGCGATACATCGTCTCTGCCTACCCCTCTGAGACCAAGGCGAGAGCATTATGTATGTATGTGTTTAACACGTCCGTGGACAGTACATTCATAGACGTCTATGGACGTCGTATTTAGGATCGTATTCGTCGTATTTTAGACCTAGGTTGGGATTAGACAAGTGTGTGTATACTTGTATATATTATGTAATCCTACTAATATTATAAATGCGAAAGTTTGGATATTTGGATGTTTGTTACTCAATCACGCTTCAACCACAGGACGGATCGGGATGAAACTTGGCACACATGTAGGTTAGGTCCTGGAATAGGATAGTTTATATTCCGAAAAAACATCCCATTCCTACGGGAAATACATAATAATTTGTGATGTTAAGTTGTCCACGCGGACGAAGTCGCGGGCAACAGCTAGTATCTAATAAAGAAATCTAATAATATCTAAAATATAAAAAATTTAACCTTCGCGTGTCTGTACATTGAAAATATTTGTAGAAAAATATATTGGGGGTCTAAGGATAAGTACTAACAGAACACATTTTGATAATTTTAGGATTTTTTTGTCTGTTAGTTTGTGCACGCATCACGTAAAAACTACTAGACCGATTTTGATGAACTTTCCACAGAAACATAGGGCTTTACTTCCGAGTAAAATTTAGTCTTTATTTCATCGCAATCGGCTTATTAAATCAAAAGTTATGGGAATTTTTAGTTTTCTAACATTGTATAGGTATGCAATATAACAAAGAAATATAATTATAATGTTCGGTGCAATTCAGATTGCCATATTTGGAGCTGTAGTGGGCATGGGGGTGGGAGTGGGCGTGGGCATCGGGGCCGGACCGTAGTCGACGTTCGATTAAGAGTGAGCACTCCACGCAAGCGGAGCCGCGGGCACAGCTAGTAATGTAATGAATATTTGTTATTGTTGTTGTTCATTTCAGTACAATAAACCGTTTACATACACACACACATACGTACCATCGTCTAGTCTAGATTGGCAGCTCCTTTTTTTCTGGGCTTAAAGCTTAAGCCGTGTATCAATCACAGTAAGCTTCTTGTCCCCAGTTTACGTAAATGGGCAGTTTTTCTTTTTATTGTTACGATGCGACGTCTCTTACCATTTCTCAAGAATCAACATTCTCCAAATATTTTTGCAAAATTTACCTGAAACAAGAGAAAAAATAATTTATTAAAACTTTTTATTATGATGTAGAAAAATCTTTAGTTATTAAGAAAGAAAAAGAAAGTTTATTGATTACGTTGCCTGCGACTTCGTACGCGTGGATAAATTAACATCACAAATTGTTATAATTAAATTAAAATAATACATAAAAAAGGTTTTGCAGGAAGTCGGTTAATTAATTTAACATCTCCGTTCACCGCAGGAAGTATTATTTGTCTGATCCTAAAACAATTATTTTATCACAAGGGCATATGCCCTTGTGATAAAGTAATTGCAAAAATTGCAAAAATTCTAAGCTATCTATTTATTTTATTTATTTATTAGATCTCGAATGGAGACCGCGACTTGGGCAAGCGTAGTGTGGGACGCCCCCTCGCTAGATGGAGGGACGATCTGCGTAAGGCGGCTGGCAGTGACTGGATGAGAAGAACCGAGGATCGGGTTCAGTGGCGCGCCTTAGAAGAGGCCTATGTCCAACAGTGGACTCTTTGATGATGATTAGATACACAAACAGAATATAATGATTGAGTACAAAAAACACATTCAATTATATGTATGTATGTATGTATGTAAACGCTTGTAATGTACCAAAAATAACAACAACAACAATAACAACAATAATAAAATAGGAATTAAACTGTGTACAAAGGCGGACTTATCCCATTTAGGGATCTCTTCCAGTCAACCTTATAATTATAACTTAGATACTAAATTATACTAATTATATGTGTATGCAAATTTCAAAGCCTTCAGTTACATTATTAATTTTATTTTATTTATTTAACTCTTTATTGCACACACACAGATAAAACAAAATAATACATTAAAAAGAAACACAAGTACAAAGGGCGAACTTATCTCTAAGAGAGATTTCTTCTAGCAGACCCGCGAGGGAGATAACTGAAATAAGAGAGGCAGACATATTGTGTACGTAAATAAAAAAAAAACATATACATACATACACTAATATAAACTATATACCCACTTACATAGATTATAACCTACACGATAAAAAATATAAGTATAAATAAATAAATATTATGTTAGGCAGTTAAAAAAAAATGGAATATAATTTATGCAATTTAAAAAAAACCTTATAATAACTATATAGTGCCGACGGTCATTCGAGATAGTACGTCGGTGACATCCTTTATAACTAAACTAAAAGAGCACTATCTGTCTCACTCAGTATAATATGATATGTATGTTTATTATTTATTAACTATATATATAAGTAAGTATGTTTATATATAAGTATATTTATATGTGTAAAGTAGTTTCGGTATTAAGTTATTATGTAGTATATTATGCACTTTTTGCCCCCTCGCTCTTAGTGCCTTGTCTCACACCCTGTAAGGTTGGCTGGAAGAGATCTCTTTTAGAGATAAGCTCGCCTTTGTACACAAAGTTTTTAATTTTAAAACTTGTGCAATAAAGAATACCTATATAGTTTATGCCAGATATCAGGAACCTAGAATTAACTTGGGGGGTCATAAACCCATACCGTCTACCTATCTGACCCCCTCTGTCACAAACGACGCCAGAGCAAGGCCATAGCGGCCGTTTCGTGACTTTCAATTAACAGTATCACAATATCGCTATTTACATATACATACAGTATGTAGCGAAATACCTGAACAATTTTTTATGGTAGCAAATTAGTTTTTGAACTTTCAAGATGAATATGTATTGCGCAAAACATATTTCAAATTATATATATTTTTTTCTAAAATCTTAAAAAGATTATTCTGTATTTACAGGTTGAATAATGCATCCCTGATAGCTAAGAAGACCGTAAATTATCTTGGTAACGTTTTGGAAACTGTCAAAATAGGGGTCAAATTGGTTTGCTATAATTCTATGAAAATTACTAGCGTTTATTCGCCAACTGAATTCGCCAAATATAATTCGTAAATCATAGAATTCTAGAAAACCAGTTTGACCCAATGATCTCTATGTATTACTAGATGGAGCGTTCCAAACAATCGCTCAGTTCCACGCAATCACATTCACTTTGACACTTGTGCAGTTATTGCGCAGAACATTTATACTTATGAATAAACATTGACGCTATTTACTCGTAGCGTCAATATTTAGTAAATAATTTAATGTTCTGCGCAGTAACTGCACAAGTTTCATTGTGAACGTAGGTAACCGAGTTGCCGCTCCCGGAGCCGCATTTGCGTGGAACAGAGGGATTGTTTAGGAACGCTCCATCTAGTAGTACATAGAGATCGTTGGTTTGACCCCTGTATGACAATTTTCAAAAGATTGCCAAAACATTTAACGATCTACTTAGCTAGCGACGCAGAATTAATATTTTACTATCATCATCATGTCAGCCTCTAAAAGTCCACTGCTGGACATAGGTCTTCCCCAATGAACGCCATCACACCCAGAACTCGTCGACGCCAACGACCGTTGGCTCTGCGGCAAATGTGGCCCACCCACTGCCACTTCAACTTGCTAATCCTTTCGGCTATGTCGGTGACTTTCGTTCTTCGTCGGATCTCCTCATTACGAATCATATCCATCAAAGAAACCATTTAACTATACCAGTATCAAATTATTTCCATTAAAAACCAAAAGTTTGACCCAAAGTTAAGTTAACCGTGATTTCAAACGCCACGTCAATCGAATCTACCTTTCGCTTTAGAATCCAGTCAAAAACTTCATCATTATATTGTATCTCATTTCAACCGTGTTGAAAACATTACAGATACTTTCGTTACACCCTTTATTACGTCTTAAAATGTTGCCGGCGATTAAATCAGCACCCTGTATAACAGTATTAATTAACCCAAACATCCCAAAACTCTATAACCGACTAATTAAACGCAGTAAAAGGTACTGTTATTAAACCAGGCGTGGTCGGATTTATTAAAAAATGAACCACGAGCGTTTTCTGTACAACACAGATATATGTGAGATCAACAACCTTTATTAGTCCACTGTTGGACTATAGGCCACTCCCAAAATAATTGAGGTTTATGCTCCAGGTGGACCGACGACCTGAAAAAGGTGACCGGAAGCGGTTGTATGCGGAGGGCCGGATGTGGTGGCGTTCATTGGGGAAGACCTATGTCCAGCAGTGGACGTTTAAGGGCTGATATGATGATGATGCTCCGCGCTGGGCAGGCGAGTTGCGCGCAGTATACAGGTTGAACGAATATACCAGCTGGATTAATGGGTAACGCCCATGTAATTTATTTGTTACTAGCTGTTGCCCGCGACTTCGTCCGCGTGGACAACTTTACATTACAAATTATTATGTATTTGCCGTAGGAATGGGATGTTTTGCGGGATAAAAACTACTTATCCTATGTCCTATTCCAGGACCTAACCTATATGTATGCAACGATCTCTATGTACTGCTAGATGGAGCGTTCCAAACAATCGCTCTGTTCCACGCAAGTAGCCACAACTCTTTCACATTCACTTTGAAACTTGTGCAGTTACTACGTAGAACATTTAATTATTTACTAAATATTGACATTATTAGCGTCAATATTTAGTAATAATTAAATGTTATGCGTAGTTTGCACAAGTTTCATTGTCCCGGAAAAGAAATTGTTATCTACAATAGTATTCGAGTTATCTGCGAGATATACAAAAGCTTCACTATGGAGTCCGTATTGACGCATCCCTAAAATCGAAAATGAAATGCCCAAATCACTAACCGTCAAAATAAAAAATCACTTCACCATAATCAAATCTTCAATAAATATGCACTCAACCTTTTGTATGGGGGCCCATAAAAGCGATAAGCTCGCGCCGCAGAAGCGGGGCCCTTTGTGGCCGTGGGCCCTTCCGGATTCCGGGGCCGCACGTGGAAATGGGCCACGGTAAATAAGGAAAAATAAGGGATGCATATTTCGGTAGGCGCAGATTTTTTAAAATAGCTCCTTTTTTCGAAGCATTTGTTTTATTAGACCAAAAAACGGTCTGAATTTAAACGTAGTACTTGCCGTGTGGTTTTCGGTAGAGTAGAATAGGACCACTCCAACTCTTCCCGTGGATGTCGTACAAGGCGACTGAGGGAACACATTATAAAACATCAATCAGGCCTCCCCAACCAGTCTGGCCAGAGCGGGGAGTGTAGGCCAAATCCTCCGTCTGTCTTCGGCAGATGAGAGAGGGTTGTGCTCCTGCAGTGGAGACATAAATAACCTGATGATGACGAATACTTTGCCCTGAACGCGCTAAATTTTTATCACCGCTGTACTAACTCCACTATGGAACTATTTTATACTTTTGGCTGTATATATAGCATCGCAAGTGTACTAGTTGGGTAGTAAAAGTATATCATTTTTATTGAATTGTTTAAATAAATAAACTGTGCCTTTACACGAGGGGTTGGACGGCGTACATCAACTGTTGTAAATAATTGATTTTCTTATAATTACTGTATTTTTAAACTTTCTGCGATATTAAAGGGAATCATAAGATAAGAATAATTCCATAAAAAAGAACACCAGACTGCAACAAATTGATTCCAATTTTTTAAATAATCCATGAAAACAAGGTCGCTGTTACAATTTAATTATACTATGTACCGAATAAATATATAAAACAAGTACTAATTTGATAATTTTATTAATATAATCTGTATACATTTTTGAAACACAAAAGTGTGTTAATAATCAATTATACACAGTATTAAAATATAGATATAAAAAAGCGTTACAGCAAAAACACGTCGTCCAGCTCGCCTGTGTACTGCATGGTACCCAGGATACTGGCGGCGTTACCTCGCTGTTTCGCTTGGCTAAGCCTTTGTGCGAGGTACTCGCCAGGCCTGGGGCCTCCGGAGGCGAGGACCAGTCGCGTGGAATATCTTTATTTTTTTTATTACTAATCGAAATGATAAGTTGTTTCTTAAATCTATAGTGTTTGTGTTTAAATTGTGTTAAAATTTATGTGTAGATGAGCTAAGTCGTGCTGGATTACCTAGTTTTGGATAACATTGCTGGGTATTAGGACCTGCACAGAGTTAGACTAAAAATGAATGCAACATATTTCAACATGTTCATATTTTTGCATGAAATACTAAATACCACAGAAATCCTATTAAGACAGAACGGTTATAGACACTTGTTTACTTCAGGTACGCGCGTGCCGATTTTTGGCCACAGCGCGCCTCTCCCGCACATCCTTTATGGCTCGCGGTCACGTTTCTAGTAAGGAAATACAGTTACTTTATTTATTTATAATACCATTGCCGCCGCAATATGGCATTTTTGCAGATTCTTTGTCAATGTTTACGCGACCATTACTCGGCGCGAAACGAGTAAGCGTTGGATAATTTTTGCAATATATTGCACATTGTTCACACGCTTGTCACGCCTTCTTCACCATTCTATCTTGATAGGATTTCTGTGCTAGCTACCCATAGAGCAGGGAATCCTAGTCTATGAGCCGGGCTACTGCTTGTTATATATCTACATAGATATATCTAGTATAAGGACGCACATGTTCTTGAACCAATAAAGTTATTTGTATTGTGTTGAACAAATATTTATAATATTTTCCTACATTGTTATTTATACAGAACGAAAAACTGTGTCATTATTTTACATGGGGTATCATCAAAACCCCATAAGGGCAGTAAGGTAAGGTCGGGATATTGAATAATTTCGTCCCTTTTCCCTTATCGAATCGGAAGGGAACAACAGACGGCCGCCACAAAATTGAAACATTACGACTTCGATATCGTGTTTCCGACATTAATATTACAAGAAAAGCCACCTACCTTCAAGTACAGTGGCGAATGTAAAGGTTTATTCAGTTTTCAACGTCATTCCTGTCACGTGACGCGATGTTGGGTAGGAACAATTTCGTTATGGAAGCTGACAGAAGAATCCAGTTGGGCTGAGCAGTATACGGAAAACTGCGTCAAGACGTCACGTTGCCTATTGCACAGTCAAAAGTCTTTTATCAGTGCATCCTGCCTGTCTGCCTGGCGCAGAAACGTGGACACTGACGGTGGGTCTGATCCACAAGTGAGCTATGAAGAGGTATGCTTAGGGTTTCTTTGAAGGATATGATTCGGAATGAGGAGATCCGAAGAAGAACGAAGGTTGTCGATATACCTGTAAGGATTAGAAGCTGAAGTGGCAATAGGCGGGCTAGGGCAGGTTCTGGAGTGGAGTCCACGGATCAGCACGCGTAGGACGCCCCGCCAACAGATGGACCGACGACCTGTAGAAGGTAGCCGGAAGCGGAGGGCTGGGTGTGATGGCGTTCGTTACGGAAGGCCTATATCTGAGCACAAGTTAGGTACCTATTTAAACTATGCCCACAATCAGGCTGTTGCATGGAAAATTAGTTCAATTGTTTGATTAGAAACATCTAAAATTCCCAACAACAAACCTCCAAAATCTACAAAATAGTATATTACGTACGGTATATGTGTGAGGTCTTCCGCACCCCACCCGCGGCTGAATCTTCCTCAGTATGGACACCAGCCCTGACGTCGGAAGCGATCCAGCCGTTAATTCCGAAATTAGGTCGCTGGTAAAATATCCGAAAATCCTTGTGTATTTGACGTCTCTTGGTTCTACTATGTAAATCCGATATATACAATAATAAACATAAATATCCTAAGCTTACCCCGTCCTGCTTAGTTTCCGAAGTCCTGGTGCACCGTTTTACACATTTAACACTTAATTACAATTAAATAGATATTTTGAACTTCCGCGGCGTCCGGCCATAGTTCTCTCCGATTTCCGACTCCTTCGTGCAGGACCGATCCCATACGAGTAAAAGAGGGAGACAAACATACATATATAAAATACCCCAATAAGTGTTGTGTCTCGCTCATGTAGTGTTATGTATCGGTTGTCTGAATTTTAATAACATTTATTATTATACACCAAAATCCAACATACCGCCGCCCGAGAAAGGCGAAAGCCTTTATCAACAAAAACCGAAAATCCAACAAACCGACAAAAAAAAACCGAAAATTAAAATTAATATTTACATAATATAAAAATAGGTTCACAATAATTAGTGTTAGTCCAGTGGAAGCCTGCATATCTTTACCACCGGCCGCAAAAGAGTGCCTGAAGAGGTTTTTAAGTTAACTACACGCACAACACCATCTTTCCCAGGCAACAACTCTAAAACCCGACCCATTTTCCATTTAAGTGGAGGTACGTGTTCCTCCTTAATAAGCACCAGATCTCCTACTTTAGGAGGGTCCGTAAGTGACGTCCATTTATTCCTAGTTTGAAGGGAATGAAGGTACTGATCACTCCATTTTCTCCAAAATCTCTGAGATAGAGCCTGAACCAGCCGATATCGGCTCAACCGTGTATTAGGGACATCCTCAATGTTATATTCCGGAACTGATAATAATGGTCGACCCACTAAGAAATGAGCCGGTGTAAGCACTTCAATGTCTTGAGGATCATGAGACAATGGGCACAAAGGCCGTGAGTTTAATACCGCTTCGATTCTGGTAAATACCGTTACCAGCTCCTCAAACGTTAAAACCTGCTCACCGATTACTCTTTTTAATAAAGTTTTAGCTGATTTGACAGCCGCCTCAAACAAACCGCCAAAATGAGGCGTCGCTGGTGGATTGAATAGCCATGATATTCCTTGTTTGGAAGCATCATCTCCTAAAACTTCTTGGACATCCCGTTTCGACAGATACTTCTGCACTTCACTTAAATGTCGGCTAGTCCCAATATAATTACTGCCGCAGTCAGACCTTACCATACGCGGTAACCCACGTCGAGATGTAAATCGCGACAATGCCGCAAGAAAAGCTTCCGTAGACAGGTCACCGACGACTTCTAAATGAACCGCTTTAGATGAGGAACAGATGAATATGCACAGATAAGCTTTCAATAGCTTTGCATTTCGAAGACGTGAAGCTTTTATTAAAAAGGGACCTGCAAAATCCGTTTGCACAGTATGAAAAACTCCAGTGGCATTCACCCTATCGCCGGGTAATGCAGACATGATTGGTTCCGTGGGCTTGACCCTCAGTTTAATGCAATAAATACATTTAAAAATGCGACTCCGTATCGCTTGCCGTGCCGAAATAATCCAAAATTGTTTTTGCAAAATGGCTTGTAAAGCCGTTGAACCAACATGACAGTAAGTTTTATGAAAATAATCAATGATTAAAGTCGTTACAGGATGGCTTTTGGGTAAAATCAATGGATGTTTCCCATCATATGATAGACCCGAATGCTCAAGTCGACCTCCGACCCGTAACAATCCATCATTGTCAATTATTGGCATAAGCCGCCGCAACCGCAAAGAGCATTGCTTGCTCCGTTTTAAGTTATCTATGTCCAAAGCAAATTCCGTTGCTTGAACCACCTTCACTAGCCGTTCCGTAGCCGCCTTACGTTCTGATACCGTCAAAACACCAACAACTTTCCTAGAAGGATTCCTGGTATTATTAATAAATCGTAAGCAATAAGCTACTACCGACTGTAGCTTTACAAAACTGCTGAACCGATTGAATAACATGGGATCCGATTCCGAAGTACCCACATGTGTCCGAATGATCGTTTTCCGAATACCAGGTAAGTTGTTATCCAAATTTTCAACAATATTTAGTGGCCATGTATCTGCCTGATTTTGTAGCCACTGTGGTCCCCACCACAAGTTATGATGGAGTAATTCCGCCGCCCGACAACCTCGGCTCGCAACATCCGCAGGGTTCATCTGCGAAGGTACGTGTCGCCAGATAATTTTCAACCCGCAGTTATTGATTTGAGAGACCCTATTTCCCTCAAAGGTCTGCAAGACGTGTGGAGACATCCGTAACCATGAAAGGACAATAGTGCTGTCCGACCAGCACACAATCTTTTCAATATTAATCTCATCTTTTATCGCCTCCGCAACATATTTCATAAGACGTGTCAACAAAACCGCTCCCGATAATTCCAGTTTTGGTATCGTAAGTTTAGTTTTGACGGGTGCCACTCGCGATTTACCCATCATCAGCGTAACTTTTACTTCACCGTTGGTATCTACTGACCTTATATACACTGATCCACTATAGCCAAGCTCTGATGCATCTGAAAAACCATGTAATGAACAAGCCTTGCTATTCCGTAAAGCAAATCGTTCTAACTTTATCATTTCAATTAGTGGTAGATCCCTACATATACTGTCCCATTCCGCAATGATATCCGAAGGTGGCGTTTCATCCCACGACAAGTTTCGCATCCAAAGCCGCTGAATGAGGACTTTGCCTTGAAAAATCACTGGTGCGATCCACCCTAGAGGATCAAATGTTCTAGCCACAGTAGATAAAATAATCCGTTTGGAACACCCTAGATTCTCATCTAATTTAGTATGATACGAGAAATTATCACCGTGTGGTTCCCATTCAATACCCAAAATTTTGAAAAAACCCAATTCATCCGAACTGTCAAAACTCCGTGGTTTCTCCAAATGTTCAGCAGGAATGTCACTCAATAGATTGTTGCTGTTAGAGACCCACTTACTCAGCTCAAAACCGCCAGAGCGAAGTAAATCCGTTAGGTCACTTTTCAGCTGTTTAGCCTTCTCTGATGAATCAGCACCGCCTAAAATATCGTCCATGAAGACCGAAGACTGCAAAAGTTTAGAAGCCGCCGGAAATCGAGTCTTCCCGTCATCAGCCAACTGCCTCAGCGTCCGAATTGCTAAATAAGGACTGGACTTCATGCCGTAAGTCACAGTGTTTAATTCATAAAGTTGCAAGGGCTGATCCGGTGATTCCCTCCAAAATATAAGCTGATATTTCCGGTCTTCTTCAAAAATTACAATTTGTCTAAACATCATCCGAATGTCCGTGGTGAATACGAATTTATGCATTCTAAAGCGACAAATAATTTCCATAACATCGCGTTGAAGTTTTGGCCCCGCATGTAGACAATCGTTAAGTGAGACTCCCGTACTGGTAGGAGAACTTGCATTAAATACTACACGTATTTTATCCGAATTTGCCTTAAAAATTCCATGGTGAGGAATAATATATCCTTGTCCGACTGCATAGTCGTCTAATTTTCCGCTACAGATCGACATATGCCCCAATTCAATATATTCCCGCATAAAATTTATATATTTTTCCCGTAATAAATCATTAGATAAAAGCCGCTTTTCCATTGCTAGAAACTGTTTCATAGCCAATGGAGCCGAGTTACCTAAGTCCCTCTTGTCCAATGAAAAAGGCAAACGTACATGATATCTACCACTCTCATCCCGGTAATGAGTCTCTTGAAAAAATTTCTCAACCTCTGTGTTAGGGTCCATACAACTATTGGGAATATCTTCAACTTCAAAGAATTTTTCCAACAACTGTTCAGTAGTAATGTTGGTAAAGAAGGTTTGCGACAAATGGGCACTACTATCCATAGGATTCGTGACTGCATAGGTAACCGGACCTACGAGCACGTGACCGAAAACAGTGGGCATCGCTTTAGGTAAATCCTCGTTTATTGTAATACTCCCGCCGAGTATAATTTCACCTATCAGATCTGCACCGATCAGCATATCAATCTCCCGACTGAGATAAAAATGTTGATCTGCAAGATCTAATCCCCTGTAGTAGCCCGTCATAGTTTCAGGTAAACTGAAACTAGGTAGATTGTGTGTTATTTTGTTTAACACCGTGGCCGTAGTTACTAGCACCGGTTGATCCGCATACCGAGGGCTAATACTTACATTGACGCTACCTCCGCAACCCGAGACTGGCATACCGCTTAATCCAGTCACCGACATCACGTTAGATCTAAACCGTTTTAGACCTAATCGATTAGCGCAATATTCCGATATGAATGTGCTCTGACTACCACCGTCTAAGAGTGCACGTACGTCCTGATAGTTACCGAACCTATCCATGACACGCACCATAGCTGTTGAGAGCAATACCGTCCGCTGATAAGTAGTAGGCGGAAGCACCTCATGATCCGCATGAGATGTCAACGCCGCGTCGTTAATTTCTATAACAGGGTCGTGTACCCTATGTGGGTTGCCAACAGGCGTTATTACCTTATCCGAAGGTAAGTTCACCCTACCGAAGTTGGTGTCCCTGGGCACAATTTCCCTACTGTCCAATTTCATGGCAGGTACCGGTTCCACCATTGCCGCTGTACTATCCTTGGAGGTATTAGAAACCGCCCGCTGCTGCGGTAAATCAAAGTGAATTAATTTGTGGTGTTTAGGTGATCCGCACCTTAAACAAGACCACGTGGAATTTGGACATTCATTAATATGGTGCTTATTTAGACACCGAAAACAAAGTCTGTTATCCGTAATATACTCCTTCCTGGGTTTTAGTTTCATATTTAAAAACTTCTCACACCTCGACAGGTGATGATATCCCTGTTTGCATAATGTACAGCCGTTCTGTACAGATTTATTGGTTTGAAAAGAGACATGAGCCCTGATACCAGGAGAACTACCAGACCTACCCGAGTTCTGTGTGTCTGCACTGGATTCCAATATCCGAACTTCGGTTTCTAAAAACTTTATTAAATTTGCGAAGGTTGGAAACTCTTCTTCCACAAATTTCCCTTCGAACTGCTTCTTCAAGCTGCTGTCCAGTTTTTGAAAATTAATATAAAAAAGTAAATAAGACCATTCCGCGACTGGAAATTTCATCTTTTCCAAAGCCTTAGTATTTTCCAAAAGGTTATTCAAAAAAGATTTCAATGAATTTAAACCTCTACTGACATGAGATACATTCAGCAAATTCCGCATTAATCTGTCCGCTAGTAATCTTTTATTTCCGTACCGACTTTTAAGTAAATCAAGCGCAATTGAGTAGTTATCTGCCGTAATTGACAAATGTTGAATTAAAATTTTGGGTTCCCCAGATAATGAACCCACCAAATAGTACAGTTTTTCTGTACTTGACAGTGAAGTGTCCTGTCCTACTAGAGACTCGAATAATTCCATAAAAGAACCATAGTCCTCTAATTTACCAGAGAATGTTGGCAATTGTACCTTAGGCAAAAATACCCTACGTCCTTTGGACTCTGAAACCGCAGTATTGTAGTCAGACGACTGGCCGCTACAACTTGGAAACTTCTCCATATATTTCCGTTTAATATCATAATATTTCCGATTATATGCTTTGTATTTTTCCGTATACATATCCGAATCCGAGTCGTCCCCGTCCGTTTGGGACTGCATTTCCAAATGCATTGACATAAAATCCTGATAATTAGTTTCCAAATCCGAATACCGAACCCTAAACTCATTCTTTTCCGTTTCTGAATCAAGTTCCGTCTGGGAAAGATCGTAAATCATATCTATATTGAGCAAAGCCACATCATATTTGACTTTGTTCAACCGTTTGGCTTGTGCTACTTTAGCCATTATAACAAAAAATTAATTTCAATCAAAATAAGAAACTAAAAATAAAAACCTAATTATTTGAAAACAGCTCCTCCGCCGTTTATCAAAAACATAACCGAATAACGAAATCCACAATTGAAAATTATGAAATAAAAGTTGTCAATTTACCCGACCTAGAATTGAACCCGTGTTCAATGGTAGACCGTGCTGGTATCCGCTGAGCTATCAGTCTCCTTGTTATATGTGGTAAAATTAACAGCCACTATCCCAACAGTCGATTGTGAAACTATTCGGTAACTATGGTAACCATCTGACATAAAATAACAATGTCACCCGAATCCGCAAGGTGCAAAGCAAAAATAAAAACAAATGAAAATCAACCGATGCTTTTCAAATGTATGAAAATGTATGCTTGTAATGTTTTTACAAAATATATAGAATAGGGGGAAACAAATATGTGTTCATATCAATATAAATGAGAAGTATGTACCCGTGTACCCTGTAGAATGTACTTTGTTGCCGTAAATACTTATAAACCGACAAAGAATTACAACAACAAAACCGAAAAAGTGTAGTTTGTAGTAGAACCTTGAAAACGAAAAATACACAGAAAACCGATCCGGCTCGAAGTGAACAAAAATGTGAGGTCTTCCGCACCCCACCCGCGGCTGAATCTTCCTCAGTATGGACACCAGCCCTGACGTCGGAAGCGATCCAGCCGTTAATTCCGAAATTAGGTCGCTGGTAAAATATCCGAAAATCCTTGTGTATTTGACGTCTCTTGGTTCTACTATGTAAATCCGATATATACAATAATAAACATAAATATCCTAAGCTTACCCCGTCCTGCTTAGTTTCCGAAGTCCTGGTGCACCGTTTTACACATTTAACACTTAATTACAATTAAATAGATATTTTGAACTTCCGCGGCGTCCGGCCATAGTTCTCTCCGATTTCCGACTCCTTCGTGCAGGACCGATCCCATACGAGTAAAAGAGGGAGACAAACATACATATATAAAATACCCCAATAAGTGTTGTGTCTCGCTCATGTAGTGTTATGTATCGGTTGTCTGAATTTTAATAACATTTATTATTATACACCAAAATCCAACAATATGTATTGTATTATAAACTATATATGTATGCATAGGTATGTATTTAAGTATATTTGTATGTAAATTCAATTGTGTAATATTAGTACTAAGTATTTACCATGTTCTAAAATTATAAATTTCTCTTCTTTCACCTGCAATACTCTGTCGCTATGTCTTTCTTATTTTCCTTCTGAAAGGTTGCCTGGAAGAGATCGCTTTAAGCGATAAGGCTGCGTTTGTAAACTTTCCAAAAGTCTGTACCTATTTTTATTGTTATCCTTAATTTGTGTGCAATAAAGAGTTTATCTATCTATCATCAGGTTATTTTTGTCTCCACTGCAGGAGCACAACCCTCTCTCATCTGCCGGAGACAGACGGAGGATTTGGCCTACACTCCCCGCGCTGGCCAGACGGGTTGGGGAGGCCTGATTGATGTTTATAATGTATTCCCTCAGTCGCCTTGTACGACATCCACGGGAAGAGTTGGAGTGGTCCTATTCTACTCTACCGGAAACCACACGGCATTTATCTATCTATATATCTCCAATCAGGAATCGAATCATGACCCACTAATCTCAATTCCGGGCTCGCATGCGGCAATTACACCGTACTGTAGCACCTCCCATGCAAATTGTATGAGAGCACTTAACCCCTTCGGTTATTTCCCAGGAGGTATCATTCTTGCGTTATTCAGAGAGGTCGGTACCTTCAATACGCCTTTCTGAAAGCCTATTTACGACTTACGCTTGAATACTGGAAGACTCACTAGCTTTAAGTACTCATTAACTATCTTATTACTTTATCTAGAACTGAATTGAACTAGGTAAGACAAAAGACGGAGGTTTAATGGACAGTTAACGTTAATTAGTGACTCAGTATTTGGGCATTTGCGAATCAGTTTTAACGCGACTAATTATGAATTCAAGGGGAAAATCTGTGGGGTGCTATTCAGACACGTTTCGCTAACACAAGATATGCTTTTAAACTGTCTTTCTCAACTGCCTGGTGAATGAGAGGGACAAAATATGGATAAGCTATATTTAATATATATATTAAAAATAGTAGGGGAAGTAATTCGTTGCCTCTATAGTGAAAAGGGATTAGCTTAAATAATGCTACTTTTCACGAGACCAAATAAATGATGTTTTTGCTCTTTACATCTGCGACACCCGAACGATTGGCCCCGAAATCGGGGCCGCTACGTTTATGTTTATTTTTAAACCTGAAGTGCGAGACTGGCCTGACCGGATCGTTGGAGGATATCGTCTGTGTTATACGTTGGAAGTTTAAAGTTAAAGCCATTGCAAGTTCCGTAACTCGACTGCAGGTATATTCAAAATTTTAGCTCAACCTGACCAATCGACTAAATCAGTAGCTCGCTATGTACTTTGGTTCTGGTGATAGTAGCTAGCCTAGCCGTAATAAGCCTTAGTCTGGCATCCGTTATAACTTTTAAACAGCGGACCGAATAAATATAGTTTTTTGGGACTAAATTCGACTAATTACCGACATTTGTTCTCTCTATTCGGAATTGCAATCCGCGTTGGTGGAATGCCAGAATAAGGCCTACCAATTGGTCCATTACTTTTTGAGTTATCCGCTGGAAAGACAGGCAGACGGACAAAATGACTTCACTATAAGGGTATTATTCCTTTTGACGGATTCCTATTAAGGACCAACTAGCATACTGGTGAAATATGCAGCTTTTTTACAGCTTAATAGTTCTATAGTGGGGGTATAGCGGTGTCAGATGCACTAACACCGATATACCCCCACTATGAAGCTATTTTATAAAATTTAAAAACTATTTAAAAATATAATGAAATTGGTGGGCCCTCTGACGTTTAGTTTAATTTGTGATAATTTAATACCAAGTGTATTTAAAAAAAAATATTTTTATATTATATACTGATATAGACAGTATGTTATATACTGTGACATCAGTTTAATTTTGGATATTGTATTTATATTTTGTATATTCGTTTATTTTATGAAGATCCCTTTTACCATATTAGAATGACATGTAAAATTGAATTTTTAAGATGTAAAAGTGAAATAAATGAATCTGCCGCCGCCCGATGGACCGACGACCTAAAGAAGGTGGCCGGAAGCGGCTGGATGCGGAGGGCGGAGGACCGGGTGTGGTGGCATAAGGCCTATGTCCAGCAGTGGACGTCTGAAGGCTGACATGAAATGAATCTAATCTATTATAGTTTATGGTTGCATATGTTGCCAGTGTGCTAGTTGGGGCGTTTGCATGTTTAGCAGATAAACAGTTATTGAGACAAGTAAATTCCCAAAAAAAAACTATCTTCTACCCAAAGGTTGTCTGGAAGAAATGGCTTTTAGCGATAAGACGGTCCATATGGAAATATGTAAGTTACTTTATTATTGTATCTATTTTATTTTTCACGTGTAATAAAGAGTAATTGAATTGAAGTACATACATACATAATGCTCATGCCTTGGTCCCAGAGGGGTAGACAGAGACGATGTATCACCACTTTGCGCAATCAAATGCCGCAAAGCGGCTTTCCTTCGTTCGCTTTTCGCCCAGTGATACCCCTTGACGTGATGTGTTGCGAACAACATCGCCGTTCTGTTAAGGTACCACGATTAGCTAGGGAAATAAATTGTCCACCTCATCAGAGCCCCGCATGATTCGGTAAGGTCCGAAAGTCCGTAAGATAGTGTCCGGATTCACCCAGCTCCGGGATGTCGGCACGCTTACTGCCCCTGGACATGCATCCATCGACACAGCAGAACCTGGTTTGGCAACTGGGACAGGGATCGGGGCGACAGAGACAGGAGATGGGTATGGGTAAGGAGTATAGGATAGGTATGGGATACCGCTATTACGGAAGGAGAGCCCGGAGTTCACCCAGCTCCGTAAACTAACAATTGAATCGAGGTAAAATACCTGAAAACATTTCACATGTTTTCAAATGTAATATTATACAGCTGTTTGCAAGCTATCCTATTTACCTAAACGCCCACAGAGGCACTTACACAGTCCGTATACGCTAATTACACACTTGTGCGAGCATGTCGCTTACATCAATAGCTCTCGTGTGAAGGGGCCTTAAGCTTCTCAAGTATCGCTACCACGGAGTTGGAAACATGAAGATTTGATTACTTTTGCTAAACCTCTTTGTAAATTTTAAATGGTTAATCCTATTATCCTACTAATATTATAATGCGAAAGTTTGGATATTTGGATGTTTGTTACTCATTCACGCTTCGACCGCTAGACATTGACAGCCCAATTTAAAAATTAAATCTGTGAAGTCACTTGACCTGGTGCTGATAGAATACCAGCGCTGGAGTTCGCGTAGCGTGCTGCAGCATTATGCTGAGTCAGCGCCACTTTGTTGCTGCGACACATAGGTACCTTGATTATTTTTAAATTGTAATTTATTAATTTCTGTTCTGTTTATTTCTCATGTATGTGTGTGTCGTAGCTATGAATAAATGACCTATTCTATTCTATTCTTTTAGACGGATCGTGATGAAACTTGGCACACATATAGGTTAGGTCCTGGAATAGGACATAGGATAGTTTTTATCCCGAAAAACTCATTCCTATGGGAAATACATAATAATTTGTGATGTTAAGTTGTCCACGCGGACGAAGCTAGTAAACCATAATTGTTTCTACCATTCCTGACCTACAGACCAACTCATCGACCAACTAGTTGGTCGGTGGCAACCATTTTTTTACCACGTTTTTATTAAGTCACTTTCTTCTTTGTCTGTCTGTCGTTACGGGTGGAATCTTGCAACTCAAATTTCGAGCACATCCCGATTAGCTATCCGTCTGAAACTTTCAGGGTAGCTCACAACTCGATGTCAATGCATTCTAAATCCATTAATTAGACAGACAGACAGATAGGTACGTAAGAAAACGAAAATGATTAAAATATTAACGGCTTTGGAGTTCATCTGTAAGCGTGGATGTGGTGGTGTTGTGGGGTTTTTGTGTGTATGTCCTTTTGGGCCATTACTAATTATTTACTAAATATTGACGCTATTTATCGGCAGCGTAAATATTTTGTAATAATTAAATGTTCTGCGTATTGTACAACTGTCAAAATTACTGTGAACGAGTTGCAGCTCCGCGTAGAACAGAGCGATTGTTTGGTTCGCTCCATCTAGTAAGTATATAGATATCGTTGGTTACTATAAATTCTTTATTTTTTCATTACTACGTGTGACGCAAAGAACCTTAAAACCCTCTCAGTGCGCCAGGAATTATGTCAACTGCACTTCGGGAACTCGTTTAGACATGAGCTCACGGAACCCACCTCCGACCTCCGATAGAGGCACCCCATTTTCCCCTTTGCCCTTATTTTTCTCGGCTTTCTCTCAAAGCTGTCTAAACACTTTCGAATTGAGCGGGACAGTCCCGTAAAAATATTTAAATAATTGTCCCGTTTCATCATGATTTATTAATATTCACATTTAATATTACTATATACGTCGTCTAAAATTGTATCAAAATTAAAAACAGGAATAAAACTGTGCACAAAGGCGGACTTATCCCACTTAGGGATCTCTTCCAGTCAACATTATAATAACTGAAAGGACTTCGTACGTTACGTCTATATATTTAGACACAATTATAAATTGCAATGTTTTAATTGTGGTTCATATTATGCACTATTAAATATGTTACCAAATATGTAGTAAAACATTTAGTTACACTATATATTTTTATCTGCAACTAAAACATAAGAAAACTATCACGTACGTAATCTAAGCCAAGCCGTCGTCGACACAAAACTCGGCTTTTAAAAGCTTTTTGGCTCGAAAGTTACCCCTTTTCGTCAACCATTCTTAATGTCCCGATTTCAATGTCCCGTAAAACCACAAGGATGTTGCCAGCGCTTCCCTCCCCTGTTTCACTTTTTCAACTCCAATAAGTAATTGTTATTTGTAACCGAATATCGCTTTTGTGATTTTTCCTTTTCCAGATAAGACACGATATCGCATATTTTTGTAGGATGTTTTGAATACAAAGTTGCGAAGCAAAATATCACAACGAAAGCGAGTTACTTCCTTAGTTGACAAAGGTATGTAAGTATAGATATAAATATATAACTAAAAATATAACATTGTTTTATAATTATTATATTCTTCAGGGGACTTCGTTCTGGTAGTTGCCTGTCCGGCGCTATCCAGACGAGTCACGAGTGACGGTCCCGGCTTCCCGAATTATCGCTAGTATAATGCCACTATCCTTCCGTAATAGCGGTATCCCATACCTACCCTGTACTCCTTACCCATACCCATCTCCTGTCTCTCTCGCCCCGATCCCTGTCCCAGCCGCCAAACCAAGTTCTGCTGTGCCGATGGATGCGTGTCCAGGGGCTAGCCTGGTGGTAAGCGTGTCGACATCCCGGAGCTGGGTGAATCCAGACAATATCTTACGGAGCTTCGGACCTTACCGACTCATGCGGGGCTCTGATGAGGTGGACAATTATTTTCCTAGCTAATTGTGGTACCTCAACAAGGCGATGTTGTTTGCAACATATCACGTCAAAGGGTGAAAAGCGAACGAAGGAAATGCTCTGTGTATGAAGGGGATGCATAGTCTCTACCTACCCCTCTGGGACCAAGGCATTGTTAATTAGCGATATGGGTATGCCCACCTTGCCTACAACGGTGGATCCGCGCTTGCAGGAGTGGGGCGTGAACTGGATTATCTATAAATAGGCAACGATCTCTATGTACTACTAGATGGAGCGTTCCAAACAATCGCTCTGTTCCACGCAACTAGCCACAACTCTTTCACATTCACTTTGAAACTTGTGCAGTTACTACTCAGAACATTTGATTATTTAATAAATATTGACATTATTTAACCGTAGCGTCGATATTTGGTAATAATTAAATGTTCTGCGTAATAATTAAAACAAGTTTCATTGTGAATGTGAAAGAGTTGTGGCTACTTGCGTGGAACAGAGCGATTGTTTGGAACGCTCCATCTAGTAGTATATAGAGATCGTTGTAAATAGATAATGCTTTTACTCTTTATGTAATTTTTTAGACAGAATCGGAAGACCGAAACAGATATATAATTCTAAATTCTCTACTCCATATCCTTTAGATAGCAAGACCAAAGTTCATTCACCGTTTTATTACGGTTTTATATTAAACCTCTTATTGTTTAAGTTCTGGAACACCTGCGGTTGCTGGCAACCGCAGTAGAGCTGCAGATTTTATGGACCAGTATATCCCTTTTGCTAGCTTCATGTAGATTCTGTATAGGATCATTATAAATTAGTAAGGGATCGCTGAAATTGTGATTTAGTAGTAAAGGGGTTATTTGTAATTATGTAATATTTTGGATATCATTGGTATCAGTCTACAGCTGGGTGTTTTGGAATTGCCGGTATTAATGTCTATTATTATATATTGTTTATTGCACATAAATTTTACAAAAAAAAGGGCATAACATAAAAGTGTACAAAGACTTATCTCTATAAGAGATCTCTTCCAGCCAACCTTCACTGTGGAAAAAGCTAAAACAATCGGTAAGTAGGTCAAAAAGAATGAAAATAAAATGTGCATGGATATTGAAATTTTATAATAAAATATTGTACTATACATAGAATAAATGAGTAGGTATAGCTATTGATATATACTAATATAAGTTACTAAGTACATACATAATAATATATATAACATTAAATATTATAATTACAACTATACATAAATACATGCAAAATATACAAATATATAACATACCATACATATACATAATATATACTATATGTGTAGGCCAAATCCTCCGTCTGTCTCCGGCAGATGAGAGAGGGTTGTGCTCCTGCAGTGGAGACAAAAACAACCTGATGATGATGATACTATATGACGGCAAGTTAGATAGGAAGTGCTCTTTGCATCTCAGTTTGAACGATCTTATTGTGGGACTGTCACGAATGTGTGCAGGAAGACCGTTCCACAGTTGTGTCTATATCATACTTAAACTTGAAATAAGACTAAGTATACGCTTTTTTAAAAATCTTTATTGCACAAGATTAAAACAAGCTTATCTCTTTGAGAGATTTCTGTCAACCTAACATCCACAGAGAGAGCTAGGATACCAGAGCACACATGTGTTTATATAAAACTAGATTAACTAAATATAGACCTAATATGTACTGGCGTGTGCTTCCCGGCTTAGAATAGGGCCACCCCAAATCTTCCTGTGGGTGTCGTCAAGGCGACTAAGGGATTGCACCAGGGACTGGCAGCAGCGTACTCCTGTGTATATTAAGATCGTTACTACGATCACCAATCCGTTTGCCATGCGTGGTGATTATTGGCAAATCCCCCAATGGACAGCCCACAAAAAGTGGCAGTCTACTGGGGAGGCTTATGTTCAGCAGTGGACGTATATAGGCTAATGATGTAAATAAATATAGAAACTACACAAACCTGCACTATACATACATATAGATTTACACACGCATATGTATAAATAGATTTCAAAAATACCGAATATGTATGAGCTTAGTTTGACTGATTGGCTTTACTGTAATTTGTATGAATATGTAATATTCATCATCAAGTTATTTTTGTCTCCACTGCAGGAGCACAACCCTCTCTCATCTGCCGGAGCAGACGGAGGATTTGGCCTACACTCCCCGCGCTGGCCAGACGGGTTGGGGAGGCCTGACTGATGTTTTATAATGTATTCCCTTAGCCGCCTTGTACGACATCCACGGGAAGAGTTGGAGTGGCCATATTTTACTCTACCGGAAACCACACGGCAAATGTAATATTGTATGAAAATTATTATTATTATATATGTATATTTTCATGTTATTTTAAGTTGACCATATTCATGAAATTGAAGTAGGTAAGTAGCTACCTATTTGATTTTTCAAAGATTTATAACAATATAAATACTTTTAGTAAAAGCTGTATGAGTCGACGCATCCTTTTTAGTTAAAAAGACTGACGCATATTAAAACGCACCGAGACTAAACAATATAATGTACGAGATCTTGAATGTATAATTCCAAACTCACTCCACATAACATCTATCTTAGTTACTTAACGCCTGGATTTTTACCAGCAAAAGTCAAGAGAAAGCTCTCTGCAGAAAGCAACAAGAAAATATGCTGACGAAGCAAGCGAAGTGCTACTCAGTGAGGCTAAGGCAATTTTCCGGCCGAATGTAGGGGGGCGATACCGTGGCACCATCATATGGTGAATAAAACAAATGGGCCTGCTCCATAACCGGAACCCTTTCCTTGCGCTGTCTGTTGGAATGATTCGCTGACTTACATAGAGCTGTTAATACCGGCGGCGGTAGATTTTTACTTTCTCACAGACTAAGCCAAGGGATTCCGTTAGTTATAAATTCTTAACGCTCTATTAGGCGGAGGCTCGGGTGTGGTGGTAGTTCATTGGAGAAAGTCTATGTCCAGCTGTGGACGTCGAAAGGCTGATATGAAGATAAAGAATAAGGACGTTCAGGAAGTAATAATACTTGTAAATAGGTAATGGGGGACCGATTTAAAATACCATCGGAGGAATATGACAGTTATAGAGACGCGCGATACGTATTTTATCCTGTTGTAAATCACTGCAGTTGGAAGTTTGACGTTCCCTCCTACCTTACCTCACCCCGAAACCCTTTAACACGGTCCCTTACTGTTCTGCATTTTCACAGGTAAGTCAACAATTTCCAAGCAGCGTTACGAGGAGAAAGCTATTTATAATGGTTATAATCTTGAAAACTATTTAATGAATTTTGAACCGGTTTTCACAATTGGCTTAGACTAGAAGTTACAGAGTCATTAATCGATACCTATACTGTAAAATAGTCGAGCAGTGACGTATGGTTTTGAGTTCGTTCGCTTTAATGGCTTACAATGACAATTTAAGGCAGGTACATCGAACTATGTTTACGATATAAAGAGTTCTACAAATAAATTAACAACATACCTGCCTGTCTTTGAGGAAAATCAACATGCTCATTTTAGATCTGTCAAAATATAAAATATATTGGACCTAATATGTAATAACAGCTCTATATAGTTCTATAAACATCAAAAGTGAATTGTAAGGCAAATCTCGTAACGCAGACTAGCTTGTCCCAGCTCAATACCATCAATCATGCAACGGAGGGCATGACTACATTTTATTTGGGGGAGCCCCCTCCCCCTCTGACGATATGGAAGGTATTTGTAATTTCAGAATCGCAAGTTAATGCCATGTTTATGTTTAATTGATTACAGGTATGTTTCTTAGAGATTTTTTGATGACGCTAAGGGTAAATAGCGTCAATATTTAGTAGGTAAATAATTAAATGTTCTGAGTAGTAACTGCAAAGTTTCAAAGTGAATGTGAAAGAGTTGTGGCTACTTGCGTGGAACAGAGCGATTGTTTGGAACGCTCCATCTAGTAGTACATAGAGAACGTTGCCTATTTATAGATAATCCAGTTCACGCCCCACTCCTGCAAACGCGGATCCACCGTTGTAGGCAAGGTGGACATACCCACATCCCTAATTAACAATACCTTGGTTAATTAGGGATGTGAAATTGGGAAATTTTTAAAAAAATGGGTCACGTAGTTTGGGTACGTTACCTAAGCTACGACACTATAAGTTGATAACGAGCTTTATTAAAAACTAACTGTGCCCGCGGCTCCGCTCGCGTGGACTAAACAGTGACGCCCACGCCCCATGACCTCGCCCACTACTGCTCCAAATACTCCT
The DNA here is from genome assembly GCA_947086405.1 of Esperia sulphurella. Lineage (NCBI taxonomy): Eukaryota > Metazoa > Arthropoda > Insecta > Lepidoptera > Oecophoridae > Esperia > Esperia sulphurella. The sequence goes on from OX352266.1 coordinate 14,714,904, forward strand.
AAAGTCCTTACTCATCGCAATCTGAATTGCACCGAACATTATAATTATACTTCTTTGTTATATTGCATACCTACTAGTGTAGTTGAAAACTAAAAATTCTAAAACTTTTGATTGAGTAAGCCGATTGCGATGAAATAAAGAGTAAATATTACTCCGAGTTAAGCCCTATGTTTCTGTGAAAAATCTATCAAATTCGGTTCACTAGTTTATACGTGATGCAGACGGAGAAAAAAAAATCCAATAATGATTTAAATTACTTATCCTTAGACCCCCTATTATTATTTTTGCAAATACTTATTTTCAACGTACACACACCCGAAGTTAACGTTTTTATTTATTAGATAAAAGATATATAAGAGCTCTAGCTAGATTATCCGGATAAGCAAGTATATAATTGACACTACCTATTCCGACCCCTGCTCCAGCGAATACCGTATGCGGTATAATTTTTTATCTTCACGAGTTAAAAACACAAAACTTCACTGTTTCACTCTCCCCAAAAAAACTTCGGAACAACGATAAGGTCGTCAATGTATATCTGTCCCTTATTTATCTCCCCCAAATTGCGGGACGGGCGAAATTAAATGTAAATATTTTGAAAAAAAAAATCGAGTTATCCTTCAAAAGGACAACTTATTTCCCTTCAAGACTTTGGAAGTAATATCATTTTGTCGTTTTGGTCGGGCCCTTTTTCACTCGGCCGTGGTTAAAGGACAATGTTGACCTAGCCATTTTAACTTCAAGGAACGCCTTTTCAGATTTCTCAAGGGATGTGATATTATGATAAGTGATATTTCAGCTAAATACTACATTATTTTATATATTCTTTATTGCACATCTTATAACTAAATATAGTAATAGATGGTGTGTACAAAGGTGAGTGTGTATCTAAAAGAGATATCTTCGAGCCAGCCTTACAGGGTGTGAGACAAGGCAGTAAGAGCGAGGGGGGCAAAATAAGTGCATAATAGACTACACAATAACTATCTGAACTACTAACATATAAAATAAATATAATCCTTCCTACTAATATTATAAACGCGAAAGTTTGTAAGTATGGATGGATGTTTGTTACTCTTTTACGTAAAAACTACTTAATGGATTTTAATGAAACTTTACAATAATATAGCTTATACATCAGAATAACACATAGGCTACAATTTATAAAGATATTGTGTGAATGGTCCAAAATATCAAGTAAGTAGGAAAAAATCTACAAGTGTCATATGCTATATCTATACATATAATAAAAGAGTAGAAAAAACAAAAGAAAAGCGAATCTGTACATTGAAGTTAAAAAAAAAATTTCACTGCCCGGACGTTACTGAAGACCAGTAGAGTCGAAAAATATAATTCAAAAATTTCTTATCTGTCTGTATGTATGTATGTATGTACGGGCTAATCTTGGAAACTGCTGAACAGAATTGGACGGCGTTTCACTGTTTAATAGCTTTCAGTCCGGGTCTCATACTGGTATAAGTCATATCTCAATAAAATGTCAGGATGCTGATATACAAGTTGACCTCTCATATCATATCATTTGTATGAAAGTGTAGTTCAACATTACTGGTCGTTGCAAGAACTTGACAGAAAGTGACAAAGATGTTTTAAAGCTCATTTATAGATTTATTTTAGCTGAAGTATTTCAGATATTTCCACAAGTCTCGATACAAAAAATTCGCTATACGATAATTAGTGGCCCTGTATTAGACCGGTGATCGTCGACAATGTCAATATCGAAGCTGTTCAGGAGTACGTCTGCCTAGGACAGACAATATAGTTGGGTAGGATCCATTTCAAAAGCTGACAGAAGAATCCAGTTAGGCTGTGCAGTATTCGGAAAACTGCATCAAGTCTTTACGTCACCTATTCCACAATGTTTAAAGACAAAAATCTTAAATCAGTGCGTCCTGCCTGTCATGATTACAGCGCGGAGATGTGGACACTGATGGTGGGCCTGATCTACAAGATTCAAGTGGCTCTGCGAGCTATAGAGAGGGCAATGCTCGGAGTCTCTATGAGGGATATGATTCGTAATGAGGAGATCCTATGAATAACGAAGGTGACCGACATAGCCGAAAGAATTAGTAAGCTGAAATGGCAGGTCACATCTGTCGTAGTACCGAACGGCCGTTGGGGCAGACGGGTTCTAGAGTGGGACGCGACGTCCCACGCGCAGGGTGGGACGCCCTGCCGCCAGGTGTATGGACGACCTGAAGATGGTGGCCGGAAGCGGCTGGATCTGTAGGGCGTTGTGGCATTCATTGGGGAAGGCATGTCCAACAGTTTGACAGACATTTTGTTGTACAGTTAATTGGATGGGGGGGATATGGGGGGGAAGGAAGTCGGATGGAAAAGAATAGAGGGATTAGGGTAAGAGAGGAAAGATGAGGGGGCAGTGGTAAATAAAGGGTGTAGGAAGGGGTGGGTTAAAGGAAGGGGGAGAGGTAGGAGTAGGGAGAGGGAAGGGGTGGGGGAAAGGGTTTTCAACGTTGTGGGAAGGGGATGGAGAAGGAAAGAAAGAAAGGGTATGGAAAGGACAAATTGGAGGGGGGGGAAGGAAATATCACCTGATTTGCACAATATTAAAATACATATTTTTTTATTGATTATATGATAATCTTTTAATTCATGATAAATGTAAATGTCAACTTTATTTAAAAAAAAGCGGCCAAGTGCGAATCGGACTCGCCCATGAAGGGTTCCGTAGCAGCAAGTAACATAATATAAAAGTTATTGTAGTTCGTTGTAACTTTGATCGATGTTTTAATAATAGTATTGTGGTTTACGATTTATGACGTATTAATAAAAACTACTTACTAGATCTCTTTCAAACCAATTTTCGGTGGAAGTTTGCATGGCAATGTACATCATATATTTTTTTTTGTTTTATCATTCTCTTACGGGGGGGGGGGGGGGGGACACATTTTACCACTTTGGAAGTGTCTCTCGCGCAAACTATTCAGTTTAGAAAAAAATGATATTGGAAACCTCAATATCATTTTTGAAGACCTATCCATACGTATGGGTTTGATAAAAAAAAAATTTGGAGTTTCAGTTCTAAGCATGGGGAACCCCCAAAATTTAATGTTTTTTTTTCTATTTTTGTGTGAAAATCTTAATGCGGTTCACAGAATACATCCACTTACCAAGTTTCAATAGTAAGTTCTTATAGTTTCGGAATAAAGTGGCTATGACATACGGACGGACAGACAGACAGACAGACATTCCCGCCTCCTCACCATTCTCCCCCCGCAACTCCTCTAAGCGAGGATCAACGGAGGTAACTGCAAAGACACCTACCAGTGAAGGTAGGGCAGGTCCCAAGTCATGAATTTATGCTACCTTGGGCCCCATACAAATTTAATTATAGAAGTAAAGAGTCAGACAGACAGACAGACAGACATGACGAATCCATAAGGGTTCCGTTTTTTGCCATTTGGCTACGGAAACCTAAAAAACTGTGGTCCAACGGGCGAAACCGCCGCCGGAACGCTAATTTTTACCCGACTTCAAAAAAGGAGGTTCTCAATTGGATAGTATGTTTTTTTATGTATATTAATATTTTTAATGCATAACCAGAATAATAGATTTCTTTTAGGATTTAGTAACACGTAATACATAACAATGTGTAATGTTAAGTTGTCCACGCGGACGAAGTCGCGGGCAACAGCTAGTATAAAATAAATATAATCCTTCCTACTAATATTATAAACGCGAAAGTTTGTAAGTATGGATGGATGTTTGTTACTCTTTTACGTAATAACTACTTAATGGATTTTAATGAAACTTTACAATAATATAGCTTATACATCAGAATAACACATAGGCTACAATTTATAAAGATATTGTGTGAATGGTCCAAAATATCAAGTAAGTAGGAAAAAATCTACAAGTGTCATATGCTATATAATTTATAAAGTTCCGTGGTCCACGCGGACGAAGTTGCGGGCAGACAGCTAGTAAATAAATATAACTATCATAAACATACATAATACATACATACCATATTATACTGAGTGAGACAGATAGTGCTCTTTTCGTTTAGTTTTAAAAGATGTGACGGAAGGACTTATCTCGAATGACCGTCGGAAGTTTATTCCACATCGGCGCGGCTCGGACAGTGAAGGAATTGAAAAAGAATTTGGTGTTGGAATTGGGATAGGTGAGGGTCTTAGTGACGCAGTCACGTCTAGGTCCGTGGGGGGTAGCTCTAGAAACGGGAACGGAGGTATTCATCATAATCAGACTTAGAATTTTTTCGCCCACTAATGCTGTGAAGCTGAGATGTAGGTAGGAATGACGCGACGACTACGAAATATATTTACAAGGTCGCGGTTGTTACAACGAATTAGGCACTATGTTTATGTGAAAAGTCCATCAAAATCCATTTAGTAGTTTTTAAGTGATGCGTGCACAAACAAACAGACAAAAATTCCAAAAATGATTGAAATGTGTCCTCACTCCCAATCCCACTACAGCTCCAAATGTAATCCAAACTCATCGCAATCTGAATGGTACCGATCATTAAAATTATACGTCTTTGTTATATTGCATACTAACCTTACCTGGTGACGATCCATCGTCTCTGCCTACCCCTCTGGGACCAAGGCGTGAGCAATATGAATGTAACCTGACCTACTAATTGTATTTGAAAACTAAAAATGTCCATAACTTTTGATCGAGTAAACCGATTGCAATGAAATAAAGCCTCCGAGTAACTCCGAGTTAAGCCCTATGTTTCTATGAAAAGTCAATTAAAATCAGTTCAGTAGTTTTTAAGTGATGCGTGCAGATAAACAGACAAAAATGCCAAAAATGATCGAAATGTGTTTTATTACTTCGTTTTAGACCCCCCATTTTCTTTGTCTACAATGTAGAATAGAATAGAATAGAATAGGTCATTTATTCATAGCTACGACACACACATACATGAGAAATAAACAGAACAGAAATTAATAAACTACAATTTAAAAATAATCAAGGTACCTGTGTCGCAGCAACAAAATGGCGCTGACTCAGCATAATGCTGCAGCACGCTACGCGAACTCCAGCGCTGGTATTCTGTCAGCACCAGGTCAAGTGACTTCACAGATTTAGTTTTTCAATTGTGCTTAGAGGGCTGTCAATGTATTGGTGTTACACGCGAAGTTTACGTTTTTATTTATTAGATATCGTTACAACGTGTAAAAGGCACATCTAGTTCCATATTCAAAGCCTTATTCTATGGCCTATAGTTCAAAGTACTTATATCTAAGACGAAGGAGGCGTCCAAACAGCAGGTGAGGTGATGGCCCGTCAATAATTCCGCTTAGCTACACATCATTACATATCCAATCAGACAGCGTTGCCCGCTCCATTCAAGCTTAAAGCGCTGTAACGAGCGCTAAAGTAGACTTGATTAATAGATTCTTTTTCAGCATTAGTAAACTTTATAGGGCACCTGGAATTGCAATAAAATCAAGCGCTTTTTTCCAACTTGTTGAATTTCAAACCCTTTTTACGGCCATTATATTACCAAAGTCGGATATAATGTAGGCTAAATTTATTGTTATTTCTTGTAACCTGCACCAGTCATGTTTCAAAGTATAATGAGGTAAGAAACCCATTTCTGTCGCCGGCCCATCTGCATTTTTGATTTACCTAACGTAACTGTTACAGATATAATAAGGGTTGAACTGCAATAGCGCGCCGCATGTTTTGTTGGTGGGTTGTGCCACGTACGATCGCACGCGGCAGCATACGGCGGACGCGTGCGATCGTACGTGGCACAACCCACCAACAAACCCGACCCACCGTCCGCCGTATGCAGCCGCGTGCGATTGAATCGACCTGTCGTATCACTTTGTATATTCTCACTGGCATAAGGTTGCCTGGAAGCGATAGGGCCGCCACTTGTACATTTACTGTATATTTCTCCTATATATTTTTGTAATTTGTGTGCAATAAAGTTTATTCATTCATTCTTCATAGCGTACAGGGCAGATCGATACCCGGCGTAATGTTAACCCTCACTGGTTTCGGTGGGGAAGATTTTAGCACACCGGTCGTTAGTAATATTCATCATCAGGTTATTTTTGTCTCTAATGCAGGAGCACAACCCTCTCTCATCTGCCAGAGACAGACGGGGGATTTGGCCTACACTCCCCGGGCTGGCCAGACGGGTTGGGGAGGCCTGATTGATATTTTATAATGTATTCCCTTAGTCGCCTTGTACGACATCCAAGGGAAGAGTTGGAGGGGTTGGTAATATTGTGCGAAATTATAGTATAGTCAATGTAATTCCCATGTCACATATCGCAGAGGAGGTGTACTAATTGTAAGCGTTATATCTCACACCTCACCTTAGTATCTGTTTCTATTTTTCCCTGTTAAAAAATAGCCTATTCTCCATGACAGGCTACGTGTATGCAAAATTTCATGGAGTTCAGATCGATACTTTTAATAATAAAATACATAGTTAGGAAGAATAGTACTGACTTATGTTTTCAGGTAAGAATTGAACTCGTGCGGCCACGGCCCTGCGAACGCACTTCAACGCCTGTCGCTGCGACCTCCGCATGTGTGTATTAAACTGACACGACCCACTGTACGTCACTTTGTGTGCAGCTTAAATCCCTGGTAACTGACCCGACAGTCGCAGTCGCAAGCGTCTAAAATAATTTACATAGAAAACTGTTATATGCGACCGCATGTCATCGCGGTCGTGTCAGTTCAATTCGTGCCTTAAACCGTAGGTCAAGCCGCGGGACAAGATACTTGTATACAGTTCCTAGTAACCTTTTCTTTAGTCCCCGACTTATGTTTGAGTAGCGTCGCAAGCTCCCAGCAGATTAGAGAAAAGCAAACAAATAAAACGTTGACTGTAAAGTTGGAAACTTTTAATTAAAAGATTGTATTAAAAAAGAAGCGTGAACTTTCTCGGAAAAAATATAGTAGTGAAGTTAACATTCTTTAACGTCAATATTGGTGCCTTGAATATTCATTTAGTAATAAATCATGGCTTATTTAGAGATAGGGGAAGGCTAAGTCCAGCAGTGGACGTCGACAATATGATGATTATTTATATACTTATCATTAGACCTAGAGTTTTTTCAACACTAATGCTGTCAAATGAAGATGTCCATGTACTATTCTCAATCACCTATCGAAACTAAGATGGACATTCTTATAAAAAGAAAGTAAGTAAGTATAAGAGAAAAAAAAATGAATTATTCAAATTATTTATAGATGAAAATTTATATTAAAATGAAGCTTCTGCGAATAACAATAAAACCTATATTTTAAACTAATACATTTAGGGAACAAAATAATAATTCATTCACTGCAACTTTTTGTTGTCAAAATGATTGTACTTCTTTGTCATTTAGAAAATAAACTATGAACCTCAGAGACTTTAATAAAAAAAATACAGGTGAATGTGTCATTCATAATGCTCACTCCTTGGTCCCAGAGGGGTAGGTAGAGACGATGAATCGCCACTTGGCACGATTCTGACACACCTCACATTCATCAACCTTTTCATGCATCTCCTTTTGTTCTTCTCACTGCGGACCCCAGCCATTTTGTGGACGTTACTAATTTGATCCTTGAGAGAAGATAATTTCATATTATTTGTATTTTATTTTACTGGTAAGCGGGAGGCAGAAGAAGAAATATACATTATTAAATGAGAGATGTGGAATGTAATTTTTTTTTAATCTCAGAAAAAATTTGAAATTTCCATATTAACAAAAACATTACGTCTCGTACATAAATGACATTAATTTTGATCCCTGCTAATCATTTTTTTTTTTAATTTCTGATGGGTTTACGCTTGACCTCAATCACACATGATGGTAAGTGATAAGGCCTAAGATGGAGCGCGCTTACCCAGAAGATGCCTATTCACTCTTCCTTTAAAAAGATCCAAGTTGTACTTGTCCTGAAATACCAAAGCTGGCAGGGAGTTCCATTCCTTAGCAGTTCCAAAGATAATATATACTAGAGTGCAGTTCTCATTATGAAAAAGGAAGCAAAACGTTTCGTGCGAGAACGTTGTATATATCATCATCATCAGGTTGTTTTTGTCTCCACTGCAGGAGCACAACCCTCTCTCATCTGCCGGAGACAGACGGAGGATTTGGCCTACACTCCCCGCGCTGGCCAGACGGGTTGGGGAGGCCTGGCTGATGTTTTATAATGTATTCCCTCAGTCGCCTTGTACGACATCCACGGGAAGAGTTGGAGTGGTCCTATTCTACTCTACCGGAAACCACACGGCAAAATGTAACCTGTAGAAAACCGTAAGACAGGTCACACTAACCACAATAATCTTTTCCAATTCTAGCGCTGAGTTCATCGTTAAGCTTTGCGCTACCATCGCTGAACTGTCTAATAACACAACAGGCAGAGGTGAATTACCAATGGGAGCACAAAGCAATTTACCGATGGATGGAATGCTTCTATGTGTAGACGAAAATATGGATTAATCGGAGGCGATTACCGTGGCTGGTAATTGCGTCGGACGTACTGCCAAAGCCTGTCTCTCGACCAAGCATAATCATTAACTATGAAAACATTTTCCGAAATTATGTATTTCAGTGCCACGGATCTTATCGTCTTAGGGGGTAGGATAAACTTCGACCCATCAGCAACGATCTCTATGTACTGATGGAGCGTTCCAAACAATCGCTCTGTTCCACGCAAGTAGCCACAACTCTTTCACATTCACTTTGAAACTTGTTCAGTTACTACTCAGAACATTTAATTATTTACTAAATATTATCATTATTTAACCGTAGCGTCAATCTATCTTCGAAGTGTTTTCCTGCAAAGTTACCAGGCGCTTTTTTTGCTCGCAACTAAAATCACACCGTGTTTAAATTACAAGCAACAAGGAATTCGAATTGAATGAATTCCTTCATGTCACTGTTTCGCAATCCATTGCTCAGATACTACAGAGATGGATGCTCCGTAATTTAAGACATGCACCAATGTATACTTGTGTATGTTTGTTACTGATAATGTAAGAAAATAGGGTATCTTAAGATATGTCAGTAAAAATTAAGACGCTCCCTGTGGTGGGCAGTTAACTATCATGTCAGCCCCTAGAAGTCCACTGCTGGACATAGGCCTTCCCTAATGAACGCCACCACACCCGGTCCTCCGCCCTTCGCATTCAGCCGCTGCCGGCCACCTTCTTTAGGTCATCGGTCCACCTGGCGGCGGGGCGTCCCACCTCATCGCCTCGTCCGTCTCGCCGTGAGAACTCGTCTGCCTCAACGGCCGTCGGCTCTGCGGCATATCTGGCCCGCCCACTGCCACTTCAGCTTACTAATCCTTTCAGCTATGTCGGTGAGTTTCGTTCTTCGTTGGATCTCCTCATTACGAATTATATCTTTCTATCTAATCAGTTAACTATAGTAGCATTTAATAGATTTTTTTAGTAGATGTCGCTTTAACGTTACGCCATATGCACATTCTAAAATAATTTTGCATAATTTACCTGAAACAAGTGTAAAAATTGGAGTTTTTTAATATGTACAAAACTCTTAAATTCGTAAAAATTTCTAAGAAAATATTGAGTGCCTGTAGATATATATTTTTTTTTCTTTTACCTCTCTGAATAGAGGTCGTGGGTTCGATTCCCTCTGGGGTCAGACACCTTTATAAAAAAATTACAAGTTTGTCCCGGCCTGGACATCATACATATCTGTGAATTGTCTTATCCTTGTTTAACACTGTTTGTAAATATCGTAAAGGCAAAAATCTACTTAGATTATTCGGTTGTGTTGCCGCCCGTCATCGGCTTATCTTAGATTTAGTAAAATATACTCGATTTACGTGAGATTATTCGTTACATTAAATTATACAGTGTGTGGCGACACCGCGACATGCGAAAGCGTTTCAGCGACGTATACAGGGTGGGAATAAAAGTGTTGTTCGCCGCGGGGTGTACACCTAAATACAATTTTACACCCTCTTCATTCTATCAAAATTCACAGCAGGTTTCCCTCATATAAAGCTTGTGGTGGAAACATACGAGGTGGTTTTGCGTTTCGGCCCGCTTCTTTTATTTTCCTGCTTTGTACACTCGTGAAAAGGTAACGTTTAGCAGGTCGATTTCGATTGTATAATAACAATCAAGAGATAAATATAGTTTATGACGTAAGTCACGAATGGTAAATGATAATTTAAATTTCATATTCAAATTATACGGAAAGTTTAAAATTCCATCAAAATCCTAAACTTTTCTATTCCGCGAGTGTAAATTGTTATGCAAATACACATAAAGTTCAAAATGTTATTTTTGCGGAACATGTTTGAACTTTAAACTTTTAACATTGTTTTTATTAATTTGCATAATAATGCTGCCCTAATTTCTAAGGTCTGTGATATGATTTTTAGTAATGCCTTCTGTTATCGTATTTATCTAAAACCAGATTTCAAATCGAGATATAAATATGTGCCTTGTCTTTGTCAAGGGCATAACAAGTACCTATTGAGAAATAAAATCGTATTTATAAAAGCTATTAATTATAATTAGCATGTAAGTAACATATCAACAAAATTGCGAATCTGATTCTCTACTAGAAAACGCGCGACGGTACCGCCATGAGACCGGACCCGTATGTTACCGATTTCAGTTTTCCATCGCCACAAAAGGCGTTGTCCCAGCGTGTCCCTATTCTATCCCCCATTGTCCGTCAGAATCTGTTCGGGACGCCTCGTCTGGACGAAAAGCCTTAGGCTGTGGTGTATACCACAATCATAAGCGTGAACAGTAAGGGTTCTCCCTATATATTACTTACCATTATAACTTTATATTATTACTAGCTGTGCCCGCGGCTCCGCTCGCGTGATCTACAGAATCCGCCCCCGTTCCCACTTCCGCTCCCGTTCTCTTCCTACTTCTACTTCCACTCCCACTCAGACTCGAGACTCTCAATATCCCAATCCCAACCCCAACCTCAACCCCATCCCTATACCCAAAAACTAAATTTCACTCAATCCATACGCGCCGCGCCGGGGCCGTTAACCTCGCCCATATGATGAACATACTCGTATGTTCGAGAAGTATTGCATTTTTTTTTAATCAAAATTTTCGTAAAAAAGAGATGTTTTTTTCATGAATGATTTCTAAATGTGATACTGATGTACTGGAAGGAATATTAACAGTTGTTTTATTATCATCCGATATAATGGCTTCTAGAAAAAATTACTTTATTAATATCTCAGGTTCTAAGTGATGTATCAAGATGAAACATGCACCAGGTTTTAAATTAGACCTCCAGCAAGACAACTGTGAAAACTGCATCAAATTTCATTCTGTAGTTTTTGCGTGATGAGGTAACAAACATACATACAGACAGACAGACAAAAATTCTAAAAACAATTAGTTTGGCTACTATTGGCCATATGTAGACCTTTCATACACATTTTTCTATAATATCTCCCATGTACAGACATAGACCAGTTAGAAGTTTTATTATAGGTGTAGAAAAATATATCGTCTCTTCAACTTGAAAAGGTGACAGTGATGATGGCGGCGGTTAAAACGATCGAATATTTACACTTAATTATATATCTCTTGTTTTTTATTCTTGAATGGATTACGCTTGACTTTAATTAACCTTACCTGATCGTAAGTGACGATGACGATGAGGCCAAAAGTGTAGCGCGCTTTCCCCGAATAATGTCCGCTTGTACTTGTAACCTACCCCACTAATCCAAAGATCTATCCCCCCTCGTTCACGGTTGGCGTGGGCTTCGCTTTTGGCGACGAGATACTAGATAAGATGTGAGTACAGAACACCCTACTCTGTGTTTATACAGGGTTGCGTAAAATAGCCAATCGAGTAGTTTGCTAGGGTTTTTGTCTTGATGAGCAATTTTGTTTGAAGATTTTTGGCCAGGAAAATGGTTTTCGATCTCGTGCTCCTGCATTATGAGCAGGAATCGGAATTAGGTAGTCATTTATTTATGATAATATTAAGCGGATATTCCTTTTCACGAAATATTGTTTTGAAAACGTTTTTTTTATTGTTGCTGGGTTTGCATTTGACCTCAATCATACAACACTGTATTGGAAATCCCGGGATTCCTAAATCAGTATCCCGGAATAGCAGGGCGTATAAGCAGGGTGCGCGGGGGGGGGGGGGGGGGCACCAATAGAATCCTGAACATGATCGCAAGCGGGCTGGACTGCAAATACGTGAATCATTGCTGCACCATGTTAGCGCAGAAGGGATTCATGGTAATAATTTTTTTTAATGTTATTATTATTTTTACTAAAATTGTATTAAGTCATACTGACAAAGAGAGCCCTGATTGCGTTCATAAATAATTTTTCGTCGCAACATAACTAAATAATAAAATAACCCATATAATTATAATATATAATAGCGGGTCTGCTGGAAGAAATCTCTCTCAGAGATAAGTTCGCCCTTTGTACTTGTGTTTCTTTTAATGTATTATTTTTTTATTTTATCTGTGTGTGCAATATAATAATAATTATTACAATTATGCACATTAAATATTTATAATAATAAAATAATTACATTATTATTACATTTTTATTATTATTTATTTATTTAATTTATTAATCGTATAAAATAAAACATTTTCTTACAAAAATTGTCTCCCAAAACCGTCTAGACGGTTTGACAGGGGGATCATAGTCTCCTTATGTTTAATTGAAATTAATAATTAAATATGATGGAGTTAAATGCATATTTATTTACATATTTATATATCCTTTACGACCAGGTGGGCGACATAAAATCTTATCCTGGAAACTATCAAAAGTTATAATGTAATCAATGAAAGTGGCAGAAAAATCTAGGTAACAATATTTTGACACTAACAAACTAGTGAATTTTGACAATAGCTTTTACCAACAAACAGCATTACGAATACTACAATAATCCGTGTATAAGGTGTTTTGATGTGGATTATTAGGGAAGTAAAGATGTTAGTTTTGGTATCGATCGTGGAAATATTGCTAAGTGTCAAATGGTTTGTTAGTAACCATTATTTTAGTTCGTGGTATAGAATATAGTCAAATATAAAATCCTTACCATAAAAACTCGCCAGTGAACTCGACCAAACAAAATATACAGTAGGGTTGTTTACCTGAAACAAATAGTTTAAATAAGTACTTATGTTGATTGAAAAATTTAAACAATTTTGGTACAGAACATTTGATAATTTTTTTTACTAAGGGCTTTGTTTTTATCTTACCAAATTTAAATATATGTATAACATGAAAGGGAGATAATTTAAACACATTGTAAAAATTGAGCAGAGGGTACTTTTTACGAGTCCCGTCAATTAAGTAAATTTTTTTATCTCTGAAAATATATTTACGTTACACGACAGATTGTATGTTCCGAATTTCAGCTAAGTAGTTTTCGAGTTATCCGTATCTACAAACAGTTTGTTATTTTGGAAAATGATTTTATCCTGAAATTTTCATCATTTAGCTTAATCGGTAAAGTAGTTTTCGAGTATTCCGCCAGACAGACAACGTAACGTAAGGCCTAAAAGTTATCATAAAATATTTCAATTTACTCTTACGAGAAATGGCGTCATGGTAGACTTAGCGATACAAATTGGTACTTATTAAAGACGAATTCCTGGCACATAATATTAATTAAGAGATTATAAAGGCGATGTGGGCAGATGACGTGCGCCACACAACTATGATCAAACCTCATAGTTTGTACCGTAATACGCGCAGTCAAGCGGGGTGCGTAATACAAATGACGGGAACCTAGTGGCGACAACGGTTTCGTTACAAACTGCGCTTGATGCCCTTCTAATGTTTTAATGTTCTGTGGAATCACGTAACGAGATCGACTTTTAGAATAAACGATCTTTCGAGAACTCATAGTAGACGCTCCCTTCAGTTTATTTCTCGGTTATCTTAAAAGAATTTTCTTTTATGCTCGTCAGTTGTTTAGTCCTAATGAATTGTTTTGCTGTTCCCATTACGTTTCGTTCTCCACAGTCGAGACAATATTGTCGTACAATTAACGTGAAAAAATAACTTGTTTTATTTTGTAATTGGAATTTTATTTTTAAAACAATTTGAAGAATCATGGTATTTAGAAAACCCTGGGGGTTTATTCTGCGTCTACGAGTATTATATTTCTTTTTCCGAAAATGGCTTTACCTAAGTTTTTGTCAATGTCCAGTGTATCAGTGTGGTTCCCGGTGTAGAATAGGGCCATCTTCCAGTGGGTGTCGTCAAGGCGACCAAAGGCTCGCACCAAGGAGGGGTAGCAGCGTTCTCATTATTACTGCGATCACCAATCGGCCTGCCAAGCGTGGTAACTATATGGTAACTCCCCAATGGACAGAGCCCACCAAAAATGACATATATTCAGCAGAAAACGTATTTCGGTTGATGATGATGAAACGCTCAAAGACTGAACTGATTTTAGTTTAACTTGGTATTAAATGGTAGAAGCCATTTAATCCTACTAATCCTATCCTATCCTACTAATATTATAAATGCGAAAGTTTGGATATTTGGATGTTTGTATGTTTGTTACTCAATCACGCTTCTACCACTGGACGGATCGTGATGAAACTTGGGTCCTGGAATAGAACATAGGATAGTTTTTATCCCGAAAAACATCCCATTCCTACGGGAAATACATAATATTTAGTAATGTTAAGTTGACCACGCGGACGAAGTCGCGGGCAACAGCTAGTTATAAATATTTATTTAGGTGCTTCTGCAAAATCAACCACGTTGTGTAACTTTTTGTTATTTCGTATGGTAACCCTGTTCGTAAAGAAAAAACGATATGTTACAAAGAAAATAAGAACCCTCGTTGTATTTCGGTCACGTGCATCAACTACCATCGGTTATAGCAATGCAATAAAGTGCACTACTGCAAAAGAATACAAACATTCTTTTTTCTTTATTGTTTTCGAACGTGACGTAAAACTTTTCGAGGTCAACGAATGCTTCAGATTATAAATTAAGTCATATACTGTATCAATATTATAACTTTACTGTAACTTTATTAAAAGTAGGTACACTTCTTTATCAAATTTGGTACTGAACGCATTATACTTGTCCTTTCGGTTACTCTAAGGTTGACTGGAAGAGATCCCTAAGTGGGATAAGTCCGCCTTTGAACACAGTTGTTTAATTCCTATTATATTATTGTTGTTATTTTTGGTACAATAAAGCGTTTACATACATACATACAATATTACACAATTTATCAATATGTATAGCAAGTTTTATATTTTACATATGAAAAAAATTAAATTAATAAGGGTGTGAGATTTTTCGTTCAACGTCATAAGTTAGAAATACTTTTTTTTTATTGTAAAAATTATTCATCTTAAAAATCTACCTCTAATAATTCTTATTAATAATAATATAAATATTCTTTTTAATATAATATAATCTTCATCATATAAATTAAAAATACTTAAAAAAAAAAAACTTTGCGCCTAACCTCAGTCTCACCTGATGGTAAGTGATGATGAGTCCTAAGGTGGAGCGCGCTTATACAGATGATGCATATTCCTCTTCCTTTAAAAATACTATGTTTCTGACGTCCCTCTCGATCGGCTATGTTCGTACGCTCGGTGCTAACATCGCTATAATAATTTACGTGCACACACCAATATGTACGAATAGGATGGTGTTTCTGCAAGTAGTAGGCTGTATGGAGTATCGGAGGTGTGGTACAGGCGAGATTTCGAACTCTTGATGTTTTTGTTCCCCTTATCGTCATCATCAATATTCAAGCCCGTAGACATCCACTGCTAGATATAGGCCTTTCTCAATGAATACGACCACACCCAGTCCCCCCCCGCCCTCCGCATCCAGCCGCTTCCAGCTGACTTCTTCATCCATCAAAACCAGTATTCATCATCATCATCAGGTTATTTTTGTCTCCACTGCAGGAGCACAACCCTCTCTCATCTGTCGGAGACAGACGGAGGATTTGGCCTACACTCCCCGCGCTGGCCAGACGGGTTGGGGAGGCCTGATTGATGTTTTATAATGTATTCCCTTAGTCGCCTTTTACGACATCCACGGGGAGAGTTGGAGTGGTCCTATTCTACTCTACCGGAAACCACACGGCT
Source organism: Esperia sulphurella (assembly GCA_947086405.1). Classification (NCBI taxonomy): domain Eukaryota; kingdom Metazoa; phylum Arthropoda; class Insecta; order Lepidoptera; family Oecophoridae; genus Esperia; species Esperia sulphurella. The sequence goes on from OX352266.1 coordinate 14,731,005, forward strand.
GAACCCAGTATTCTATTTGGATAATTCGGAAATAACCGATTTTGATCGACTCAGCCCAAAAGTAAATAGTTCCGATATGATCGTAAATTGGAATCGGACTTGTTGGCGCGACAAATCGTTGACAGAGTACGTCGCGTCGAGGGCTCCTGCCCAAATTGCCTGTCCGCACGACATGAGTAGCTTGGTTGATAGTTTGCGACCACTTGTTTTTAAACCTTGGTGATTAATTTCTGCTATATGACTATATAGCAATTAAATAGACCGAATAAACCGTATATACAGCAATTTTATCAAGCTATCTATCTGAATGAATACTGCATGAAACACAAGAACATGACTTTTAATGACTCTACGCTATATAAGTAATTTATATCAAAGTGTCTCTGCTATTTGGCGTTTATATCCATCATCATCAGGCTACTTTTGTCTCCACTGCAGGAGCACAACCCTCTCTCATCTGCCGGAGACAGACCGAGGATTTGGCCTACTCTCCCCGCGCGGGACAGACGGGTTGGGGAGGCCAGATTGATGTTTTATAATGTATTCCCTTAGTCGCCTCGTACGACATCCACGGGAAGAGTTGGAGTGGTCCTATTCTACTCTACCGGAAACCACACGGCATTTTTTTTTTATAAATAAACGTTATGTATACTTTATTGCGCAATTTTAAAAACTAAATACAGTTACAAATTTTGTGTGCAAAGGCGAGCTTATATCTAAAAGAAATCTCTTCTAGCCAACCTTACAAGAGTGTGAGACAAGGCACTAAGAGCAAAGGGGGCAAAAACTGCATAATACACTACATAATAACAATATACCTAAACTACTTTACATGTATATAAAGTAAATACTTATAATGAATACAATAAACATACATAAATACGCCGTGTGGTTTCCGGTAGAGGAGAATAAGACCACTCCAACTCTCCCCGTGGATGTCGTACGAGGCGACTAAGGGTATACATTATAAAACATCAATCAGGCCTCCCCAACCCGTCTGGCTAGCGCGGGGAGTGTAGGCCAAATCCTCCGTCTGTCTCCGGCAGATGAGAGAGGGTTGTGCTCCTGCAGTGGAGACAAAAATAACTTGATGATGACATAAATACATACTATACTGAGTAAGACAGATAGTACTCTTTCGTTCCCAAATTGATTTTTTTCCGTAGTTTCGGGTATTACCTTACATTATCTCCTTTTCTAGGAAGTGTAGGCACATTAAGTTGGAACTAGTACGTCATTTTATAACCAAATGCAGTAAAACAGCAATATTACGTCCACCATCAGACTCAACGCGACTAATGACACATGCAAACAGAAATCCAATCGGAAGGGTGTCACAGTCCACTAGACAGGGAGTGGCCTGTCACAGACTATCTACATAACAGCCCAGCCGATAGTTTGATTTCCAGTCACCTTCAGTTTGTTGGTACATTGAGAGAAGATAGTCCCCACACTGCCACTGGCTGGTGTAGTGGGAGTAGAGGAGATCCCGACTATGTGGAAGATTTTTCTTTAGTGGAAGTTATTGCTGTGACAAGTCGGAGAATGTAAAGGTTCTTACGTGTTGATGAATATAATATAAAAACTAATAATGAATAATCAATTAGAAATTACAATGTATATATACTTAACAATCTAATAAATAAAATCGTAAACTTCGCGTGTCTGTACATTGAAGATATTTGCAACAAAAATTGGGAGGGTCAAGGATAATTATAATAGAACACAGTTCAATCATTTGTGATATTTTTGTCTGTGTGTCTGTTAGTTTGTGCACGCATCGTGTACGTGGGGTGGTAGTGGGTGTGGGGTTTGGGTGTGATTGTGAGTGGGGTCGGGGTGGGAGTGGGATTGGGATTGGTAACGGGAGCGGAAGTGAGAACGGGAGCGGAAGTGGGAATGGGATCGGAAGTGGGAACGGAGGCGTATTCTGTAGTCCACGCGAGCGGAGCCGTGGTCACAGCTAGTACTAAATAATAATGTTTACTCATGAGAGTAAAAACTGATCGACATCACGTATACACGGAAAACGTCCTCGTTATTGCTGCTGACTATTTATTCTCCGTATTATCTATTAAAATGATGATGTAGAAATATCGGTACAGAAGTAAATAGACAGTCAGTTTGTAAGATAACACGCAGCAGTATGTATTATGTCCTAATACGAAAGGAGAATTTTAAGATAATAGTGCCAGTTTTTTTTAGAACTCTATAAAAATTACTACCGTTTCTTCACCAATTGAAGAATTCATCAATTACATATGACAAAAGTGTCCGCTATAGCTATTATAAAGCTACAGAAGCTACTAGCAAGAAAGTTCACATATGTGTGCCATAAGTGTGCTAGTAGTAATTTTCATGAAATTTTAGAAAATCAGTTTATCATCTGTTTTTCTATCAACATTTCTCTTTTATACTTCTTCTAGTATCAGGATAGTACATGCTTTGGCTTTCATATATACAAGTTTTCGACATAGCTATAAAATTTAGCACGTTGAAGTGGCAGTGGGCTGGTCACATCTGTCGGAGTACCGATAACCGTTGGGGTAAACGAGTTCTCGAGTGGAGACCGCGACTCGGCAAGCGTAGTGTGGGACGCCCCCTGGCTAGATGGAGTGACGAGCTGCGTAGGGCGGCTGGCAGAGACTGGATGAGAAGAACCGAAGATCGGGTTCAGTAACGCGCCTATGTCCAACAGTGGGCTCTTATAAGCTGATGATGACATACAAGTTCAAAGTCGTCCGGTGTGTAACGATGGGTATGATCCGAAGGTCGTTGACATATGCCAGAGAATTATTACTGTTGATGAACAGATGGCTGGTAAGACACTGGGATACTCACCTGGTAGGTAGTAAAGGCTGTTATACAAAGAACTGTGTATAAATCAAGTGACCCGTCTAGTTCAAAAACTATTGATCTATGTCTGTAAGGATTATTGAGGGGACTACCTTTATAAGCTGTTTAATTTAATGTTTTTTAAGTCATCTTTCTTTGTTTAATGGTAGAAGTGTTCTCAAAATTATTGTTATAAATTTTAATTAAATAGGTGTAAGTAAAGTTTTATTAACTGATAATTTAATTGCAAAAATGGTAGTTTTTGCCGTTGCTTTCCCATTTACCAGTATAAATTTGTAATATCAATATCAAAGCCCCATTTCTACCCCAAAATGCGTAACGTTATAATTCAAATTGGATCATGAGACGGGAAATTACCGTAATTTAAGGAAAATATACATTGTTGGCCCGAGAAGCCCTACAAAATGGTTTCATGGGGGATGGAAAAAAAAGAAAATGTATGCGAAATTGGAAAACGAGGGGTGTATTATGAGGTACGCAATTTATGGGACCCAATTCTCCAATAGCACCTGCTACTCTGTAGACCGTCCGGAGATGGATTCTAAGTGATTATTGGTCGAAGTAATAAGACTCCCCACGGATTTTCATTTAGACTTTGCACAGTCCGGTTTTTTTTTTGACATATTCTCATTTACCAGACACAGTTTCATTTAGAGGACCCGTAGTCTTCAATCATTATTAGCCTGTAAGAGCCCACTGCTGGACATAGGCCTCTCCCAAGGCGCGCCATTGAACCCGATCCTCGGTTCTTCTCATCCAGTCTCAGCCAGCCGCCCTACGCAGATCGTCACTCCATCTAGCCAGGGGGCGTCCCACACTACGCTTGCCGAGTCGCGGTCTCCACTCGAGAACTCGTTTACCCCAACGGTTATCGGTTCTCTGACAGAAGTGACCAGCCCAGCAGCAGTCTTCAACATGAATTAACATAATTCGCCCCTTTTAAGTCAAATTATTTATTGCACTTTATACCCTCTTCAAGGAAAAATACTGATTGATTTAACAACAAAATGGCATGCGGTCTCACAGGTCTAGTCAGTTCCCTAGATAAATAACCAAATTCGTTCTAATTTAAGCTTAATCATCATTGCATAAGGTGCTAGGACTGGATGACAAGCATATTATGACGTATTTAGTGTGGGACGTGTCCAGTTGTAGCGACGTTCTGCGTAAGGAAGCTGGCAGTAACTGGATGAGAAGAACCGAGGATCAGGTTCAGTGGTATACTGCGATCATCAATCTGCCTGCGAATCCCCCAATGGACAGCCCACCAAAAGTGGCATGGCGTATGTTCAGCAGTGGACGTATTTCAACGAACCATGAACCACCGCCTGGTGGGGTTTTGCTGTGAGAAAAAACTATTCGGGTAACTACGTCAGGTCGTCTATCATACTGTCCAATTTCACGGAGTTTCTAAAGCAAATGCAACCGAAAGAAAAAAAGGAAGAAAAGCAAGGAAGTTTGAACATAAAATTTCAATTTATGCACCTATCAAGTTGGAAATTTACGATTTCAGCTGTAAACTGTAAAAGCAAGTATTAGGTCATTTGGTGGGATTGGTGGAATTGGTGGAATCGAAATCTGACCTCTGTCAGACTTAGAGCCGACTCAGACGTGCTGTTTTCCTTAGGAGAGAGATTTGTCTGGACTATTTGACTTTTGCTCGGTTTTTAGGGTTCCGTAGCCAAATGGCAAAAACGGAACCCTTATGGATTCGTCATGTCTGTCTGTCTGTCTGTCTGTCTGTCTGTCTGTCTGTCTGTCTGTCTGTCTGTCTGTCTGTCTGTCTGTCTGTCTGTCCGTCCGTATGTCACAGCCACTTTATTCCGAAACTATAAGAACTATACTGTTGAAACTTGGTAAGTAGATGTATTCTGTGAACCGCATTAAGATTTTCATACAAAAATAGAAAAAAAAACAAAAATTTTGGGGGTTCCCCATACTTAGTACTGAAACTCAAAAAAAAAATTTTCATCAAACCCATACGTGTGGGGTATCTATGGATAGGTTCAAAAATGATATTAAGGTTTCTAATATCATTTTTTTCTAAACTGAATAGTTTGCGCGAGAGACACTTCCAAAGTTGTAAAATGTGTGTCCCCCCCCCCCCCCCCCTGTAACTTCTAAAATAAGAAAATGATAAAACTAAAAAAAAAATATATGATGTACATTGCCATGCAAACTTCCACTTAAAATTGGTTTGAACGAGATCTAGTGAGTAGTTTTTTTTTAATACGTCATAAATCGTAAACCACAATACTATTATTAAAACATCGTTCAAAGTTACAACGAACTACTATAACTTTTATATTATGTTACTTGCTGCTACGGAAACCTTCATGGGCGAGTCCGACTCGCACTTGGCCGCTTTTTTTTATATTTTGCATCATTCTCTCTTACGTTTTTCGCTAGTTATAAGGTTGCCTGGAAATCGCTTAAAGTGATATGGCTGCCGCTTGTACATTTACTTCATATTGGTATACTATCTATTCTCCTTGACTTGAGTGCAATAAAGTACATTCATTTATTGGCTACAGTAAATAAGTACGGACGTTTGTCAGAATCACACAAAGTGGCGATACATCGTCAATGCGTGAGCATTATGTATGTATGTATGTATGTATGTATGTATGTATGTATGTATGTATGTATGTATGTATGTATGTATGTATGTATGTATGTATGTATGTATGTATGTATGTATGTATGTATGTATGTATGTATGTATGTATGTATGTATGTATGTATGTATGTATGTATGTATGTATGTATGTATGTATGTATGTATGTATGTATGTATGTATGTATGTATGTATGTATGTATGTATGTATGTAATAAATAAGTTCACTGAAAAATAAATGTTGATTTGAACTAGATCTTATTAACTAGCCATCTTAACTCCATACGAGCGCACAGATATCTTGTTCCCTTGCACTGACTCTAATTCAAATTGATCATATATTTGCATTCTACTTTTATTATAGCTGAATAGATGAAACTATTAATTTTAAGACCAAAACTGTACCTATTCATTGCAAATAAAGAACTTGCTTACTTACATAATTCCATGACTGTTGTTAAAAACAAACATTTATCATAAACAGGTTTTGGCCAACGATCTCTATGTACTACTAGATGTAGAGTTCCAAACAATCGTTCTGTTCCACGCAAGTACCCATAACTCTTTCACATTCACTTTGAAACTTGTGCAGTTACTACGCAGAACATTTAATTATTTACTAAATATTGACATTATTTATATATAGTCAATATTTAGTAATAATTAAATGTTATGCGTAGTAACTGCACAAGTTTCATTGTGAATGTGAAAGAGTTGTGGCTACTTGCGTGGAACAGAGTGATTGTTTGGAACACTCCATCTAGTAGTACATACTCGTAGAGATCGTTGGTTTTGGCAAGGTTTTGGTTTTTCAAAAATGGTCACATAACTCTTGTGGTCGAAGACTCAGGAACCTGAAGCAAGGACCTCGGCGACCGGAGTCTGATGTTTGACGAAAGAAAACCATACACATACACTACTTACATATAAATACATACATATATACATGTACACAAGTGGCCGATTTATATCGGTGGCGTGTGTGAGTTAGAAATCCGGAAAATAATATTAGGGAAGGCATTTGGATTTATGGGCGATTTGGGGCCCACTCCACAGGTACGTGCCGATAATGGCCCGGGGGCGATATTTTAATTAAAAGGGACTTTTAACAAGTTACGGGCGTAAGAAAGTTTTTATGTATCGACTTTTTCGAAACTTCCTAATTTTTACATTTCAAGTTTTGCCGACTGCTAATTGCGTTTTATAGGTACTAGATTAGTTTGGCGTCGTTACCTTGGGTTACAAAACTTTCCCACGGTAACTTATTTTACTGTGGTGAAAAGATTCCGTCTGTTTATCCACCTTACGGCGTCGTACCCGGCAGTATGATATAAGGACTGATCCAAAATGAGTTCTCCTTTAGTATTGCGAGTTCATTTCCGTTACCGTTTCTTCACTGTTAATTAGGTTTTTTTAATAAATACATTTTACACATACATACAACTGTCTAATCCCAAACTAGGATTTTCTCCTGTGCTGCGGAAATTAAACAATGATAGGACAATTCACAAATTTAAAATACAGACCGGGAGAAAATTACTTATAGAACATCATCATCATCATCAGCCTGAAAGAGTCCACTGTTGGACATAGGCTTCTCCCAAGGTGCGCCACTGAACCCGATCTTCGGTTCTTCTCATCCAGTTACTGCCAGCCGCCTTACGCAGATCGTCGCTCCATCTAGCCAGGGGGCGTCCCACACTACGCTTGCCCAGTCGAGGTCTCCACTCGAGAACTCGTTTACCCCAGCGGTAATCGGTTCTCCGACAGATGTGACCAGCCCACTGCCACTTCAGCGTACTAACTTTTTTAGCTATGTCGAAGACTTTAGTTCTCTGGCGGATCACCTCATTTCGGATCCTGTCTCTTAGAGAAACTCCGAGCATAGCTCTTTCCATAGCCCGCTGAGCGACCTTGAGTTTTCGAACTAGTCCCACTGTCAGTGTCCACGTTTCGGCGCCGTAGGTCATTATAGAACATGATAAGACGTCAAAATAGAACCACGTGGCTTATGGGAGCTCCCTAAGCCGTAGAAAAGCCAATTCCGATAGTTTTGCAACATCACCCTGCGGTCTCAGGAGTGCACTGGAACTGAAACATGTCTCGACTGAGTCTCAGAGAGCGAGAGCTTAGAGAGCGTTTTGGCTACTCTATAACAGAGAGGTATTCCTTTGACGTTCGTCATATTTAAATTCGAAACGATTGAGCTTTTATTAAACTTTAGATCTGCCTTTATAGAAAAAAGAAATAGATAAATAGTATACTGAAAGTGTGCAATGAAAACAATGGAGGCGCCGTAATGCGACCGAAATGGTTTAATATTTTAGTGGACTGTACAGCGGTAATTATTAAAGTAACTAGCTGTTGCCCGCGACTTCGTTCGCGTGGATAAGTTACGTATGGTGCGAATTTTAAGGACCCGCAGATAGCCGACATGACAATTGACAGCTTTCACAAATCGTCGCTTTTCTGATATTATAAACAGAACTTCCCAGATCATTCTTGAAATTTTGAGTCTATCTAGAACATTCTGGACCAATTACACTCACACATTTTCATTGTTCATTTAAAAAAATATTTAGAATATTCTGGAATATTAAAAAAAAAGGATAGAAGTATCCCATTACACATTTTACCACCCACATCAACCCACTTCCACCCACGCTAACGAAACTTCCATACTTGCAAGTGCAGACCAAGGGCTATCTACCACTGCAACCATGAGTGGGTGGTTATGGCGAAAAGGCTGCATATACATACACACTTTCCTTATACATACATACATACATAATGCTCACGCCTTGGTACCAGAAGGTAGGCAGAGGCGATGTATCGCCAGTTTGCGCAATTCAATGTCGCAAACAAACTTTCCTTATATATATAAATATAATAGATTAGTGTTCCACGACAAAAGAAATGGTAATTGAGGAGACAAGGAAATAGGAGGGCTTAATGGTCGTCGAAAGTCCAACAGTGACTGCGTTCCTGAACAGCAAGTCCTCCAGATTCGACTCTCGCGCACAATCCTACAGGAGCTCCTGTCTTAGTCTAAAACACTCGCGAAAAGGTATAGGTCATTCACGACGTTTCTCCACTGGAGAATTGCGGGTAAGCGAGGACCGAACAATATTACGTCAATTTAGGCGGTGTTATCGCTTCAAGCGATTTCCTCCAGACAACCTTTGGGTAGAAATTATCATACAGTAGGAAAAGATAGTTTCGCTGATTTACTTACCTACGTAATTACTTATCTAATGCACAGCAATGATAATTTGATTAACCATGACATTGCTCCATTAAGATATTATTGCAGGCGCGTGCACGCGAATGCACAGCATTGTAATAAGCTTAATTAACTATACAGGATGTGTTGAGGTCTGTACGCGGCAGGAAATGTTGCTCTATTTAGATTTGTGAGAGTCACGCTCTTTACACAGCACCTATTGTACTTCACTCTGCCAGTATATAAATATTAGATTTTGTTATATGTGGCATTTCCTGTATTTTTCCAAGTTAGTCTGCTGTATTAATCCAGGATATATTCTATCACCTGTACCAAGTTTAAATAAAATCGATACAGACGTTACGATGTGATTACAAGGGCGTCGCCGACCAATGGACCAGCGGAAGGGTCCGAGGGGGGGGGGGGGGGGGGGTGTATGAGATAAAAATGGGGGAAATATGAATTGTATGTATAAATAAGTACAATAGTTTCAATTCTGAAACAAAGATATTTAATGCAAGAAATAAGTTCATTAAAGCCTTAGTTAAAAAAAACACATACCGTCCGCCAAATGGTATCATACAGTTTGTTGGCAGAAATTGCTCTCTTGCTTTATACACACCTATGCCAGAGAATACTAAATATAGACGACCTCCGTGGCGGAACGGGGTAACTCTTGGACTGCCACTCCGGAGGTTGCGAGTTCGAATCCCGCTAGGGGAAAATGTTCGTATGATTAATATGAATGTTTGTACCCAAGTCTTGGATGTTTGTATATTTATTTAAGTATGTGTATCCGTTATCTAGTAACCATATCACAGGCTCTGCCTAGTTTGGGACTGGATAATTGGTGTGAATGTCTGAGATATTTATTTTATTTATTTATCATTACGCACTTAGGGTGAATAGCATAGCAAATTCGAAAAAAGGGTTTTATTTTTAATATAAGCAATAAAGATGGAAGTTACGTAAAATTACCAGATATTTCTTATATTTAATTTTGAATGTGTTTTTGTTAATTAAATCGCTTCTGATGCCTAATGGGATAGTGTTAAAACTTTTGGGTAGGTACCAAATATTGCCTTGTTCTTTCACTCGTATGTATACAAAACAGTTGTTGGTCAGCAGTATGTCTAGTTGGTCTAGCAGGGGACTACGTCTACTTCTGAGGGCTGATAAGACGAAGGGTATCGTTATAACAGAATTCAGAAAAAGTTACAACGTAAAGTAAAATTTTCATCTACATTAGACAGATACGGAGAGCGAAATGTTTGACTTGATAAGAAATAAAGATTTATAGTTAAAAAGTTTCTCCATTTTTCGTTACATTTCTATGTTTTATCAGTTCTATACGACTTAGAATCGAAATGAGTAACTTCTATCGGAAATTATATACTCAAATAGAAAATATATAATATTTTTTTAAAAATTATACAAATTCGTGTATATTCGTGCACACTTTAGTGTAAGTGTATATTTGATGGGTACGTTTCTGTTATAATTTTGGTACTAAACCCATTAGACCAGTCCTTTCAGTTACTCTAAGGTTAACTGGAAGAGATCCCTAAGTGGTATGAGTCCGCCTGTACACAATTTCATTCCTTTTTTTGTTATTTTTGTTGTTATATTTGGTACAATAAAGCGTTTACATAGATATACACAGTTATATTCAAATTATAGATCGTACAGTTCACGACCTTAATCCCCACTCCTTCTCTAAATCGCTAAAATTTCACTATATTAGTTCAATCGTTACGCACTAATCATCAATGTGTGCGTACGTACACGCTTAATACTAGTGAAAAGTGGCGGGGAGTGCCATCGTGAAATATACAATCTGTACACAAATGTCAGTCTAACAGATAAACATGACAGTCCTTTACATGTGTACAGTTAACAAAAAAAAATTATTTAGTGAAAAAGTGTACTTGCCGACTGTACGCAATAAAAAAATTACACCGTATTAGCTAAACATAACAAAATATTTACATCCAAATTTTGTTGAAGCGTAATGAAAAATTCTCACAAAGGAATCCCTTGAATTATAAGTGAGTGAAAAAATATGGAATTCGCAAACAAAACGCCTGTTCTATAAGAATGAAACAGTCCGGAAATAAATATAAAGGAAAAAGGGTTCCGTACGATTTCAATATTTATGCGGTCGACGGGGCGTGAGTTCGGATGAAATATTGTCAAGTGTGCAATGAAGATAAGTGAAAAGGGTTCTGTTTGGATAGTTCGGGAGGGTTTTGTTTAGAGACAGAAATTTCAGGGTTCGATTTTAAATAATATGTAGCCTTCAAGTTTTGAAGGTTTCCGTATAGTACATGAATATATGGGTCTACCCATTTACTTTTAAAGTCTTTATTATGTAAATATATTATCATCATTGCCGTGTGGTTTCCGGTAGAGTAGAATAGGACCACTCCAACTCTTCCCGTGGATGTCGTACAAGGCGACTGAGGGAATACATTATAAAACATCAATCAGGCCTCCCCAACCCGTCTGGCCAGCGCGGGGAGTGTAGGCCAAATCCTCCGTCTGTCTCCGGCAGATGAGAGAGGGTTGTGCTCCTGCGGAGACAAAAATTTGCTGATGATGATGATGATGATATCACCATCAGCCGAAACACGTCCACTGCTGAACATAAGCCTCCCCAAACAATGCCACTTGTCCATTGGGGGATCTACCATAACCACCACCATTGTCAGGCTGATTGGTGATCGCAGTAATGGTCTTAATATACACAAAAGCGCTGCTGCCCGTCCCTGGTGCAATCGCCTTGCCGATACCCACGGGGAGATTGGGGGTGGCCCTGTTCTAAGCAAACTACACGGAAAATTTTATGATTAGTTAAAATAATGTATTGGGAGGAGGAGGATGATAAGGTTACATGTCAGCCTTTAGACGTCCACTGTTGGACATAGGCCTTTTCCAATGACACCACCACACCTGGTCCTCCGCATCCAGCCGCTTCCGGCCACCTTCTTCAGGTCGTCGGTCTATCTGGCGGCGGGGCGTCCCACCCTGCGGGTGCCGATACCCGGTCTCCATTACAGAACTCGTCTGCCCCAACAGTCGTCGGTTCTGCGACAGATGTGGCCCGCGCACTGCTGAATTGGGAGGTTATTATTAAATTAAACTATAGCTCACATATACATTATTTAAACAGTAAGTGTAAAGCACTATAAACATATTAATTGAACTTTGTTTAAATTTAATTAATTAGACTGTTTTTATTATAATCGAGTTTTTTTATATAATGAAAGCCGAATAAATATTTTAAACTAAAAAAAAAACAAGACGAGATCCTCTGTTTGCTGAACTCTCTTTACTTTATCAAATGGGAATAAATACAATAAAATGAACGAAGCAGATCTGGAACGACCTCTAGGCGGCTTAGACGTCTTTATCCAACAAAAGAAACAATAATAATAAATTAGTCTAAGGTTTGAAAATAACTCATTTTATGAGATAGAACAATAAAAAAAACAATATACCTAAGTATCTAAGAACAATGAAGAAGAAATGCTAAGGCATATGTACAATTGGCTGTGAGGTTCTCGGCTTAGAATAGGGCCACCTCCGATCTTCCGGTGGGTGTCGTCAAGGTAACTAAGGGTTTGCACCAGTGATGTCCAGCAGCACTCTCCTGTGTACATTAAGATCTTTACTGCGATCACCAATCCGCTTGCCAAGCGTAGTGATTGTGTGTTTTGTGGGCAGTTCAATGGGGGATTTGCCATTATCACTACGCTCTGCTGAACATAAGCCATAAAACTGCATTCTATTGGGGAGGCTTATGTCCAGCAGTGGACGTATTTCGGCTGATGATGGTGTACAAATGCATCATTGCCACATATAGGACCGAGGTATAATAGTTAGGGTACGTCTTTGCCCAACAATGGGACGTACAGTCAGCGTCAAATTAGTCCAACAAAAACTAACTTTCAAAAATAACGATTGTTTCACAATAACGTGACTTCTCTATTTCTCATAATAAAATTAAATGTTCACGTTTAAGTTTGAAGATAAAACGAAAGTATGCGGGAAATAATCAGAACCGGCAGCAACCACTTCAAATGATTTCTTTTGTATTTGTGAATGTCAACGCTGTGAAACAACTATACGTAGCACACGTTTAATAGAAAATAAAAATCGACATTTCTAAAAGATTGTATTCGATTATTCTATTATTTTAAATGTTGAATATTGCAATTCTTTGGAAAACTCCATGTCGTCATTCTTTTGAAAGGAAATACATACATATTGTTAGTATTATACTTAGTAAACCCATAAGCTAGTTTTTTAAATGCCTAGAAATAGATTTCAACAGCCCTATACCCAGTGTCTGTCGACATTAGTTAATTTAAAATTTTGTATGATCCTGTACTACAGAAAACGTCTAAAAATTTAATTTTCTATACTGAGATACTATAGACGCTGACTGTACTAACTGTACTAAATTTAAGATTACCAAACTTTTTACGAAAAGCATAGCTTCAAATGATGTGGCATAACCTGTGTATTTGTGATAACAAAACAAGAAATATTTAACTCACTTTTCTATACCATTCATTCCTCATTATTTCACCGAGGAACCCTAAAAGAACAATACTCCGTACAAATCGTCTAAACGGAATAAGTAATAAGGTGCTTCGCGTAGCAATATTTTTATTTTTTACACCATCAATTTAATAAGATCCTTTTTTGTTACCTTTTCGCATATTTGTCTTACGAATATTAGAATATATTATTATGAGAAATACCGTTGCTTGCAAGGAGTGTGTGATTTAAGAAAAATGGCTTTCAAATGATTTATATCTAATAAATAAAATTGCCGTGTGGTTTCCGGTAGAGTAGAATAGGAGCACTCCAACTCTTCCCGTGGATGTCGTTCAAGGCGACTAAGGTAATACATTATAAAACATCAATCAGGCCTCCCCAACCCGTCTGGCCAGCGCGGGGAGTGTAGGCCAAATTCTCCGTCTGTCTCCGGCAGATGAGAGAGGGTTGTGCTCCTGCAGTGGAGACAAAAATAACCTGATGATGATGATGAAACAAAAATGAAAAATTCGCGTGTCTGTTCATTGAAAATATTTGCAAAAAAAATTTGGGGGTCTAAGGATAAGTAATATAATACTTAATACGTTATTTAGTGACGCCCTATGTTTTTGCCCAAAGCACTTTGGACAAAAACATAGGGCTTAATTTAGAGTAACATATAATCTTCATTTCATCGCAATCGGCTTACTCAACTAAAAGTTACATTAGGATACAAAAAAGATGCATAATTCAATGAGTTTGGACTACATTTGGAACGAAGGGTAATAGGAAAGAGTGGAGGGGCCATGGAAATATGTGGGAAAGGGGAGGGGAAGAGGGGAGGGGAGGAAGTGCACGCGAGCGGAGCCATTGGCATAGCTAGTACATTAATAATAGGAAAACAGTGAATAATGGAAAATACGATATGACTTTTTACCGAAGAGCGACCTTAAAATGACAAATTATTTTGAATATTCCATAAATTCCGTGTTTATTACTTTAGGCATAAAAAGGATATCGTAATCGTACATTGAAAATATTACATTCCGTGTGTAAGTTTGTCGGCTCTACAATCCCACCGCCTCGTTGGCCTAGTGGCATGGTTATTGCATTCAAGCGCCAGAAGTCATAGGTTCGATCCCCACTGGGGACAGACAATTTTGTAAAATGTGGGAGGTAGTTCCGGTCTAGATGTTGTATTCTTCATTGTCCACCTCCTTTTGACGACCTCCGTGGCGGAAGAAGCTCTCGAACTGCCACGCCGGAGGTTGCGGGTTCGAATCCCGCTAGCGGCAAATGTTCGTATGATGAATATGAGTGTTTGTACCCAAGTCTTGGATGTTTATATATTTATTTAAGTATGTCTATCCGTTATCTAGTAACCATACCACAGGCTCTGCCTAGTTTGGGACTGGATAATTGGTGTGAATGTCTGAGATATTTATTTATTTATTATATTATTATTATCCAATCCTTGTTTAATTCCCATAACACAGGTGAAAATCCTAGTTTGGGATTTGACAGTTTTATGTACTGTATATATGTAAGATTTATTTATTTACAAAAATCAGTAACGCAAGTGAGCACGTAATACTGTATACCACACTGCCGGGCATGCAAAGCTGGGTAAATATACTGACAGAGGCTTTTCACCACAGTAAAGTACAAAAAAGTGCAAAAAAACTCTACATACATACATAATGCTTACGCCTTGATCCCAGCAGGGTAGGCAGAGACGATTTATCGCCACTTTGCGCAATCTTATGTCGCAAAGTGGCTTTCCTTCGCCCGCTTTTCGCCCCGTGATACCCCTTGACGTGATGTGTTGCGAACAGCATCGCCGCCTTGTTGAGGTACCACTGTTCCCTAGGGAAATACTTGTCCACCTCATCAGAGCCCCGCATGATTCGGTGAGGCTAGTAGTGCAACAAAACACTCTCTATTTCTTAGTTTAATCTTATCTCTAAACTCTATTTCTTAGTTAAATTTAATATTTAATTTAGAATAAATAAAATAGAATATATCATTTATTTATAGCTACAAAACACACATAAATCCTACTAATATTATAAACGCGAAAGTTTGTAAGTATGGATGGATGTTTGTTACTCAATCACGCTTCAACCACTGGACGGATCGTGATGAAACTTGGCACACATATAGGTTAGGTCCTGGAATAGAACATAGGATAGTTTTTATCCCGAAAAACTTATTCCTATACGGGAAATACATAATAATTTGTGATGTTAAGTCGCGGGCAACAGCTAGTAAGAAATAAAAAGAACAGGTTAGCAAACTATCACTTAAAAAATACTTGTTTAGTCGTTTTGTAATAATGAATGAGAGTGAGAACCTGGTGATCCAGACTTCGTGGTTGTACGGACTCCAGCTCCCACAAAGGTGTAATTAAATTATGTAAAATGTTCTCCGATGCATATATTTATTAAGTTTACCATTCTGATGGGATGAAAAACATAATCATCATTAGGTTATTTTTGTCTCCACTGCAGGAGCACAACCCTCTCTCATCTGCCGAAGACATTCCCGCCTCCTCACCATTCTCCCCCCGCAACTCATCTAAGCGAGGATCAACGGAGGTAACTGCAAAGACACCTACCAGTGAAGGTAGGGCAAGTCCCAGGTCATGAATTTACGCTACTTTGGGCCCCAGACAAATTTAATTAAAGAAGTGAAGAGTCAAAGTAGGAAGAGAGTTCCCACTTCATAGTTCCCAGTTCCCATTTCAGACCGTGCAATTCTTGGGCACACTCCCCAAAATGTCATCATTATCATCAGGTTATTTTTGTCTCCACTGCAGGAGCACAACCCTCTCTCATCTGCCGGAGACAGACGGAGGATTTGGCCTACACTCCCCGCGCTGGCCAGACGGGTTGGCGAGGCCTTATTGAAGTTTTATAATGTATTCCCTTAGTCGCCTTGTACGACATCCACGGGAAGAGTTGGAGTGGTCCTGTTCTACTCTACCGTGATAAACATGTATTATTATTATTTTTTCTTTTGGAAACAAAAGAGTTTATCAAATCTGGATTTATAATAGTCATTGTTTTGCGCCCCTGCAATCCTACCGCTGTCGTGGCACCTGTCTAACAAAGAATATATTTCTGAAAGAAATACCCAGCTAATCCAATTTGCAGAACCGACGCGAATTCGCCACACATGATAAACCTAAAAATACCCGCAATACAGGAGCCAAATCTCCGTAAATACGGCAAATAGGATTACTAGGCCGAAAGTGACTCGGCAGCTTGGAGCAAAAAACATCATCTGTTTGCGCAGGCTTAACTCAAATCACTACAAACAATTCTCTTTGAGGGATAAACTCGTAGATTCACGAAAACAAGTAAGTATTTACGGAAATGGTGCTGATAATACAAATAACAGACATAGTGTCAGAAATAGCTAAACAAAAAATATTTTCCAAAAGTACTGGCGGTTCTTACATACATAATGCTCACGCCCTGGTCCTAGAGGGGTAGGCAGAGAGACTTGGCACGATCCAACGTCGAAAAGCGACTTTCCTTAGTCCACTTTTCGCTCCGTGATACCACTTGGCGTGATGTGTGGCGGACAATATCGCCGCCTCCGTGGTACCATGTTTAGGTAGGGAAATACTTGTCCACCTCATTAGAGCCCCGCATGATTCCGGATATAAGGACGGATATAGCTCCTACAAGACGCAGCGAAATGAGCTGTGATAGCGTAGCAGAAGGCTACTCCATATAATATGACAGGGCAGACAGAAATAACAGGAGCGCCAAGTACGCGATTCTGACACACCTCTTCGCTTCCCGTAGTATCATTATTCTTACGTACTCGCCATGGGACACGAGTGTTATTCACGTTTCCGTCTGTGAGCACTCGTTGTATCTTGATATGTCAGTGTAGGTCGTCCTCGTCGTTTGGAAGCTCTCATGTTTAAATAATCTACATTCAGTGCTAACTGTTCACTGAATAAAATGTACACTTCCAGTTGTACATACCGGCTAAGTTGCTTGTGGCTTTAAAGTACAACTAAGTTCATAACTTCCCAAAAACAATAATGTAAAAGGGACCAAGTTCTAATAAGATAATTATTGACGTGGGCGAGATTAGAATTAGCTCTCGAGCAGCTCAAGATCAACAAGGCGCCAGGTGAAGATGGTATCACAGCGGAGCTTCTTAAGGCCGGAGGAACTCCAGTCCTGACGCGACTACAGGAGCTCTTCAATACCGTCGTTCACAGCGAAACAACGAGGCATGGAGTAGGAGCATAGTGGTATTATTCACTTCGTTCATTAATCAGTGCGTCCTGCTTGTCATGACCTACGGTGAAGAAACGTGGACACTGACGGTGGGCCTGATCTACAAGTTTCAGAGCTATGGAGAGGGCTATGCTCGGGATTTCTTTGAATGATATGCCTTAAAATGAAGAGATCCGACGAAGAACGAAGGTGACCGACATAGCCGAAAGGATTAGCAAGCTGAAGTGGCAGTGGGCGGGCCACATCTGTCGCAGAACTGACGGCCGTTGGGGCAGACGAGTTCTAGAGTGGAGACCACGAATTGGCACGCGCAGGATGGACAGACGATCTAAAGAAGGTGGCCAGAAGCGGTTGGATGCGGAGGGTGCAGGACTGGGTGTGGTGGCGTGCACTGGGGAAGGCCTATGTCCAGCAGTGGATGTCTAAAAGCTGACATGAATGAATGAAGAATTATTGTTGGGCAAAAGTATTGAAATATCATAATTCTGTAACTCTGTGCTAAGTTCACATAACTTTTCCATATGAGAACTATAATTTACTCTACAATGAACTACCTATAAGAATTTAATGAGTTCAGCTGCTCCTCGGCAAAACACGCAAGTTGCACTATACCGTAGCACTTTAATATAAGTAGTACATACAAATTTCCTAAAAATAGTTCTTTGAACTTGACACAAAGTTAGGGGATTTCAGCAATACTTATCCCAAAAGGTTATTCGAAACGGATAGGGTGGTGTAAATAGTAAACGTCGTGCTTGCGGGCGGTTTTTTTGGAACTTGGTCTAGCTAACTAACTGTGCTAACTAACTTACCATAGAGAATTGATACTTGATGCGTATACCTGTAATATGTAATTAACCTTAGGTAGCGGTCTAGCTGAAGCAAATGAGAAAATAATTACACCATGCAACAAGTTAGAATTTTGTTCTACTTAATAACAAACTCAAGCAAACCACCAAAAGTAATTTCCAACAAAGAAACTTCGTTCAAACTCGACTCCTAACAGCTTTCATATACAAAAACTCAACCATCTGTCAAAGTGTATACGTCACAGCTTATCTGCGAAGTCAAGAGCGATCGCCTGAATTACAGCACTTTTACAGCACAAAAAGGCTTTTAAACAGCCATTCTCGCGCCGAAAACAATTAATCACAAGACGAGGAGAGAGGGTTTGACAGATGATTAATTCGGAGGCACAGATTCCCTCCGACGGTCCAGGTGCGCGAAATTCCTGAAGGGAGGCAATAAACAAACTACACAAAAGTGAAAATGTTTTAAGACCGAAGCTAAAATACACATTGTAGAAATGTGTAGCGAGCACCGATACTAGCAACTTGGCGAGCTTGATCGAACTATACGATCCCTTTGATTACCGATCAATATTCGCTCGACCGTAGTACGGAAGCAAAGTAGCACAGCGTATTACTTAATTTAAAACTACATTGCGTGATTAAAACGTACAAACAAAACACTCATAGTCGCGACAATATCCATTTCTTTTTCGTAATTGAATTACGATTCTTTCGAAGTATCTAAGTACTCCGTTTTTTTAATTCTTATTATGCTGGTTTGTGGCTCTTGTACATTTATGATTTTGCATTAGATTTTGTATTTCGGTAGTCGGAAGTCCTATAAGCTAGATTTTACCACAGGAATACAAATTAATGTGGTTTGAAAGGTGCCTTCTTTAGTAACTCACACAATCAAATAGTTAAATAAACCTTTCAGTTTCAAAAGGTCTAACTTGTAGTTATATACAACCACCTATTTATCGAAAAACATAAGAATACACTAATTAACAGTTTGCATAACAAATGCTTGCGTGCATGATTTCTTCAATATAAGTTGCCCATCCTGCTTGCCCGTGCGTATCAAAACAAAAGTCAGCAATAAGTCACGGGCAATCATTCGAGAACATCTAAAAGATCTCGATTTGTCTCGACAAACGTCCATTTTTCAAGTAATAGCCTCTGGGGAGAAGGTGTAAGGGGGGAGGGCAGGAAGGAGATGAGAAACAGGTCCTCTTGAGCTTTGTTTTCTACCTTGCGCCGGATATTGAGAACGTGGTTGCTTAGTGATAGGTTTGATATAAACTGATTCTAGGAAATATAAAAGTAGGCAAGTAAATAAGAGCCGTGGTAGCCGGTTGGTTGTGCACTCGCCTCACGTTCATGAGGTCGTGGGTTCAAACCCCTCCCGTACCAATGAGTTTTACGAAACTTAAATACGGTTTATTTATAATACCACAGGCTTTTCGGTGAAGGAAAAGATCTTAAGGATACCTGCATATGCCGAAGAAGAAATTCTGAGGCGTATGTGAAGTCCACCAAATCGGCTTGGGGCATCGTTGGTGGTCAAGGGTTTGGCACAAAAGATCCTGAAGGGTCGAATTGCCGCCAGGTCTTCCTGGCCCCCTAAGAAGATAAGGCAAATAAATAGCTAATGAGAATGTATCGCTCATGAAGGATCGTATTTACTTACGTCATTGTTCTAGCGTATTGTCTGCTACAACTGCTTTGTCTACATCACTTACCAAGAGGCACATCTGCCTCATGAGCATGACCTTACTGTTGAAATTTATGAAGCACGTGTACCTCATTGGACTGCGAACCTAAAAAGGAGCTACGAAAAAGGGATTTGATGAAATCAAGTACTTAACGAAACAAAGACATGAAGAGAAAGGGATTTGACGAACGACGTTTTAACCATTAGAAACGCCGAAAATACAGCTAGCTAAGATTAGCCACCATAGCAACTGGTGTTCTATTCAACCTTTTCATTGGCATATATATCACTGTTATTTGTAGTGGAATAGTATACTTATTATTCTGTGGTACTGGGTAGGTTGGCATTAATAAATATAAATAAATAAATATGTGGGGACATTTCACACATGGCCACCTCATCCCAAACTAGGCAGAGCCCGTAATATGGGTATGAGACAGCTGATTTACATACATAAATACATAATATAATATATAATTCTTATATAATATATAATAAGTGTAAAAAAACTGTGCACACTTTTAACTGCAAAAATTTGTCGAATTCCCATGTATAACTTATATTTTTATTTCGTAATTTTGTTTTTTTTACTTTTAATGTTAAATTTTTTAA
Organism: Esperia sulphurella; assembly: GCA_947086405.1. Lineage (NCBI taxonomy): Eukaryota > Metazoa > Arthropoda > Insecta > Lepidoptera > Oecophoridae > Esperia > Esperia sulphurella. The sequence continues at coordinate 14,751,626 of OX352266.1, forward strand.
ATTGTATTTCTTTGATAATGTAATTTATTAATATTTATAACATCCTAATTTTAATTGAACTCATTTGTAAGTATAATATTAAACTAGTATGTATAATTATAATTAACACAAACTCAAATTGCCTATAATTAGGGTGGCATCTAGCCAAAGTATGTTTGTAAGTTTCCGTTATGCAACAATTGATGACAACTCTGTTGGTAACTTAATAAATAAATAAAAATAAATAGCTACCTGGTGACACAGAAAAACGCCTACCATTCATTAAATGAAAGATATTTGAATTAGCATGCACTTTGTATTAAATAGATTTCGATGTACTCATAAAACGTTTACGACAAAAAAGACTGATGTCTCTCAAGTATTATCTCCCCCACCACGGGCCCCTAAAAACAATTTCCAATTTACTCTTGCATCCCCATTTAACCGATTGACTCCACTCTCCTAATAGCCGAGAAAGAAATAAAACTGCAGTAAAAGACGAGTAAAGACGGGGGGCGAGATAGTACATATTGTTATTACTACAATAGATTCTGATGAAATTCGCGCGGAACTGTCTGAAGCTATCGACGGAAATATTTAAGAATTTCACTCTTGGCTTAAGACGGTCGTAAAATAATAGTACGCTTCGGTGGCTTAGTGATTCGAGTGATTGCCTCGAAAGCTGTAGGTCGTGAGTTTGATACCAATAAATAAACAAACAAACAAACAACCGAACAAACAAACAAATAGAAGAATATCTATATAAACTTCCTAGCGCACACTTCCCTCTCGATCCAACGTCGGTTACGACCACAGTAAATTTATTCAATTAAAAAATCAGTAAAGCCCGCATTCAACCATAATTGTGTGCACCAAGCGCTAAAACTGAACTACCAGCGTTGGTGAAAGTATATCCAGGGTGCCCTGAGGAAGACGACGGAGAACCACGCGTTAGAACCAGATGAGTCGTTGGTAATACTTTCTTGCTTTCTGTTTCCCTAATATAATTTTGGAGTCTGATACATACTGAAGCACATCTATACTTAATAATAAATCAATTAACTAAATACCGTTATTCATGTAAATGTACCAAAATATAGTCCTGGTTCTCGCTACGTTTTCTAAGAACATAATTTCGTCGTAAACCATACTATATTTTAATTAAAAATTATAATTTAATCTGACAACAGTTCTTGCTCATTTTCCTGCAGACAAAGGCTTTGCATAACGATGTTGCGTTAATTTTTTTCGGCTACCTTTTTCTGTGTTTGGGCAGAAGGTACTTAAATAAATTCGCAAAAATGATTCAATTTGTTAATTAAATAATATAAATAGTTTTAAAGATCTAAACAAACATGCTTATCAAAGCTTGCAAAGGACTAATTGATACAAAACAAACGAGACCAAACTATTATAGATGGGTTTATTGTTAGCCATTGATCATACTAGCTCATCATCGTCATCAGGTTATTTTTGTCTCCACTGCAGGAGCACAATCTCATCTATGGACTTCATCATACTAGTTTGCCGTGTGGTTTCCGGTAGAGTAGAATAGGACCACTCCAACTCTTCCCGTGGATGTCGTACAAGGCGACTAAGGGAATACATTATAAACATCAATCAGGCCTCCCCAACCCGTCTGGCCAGCGCGGGGAGTGTAGGCCAAATCCTCCGTCTGTCTCCGGCAGTTGAGAGAGGGTTGTGCTCCTGCAGGGGAGACAAAAATAACCTGATGATATATGATATACTAGCTCGATAGCACCATATTATTATTTTGTTAGTGTACGACGACAGCAAATTATTATATACGACGAAGAACAAAAGGCACCGACAAGCCGAAAGGATTAGTAAGCTGAAGTGTCAGCGGGCGGGAGACGTCACGCTTATGAGGGGGCGGGGGCCATTTTGCCGCAGAACCGACGAGTTCGGGAGTGGAGACCGCGGATCGGCATGTGCAGGGTCTGACGCCCCGCCGCCAAATGGACCGACGACCTGAAGAAGGTGGCCGGTAGCTTCTGAAAGCAGAGGGCGGAGGACCGAGTGTGGTGGCGTTCATTGGGGAAGGCCTATGTCACAGCAGTGGACGTCTAGGAGCTGACATGAATTGATTTGTTACCAGAATTGCATAAGTGTGCTAAGTTTCAAATCTATACTTAGAAGTAGTAATATTATTTTGTTTTTTTTATACATTTACACAACAGGCGAACTTAATGCCATAAATATAATATAAGGAACAGGTTTCTTAAGAATCCTAGAATCTTAGACCTTCAAACCTCCCATCTTTTTGGAGAGGCCTGGTGCTGCAGAGGAAATATTGATAGTTCTTATTTCTACACTAATATTATAAAGAGGAAAGATTTGTATGTTTGTAACGAATAAACTCAAAAATACTATAAAAAATTAGGGATCCCTACTAAAACTTCAATAATGCAACTTAATGCAATATAACAAAGAAGTATAATTTTAACGTTCCTTACTATTCAGATTGCGATGAGTTTGGACTACATTTGAAGCTGGAAGTGGGAGCGGAAGCGGGAGCGGAAGACAGAAGGGGTGCGGATTCTCTCGAGCACAGCTAGTTATTTAATAAATTAAACATTCCAGTACATTTTCTCAATCATTTCTTTATTTCATAGGTGTTTTATACATGAAAACTCTTTTGAGTGTAAGTTATCTTCAGCCTAATCCATATGTACGGTATCTAGCATGTGCTAGTTGTCTACAGCATTTTTGATATCGTCTTCATCTCCGCCTAACAAAACCCCTTATAAAGCCTTGGACAATGCGCTTCTAAACCTCGGCGTAAGCACTTATTCATGTACCTTAAAATGTTTTTTTTTCGTCACGTAAATTTGTGAATAGCTACACTTTTATATGAGAGTATTTCTCTTAAAACGCGAGCTCAAAGTGCGTCGGAGTGGCAATACGTGATCGCGCATATGAAACAGCGATAGAACGGGTAATAGTGATGCGAAGAGGAAGTTGAGTTAGCGATAGTTACGTCACATCACAACCCAGTATCTACGTCGAAAAGTCCATAGTTGTAGAAAATTATTGTTACAATTATTTGAGTTACGAAAATCAGCAGCTAATGCCTTAATAATAAGAGTATATGATTTTTCGTTCGGTTGCACATAAAAATCCAGTTTCCATAGAAGTTTTATTAACGTAATATGCGTCCTGCCTGTCATTACCTACGGTGAAACGTGGACACTGACGGTGGGCCTGATCCACAAGTTTCAAGTCGCTCAGCGAGCAATGGAGAGGGCTATGCTCGGGGTTTCTTTGAAGGATATGATTCGTCACGGGGAGACGAAGAACGAAAGTCAGCGACATAGCCGAAAGGATTAGCAAGCTGAAGTGGCAGTAGGCGGGCCACATATGCCGCAGAACCGACGGCCGTTTGGGCAGACGAGTTCTGGAGTGGAGACCGCGGATCGGCACTCGCAGGGTGGGACCCCCCTCCGCCAGGTGGATCGACGACCTGAAGAAGGTGGCCGGTAGCGGCTGGATGCGGAGGGCAGAGGACCGGGTGTGGTGGCGTTCATTGGGGAAGACCTATATCCAGCTTCTAGGGGCTGACATGATGATGATGAATATACTGAAATCCGAAGTCTCTAAATTCTAAAAAAAATAGAAATATTTGTGACAGTAGGATACATCTGTACTTGAAAAAAAAACCTGATTAACAGATTTTCATTTATTTATCAAGCTTACGATTTTTAAGTCGACGAAATATTGCAAGTAAGTGCCTTAGTTCAAAATGTCCGAGCTGTATTTGTGACCTGTACTTTCGATATCTTTTAATCTATTTAGATACAAAATCTGAAAGAGTAAACTAGTACATAATATATGGGTACTAAATTCTGCCTGGGTCAGACTATTTAAATTCGACTTTGCTGAGCTGTAGTAATGCACACCTTTTATCGATATACACTTCAACACAGCACTACGTAATACTGATTTTGAACACATTTCACACTTCCGACATCACAATGGAATGGGAGTTGTAAACTTGTTGAATTTAACTTCTCGATATCTTTTCGCTCCTCTACTTTTACAGGGCGAAATTGAAATTGTGTAGAGTTTCTAAATTTTCGTTGTTAGCAGTTTTCAAAAGTTGACATAGTAAAAGTTTGTATATAACTGAACATGATGGGTTTAGGGGACCGTGTCATCTTCATAGCTTCATAATTTATAGGGTAAAAATCGTTATTTTCATCTTGTCTCGCATTTTGCTACAAAATCGTTAATCAAAAGCTTGTCTGTCATTTATAGATCTTGTCAATTTATTTTCTCAATCAATATTAAAACTTTTGTGTTACAACTTTTTTTTTAAAGATGAACTGCTAAGCATGCGCAGTCATGAGCTGTCTGTGTATAAAACTGAGTCCAATATATTAGACCCAGGCAGGTACCCTCACCCGCAGTGTCATAATGGAAATGATTAATGTTACTCCGGAAAACTAACAGGATATTAAATTTCGGAACAGCCTGTAGTTCACAGAGAGAACCCTTCGCGATAGCGTTCGAATTTTGAATTTGAAATATGACTCTTAAGTCTTAATAGAGATGATTTTGCCAGATAAATGTTGAACAATGTTCGCCCTGTGACGTTGTTTGTATTAAAGTTAACGATTCTGGTCGTGAGAAGACGTAATATTATATAGTTGATAGATGAAATACTGAAAAATAATGGTAATTATTTTGAATTTAAAAAAACTGCATAGGATGGTAAATATGTCAAATTTTCAAAATTCACCCGCTAGCTGGTCCTCTCTTATTAATTGAGTTAACAACATCAGAAACCAAACATATAATTTCCTTATTGACATGAGGGTGAAAGGGGAATTTGTAAAAATTTATCGCGAAGGACCATTTATTGAAGTCTGCAGATGAGTAGACTGTGGTTTTTGATTATAAACGCCAAAATTATATAGACACTTTTATTTGTCTACAATTTGGCACAGAGAGAAGTTACAAGGTCTACATTTGATAACTACTATTTGGTGTTTCCATTAAAATATTAATGTTTCCAACACCCAAACGACTCAGAAATGAACTAACGGTGGTCCTTTTTGAAGTTGAATACTAACACCTAATAAAACCAGAAACTCACCATTCTAAACTTCTGATTGGTTAATGAAAAGGTTTAAAAACCAATCTGAAACAGAAATTTCGGATGAAACCGTCGCTACAAGAATAGCGGGAAAATTTATCTTCCTTGTCATACTGTGGACATCGATCACGGGGCAGATATGAGTGATTGACCAATCATCTGATTACTGTTCAATCGTGGACACATTTGGAGCGAGATAAGGGAGGGAGATGAAATATGGTATGAAATTCTTATAGTATTTTCTATTTTGTATCGAAAATACGCTCAACGATGATATCTCCTACTATCAGGTTCGCATTCCCAAAGAAACTTGCAATTTTTATCCGATACATTCCCATAGTAATAAAACTTGTGAAGTTTCGTATTTACTTACGTCATTGTCCTAGAGTAGTAGCAGACAATAAGTACAAAATCTAAAATTTGAGTACAAACCAGTATATATGAAAGTGAAGGTGAAGCGTGGTGTGATCAGAATTTAAGTACGTACCTCAGTTCAAAATGTCCGAGCTGGAGTAACGTCATTCGTCATGAGTTTTACGAAACTTAAGTACGGTTTATCTATAATACCACAGGCTTTTCGGTGAAGGAAAACATCGTAAGGAAACCTGCATATGCCAAAGAAGAAATTCTGAGGCGTATGTGAAGTCCACCAAATCGGCTTGGGGCACCGTTGGTAGACAGGGGTTTGGCACAAAAGATCCTGAGGGGTCGAAGTGTCGCCAGGTCTTCCTGGCCCGCTAAGAAGATAAGAAGAAGAACGTCATTCCAGCTCGGACTTCAATACCCCCTTGTAACTTTTGATCTGTTTAAGTACAAAGTTTAAAAAAACGTTTACCTAGGACAGACAATACAGTTGGGTAGAAACAACTTTGATAGGGAAGCTGACAGAAGAATCCAGTTGGGCTGGGCAGCATTTGGAAAAGTCTTTAATCAGTGCGTCCTGCCTGTCATGACCTACGGTGCAGAAACGTGGACACTGACAGAGGGCCTGATCCACAAGTTTCAAGTCGCTCAGCGAGCATTGGAGAGGGCTATGCTCGGCGTATCTTTGAAGGATATTATTCGTAATGAGGAGATCCGACGAAGAACGAAGGTGACCGACATAGCTGAAAGGATTAGCAAGCTGAAGTGGCAGAGGGCGGGCCACATCTGTCGCAGAACCGACGGCCGTTGGGGCAGACGAGTTCTGGAGTTGAGACCACGGATTGGCACGCGCAGGGTGGGACGCCCCGCCTCCAGATGGACCGACGACCTAAAGAAGGTGGCCGGAAGCGGCTGGATGCGGAGGGCGGAGGACCGGGTGTGGTGGCGTTCATTGGGGAAGGCCTATATCCAGCAGTGGACGTTTAAGGGCTGACATGATGATGATGATGATGAAGTACAAAATCTGAAAATTGAGTAAAAAATAATACGTTACGGATACTAAATCCTGCCAGGGTCAGATTACTGAAATTCGACGAGCTGGAGTGACGCACATGTCTACTGCGACTGCATTGTCTACATCTGAGCCGTGTGCTTATCATGAGGCATATCTGAGCCCTTGAAACAATCTACGAGGCACATGTGGCTTATTGGATCGCACACCTATTAAGATCATTCTCCATGTGGTATCCGGAACAAAATTACAGTCTTCTTATGGATGTTGTGCATTAAACTTCTATTGTACCTTCACCAAAATAATCCACCTAAACATTATATTATTTAGGGAGAAGGCTAGTCCAGCTTTATGCTTATTATGTGTTGACGATGATGTTAGATACCTACCTCCTTTAAAAATCTCATGCAGATCTGTTGAGGTTTGAGTAACAAAAAATAATCATTTAGATTTTCTTCTTCACTAACAGCTTCCTGACCACTATACGGGAGAAGGTGGATAGTCCAATACTCAGGCACTGGGTGACTATCCACCTTCACAAACAAAACCATTTTTAATTTTATTTTATTTTATTGTCCGCTTTCTAACATAGACTTAAGTTTTATTTATACTAACAACATTTTATGGACTAACGTCTGATTTAATAAATGATATGATTTGATTTGATTAATAGTTGAGTTTTAAGTGGGCATAACAACATCAGGTGAACGAAAATACTACCACAATGCTGCAGCTGGGTAAATATTTGCGCGTTTCAACCGCTATCATCCTTACCCCCAAAAGTTGATGTGAAAGAATATATTTGATTACATATTTACGAGGACGTTCAAGGATCAAATTGGTGACGTCCTCAAAAAGGCTGGGGTCCACAGTGAGAAGAATAAAAGCAGGTGCATAAAAAGGTTGATAAATAAAGGCTAATGTGGTGTGTTAGGATCGCGCAAAGTGGCAATACATCGTCTCTGCCTACTCCTCTGGGATCAAAGCGTGAGCATTCTATATGTATATTTCATTAATGCAGAATCTATGCTAGGACCAACGATCTCTGTGTACTACTAGATGCTACGCTATTTACCCTCAATATTTAGTAACAATTATATGTTCTGCGTAGTAACTGCGCAAGTTTCAAAGTGAATGTGAACGAGTTGCGGGTCCCGGAGCCGCAGTTACGGGGAACAGAACGATTGTTTGGAACGCTCCATCTAGTATATAGAGATCGTTGGCTAGGACCAGAAACTTGGTGTATAATAAAAACGATCAACTGGTATTGTATCTTCAACTTATGAATGAGAGGATAATGAGGGGTTGTAACGCTCGAATATTCATCCAGGTATAACAGAAAAGTCCCTCGCGAGCAAAGCTAGGTCATAAATTAAACAGACCGGCGGCAGCGTGTCTAAAAACTAAAACTGCGGTAGTCAAAACGTCTGCCCAGAGAGGCTATTTCAACTACTTATATACTACAGTGAACATCGACATTAGATGTTGAATAGAGTTATCTACGAGTTCTAAAGTAAACCCTTTATAAATCCTAAAAATTAGACAGAACATTTAACTCATAACACTAACGAACATAATCGCCTTCAAAGCCAAAGTCTGGTCCGTTTTTATCTGACCTAATTATACCCTCACATACACTCAAGCTAATGTATTGCACAAAAGGAGAACCCCCGAGATACATCATAGCTCTTAACAAAACGGCGGCTTAAGTTAAGCCCGCGTTAAGCCCAGGTGGTAAGTAAAGCCTGCAAATAATTAATGGTAGGAGCTTAAACTGAGAAGAGAATGGCTGAAACTCCTCGTGTGTTGTGCTTGGGCATGTACTATTAGCCATGTACATTTTGTTAACAGATGTGTTTGCAGGGCTTATTGAAAAGCAAAGGATTGTTACGTGCCGTTAAGTACGGATTCGCCGTTTATAGGCTTTATTTCAAACAATTAAAGTCTACATTAAACACTACAAGGCTAAAAACAATAATTACTTGTTTGCTAATAGTTGGGGCTTATTGTAAGCCATTGCGGAGTCTATATGACCGCCTCTCACCTCCATCATCCTACCAGATTGATGATAGCATACAACTGTATTGTCACCAAAATTGCATAAGGGTGCTAAGTTTCAAATCGATACTATAATTATTGTAGTAACTCGCATGTAGTATCCAGCATTTCTAGTACTACTGTAGCACCTTTCACCTCCATCATCCTACCAGATTGATGATACCGTACTACTGTATTGTCACCAAAATTGCATATGTGTGCTAAGTTTCAAATCGATACTATAATTATTGTAGTAACTCGCATGTAGTATCCAGCATTTCTAGTACTACTGTAGCACCTTTCACCTCCATCATCCTACCAGATTGATGATACCGTACTACTGTATTGTCACCAAAATTGCATAAGGGTGCTAAGTTTCAAACTGATACTACAATTATTAATTGTATATGAGAGGTGGTCAATGTCGACTCCTCAATGGCTCACAATGAGCACACAAGGTTTGGACTCATTTAACTTATCTCATTGATAAGTCCTTTAGTTATATGAGTGTGTTTTTTAAACTATTTGTTTGGAATTCTTGTAAATTATGCGACAGTACCTTATAGATCGTTCAGTCCACGACGGCACGCCCCGCTGTTACTCTAAGTCGCTTACATGTCATTGTATGCGTTATATTGTTACTGTGCAATGTGTGCATGCATACGACACTAAGATACTAACTTTCGGATTAGCTACTCGCCTCGCGAAACGTAGTGGGGTATCGTGAATTAGACGATCAATATACAAGCCTATTTTTATATAAGGCCTGAAAATAAAAGAAGATTAGAAGAGGCTGAAAGTGAGTGGTATGATTTGCTTAGAATGTTAGGAAGTTACAGATCAAGCTAAAGGAAGCGAGTAATAAAAGGGTCTGCTTTTCTAAAAGACATTAACTAAATTAAAACTGCCTCAATTTCTCAGAAAGTTGATATTCTTTTAAGAAACAAGCTTTATTTACCGAACGCTTTTAGAATTCTTTATTTTTCCGAGAGTTTCGCATTAATGGGAGCCTAATAATGTATTGCCCCCGGGCTATACCTAGAAGCGTTACTACATTAAAAGAAAGTCTTCATATCTGTCTCATCATCAGGTTATTTTTGTCTCCACTGCAGGAGCACAACCCTCTCTCATCTGCCGGAGACAGACGGAGGATTTGGCCTACACTCCCCGCGCTGGCCAGACGGGTTGGGGAGGCCTGATTGATGTTTTATAATGTATTCCCTTAGTCGCCTTGTACGACATCCACGGGAAGAGTTGGAGTAGTCCTATTCTACTCTACCGGAAACCACACGGCATATCTGTCTATTAAACCAAAATTACGACCATCTTAGTCAGTGGCCTGTCAACGTTTGCTGTTGGTCAGCCCTCTCTGATGCGTCCCAGAGCAGCATATCTTCCTCATCGTGTTGCTACATTGAGTTCCCACAGGAAAGAGAAACGCCGCGTGCGCAAGGCTAACTCACTAATGTAAGAAAAAGGGAACGTTTGTTTTTATGCTTGTTAGGGGTAATCAGATACTACCAAACCAATAGACAGTTTATGTTCAGATTTTTTTTTAATTCATTGGAGAAATAACAGATATAGACCATAATTACATTAAACAGTTACCATCCTTCCTACTAATATTATAAACGCGAAAGTTTGTAAGTATGGATGAATGTTAATTACTCAATCACGTTACAACCACTGGACGGATCGTGATGAAACTTGGCACACATATAGCTTAGGTCCTGGAATAGGACATAGGATAGTTTTTATCCCGAAAAAAAGATACCATTCCTACGGGAAATGCATAATAGTTTGTGATGTTTTTCACGCGTACGAAGACGCGGTCAACAGCTAGTATACAATACATTATAGTCTACACCCTTAACATTCTCACTATGACATACATTTACAAATACATTTTGAGCTTAAACTACACTAAACATACTATAATAATAAAAAGATACAAATACATTATTCCTTATTCGCAAAATGTCCAATTCTTAAGTTCGTTTAATAAGTTTTGATAGCTTTTTGCGTGTGTTTTTAAACACAAAAGCCTGAAATAAAAAAAATGTGTAATTTATAAAGAAACCCAATGCTGACCGAGTCGCGGGAAGTCGCTAGTGAAATTCTAAGCAGAAACTAAGGTAGGTGGTTGTCATAGTGATCTTAGTGTTTGGAGACTATCACTAACTCACGTATGTAGAGGTATAGAAACAGATTTCTGTACCTACCTGGTTGTTGCCACACCATGTAAAACCACACCGTAACGTAATCCTGAAATACGTCGCTCTGAAATTTCTCGTTAGCAAATTCCTGGAATTAATAACTACAATATAAAGCTGCGTTGGGGCTGTGTTATTAAAAATCTGAGGTAATATTATGAAAAAAAATATGTATGCGAAAAAGGTAGATGCGATATAGGTAAGTAATGTTTCAATTTAAAAAACGCTTTTAAGTTTTTGTTTACTACATATTTATTTACATAGCTATCAATGCGTGGGCCTTTTCGTGAAAAATATTTTGTAATATTATAGGGAAAAGTCGAAAAATGAAAGACAAAAACATACAGTACTGAATTCTCTACTTCATTTTAGAGATGGAAATTGAACCGATTTTGCCTAGCGAGCTATAAAACGATATATTTCGCAGACTACGTAATCTACTTTTGTAATCTATCCCTAATCTTTAAATCTCGAATGAATGAATACACAAACAATATTAGTCTCATTCTTTGAATTTTTCAGACACGGCACTAAAAAATAAAAAAGGCTTGATAAAAAAGAAAAAAAAAAGGATTTTATTCAACCATTTCCTATGTTCAGCTATAATGAAATGCTTGCGGAGGTCATTGTGCGCACAGCGCTCGTACGGTGTGGACGTGCCCGACACAAAATGCGGCGAATCTGCTGAAATATTTAGATTTTTTTGTTGAACTTGTAAACGGTGGCAGGATGCGAGCCGACCGTGGGGCTGACTTCATTTTATGTTCTTACATTTGGGAAATAAATTGCAAATCAGGTAATATGTGCTGTATTATATGTTTTACGGTGTCTACCTGATGCTATGGCTGTGTAACCGCAGAAAGGAGAGGAGAAGGGGAGGATAGTAAATTATTCATTTTCTTGATTTATTAAAATCCTCTCTAATCAACTTCCTTTAGACGAATAAAGATTCTCTGTTTTGTTATTTCATCTTCGCATAATCCTTTTAATATTATATACAAACTTGATTTTGCAAGTTTGCTGGGCCGTTTCTTCTTTATAGCACTAGCTCCTAGGTAGTCGATAAAAATTTATGTATATGATGAGTACACTTGGTACATTAAAGGCAGTGACAGCGAATGTGGACTTAGGCATAACTTTTCTATAACTGAGTTCATTATGTATATGTCGCAGGCCGATCTTAAAATTAATCATGATGCATGCAATTAATCATGATGATCATAAGCCAGATCACGATGTGCCTAGGCGTATCATGATCTGCCTAATTTTAAGATCGTCCTGCGACATATATAGTGATTTGGCATCATAAACTCAATATAGATAATTTGTGGCTTATTTCACTTTCGCTTTAATTGCATTAAGTACTAAGTGTAAATACTCATCATGTGCCATGAAAATGTTTAACTTTGACTTTGGTTCAAATACCGAAACCTTCTTTATACCTGAACTAGCTGACCTGTGCCCACTTCGTTGTCCGGTAAACATCTTTTCATTTCTCGGGTAAATATTTAGCCTATGACACTCACAAATAACGTGGCTGTCTATTGGTAAAAGAATTGTCAAAATCGGTTCAGTAGATCCAGAGATTACCCGCTACAACCTCACAAACTTTACCTCTTTATAATATTAGTATAGATTAAGAATGTTCAGCGATTATCTAGTTACCAAGCGGCAGACCGACATACCACATTTAGCCGTGTGGTTTCCGGTAGAGTAGAATAGGAACACTCCAACTCTTCCCGTGGATGTCGTACAAGGCGACTAAGGGAATACATTATAAAACATCAATAAGGCCTCCCCAACCCGTCTGGCCAGCGCGGGGAGTGTAGGCCAAATCCTCCGTCTGTCTCCGGCAGATGAGAGAGGGTGGTGCTCCTGCAGTGGAGACAAAAATAACCTGATGATGATGATGATGAGATCGACATATGTTACGTCTTCCATTTACTTGAATAAGAGTGTACGGTTTAGTTAATTATTGTAATGCTTCATATTTTATTTAATGTTTGAAATATCCTCAATTAACTGGAAAGTGGGAGTTTTATCTTAATCGTGTACACGGGCATGGCTAATTAATTTAAATAAGGCTTCTAAGGTTTCACCACGCACAAAAGGAAACCGCCCCAAGCTATGTAATATAAGGAAAATTCTAATTTAACAGCGAATAGTAGCAAAGAGCAGTTACAGATAACCATCGCTGGTTGCAGGAATGAAAAGTTTCACCTTCAGCTCTAACACGTCCACTGCTAAGCATAAGCCTCCCCAACAGACTGCCACTTTGGGTGGACTGTCCATTGGGGGATCGGTGATCGCAGTAATGATGTTAATGTACATAGGAGATCGGTGCTGCTTGTCCATGGTACAATCCCTTAGTCGCCTTGACGACTACCACGGATAGAATTGGGGTGGCTCTATTCTAAGCCGGGAACCACACGGCTAATAAATAGTATGTATATCCATAAAGAACGGGAGTGGTCACTTTCAGAATGGTGGTTTTAGGGACAGCTATTTTGAACATTTTGTAAGAATTTTAGGAATGGTCATTTTAAGAAGTGACCGTTTTGAAGTCGAACGTACACAAGGACCTGATACATATATATCTGGAAATGGCAGAAATACAAAAGCAGAGTACCGATGCAGTATCTATGTCTGTTTATACACGAAAACACCAATGGTATAACTACTTGAACTCTCCATGGAGGTTGCGGGTTCGAATCCCGCTAGGGGCAAATGTTTGTATGATGAATATGAATGTTTGTATCCAAGTCTTGGATGTTTATATATTTATTTAAGTATGTCTATCCGTTATCTAGTAACCATACCACAGGCTTTACCTAGTTTGGGACTGGATAACTGGTGTTAATGTCTGAGATTTTTTTTTTTTTTATTTATTAATTTACTTGATTCAATCTGTCATACTGAGCAGTAGAACTAATTGGACGGTCTTTATTATATTTATTCATTTCCAATATATCATACTAAACAGTATGACTAGTTGGACTAACCCAAAAGGACCAGGGATAATCAATCTACTGAGAATTTAACTGAAAAATGATATTACTAAAATAACAAATAAACAGAATGGAGAATTGAATGCTTGTCATTTTTAGAACGCTTGAGATAAAATTGTAAGATAATAAAATGTAAAATTGTTTTTACTTTGATCGTACTTTTTTCTATGTATTTTCCAGCTGTCAAATAAATCTGGCTCACGGGAAAAATAATTCCCGCTGGCCAGACAAGTCTGACCATCAATCTGACCACTGGGAGAAACCGGAAAACATACATACATTAGAAAGGTTGTCTGGAAGAAATCGCTTTTAGTGATAAGACCGCCTAAATGTACACGTGTAAGCTACTTTATTATTGAATCTCTGTTTTTATCTAACAATAAAGAGTAATTAAACTTTGTTTCAATTGTTTACGATTAAGACACTAATGAGATTTGTGTTCGTTTGCCGTTATGTCGAATTTGTAAAAGAAAACATTTCAGTTGATTCCGAAATGTAAATATACAATGCCTGTAATTTCACCAATGTTTTCCTGCCTTAACTTCATTCGCTGATCTCAGACGGCCCTTGAACAAACACTGACAAAGTAAAAGGACCAAAATCAATAAAATTTGCTGAAGTGTTCTCAAATAGAGTGTCTGTTCCGAAGTCCAGTGGGAGTAGGCTTGTGTTACTCGTGAGGTCGATGGTTTGGAACCCGGATCCTTATAGACAAATGTTTCAGATTTTAACTACTTACATATGTTTGTTCTACAATAGCACTTTAAAGAAACTCACGAGGAAACCGACATAGCCAGAAGTGTGACATGAAAAACACAACAGCAAACCATACCGTATTAATGTTACAAAATGATGATAGTAACGACTATAGATATTCTTCAGTAACAATATGTTACGAAGGATACTGCAGAACAAAAATTTCAAGAAATAAAGTAGTCATTAAGAAAGCTTTTGATATATTTAAAAAAATCTACTAGTGTAATGAAGTAGGATGAAGCTAGTATACAACTGAGGCTTTAAATTGAACCTGAAAGCAGATTGGGGAATTTTTGAAGGATGTAAGTGCTTGATGAAAAAGATTTAGTTCAAGATATACAATAAATAGTAGGCAATAGGGTAGTAGATAGGTAAGTATAACAATGAATAATAATATATACCGGGTCGTATTCTAACTCCGGAAATATTTAACACTAATAAATAATGCAGGAAGCTTATTGTATTACCGCAAGAAGGATGAGGGGAGTTGAGTTTCAAAACTACCGCAGAAATAGACCTGCACTCAGAGTGCAACAAATCAAGCCAGTGTTGCTCGTCTGGACATCACAGCGGTCTAAATTTCTACCAGTTAAATAAATAATTTGTCTGTACGAGATCTGTCTCGGCGAAATCACCCCCGGCTATCCAAGCGAACAAATTTAATTACCTACAACTTACTACAGGCGCACGAGCTTATCTGTATACGTGAGTGTGTGCGTAAATTATTGTAGGGCTGCTGAACCCAGCGCACGAACATAGTCGATCAAGGTTGCACTTGAACTGCATACGTGCTTCTTTTTTTAACTTATAGCGTCGATCTCTCAACGCCGGTCGATTGCTGGCTTAGTAACTTTGTACCGGAGGGCAGCGCGGCGGCCAGCGGTGGAAGATAAAAGTTTGTACTATCAGCCGTGTTATATGTACTTGCCATGTACCTTAAAGCAGTAGAGGTGAGTGTCGCTTCTTTATGTATAACTAGCTGTTGCCCGCGACTTCGTCCGCGTGGACAACTTAACATCACAAATTATTATGTATTTCCCGTAGGAATGAGATGTTTTTTCGAGATAAAAACTATTCTATGTCCTTGTTCCAGGACCTAACCTATACGTGTGCTAAGTTTCATCACGATGGTTCACTATTTTGGCTATAATGGCTTACACATAAGATATATACTGTGGCGGGCTTTTTTGTAGGACTATTTAAGATAAACATTTCCATCATACATTACATATTTGTAACTAGCGGTTTTGGCACCGCACGCAAGAATAGCTCGCAGATGGTAGATTTTTTCCTACTTACTTGATATTTTGGACAATTCACACAATACCTTTATAAATTGTAGCCTATGTGTTATTCTGATGTATAAGCTATATTATTGTAAAGTTTCATTAAAATCTATTCAGTAGTTTTTACGTGAAAGAGTAACAAACATCAATCCATACTTATATTTCATTCCAGATTAATAGTCCTATGAAAACCAACGCTATTTACGTCTCGGTAACATATACATGAAAGGGTCACCAGCAGCAAAAATAGGTTTGTATTACCAAGTAAACTTTGCGGTCCACTTAGGAACACCATCTATTGTGTATTTTGTTTTCGAGACGCAAATGCGTTTGTTTTCATAGGACTATTAATCTGGAATGAAATATACAAACTTTCGCGTTTATAATATTAGTAGGATATTTAGTATTATCTGCCAAAATGTTGAAATCTGTGGTTTCCCTACATAAATATGATACGAAAATGTAAACAGATGGCTGCTCTTAGAAAAATAGAGACTGTTATTCTATTCTATTCAATAGTTTGTTATTCACAGTCGAATCAGTGACTCATGAATACTTATTGCTTATGTTTATTTACTTTTGGCAAAAGCTAAGAGAATGGGAAAATGTAGACGTTCAATAAGTAGAACGTTCTAAGTATTGGATTTCAGCGAAATATTTTGATGTCATTGGTTTTTCAGCTATTTCAGGTTTAAGAGCTATGCTCGAAGTTTCTCTAAGGGACTTCAGGATTCGAAATTAGGTGATCCGCCACAAAACTAAAGTATTCGATATAGCTCAAAACGTTAGTACGCTGAAGTGGCCGTGGGCTGTCCACGTGTGTCGGAAAACCGGTTACCGCTGGGGTAAACGAGTTCTCGAGTGGAGACCGCGACTGGGCAAGCGTAGTGTGGGACGCGCCCTGGCTAGATGGAGTCACGACGGCTTGCAGTGACTGGATGAGAGGAACCGAAGATCGGGTTCAGTGGCGCACCTTGGGAGAGTGCTCCTATGTACACCTTTGTCCAGCAGTGGATAATGATGATGTAATACTTTGATGTCATTTGTTTTTTAGCCGAATTTGAAATTAAAAATAGATATAGATAGACAGATAAACTCTTTATTGCAGACAAATTAGGAATAACAATAAAAATAGGTACAGATTTTTAGTAAGTGTATAAAGGCGGCCTTTCGCGATTATTATGTATTTCCCGTAGGCATGGGATGTTTATTTCGGGATAAAAATAAAAACTATCCTATGTCCTATTCCATGACCTAACCTATATGTGTGCCAAGTTTCAACACGATCCGTCCAGTGGTTGAAGCGTGATTGAGTAACAAACATCCAAATATCCAAACTTTCGCATTTATAATATTTGTAGGATTATAAGCCAAATTTCCTGATAATAAATGATGACGTCGTCTACACGTGTTAACCTGCCGACTCTATTTCAGCTGCTATGCCATTACATACCGTAACGTTTACAAAATAGCTTCCAATAGCATTCAAAATGGAGTTGGGAGGTAGCCGAAGCTAAATCATTTCCCAAAGGTTTCTCAATATTTCCTTCATGTAACCAAACGTAATTGAAATTGAAATCACTTAATCATTAAGGACTCGGTTGTTTGTTAACGACAAAATACCACCTACGTCACTGTCCTTACCCCAACTATTTCATAAAGACGGACCCTTGTAATGTACAGGTCCCCGTTGCTTGCAGTAATTTTGGTTAACTTTGTTCATTAACGCTCACTTTCCTGTATGTTAATGTACGCTAATGTTGCTTTAAAAGAGGTTTTATTTTAATTGCTCCGCCTTCCTTTGTCATCCATGAGTTCTGTGGTAATGGCAAAAACGTTTAAGGTTTTCGCTAATTGAATGCGCAGCAAGCCATTAGTTTGGTTTCATGAAACATTTGTTCAGTAACTGCATTCGTTCAATCATGATCAACAATTTTTTTATCGTCTGGACTAAATGTCATTATCCTATTTGTATTTAATTATACCAATAAATGAACTATTGTCGGCTAAACATTTGTAGGCTCCGTAGCCTAGTTGGTAGTACACCTGCCTGCGAAGCTCGGGGTCGCGGGTTCGAATCCCGCCCATGGCAAACATTCGTGTTATGAGCACTTGTGTTTGCCTTGTGACTGGATGTTATTTATATATTATATTATGTATGTATATCAGCTGTCTGATACCCATATTACAGGCTTTGCCTAGTTTGGGATCAGGTGGCCGAGTGTGAAATGTCCCCACATATTTATATTTATTTATATATTTAACTTTGAATTATGAACTACCTGAAGCACTGACGACCTGAAGAAGGTGGCCGGAAGCGGCTGGATACGGAGGGCGGAGGACCAGGTGTGGTGGCGTTCATTAGGGTAGGCCTATGTCCAACAGTGGACATCTGAGGGCTGATATGATGATGATGACAATGGCGAAATTTATAGCTATTTTATAGATTAATAGGTCCGTAGTGGGGGTATATTGGTGTTAGTGCACCACTATGGACCCATTTAATAGCTTGTGGCTGCATATTTCGCCAGCGCTCTAGTTGGGTGACATTTATATCTAACCCTGATATGCTTGGTAATATATCAGCATTTTTTTATATTTGCATTGTTATTTATTTTGTAATTTGTCTGTAAGTCTTCCTCAAAGTAAATAAATAAATAAGTTATCTACCAGTTTTCATTGATATCATTCAACCCGTGATAATTTGAACCCGTTTATATTTAAAGAGCCACCCCTCAATCTTCGCGTGGGTGTTGTCAAGGACGGCTGTAGCGTTCTCCTGCGTATATAACATCATTGCTGCCATTACCAATCCCGCCAAGAGTGGTGCTTAAAGCAAATTCCCCAATGGACATGCAACTCAAAGTGGCATTCTATTGGGGTGGCTTATGTTCAGCGGTGGACGTACTGCGGCTAATGATGATGATGAATTATTGATAACCATTGATCGGCGGCGGTGTGCTGTTTTGCGTTAGTGAAAATGTATTAAGTAATAATAACAGACATTTGAATGACAGTCATATTGAAACGACGGATGACAAGTTATAGTATATGTCTATATTGAAAAAAAACACTTAAAAATAGCACACCCCGCCAATTACTGTTGATAGCACTGCAAATAGAAATGTTTCTGAAAACCGTAGTACAATCATCATCAGGTTATTTTTGTCTCCACTGCAGGAGCACAACCCTCTCTCATCTGCAGGAGACCGACGGAGGATTTGGCCTACACTCCCCGCGCTGGAGAGACGGGTTGGGGAGGCCTGATTGATGTTTTATAATGTAGTACAATAAGAAATATTAATAAACTGAAACACGTTTTGATACTTGTTATACAATGTAGTCTCCGGCAGATGAGAGAGGGTTGTGCTCCTGCAGTGGAGACAAAAATAACCTGATGATGATAATACAATGTAGGTATACGCAGAGTATTGACTTTTAAAGGTAGATATTGACAAAGAAATACAATTTAGTATTCAAAGAAGGTGGCCGGAAGCGTCTGGATGCGAAGGGCGGAGGACCGGGTGTGGTGGTGGGTGCGTTCATTCGGGAAGGCCTTTGTCCAGCAGTGGACGTCTAAAGGCTAACATGATGAGTATTCAATAAAAAAAATGTGGTCAACTAATTGGCATTTTGTCTTGGTTGCTGTAAGTAATAATTTTTATGATTGATACAAGTTCGTGATCAAATTAACAAGTTAAGTTAATGTAAAGAGTTAGTACAAATTTTGTACTATTACAGAATTTTGATATCTTTTGTAGTTTCCGAGATATAGCGTGGCCTGCTGTAGTGACGTCATTTTGGCAGAGTCACCAATATACCCCTATAACTTTTATATGGCTGAAGTACAAATTCTAATTTTTGAGTACATTTCCAGGACAAATTTTCTGCATGGTCAGATTTCAAATCAGAGACTGTGGCTCTGCCAAAATGACGCAAGCAAGATCTTGCACATATCAACAATTGTGCTTTTTTCAGTGTTATATGTGTCATAAAAACCGAAGATGAAAGGAAAGTAGAGATGGAAATAACAGGAAACGGGCTGAGCCAGCAAACACGACACTGAGTAGGCATTTGGTTGTATCATAACCAGCAAACCTGAACTTCAAATAATTTAATCAAGTTATCAACCCGTTATCAAGTAAACATGTTTATAACTTCAAGTCAACTTTAAACACTATTAAACTTCCACAAGTTTTGCACACTGTATTATAAATCTTCTCTCCATATTTTGTGCGCTTCAAGTCTTTGGCATGTTAAAAGTTCTAGACATTGAACATGTTAGTTTGTTTGCTGAATAAATATTCTTGTGTAATGTGAATGCTTCGGTATGCTATGCACAAAAGAAAAATGACATTTAAACCAATATTATTAAGAAATGAAGTTTATGAGATAGGCAGTTCGACCAGCACGATGGGGAATGGGAACTATGAGAAGTTTTCCATGAAAAGTTGTAACATAGACCATAGGTAAGTGGACAAGGCTACGGAAAAACGAAATAACAGAAACATCATCATCATCAGCCTAAATACGTCCACTGCTGGACATGGGCCTCCCCAATAGGATACCACTTTTGGTAAGTTGTCCATTGGGGTATTTGCCATAATCACCACGCTTGGCAGGCGGATTGGTGATCGCAGTAATGATCTTAACATACACACACAGGAGAACGCTGATGCACGTCCCTGGTGCAATTCCTTAGTCGCTTCGACGACACCCACGGGAAAGATAGGGGTGGCCGACGACACCCACGGGAATTCTAAGATTGGGAGTCTAAGTGGGATAGGGAACGGAAGTGGGAACAGGAGCGGATTCTGTAGCCCACGCGAGTCTCGATCCCTCATATATCTCATATACCATGTTACCCTCATATATCATGTTATAGTAACCCTGGTCAAGATCATATCTTCCGAACAGTATGAGATATCACGACAAAATTATGTATCGATAATCATAAAAACAATAATGCTTTAAAAATTATCAACATGATAAATATAACCTACAAAAATTCATTTTCTAAAAATCAAAGTTACTTTAATTGTTTTTAATATCAGAGTTACTACTAAGGGTTTAGTAGTAAAGTTTAAGCTACTCTAAAAACTAAAAATTAGGCTTTAGCTTGGCCTAGAGTGATTATTCGAACTATGAAGAAGTAGGTACTCGTAAGTAGGTAAGATTTTCCAAAAGAAATCAAACTGATCCTTTACGTAGAAGAAAGAATGTACTAGGAGACTGTACCGACTCAGTTTTCCAATCTTAGTAAGTTTTCGATAGACTTAGCATAACAAAGTCTCCCATTTAAATGCCAACAGCTTTCATAGCTCGAATGGGACGGAAAATTGCAAAAGTACTGTGTGAATACGAAAGCAGGTAGCCAATGGTCTATTTATTTCTATTTACACTGCGAAGTACGGGAGCTAGCCAATCCCCACAGGGATGTAGTGATATAGACCGGGCACTGAAGATAAATCACGATATCTCATCAAATAGCAGAATAAGACCAAACGTGTTCATTGTTTAAAGACTTGATCAAGCTCATCATCGTATCAGTTCTTAGACGTCCGCTGCTGGACATAAGTCTTCCTAACGACACCGCATCCAGCATCTTCCGAACACCTTTTTAAGGTCGTCTGTCCATCTGGCGGCGGGGCGTCCCACCCTACGCGTGCCTATCCACTGTTGTATATGTGGTAAATAATAAAGAAACAAGATCCTAAGTCTAAAGTAGTTACAGCTAAAAAACTTAGAGAAAAGCTTGCAATATAGACAGTTCTCCAAATGATCCTACCACTCTTAAAGTCAGGATACTCTGGACTTACGGTACTGCCTTGCACTTGCATAACATGGTTTCGAGGAATCTCCCAAATTACTTTCTGAATTATTATTTTTACTTTTCATATGGTCATGGACAAGTGTTTGATATCTGGTAAAATCCATACATGTTAACTTAATAGCTATGTTGTGTGGAATAAGATTCAATTGTTATAACCAACAATGATAAAAAACACTGCAGTTTGCAAGGCATTCCCGCCTCCTCACCATTCTCCCCCCGCAACTCCTCTAAGCGAGGATCAACGGAGGTACGCAACACATAACACCTACCAGTGAAGGTAGGGCGAGTACCAAGTACTGCAAGGCAATATAAAAGTATGTCCATTCTAGGGTGATCGAGACTTTACATACACGGTTTTATGCTGGTTATCGATCAGCAGTAGACTACGGTCGCCGCCCGGTCTAATACGGCCGTATGCAGATTGCTTGCCGGCACGATCGCATTTTTCAATTTGTTACAGCACAGCCACCTGCCGATACACCGTGCATCACACAAATAGGAATAAAAGTTGGCAATAACCACAGATTGCACTTTGCAATGGACACAAACGGATATCCGAAACAAATAAACAACTCGATTCATACTACAAAGTTGGAAAATTCATACGCCATTCGGTCGTTGTAAGAAGACAATATGCAGCATATATATATGTATTCAACGATATATATTTTTAAGGAATGATTTTCACATTTAACTTCCCCAGAAGGGGATCGAATTATGGTACATTAAATAATAGATACTATGCAGATTGGGATAAAACCACTAGGTAACTAATGCTGGACTGATCAATTGTATGAATTTTCGATGTAATGATTTTGTAGTAGTAATCGTATAGGGCCCTTTCGTCAAGTTGTCAGTCCATCTGTTGGTGGGGCATCCCACCCTGCAAGTGTCGTTCCGCGGTCAAACTCGTCTGTCCCAACAGCTAGAGGTGAAGTGGGAACTCTCTTCCTACTTTGACACTTTACTTCTATAATTAAATTTGTCTGGGGCCCAAGGTAGCGTAAATTCATGACCTGGGACTTGCCCTACCTTCACTGGTAGGTGTCTTTGCAGTTACCTCCGTTGATCCTCGCTTAGAGGAGTTGCGGGGGGAGAATGGTGAGGAGGCGGGAATGTCCCAACAGCTGTTGGTCCTGCGACAGATGTAGTCCGCTCACTGCCACATCAGCAAGCTAATCCATTCTGCTGTGTCGGTTACCTTCGTTCTTTGTCGGACCTCCTAATTACGTACCATATCCTTGAAAGAAACCCCGAGTGTAGCCCTCTGCATAGATCTCTGAGCGACTTGAAACTTGAGGCCCATCGGATGCTGAGGGCCGAAGACCGATTGTGGTTGGGTTCATTGGAGAAGATCCAGCAAAGTACATCTAGGGCTGATATGATGATGAATAGTATGGTAGTGTTATTATTATCATAGCCTCTATACTATAGAGTCTATAACTATTCAATGAAAGAGGACCTCGTAACGCACTATGGTAGGAAGTATTGGGATATATCGGAGAACAATACTAAAGCATTGGACCCTCATAATTCATTAAAATATTTGATGATGTTCCTATTTTCATATCCAATAGTCTTTGAGCAATGGCGGACAAAAGACTTTTTTACAATAAAGTGTCAATTTTATCGAAACCTTGAAACGTTCAATGTCATCCCGTCAAAGAACCGAATGTACCCAATTTTCCAGTAATTAATTCTTAAGAAACAGATGATTCAACAGACAATGAAGCTGCAAAGAATCGATCAAAATTCAATGAACACGCGACGTTGTATCATTAATTCATCGATGTTAATGAAATGGCTAACGATGTTTTAATCAGCAGATAGACGATGTAATTAATGAAGCGTAACTAATGACAATAGATGACCGTGTGCAATTATGCGTGATAACTGAGCAATGAGAAGAAGCAAAGTTAATTGATAATCAAATCACAAACTAACATGCCAAGGTTATGTTAGGTTTAGTCATCATCATCATATCAGCCCTTAGACGTCCATTGCTGAACCACAGCACACACGGTCCTCCGCTCTCCGCATCCAATCGCTGCCGGTCACCTTCTTCAGATCATCTGTCCACGTCGTGGGACGCCCATCTCACCCTGCGCGTGCCGATCAGCGGTCTCCACTCCAGAACTCATCTTTTCCGCTATGTCGGTCACCTTCGTTCTTTGTCAGATCTCTTCATTAGGAATCATATCCTTCAAAGATGTTAGATTAGTAGCACGCTTAACGTAAATTTGTCTACTGTTCTCTATGATCCTAGAGACAGATATGAAAAGAAACTCAATTTATAGCAGTTCAATGTTAAAAGTGAGCTATTTTGATCTAACACCAACATACTTTGGGATATCTTGTACTTTTCCAGAGGAAGTCTGTACTTCAAAAAAATAACAAAACCTTTTACCCTTGTCCGTGACATGAACATTATCTTCGAAAACCAAACCGAACAATGTTTAAAAATTAGGTCCTCCGCAGTTTCATCCTCTCAATATTACACGGTACATTGAGTTCCCTTTATAGGCTTACGCTCGTTTATTCCCCTTTCTATGTCCTCTGCGCCATGTCCAGTATTTGGGTCATATTTGATACAGTGAATGGAGCTTTGATAGAGAATTGAAAGGAAATGATTACCTTTACATGCAATGATGAAAGCGGATGCAACAATTTAAGCGGAACATTTCGGGAAACTGGGCAAATATTCGATAAAATCAATGTGTGAATATGTTTCGATGAAGCATTGTCAATAGTAAGTAATGCATCACTGCGATTGCTGGTGCGTTATTAATTGGTTAGTCTGAAGAATATTTAAATTGTATATTTCAAATCCCATTACAAACGTAATAACACTCAAAATGAAATATCTGTGAAGTAAGGTCTAGATTGCCAAAGGAAATTACGAATATCCTTTTAAACAATGATGAAAACATCTTAAAATAAATAGGTACATATTTTTCGCAAATGCTTGGTTAAGGGTAAACTTGAACAATTACTTTGATAGAAATTGACCTTTTAGTTACAAAGGAAAATCTTTGATAAATTCATAAGATGATATTTGGTAAAATGACTCCGGATATCGAAGATGTGAATGAATAGCTCATTGGGCGACAGGAAGCTTTTAGACCTTATATAGGACACAGGAAATTGACGTGAATCCCAAAAATATTATGTCGATACTGATGGAGAAAACAGAACACACACATTGATACTTACTGACATTTGAATAAGAAATATAAGGCAACGGATCTTATATCCTAAAAGAAGTAAAAACAGAGAAGATGTATTAAATTAGTAATGCAAAAATGTATTAATACAATTTATATCAGGTCTGGGCCATGTTAATAGGCCGTTGATTTGATTTAAAATATAAAAAATTTGAATTCTAAAACGACAAATTACCTAGATAATTTCTAAAATTTGTACCACAAAAGTTGCTTGGCATCTAGTTCCTGAAAATGCCACCCTCATCATTACTCACCTAATGCTGATAATACTGCAGTGTGGTTGTCATCGCTTACTTATACATCATCAGAATACCACGGCGGAGTCAAGGTTACAACGCAACACAGTTCACAACAAGTGACGTGTGCCGGCGCAGCGTGGGTAGTTGTCATCTTATGAAATGCCTTTATAAAGTGCGTTTGCAAAATGCGGTTTCTCCAAAACTTTTAAATGGGTTGCTCCTTTTATTGCTATATGTACAAATAAATATATGTTGCAAACCTTTGACAATTTTATTGGTGTCTTGTATTGCCAATCCTTGAAATAAATAAATCTAATGTTTCGATTGCATGTATACCTACGCAAGGGCCGTAATCTAAAGTAAATAAAACAATGCATAGAATGACTCTATTATGAATTAATTAAGTGATTTTATCTTTGCCAATTTATACAATGGTACCTTAGTTTATTACGTGCTAGAACAATGATAGAACATATTGCAATTACGTACGTAATGTACATTTCGGTTGCGAATAGCATATATAATCGTATTACGTTCTCAAATTAAACCAGCGCCTTTCGTTTGAGAGGTTTAGTTTTTGCCTGAAGCAGTCACTAGCTGGAGTCATTCTTTTCTCTTTAAGATAGCGATAGGTACCTAATATCTTTTCTTACTTATTGTTTAGAATCTGGTAACCTTGAAGTTCGCTATTGTTTTGGTATTTTCTAACTCACAATACAATATCAGTTCAAGTTGCTGTTTGAGTAAGAAATTTTATTGTCTGTACCATTGAGTATGTTCACCTACAATGCCAGGTTACCCAATAAATTCCCATGCTCTAGCGGTCCTAATGAATGGCCATACTTGTAAGCAATTGCGTTATTATTGTAATATTGTTTCTTTAGAGGATCAGTAACATACTTTCACTTTCAACATCGTCGTATCCCCCAAATTGGGTCTAGTCTCTCAGTCAGTTGAGTTCAGACCACGAGACTCAGTAGTCGCTTTTGACATTACCAAGATGGTAAGTTATCCTGATTATAAACAATTTTGAACATTATTAATATACTATAGAGACGAATCTGACCGTGAAATTGAAGGTATTGTTTCTTTCAGAAAACGATTATCATAATACTACTCCTTCATTACATTGCTGTCTTAGTAATAGCTGAAGAAGCTAGCACAAAGGATTTGGACACAAAAGAATTTGAAGACAGCGAAGACCTAGGACGAGGACGTCGAAAGCGTAAAAAAGGACAGAATAATGGAGGATGTGGTGGAGGTGGTGGCGGTGGCCTCGGGCTCGGGAGGACCTTTGGCTTTGGGGAGAAATTCTTCGGATTACATGACTACACTTATGTATCAGCGCCAGTGATGAATTATTTCTTCGGCTGTGGAATAGCTGCTCTTCCAGTTCCAGTTGCAGCGCCGATTCCAGTTCAATCTTTTGGTCATGGGCATGGGCAACCTGTTAATATAGGAGTGAGTCAGAGTCAAAGCAATGCAGGATTCGGAGGTCATCACGGAGGGCATCATCGACCCCAAGGAGGTTTTGGCAATCGCCCGGGAAACTTTGGAGGTTTCAACCCAGGTTTCAACCAGCCGCCTCAGTATCAACAACCCCAGTATAATCAGGGACTGTATCAGGATCAGGGATCTTATCAGAATCAGAGACCGTACAACAGACCTGTGGCAAATGTTGTGTCTGCTGCTGCATCAGGACTTGGAACCGCACTAGCGGATTATATCACGAATCGCCCCAGAAAGACTTACAAACAGGTTAACAGACAAGTGAATCAGTTTTTGAAACCGTTACTCAATTTGTTTTGAAAAGTTATTAGTGATTGCGTAATTAATCGTGGTGTAACTAGTTCAAATGGAAGTGGACAATTTTTTGTAGTATTGGGATTCATAGTCTGTAGTGCGTGAAACCACATCAGTTCTTTGTTGCGACTGGAGAATTTACTAAGTAAGTTTAGTATAACAGTTTTCTTTATATCATTTATATACTGGAGAAAGAGGATTATGTGAGAAAAATATGCATCCTTTGTCTGCTAAGAGACTCGCTCGAAAATGACGTGTTATAAACACACGTGGCAGTAATGAAGAAAAAAATCATACATTCGTCTCGTATATAATCGTAATCGTAAACAACTCGTGTTTTCAGTTTGTTTCAATTTCGTAATAAATATGATTCGAAATAAAACCAATTTGTATTAGTATTCCTTCGGTGTTTCATTACCATAGTGAAGGGCTATGCATCAGCTACCTACCTATATACAAAAAATTGCATCGATAGTAACTATGCACGTTGCAATTATGCAAATTTTCCTCTCGAAACTGTTTTGAAACCTATAAAACATATTTGTTAGATCGAAACTATAATTTTATTTAGTGAAGAAACATTTTGATTGATTGGATTAGCAAATAAATTTAGTTTGAAATGAAGTTTAAACATTAAGATCTTTGAGTTGACTAGATTTATAACAAAACACACGAGGCCATAGAAGTTTGTTACATTGTTGGGGTCAAACAAGCATAAATTGTATTAGATCTACTAAAATTAGCATCAATAGACTATATAAAAGAATTGACTGACATTGTAAAAATGAATGAATGAATTATATCACAGTGTCGCTCTAACTAGCACCATTCTTATGAATATTAAATGACTGCAATATTACAGATACATTCACATGCATTGAACACTATCTAAATTGTACTAGAAATGACACTGTAACCAATTTATAAAGTGTTTTATCATCTTCGTCACAAAGACTAAATCTTAGTAGGAGTGCATTAATGAATTCTAAAGTTGGTAAGTCTTTTGCCAGGACTCAAGATTAATAAGGAACGAACTGGGTTACCTCAGTTAACTTAGCAGTCCCTTACAATCAATGGGTAGAGTTAGAAATTAAATACTACTAATATCCGATACAAATATGGCCTAAAACTATCAATTCAATTATTGCACGATTAAAATTAACAGATACAATAATAAAGTAACTTACACATGTACATCTAGCCGGTCTTATTACTAAAAGCAGAGACCGTTGAGTAGAGGATAACAATAGCAGGAAAAGGTAGGTGGTGCAGTTAAAATTGTAGGACGCTTATCCTCTCTTTTAAACTTTATCCATAACATTATTATACTCCTATTACATGATATACTTCTAAATCGTCTGTTGTTCTTGTAGCTTCTTTCATAAAAAAATAATGGACACACATCTACGTTAAGCGTGGTTGTTAAAAGGCACCAGTGCACGTTCGGTCGAGCTTTAATGACGCGGGCGTGGGTTGTCATTTTACAACATTAATGACGCCTGGATCGATATGCTTCCACAGAGAAAAAGGTTTTAAAAGGGCACATCCTACACAACATGCGTCCATCAATATTATAGGCGTGTTGTTTTGTGTATTTCAGCAGAGATCGAGGTCAGTTGAACAGTGTTATGCTTAAAATGTATTCATGATAGGCTTTAGCAGTAGGTTCGTAGACTTCACGTTAGAAGAAATGTGATACAGGATTATATTTAAGTGGGAGTACGCTGACAATCTGATCACTTCGTCCGAAATCACAGAAGTCTGATACAGATGAAAATAGCTGACATATCACAAATGGAAGATGGAACTGTAACAGAAACTTCAGGTACTGCCAGGGCCGACGACCTAAAATTTTCTTAAAGTGGAGAATCAGATGAGGTGGCTTGTAATTGCAAAAGAACTGTTTTGGACATAGCATAAAGGCTCTGATAGTTTGACGAGAAGATGTCGTATGGTAAGCTACAAAAATGAGAATGAAGACAAAAAATTTAAAAAGAATTCAATGCCCACCCATATCTGTTTTCAGTTTACGTTTTGATTTTAGATTTGGGTCTTCTTTGAGTGAATTCTTTTATATTTTGAGAGAGATTGGTTAATTGTACGAGTTTTTAACAATGGCCAGGATTAAATCTATGACTCTTTCGTCTTAAAAGAAGCGTCCTACTCCAAATAGTATTGGAAAAAAAACTGGTAGCAGTAAGTAATAATGTAACTGAAAGCCAGGAGCTTTCAACGGTCGCTGAAAATTGAAACGCGGCATCGTGAAATTTTGTGAAAAATCCTTTAAATGAAATGGTTATTGTGCGGACCCTTGAAAAAGCTGTCGGACGATAAAATAAGGCCAAAAAATATACCTTTTAAGACGGAAATAGAATAAAAAAGAGTGAGATATGGCGCGATACGAGTGTTTTATTGGCAACGTGTTATGAATTTTGAAAAGCATTTGACTTGGTTTGTTATTGGGACGTTTAGTCGGACGGGTGTAGCAATATTGTGATTTGACTGTTGAAATTACAATATACAATACAAAACTTATTTATTATCTCAACACAAAGATTAAGTACAATTATAATGTATACAATTAAAATGAGTACAATTTATCTTTTGTGAGAGACTGGTGCCAAAAATAGGATGAACCTGTGAGATCAGGTTACCAGGCTCCCACCCCATGGAATTTTTGCGCATCACCCTGCCATACCAAGCAATTAGATTAATAATTAATTACCTGATAAAAACAAAGTACTGCGCAAATTCTTAATTTAGATGTGAGAGTATAATTTTTATAACATGCATTATGAAAAATTTATGTGTGTGATTGTGTGTGTGTGTATGTGTGTGTGTGTGTGTATGTTTGTGTTCTTCATTCATTAACGTAAATGAGATATTAGCAGGATTAGACATTGAATCGAGTGGTACCACGAGTGATTTTGATGAACGAAAGACCTGAATAATCTGTTAAAAACATAAAGCAACACGGAGTTTAGAATCTTCAATAGATTTTAGATAAGTACTTAATTAATCATTCTCTGCGATGGATTTACTGTCTGTGCAGGGCGATTTGATTTCATTCGTCGGTCTGTCTGCAGTCTTAAAATTCAGTGTTTTTATTTCCCGAGATATTAAAAATAAATAACGATTTGTTGATTTACACTCACGTATATACACCCCCACACGCCCCTATCCGAACACACAAACACATATATATTCATGAAATCATGACTCATGAGCAACTCTAAATTCAAACATGACCTTGAAAACAGAAAAATATGGTTATGCTTTCATTGAAACACGTGTAAAGAAAATATTGAATTTATTCCTAGAACATATTACATGTTCAATAGAATATTTCCGATAGAATCTCTTACACTGATATTATTTAATACGAGTGTCATAATGAAATTAAAGTATTCAGTCAGCTCATTGCTTCTAATTTAATGTCCTGTAAGACTCGCTACCTTTGCCACTTGATCCAAACTCAACCGTGTTCCAATGAAAATGAGTAGCTTTTTCCAACTTTGTCTTTTTTAAAATGAATATGAATTTTTATTGCGTTTGCGACCCCCTGTCGACCGCACTTACCGTTTGATGGCAGTAATGTAAATAAAGAGAAACGAAATTTTATATTTTCTGCAAATAAGCTTTGTAATATTTCACTTTGATGTATTCTAAAGCACGTTTGTTTGTCTTTACCTTTGTTATCATTTGCTTTGTCTGAAAAATGTTCAAATTAGATAACGTTTTTAACAGATTCAATAAATATTTCGATTATATTAGCTTGTACAATTAAAAATGTGTTAGAATAGAAAAAAAATCCGCTTAGCCCGCCGTGATCGGAGGGCAAAGTTAAAGTCAAAATCATTTATTGCACATGGTACATTTATACACTTTTTTTTACTACCGCTTCTTGGAGGTTAGCGCTCTGTGAAGAAGAAACGACGCAACCAACTTCTAGCAAAACATCTTTTAAAATCAAGTTTTAGTAGAATTATATAAAGATTGTGCGAAGCTGAAGCAACATTAGTACCAGGCATCTTCGTCACTCAAATAATCGTTTATGTTATAACAGGCTTTCTTACAAAGGGCTTATAGATAGACTCCAAACATCAGAATATGCGAACTGCTAAGGAATGGAATTCACTACCAGATTCGGTATTTCCGGACAGTACAACTTGGATATTTCTAAAGGAAGAATATAGCCATCTCGTGGGTAAGCTCGCTCCACCTTAAGACTTATCGTCACTTACCATCAAGTGCGATTGAGGTCAAGCGTAAACCCATCAGGAATAAAAAAAATCACATGACATGACCTGTTAGACAGTACAAAATTCCTTTTTAATTTGACGATTATCGATAATTCTTACGGAGTAAGCATAAGTAGTTTATTTTAGTTCATGTAAACATATTATGTATAATATTTTAGGTACCTATAAAACAGAAACCCATAAAACGAAACTACTATGTCCACTCATGCACTATAACTGGAGGGAATGATCTGAAAATTCCGAAAATAACACTCTACTAGGGGACTACTTCGTAAAGCATTTCACCCACTGTCGAGCTAAAAAGTAATTTCGTACTGTCTAACGCAACGATCTCTATGTACTACTAGATGGAGCATTCCAAACAATCGTTCTGTTCCACGCAAGGAGCCACAACTCTTTCACATTCACATTGAAACTTGTGCAGTTACTACGCAGAACATTTAATTATTACCAAATATTGACGCTACGGTTGAATAATGTCAATATTTAGAAAATAATTAAATGTTCTGAGTAGTAACTGCACAAGTTTCAAAGTGAATGTGAAAGAGTTGTGGCTCCTTGCGTGGAACAGAGCGATTGTTTGGAACGCTCCATCTAGTAGTACATAGGGATCGTTGGTCTAGCGGGTCACGTGATATATTCGGATAAATGTTTACCGTTTAACTATCGTAGTTCGCATTTAGGATTTCAGTTTAGGGCCTTATCCGTTGGATAGTTTACTAAAATATGTGTTCTTTCCACAGCCATACCTTTATCACTCGGGTTCACTCGAACCTGAGTGATTAAGGTATGGTGTTTGATATAAGTTTTTGATTTAGTGACGCTGAATAGTCCAGAGAAAATTCCTAAATGAGATGGTAGGCGGTAAGTTTATGAACGAAGCTACTGTAATTTAAATAAATATACTTTTAAATGAAATTCCTTCAGTAAATGAATGTCACCGTGACGTTTTAATAAGCGTAGCGCAACAAGAAGAACATAAATTAAGTTTATTAAGTTGGCCCGCGTCGGGCGCCATAAAACGCCTCATCATATTGATGGAGTTTTTGATGGCCACACATAAACATTACTCCGTAACTTTGTTTACTTTCATGATCACTCTACGGTGGAAGTAACAAGAGGTTTGAAACATCAGCTGAGAACTAAAGTTCGCGTCCACCTTCGAGAGCTTGTATTTCAGTTCAACGGTAGACGCTGATGATAACGATGAGGTATTTTTGAAAGGTGACAGCCTCGTAGGCCTAGTAGCTTGGTCATTGGGCTTAAACACCAGAGGTCGTGAGTTCGTTCCCACCGGGGACAGACAACTTTGTACAATTTGTACAATTTGGTGCCGGTCTGAATATTATATTGGTAAATTGTCCTATCCTTGTAACGCAGGAGAAAATCCTAATATAGGTTTAGAGAAGTGTATGTACTCGTAGATATTTTTTTATTAACAAATAGACAGCAGCAAAGTAATTAAAATCATCTACAAATTGTAATCATCACCATCAGCCTCTATACGTCTACTGCTGAACATACTAGTAAGCCTTCCCAATAGAATGCCACTTTTAGTCGCCTGTCCATTAGGGAATTTGCTATAATCACCACGTTGGCAGACGGATTGGTAATCGCAGTAATGATCTTAATATACACAGGAGAACGCTGCTGCCCACAGCAATATACACAGGATAACCTCCCAATGCAATCCCTTAGTCTCCTTGACGACACCCACGGGAAGATTTGGGGTGGCCCTATTCTAAGCCGGGAACCTTTACACATCTTTTGTACGTTAAATTTTGTTTTTAGTCATAACGAAGAATAGGTAACTGTAAGCAAAATAATGTTTTTTTTACAACTTGTAGACAATTTTAATTACTTTGCTGCCGTCGAAATATTGATTGCGATGGTTTGCGATGACGTTCCACATATGCATTTAGTCTGTGGTATAGGTCTCACCCCCCACTTTAGGAGGTTTTCTTTGCAGCGGCCCACCTGTATTCGGAGCCTCCAGGTATGCCACTTGTACAGGGATAACATATAGCTGCAGTAATATATATGATACTTTTTATTCCTGAACTTGAATGGTTCCTCAGGAAAGTGTCAATATCATACATGTGCTGTCTCACTCTATTCCCAAAGTATTTTGGGCAAGAGACCCCTTTTCCAAAATGAACTGATACCTCAGACCCCCATAGCCAAAATCCTATATCTAGTTTTTTTCGCTGTTGTACGCTCGAACTCATTATTTTGTACGAACTTGTGCTCGCTTATCGACTTGTTGAGTTTTTAAAAGTACAACAATAGAACTTCCTACTAAAATATTAGTCATTCTTATAACAAGTTGGTACACGTAACACAACTTATACAGTATCTTGAAAGTTGCAAATAAGAATTTGTGATAATTAATAGGAGTCGATTTTTAGACCTCGTCAACCCCCAAAATCAGTTTTCGTTTATGTCGACCACTGGGAAACCGAATTCGACCCCTTGGGGTATCGATCATTTTGAGGATATCGACCATTTTGGGAATCCCTGCTCTAAACTACACATCTCGGTTTTGAGTGGTCATTGGGGTGACATGTAGATGTCGCAGACCACCTTCCGCCTATAGATTGTGCCAGTATTATCTGCATAAAAGTACATTGACTTCATATGTAGCTAGAAAAACATAAAGCAACACCGGAAGGGAATTGTCATACGCACGTACCCCAAAGGTATAAGACCACCTGTCATGCGCGTATCGATGTGTACGGGGATGTTAGGAAAGTGCTCTTTTTTGCCATAATCACCATGCTTGACGGGCAGATTGCTGATCGCAGTAATAATCTTAATATACAGTGCTAATTGCCGTGTGGTTTCCGGTAGAGTAGAATAGGACCACTCCAACTCTTCCCGTGGATGTCGTACAAAGCGACTAAGGGAATACATTATAAAACATCAATCAGGCCTCCCCAACCCGTCTGGCCAGCGTGGGGAGTGTAGGCCAAATCCTCCGTCTGTCTCCGGCAGATGAGAGAGGGTTGTGCTCCTGCAGTGGAGACGAAAATAACCTGATGATGATGATGATGACAGTGCTAATACCGCCCGTCCGTGGTGCAATCCCTTAGTCGCCTTGAGAACACTCATGGGAAGATCGAGGGTGGATCGAGGGTTCTAAGCCGGAACCACACGGTCTAATTTCGCATGGGTGTGTTGAATCCTCGCCAAAAATGGAAGGTTTCGCTTTAGAATAAAACGCTATAGCGTTTTCCCTCCGGGTTGCTTTAATTACAAAAGTGTCACTGTCAGTCACTGACATTACTACGCATTTTTTTATTAGTAATTTAATTGTAATTTATTCGACTTCTTTCTACAGATGGAGTCAATGTAATTTAATGCATTGTACTTTAACGTTTGTATTTCCTTGCGGACCAAGTCGCAGGTCATCATCATCAGGTTATTTTGTCTCCACTGCAGGAGCACAACCCTCTCTCATCTGCCGGAGACAGACGGAGGATTTGGCCTACACTCCCCGCGCTGGCCAGACGGGTTGGGGAGGCCTGATTGATGTTTTATAATGTATTCCCCCAGTCGCCTTGTACGACATCCACGGGAAGAGTTGGAGTGGTCCTATTCTACTCTACCGGAAACCACACGGCAAAGTCGCAGGTAAATGCTAGTAAATTTTAAATGAATCCCCTTAATGATCTGCAATAACTGCGAGCAGGCATGTCAAGGTCTTATTACGGCAGTTGGGTGACATATAAATGATTTTATGGCACCCACCGTAGGACGTAATGGGCACCATTTATCGATTCGTCGTACTGTGGTAGGCTTTGTTGGTCACACCACACTCGTATATATAATATTATTTTACTATATAACAGGATACTGATTCATCTAAGAACAGGATACTGACAGCTCCAAACCGTTGGGTCACGAAATGAAGTTTTGCGTTAGATCTTGGATGACGAAATCAACCACTAACACAAGATTTTTCCAAAATTAAATTAAGATTGAATCCTACTTCCTACTAATATTATTATACATGCGAAAGTTTGGATATTTGGATGTTTGTTACTCAATCACGCTTCAACCACTGGACGGATCAGGATGAACACGAATAGGTAATAGGATAGTTTTTATCCCGTAAAAACATCCCATTTCTACGGGAAAACATAATAATCAGTGATTTTAAGTTATCCACGCGGACGAAGTCGCGGGGCAACAGCTAGTAATATATATATATATTCATAGCTATATATTTTTTTCACAAATTCCACAGCACTTTAAACAATATTAATCGAATTTATAGTTCTTATCCGTTTACAATATATATTTATCTATTTTACAGTTTAGTGATTGTGTGTGTTGGGGGATGTTTGTGAGGTGTGTGAGGGAGGTATGGAGGTGTGTGTGTGTGTGTGTATTTGTACCTATATATATATATAATAATTTTCATAGCATTTTCTTGTCATCAAATTTTATACAGAATGGAAAAGAAAAGTGTAACCAACAGATTATTTCTTAACTAATAAAGATATCCGAATAACTATCCTTTTTCACGGAACCTTAAACTAACGTAAAATAAGATTTCGTTTTGCCAATTCAATATTACCTACATGACGTTATCAAGAAACGGAATAACGTGCAGTACGTACGTAGGTACTTACGTGTACGCTAGCCTCGACACCGCCGACTTTTTCCGTTAAATGTCAAATAGCAACTGTCAACTTTGTACCTGCCAATACAGTATATAAAGAAACCAATCGTATTTCCTCGGAAAAGTGGCTTGGTACATTCGCGTTATTACATACTAGCTGTTGCCCGCGAGTTCGTCCGCGTGGACATCTTAACATCACAAATTATTATGTATTTCCCATGGGAACAGGATGTTTTTCGGGATAAAAACTATCCTATGTCCTTTGCTTTACCCTGACGAAGTAAAACAACTCAGTGCTAAAAGCATTGTGCAGTTTCTAACTGCTGCAAGCTTAACACGGAACTATAGCATGGTGGCGATCACAATAGACCAGAAATGGTCGCAGTGATATAAGGTCTAGACTAACATCTTAAAATAGCCCCAACTCGAATAATAATAATCCTATGTCCTATTCCAGGACCTATCCTATATGTGTGTCAAGTTTCATCACGATCCGTCCAGTGGTTGAAGCGTAATTGAATAACAAACATCCAACCATCCATATATCCAAACTTTCACATTTATAATATTAGTAGGGTAGGATTAGCCCTGATTCTGAACGCTCATATTAAAATGTGACTAAGCTAACACAATTTCTGTCCCTATATTATTCATCGCCTTATTTGACAAGGAGATAAATAATTTTAGTTTAGTTAAATTTAAAAAAGCCCACTTGCTTATGCACGACACGGCTTGCTAATCCTATGTCGATGACCTTCGTTCCTCGTCGAATCTCCTCATTACGAATCATAACCCTCAAAGAAACCCCGAGCCACTTTGACTCTGTCTGAATTACTAAAAAAAATTACTAAACTGGTGAAATATTGAAAGTACCACTTCATCTAACGTAAAATTGCCCGGCGACGATGGGAAAATTATGACGTAATTTCCCGAGATATTCGAGTAAACGGTCTAACATTACCGTACACTTTGCTGACTTTTATATGTGGAGTTAAAACAAGGCAAGGTTCGCCGACATTTCTACGGGGTTGCACCGGCTGTGGTCACAAGCTGACTGGAATTGCTAAGTAACAGAACAAAACTAAAGGTAAAATAAATCTTACCTTATCAATTTACCTAGGGGTCTAGTCCAAGCATTTCGGGTAATACCTCTTGAAGTACAAAGCAATTTTGTATCTTCTATTTATTCATCCTACTAATATTATAAACGCGAAAGTTTGTAAGTATGGATGGATGTTTGTTACTCTTTCACGTAAAAACTACCGAATGGATTTTAATGAAACTTTACATCAGTATAATACAATAGGCCACAATTTATAAAGATATTGTGTGAATTGTCCAAAATATCAAGTAAGTAGGAAAAAATCTACCATCTGCGAGCTATTCTGGCGTGCGCTGCCAAAACCGCTAGAGTTACACATAACCGCCCGAATAATTGCCCGAATTATGTAATGTATGATGGAAATGTTTATCTTAAATAGTCTTACAAAAAATCCCGCAACAGTATATATCTATATCTTATGTGTAAGCTATTATAGCCAAAATAGTGAACCATCGTGATGAAACTTGACACACATATAGGTTAGGTCCTGGAACAGGACATAGAATAGTTTTTATCCTGAAAAACATCGCATTGCTACGGGAACTACATAATAATTTGTGATGTTAGGTTGTCCACACGGACGAAGTCGCGGGCAACAGCTAGACGCTAAACTCTTACAAGAATATGTCACAAAAGCCGTTAGAGAGTATAAAATAGCTATTTAGTCCGGTGGACATTATTCTAAATACTTACGGAGTAGGCAATATCAAAGTGTTCAAATGAAATCTAGAACTCAGTCTGTAAACGGAAGTCAAGTGATTCACAGAGTTATCGTGATACGATAAGGTTCGTAAGGGTCGAAAATCGTTGACTGTCCAAAGAAATTATTCATACAGAGTGAATGAACGAAAGAACGAATGAATGACTGACTGATGAATGAATATACAGTAAATGCACAAGTGGCGGTCTTATCTCTTTTAGCGATTACTACCAGGCAATCTTATGCTAGTGAAAATAGAAAAAATTAAAACAAGATGCGGGTGCAAAGAAAAAATTTAAAGACACTTATGCTGG
The DNA here is from genome assembly GCA_947086405.1 of Esperia sulphurella. Lineage (NCBI taxonomy): Eukaryota > Metazoa > Arthropoda > Insecta > Lepidoptera > Oecophoridae > Esperia > Esperia sulphurella. The sequence goes on from OX352266.1 coordinate 14,789,503, forward strand.
CACTTTATACATATATCTACACATAATACATATAAAATCGTTCACTGTTCAATGATATTCTTCAAGCAGAATAGACTTAAACTTTTTTTTTTAGATATCTGGGTAATAAAACGACATTTTTACCCTCAGGCCCGTTAAGTTCCTGCCAGATTGCTCGTTATGAAACTTGTTTTTCTTTTCAATTGAAGCGGTATTTTTAGCAGTCTTATTTCAATATACGACTAGATCTTATTTCAATATTTTGTAAGAGTTAATGCCTCTAATATACGCCGAGAGTCGAGATTTCGTCACGATATCAAAGTCTAATTATAGTCACATTTCGAGTTAATAATACTGTATGTCCTTTTATCTTTATTTCTGGAGTGACTTATGTATTGTTTTACGACTGTATGTCGGCCAAACATTACGAGCAATAGTCGTAACTATGAATTCACTTTTGATTACGATTACTTCTGCTTGTTTTGCTTTATCTAAAAGTATAACCCAAAATAAACAAAAATGTCTGACTTTTGAGCCGTTTTGCCATAATTTTACTATTGAAATTATTGCTACCTATTTCATCATTTTACTTTCGTAAATTTGATTTTATAATTTTAGGTATTTTGTATTTTATGGGATTTTCAAAAAATTAGGTTATTTTTAAACTTTCATAACCACTTTTCTCAGAACATGCTTTATTAAAGTAATTTATTTATTTTTAAGACAACAACAAATAAAAATTAAGACAGTTGCGTAGAAATCAGGTACGAAAAGTGATAAGTCTAAGACTTGCATGGAATTATAAAACTTTCCACAACAAACATAATAATATGGCACTCCAGCGGTTTCCTTGATTTAATTTAACTCTAAGAGAGTTATTGTTATCACATGACATTATGGCTTACATGGCTCTTTTATTATATCACATTCAACCTGCCTGACCACAGGTGGACCGACGACCTGAAGAAGGTGACCGGAAGCGGCAAGATGCGGAGGGCGGAGGACGGGTGTGATGGCGTTTATTTGGGAAGGCCTATGTCCAACAGTGGACGTCTAAGAACTGATATGATTATGATGATAACCACAATACCGGAGCAATGTAGATAAAAATTACAATTTTATTTAAATAGCAGAGATTTCTGGACTGATACTGGACTCACTGGTAATTTTAATAACAGTGTGTCGTCTATGACTTGCACGGAGACATAAAACTTTGTACATGAAACACAGCCACCCACCGCACATATGGTACTCCAGGGAATTCCTTTACAACTTCAGGTGGTCTCAGCGAATTAATGGACGGCCCGCTAATGGACTTTGATTAATTCATTTAACTTGTAATCGCAGTTTTGGGACTGACCTTTAACTTTTGAGGATATATCAGTCTTGTTTTGCCTGTTCCGAGCATTGTTGAGAGCGTTTCACAAATGTTTTGTGAGAGAACATTTGTAATTTGTTGCTGTGTATTACGTATTATGGGTCTTTTTGTGTGGTAGCCATTTTGTACTTTCTAAGGGGATCAGTGACTAAATAAAATCGTAAACATCGCGTGTCTGTACATTGTAGATATTTGCAAAAAAAAATGGGGGGGTCTAAGGATAAGTAATAGAACACATTTCGATCATTTTTGGATTTTTTGTCTGTTTATCTGTTTGTCTGTGTTATCACTTAAAACTACTGAACGGATATTGATGGACTTTTCAAAGAAACATGGGGCTTAACTTAACATTTAGTCTTTATTTCATCGCAATCGGTGTACTCAATCAAAAGTTATGAACATTTTTAGTTTTCAAATACATTAGTAGGTAAGGTTAGTATGCAATATATTGCAAATAATAGTATTTCCGTACTATTCAGATTGCGATGAGTTTGGACTACATTTGGAGCTGGGCGTGGGAAAAGGGGAGTGGGTGTGATTGTGGGAGCGGGAGTGGGAATGGGAGCGGATTCTGTAGTTCATGCGAGCGGAGCCGCGGGCACAGCTAGTATATTAATAAACGTTTGTTGTCGAACTTTCATACTTAGACGCCAAACCATCATCGGATTACATCCTATTAACCGTTACAGGGATGAAGCGACGATCTGCGTAGGTCGGCTGGCAGTGACTGGATGAGAAGAACCGAGGATCGGGTTCAGTGGCACGCATTGGGCGAAGCCTATGTCTAACAGTGGACTCTTTCAGGCTGATGATGATAATGAGGACATAGTATGTTTATTTTTACTGCAGGAAAATCAAGTTTACAGCGGTAAATTTATATACTTACTGCGATAAAATATTACGTGCGTATTACAGAAGAATATTTTAATTCCATAGCCAAGACATTTTATGTTGGTATTTTATATTGCGAATGTCTTCATAGCTTTAACCAACAACTCCTTTGTTCATGGATAAATTAGATTTCTCAAATCAGATATTTGTTATTGCTACAAAAACACTGAAAGAAAAAAAGGACTTTCTCTTCAACATAATGACTATAATTCTCCGTCTGCTTTCACCTGGGTCCTGGGTTATTCTTTTTATACTTTGCTCCGAATTTTCATTTAGTTTTATTTTTAAAATCCACCTTTCATTTTAAGGGTAAATAGGAGCAGAGCTCGGAATCTAATAGAAGACTTTTTCTTTTTATTCACCTAGGTAACCAGGGAGGAAACTAATGGCTCGCGTCGGTGCCTTCAACCGAGACCTAATGCAAAAGTTTGGTCTCCTTTTAAATATACATTACATTATTATTGTCACACGGGTTACTACATTATTACCATTAAATATTTTAAAGGGTAACTTGGTACCCCAGTCTAAACAGGCCTGGAATATTCTACTTCGAGGCGTATTATTATTTGCAAGATTAAATTTAGTCGTTTGGCCGCACCCTTTTTGATGATATATTTTTGGTTGTCTAATAGATCGGAATTTTCATGGCAAAATATGACGTTTGTAGTGACTTATCCAAAGTCCAAGTACTAATCCAAAATGACCCCTTCTTACTTATTTCTTACCTTCTCCTAATCCCATTCCATCCCACTAATATTATAAATGCGAAAGTTTGGATATTTGGATAGTTTTATGTTTGGATGTTTGTTATTCAATCATGCTTCAACCACTGGACGGATCGAGATGAACTTGGCACACATATAGGTTAGGTCCTCAAATAGATACAGGTATGACATATGATAGTTTTTATCCCGAAATACATATCGTTCCTACGGGAAATACATAATAATTTGTGATGTTAAGTGGTCCACGTGGACGAAGTTGCGGGCAAAGGCTAGTCTAGTATAACTCTCCTGTATTCTTATGGAAGTAACTGCTCGTCAATATACGAACGCACCCATTTTAATGTTCATATTTCTTTATTTCATCCTTACCTGCTTTTTGCTTCGGTTGGGTTTCGCAAGCTCCGCCGCGCGAATACGTGGATTCCCTTCTTCTGGACTACACATTCTAAAAGATTTCTCTAACTAGTCTTGTTGCACATCTCTTAGGGCTACTAAGTCCCTTCAATTTTGGTCCCCTTACATTACATGGTTTATGCCAATAGATGGTGAAATGGATTCAGTCGAACGTACCTGGAACAAGGAATAAATTAATTTGGTTATTTTGCTGACATTGAACTATATAAACATTATTAAGCTACAGTTAGGTACTATACAAAAAATATAAATAGAAGATGCTAGACGATGAAGTAACTATTAGATACTAAATACGAAGAGCGATTAGGAAAGCTCAACATTATTAATACATTTATTAATTAGGTAATAGGTCCGCTGATGAATAAGCCTCTCCAACAGAATGCCACTTTTGGTGGGATGTCCATTGGAGGATTTGCCATATTCACCATGCATGACAGGCGGATTGGTGATCGCAGTAATGATCTGAGTATACACAGGAGAAAGCTACTGCTCGACCTTGGTGCAATGCCTTAGTCGCCTTAACGACAGCCACGGGAAGATCGGGGGTGGCTGTATTCTGCTGTTAGGTATTTTAATATCTAGTTATTGTAACCTGCTAGTAAATTAATGGTACAAACTTTAGAAATGTAAATGAAATTTTCTTTAAAATTATTTACTAGCAATATTTTTCATAACAAAATATGTTTTTTCGAATAATATCTTTAGTTATGTGGACAACAGAAGATAGTGTTACAATAATGTAAAGAAACTGTAATCTTTTAATGTCCAATTAGATCACAATTAGCTACTATACAAAAAATATAAATAGAAGATACTAGACAATAAAGTAACTATTAGATACTAAATACGAAGAGCGATTAGGAAAGCTCAACACTCGAGCTTCTGCCTAGAACACATCCAACATGAAATGGCCTGCAAGTTTAAAATGTCCTTACATTTGTGTTGCGTCCACGGAGACAGAACTATTATTGTGTGTTGCAAGTTAAAAGATATACAGATGATAAAAAATAGAGAGAACAGGATCCGATTCTGAATGCACAAATGATAGCACTAAAATTGTTGCTATCTCTGTCACACAGCACATTATTATGAAGATAAAGACGAAACTAATTTTAGTACTGTCAAATTTCAAATGTGTGCTTTCAGAATCTAGCATACACTGTGATTACTGAAAAAATCAAAAATTAATTAAACAGTTATTTTATCAATTTATATCTTAGTGTGAATATTTAAGGACGTATACCTTTCTAAAATTAAAGTAAGTAATAGGTAAAAAGCCTAAACGCTGTAATCCTGAGTGGATTACAGCGTTTAGGCTTCGAAGTACATTTTTTGTTATAGGTAATTTTGAATCAAATTTCTTTTTTGTCGAAAGGTCTGGGTCCAGGTCTTTTCTATTAGCCGTAGAGACACGGGACACATACCATTTGACCCCAAATTTACTATAACAAAATTATTTCATCGATGTCGATTACAGCGTTTATGTCATTTTGCGTTGATATGACACTTGTCTAAATGCCAAACTAGATCTTACGGAATTAGAGGGATAGAATAATTCACTGTCCACCTCCCCACTTATCCCCTCCTCCCCCCTCCCTCATTTCCAAAATTAGTATGTACAGTTCGATTTTCGCCCGCTAGGGGCGCTTTTGAGGAACTTTGCTTCGCGAATGATGAAGTCCAGAATTCTCCGCCTCACAGCCAATCACATGACCCAAACAAAATGGCGTCAAGCCAACCACAAGGTGACCGCATGCTAAATGAAATGTTTGCAATCCGCGGCAAGCGCCCGTCGCGAGCAGACGTGAGCAATGTTGACTTTTAATTACTTTTCTAATTAAAATGCACCGCTCGATGTGTGGGGCTGAGCTGCGCTAGAAAATCGTATGTAAAAAAATTACATTTTTAAACGTTTTGTTTGTCGAGACTCATTAGTATTCTGTTTAGTTTTCATCTAGCTATTAACAAGTATAATGAACAAAATATACTCCGGTATGTAGAACCCTAATTAGCCACACAAACGTCCCGCTGACGTGATGGTAGATGTCAATATCACAAGACGTCACTGTAATTTTTAAATTTTATGTTAGTTTTAAATTTTAATTATTTTCAAAGAATTTTTTTTTTTATTGTACACACAAATATACAAAGAACAACACAAGGAAAAGAAAATTATACAAAAGTATAAGCTTATTTCTAAAGAAATTTCTTCCAGCTAACCTGCGGTGACGACAAGGGATTATGGAGAGGCAGTAGTCGCGTATAACTACTATATATTAAATAATCATAGAACATATAACACAATAAGCATAAACTATAAATACAGATACAGAGACAGAATAGAAAGAATATAATATAATATAATATAATATAATATAATATAATATAATATAATATAATATAATATAATATAATATAATATAATATAATATAATATAATATAATATAATATAATAAAAATATACGATATATTAACTAGTGCTCTTTAACTCGTGATTTGAACACAGAAATCGTAGAATTAAGTAGGTATTGAATTTTTCTTACTTCAGTAGACGAGAAATTTAATAGCGCGCAATCTAGAAACACTTTATTAAACTGAAGTACGCCTAGTTGACAAGAATAGCAATTATTGTGTGCGCAGGAGTCAAAACCTTCAGTGCGTTTTGGGAACTGTAGTTCTTGGGACATTTGAATGGTTAGATTACTTAGTTGACTGTAAAAGAAAAGATTACTGATTATTATTAAAACGTTAATGTTGTAGTAATCTTTCCTTTTACTAATTTGTAATAATAAAATGGAATAACAAGGAATGTAATTATTAAACAGCTACAAGGAAGATCTGGGTGTATCTTAAGTAGAAAATCTGAGAAATTCTGGCTATTGTATAACCTACAAGGTAAAAAAGAAAAAGAAAGGTATTCTATAGTCCTCATGATCATCTGTATAGCAATAAATGCAACTAGAGGGAGAGAGATAAGGTTAGAGAAAGATTTCCTCACAATGAAACTTTTTGTAAAGGTGGTAGATTCTGATATAACGAGCCAACAAACTAAATTAACGGAATCCGATATAACTATATAATGAGTTTCGTTGTAATGAAATAGTAGAATTCCATTCATTAAAACATTTGATTTTGACAACCACGACTGATTTAAAACTTAGATTCAGTTTGAATGAATTCCATAAATATAATGTAACATTTCGTTGCTATTTTGAATTCAGTTAAAGCAATCGTAAGGATTTCTTAACCAGTAAGAATAATAAAGCTGCTTTAGAAATGAAGGTAGATTTACCTTTGCGGTTTAAAGACGAGAGATCAAAAGAGAAAGGAGAATATATTGGAAAATTTCACCCAAATGCGAAGGCGCGGCTTGGAATTAAAAATTTCATTAATTTTATATTTTCCAATAATCCCTTTGGAGGAGATCTTATTTGCATTATAAAGGTGATTTGGTATTTAATTAGCGTTGGAATTTAAATTATTTAGTAGATTAGTTATGAGAATAAATTAAACGTAAAGCTAAAATAGATTGGAGCGAGAGTTTGATGGCTTTATAACAAATCTAGAGATATAAATACTCAGACATAAATAAGTATAACTGAAAGATACTAATAAATCAAGTAGCCGATGAACCTCCAATAGTAACAGAAATATCCTAGCATTCCCATTTCACATTCGCCTCAGAATGTCTTCTATAGCTCTTTCAAATTTTGTCATGATTTTTTTTTCACAAAAAGCCAATAATAATCAAAAGTCGGTTTAATTAAAAGTATAAGTAAATAATCAAAGCATTTTTTTTAAATATAATAATGTAAAATATTTTGTAATCAATACAGGGTAATAACATAGACCATTACAGAAAGAACTAACAAAAGAACCAGAACAAATTTATATATATTTATATATATATATCAGAATATATTTATTCAAGTATTCATAAATTGTATACTCTCTGCATCCAGTATTTCCCACTCCTCAAAAAATTCGCCACCACCCAAAGGTTGCCTGTAAGAAATCGCTGAAAGCGATAAGGCCGCCGTTGTACACTAAATTCATCCTTCTATGTAAGTTTTGTTTTTATTAAAAATGTATATGTTTTGGTGCACAATAAAGAATATTTGAATTGAATTGAATTGAACAAAATCTGTACTGACTTTCATCAACATTGGTGATGGACACTAATTATGAACTTTACAGGCACTCACACCCGATTGGGGGGTTTCCACCCAAAGTATGAATGCCAAAATTAATCAGTTTACCAAAGTTTCCTCCGTACTAAGTTTGATCAAAATCGGCGAGTGACACGCCGCGAGGAAGAAGGGCATGACGTTATTATAAAAAAAAAGGTTTGTATAAAAAATCCTATCCGTTTTTTCACAATTACAGCTGTTAAAAGATTCAATTTTAAGCAGCCCGAATATAAATGAAACCACCTGATATGTAATGTCATATGTTTGAAAAATAATTAAGTTTATTAACTAAAAAATAAAAATATTTTACTTTAAATTGTATCTTGATTTTGTTGTACTTACGATATACCACATAATTCAGCTAATCTATTTGTACATCCTGTATAATGAAACCATACGTAGGTGAGAAAAAGACCCCATAAGCGTTGCCTTGGGAGTAGCCTGACTCCCACAAAAGCTTTCTATAAATCATATCCTTGGTACAGTGTGTAGAAAGTTTACCTCGTAAATTATGGTTTGTACTGTAGCCAGCCGCTAGCCGGCTTTTAGATAAATAACTTAGTATATTTAGGTGCATATATCAAGCTGGGCAAAATATGGTTTCGAGGATATATCGTATATAATGCTTCTTATTCGTGGTTATAGTTTTAAATATATTTTTCTAGCTTTTTTTGTACCAAAAGGGTTAAGATTAATCCATTATTATTAATAGTAAATGACGAGGCAACTGAAATTTACTTAATTTGAAGGCTTTAAAGGACTCCAAACCACTAGTTAGGAAAATGTGGTTTCAGTTAAATTGGATGAAAATTTTATGTTATTACATATTTCGATCTCCTGATCAAATCTATATGGGTTGGGTAGGTACAACCACCAAAACCGTACCCTTTCGGAGTTTCAATCGATTATCAAAAATCGTATCAAATTTTCATCAGATATCATTGAAACCACATTTTCCTAACTAATGGTTCATTTAGATAGGTCCAAACTAGTAGCGACACTGAGGGGAGTGTACCCAGGCCTTTCTACAATATTAACTGGTCCTGCACTGTATCGATGTGTACGATAGGTCATGAATGTGTTGTTCAATTGATTAGTTGTGTGGTTCGAAGCGACAGCGTACAAGTGTGCATGTGTGCGTAGATTATAGAATTTTGCATCAAAAGAAAAAGCTATAGCATTAAGCGTCATGAGGTTTACATCGTAGTGTGAAGTACATTTTTTTATAAGGAACAAATGCAGTATTTGATCAATTTCTCGAAATGTATTTTCTTCGAATGTATGCTACAGTATTTCTAATCCTTAATAAGCGTTGTCAAGTGACTTTACAAACTCGGTATGGACAGAAACAATACAGTATCTCACTTAATCAGTATCTAATTGTTTCCACAAGTTTGGACACAACTACTCGTATGATAAAGATTAAGATATCTCTAGGGATTAGGGATATATAACTTTAGGAGGGATTATGGAAGGCTTTCTTAATTGCACTAGAGGTGCCAGTAACGCTTGAGATTCCTACAAGAAAGCTAAAATATTTATGTATATGTGTATAAGACGCGACCCCTAAAACTATAAGAGCTATAGAAGTGGTAGAACGTTGTAGACCTTGTGTGTAAACCCAAACTAGAATCAATTATATCATGGAAATAAAGAAGGACATGAAAATTAGTAAACTCCCACAACGCAATCAATCTAAACAATTATCAGTTCCCAATGAGAATCAATCCAGTAACCTCGGGCGTTCGAAGCAATCGACCGAACTACTAGGCCAACGAAATGGTCGAAGTACGGAGCACAGGCTGACTCTCAACATCTATTACCAATTCGGTAGCATTCCCCTGGACAACGTGTATGCATTCTTGCAATTCTGTACTCTACTTCACTAAGATACATTGGTATTCAGGAAACGTGGCGACAGGCTTTTCTGAGAGCGTTTCAAATTAGGCGGTGTGGCGGCTTACCCCCTTTCTACCCACTTAGCTGGCAAAGGGGAAAATCTAATAAATCTGTTTGGAAACGGAAGAATATAAAGATTAGCGTCGGCTCATACGTGAGAGTTCAAAATTTATTTTCATTAATTATTTAGGCCTTAACTTCGTAACAGACAGTTATCTGAACATAGGTAACGTTATTACATAGGATGTTTGGTTGAAGGGAAATATTGAAGGGAAACTTACTGAAGAAGAAATTCCAGTTGCATTAGCATATCATCATTAGACGTGGGTACAGGACCAATGGCTTACATGGGTGTTCGTCTAACAGACTCACATGCGTTAATCTATTAACTACGTAGTATTTACAGTAAATAAACATCCAAAGACATCTGTCTCCGGCAGATGAGAGAGGGTTGTGCTCCTGCAGTGGAGACAAAAATAACCTGGTGATGAAATAGCTAAAATGAAACTGAGGGTTGATGGATCAAGCCCTATCAGAATGTGAAAGTTCATGTTCAGTAAAAATTTTACAGTTTTATAGATATTACCGGTTTTTATTCATAAGGTCAAAAACAAAACCGGTAATATCTCAAAAAGGGATTGATCCCATCTACTCCCAGTTTCGTTTTGGACGTTAAAATATTTTTAGTCGCTTATATGCGTGATTCCTTATGATGGTTTCCTTCACCAGAGAGCTTAATGTAAAAAAGAAAAATCATTGGTATCTATAGCCCGACATGGAAATGATTAAGTAGCGTATATAAAGATCTTCGAACACAATATCGTGCGCTGTATTACAATTGATTTAATTCACGATAAATCTCAAAGAAGAAGAAACAACTTTACTAATGCTGCTGTTCTGTAAATTCTTTGGTCAGCCTCGCTTAGTTCGCAGATGAGAATGTTAATTTACTTAATGGAAGACATTATTAAGCCAGATGCTACCAGTACAGGTAGCTTACACGCTAGCCTGTAGCTAAAATTTCCGTTTATGAAAAAGAAACATTTTCGTGTGAAGGCCACGGTAGAGCAGAAAATATTGGAACCGAGGAATGCGAAATATGACCTTCGAAAAGCGAAAAAGGTTCTTTTCGTGAACACTAACGTCACGATAAAAATATTTATGGTCAATATTCTTAAACGATATTCGTAAAATATGTATCAACTCACGGAAAAACAACTACGAAGATCTGGGTTGGAGAAACGAGAAGCCATGATCATTATTTGGTGACATTTATAAGCCCACTTGTTGAGTCAATGGCGCAAATCTGCTGCTTTCAGTCGTATGTGTTGTTCTGGAGTAGGGTATGTATCATAGTATATTGTTAAACAATTTTATGCTTATGCTTTGGGTTTCGTTCATCAGACGACCTCCGTGGCGGAACGGGGTAGCTCTCGGACTGCCACGCCGGAGCTTGCGGGTTCGAATCCCGCTAGGGGCAAATGTTCGTATGATGAATATGAATGTTTGTACCCAAGTATTGGATGTTCATATATTTGTTTAAGTATGTCTATCCGTTATCTAGTAACCATAGCGCAGTTTTGGACTGGGTAATTGGTGTGAATGTCTGATATATTTATTTATTTATCTTCCAGTTGTCCAAAAAGTTTATACATTTAATTTTTACAATGTGCTCTGAATAAGAATGGCGGCATCGCAAGATACTTTCAGCTCCACATCTTTTAAATATATATTTTCACTATAACACTTAAAGTTAAGTAAGGAGATCAGTCGAGGATTTAATGTAACCGACATTGATTAGATGTATCATCATCATCATGGCAGCCCCTAGAAGTCCACTGCTGGTCATAGGCCTTCCCCAATGAACGCCATTACACCCGGTCCCCACCCTCCGCATCCAGCCGCTACCCACCCTGTGAGTGCCGATTCGCGGTCTCCACTGCAAAACTCGTCTGCCCCAACGGCCGGCGGTTCTCGGCATATGTGGCCCGCCCACTGCCACTTCAGCTTGCTAATCCTTTCGGTTATGTCGGTGACTTTCGTTCTTCGTCGGATCTCCTCATTACGAATCATATCCTTCAAAGAAACCCCGAACATAGCCCTCTCTATAGCTCGCTGAGCGACTGGAAACTTGTGGATCAGGCCCACCGTCAGTGTCCACGTTCACGATATTGATTAGATTAGTAAGCTCAAATGGCAGATCACATCTAACGAAGAAACATTTGCCACGTAATCTAAAGTAAATACCGCTTAACCCTGCTCATGAACTACAACCTGAAGAAGTTTACTAGAAACGACTGGATGAATTTGCTAGGACCAGGTGTTTGAGCTAAGAATAGATCTGAGTCTAACTTTGTTGAAGATAATTCTTTCATCAGAACCAAATATAGACTTCAGCAACACACTTTAATTTTATTGCATAAACACACAATTTTAATTGAATTAAACAATACAGTTTATTGCTCAAACCGTTAGTTTTAATTTAATATATTTGAAACTATGTTTATTCCTAACATTTTTCAATCTTTACGGGATAATTTTATACATGTTTAAAATTTTGATTAATCGTTCCAGTAGTATTCGACTTATTCAGGGGACAAACAGTTTTAGGTTTCCTATAATAACTCTTTTTCTGTCCATAATTTTTCTATATTTGTCTTTTTGAGAACATCTTCATTTAATCTTATCGAGATTTATCCGGACGAACAGATGAACAAAAAAGCAGATTTTGGGATTCAGAATAAAATAAGCAATACCTACTTCATTCTTTATTATTTACAAAACATATGTATTTATTTATTTATTCTATAACAATTTCTTGTGTACGAATATCTTAACTTATTCTAACAATTCTATAAACCTAGGTACAGTATCTCATATACAGTAGGTATTATGGTTGGCCCTCTAGTCTTCATGCTAGATTAAACTGTTGATGTGGAGAACTAGTAGCTTCCCAGTTATACATTTAATACATTAATGAGTATTTTTGTTTATTGATTTAACATATCAGCAGCAATGGAATAAAAGTTGATTATTATGTTGGGCTCTTATTCCTAGTTTCCTTGAGATCTCTTTAATAATGTGTGAGCAGACCAAAAGTTACCAACACTTGAATACAATAAATAATTGATGGAAGTCAGAAAACTTTTGTCCCGAAACAAAAACAAATTACCACTTGTCAACCTGAATAAACAAAAAAGTAAATATATTTCTGGGTTTAGGCCGTAGTTCACCACTCTGGCCTTGTGCGGGTTTCGAATTGCTTCTCGTGTATTCCAGATTTCCTTAGGGAATATAGTGTAACTCCCCTAATTGATGAAATATTAGATCGACTTGCACGAGGCCTTACTCGAAAGTTAAGATAGCGTAACTTTCCTTTTTGGTTTTCGTATAAAATTTGCTACCTTACCTTTGAGGTTAATTTAAATTTAGTGCAATTTCGTATTAGGCATTTATTATTTAAATTTTGCCTCTCACGGTATGTTTTATTATCCTTATCAGACGCAATACGTTCACTGTTCGTAAACCTCCCCATCAGAATGCCACTTTTGGTGGGCTGTCCATTGGGGATTTGCCGTCATCACCATGCTTGATAGGAGGATTGGTGATCGCAGTAATGATCTTAATATATACTGGAAAACGTTTCTGCCGTCCCTGGTGTACTCCCTTAGTCACCTTGACGACACCAATGACGGGAAGATTGGGGGTGACCCTATTCTAAGCCGGGAACGACAAGGTATGTTTAATTTAAAGAAACAGAACATTATGGATTTAAACATTTGTTTGACAAGAAAACGCATTTAATAGCTTAACTTTTACCAAATAATTCTGAGGCATGGTCTGCATTAAAACTCGTGAAATTAAGCTTATCGCAGTTCCGCTTATTATCAAACATATGTTTCAATAACCACAAGAGTAAAAAGGAGAATGATCTCCCTTCTTATTAAACGAATACGGTGCCAATAACTAATACTCATCAGGTCACTGACCTAATAAACAGGAAGGTTATTCATCGAACAGCGATCGCCAAAGGAACACCTAACAAGGCTTTGCTGCTTCCTGCAGACACAATGGACTTCGTAACTCCATATAAGCAACACAATTTCATGAGTAAAATGAACAATGTTACAGCATTAAAAAGTGAATGAGGTACCTACCTCGAAGAAAATAACAAAGAAACTACACTCGTTATTCATATATTGGCTAAGCCATACAACGGTAATGTAAACGAGGATCCTCGTAGAAGGTGACTGTTATTGCTAAAAGTTCGGAAAGAACGTAAGTGCGCTCTGCCGTAAAAACAACTGTATTACCTTTTAAAACGTACCTAACTTTAAAATTAAAGGTTATACGGCACTTTTCTTTACAGGAAGATCTGCTAATCGCTTTAAAGCAGGCAAGGAGTTAACTGACTTTATAAACTACAAACTTGCCCCGTTCCAATTTAACTTTAATTTAATGCAACTAAGTACAGCAGTGTCTGAGGTTAAACTATTAAGAGCTACATTTTGTTAGAGTAATGACATTAAAACTAGCTCACTAGTGACTTGTTTGATTTTACATAATAGTGTAGAACAATTAAGAATTGGAACTTATTAAAGAGCTATCCTTAATAAGAGTAAGTTTAAAAAGCCCCGGATTCGGCTATATGTTGATTTACAAACATGATTGATAAAAAAAATACATATTGGTGTGTTTCGATACTAAAAATCTGGCGAACCAATACTAGAGAATAAATTAATTCATGGTAATGTTTAAACTTTGAGACAACAACGTGATTGAAACTAAATAATTTGGTGTTTAATGATTGGGTTTCGTGATTTCGACGTCATGTGGCACAACATGAAGATGTCTTTACATTTGTATGTACAAATTATATACTGAGAGACAAACCACCTGATAGGACGCAGTCAAAAGACAATAGACAAAACTCTCATCAGATGATGCATATGGTCAGGATCCTGAAATTTACTGCCCCCTGAGCATAGTGGCGAACACAGCAACACCATACGCAAATTGACTGAAATTGTCGAAACCGCATCAAAAGCCCCCTGGAGGCATTGGCAGCCGAGTCGACGATTCACTAATTAAACAACGTTGTTTTATATTCACATGCTACTTAACTTGATTTTACAGCGTCGCTAAATTTGCAAGCTAGTGGACCGCGCAAATTAGTTTTGCATTGCTAATCTTGTTGGTCTACAGTAAATCTAGGGTCTCAAAGGGGAAGCTTAAAAGAGGAGTAGGGACTGTCAAACTTTACGTTTACGTATGTCGGAATTTTTGATATATTGTAATTTCAAAATTTCATGTTACTGCTGTTGTAAAATATGTTGAAATCCCCTAAAACACACGTAGTAAAATAAATATGAAGTCACAAAATACTTTTTTATTTGTCAAATACATTGTCGTTCTATAAATAACTACAAATAATGCATAAAATAATTTACATATCACAAAACTACATACCTACGATATTTGTCAAAAGTACCCTTTGTACCGTCTCCGCCCAAACATCCCCATGATGGTAGTGTTATTTCCCCGCTGGACGGCGAGGGATATATGCTTTATAAGGAAATACCATCAGCAATCGCCCCAATTTCAGGGATGAAGCTCTTTGCTTCAGAGCCCCAATTCCTTGCTATCTAGACTACAATCGACTCTAAGTCGTACGCTGATTCTAGGTCGGCATGTTTCATGTATTTTGGCTCAGCCGCTGTTTAAGTAGCTGAATCTGCAGTGAATTGGGTGCCTCTCAGATGAGATGCCGCATATATGCTAAGGCACAGGTGCTTGAGGCACCGGCCTTCTTTCGTTGACATTGAGGCGAAAGGTAAGTACGCCATCTTAGATGTATTTCAGAGTGTCATCGAAACACAGAACCTCCTGGGGAAAGATCAAAATTGGAGCGGTTCTACTGTATGGGTCATCTAGGCATTAAGAATCTAAGGGAAAGGTGCCGGAAGGTACTTAAAGTGCTCATGTTTGGCTTGCAGATTATCCTGACAACATCGACAAAGCTGAGACCGTGGCAGAGGCTGAGCTCAGATTGGTCCAAAAGCCTCAAATCAGGAATCAAGGCCTGGAATCGGAACCGAGCACTGGCATTTGGCCGAGATAACCTCTAGGTTCATGGTTCATTTCCGATAAGAGTATCATCATTGATGTCAGAGCGATTGATGCAACTATGTCGGAGCGTCCTCAAATAGTCTCATCATCCGAGTACCAAACATTGAGTGGTGATTTAAGAGTGGTATTCGCTTTGTAGATTACTAAGCTGATTAGTAATGGATCCAGAAGGTTTGTGCTGAGCGCCACAATCATGATACAGATTGCTTGTGGCTGTGTATGTCCACTTGATGCAGAAATAGATATAAGGCTGGAATATATTCTCTTGCCTTTTTTAAGATAATATAGTAATATAGGATTACTAATACAACGTAGGGCTTCAAGAATAGGTAAATATCATAAACATGCTCCATTTACTATTATTGATTTCTATTATTGATTCAAAACCATCACAGACGTTACGAGAGCTGGTTGCGATTCAAATGAACCAAGAAAACTATTTCTTGTAAACGGATTTCAGAAAAGCAATCTTTTATCCTTACGACGCCCTGTAATAGAATTTCCCAGCAAAATCAATAGAAAGCGCTACAAAGAGCAAACAAAAAACTAAATCTACAAAACAAGAAAGTGTTTCGAACCAATTTCTGGATGCTCCACAGCAATGTTTGCTCACTCTAAACCTCATTCAAGTAGTTTAATGTTCCTACTTTCTTCAACACAATTCCTGTTCGATTCGTATTTACTTGAAGTTTGTCGGAAGTTGGTATCTATATTTACTAACGTTCGTCAAACACTTTTAGCTTTTTAATGATTGGTTGGAACGTTTTGTACTTATGGTATGATGATATCTTTTAAATACTTAGTTTTTAAGTTCTAATTTTCAATTACGTTTCTTATAATATTCGTCAGTATTATTCCTGTCTCAATACAGTATACATGAAAAGTTCAGCTAAAGGAAACTGAGCCCTACATTGTGTATAGATATTTCTCAGGTATATTTACCTCAGATATTTATATTTACAGACAACAATAAACTATTTCTTTTCTATTCTATGCTTCACGTTTAATATTTGACTAAATTCATTGAAAATTACCCTCTTACTATTTAATCTTTTGAGACAGGATACATTCTAAGAGAAACTGTTAGAAGTTTAGTAGCTATGTCTTCGTCGTCTACCTGTTAATACGGCGTATACACGCTCTACAAGTTTGAGTCCTCCACACGCTCGGCGCTCTCATTAATAAATCATAATTTTCTGCCCGTCCATCAACCACTTCACATATGTACAATGAAAAGTATTTCTAAGAATTCTTGGAGAAAAAAATATCAAATGGAAAAGGGCTCGGCAAAGGAACGTTTGGTTAAATAATAAAATAGGCAAGTTATGCATTGCCGCCACGGTATCCCCGAGCCAACTGTGGAAACAAACTCAAGTAAATACACAATTGTAATTTTCTTGGAAACTGTACACACAGCTTTTATTAAGTTCGTTTATATTGGAACACAAGAAAGGTTATGTGTTTGTTTAATTAAGTTATGTTTGTTACTAATATCTATGTACCGTGATCATTGTTTGTCACGTTGTAGAAATAAGTTATTTGTTTGGATCTAGGTAATGTGTCTTGTCTTATACAAGGTCTTTCAAAATTAACTACACAAACTTTTTAAGCAAACATCCGATTTTATTGAAATATATATAAATAGCCATTTATAAAATTTGTTTCTCAATGGGACGATGCAATTCCGAGTCCGTAACCGGTTACGTAAATTTGGTTAAGAAATGGGACGAAAGGATTTAATCAGCTAATTTCCCAGAAGAGTAGAAAAACTATGAAATAGGAGTCTAAATGACATTCAAAAATGTATGCGTTGTTCAACATAAAAGCAAAATAATTGAAGAGAGAAGGTAATTAATTACTGTAGGCAATAATTAAATAACAATAATGTGACATAATGGAAAGTGGTTTGTAATGACACTTATAAATTTATAACACAAATAAATGCTTAATTTATTTTTGTTACAAATGGTTTTTTTTAACGTAATAGAAACAACGCGCAACGTGTATAGCAATCAATAAACATTTGTGTAATTAATGTATACCTCTGTTCTAATAGTTTAAATATTTGATACCATGCCTTTTTTTAAATTTATTTATACTTTATTGTATACAAATTCCTTTACTTCTAAAAGATTGCCTGGAACATTTGTACACTTTCAAAAAATCTGTACCTATTTTTATTGTTATTCTTAACTGGTGTGAAATAAAGAGTTGATCTCTCTATCTATCATACATCATCATCGGTCGGAAGCATCACTGCAAATCGTGTAACTGTTTTTAACTTCATTACATTCCATGACATAGAACGAAGTATCCATAGCTCGACCATTAAAATGTTATGAAGGTTTTACAAAACAAGACATTTCCAAAATATTTAGGTAAGCATCCTTTTTAAAAGAGACCACAAAGTGAAAGTAATATTCTAATGCATGTCCCTTCCTTTCTCAAACTGTTCCGGAGATGTCATGACACGAACCTTTCTGCCCTTCGTCAGGCTGTTTGCTTTGATCACCCTTTGTGTTTAAGGTTTTTAAGCCTATAATAATATTTAGAATTGCGTCTTCCTGTTCCATGCGTTTGTCGTTTTCATTTGTAATATGTTCTGCTATCGCAAAAGATTTGGAGAGCTCGTAGGTATTCCAAGTAAAAATAGACATTGTAGTAGAAAATTGAAACTTTTTCTTTACTAATTTGACAGTTCGTAGGAGAATAAATAAAAGTGAAGTTAGCGTAAGAAGGTGACTACATTATTCATGTAGGGTTGTCATCACTAAAATTGCCGACGCTGGACAAGAACTTAAAAAAAACATGGAAAATGAAAGGTGAATTTTTAGGTGAGTTTTTTTATTCGGACACCCCTGAAAAGAAAGTGAACCTACGACCTCGGGCGCTCCAGTCCAGTGACCAAGCAGTGTTACTTACCTTTAAAAATATATTAATGTTTTCTTTAGGGTTGTCATCTCTAAAATGTGTCAACCAGGAGAAAAAGCATGAAAACCCCGGATTTTAGAGCTTATAACCCGGACATGTCTACAGTTTTTTTACGTTACTCAATAAAATAAAAATAGTTTTAATTGTTATAAATCAACTTTTTATTGAAAACTTTAAAACCCGGACTACAAATGAAACCGGACGCTCTCCGGACGCCCCGTAAACTAGGGAAAATTTGGGGAAACCCTATATTCATGTAACAAACCTGTTAATTCTCAAGAATCATCTCTGCATTCTCAATTTGCCGCATGCGTAATCTTTGGGTCTCATGTCAGTCGGTCATATCACCAAGTTTGTAGCACTTATAGCAAGCATTCTTCTTTTGTTTCCGCTACTGGAGATTGGCTGCCACTTCCGCTTACTATCTCTAGATCTCTCGACACTAGTCCGATCTCTAGCCAAACCAATCAGCTGCGACCCTGGCTTGGCTGGATTAACTAATCAGATTGTATCGCGTGTACTTATGTTGTTGTGCCCCTTTACACTCATATTAAGTATTAAATTATTCACATGGTTATTTGATTCATATATCTTTATTATCGCAATACTCCAACACAAGCTTTCACTAAAGTTGTCAGAGCTTATGATCAAGCAAATAGTTAGCCCTGAAGTGTAATTACAATTTGATAGCTGGCAATCCATTTAATAGCCTTTCATAAAGCTAATGGGTCGTAATGGTAACTAAAGCGTGCCATACTCGCATCTACTGAAAGCGTCTAGACTATGTGTGACGCGCCGATTGAGCGACGGATAAAGTGATTCTGTAGTAAAAGTTATATCATAAATAACCATAGGTCGGACTTTTAATGGCAAAAATATGATATTCATAGTGCTCGAAGCAATTTAAATTTCTGTATCGATAATGATAAAGTTAAAAATAAAATGAAAAATAGTATTTTAAAAATAGTTAACATTCTAAAATTTTATGTTTTGCGTTGTTTTCTTTCAAGAAGTACATATTTTATGTTGTCTATTTTCACAGACGATCATTTTGACGAATTAATAAATAAAGAATAAATTAATAACTTTAATTTCAGACAATATCTATCCATCCATTTTGTTAGTCATGCAAGCAACTAAGTTTTACGTTTTTTACATAAGTTTAATTACCGTATTATTAGCATAATATCTCCCAGCATTCGTTAAAGCTAGTGTCATTAAAAGAAATGTAAGTTCCAGTTTGATTCAAAATAAGGATAACAAATAATCAGAGTTCCAGTGAAAATTCATGATATTTTTCGATATGGATAGAAAAATTAAAATTGCTTCGAGTGCTATGACCTCAGAAGAACGAATGGATTGGTTATTATTCTTCTGAGGCTATGACCGTCATTTTTTGCCTTGATAATTTCGATTTATGGTAATAAGTTATTACCATAGGTCGAAATTATCAAATTATGTTATTTTATTAGTTTATTACTAATAACATAAATGATGTGACTGAAATTGAGGAATTTATCATGGTATATAGTAAATTAAGTTTAGTAAACAAAACATCATTTACTTTAATCTCGGAGAGGAAGTTGATATCTCACCCGTACCCTTAGGTCGACTAGCAGAGAATGCTATGAATACGTTCGTCAATTGCGCAGTAATTGAATAGATTTAATTTGAATAAACAATATAAAGTAGGTAATACAAATATCATTTAGGTTCAGGTTAAAAAAATTATAATCAATCTCTCCTCTTTAAAAGGTAAATTTTAAAATCAATACAAAAGTTTATTTTGAAGAAATCAAAGTGATGTTGAATTTGCGTTGTGACATTTTCAAGTCAAAATCACTAACCGATAATAGCGAACACGTCACAGACGAAGCGGTGCATGAGAGTCGATCATAAGGTCGAGTGGCGAACAGACGCCTCGGGTTACGCGGTCAACGGTCGATTACTCGATTACGTAATCGATTCCTGGCCGTTAGGCACCAGGCACGTTGCGATTGTGTTAGTCGGTACACAGCTTCATATATTGCTAGGCCAACCACTTTCTAGGAAACACACGCGTGGAAAGGTTATCCTGATTAAACAGCTTAATTGTGGTTGCGCCTGCGGTGGGGGGTAAGGGTGGAGTTGTACCGCTTGAAACAAACTGACCCCGCCCCGCGTGTACTCAAATCCACCATCCCCCGTGTTACATTACCCCCTAGGCAAAAGTTGTTTGAACTGGAAAGTTCCTTTATTCGCTTTAGCATCAGATCCGAGCATCAAATTAGAATAACTTAGAACAAAGCAGAACAATGGATGAATAGGCAGATAGATAGATAAGATACCGTCAGAATCCAACATTTATCTTAGGGAAACCAACCAACCGCTTAGTGTAGGAATTAACGCGTCAATGATTAAGTACAATTAGTTGAAACTATTCTAAACGTAACTGTTACCTTATCTCCGCTAAGATTACACAAAAACATCTTGATTTTGCTAAGGTAATAGAGACAAAGTAATTAATAAAATATGTAAAGCTTGAATAGAGAATATTTATAATAGCTCTTACAGTGGTAACATATAAAAGATTTTTTAAATTTAATTTTAGAAAACTAACAAAATCCACAGCAGTGCAAATGGCTTAAACTCTCACATATTTCGCAAAGTAATTACGGCAAAAACGAAGTGCACAATACTCCCGTTCTATTCTGCATCCGCGCACAGTTTCACCTCATACGTTTCCTCGGAAGTAATAAATAACTTTACAAAGATAACGAGGAGGGGTTCACAGCGGCGGCGCGCCGTACAACTTGGACCGCGTTATTAGCTGAAATAACTAATATTGCAGTTGCTCGTATGCATGTCTTGGAAGCATATGAGAAACATGTCTTGGGAATATACGATACTACAAATTACAATAGCAAGAAATTTTCAGATGAATGGAAAACACTTCTTGAGGATATTGATTCCACAACTAACAATAGCGAGAGGTTATTAAACGATATGCGACTTAAACTGACTAATGACATTTTCTAAGGACGAGTTCAGGGACAATAGAACCCAGAGAATATTACATTCAAAGAGAGTAAGGATTAACGAAACGTCGGCAGTCAATAGATATCAGTATAGTCGAGTAAATTATAGAATAGGAGGATTTTGTAGAATATTAATTGGTTTATCATATAGACTGAGGTTTCAAATCAGTGACGAGATTCTGTTCCTAAAATGATGGCATTTGGTGGATTTTCCCCTAATTCGTGGGTTCCATTGCCACTGAAAACAAGTAGTACTGTACACTTCGGATGTCATATTTGTAAATTGTGATGTCATTGTCTTTAATGAATTTGGGTATGGAAATAAACAATTTAAAATATTATGCCTCTGAGTTTATTGTTTATATTTTTTTTTACTAAATTGATTAAAATAAGTAGTCATATCAATGGTTAACCTCTTGTACCGATTCTAAGATGGTGCTCTCAAGGTACTCTATAATGTGTTAGCATGTCGACTCCAATTATACCGTTAGTATTCATTTGGTATAAGTGGTTAGCGATCGCAGCGAGATTTTTTTAAAGTAATCTGTAATCAGTCACCCAATAAAATTAACTTAGGTTAACTTAATTAAGAGATTTAATTTATGTTTTAAGAAAATAACTTTCGTTTTTCATCTTTCTTCTTAAACAATCTGATATTGTACTTATCTTGTATTTGTGTTAACATATTTAGGTTCATTAGCATAGTAGTCAATACATGTCACGTACTGAAACTTAATTATATTCATATTCATAGTTACTAGAATAACTCATGTAAATGATATTATTATGCCATATCATTAACCAAGTTATATATTCTACCTGCAATATGGGGTCGAAGTGCAATGAAAATATAATGTCTAGATTTAAAAGAAACTGCCTTCAGGTTTGAAATAAGATACTTATCTCGTAAGGAGGGGAGTTAAATCAGCAGTCAGTTAATATTAGTCAGGTAACATTTGTTTGCTACACTGGGTAACATATCATTGCAGCAGATAAAGAACCTTTAGGCATCCCACTAATATTATAAATGCGAGAATTGTCTGTTACTCAATCACGCTTCAACTACTGGACGGATCAGGATGAAACTTGGCACAAATATATATAGGTTAGGTCCTGGAATAGAACATAGGATAGTTTTTATCCCGAAAAACATCTTATTCCTACGGGAAAACAAACTAGTCGTAATGAATGTCATTTTGGAGGTTTTTAGGGACTTTGATTACGAAAATGATATCTATTTTCAAATTTAAGATGTATAAATATCGAAACCTACGCGGGCGAAGTTGCGGGAAAAAGCTAGCTATAATCTGACCACAAGCAAATTGATAAACAAAAACCGACATAAGTAAACAGTGACTTGTAAACCGCTATCGCTTATAATTTGCAGTAGGATTTGCTTTCAATTAGCACATTTGACGCCGAGCCCTCCAATTAGTGCCTACTACGTGTTAGGAGCAAACGCTAAGTATTTTAAAGCGACTTGTGCTGACATTGTGTGTATTTGAAGTCAGAAATACAGAGAGAGAAATTCAAACAATGGAGCAGGCGTTTGCTGACTTGAAAAGACCAAGGTGGACGGGAAACTGTGACTATAATATCAATAATGAAAATAGGAGAAGCAGATTCTAAAGTTGAGAAAGCTGAATCATGTTTAGAAAAAGACGATATTGAATCGGAATGAACATATTTTTTGATATAACATCGTAGATTAAAGCTACACGTGGATCAGGGGCAAAGAGAGTAATAATGATGACAACGATTTTAAATACAAGTATATTGTAAATACAGTGTAATTTTTGATTATAGATATATTTGAAGAGTTTATAGTCAATTATATTTGGAATTTAAGGTTTTCAGGTGCATCTACACAGCAGAAATAGCCATTGAGATTTCAATCAAGTTTTGCATTATCCTAAATAGATTTGCACGGCTTGAACGGGGTTTCCATTAAATCACCGCTAAAGTTCAAATACTGCTTTAAATACAAATTGCATCTCGCTCGCGCTGGCCTTTGGTAATTACATGAAGCTCTCAATTGAAATCTCTAATCTTTTAAGGCAAATGTATCATTTTAAGAAATACACAATGTCATATACTAACGTTCCATTTAGATACTTAATAAAAATATCATGGCTGTTAAAGTTGATTGGAAACGTCTATCACAGAAAAAAGAAAACATATCGATCTTGTTTAAAGGATGCATCAAATTTATCTCATTATTTTTTGACATACTTTACCATAATATTCCTCTTAAATATATCGATGTTAAAGTCACTGTAGCATTTATAGGTAAATTCTGATGTGTCACAAACATCTTTTCCATTATTAATTCACTACCCCTAAGTGACAAATTATCCCAACACACTTCCTTTGGTGAAAATCTATTCAATCGCCAACACGGTCCGTGCATTAGGCCCTCGTATTCCTTTGAATAGTTTGCATGGCCAAGTGTGTTATAGTGATACCTACGGCTATACGGAATTCAAAGCTTGCTGAGCTCAAGTTCAAAGTTTATGTTTCAAAGGGTAATACTAGGTGGTCCGTCCGCGGTCAGTGAATTGTTTCCTTGTTACTGGTTTACGTTAAGATTTGCGCCTTGGATTATGTTAAATTGATCAACATTATTCTGGATGCGTAACTACGACCAATGCAACAGAGGACATCAATATGCTAATGAAATGCAGACATGCATTTTTCAAGCTCGAATTAAAAGTTCATAGTGATTTTTATGTCGACAATACATATAGTTATCGATAAGTGAAGTAATTAATTTATTAATACCGCGATTAACACCTTCCTTTTAATTTCGCCTACAAAGTAAATGAACAGTTTCATTTCCATTCTTCTTTCCAGTTGAAGTAATATGTTTTTTAGGTCTAATGGATTGTCTAGTCCTATCCTGATGTAATTAAGTATAGGTTTCCTTAAACATTTCATAAAAATCTATCTGCTAATAATAATGATTAAGAATACTCATATGATGGTCTTCATGAACAGAGAGCCAGTACTTTAATATACATTTAACAAATGGAACAAATCAAGGTGATTTAATCAAGGGGAGACAATCAAATAACACACGCTTGTATGTAGAACCGAATGCTTATGTAAAGAACCCAACTAACAGATCTAAACCAAACGGACACTTTCCTCTAATATGCCCTTACAAACGAAGCCACGCGATGAATTTCTATATAAATATCTGAGCTATATAGGGAAGACAATGGCAAACTTCTAAATTGATTTTGTGAAATAAGTCAAAATTTCCAATATTAATAAAAAGGTTTTGAAGGAAATTGCGAGGATCTTATTGACAAATAAACTAAAATCTGGACTAAAAATAGTCATTGAATAATATTAAAGAGCATTCGACTGCTTTCAAGACTACTCTATAATAACTATAATAATAGCTGTTCAGCACGTATTGTAGTTGATTTTCTCCATTGTGTTAAATATTTCGCCAACAACCTGTAAATCGACTTCCTTGGATTTACAAGGACTGCTTTACAGACAGTTCATATTTCTCTTGTATATTGCTGTTGAAATCGAGTTTTCAATAAATTTACCAATTGTATTAAATTTATAGCATCAACAGCCTGTATATCGGGTTCACCGTAATACTCTCCTGCAAGTTGGCCGTCTGGGATCTCTGGACGCATCGGAGTCATCTATTATATTAATTAATCTCCTCAGTTTCCCTGGCTAGTTGTTGCGATTCCGGACAACTTGGGGTATTAGTTGCTGTGGCTTATTGTTTCGATTCGATTACTGTTTCGTATTTAGTACAGCCTACCACTAAAGTTAACTTACCCTTAAGGTAATTTATTTATTCTGTAGGTGTTCATGTTACAAACGTACGCAACATTTTTATCTATTCAATATTAGATTTCCATATCACTAAATGTGCACTTGATACATATTATTGTTGCGCAGATTCCCCTCTTGTTTGCAATTTCCGCTTCTAGCAAACTTCCTGCTTACACCAACGCAACACAATTTCGGTCCTTCGCGCCGGATACCGGTGAGATACCTGTTCAGTAGTTCGCATAAACTAATGTAGGTAAACGTAAATTGTGGAAACGTAATCTGTAAATACGCAATGTCAAAATATCTTCCTAAAAATTTTATCCTCTAATTTTAAGTAGCGTTATTTAGTTCTGATTGTATTTTTTTTCATGTGTCTTTTCTCTTTTGTTACAACATAAGTACGTTTAATATAACATTCCTCTTTTTCATATTTGTTGGATAAATAAGACATGTTTATTATAGAAACCATATGCCATCGAAATAGTTCACATTTATCCTGAAAATACATTATATTACGTTGACTCTATCAATCGTTGTTGAAACAAACCAAAAGTGTTCTTTAATGTGAAACGTGATATCCAATTCAATGATAAATGTACTTTAAATCTCGTAAATCTCACAATTTGATGTTACCATCACGTCGATACGTACCTCAAGCACAACCAAACCCCTTTTCCTTGGGATGAACTAGCAAGGCTTCTGGGAAATAACTAAGGATTAAGGGCATCGTTCCATCCATTACCTGATTCGCCCCTTTGTTTCCTTTAACATTCTCTCCCTTGTTGTGTAATTAGCTTGGGCAACCGGTCCGACTTGGGAATTAAGTTTATTTGTATTGATTCATCCTTTTTCACCCTCGCCTTTTTACCTAATTAAGTCTCATTAAAAATGAACAAGGAGAAGTTTCTTATTGACTTTAGTAGGACAAGTATAATTATTAGGTACATTTAACGGTAAGTTTAATAATGGTTTAAAATATGTTGTGGTAGTAAGTAGGTATGCTTTAAAAACGTATTTGAACATAAAGATACTAGAATACCTCAATCATATCGTTTTTTTTTTGCGATTGCATCATTTCAGCGGTATCTGGTATATCTAACCGGTATTTCAGCACTCTGTACCACTTTTTGTTGTCTTTACGACCAGTTCACTCTATGTGCCTTAGTATATATTGATTCTACTACAAGGAGTTCTACTTCCAAGAAAGTGCACTCGCTCTCGATCGAAGTACTTTTTTGTGCAATTAGAAACCTTAAAAATCGTTGTAACTTAGATCAAAAGTTCCCCTGTGAGATAATTTAAAGCCTTTCCCCTAAATTATTTTCCAACAAAATAAGTTAAGTATCCCAATTTAAAACAATTCGCAAACAAAAACACCTGTAATTGTGAACTCGAGAAGTTTAAGGTTGGTAAACGACTTGGGTAATGTTCTGAGGGGTCAAATTAAAGGAGAATACACATGTTTGGATCCAAACACTGCGATTTTAAACGAGACTGGGATTCAAAGAAGGTTTCCACAGCAATAGTCAGAAGATAATACAACTGTATACAAGTTTAGAAAATAATGCAAATACTGACGTTTCCTACCAACAAATTTTAATATAATAATGTGTCTATAAAAAAGTCAAAGCACCAAAATATGAACATGAATATAACGTAATACTTCGAGTGTAAATACGCCAAAGTATAAATATCATTAAGCGACTCTCTGAAGGAAAACATCGTTAAGAAATTTACATACAGATGACAAATTCTAACGCTAATGTATAGTCCCCCAAACAGACTACCTACTGACAGAGACATATATTTATTGACTTTTCTTGGAGATTGGTATAATTCATGCATTAATTTTAAAAAAATACAACAATTTAAATTAAATGATAACAAAATAAATTAACTCGCGCGCTAAAAAAACTTGTTCAATGTCTCATAAACTTACCTACAAAATTCTATGCAAGCTAAATCGAATCTTACGCGCATGGACAAAGTCTATGTTAGGCTGACCCCGCTAAATCACGTCACAATGACAGTCGTATGCGCTTCACCTAGGTGCCCCGGCAATCGGGGCCGCTTCGCGGTGTATCTTTATAACTAAAGTGTGAAGTGAGACAGGCAAATGTTTGTACCTATGTGTAAATCTAAGTGTATCTAAGTTACTCTTATCTATCGCAGCGTTTTAAGTATCATGTGAAGTTCCCTAAGCCGCACGTCTACGGAGCCCTAATGGCAGTTCGTTGTTTACCTTATGACAAAGGGCCACGACGCGACGTTAGAATATTTTATAATATTTGCTTAATGCCCCCGCCGGCTATTCGAGTGGATCCAACTTTATGTTAGAACGGTGTTCATTTTAATAATAAACTTCGTTTGATGTTTCGGGTGATTTATTTAGAGAAGCTTTATTGTTATTTACAGGCAATTACAGGCAAGTAGGTGTTTAAGGGGGTTTGTTAAAACTGAGCATTTCTTTTTAGGAGTATCAGGTAGTTGACAGTACTGAGTCATAATTTGTTATAAACTAAAGGCTTCACGAAATTCACGAAAGACTTTTCAACTATTTTAGTGAAAATAATCATTAGACAAGACAAGTGGATGTCGTACAAGGCGACTAAGGGAATACATCATAAAACATCAATCAGACCTCAATTTTCGACTTCAAATTTTATAAGAAACTCTGTTCAATTCTTCAGAAATATTTGATACATGTGTACCCAGGTAAGCAAAAATTATGTTACCAACAAAACGTCAAAAAATTAATTAAGTATGCCAAACTGTTCCTATTGATGTCAAAAAAATGCCATATCAGATAATTCCCCTAAATTATTTCCATTTATTATCTTAAAATATAAAAAGGAGAGTGTTAAACTCGGTATTAATTAATTAATTTCTACACTTATCGATAACATTATATTTTCCGACCAAATAGGTAAATTCATCCATTACAGTACAATACAATACATTTTATTGCATTAAAAAATACAAGTTTTAAAAGTAAAAAATATTACAATTTAGGCGGTCTTATCTCTTTAAGCGATTTCTTCCAGATAACCTTACCATCTATTACCTACTTGAACGTATCATTCTACTGCAGACTAACATATTATAGCATAACATGCGCATAGCATCCTTCTGCACAACAACGCCCATGAAGCAATACAGTACAGAAATCTAAAAAGATGCAAGCGAAATCGTGGCAAATGCCTAGTTTTCCACCGAATAATAGCAAAATGGGGAGCGAAAAATTTTCGATTAGGGGGTATTCATAAGATGTTATCACCATGGCGACGCGAAATATTGCAAAATATTTACTTTCCATTTCAATTTAACATCAAAGAAGTTGGTAAAATTATCGCGCGAACACATCGATTCAATTTTCGTACGACTTTGAACACAGAATATTCAAGATGTATTATATCTAGAAGCCCTTTATTAATTATGTTAGGTTTATATCCCCATTTTGAAAAGCAACGTCACTATCTGTGTATCTGTTCGCTTATAAATAACTGCAGTCCAGACTTGAGGAGAAGTTGGTGGAGAAGTTGAACAATAGAGCAGAACTAAAAAGAGGTACGTCGTCATCATAGCTGCTAAGAAGGTGATGATAAAGCTGAGCAAAACTAAAAGAAATAGAAGACTTAGGCAAATATTTATTTTTAGCGTTAGTTCACCACGCATTCTAGAAAGGGGAAACATATTTACAGGAAAGAATAGGTTTAAGTTACAAGGAATAATAAAAATGAATAAAAACTTATTGTAGGTATTAACAAAAAGTTAATGTTTGTAATAGAAAAGAAAAACCTGCAATCATATACAGAGTGTAGCAAATTACCTATGGTGACATAATGTCTTGACTATGGTGCTTTGTTGAGCCGTGTGGTGGTTGAAAATATGAATCCAAATATGTGACAATAAAAATTATTATCTGTGTAACGAACTAATTACAACTGAACATAAGTTGCAAATAGATGATTGAGTAAATACTGGTGCGAGGTTTAAGTGTTATAGTGGCAGGAGAGTGTTTCTAGACGGAGCCGTTTGATAAAAAGGATTATGAAATTAAAGTGAGTTGTGTACGGGAGTGTTTTCCGACCGACCTTTGAACATATACGTGAATACTGACTTAAATGTTTCGTTGCAAAGAGACCTCACAAAATACTCCTTCTAATTTTTACAACAGAACACGATAATGAAACCCCTAATAAACCTACAAAATCAATTTAAAGTTCATAAACTTACAAAGTAAATTAAGAAATGTTTAAAAAAATTAAAAGATAAAGATTCGTTACATGACAGACAGTAAAATCAATGAAAACACTTAGGATTTGGTGTATAATAAAATCAGACTGTTAAATGTAATACAAATGCAAGAGACCTTAAAATTGACAATTACAGTCTTAAACAATAATTCCGGAAACACCTTTTTGCAGATAAAAGCTATTGAGTTCTGCTTCACAAAAAATACGTTGTACATCTATCTAAATGCTTTAGATACCAATTAGAGTATTATCAGTCATCGCAGAGATTTCAGTAACGATTACAACTTTTTGTATGACGACTTTTTATTTCATACATAATCAATTTCAATATATGTATATGAAAGGTATGCAAAAGTCATCATACAAATGTTTTTCAGTTCTGATATTGTGTGGAGTGCCTCTGTAACTGTAGATACATATATTTAGTTACATCTACTGTACATTTTTTATATCGCTTTTATAATCACAGATTACATATTGTACATTTTTGATATTGCTTTATTTTATTTTCAAATCCCTACTTTAAAGTTATACTTCTAGATCGTTACTCATCTTCGTCCAAAATTCAACGATATGATAAAAATTTCTCTCTTTTCAACGTAGTATCTTCTTATTCAATCAAATATTCAAAAACACAATTTAATAACAGATAATTTATGGTTAACTTTGCTTCCTTTTTCTTTTTAATTTCTGAATTTTCTATGGCAGATTCTAGTATATTACTTTTTTATTTTTAACATGTAGTCGCTATTTTTATTTATTTATTTACTTTGAGGAAGACTTACAGACAAATTACAAATAAACTAAAAAACTTTATTAAAAGTACATTTCTTTATCAAATTTGGTACTAAACGCATTATACTTGTAATTTCGGTTATTCTAAGGTTGACTGGAAGAAAACCCTAAGTGGAATAAGTCCACCTTTGTACACAGTTTAATTCCTATTTTATTATTGTTGTTGTTAGTTTTGGTACAATAAAGCGTTTACATACATACATACAAATTACAAAATTAATTAATTTCGCGGAATTAGTAATTTGTACAAATGTATCCTGCTGTGGGTGTTATATTTATGAAATCACTTATCCTCGTGTAATTTATAAATACAGACTAAAATTTTAATTTGAGATTAAACAAGTATTATTATTTCAAAATGTGTATCAAAACCATAAATTCTGTCAAAATATGCAATAATACGACGCGCGCGCTCAGAGAACTGAATGCTCTGTCTCGGGAGAGGTTGGATATATTCAACTGTTCCCTGGCGGAATTCACAGGAGCCGCACTCCGAGCCATGGGGGCTAGGAGGTGAATAAAATTATGTTTGATTGCTTAAGTTGGAAAGGTAAATAGTATGGTTTGCAGTGCCGAATTGGATTTACTGTTATGGTGCTGTAAGAGTATTAAAAAAAAAAAAAAAAAACTTCTTTAATCACCCCCTTATTAGTTTAGGATATGAAATATATTTTTGGGACGGATTTAGTACATTTTATTTGTAAAGAAGATTTTACCTGTGGCTTTGGTCGTGTGGTTTCTTTAAATACCAGAATTACTGTTAATTAGTTAACAAATTAAAACAGTTCCAAAAACATATTTCATATTTTTAACTTATGAGTAAAATACAAGATTATACATGTGCATTATTTCAAAATGTATATCAAAAGGTTTATTTATTTGCCAGAATTGCTGTGTAGTTTATACACAGTAATTCTGGAAATTAAAGAAACCACGAGAGCGAAGCCGCAGGTAAAATCTAGTTTACAAATAAAATCAGTCCCAAAAACATGTTCCATATTCCAAATTTATAAGGGGGTAAAATCCAATACATATTGGCTTGCTTACGGAGACACCGCTCGAACCCACCTTCTGATGGAAAGGAAATCACGTTTCAAGGATTATGTTATCCCCGATTTATGTATTTTTAAAATTTGTAAGGGTACAAGGGTAACTTTTTAGGGTGGGATGTTATATATAGCTGCGAATGTTGAGTAGATTTAGGATTTTAGTGACAGATAGGGTTGATACTATAGTAATTATGTAAGTTAAAAGGGTTTTAGGGGAGGTAAAGGAGTGAAAAAATGAAAAACAATATCAAGATGAGTTAAAAATGCATACTTGTGTATAAGGCGAATACTGGAGGTACATATGACTTAACTAATAATACCACTAACCCTATATCTATGACAAGTTACTATAAAAAACACCTAGGTAACAGTCAGTAGGACTTTAACATAATACATTTAAGGTTAAACATCTATACCATACGCATTCTACTAAAAGAAAACAACAAACAACACAAAAGGTGCATGCATAAGTAACTTGTATATTACGGTACCCTAAGAATGTTAAAACAGCGCTTTCGCTTTAAAAGTTAAATCATTAGTGAGGCAACAATCCGAATGGCCGGTCGAGTCCGCTTGAGTTTTTCCAAAACAATTTCAATTCAGTTTCAGCTCGCTTATTTCCACGTAGACTGCATTTTTTTCTGCTGCGAAAATAGCTTACCTAATTATTTTTTCAAATTTATAGTACCCACACTTTACATTCTACATAATACTGATAATTGTCGTATCTGGATTATAACGTTATGTAAGTATATTATCATCTACAGTATTATCTATATGCATTGTCAGAGGCATTTTATAAATCAATATAGAGCTATATAAGGCGTTTATACGAATCTATATTGATTTTTAATATATTTTAAGCTTTTGCTTTTAACCGTTTAGTTGAATTTATTCAGATGGGGTATCGTTTGATTTGATTCTTCTCAGTGTAAATGACCATTTCTGTTCTAGTTATTTTTATCGTACTTTGTGTTTCTTTATAATGTCAATCCTACTCCAATTTAAGAAAAATAATTCGAATACACATTTTTCCTTTTTTATCCAGGAAAACTCTGCCAAGAAATTACTCTTATGATGAAGTAACCTTATTTCGACTTATTGTCAGACTTAGTAGCAAGAGTATGCTTACTGATGCGGCTAATGGTCTCGACTTCGATCTATCGAGCGGTGTCTGTCTAGTTAGTGAGTCTCTTGTTATAACAAAACTTAGTATCGAATAGAGGTGCAACTATTATCGATACATCTTTGTATCTAAGAGGTTATAATTTAACGACGTTTCCATTTTGCCGATGTACACGAAAATCGCTTCGTTCTTCGAATATATAGCCCTTTATACTTTTATGGTTAGTCTGTCACCTTCCACTACTGGAAATTATTATTCGCCCATGTACTTCTGCATAAGATCCTCTGACTTCCTCACCTAGCCACTTCCATACAGCTTCATTAAAATAGTTAGTTTACTTAACAGATGAGTTTCTATATTGTCTCTACCCATATGCTCCAACGGCCATGGATTCTGGGACGGCTGTGGTATATCTACAGACTCTTCACTTTCTTAGTCTTTGGGCTAATTCGGTGAACTTAGTTTCAGGCACGATTTCTTACAATGTTCAGTTGAAGATTACTGTCATTATACCTTTGATTTTATTACATTGTTGTGTTTCCAATTGTGCACGTTTTGTACTATGTTGACTTATATATATGTATAAGCTTCTTCTGTTACTTCCTATTTTCTATCTTCTTTTTCGATTAGATTTGAACCATATCGATGTCGGTATCACGATACAGTTCTACCGGTCTGTCAGAAATCCAATAAATTTGATCAAAGAAAGAAGTCCACGACAAGTATTAGGTACTATTTCCGAACTAAACCTCCCGAGAACCTAAACGACAGACGGACTGACAGAAATCGTACGAAATATCCGCTCTCTCAGATATTCCCAGCTATACAGTAATAATATGTAAAACGCAATAACGACGTAGATTTCAGCTGAAAAACATTTTTCATAATCCGGAAATGTCGGCTAAGTATTCCCGACGTTTCTGCCATATTATGAGGATATGAAAGGAACATTATTTTTAATCCCCCTCTGTGATTTGAATGGTGTTCCCCGAGAGTCATTTTTTATTGCCTCCTTGTATTTAAAGTTACTTTAATCATGTTACAGACTCGTATGACTATTATTGGTAAAGCTGATCCATCTGTAGACGTAGGCAAGTAGATTCATCGGAATGACCATTAGCACAGCATAGGCTACCTTCTGAAAAGATTGGTACATGCTTTCTTTTTATTTAATTATTCATGTTTAATAATTCATTCATTAATTTTTTGGGTCCATCGTAACGGATACAAATCTAGCACAGATTTTTTGTCGGTCTGTCTCTCCGCCGAACAATTCAAAGACTACTGGATCAATTGTGCTGAAACACTAGAAAAAATATATTCTTATTGACTGAACCCGCATGTCGTGTCATGTACGACGTGCATTTTGCTATATACTTTTAAAATTATTTTAGGTATTTAAGAAGGCGTAGTAACTATAAACTAATTTGTAGCTGAAGTTAGAAGAAAATTCTTAACAACACTAATTTATGTCATTAATACGCTATAATTACTTATAATAACGATGATAATATTCATTTTGATATTTCATTGAAACTTTTGAAACTGTTAGAGTGATAATTAATACTGACGATCTATTTTCATTGTAGAAAGTAGTAGGTTATTAAAGTACTTTACTTAACAGTCTACCGGATACAGTAATTAGTGCTAACTCAGTAGGCTTAATAAAAAAGTGCTACATAATACCATAGTAATTTAAAAAAAACTTAAAACAACACGAAGGGGAGTCGCCCTAGCTACTCAGGAGTTTCCCTCCGCCGAAGTACAAGATCACCTGGTTAGGGGCGATATGGATGTGTACGATTAAATGTGCATATGTGACCCGAAAAATGCCAGAATAATTTGTTTTGTCAAAAAACACTCTGGCGTCTTTGTTCTTTTGAAGGACAAAAACCTTATATCCAATTAGTTGTTGCTCGTGACTTCGTCCACGTGGACACCTTAAAATCACAAACTATTATGTATTTCTCATAGAAATGAGATGTTTTTTCTTGATAAAACTATCCTATGTCCTATTCCAGGACATAACCTATATGTGTGCCAAGTTTCATCACGATGCGTCTCGTGATTGATGCGTGATTTAGTAACAAACATCCAAATATCCAAACACACAAATATCTAAACTTTTGCATTTAAAATATTAGTTATTTTCAATGTGCATGCATTAGCTTTACGCTTTTAGTATTATGAATAAATTCATGAACCATTGTATATTTTTTAATATATTTTTAAGGGAGATTTCAGTACAATTATGAGACTATAGAGAACCGTGGAAATTTTAAAGTCAGCAGTGTTGCTATTAATAGTCACATTGTTTCGCAATCCAACAGAACAAGAGATGTAATCAACAAGCGAATGGGACGAGCGTGGAATAACAAACACGTCCATTAACAACGCCACCTTAAATTATAAACTGAATTTTAGAAACTTACGCCGATGGGCAGTCGCAGGAATTGCTTTGTATCTCTTTCGACATTATGATCTACTGGTACATACTTCATCATCTGACGTTCACATGGTAAGTCTGCTCAAGAACCTTTAGCACTTAGCAGAAATAACTTATACATAGTAGTGAGAGCTCTCACAGGACATTGTGGTCTGAACAAACACATGTTCAACCTCAAGCTCTAAACCACAAGAGTGTGTAGGCTATGTGAGGAAGCAGAGGAAACCCCATGCACCTACTGTGCGAGTGTGGGCTAAAGAAATGATGCGCAAAAGAAATACACACCTGGGTAACTACTTGCTTCGCCCTGGCGAAATAAAACGACTCAGTGCTAAAAGCATTGTGCATTTTCTAACTGCTCAAAGCTTAGAACCGAACTGTAGTATGGTGGCGATCAAAATAGACCAGAAATGGTCGCAGTGATACAAGGTATAGAAAGAGACCTTCAAATAGCCCCAACTCGAATAATAATAATTCACATTGGAAATGCCTTTCCCAAAACGTATACTTATTACATATTTGATGCAACTGTCGGTCTGAAATTCCAGTCATCCACTAGCCCTCTTCGCCCTCGGTAGACAGGTGTGTTCAAAATTCCAAACTCCCTATCATCATCAGTATCATCTACAGAGATCGGAATTAGCTAGTTTCATTTAGGGACTTGCAACGAAAATATGAAACGGTAGATTAATATGGACAATGCTTTTCACTGGATTTTATTAATATTTGTATCCTGTGATCGTCTAACCTTACGCCGCCTGTGACTCGGTTTGAATACAAGTTGCTTCATTTTTTTCACCTTTACCACGATTTTAATCCGAGAATTGCAGATTATTAAATGAACTATGTGAATTTTCTTTAGTTCTATTACTGTATGAGTTTAGTGCAAAAATGAATGATCAATACAACATCCCGGGATTCCAAAATAATTCTTAAATTAATAACGGAAAAATCCCGAAATATTAACATAAATATTTCGTCGCAAGTACATAAATGACAATACCTAATTCCGATCCCTGATCATCTATCAGGTCATCAATACAAATTTCGTCATTATCTTTAGCCTTTTAGCAGTCCATTCCTACATACAAGCCTCCTCCATCTGGGTCCATGCCTGGCAATCTTCTTGAGTCTTCTGCATCCAGTCCCCACTACCATGCCGTCTAATGTCATCCACCTAGCGTTGTAGGGGAAATCAGTTGTCTATAATTTTCACGCGATGTCCAGTTTGGTCCATGCGTATGCGACCAGCTCATCTCAGTTTACACTATGCTATGGTGGTGACCATGTTTATCATCTTTTTCTTTCTCCGTGCCCAGTTATTCCAGGCAAGGAGATCCCGAGCATAGCTTCCTCCATCGCTCTTTGCGCAACTCAAATTTCCTCAGCTGACTTCAGTGTGAAAGACATGGTCTCCGTTCCATACGCACCTAAATACTGGCAATATACACTCAAGGTTCAAACAAAGTTTGATCAAAATGTATTAGGTACTGTGTCATCATAAATCAGACATAAACAATGATGGAGATAACAAAATTAATTCAGTAGTAGTTGCAAAGTTGTTCTCGAAATTAATCATTGATCTGGACAAGAGGAAGAAGAGAAAAAAGATTAAGCCAGGCGTTAAGACATGTAGAATTTAAATACACCTACAGCCTTTGAAATCCAGGTATGAACATCACATTTTGAAAGCGGCTACAGAGTTATGAATGTACGGGGAATTTCACATTAAAGGAATAATACGATGAAACGCTTTGTACAAGAATGATGGAGAACAGGTATAATGCAAGCTTACTTTGTGAAATTATTTAAGCGAAATTCTTTCCCGTGAGCTGCGTGTTTTCAAACAAAATATTGTGTGTAATTTTTAAAATTTCATATTGTTACGTTCATAATATGATGTTATTTTTCTATCGGCTGGGGTTTAATAAAAAAGTTTATCTAGCATCTCGTTTAAAAATATTTGTTATGAACACGAATGAAAGATTGTTTTTATTTAATCTATTCCACATTTTGAAAAATTCGACATTGCAACTGAAACGAATCGCGTTACTCAGACTTTCCTACATGAGTAAAATATCAAGTCACCTTTTGCCTTTAGCAAAGGATCATTTGAGTCCAGTCGGAGAGAAAGGTTTTCTAGTAAATTACACCGCTTATAAAATATTCACCGGGCTAGGACGAGTTTATGAAAAGTTAATGCCGTAATTTATGGCCTGACAATTTGTGAAGCTATATTTGAGATGAAAATTGCATAAGCTGAATCGAATTTAGTTATTGTTAGATGGAGTGACTGGAGTATTTATAGAGTTTCATAATTGTTTAAAATATTCCAGCCGGCTTTAATTATGAAATTGATTTAATAAATCTCACTAAAAGTTTGAAGTAGTGGTAGCATATTGACGCAAAAAGCATAAATACTAGAATCCACATCGGTGTAAAAATTTTGTTACTGCAAATTCAGAACCAATTTTTTTTTACATCAAATTGTATCGTGTCTTTACGCCTAATAGAAAAGTCACTGGACCCAAACTATTCGACGCAGATTTGTTTTCTGATTCCGAATACGCAATAACAAGTATTTGACTTAGATGTGGGTTACAGCGTTTAAGTTTTTTTTGCGTCGATATGTAAGCGTGTATATGCCGTCCATTCAAACCAAGACCCGATCATTTAGTTTTTCGGAACTCAATTATCTAATTTTCGGTTTTTTGGTGCGAAGTGGAAAAAGATTTAACATAGTAATTTGCAGTCTGCAGGTTCAACATTTAACATGGTCGTAACATTTTACTGAATATCAGCTGGTAACAACTGGAACAAACCATTTTTTTAGACTAACAAACCTGAATCAAAAAATTAAAAGCCTTATTGAGAGCCCAATATTCCTGCTGAGGGATAACAGGAGGCAAGAAGAAGAAACCTGCTTTGTGGCTCTTAAGATTTTTAAACAAAAACCAAGCTAGCAGAGCCGTTCACCTATGAACAGCATTTCAAATTATTTTCTTATCACATTCAGAAGCAAATACTCACATAAATACTGAACCTTTTTACGGAATACGACATGTTAAATTCCATCATTGAAACCGACCGTCCGAATAACGTTTAATATTTTAACTCGTTAAAAATATCGATATTGAACGTTACGTTAAAAATAACGACACTTCAATATTTACAATATTCGTATTTGTATACAACTGAGTTTAAAGACTCTTTTAACTGAATGCTTAATTGTTTAACTTTAACCGGAACACCTTTGTGGAAATGAAATAAAAAAGTTTTCCCCAATATTTCCGTTAATACCTATCAAGCCTGTCGCTTGATGTCAAAGGGAAATATTCTGAAAGTAAAGTTATGATTCGAAAACGTGTTTGGATTATTAACTGCGATTGAATTCATCACACAAATAGGGAATACAAATAAAGTGGACATAACTGAAGTAAGAAATACAAAACTTGCAAATTTTAAAATTAATTTCTTCTACAGTACTGAGTCGTATTCTGGTCGAACTATGGAATAAAATTATGACCGAATGGGACTGAATTACTTAGAATTGTTGGTGCTATGAGGTGGACACTTTTAAAGGCGAGTGGATTAAAATATCAAAAAACCTGGAGTCATGGAAAAAGTGAAAAGAAACTCCTGCCAAACAGCTGGACACCGCATATCTTTAATCTTGAAATACCTTGCATACCTGGCGAAATCTCGACCCCATCTTTTTTGTCAGGCCCTGTGTTTAAATATTGCTCCCAACCCTAAGAGTACGCTGCATAAAAGCTTTTACTCTGCAAAGAGTTAAGAGTCTGTAGGTTCCGGGTTTAGGATTAGATGTACCCATGACAAGCTTTCGCCTTGCAGCTAGCGCATTGCATTCGCACAGCAAGTGCTTATTCGTTTCTCTGTCCTGCCCACGTTGACGATATCTGATTGTCCCATCCTATGCTGGAGGTGCCTCACACTGAAGTAACTTGACGGTAACGGCCGGTAACGCTTCTAGGATAAGACGGACGGGGCCGTTCTCTTACTGGGTTTTGGACACCACTTAATAATAATCATAGTAATTACAACTTAACGAATCTACAACTAATTTAAATTTTTTTTTATATTTCAGCGATTTGGTGAAAAGAACAAGTGATGAATATGATGGCGACTAAAAGAGAAGAAAGCCTATGTATACCAATGGATGCCAACAGACTGATCATAATGACGTAAGCGCAAATCAAGTTTGGGTACAGCCAAGTATATGTTTATACATAGATTTTATTTTCATAATAAACAAATTTGTATTTCAGTATAATTACTATTCATGTTTCCATAAATAATTACGTTAGAAATTATCTCGTCTATAATAAATATACCATTTCAGATCATAACATCTGCTACTATTATGACAACTGTTACCCGTTTCGTAATGTCCCATATGAGGCGCCAGTATTTGCATATTTGTTTGTTAGCATTACCATTAACATAACGTGAACAGGCAACAACCTCATTGCTAAATGTAGCAATCGAATGGCGTTTCAAATGGCTTTTAAATAATCAACCCCGTTGGAATGGTTCAAACACTCTCCAATGCTAATTTAGCTTTTAGTTCCATTTGCGAATGGAAATTTGGCTATATCCAAAGCATAAGTTTTCGTATCTAGATATCTACACTTACATAAAATTTACATGTATCCTAATATTAAAAAGTATTAAAAAATATATGTACTAGAAAACTATATAGAAAGCAAAAGTTACGACTTAGGTGTACCTCAAGGATCCCTTCTGGGACTCATATATTTTCTTAGTACAAACGGTAAGAGTACTCATATAAATAAGAAAAGATATTAGTCCCAATAGTGAACCTTGAGAGACACCTAAGCAGTCTTTTACACGCTACATTATTATCTAATTGTTGCATCAATTGAGAATACCCAAAGGAAAGTAAATAGAGCACGTCTTGGGACTTCTCGTTTTTTCCTCAGCCATCAATCGTGTCATGCATGAACGCCCTTTACGAGAGCTCCTCACGTTACGGTCGCGTGACAAGTAAAAATGATCACTGAAACAGGTTAAGTTACATTGTGTTTTGTAAACTCTATCACAATATCTTTGTGAAAATGTTCATTTTCCGTTTCTCAATAACATTTGAAATGCGGGTGTTGCAATATTTTATTGTTGTTTTATTTTCCGACAAATTATGGGAGCATGGACTAATATGTTTTAATACAAAAAGGCTAAAGCTTTATACAAAATTTAACTACATGTGATTTGCAAAAGAAATTAAAAGTATAAGGAAGTAAAGTATGTCAAGCAGTTGATGTTCCTGATGATGATGATGAGACGAAATTAACGATATCGAAAGGAAGAAACGTTTGTCACACTACGGTATCTTAATTACCGCTAACTATTAACTTCAGAAGTGCCACTAACTATAAAATATTTCTTTTAAAGAAGCAACAAGACGACCTTTTTTTATATTTTTGCGCAACACCAGCTGACTGTGTGGATCTGTGTGGATACTTCAATTTTATTGGTTGTGCGTGCCCTAACACGGGGTATGTCATTCACTTTTCTTTTGTCATCAATCTTCACAGGCATGCGTGCATCAAATATGTGTTTTCTAACATTATTTTCCACTTACGAACGGCTTGCTCAGTACCTTTATCAACATTATTTATTTGTTACTAACCTAAAACACCTTATTTGAACATTTTTGTATGACAGAGTGTTAAATTTTATACTATAGTTAGAAATGAGTCAATTTCACAGTAAAATAAAACATTTAATTTATATTTAGTGTGTGTTGACAGAAAGCATTACGATTTCTTTTTTTATTATTGGATCAAAATCATTCGTTACCCTTCTCTAAACTCTGCGATCAGTAGGTACACGGTTTTACCATTAGCCTCATATCGCTGAAAGTTTTCGACATTCTATAGGAATTACTAGTTCATCCATAGCATTATTTCTTTTACATTAATATTAAAATTGACTTTGTTATTATTCTGGTGTTATGAATCCTGTCACATAAGTTATCAGAAGTATGCTTTGGTAATGTTCTTAGTTTTAACTCATAGGAACAAGTACCAACAACAGGTCCGTGTTTACAGTGAACTTGCGTCTCACCCAGCTGTAACAACAAATTCTCATTTGGCTTACGTGCTTTCGCTCCAGCTTATGTTTCACTGTCCAAAGTGGCAGCATTCAAAATGTTTAGTGCTCTGCAATACTCTACGATTCATTTGTTACATTCTGTTGCTCTTGTTATGCTCATAACTCACTTCAGTCGGACTGTGCATCTATTTCAGCTATTCGTCTATTTTGAACCTCTGTCTGGCCCCGGAAGATAATGTATAATGCCATTTTACAGAAGATAAGAATAATGTTATAAATAATAATAACATAAATATCTTAAACATTCACATCAATTATCCAGTCCTAAACTAGGCAGAGCCTGTGG
Organism: Esperia sulphurella; assembly: GCA_947086405.1. NCBI lineage: Eukaryota > Metazoa > Arthropoda > Insecta > Lepidoptera > Oecophoridae > Esperia > Esperia sulphurella. The sequence goes on from OX352266.1 coordinate 14,830,975, forward strand.
TACGGTTACTAGATAACGGGTAGACATACTTAAATAAATATATTAACATTCAAGACTTAGTACAAACATTCATATTCATCATACGAACATTTGCCCCTAGCGGGATTCGAACCCGCAACCACGGGCGTGGCAGTCCGAGAGCTACCCGTTCCGCCACGGAGGTCGTTATACTTTATTGGGATGTAAGAGGATAGACAACCAGCTGAACACGACAACCTTGTGCTGATAGACTCATAAACAGACAAAGCGCTGACGACCGGAAGGTGATAAAATAAATTATAAAAGAGAATTTATTCACCAATACATTCATAATACCATAACAAGTTACATGGTATAAAAGTACTTATTAACGGGTTAAATGAAATATTCGATGCCTCAGCAAAGTGCTGCTTTTCAGGCATCGCCATTATTGTTCGGATCCAAAAAAAACTAAGTGGCGATCGTTATCTAAGCATGAATAGTAATAGTACCTACTACTTGTAACCAGTGATGGCGATAAACGTGTTACTAAGCCCAAATGCGACGGATGGACTATAATCTAGGCAAAGACTGTATATGGGCCCTTTTGCAGTGGACAGCAGGCTGATGATAATGATGACAGATTAATTAAATCTACGAAAGAAAGCGGCGGTGCGGCATGAATAGATTTTGATATAATGATACTGTTTTTATTTGATTCAGCATTCACATACTTCATAGAGCAGTTCACACTCATCTAGTTCAGTTAATGTCAAAGTCGTCATTCATTATTACATATCTACCTACATTTGATGAAGACTACGACTTAATAATATATCATAAATATCTAAAAGTCTATTCTTTGTCTATATAATGATAATGGATATAATAATATTAATTATTGGCATCGATACCGTGTTATTTTGAATTTTGTGACAGATTAGTAAACACTTTTTGTTATATAAAAGTCCAATAATGAACAAACGGTTACCTGGTGAACTGGTCCTTATTACTGCGATTCTAAACATTCTAATAATTACTTCAAGTAGTAAGTATATATCGTGGTTTCTCATTTTTATTAAAAATATTATACTCCTCGTGAAAAATCGTCAGCCAAATGCATTTTACCTGTTAGTCCTTTATAAAATTAAGCTGAGTCGTCAGGGGTATTACCTGGAACAAAGGAAAAAAAAACATTTTAATATTTCGCTGTCCATTAAGAGAATTTTGCGTCAAGGGAAGTCTGCAGAAAAATGACAAATATTTTGCTATTCCGTTTGCACGCTCGCGCTCGTACGTTCGCTGTTTTGTAAAATATTTTTTTTATTTATTTTAAAATCGGGTGTGTTTTGTTACTAATTCTACTTTTGGTCTGCAGTTTGTTTTTTTGCTTTCAATAATTATATCTTTATTTCTCAAGTTTGTTCCATTGTCATTTTATTATCTCTTTCTAAATAAATTGGTACGATTCCCACTGGGGACAGACAACTTTGTACAATTTGTACAAGTTGGTCCCGGCCTAGATGTTGTTTGTGAATTGTCTTATCCTTATTTAACTTCCGTAGCACAGACGAAAATTCTAGTTTGCGATTAGATAAGTTTATGTATATATAATATTTAATTAATTAATAAAATACACTTTTTACAGCCTAAAAGTTGAACACTTCCGACTCAATGTATGTTAGAAAAAGGAGCACAACCCTCCCTCATCTGCCGGAGACAGACGGAGGATTTGGCCTACACTCCCCGCGCTGGCCAGACGGGTTGGGGTGGCCTGATTGATGTTTTATAATGTATTCCCTTAGTCGCCTTGTACGACATCCACGGGAAGAGTTGGAGTGGTCCTATTCTACTCTACCGGAAATCACACGGCAAGTTTTACATTATAAAACATCAATCAGGCCTCCCCAACCCGTCTGGCCAGCGCGGGGAGTGTAGGCCAAATCCTCCGTCTGTCTCCGGCAGATGAGAGAGGGTTGTGCTCCTGCAGTGGAGACAAAAATAACCTGATGATGATATATTTTCTATGGGGTTTAGTATATTCAATTTGCCACACAAAAAGTTACTACAAACACCGCTAATACACTTTAAGCAACACCTTATGCTTCAAAGTCAGAAGCGTAATACACTATTCATGTATCACTCTCACTGCTATATTCACTGGGCCTTCATAAAGGGTTTATCCCTTTCTTTTTTCCCAAGTAATATCTCCTAAATAACTTCAGCACCACAATAAACTGGATGGAAGCCATAAAGTCTTGTCAGTGAAAGCCCTTGAATTATCTATGAGTGTCGTAAAAACGCGGAATTCGCAACACATGTCGCCTACACGTGTTTTGACTCTCGACATATATTAAAAATATATATGTTGCAAAATTTTAGCAACGTAATTCCATTAGAGTTTCGGTAAAACCACAGGTCGCTCGTTGGTATGGTTTTGGTCAGGGAGTCGGCAAAGTTGTCGAATAACAACACAAATATGTTAAATAAATAAATATGACACATATACATCATCAATCAGCCCTTAGACGTCCACTGCTGGACATAGGCTGGCCCCAATGAACGCCACCACACCCGGTCCTCTGCCCTCCGGATCCAGCCGCTTCCGGACACCTTCCCATACACTTATTTATTTTATTTAATAGTTTATTGTACACATAAATATACAAAGAACAACACAAAGAAAAGAAAATTATACAAAAGGATAAGCTTATTTCTAAAGAAATTTCTTCCAGCTAACCTGCGGTGAAGACAAGGGATTATGGAGACGCAGTAGTCGCGTGTACCGACTATATATTAAATAATCATAGAACACATAATACAATAAGCATAAACTAATAAACTATAAATATCAATACAGATACATAAATATATATGTATATACAAAAAATAATATATATAATAAAAATATACGATTTATTATTGACAGAGAGTAAGGTAGTGCTCTTTAACTCGTGATCTGAACACAGAAAACTTAATTATTAATTATTACACTTGCTTAATCCCTAACTAAGATTTTCTTCTGTGCAATGGAAATTACACAAGGATTGGACAATTTACAAATATAACACCCAGACCGGGACCAGCTTATACAAGTTGTACAAAGCTGTCTGTCCCGAGTGGGAATGGAACCCACGGCCTCGGGGCGCTCAAGTGCAATGAACAAACAGTAGGCGACCAAAGCGTTCAAGATAAAAGTCGTACTTATGTGTAATTGCAAAAATGAAATTTAATCTGTCTCATCATCATCATGTCAGCCTTTAGACATCCACTGCTGGACATAGGCCTTCCCCAATGAACGCCACCACACCCGGTCCTAATCTGTGTAAATATTTTTTTTCCAAACTAGCTGTAGCCCGCGACTTTGTCCGCGTGGACAACTTAACATTTCAAATTATTATGTATTTCCCGTAGGAATTAATATGTATGTATGTAAACGCTTTATTGTACCAAAATTAATAAATTAGATGTTTTTTTGGGATAAAAACTATTCTAAGAACCTAACCTATATGTGTTTCATCCCGATTCGTGAAGTGGTTGCAGCGTGATTGAATAACAAATATCTAAATATCCAAACTTTCGCAATTATAATATTAGTAAGAGTAAGATGCCGTGTGGTTTCCGGTAGAGTAGAATAGGACCACTCCAACTCTTCCCGTGGATGTCGTACAAGGCGACTAAGGTAATACATTATAAAACATCCATCAGGCCTCCCCAACCCGTCTGGCCAGCGCGGGGAGTGTAGGCCAAATCCTCCGTCTGTCTCCGGCAGATGAAACAGGGTTGTGCTCCTGCAGTGGAGACAAAAAATAACCTGATAATGATGAATGAAGAGTAAGATTCACAATCATCATCAGCCGAAGTACGTCCACTGCTGAACATACTCGTAAGCCTCACCAATAGAATGCTGCTTTTGATGAGCTACTAACCATTGGAGGATTTCACATAATCACCACGCTTGTCAGGCGGATTGGTGATATTAGTAATCTATTATTTATATAAAAGGAGAGTGTGTGTGTATGTATGTCCAGCCTTTTGTCCATAACCACCCTCTGCCACTCACTCATGGTTGCAATGGTAGATAGCACTTGATCTGCACTCGCAAGTAAGGGAGTTTGGTTACGGTGGGTGGATGTGGGTGGTAAAAATGTGTGACTTCTATCCTTTTCTAACACATTGTTCGGCTCACATAAACTCGAGATTGTGCTGAATGGCGTTAAGTGCGTTTGTGAGTGAGAATATTAACTTTTTCTAGAATATTCCAAATTTTTGCAGAATGTTCTAAAATATTTTTAAATCTTTTAAATGAACTATGAAAATGTGTGTCTGTAATTGGTCCAGAATGTTCTAGATTGTTCTCAAATTTTCAAGAATGACCTGGAAAGTTCTGTTTGTAATAACAGAAAAGCGACGATTTGTAAAAGCTGTCAATTGTTATGTGGCTATCTGCGGGTCCTTAAAATTCGCACCATACGAAACTTATCCACGCGAACGAAGTAGCGGGCAACAGCTAGTGTTCTTAATAGGTACACAGGAGAACGCTGATGCTCGTCCTGGTGCAATCCCTTAGTCGTCTTGACGACACCCACGGGAAGTTTCGCAACCAACTAGGAAATATTAGGCGTGCTCAACGATCTCTATGTACTACTAGATGGAGCGTTCCAAACAATCGCTCTGCCACAACTTTTTCACATTCACAATGAAACTTGTGCAGTTACTACGCAGAACATTTAATTATTACTAAATATTGACGCTACGGTTAAATAATGTCAATATTTAGTAAATAATTAAATGTTATAAGTAGTAACTGCACAAGTTTCAAAGTAAATGTGAAAGAATTGTGGCTACTTGCGTGGAACAGAGCGATTGTTTGGAACGCTCTATCTAGTAGTAGATAGAGATCGTTGGGCGTGCTCAGCATTTATTATTTCAAAATCACGTCAGCTTTCAATTACATAATAAAAACAGTTTTCCTGTCCTTCAACAGTGAGAATTTCACAACCCAGCGACTCGGGGGCAAGTCACGGAGTCGGTCAAGAAAGAAGTAAACAGTAAGTTAATGAAGAGCAGAAAATTTAATCGCAGCTGTCTGAGAACAAAAGAAAAACTCTGAGTGAACCGCTTTTCTTATGTAGATCTGGAAAGTTTCACTCGGCCAGAAATGTATTCAATGCGGCTTAGAAGACAACTGTTCCGTCGCCTCTTCTAAATTATTCTAAAGATATACCGATTAAGTCGATATCGGCCGAAATAGGCTATCTATCATTTACGGAGACGTCTTATACTCTGTCTAGATTAAATGCAGGTTCGAGGAACAAGTAAACACGTCCAGTAAAGAAGCCAGTTTAACTTCGCCCGCAAAATAAAGCACGGCGTGTAGTACGCAGCCGGTTAAAATGAGAAGCACTTATGTGTTGACGTATAACGTTGTCCCTCTCTCGATAGTTTACACAAACGTGTATGGATAGGTTGATGCGCCTGTAATAGTAGTAGGTGAATAAACCAGTTCGAATGTATGGAGTGTCGGGGGTATGTCGATGTCGCAGGCCGATCTTAAAATTAGGCAGATCATGAAGCGCCTAGGCACATCGTGATCTAGCCCCTTTCATGATGTGCCTGACTTAATCGTTCGACACTCGTCGTTTGTCGATTTGGCTAGCCATGTTTAGCCATATCGTTTTGTAGTAAGATCATTCCCAATGTCTAATTGCGTGAAGGAAATTGAATCCATATGCATACACGAGTACATATGCAGTACCTATATATATATATATTATAGACGCATATACCACATTTACAAGGACAGATTCTTCACCCGAACTCACCAAAATGAATTACATTTTGTGGGTATGTAGAGCAGGTTACATGAACACAACCACATATTTTATATCTGACGAATATTTGTCTGTATCAGGCAAAATATCACGAAAACTTAGGTCTTGAGGAATTGGAAGTAGACTTTCAAACGTCATTTTTATGCCGTAGGTTGACATTGGCACGAAATGAATATATGGTGCCGTGTGGTTTCCGGTAGAGTAGAATAGGACCACTCCAACTCTTCCCGTGGATATCGTACAAGGCGACTAAGGGAATATATTATAAAACATCAATCAAGCCTCCCCAACCCGTCAGGCCAGCGCGGGGAGTGTAGGCCAAATCCTCCGTCTGTCTCCGGCAGGGTTGTGCTACTGCAGTGGAGACAAAAATAACCTGATGATGATGATGAAGAATATACAGTTGGGTTCAAAATAACCTGCTGTACTTTCTATAAAGTTTCGTCCATTTCGGAGAGTTCAAGTCTCGGAAAGTAAAATTATGTGGTTGTGTTCAGAATAACATGTGCTACACAACCAGAAAATTTCATTTATTTTAGTGAGTTTGGATGGAGAAACTTCCGTTGTTAGAATAATCCTCTGGAATTCTTTTCTCTATTCCTCTGCAATTGTTTCTGTGTTTTCTTTAATTTAATTATTTGTTAAAATCAAAAGCTCTAGTGCGAGATATTTAGACTAAGAATTAAGATTACTTTCATTGGGTAAATCTATCTCGTTCTGGTTTTCAAAGAAAATGTTAGCTTAACTAACTGTGTGTTTTACTACTATAAACAATGCTTACCATATTATTTGATACACTCGGATAACTCCACAATTGAAATTGTATCATTACGAAAGAACTGGTCAGGAAAGCAATTACTGATTCCATTATGCCCTAACGAAATTCCTGGCTACGCACCTGTACCTGACAATGGAGCAGACTATTGGAATCTTAACAGACATTTTGCAATTCACCGAACAAAGCAAACTTCAAAATTTCGAACCGTCATCCGGCAATTCCGTTCTCCGCTCGCAGCCCGGACCGGTAATATCTGGCCCAATCCACCGCAAATTGGATTGGGCCGTACGAGCTAGGCTACGGCGTACGGTGCACCGCGACTTTGCATCGTTGCCGTCTATTTACTTTTATTTTCTCTCTTAGGTACCTTGTGACCATGATTTAAAGGATATCGAGGACTATATAACACCCCCTATACTGCATACAGGCGTACCAGCCTGTCGGTACACGTGCGTGTGTGGACGTGTGTGCGGCAGCTTAGTAGTGCGTGCTGTCAGCCGTGCTCTAATTTACGGGCGCCCTTAAACTGGCGGGAGGAGGTAAGTGACGCTTTTTTACGTAGTAATATTAAGTATTTCTGATCATAGTGCCATATGTATTTCTAGGTATGAGAAGTCGCAGTCGCAGATATGGAGAAAGTACTGCAACCAAAATCAGGGAAATTTTTTATTGGATTATGAGGAGCTAATGGTGACAGACAAAATGGAAGGCAGAATGCCAAGAAGGAACAAGCTGAAAGCGATGGTCAGACGTCTAGAGATAAATAAATTTACCAAGCAGAAGATAGTATCCGGTGGATCTACTAGTAAAGAAGTCGGAGTCACGATCCTCAACAGTGAGGAACCGACTGAAAAAAGAGAGGGATGAAATAATTCCGGGCCTGTTGAGGACAGCAAGATATAATGATGATTTTTCTCAGTTAGAAGTGTGCTAGCCTTAGTCATTTGTGAAATTGCCGGTACCAAAGCCTATTTTTAGCCTTAAAGCCTACCGATGACTTTATAATGCCTGAGGCTTTATGGTAAAGTAAATCACAGTAAGTGAACTTGCATATGAAATACATTTATTGCCTATTATTAAAAGACATTTTTCTGTACAATATTAATTTAATCAAAAAACAACAGACCATCCGTGTTGCCTATTTTCCCTCGGCTAATTGGATTCGGCAAGTGGCTCAAAACCTCTAGAAAAAAAAGTCTAGATTATAAACCAGCCTGAGCATCTTCTTAATGAACTTCTGCCCAGTGCTTCCTTCATCGTGACGTAGCGCAAGTAGAAATATTTTACAGCTCATTTGTCGACATATTTCTTACTTTGTATGAGTAAAGTATAATCTTTTAAAACGTAAAATGCTAGTCACCCTACTCTTGTAGCTATACTGAAAACGTTACGGTGGAATTCCTTCTACTTGTATCATTTTGAAATATATTTTATTACATTTCACAGATTTAAATGACATGACAGTTGATGTGATGAATGTTTCATCAAAGAATTTATATGGCGCGCTTATTTTGAGCGCTGGGAAATATTAAAATGGATATTTTGTATCAATTTCTGAATACAAATCCGCTTTGTGAATTTAATTTTTCACGTGTATAAATTAAGCGTGTATTTTGAAGCTTTCATATTCCATGTAAAAGCTAGTGTAGATACCTATATTGAATGGATTTTGATGAATGTTTAACTGATTGTTGGTGATCCATTACATTTGGATAAGGGCTATAATGGAGTGGATACCTCTTGTCAAAATGATAAGAATCAGATTATCAAGAATAGATGGTATGAGACGAGACAATTAAAGAAGCGACATTCTTGTGGAAGGAAGCATAAGGCATAAGGTAGAAGAAAATAGGAGAAGCTGGGTGGCCTTTGCCGAAAAGGCAACTTTAACTAAACAATAACATTATTTATTTACTAGCTGTGCCCGCGGCTCCGCTCGCGTGGACTACAGAATCCGCTCCAGTTCCCACTTCCGCTCCCGTTCATTTTCCCACTTGAACTCCAACTCTAAATCAGACTTTCGAACTCGCGCTCGCACTCGCACTCCCACTGTCCAGGTCCACGTCCAGTTCCAGTTCCAGGTCCAAATCCAGGTCCATGGTTTCTTCGAAAAGTTCATCAAGATCGGTACAGTGTTTTTTAAGCGATGCGCGTACAAACAAACAAACAAACAGATAAACAGACAAACAGACAAAAATTCCAAAAATGATCGAAATGTGTTATGTTACTTATCCTTAGACCCCCAAATTTTTTTTGCAAATATCATCAATGAACAGACATGCGAAGTTTACGATTTTATTTATTAGATGAAATAAAAAGAACTATTGAGTGTAAAATCGTTTTTAAAGAAATATAGGCCTCATTTAATAACTTTAATCAATTACCAGTATAAATATTGAAGTATTTGGTCTTATCAGTGATTTTGTTGGCAGTTTTAATACTGGATAGCAATTGTGGTAAATATTCAGATTTTTTATTATTTCCTACAGTAGAATTATATTCTACTGTAGGTTTTATATCTACTTCATTTATTGTACTAGTTACGTAATGGTAGTCATTTCATCTCATGTAGATACGATCAAGTAAGATCATTCTGATAATGTTATCATTATGTTATCACTATCACATTATCGACCAGTGGGAATATTGCTTCTCGGGATGACAAATTAAGTTTAACGTACGTTTAACAAAATTAAGTAAATGACACATCCTTATAATGATGATTACATTCTTGAGTAAGTGTACCATGAATTTCAAATCGACTCAATAAAATTTATTACTAAAATAATGATTGAAACTCCAATACAAAACGATCCGTATGTGTTTAACTTAAAATAAAAAAAAATATTACATTATAAACGTACATAACAATTTGGTACAACAAACTTATCGACCAGCGTTTCCAAAGTATTAGTGCCATGAAGAAGAAAACGCAAACATATATTTTAAAATTAAGTTTGTATACAATGTTAAAATGATTGTGCGAACCTAAAGAAAGCACCAAATTTCCAGCAAACACATCTTTTAAAATTAAGTTTGTATACAATGTTAAAATGGTTGTGCGAACATAAAGAAATATAATTTTAATAACAGTAATTTTTGTCATGCAAACAATCGTATATTTAGTAATAAGCTTTCTTTCTCTTAGAGCCGTGGTAGCCGGTTGGTTGTGCACTCGCCTCACGTTCATGAGGTCGTGGGTTCAACCGTACCAATGAATTTTACGAAACTTAAGTACGGTTTATTTATAATACCACAGGCATTTCGGTGAAGGAAAACAACGTAAGGAAACCTGCATATGCCGAAGAAGAAATTCTGATGCGAAGAAGGGGTTTGGCACAAAAGATCCTGAAGGGTCGAAGTGTCGCCAGGTCTTTCTGCCCCCCCTAAGAAGATAAGATAGTAATAAGCTTTCTTAGATTGAAAATTGTGTGATTTGCTCTAGTAGTTTGTTCTAGAATAGGTACTGGTGAATGATTTACTGATATTACTAAGTCACATTCCTAATTGTTTGTTGTTGTGGACTGCAAAACATTAACAAATATGAATTTGGTAGCGATGGTTAATAAATTTGTTTCTTATACTGTTCCCTTTAGTGGTACTTCTATAATTTCATTATCAAAGGATATTACACTCTAGATTTCGTCCAAATGTAAGGCTTTAAACAAACCTTTAAAATTATTCGTCGTACTTATTTTTAGAGACTCATAAAAACTTCCGCCGAGCTCGCACCGGAATGTTGGACATGAAAATTAATAAAAGTCGTCAACCGTCCAAAGAGTTCGCCGCGTCGTCAAATGGGCAGGAATAGAATTACTTACCTACCTTCGCTGTTTTTTGACGGATTTATTTTCATAAAAGCTCTTTTCTCTATTGTTAGACATTCTTGAGTTATTATAATCTTTTCCAATGAGCGATTTTCCAGCAGGTATTTAATGTTATTTGCTTATGTTTGGAATAGAAGCCATCTCATTGAACTCATCTATCGATTCGAAAACGTAGGTAGAATTTGATTCGTGGGATTTTGGGAACATTCCCGCATAAACTCAAATATATTTTTTTAATTTCTCAAATGTCCATATTGTTATTACTAGAATCTTATAAAGTATGTTGTATGTGGATTTGATTAATTTAACACTATAATCGTTTACGGGGCAGCCGGGGCTCGATGTAATGCTTAGGATGCTGTTGATGCTGCCGCGGACACGGCTTAGCATCGAGGCGGCTCTATTTCTCAAGATGACATGAAAGCCTACGACGCGAGCTGCTGCAAACATGCATGATGCGCTGCAGTGCAGACAGCCCCAACAACATCCCGAGCGCGTTTGTACTAAACGCACAGGTAACTAACTGTCTTCTATGTATAGTTGATCTACAGACGGCATGAGTAAAAGTAGTATACTTTGACATTTGATAATACAGTCAGTGGCATCTATCGAGTGATTTGGAACTATTGTACTAAAGAACTACTTGAAAATCGCTCATTATATTCGTTCTATACTACTTGTTCGGTAACAATACCACGTTATTGTAATGTCTATTAACCACGATCTTTTTTGTTGTTAATGATACTTTGAATGCAATCGATTATGCATTAGATTTGATTTAATTTAAACTTCAACTCTATTTTGTGAGTCTTTGGATATGAAAATTAATAAAAATCATCAACGCCACGGTCCAAAGAGTTCGTTGCGTCGTCGGCTGGGCAGAAATAGAATTACCTATGCCTTTATACCTTTATTGTACCTGTTCTTTGACGGATTTATTTTTATAAGGGCTTTTGTTTCTATTGTTAGGCGTCCTCGAGGTATAATCTTCGCCAATTATGTGCTTTCATATTATTAATTTCTCGGTATTGCTTTTGCTTTGTTTTTCTATTGTAAGGTCTACCTTTTTCGTGATCCTGGTTGTGTTCTATTGTTCTTCCTGGGGCATCAGTGATTGTTCTTTTTGTCCTCCTTTCATCGCGTTCTCTACTGTAGTTATTGTATCTGTCTACTTATACTATGAAACTTTTCAAATACTTCGATAGATATTAGTGTTATTTAGGATGTCTTTCGAGAAATTTCCCAACTAGCACACTGGCGAAATGTGGAGCTATTGTACAGCTTAATAGGTCCATAGTGGGGGTATATGGGGTTTATGGGTGTTAGATGTATGTTAGATGCTAATACCGATGTACCCCCACTAAGGACCTACTTAATAGCTTATTGCTGCATATTTCGCCAGTATGCTAGTTAGGTTTATACTCTTATACGAGTACTCTTCCAGGATTGATTGTGTGAAGACTAGAATGAGTAAAGACATAAGTAACGTTAGTTTGCGCTTGAATTACGCTTCGCCCAGTCAGAGAATACTAAACATTACTATTTAAAGAATCGTCACTCACTTTGCCACCTGTTCAACGTCGCCGTTGACGTATAACGTTGTCCTCTCGATAGACTATGTTCGCGCGTTGGGTGCAGTAGCCTTAGTATAATTTACGCATAACTCAAACGTGTATAGACAGGCTGGTGCATCTGTAGTGCCGGAGATGTGACCTAGTGGTATTTTTAGCGAGGTTTCAAGAATAATTTCCACAGTCTGACGTCTTGTTACAATATCGTGTGAGGGCCTCACTAGTCAGACGCGGCTTATCAGCAAAAGCGTTTGTGGTACCGCTGTCTATTTAGATCGGACCAACGATAGCATTTGAAGGGTACAGCGCTTGAATTCGATTCAGTTTAAAAGTTACCTGTGGCTTCCTCTTTTACTAGTTATCGTTTACTAGTTATCTTTTACGACCTCCGTGATGGAACGGGGTAGTTCTCAGATCGCAAATGTTTGTATGATGAAAATGAATGTTTGTACCCAAGTCTTGGATGTTTATATATTTATATAAGTATGTGTATCCGTTATCTGGTAACCATAGCACAGGCGCTGCCTAGTTTGGGACTGGATAATTGGTGTGAATGTCTGACATATTTATTTATCTGCTTCGATGGCCAAGTGGCTTGATCGCCAGACTCGACCAGAGATCGTGGGTTAGATTCCTATCAACCACAAGTACAAGTTGTACAAGTTGGTCCTGGTTTGGATTTATATTTGCAAATGGATTCTTTTTTAATTCTCTCAGTAAAAAAGAAAAACCTGTATTTTTATGTAATTATTAACTATTAACTATTTATTAATTAATCACAAAATACGTTAAACGCGTTAGCAAAGTTGCAGATTGTACCTAATAAAAGTCAGTAATGGGAACATCGTGCATATTGTGATTCGTGACAGATTTTTAGTCTTCAGCAATAAAAACATGCATAATAATGTTTCTTAACATTTCCATAACTGTCTTTAGGCTTCTAAAGAGAATTAATTGGGGCTCCACAATGCGTATAAATACGACCTGAAAAAACTTGCTGGCGCAGTCCCTGCTTGTAACTCACACTGTACCTATTCTCCGTGTAAGTTCTGTCAACTACAAGTCTGGGTTCTGTTGAAACAGTTACCTTTATTGATCGAATTTCTGGAAAAAAATCGCTTAGAAAAGACCTCATAGATTGTAAAACTGTAAACATCTTACCTATTTATGTTAAAAAATATGTGCAGTAGAAAATATTGTATTGTATCGTATATTACAGAAATGATATAAAAAATATATTTCACTCCGCTGGGGTAAACGAGTTCTCGAGTGGATACCGCGACTGGGCTAGCGTAGTGTGGGACGCCCTCTAGCTAGATGGAGCGACGATCTGAGTAAGGCGGCTAGCAGTGACTGGATATGTTAGGTAAGATAGGGTTCAGTGGCGCACCTTGGGAGAGACCTATGTCCAACACTGGACTCTTTCAGGCTGATGATGATGATGACTTTTTTAGAAGTTTGAGTCCAATTTATTGCCATGCAAAACGTTATTGCAATGCACACCATGTTTAGAATTTAACACTGCTGTATAAGCGGTTAGTTTATTTTTCGCCACGGAGGATAAAAAGTTGGTCACGCTGTAGATAACGGTGAGCATGTAGCCGGGAAGCAGGTCACTGCTCCGCAAACCACGCTGCGTAAATAATTGTATGCGAGTAACTTTACCTAAATGCGGGCCCTATCAAAATCCTGGTGATACGGAGTACTGGGCCCAAACAATATGGCAGTAAATAGGCAGGTAGTTTAAATAATTCACAGTAAAAGTACTCATAGGTACGTTCTTTAATAGGTACTAACTGTTGCTGGTACTAACGTGAACAGAATTTCCGTTTATTCCACACTAGCTGTTGCCCGCGACTTCGTCCGCGTGGACAACTTAACATCACAAACTATTATGTATTTCCCATAGGAATGGGATGTTTTTTCGGGATAAACACTATCCTATGTCCTAATCCAGGACCTAACCTATATGTGTGCCAAGTTTCAATACGATCCGTCCAGTGGTTGAAGCGTGATTGAGTAACGAACATCCAAATATCCAAACTTTCACATTTATAACATTAGAAGGATTAATTACTGTTTTTCATAACCATCAGTTACAAAAGTGCAATATTACAATAACAATAAACTGTAGTTTCGTTTCAGTAAAGTTTACTTCCATAGTCAGTTTCTAAAATGGAGACAATCCGATTTCGTTACTATTTTCTAAAATGATCGACTGTCTTCATTTTGTGACTGGTTCGCCGTTTGGTAGTTCCCTACGTAATTAACAAGCGTCGTCGCAAAATGTCAAGTTTCCAAACGCAACGGTTTGAGCTAGGCGTGAGTCAGTCAAAAGATAGTCAAAGGATCTTCTAATTATTTTGTGTTTAAGCCCAACAGAAGCTGAGAATATTTAATCCCGAAACAACCAAATTACTGCGTCGATCAAAACTTACTCTCCGCCATTTTCAAACTCTCTCTCTGTCTCTCTGAAGCAGGTCAGATTCTGAGCAGGACAGATTCTATAGTCAGCAGGTTAGTTTTTTACTAAGTCATATTCGAAGTTGGTTAGATTATGAACAGGCATTTGTAAGTCGAGCTCACAAAACATTCTTTTGCGCTCATATTACCAAGTCAACACATAAGTACCATTTTCCTCACAGCTTCCATTACGTTTGTTTATAATTCATCCATTAAAAGTCATGCAATATTAATTACTTAATCTGAAAATATCAGAAGCCGGCCGAAAAAAAAACACAAAAAAAACTTGCCTGTCAAACTTTGGGCCCTGAACGGGGTTTGGTGTAAATTTAGAAGTTCACGCTTCGCTGTGTGTAGCGGTCTCAGGGATGTGGCCAGGCGGGGGCCTCATGGCTAATGCCTCCCTTGCCTCTTCAGAGTGTAATTTTTGTAGCGTGTTTCACTCTCAATCTCAAGTTTCACTTTCACTCTCTCTAGACAATTGGCGCAATGTCTATTCTATTAATTAAAGTTACACATTTCTAGACTTATTACGTTGGGACAAAAGGAATTCGGTCAGACCGTGAGTCGGTACGGTGGCTTCGCAAAACTGTTTCAGAATACATACGAGTAGATAACATTTGTGTAGAGACAATAGGTATATAAACCCGTTTCGTTCCGGTGTCGCCCAGTCAGCAGTTCTGCTACAAGGACCCAAGGCTTAAAGTAGGATGACAGGTAGGTGAGCTTAGTTGTAGGTGTCGCATCTTTAATCATTAGCAGAAGTACTTTCCCTGATGAACATAAGCCTCCCCAATAGAATACCACTTTTGGTGGGCTGTCCATTGGGGGATTTGCCATAATCACTACGCTTGTCCGGCGGACTGGTGATCGCAGTAACGATCTTAATATACATAGGAGAATGCTACTGCCTGTTCTTCGTGCAATACCTTAGTCGCCTTGAAGATACCTGCGGGAGGATAGGGAGTGGTTCTGTTCTAAGCCGGTAACTACACAGCGGTCACTTCTTTATGTCATTGTATCACTTGCAACAAGGGCGTAGACTATCTAGATATGCACTCCTCCGACCCCTTGACCTCTATCCTCTATCCTCTGTCCTCTGTCATCTGTCCTCTGTCCTCTGTCCTCTGTCCTCTGTCCTCTGTCCTCTGTCCTCTGTCCTCTGTCCTCTGTCCTCTGTCCTCTGTCCTCTGTCCTCTAGACCTCTATCCTCTAGACCTCTATCCGAGCTAAAGAGACAAGAGTTGTGAAATAAGTATTATTAAAATCCGAAAATACATTACTTTTATAACCACTGTCCCGAAGAACTTGAAGTGCACCATGCGTTTGACATACTTTTTTCTGTCGCAGCCGTTAGTAGCCCCCTCCACCACTAAACCTGGCTAAGCCCCCCCTTGCAACGCGCCTGAGTGGTCACTTACGCGGGTGGCCTTATTCTGATTTTTAACGGTCGATGAGATTTAACACGTTATTCGTTTTTAGCAGCGCTCTTGTTTGGAATTCAGTTTCATTCGTGCACTTTGCTATCAATTTTGAACGCGATTTAACTGATATTTTTTTTAATATTCATTTATGAGTACCCTTAAACTACATAGCTTAGAGTTTCAAAAACGCCATTTTTCCAATTAAATTTTAATTACGCAAAAGACGCCCGGCATGATGACAATGAGTAACAAAATTATAGAGCTGTATCCGATAGAACAAGAACTCACTCGCAGTTTAAAATCTATACAATCACACACGAGCTTGTCGCCGATTACTTCCTTTCATGTGAGGCCAATAGAGGCTTCCTTTCCTATTATTTTTTTATTATTAACAAATAGTATTTATTTACAAGGCGGCGATAATGTTCGCAACACATCACGTCAAGGGGTATCACGGGGCGAAAAGCGGACGAAGGAAAGCCACTTTGCAATATTACATTGCGCAAAGTGGCGATACATCGTCTCTACCTACCCCTCTGGGACCAAGGCGTGAGCATTATGTATGTATGTAAGTATTTATTTACAAGCTGTGAGGTCCCGAGAGGCAGAAATGGCTGCTAAATTTGTTGCACTCTTATCACCACACTGGGGACACATGTAGGGTAACCTGGGGGTAACTCTTAAAGGACGTGATGCAACATTGGCCCCCGATTACACTGATTATCTCTATGTGTGGCTTTCCTCATGATCGGGGATTGAACCTACTACTACAACTATCCGTAAACGTTTGCGGAGCACTTTTTGCACGTTTGTGTGTGTGCGTATAGGCGGCAGCCCAATAGTGCGTACTGCCAGCCGTGCTCCATTTAGCGGGCGGGGGGAGGTGAGTGTCGTTTCTTTACGTAATAATATTTACACAGACAAACAGATAAATAGACAAAAATTTCAAAAATGACCGAAAATTTTTCTGTTGCTTATCCTTAGACCCCCCATTTTTTTTGCAAATATCTTCAATGTACAGACACGCGAAGTTTACGATCTTATTTATTAGATTCTCTGGTATTGGTGTGTCAGTATAAGATTTTGATTTTTATTGTTGTAAATAAATCTCTAATTAAACAAACTTAAAAACGCATACGCACGTAACAGTATTATGGGTTTTTGCGAGCAGTGGACGACATAGCGCCTGTGCTGGCCCAATTCTAGTAAACTCGATAAAATTTCCCGAATATGGCCGCCGGAGCTGCGGATGCATTTTTAATTTTCTCGTTATCAAGTTCCCTGCGCTCGTAATTTCGACGATGACAGTTAATATAGACGTGAATTTTAAGGCGTGGCCAGATGTAACCCGAGTATGGATGAAGCTAGCTTCCGCTAGAATTTAATGCATTTCACTACATATAAATAAATAAATATAGATAAGCACGAGTAGATGTCGCGCCCTGTGGGTTCTGTACCTTTAAAACAACAGCTGTTAGTGTGATAGAACCATAAGTATGTAAACTAACCTAAGAAAACTTGTTCAATTAAATAAATATGTGGGGACATTTCACACAAATTTCTCATAAACTTACATACAAAATTCAATGCAAGCCAAATTGAATCCTACGCGCACGGAATAAAGTCAATTTGACGCTGAACCGCTAAATCACGCTACATTGACGTTCTTTTACACGATACGAAGGAATATTGTTATACCTAAATCACAGATTACTTAATCGTTCCTATTTAACATATACAAAAAACGAAAGTATTTACGGTTTTAACTAAGTAGACAATACACGCAAAAATATGTCTAAAGCGGTCTAATTAACGTTGTTATTACTCTGTACTGGCGGAGTACTCCTACTTATCGCGATAGGTACGATCGAGTGACGGAGGCCTGCCCAAAGTGCGGAGTGAGACAGGCCTGACAGGATCAAGAACCAAATAATATACCTACCTACATACGTACCTACACTCGTGGAAAGGGAATAATTAGCAGGTCAGCTGTCACCTAAATTGACCGTATTATACACACAATACATAGACATCTTCTTTTTGTTCGATATTTTTTATCGCGGACAGCATATCTTGCTCTTATTCGCTTTTCGCCTGCATTCCGGAGCTGGGTGAACTCCGGGTACTATTAGCCTAGCTAACCGTGATACCTCAACAAGGCGGCGATGTTGTTCGCAACACATCACGTCAAGGGGTATCACGGGGCGAAAAGCGGGCGAAGGAAAGCCCCTTTGCGTCATTAGATTACGCGGGGTGGCGATACATCGTCTCCGCCTACCCCTCTGGGACCAAGGCGTGAGCCTTATGTATGTATGTCATTCGCTTTTGTACTATACGGAAAGTTTTAAATTCCTTTAAACTGCTGAACTATAGCTTTCAGCGAGCATATAATAATTTTTAATCTTATGGTACCACTTTTTATTTAATTGTTGTCATTTTACAGCTACAGCTAGGTTTGCCATCTGCCCGGATTTGCCCCGGATTTGTCCTAGTTTACGAGGATTTGCACGACTAATGACAAAAAAGAAAAATGTCCAAGAGCTTAATAATACCCAACTATAGAAACGCCCAATCGGAAAAACGTCCAGGCATAAAAACGTCCAACTAGAAAAATGACCAAATATAGAAAACCCCAACTAGAATGCTGTCCAGGAATAGAAATTCCCAAACAGAAAAATGTCCAACTATAGAGATATCCAAAATCATAACAATACAAACTGCTTTTGTACTTACATACACATCTTTAAAGATACTGGCCACGTATATAAGTGGCTATTTAAATGTACTCGACGATAATAATGTCAAATGTGATTTCAATATTCAGCCCAACGACGAATGATTTTATTATAGTACTAACTGTGTCATTTTTACTTTTGGACATTTTTAATATTGGTCATTTTTACTATTGGACATTTTTACTATTTGACATTTTTATTATTGGTAATTTTTATTAATAGACATTTTTATCATTGGACATTTTTACTTTTGGACATTGGCTTTGGACATTTTTCTTTTTTGTCATTAGTCGTGCAAATCTTTACGAGGCGTCCGGGTTTCATTTGAAATCCGGGTTTTAAAGTTTTCAAGTCACCGCCGAGCACCGCCGGGACGAAGATTCTGTTTTGTTTCTTTACAATACATATTTAGTCTAAAATTGTATGAAAATGGTTAAAAAGTTAACTTATAACAATTAAAACTATTTTTTATTTTACTGTGTAACTTAATAAACTCTGTTGACATGTCCGGGTTTTAAGCTCTAAAATCCAGGGTTGTCATGTTTCTTGTCCTGGTTGGCAGATTTTAGAGGTGGCAACCCTAGCTACAGATCGCTGACGAGAAGTACCCTACAGGCAAACACTCCACTCAAGCGAACAGATGGATTCAGGCGCACCAACCTTTCCGCACACGTTTGAGCGGGAGCGTAAATTATGGCAGGGCTACTGCACCCAGCGCGCGAACATAGTCGATCGAGAGAGGGATAACGTTATACGTCAACAACATAAGTGCTTTTCTTTCTAACTTATAGCGTGACCAGAGTCATTTGTGGGACTCTCGATGAGTACCATAAAAACCGCTCTAAAAGCACATGCCGAGGAACAACACCTGGCGGAATGGAGAGCACTTTGGGAGCTGAAACACGCTAAGGAGTTTATCGGCAATACAGACGCAGGTTTTACTAACAAAATCCTAAAATACGGGAAGACAGCAGTCCGTCTTATCGTAGGAGTTTTTGCCGGCCATCTTGATGTAAAGCACCTCCTACATAAGATGGGACTGTCAGAGACTGTCTGTTGTAGAGCCTGTGGAGAGGGCCGCGAAACGGTGAGGCACCTGCTCTGTGAATGCAATGCACTAGCTGCAAGGCGAATGAGTGTCCTGGGTGTGGCTTATCCAGAACCCAAGGACTACAGGCTTCTGCCCCTTAGCTGCATAATAGATTTTATGCAACGAACTGTGGGGGACGGAAGCACAGCATAGACAAAGGGGCTGACACAAAAGATCCCACAGGGTCGACGTGTCGCCGGGCATGCCTGGCCCCCTATTAAAAGATAAGATAAGATAATTATAGCGTCGAAATCTCGGTGCCGTTCAGTGCAGCGAACCGAATCGTACTGTTAGCCGTGCTCTATTTTGCTGGCGACGTTTAATTGGCGGGGAGGCGAATTACCGCTTCTTTACGTAGTAATATTTAGTATTTTCTAATATGCAGCAGCATCGTCTATCTATATACTTATAACGTACTAGCTGTTGCCTGCGACTTCGTCCGCGTAGACAACTTAACCATCACAAATTATTATGTATTTTCCGTAGGAATTAGGTGTTTTTCGGGATAAAAACTATCCTACGTCCTATTACAGGACCTTACTTATATGTGTGCCAACTTTCGTCCCGATCCGTCCAGTGGTTGAAGCGTGATTGAGTAACAAACATCCAAATATCCCAACTTTCGCAATTATAATATTAGTAGGATTTATTTTTCATATGCGAACAGCGCGTCCTTATAATTTAAAAACATAATTTTCTGAATACACGCAGTATTTTAACTTCAAAACTTGGCAATGTTTTCCACTGCGGCAAGGCTATGCTATATACAAGTTATGTCTGCTGAAATCAAGGTCTTGTCATGATCTGCCAACGGATTTCATTGCCAAGGTTAAACGCGAAGGCGTTTTAAGTTTATGGGCTTGTTTTTTATTGTGTTACCTCAGAGCTAAAATGCGTATTTTTGTATGTAATTTGCTCATTCACACTTGAACAGAATGAAATGAAATCATTTCTAATATCGTCGACCGAAATTGAACCTGACGTAATACAAAATGCCAAAATCAGATTTTTATCAAATACAAATATCTTTATTGTGGATCATAATGTATAGAAAGGATTACATGTCATAGTTAAAGCTCAGCTATGTCCCGCCACGTGGGCATACAACATTGAATACCTATCTATTCAATTCAGTTCAATTCAAATATTCTTTTTTGTCACAAAACATATAATTTTTTATAAAAAAAATCAAACATTACATAGAAGGATAAATTTAGTGTACAACGGCGGTCTTATCGCTTTCAGCGATTTCTTACAGGCAACAACAACAACAACAAAAAAAAATTTGAGATGCTTTTGTTGCACCAATATATCGAGGGGTGTATTAAAAAAACGTTGTAATTTAATGACTGTATCCTTTGCCACGATTATTACAGGTGCACAAACAAATCGGTTACAGTCACAAAGAAAACCAAAAGATTTTTTGCGTCTCCTGAAATCAGTGGTTTGTTCCTTACGCCAGTTTAAAACGATATACACGCTGCATTATTTCTAAAATACCTCTTATGTGCAGCACCGTTCTCCAATCATAACTGCGATCACCCAATAGGGCCGATTGGTCAAATCCCCCAATGGACAGCCCATCACCAAAAGTACCATTCTGTTGAGGAGGACTGCGTTCAGCGGTGGAGGTATTTCGGGTGATGATGATGATGTGTTTTAAAATGTAAATGCAAGACCTTGTACAGATCTTAATTATATTATTTCTCACTAGCATAAGGTTGCCTGGAAGAAATCGTTAAAAGCGATAAGGCCGCCACTTGTACTTATATTTACTGAATATTTCTCCTACATATTTTCTGTAAATTGTGTGCAGTAAAGTATATTCATCATCATCATGCCAGCCCCTAGAAGTCCACTGCTGGACATAGGCCTTCCCCAATGGCCCGCCCACTGCCCGCAAAGTATATTCAATTCAATTCAATCTCTGTAATTTATTTTCACCAAATCCACAGCACTTAAAAATAATCATATTCTGATTTAGTTCTTACTGCCACTGTCGTTCGGTCTACTCTTCATATAATCTTACGTTTTTCTAATCGAGAAGTAGTCGCTTAAAGTGATAAGGCCCCGCTTGTACATTTACTTTATATTTTTATACTATTTATTATCTGTGACTGTGTGCAATAAAGTATATTCATTCGTTTATTTATTTATTCATTTATTCGTTCGTTCATTCATAAGTACGTCCTTTGATACCCCAAATTATCCTCCCAATAATGATAGCCGACCTCTAAAAACACTTACGCATCACGTTACAATTGGCGCCCGATTTTATCGTTGAAAAATACCAACCACTTTTACACCCAATTTTATAAAAGGCTCGACTCTGAAGAACATTACTTCCATCGATCACCGAACACCGCCCATCCATTATCTCTTCTACAAATATTTTACTTTCGTAATCCGTCCGCTGATCCCCTAAACTTTATATCCCCGAAGTTTTATTTAGCGGTTGTCTAATAAAGCCTTGGCTTAACAGGCATTCGTCTATACAGCGAAATATGTAATTGGTTCTGTTTAATACATTCATTGGTGTTATTTTTCCTTTTTTGTGTTCTGCTACAATTAATTGTGCATGCTATCATCATCATCAGGTTATTTTTGTCTCCACTGCAGGAGCACAACCCTCTCTCATCTGCCGGAGACAGACGTAGGATTTGGCCTACACTCCCCGCGCTGGCCAGACGGGTTGGGGAGGCCTGATTGATGTTTTATAATGTATTCCCTTAGTCGCCTTGTTCGACATCCACGGGAAGAGTTGGAGTGGTCCTATTCTACTCTACCGGAAACCACACGGCAGCATGCTATGTTCCTTATAATTAGTTGTACAATCACGGATTCTAATTTGAAATCACATATTCCACAAATATTTCACGAGCAGACGCGACGACCTACGGACCTAAGAAGGTATACTTACCTCATACCATGAAGCAAAATAATTTTTCGTAGCTCATAGTTTCACCTCAAAGTGTTTTCCTTCATGATTTACACTAATTGGTTATTAAATTAGATAACAGATGCACATTTTAAAATCATCTGTTATATAATTTAATAACCAGTTAGTGTCAATCATGAAGGAAAACACTTTGTGGTGAAACTACGAGCTACGAAAAATTATTTTGCCACAGGTATGAGGTAAGTATAACGGATTTGATGAAATTAGAACTTTTTATCATAGACTTCTAATTCGTTATATTACCCATCTCAATTAATACTTTTTGCCAGATCTGAAGTTTGGTTAAAAAAAACTAACTTGAAAGATAGAAGCACCATCTTTGGCTTAAAATATCGAATCATTCGAATTCATTTCGACTCAAAATGAAATATGACAGTACCAATGAAGCACTTTATCAATTCCACCAAAATTTAGGTTTAGGTTTCGAAAAAACTTTGGACATTAAACATGCCGTAAATGCCACACTCCGGCGATACAAATCGCCATTAAACGTTAAATGAACACTATAAAGGGTAAAAAGGGCGTTAAACACGAGACGACCCTTAGGACAATCGTAAATATCTGCCATTTTAACGCTTTCGTGCACGAGGTAATAGTGTCCAGCTAGTGGCACGTTTCGTCCAAATTTCGGCTTCGGTAAACGTTTGAATATGATCGGCAAACATTGCTTTCCTTAAGTTATACGTATTATAATAGTTAAGCCGTGGGGTTCCTGGCTTAGAATAGGGGCATCCCCAATATTCGCGTGGGTGTCGTCAATCAAACAAAACGTTATTTATTTATTTATTAAAGGGTTGCGCCAGGGACGGGTAGCAGCGTTCACCGTTTCCGTATCCGTCTGACAAGCGTGGTGATTATACAAAATCACCCAATTGACACTATACCAAATGGTATTCTATTGGGGAGGGTTATATTCAGCAGTGGACGTATTCTGGCTATTATAATATAATATCTAATAAATAAAATCGTATATTCGCGTGTCTGTACATTGAAGATATTTCCAAAAAAAATTTGGGGGGGTCTAAGGATAAGCAACAGAACATATTTCGATCATTTTTGAAATTTTTGTCTGTTTATCTGTTTGTCTGTGAGATTGTGCACGCATCACTTAAAAACTACTGATCGGACTTTGATGGACTTATCACAAAAGCATGGGGCTTAAATTAACTTAACATTTAGTCTTTATTTCATCGCAATCGGCTGACTCAATCAAAAGTTATAGACATTTTTAGTTTTCAAAAGGGGGTGGGTGTGGGAGCGGAAGCGGGAACGGAAGCGGGAGCGGAAGCGGGAGCGGAAGCGGGAGCGGGAGCGGGAGGGGAGGGGAGCGGAAGCGGGAGCGGGAGTGGGAATTGGAGCGGTTTCTGTAGTTCACGCGAGCGGAGCCGCGGGCACAGCTAGTGAAAATTAAGAACAATGCTCCTGAGATTGAATAAATAACATTAGAAGTGAAGTGTAGATTTTAAATTCGGTCAATTAAAAATAAGCCCTCGGTCAGACACTACTAACTAGAGTTTATAGCCGAGGTTTATAAGATTCTTTTGTTTATTTCGACAGTCCTAGAACAATTGGAGGAAGTTGTGAATAAAACAGAGCACAGAAAGCAGTAAATTCTACCATTCAATAACTAGATGAAGAAGAAATTAAAAAAGGTCTCGACAACTCAAATGAAAAAGAGGAATTGGCAAAGCGGTGGGCGTAGTTTTGTAAAAAAAAAAGTTAAACAGCTAACTCTGTTGGACCGGAATCGATGATAGCAAGTAGCAGCGTTCTCCTTTGTATATTAAGATAATAATTGTGATCAACAATCCGCGTACCAAGCGTGGTGATTATGGCAAATCCCCCAGTGGACGCTAAGCAGTGAATTTATTTCAGTTGATGATGAGTATAAAATCTACATGAAAACCCATACAGGTATCACAAGATAAAAGGTTTAAAAGTTTATTGATAGTCTGGCTGAATTATTTATCTGGTATGACTCAGTAAGTCGAAGTCGATCAACGGGATCCCAATATTGAAAAAACACTGATCTCATTCCTGCGCAAGATGTTGTACAAGTTGGTCTTCTGAAACCTGTGCAGGTCTTTTTCGACTCTGCGCGTATCAATCGATACTTAAAGCATTTGGTCCCCGTAATAGCTCTTATGACTTTATGATACTTTTACATCTACTCCAGGTCATAATAACACTGCGTAAAAATTAACAACAACCGGAAATATTTTTTTAACCTTAATATAATGACCGGAAGCATCGTAAGAAGCCTATTTAGGTCCCCTACCGACATATACCGTTAAAACTGTAACGCGGCATTTGCAAGGCCTTTATCAATAAATGGATAGATAAAATGTCAGTTGTTCACCTTTTCTTTTTGACCGATTTTAAGTCTATAGTCTTAGTGAGTTTTGTATTTGTTATTTTAATCAGATGTTTCATTTAAGAATTACAATAGACTTACACGTGTCTATTGTCATCATTATCATCAGCCTGAAAGGGTCCTTTACTGTACATAGGTGGCTACCAAGGCGCGTCACTGAGCCCAATCCTCGTCTCTTCTCATCCAGTCACTGCCTTACGCAGATCATCGCTCCATACTATATTATCCCTCCTCAAAACGCTTTCCTTAAAAAATAATGTAAATGCACCATCTATTTATTGCCTCGCTATTTATAGGTAGTTGCGAATGTGTGACATTTGAACGAATGAAGTTGAGAAATGTCTAGCTTGACCTGTTATACATTTAGGTTCCAAGATTATTTATTCTTAGTAGTAGTTAGAGGCAGTAAATTTGTAGTTCACACCGTACACGATCGAAAGCTTTTTACATTTTAGCTACTAGCCTAACGCATTTCTTGTTAGATATCGAAGTTATCAAGAATATGTTGAGCCAGTATATTTTTAAATACGTTAAACGAGTCGATATTTTTATGTGTGACGGTAGATTGTTGTAAACTTGTGTTCCCTCGTACGTAAACATTATTTTGCCATAGTTTGTTCTAGCTTTCTGTAGTATGATATAGGTTGCACTTACTGATCACAAAATACGATCTCAAGCATAACAAAACAAAGCAGAAGTATAAACTTAAAGTTCAATAACTTTGCTGTAAATATTACAGCAAAGTTATTGAACTTTAAGTTTAAAATAGATTAAAATGACCCTCTCAGTCTCTTTAAGAGACGACACTCATCAAAATTGGCGCAAAACGATCCCACGTTTTGGAACATTGCCAATGTAATTTACCATCAAGCTTCAAAGCTGGTTTGAAATTGTAGCTGCTCAATGAACTGTTAAACGACTTGGAGATGGAAGCTGCTGCATAAGTATTGTTGATAAAATTTGTTGAGAAAAATATTATCACAATGTTACAAGAGAAAACAAATATAAATAACCTTAGTCCATTGTTTTACAAATCAACTGAGTCTACATAATTTTAAAACTTTGAGGCAGTACATGACGTATGAAGTGATTTGGCATTATGAACGCAGTTATAGGAAATTTTGTGGCTTGGTCCACTTTTGCTCTCACTGCCTCTTTAGCATTGATTTTCAACATCATTTTTATTTAAGTACTATTACTACAACCATTTATCTACTGATGTATCTTTATTACACGTGTTTTGGATTCACTTTGAAATAATGAACATGCTTATTGTCTTTTTAAATATGTTGAAGAAAGGGGTACGTCTATGCCAATATTTAAAACAAAACCATCTTTAAGAGACTATCTAATGAATTTAAACCCCATTGCTGTTGAAGACATTAGAGGACATAATTCAAGTGAGCGAAGCCGCGGGCATTCGAGGTAAATATGTAAATCCAAAACGGTTTTTGGTAAAAAAGAAAGTCCCCCAGATTCTTATTGTATTAACGGAGGTTTTCCTCAACAATTGCCTGTGTAGCGCCCCAGGCAATACCTATTTCCAAACAAGTAACTAATTTAATATCCCTTTGCGATGAAAGATAAGGAGAATTGGAGAAAATAAGAAGACAAAAATCCGTTTTCATTTATTAGCTACACGGACCAAATTTTCTGAAAGAATTTAAATTTTTTGCCATACCTACATTAGATACTTTATTAAAGGTAAGCAGTTTGATAATATTTTGGCTTCGTTAATCAGCAATTTTATATACATTGCTCTATTTGCCAAATAAAATAGGTTCACCCACCTATGTCCATCTATTATTTGTTTTTTAACAGACTTCAAAAAAGGAGGAGGTTCTCAAATCGACGGTATGTTTTATTTTGTGTTTGTTAAGCGTTTACTCCGCCAATTATAAATAGATTTTTATGACTCTTTCTTTGTTTGATAGGTCATACTTTAGAGGTGGTCCCGTATACATTTTATGGAAAATCCTTTAGCGCTTTTAAAAAATCAACAAAAGCGAAAAATATATACCTACATAGATGACGTTTCCGTTTGTGGTTCCCTTCAGTAAAAGTTTTCGTTTGTATCTTTCCTTATTTACTCATACAATCTCAACATTGTATAATAATCTATTCGTTTGTTATGTCAGGAGTTGGATTAATCTATTTAAACTAATATTTTAAGATCTGCTTATTAAAGAAAAACATAACATGTAGAAAATATATTATAGTGGATCAACCAAACAAGAACTAGTTGAGATTTTGTAATGAATTCATGTTTCCATGGTGAAATCCAAATTTAAATACATCGAAATAGAGGTTAAATCAAAAACGATAAGAAAGAATGCAAGTCAAGAATCAAAGAGTGAAACGACAAACTTACAAGGTATTCCAACAGGACACGGAGTAACGTTAGTAATGCTCATATCATGGGTCATTGTCATTCTAATTCCATTCAACCTGTTAAAATACACTTAGACACACCCCCGCCTAAGCTAACAATGGTACAAAAGGCAGGTATTCCGCACCCCTATGCCTTGAGGGTGAATATGTTAACTGCCCCGAATTTTAGAGGAAGCTTAATTAAATACCAAGCCGATGCCGAGCCGCGTCTTTGTTTCAAAGTGTAGGTATTATCCTACATGTTATACCGTGTAGGTCAGGAGTTGGAGTTGAAATACTATATTCAG
This sequence comes from Esperia sulphurella, assembly GCA_947086405.1. NCBI lineage: Eukaryota > Metazoa > Arthropoda > Insecta > Lepidoptera > Oecophoridae > Esperia > Esperia sulphurella. The sequence continues at coordinate 14,858,666 of OX352266.1, forward strand.
TTATGTCTATGAATTTTGAACTCTCAATCCATGGATCTATGTCTGAATGCATTAATTTTATGCTATATTATAAGCATTTTGATGTTAAACGTACAATTATCATCATCCTCTTTTGTATCTATCAATATAAAATATTTGTTCTATAGGGTAAAATATCAGTAAAAGAAAAATTATATAGATTTTTTTTGGAAAAACATGGAATATTTATAGGTAGGATCAATAATCACTTTCTGTAAAACCCTTCACTGGGCACAACGAGACGGCCATATGGTTTGAAATATTAGACTACTCGGAATGGCAAGCCCCACGGCCTTGAATTTTTTGCGTTGAAACTATTTATTTAGAAATAATCGACTTCTAACTATCTCTCTCTAACACATTTGACAAGCATATGAAAGAACAGGCTCAATGAAAATAAGTTGAAAGGATTTGCCACTCTCAATATTGATTTTTAAACAATTTACCATCTATTGCAATCAACTGTAACTTAAAACCAATTACGATATGAAATTTATCAATTCGCATGTTTATTGGGTACAACAATATTAAATACTCTAAATGTAAGCCTCACTGTTACCCCAGCGCTTTTTTAAATACTTATCATTAAGTAGGCGTTATTGACAGCGCCTATGGCGCAACACTTAAGTACTAAGATCGTCCTTATTGTTATTTATTAGTATTTTCCAGCAATTACTGTTACTTTAGAAAAGTATCTCCAGCAGTAGACATTGAGAGGAAGATAGACGTATGTTTAATTAGACATAATTCCCGAGTCAGCTCCTAGTCTACACTACGAAGCATGTTGTAGGGATTTAGGTGTTGGGATAACACAAGCGAGAATATTTGACTTGGGCCGACATGAACATGCCAAGTTACTAATAACAAAACATAACATTCCTGACATCCAAGATAGTTTAAGTTAAGTTCGCGTTTCCTTTACATATGGGAGCAGTTGCGTTACTAATGAACTGAAAATCTTATGGTATCTCCTGGATTTTCCTGTCTAGTTGTTATTTCTATCTTTTCTTATCAAGCGTCATGTATATTTTTTGTCTTATTCTCATTTATATAATACCGACCGATTGATATGTTTACATACTATTCTGATTTTAGGGTCATTTTTATTTTATTTTGCTATAATTTTTTTAAATCATACCTTACGGTTTCTTTCTTTTTTCATTCATACCTTTTTCTATCTTAATTCCTATTTTTTTTAAACCAACTACCACTAACGATATACTTACCGTTTACTTAATTTATATGCCAATAGATAAATATGAGGGCGCTTATGATTTGGTGAAATTAACTCGCTATCAATCGCAATAAATTTTATTGTAGTGAAAATAAAGTGAGATCGGCGAGATCGCAAACAGTAACGCAATGGGAGCATTGAGGAACTGAACTGAGCAAGTTTCTATTGCGTCCATAAAAGTTTCTATATTTATCACAGATAAAACTCAGTTGAGAGAATGTGGACCGAAACAATTTAAGTACTTAGCACTGACGTCTGTAACGACTGGTGAAGTGGATAGTAGAAAGTGAACTAAAGAAATATAAAAATACAGTGTCAATGGATATCAGTTAACGGCGATGTAATGGTATTAATAAACTGTCGCTATCATGAAACCTTGACCGTCGAATACAATAGACATAATGAGAGTCGTCGAGTAATTTACCAAAAATTTGACTCAACGTCTAGGAATTCAGGTCAGTTAGTGACATATGGACCACTTATCTTGTAATTGAAGTCATGCCAATTCAGGGTTCAGTGATGGAGAGTGATGTCATTGTCTAAATAAGGAACAAAGTTGTTAGGATTAGTGTATCCTAATTGCATATGGTAATGAATGGTGAATCTTAAGAACTATAGTGGTTCCCCTTTATAAGATCCATCAGTAGCCGTAGTCTACCGTAAATCGTTAGACTCGTGTAAATACATTGAACTCTAGGAGACGAGTGAAAGCAGAAAATATCGAATGTATAAGTAAATTGAATCAGTAAATAATTTCTTGCAAAGATTGCTAAGAACGGTTTGTATGCAGTATTAATATTACATGTAAATGGATTCTTATATATTATATATCCTTTGTTGCACAAATTTTAAAAGTAAATACAGTTATAAAAGAGATCTCTTCCAGCCTTACAGGGTGGGTGTAAGACAAGGCACTAAGAGCGAGGGGGCAAAAAGTGCATAATATACTACATAATAACTAAATACCGAAACTACTTTACACACACACACACACACACACGCACACACACACACACACACACACACATATATAAATATAATAAACATACATAAATACATACATATCATATTATACTGAGTGAGACAGATAGTGCTTTTTTAGTTTAGTTTTAAAGAATGTCACCGACGTACTATCTCGAATGACCGTCGGCAGTTTATTCCACATCTGCGCGCTCGGACAGTAAAGGAATTGAAAAAGAATTTGGTGTTTGATTTGGGATAGGTGAGGGCCTTGGTGACGCAGTCGCGTCTAGGTCAGGGGGTAGCTCGTGGAAACGTAACGTTATGCTAAATAAAAAACTTTTGATATAAATTTAAAATTTCAGAATTTAGATGAGATCTGAGAGATCAGCTTGGATGAGATCTTTTCCACGTTACCGATAAGAACGAACATGATAGCACACAGATTTAGCCGATGTACAGCTCAGATGAAGATTACTCTTTTTAAAGTATGCAGCCTGTATACTAAGTACATGCAAATATCATTCAACGCCCTGCGCTTTCAATAAAACAATGCGTTTATGGTGCTGTTGCAGCTGCCAGGCGCCTGCATTGAGTCTTCCATGTTTCCGACTGCTTTTGTGGGGTCCTCCGCAAGTCGTACGAAGCTATACTCTGTAGAGTGCGTGCCATCAACAACATCGTTCTGCAGTTGCCACTGTTACTTAGAGAGTTTATTTTACAAATGTATTTAATTTTGAGGCAGGAGGCAGCTAAACGGCGATAATTTTAATGAAACAAGTCTGAGAAAGATGTACGCTTACAGGTTTTCTGCAGTTACGAAGACAAGCCGCGAGCAATAGCGAGGTTCAAAAGTAGATAAATATAGTAATGAATTGAACAGAAATACAAAATATAAATTTGAAAGATAGCGGACGTGTGAAACAGGTTGGTTGAATCGTGAGTGGACGGTTTAAGCATGACATTAGTGTTGGTCGTGACTGTAAATTGGTTTCAATTGATTGATTCGCATGCAAGTAAAAATAATATTAGCTTTGAACAACCAGACCTACAGGTAAGAATGAAAACAAAATTATGACAAGAAAATTTTGTCATAATATAGGTAAAATAAAATTGTAGTAAAACTGTCGAACATTAATCAAGCAGTCACACACAGTATATTAAAAATAAACATAAAAATTATGGATAATATACAACTAAATCTCTTTTAGAAAAGACCATATGGTTTAATGACACCTATAAACACAGAACCTATTGAACGTGTTCCCTATGGATTTATCTAATATGAGAACGGCATTGCAATATAGGTATGTTACAAAAGATAACAACACAATTACTTACACAAGATGTAAAATATGATCATAAATATTGATATTATCATCACCAAACCACGCAACTAGGAAAATAATGTGAAAATAAAAGGATAGGATTAAATTGGCATACAAAAGATCATCATCATGAACAGTACGTTTTAGAAATAGGTATCTGACTGTTGTCGTCGCAGATAACCAGACAATTTTAAAAGCTGTAAATTCCAAAGTAATTTTATGCTCTCCGATAAAAAAAGCGGTCAACGAACCTAGATAACTACGGGTAATCGCGTTACGGTAAGTTATGAAATAGATACTTATCTTGCAGCACAATGATCACGAAGGTCAAATAATGATGCTACAATATTGACGGAAATTCTTCCCCCTTTACTTCAAGGAGAAAGGATGTCTCGGTTAATAGCTCGGTGGAAAATGCACAGGTAGCTCACTTACGCCAAGTTATGTAGAGAGTACCATCCCCTAAGAATAATAATAATTACGATGGGTGAAAATTTGGCTAAGAGATAAATGTTACTAATAAAGATATTTCTTCTGAGGGTTATATTTTCCTGGTAGGATCGGTAATTAAGCTGACTTATATCCTCATTGCAGCAAGAATGATTGAGTGTATCTGTAATTAGGCAAAGATAACTTCGTTTCTCCAGTTTTTTGCCTTGTATCTTTTTGTGTAAGATCAGTTACAGGGATTTCTAGCTTAAATTAATTACATTCGCCTTAACACAATATCACATTAGTTTTCGCCGCGTAGCTTTGCCCGAGTATTTGAAGTTTTCTGCAGGAATCATTATAAAATGAATGTGTTACTCAAGCTCATAAGTAAGTAACCCACACACAACATCCAGGCTTTCTTCTTTATTGATTATTTGGGTTGTTCTTTCTAAATATTTCTTGCAAAATTACTTAATAAGTCGAGTTTCATGAATATCACCTTTAGCAACTTTGGAAATATTTAATTAGTCATTGTCAAGTATGAATCATTCGATTCATTGACTGGCCAAGCATTCTTCAAAAGTTTAGTAAGCTCAGTGAAAATTCAAAAGCGTAATCAAACTCATTTGTTAAAACGACATCGGTTTTTAATTTCACATTTTAAAACGTTCTTACAATAAAAAAATCATGTCATTAAACTAGAACAATGGGTCATAATCATTATCATTCTCACACAAATTAATAAGGCAATTGTTCATGCAGTATAGCAGTTAATTCTTCGGATCATGTTCAAAAATGCGGTCACCAGTACGACGAAAGTCATGTGTTTTTCTAATTGGTCTCTTAAAAGGGAGAGTCTTGGGACGGGAATTTTGAATACAATGGTAGGCGAGAGTTTTCTTGTTTGTATTACATATACTGTAAGAATGTATAAAAATGTTAACATAAAACAACCTTGGTATAAGAGTTCAATTCCTAAAAGGTTTAACTGAAGCAGCTTTCACATTTAAAAGGTATCAGTTCTTACTTTATCATCATCATTATATGCCCTGGTTTGTTGATCCTTAGATATTATATATTCTACGCCTGATTTCGCCCACCTAATGCATAGATGATCGATCTATGCCTCGATCGGTTCTAGGCCTAGTGCGCTAGGATTCGTAGCACCAATCTGTCCACATTCACTATCGCAAATGTGTCCAGTCAACTTCATCTTTGCTATGTTACTCGTATTAATCAAGCCGTCCTTTTGATCTAATCTTTTATTTATCTTGAGCTGAGTTTGACATTAGTTAGTTCGGGTTTGATTACAAGATTTGACCACTAAAGTTCATTTCGACGGATTAGGCTGAGATGGAACTTCGAACACACGTGACCAAAGTGAAGTGACAACAACACCAATGCTAATGTCATTTTGATTATGGAAGGTTTATATTTCCTACAAGTGCTGGTTAAGTTTAAGTTTAAATTGCCCCGATGTGAGGACCGCCTGTCCTTTTCTCACGGGTAATTAGAAACAGATGGACACATTCTCATGTCATGGAGTATTTAGAACTTTGAAACAGCGGTTTAACATAAGTTTATAGGTTTGAATTTCATACAACAATGGAGAAGGTAGCGCTATAAAGTTTTGCCTTGAAATGTCTAAGTTTCTCAATAAATAACTTTTTATTATACCTCTCTATACATAATTATAATAAAACAGTATCGTTTCACCACCAGTGACAAAAATAGTGATGACAGGTAGAAAAGGGTAAAAAGTTGTTTTAGCACATACATTTTAAAAAAAACCTTTGGAGTCCAGGAATGAATATTTTTATCGTGTTATCATGTACCAATAAAAATTCCACTTTTAAAATGAATTATTTTATAATGCGAGTGACAACATTTCAGAAGAGTATCGTCAAAACAATATTTATAGCTATTCATAATATGTAGTGTAGGTAGGCTCTATATTCGGTATTAATATTCTAGCGAACATAAATTGAATTAATAACAACTTCAACATATATAGCAGTACATGTTTTCCCGTAACTATGTTATACGAGTATCTCGCTCAAGAAAACCTTTGTTGGTTCTACATTATCTCTAATTTGATTTTCCTTTACATTTATAACATTTTCTTGGAAATGCAGCCGTGCTCAGTAATTAGTCTTTGAAACTCTACTGTTACAAAGAGCAAGAAGCAAGATCCCTCATTACTAACCAAATAAACTTATAAATAGAAACCACAAAGGCTCTAAAGTTTTCCTTTTCTATTATAACACGGATTCTGCTGCAACAGTTTTTTCTTTAGAACTTATAAGTGCATTAAACATTATTATTGTCACGTTTCACTGCATATTTTGATTTTACATCTCCAGTTAAGAAAAATGATGGACCTTCTAGTTATCTACCAAAATGTTTATGATTTCAGACTACATGGCAGACGCAGAGTGCTAAAGCTCATCAGGCATCGATCAAAAGTAAAAACAGAGCAGACCAATCCTTTCTTAGGAATGGTCAAGTAAAGGATTGATAATGTTGAGTTACAGTTCTTACGGTATTAATTAGAATGTCAATATACATAGTTAAATAAAAGTGGAGTATTTGGAAAATAAATTGACTAATTTGATCCTACGGCAAATCCGCTTACTCTTCCGGTAATGAATGCCGAAACAGAATAAGGGTGGAAAATCAAATAAGAGAAACTCAATGAACCAGGTGTTCGTTTTAATGTCCTCATGTATTAGACTTGCCTTCCTTAGCATTTTTATTAAGCAGACCCAAAAGGTCTTAAAGTCTTTAATATTGTTGCATTGGAACGTAAAGATAAGTGAGAGTTATGTACGCATGATTTTAAGAAACGTTTAATCAATATTTTTATGTTTTTTTTTTTTAAATCACAATAGAGGACACTAAAACCATTAATGATTATAGAGAATTGACGTTATACGACCATTAAATTGAACAGGTCTATTTTAACTATGTCTTTTACATCCTTCTTTTTCAGATAAAAAAATGTGGAAGATAATTTTAAATCTTCAAAAGTGTGGTTCTTCATAATCGGCCCGAAAAGCATCTGTGTCTGTAACTGGATAGCCAGTTCGAATGATCTACGAAGTGTGAAATCGACTGGTACCGTTGCGCCTGTGCCGAGAGTGCAGATAACGGTGATGATGTAAAGAACGAGCCATCACGCACCATCATTGCGGTAACTACGGATTATATTTATGAGGATCATAATCTTGTTTTAAAAAGTTTTACAAAAATTTACGCCCAAATTCAACATTACCATAACGAAAACAGGTAAAGAGAAACCGACGTACCTACTTTGTTTGGTGTATGAAATCAGGGGCCAATTATGCACGTATTCTTTGAAAGTAACCCCAGATATCCTACAGGTGACCCCCGATATTTGCGAGCCGTTATACCTTAGTCCTTTTGGATATATAGGTTTGAAAATAAATGATACACATAACTAAAAATAAATAAAAATCCACTTGAAAAAAAATGTAATACAGGAAATTAAAATTGAAATATAAAAAACTAAGTCATCTTATAATGCACCTAAGAACACAGATACGAGCAGTTCAACTTATCAGACCATAAAAGTAACTCACGCAACATTAAATTTTTATCATTAACCTTAGAATGCAAGTGTTGAAATTTTTTTAATCACAGCAGCACTACTTGTTACTGAGCTGATAGTTATAATAATTTTTAGAAAGTTGTAACAACAATTGTATGCTAATAAGATATATACTTCAGGAGAATCATAAAAATCTTAATGTCTAATTGCTGCACATATCGAACAATAAGATACAGTTAATGAAACAATTAATATCAATATTTCTTTACTAACTAAATTTTTAGTAGAAATAATTTCATCACATCACAACAGATTTTAGCATGATACGTTTCTTTAATTTTAACAATAACTTTGCTTTCATTATACGTGAGTATTTATGTCAAACGTTATATTGTTCATACAAGTGTAGCATCATTTGTTTTATCCAATTTATACCCTATTATTGATCGGCTATTTCACCGAACAATAACGCTTCGTGGCACGAATAGACACGAATTTAAATGCCTCGTAATTATAGTCTTCACATGAAATAGAAACCATAATCAATCAAACCACAAATTCTTAGTGCCTTGACAAGTGTAAGTAATTGTGTTTGATTATATCGTACAAAAAGTTTATTGGCATTTCATTGTAAAGGTGGCTGACCGGTAGATTGTAAGTATATTTGGTATTTAGTGCAGATGACCATATTAATTTATGCTTGTTTATTTCATAAATTCAACAGACCTTGTAAATTAAAACGCCCACAAAGTATGTTCAAAATGTTTCAACTGCCAATCTTGAATCGTTATCATGCAAATACAAATAGAGTTTACATTACGGTTTGTTCAACAAATAAAGATGTAAGCGGTATGGTCAAGTGTACAACAATAAAATTCAATACAAAAACATGTGGGAAGAATCAACCTTCGCATCTTTAGGCACATTGGTTCTGTTTGTGCTTACTATCAAATACGCGTTAAACCTTAACGTCATGAACATAGGACTCAAATCCCAATGAAAAAACAATTCAAAGCAGCTTTACATAAGTTTGTTTATTATTCATTATTACACCTACCCACGTGGTGTTACGAGATAATATGCTACTGCAAAAAATTTCTTTGTGTATCTTGATGATTTGATGACTAATAGACCGTATATTGAAGGACTTGAACTTGTACTGCATTGCGAAAATATTACGTGCTTCAAGCGAAGAAATAACATCCGTTGAATGAGTTGTGCAATCTGAATCGATATCAAAATTAGTATGTTAAACTTATAATAATTAAGAGCATTGCATTTTAATAAAGTGGTTTAACTTGATAAGCAATGATCGAAATTAGTGTTATTTAAGTATGTACTTGGGACGAAATGTTTATGTTAATATGTATATTAAAAAATTATACTTATAAAAAAGTACACAATTTTGACTTATTTACGAAGACTATGGTTATCTGGTTACATAATGAAAAACAAAAATGCAGAAAATCGAAAACGTTTTTGTATTAATAGCTCAACACTACATTTTTTGAGTTATGATGGTCTATAGTTTCATGTGCGATATTTGGGTTTTTTCCGAGATTTATTTATAAAATTGTTCATCACTTGTAGGATATTCATTTTATGTTTAAACTGATATAATATTATAAATATGGATGTTTCAATTACCAGTAAAATAAAATACAAATAATATAAAATTATCTTAATTGGATATAAGCTCTGATTCAGATGTAAAAATTTGACAGAACCAAAAATAGTTTTGTCTTTATCTTTATAATACTATGGGACAGGGATAGCAACCATTTTGGTCCGTAAATTTTTAACGTTATGCTTCAGATTCGGGCCCATTACATACTTTTTAATTATTACTGCTAAGAGTCCCGGGAATTTAATTAAAACTGATTTTAAAATCCCGTGAAAAGGAATGTCCATATCATTTTTCAGTGCTATATTTTCGACACAAGTACTTATGTAATGGACATATGGACATCTAAACTATCTATTCCGATCCCTAATGATTAGATAACTACATATTTCGTTGACATTGAGAGTGAGACGAAGCTTCATTTCACACCGGACCATCCGTCTTTGGATCGTTCATTTCGCTTTCTTGGAGAAGGTTCGTTTTCGTTACTATCAACATGGACGTTAGTTTCATATTAATGACAAATAGCAATTTTAACAACATCTTTCTTGCACCCATTGCGACTGAAAGGGTAAACTATATTTTACCATTTCTTTCATTCCTTGTAACTTCATCTTCATAAAGTATGTGAATTCCATTTACCATTTCTTTTACTTCTCCATACACGCCCACACCACACCCCCGCACTCGATAAATTCGAACAGATTTAATCACCTACTACTGTTACAGGAACCTAACCTGTCCGCACATGTTTGTGTGCGCGTAAGCTATCGAGAGAGGGACAACGCTATCCCTTTACACATAAGTGCTTCTTTATCTTTGGCAGCCCTGCTTTATTTTCCGGGCGACGTTAAACTGGCAAGTTGATTATCGCTTCTTTACGTAGTAATATTTAGTATTCTCTGCCGTAATCAACCTTCATGGAAAGGGTTGACTCTATAATGCTATAGGTAGGTCTACCCTTGATATTGGCTCTATCTGTTTCTGGCCACCCATTAATTTTTTATCACTTACGATACACTCAAGTTCATTATCATTATCACTGTTATGAATTGCAATGCTCCTTAATGAGTTTACTCTTGGTTTACACGGTTTAACTTTCTTGAAATGCGGTTAATAAAAATCACAATGTAAGGGATGCCCCGTTTACTTTGTGTTTGTTTTCTCGTGTAATTGTTTTTATCAAGGTTAAACATAATTTGTAATTGTTTTTTCATTGAAATACATATACATCTATGCCTGCATTGAAAAAGGATCTAACTTAGACGATGCTAATTTTCAAGTGATCAAATAAATCATTTTTAATAAGTTACGATATTTTCTTCTTCTTGAAAACGGTTCAATGTTCCTTCATATTCATGTCAAATTCCATACAAACACCAATTAACCGTTTTCAAGAAAAACTGACCAGTTAGATACCTAGTTACTCTCTCGTCTCTTAAAAAGATTGATCTCTCTCGTTTAGTTTTTCTTATTGACCGCCAGTGTTTGACTCTACCTGATTATGATGATCTGCCTAGTCGTACCCTATCTTCTAATGTTGAGGATGTTTTCTCGTATAATTGTTTTTATCAAGGTTAAACATAATTTGTAATTGCTCTTTCATTGAAATACATACATCTGTGCCTGCATTGAAAAAGGATCTAACTTAGACGATGCTAATTTTCAAGTGACCAAATAAATCATTTTTAATAAAGTTACGATATTTTCTTCTTCTTAAAAATGGTTCAATGTTCCTTCATATTCATGTCAAATTCCATAAAAACACCAATTAACCGTTTTCAAGAAAAACTGACCAGTTAGATACCTAGTTACTCTCTCGTCTCTTAAAATGATTGATCTCTCTCGTTTAGTTTTTCTTATTGACCGCCAGTGTTTGACTCTACCTGATTATGATGATGTACCTAGTCGTACCCTATCTTCTAATAATAATAAAATTCTTTATTAAGGATAACAAAAATCCACACTAATGTTGAGGATCATTGATGAAATCCATGAAAGGACTCATAAAATAAATATTGTTTTGTCATCAGCCGAATCAGTTTCATCATACTAAGCTACCTTCCTATGGTGGAATCCCTTAGTCGCCTTGACGACACCCACGGGAAGATTGGAAGTGACCTTATTCTAAGCCGGGAATCACACGGCTAATAGTGGTTTACTGATACTTATTCTATTTCACACATCTGGTTATTTCATGTGTGCGGGTTTCATCATTTACCGAGAAGCCTATATCATGATAATAATTCGTACTTAAGTCCCGAAATATAAGTGGCTTCGCGAAGAATAGGAAAACATTAATAATATTAATAGCTAATACATTATTATTATCTTACGTGCATTGTTATTACTCAAACAACGTAAGAGATAAACCGGCAAGTATAAAATATTTATGATATAAACAGTAATAAATATTTATGACGCATTTACTAGCACTGAAAAATATGGCTGTAAACACCTTGCTTATGCTTTTAATTTCTTAAAATGTCCAGTTTTTTTCTTTGAGCATTAATTCTTATCTTTATGTAGGTGATATAAAACCCCTGACATATCCGGCTGATGGCGGAAGTCACGTGGTGTCACGTGACCGTTGAAATGTTGAATTTGTTTTTTTTTTCGTTTATTGTTTGGTTTTCGTCGCCCAGGGCGAGATAGGATTTACTCAATGACTTTGGTTTACTTAAAGTTGAAATACAGACACTTTCCTTTTCTGGACATTAGACAGTCAAGGTTGATTCAAACACCTCAACCAATTGACAAAAAATATATAAATTGTAAAATATATGATTAGCCAAAATTGAAGATCAGAAAGGTATAAAATGTGTTTTGTTTCACACAGCTCATCCTGTGATGATGTAGACTCTGAACACACTTGATACTGATATTTAACTTTTTTTTCAATTTTACTAAAATGTCACAGAGAAGTTCCATAAGATACATAGGTAAATAAAAAGTAAGGATTTAAAAAAAAATCTATCTCTATTGAAATTTTAACTGGTCAAAGTCGCGCGCAACAGATAGTTGTTAATTTTAATATTCAGTGCACCCATATGAATGCTTTCACAACACAGCCAGTATTGCAAAGCATTTTTTCGGCTCCAAATTCTGATGCAGAAAATATGGTTTGCGATTTGGTATATCTGACTCATCAGTAAATTTCTCTTACAGAACAGTTTGACTTAAAAGTAGTATGGGACTGTCATATCCAGTTTGGTCAAAGGTCCAGCCCTAAAGTCAATAAAGAAAAAACTACCAGAACATAGGCTCTGGAAACCGAACAACGGAAAATGTTCGTTTAACAACACAATAAAGGACTGGATGCGTAGGGCGAAGGGCCGGGTGTGGTGTCGTTCATTGGAGAAGGCCTATGTCCAGCATAAGACGTCTAAGGACTGATATGTATGTATGTAATAAATTGCTTAAACTGGTGACGCGAATAACTGTGGTAGACAAAACGTCTGCGCAGCGTTACCATTTTAGTTATTACACCACCACTGTAAGTACCAGTAGGCAGGTATACAATGATAATACATTCTAACTCGGAATAGGCATAAACGAGACTTATGTCAACTTAACCGCTAACTAAATGAGGAAATAACAAACACTAGCGGATGAAGTGGGCGGAGCAGGGTATAATGAGTAGTTCCTTTAACACTACCAACGCGTCTCTAAAAGGTTAGTATAGTGCTTATCAGAACAGCTAATAAAAAAATGGACATCTGTTCAATCGAAGTTGCGAAACGTAATTGAAAAACTTCGACGCAACAAATTTTTTGTGGAACCTTAGTAGTACGATCAGAATTAGATAGGTACTAAACCGAATCAAGACGTAAGTGTACTCGTATAATGTAATGATTGTAGTAAATTAAATTTTTATTACTAAGAATAACATGTGAAATTTTGATCGGATGTAGTTCGTTCCTCTTTCACGAACAAAATATTATATTATGAAGGTAACAGGAACCATGGTCATAACAGGGCTGATACTAATATCCAAGTGTTTAACATTTAACGATTTATACAAGATGCAACTGTTAACCAATAACAGATATATTTCAGTATGATTCATTCATTCATTCATCATCAGGTTATTTTTGTCTCCACTGCAGGAGCCCCACCCCTTTCTCATCTGCCTGAGACAGACGGAGGATTTGGCCTACACTCCCCGCGCTGGCCAGACGGGTTGGGGAGGCCTGATTGATGTTTTATAATGTATTCCCTTAGTCGCCTTTGTACGACATCCACGGGAGGAGTTGGAGTGGTCTTATTCTACTCTACCGGAAACCACACGGCATAGTATGATTATATATATCATAATTGCAGTGTTTCTAGAGTAATGTTACATGATTGTTATATCAGTATGATTAAAGAGTATTTGCACATTCTGTTTATTGTAAAACATTGTAAACTCTAAGGTGTTTTGATTTTCCAAGAATATGATAGCCTACAAAAGGTACGATGTAGAATCATAATCATAATACCACTGAAGGAAAAGGGTGAACTGAGTACAATGATACAACCCTGCAAATAAGAACACAAGGTTTGGTAAATTGTTATTAGGTTGAAAAATGTGCAGCTTTTAGGATATAACTCGTCGAAGAAAACGCCTTTTGTTCTGTCGGTTTTTGGTAATACGAATTATGGCTCATAAAATTTCATCATTATTTGTTACAAAGAAAATACAGCAAAATGTTTTTCATTTCAATGAATTCTTAATTAATATCGTCAACGCTACAAAAAATGCAAAAAAACCGGTACTGTAGAAAAAGATTCATAAAATTAACGTTAATTTCTGTGAAATAGGAAAGATCTTGTAAACACATCTGTAAAAAATATTTGTTTTGTTTCGATTAAATGTCTTTTTTATTTATCGTTCTATCATCTTTCTAGTCTGCCGCTTTGTCTTGTCTGTTCGACCTCTGTCATCAGCACTGCAGTTCATTTGGTTCTTCTCGTATTTAGTGCATTCAACATCTGTTTGATTCCTGTATACCTAGACACAATGTAATATATTATGTTATGCAACATATTTTCGCTGATCAGAGGCTCGCTGTTCTGATTAATAGGGGTTACTGTAATTTTTGTACAAAAAAATTCTCTAACACTTTCGACGAAAATAAAGCTCTATTTATAAATTGCCTATCTGTATTGTACTACTGTATAATTTCAGCTCGCTACTATCGAAAAACTGAATAATACTTGCCAAAATAAACAAAATTCCAAATTTCAGGTACCTAAGTCCTAGTCCGAGGGGTGGGGACCTGGTGATCTGTGCACAGGTTCGTCCTACTACAGACACCAGATTCTCACAAATAAGTGATGTAACAATAAATAACATTGTCACTATAGTTGTAACTATAAATAAGATATAAATAAGTGATTATAAATAAGAATTTTAATGTGAAAATATTTGTGGGAACGAAACAATAAATACTTACTTACTATGTCTATTAGTCAGTACAGCGACGATTTGTTTTCGTACTCTGCACTTTCAATTAACACTGTAACAATACCCACTGACGTTGAGCAAAAAAGTAGAAACAATTCAACAAGCGAAACTAAAATTATCGATTCTGCACACGTATCTATGTTGATACAGTAAAACAGTAACCACAAAAACGTACGCTACATTATTCATGATGAGCGATCATTACACCGGTGAAAAACTATCGATAGCAGCAACACTGGTAGAGACCTGTTATTTGCGTTAAAATTTTCATGGTATACCGACAATGGTTAACAAACAACGGCTGTTCAAACAGACAGGAACGCTGTGTGCATTATTGATTTACCAGGCAGGCAGTAGTCAGTTGAAAATCAAAAGTTTGAATAAAAGAATCCGTGGAATCT
Organism: Esperia sulphurella; assembly: GCA_947086405.1. Taxonomy (NCBI): domain Eukaryota; kingdom Metazoa; phylum Arthropoda; class Insecta; order Lepidoptera; family Oecophoridae; genus Esperia; species Esperia sulphurella. The sequence continues at coordinate 14,873,683 of OX352266.1, forward strand.
GTTTATTTGCTCTGGTTTTGAAGTTGTGTCAGCGTTTTAGAATTTACATTGTCTAGAGGTTTTTATTGATACGGCTTTATGTATATTTAAATTATCTGTGTGTTCAGAATAAACTCAAATTGGTTTCACATTGTATTTATCCATAACATGGACAATTAAAAAATGCAAGAAATTTTTAAATGCAAGAGCAAATTTTATTTCATTATTAAATATTTCATTTCCAATTATTCGTCCATTTCACAACCTAATTAATTTTATGACTATGTAGCGCTGTATATAGTTTGTGCAAATAATGAGGATGAATACTCTAATGAATAATTTTGACAGTTTTTGGTACCTTTCAACTTCACCAAGCCCATTTCAAAGCAGTGTAGTTTTAATCCTCGGCTACTTGTAGGTTATCTTATTTATTTTTATTGTATACCAAAATTCACGCAATTCGATTAAATTTACCGTTATAAAGCCTTACAACTGTTAAATAATAGGCTGACCATGGCCTCTCAAAATTCGATCTGGTTTCGTTACATGTTCTCGTTGCGTTCACGTGTGGTTTTAAAACCGGTTTTATGAAGTTACTTGACATCCCGAAAAGGTGGATAAAAGATTATGGTTACAATTACATTTTATTAAACTTCTTAAATGAAGTGAAACTTTACCTCGGAGTTTCAAATTAGCTTTTCAGTAAGTTTTGTCTATTGATTAACTAAATATGTTTTAGTCGATTGTTTGTTATTTGATAATCATCGTCTTTATTCGGTTACACTAAGTTAAGATTTTTGATATTTGATTCTTACTTTTCTTACTGACTTATCCCACTATAAGTACATTTCCAATATATTTACGTTCCCTTCTACGTTTATTGCATACCATCTAAATTAAATTATGTGACGCCTGACATTAATTAGTTATTCGTATGTCAAATAACAGAGGGGTTAAGGTGTGTCACCTTGGTTTAGACTAAGATAAATGATGCAATGAAATGTCAGATATTAAATTTTGGATTTGCAGGATGATTTATACATTTGCATATTCGGAGTCTGGATTCCAGACTTGCGATACAATTATTCATGTTATGAAATTTATCAAAACGTCCAATGTTACTTTATGGTTGTTATATTCTTGCATCAAAATCTCTATTAGAATACACTTGTTACGAAAGTAATAGGCTATAGACATTAATAACAATCATCGACGTACAATGAAATATCGTTGATAACAAAGGCTTGAACAAAGACGATTTACACAATACTTCATTCGAGTCCTGGCCAAGTTATTTTTTGCCACATGTAGTAATGGTGCGATACTAGCCAGTTGGTTTATTTTTTGCCGTCCCACTTCCCTTACAGCAAATAAGACAATGAACTCGTGCTAGAGCTAAATGTCAAGATCGAAGTGAAGTCGACATTTGTTTGACGTTATTCTTAAGAGAATAAGGCATCAATTCTCTTGTGTTTTAGGCCGTATTTGGTGTTGTTTTGTAAATTCACGTTGGTTGTGTTGTTCCATCATTTCATAGCTAATTGGAGCTCGGAGCTCCGTAATTATCAGAGCTTTAGGCAAATTATTAAAATACTCCTGTGATCCAATTATAATTCCCATAAATGCCTCAAACACATTATCTATTATACTCTACCCATGTATTGATAGTTATGTTCTCATTCAGCTGATAAGCTCCTTAATTACCCAACTGTAGCACGTATGTTTGGTCAATACAGGCAGTTACATAATGATTTAATTGAGCCCGTAAGTCCTTAAGCAAACTGCCAGGTACGCTCGGTTCAGTATTTATTTGATAAACATTCGTTATTATAAACGAGTGATTTGCCGTTATATCTGTAGTTATAGTTAAACATTTATAGACTATTCAACTATTATTATAGAATTTCTATTAACTCTCTCTCTCGCTCGACAGGTGTTAGCTCGTCTTTGTCTGTAGACTTATCAATTTGCTGTCTGCCTGTTTCAAAGACTGAGCCTTCACAAATGGTTTATTTGCCTTCATGTCTCGAGGGAGCATTATTTTATTAAAGCTATAAGGTATATAACAGATGAGTGATTCGTTGGAAGTAAATAGGGGGAGGTCAATAATACCTTCAAACAAAATACGGTCTACAGATAATAAACGTCCACCATTTGGCAGAGAGGAAAGTAATCTAAATGCTTATTAGGTACTAAAAATCGGTATATGAAAAATACTTACCTCGATTAATTTATGAACGCAGCCGTGAAATGGATTAAGGTTAAGCTTTAGAGAAAGATGTACATGATTAAATTACCAATAATTGTTATATCTATTTATTGTATCCTTGCAGTTAATAAAGACACAATTTTCTCTTAAGATAATACTCGACTTTAGAATGCATTTACTGATTTATATTTTAATTGTAAGTTATTATTAAGTTTACCGATGATATTTACAAAATTAAGTACAATCTTTACTTGTATTTATTCGACAAACTAATATCACCCAAAAAACACTGCTAAATCTACCATCTCTACCCTTAAACTCTACAAAATAGGTTATCCCAACGTGATTTATCTACTGTACAACAAAACAGCGTTCGTTTCCTTAGAGACGGGGCATCATGAATGTAAACAATGACGGAGACAACAATGGGGTTGGGGGCATTACCGACCTTCAATAGACACGACGTGATCACGAATCTGTTGCGCCAGCAGCGGATCCGGTACTAACTCCACGAGGTCATAGAGAGCGTAAATCGAAGGATGCACGCTCTCAAAACGCTGTATCTCCTGTCTAATTGACAGGGATGTGTTCAAACACGCCTGAGAATGCTGCCGGCTACACATACCGCCTGCAAACCCCAGCATTTAGACAGGGGAAAACCAATTAGAACACCACAACACAACACCGATGCATTCCCATTTCAACGCAGCGAGAGCAACAAGCTCATCGCGGCTTAAAAACTTTTTTCACACACCTCCTTGTTTTATAACTTGTTTTTTAAAAGTAAAAGTATAATAAACACTTATCACGGTGATTTTATTGGTTAGGATTGTGATGTAAATAATGTAAACAACCAATCAACGGCAACGCGCTGATAGCGGCACGAGTCAACCACCCCGGTGGCGGCCATTACCGAACTGCGGCTTTCCGTGTGTTCCAAGCGAGGGCTGTCAAATTGTATAGGGATTGAATTCAGCGCCATCTGTTCCAATATAGATGCACATAATCAACTGGAGGATAGGTAATTGTTTCATATCTGTATTGATAGATGACTCTGTAACTTTATTTTGTATCTTAAGATTGAAATTACCTCCGTTGTAGAGTACCTAGTTTAAAATAAAATGAACTATAAAAATTAAGTCTTTATAAGTAACACAATGCCAATTATATGTACTAAACTTGTTATACATATACTGGACCTATCTAAATTTCAAGGTGGTTTTGTCGTAAAGCTCAACTACAGGATTGAATCATGAGGTTCGTTTGCTACTGCAGTGCTACTTACTGTTAGAAGAACTCTTAGTGCAGTTTATTATATCATTAATCCTATATGCTACTCTTGTAATTAGACTTTGACATATCAGAGATAACAATAATGATTTACATAGTATCTCTGAAAATACTAGATTTCCTAAGAAGCTTATCTTTAATACGTAAAGGTATATCAAAAACTATTTCACTTTTATAGCATTAATAATAAATATAATTATGTAATTGTCAACCTCTATATAATTTACCTGTATATAATTATGTAATTGGAAACCTCTCAAAAAATAACAAAAGGCTTTTGATAATTTACAGTGATAATTAAGACAGAGACAATTTGTGTGAAGATTTTTTGCGAATAATAGCGTACTAAATCCAGATTTTCATCTCGGATTACATACGCTATTCACAAGAAATAGTTTTCACAACAATAAAATAAGCTATTGAAATAGTGTTGATAACGATAAGTTTCGGATCTTGTGTCTGAAGAAAGAAAGCGTTTGCTTCAACGTTTCGTACACGATTATAATCGGCAGAATTACGAGAAATAAGCAATGAAGTGTGGCTGTAGTGGTTGTTCTATGATCCTATTATTTCTAAACAGAATTCATTACTTCAATGGTTGAATATTCGAGCGTTTTAATCGCCGTCATTAAAGTAACCCCCAAAAGTTGATGAAAAAGAATATAATATTATTTGATTAAATATTTCACCAATCATCAATCAATTTCATCTGTGCTGGAACCTCAAACTTTTTGTAGGTATAACAATAAAGATGACTTGTGTTATCTCTTCATCTTTATTAACCGCAATATTCAAGACAACCTCTTTCATAGGTGGTAGTAAGTAGTTCCTGATGGTAATCAGGATTTTTTATATCCTTTATTATGTAATTCTACCAAACTTAGTCCGCTCAATCTATTAAAAGACGACAGGTTTCGAAAGTGGACTATTGATTTCACTAGTCTAATGTGTTTTTGTTCAAATGTGTTTTTGTTAAATATATTAGGTCTGTATAATGAAGTTCTATTAAACAGGATCTTCCCAACAAGTTTATGTTAAGTTATATGACCTATTAAGCGAAATTGAACACTTCTACCCATGCTCACAAGTCTAGAGTGTTTTTGTTTATGTTGATTTGCGGTGTCTGTTAGTACTACCGCACTGCCACTATTTACTCGACAAATACGGCACTTCCAAGCTATTTTCAACTCAGTTTCCTTAACATCGTTTAAATAAATAATAGCGCATATTATTATTGGAACACACTATGACAGCAGCTTAAAAGAATGTTATGAACAATAAAAACTTAATAGCATTTGTCCCGTGGTTCTCACTGCGGTTAAATCTGTTTTTCCTATATCTTTAGCTCATGTTACTCTTTAACTTAAATTTACATACAAATCCAGACTATATAGAAGTTACAATTATCAGGAATCCTTGTATAAGTAAGAAAACCACACATTTATAACCATTCCTTAGCATACGTCGTCGCCCCGAGATTGATCTGTTTGTAGATTTTTACATTTCGTCGAATTGACAATATTTACAAGCATATCTGCTACCGATATTATACCTTTAGCGTGATATGCGATTACGAAATGTACGAATGTGGATATTGATGGATATGAAACAGCATTAGGCAAATGTATATGAAAGGGTTCAAATACATTATATTCATTTTTACGGCTTATTCCATTCCGTATATCTTGCTGATGGGACGATTTCCATCATTTACCTACTATGGTAAGTAATGTGTTCCAAAATCTAATAAAATCATTCATATTAGCAAATATGAACCTAAATCGCGTGTTTTTAGAATATCAGTAGGCTATAGTTGACTTATTTATTGAATTATTGGGCACATTATACTTGCTGACTTACAGGGGGTGACTTAAGGTAAGGGTGCCGAAATTTATGAGGGGAGAAAATTATTATTGATTTTCCAGCATTTAACCACCCACTGTTACTTTCTTGAAATAAAATTCAGCGTAGAATACCAATACTTTTCCGAGTCCCAATTTCTTTTTAAACAAAATAACTCTGTCTACCATTTGTCTAATTTGACCTCCAAATAAATATCTAGTCTTCTAAAAAAGATTATACTAAACATTGTCGGTCAATTAATTGGTACCTAGCACCACTCCTAGAGTTATGAAAAAGTATTAACTTTTTAATACCAGTAGGTATATAATGTTCTGGCATTAGAAAGTGAAAACCCGATCTACTTTACAATAATACACTGACAAAAGTTTCATGAAAATGAACCTTCAAGCGACAACTCAGTCAGTTTGCTACAATCGGTCGCGTGGACCACACGCTCTCACGGTCCAGCCGAGCTCAAACCTCGAGTCGCGTGCAATTGATGTGAACGAACGGTCCCGGGCCCAATTGTCATTTGTCCATGTGACGTAGCAGATGTAATTGTCACAACCAACATCGACATGTCTAAAGTCAAGGTAAAGACATTGATAGTATTAAGATTTTCCGTGATGTTACCAGTCTTTGTCGAAAAGGATAAAGTTTTAGATTACGAAGTCAAAGTTTGCGGAGTGGCAGATGTTCTCAGTTTTGAAATTATTGAAGAAAATCTCTATCGAGTTACTTTTGATGGACGATGTAACCACAAAGTACTGCAAAATTGGTATGAAATTATCTATAGTAATAATGATTAAAGGGAAACAAAATGATAATACGACAAACTTATTGTGGCAACTGCAGTAAAATTTTACTTGTTTTACGATACGCTTCTAAGTAACTTTCGAATTAATACGTAACAAAGGACCTGTATCGAAGGTTCTAATTTAGATTACGTTTAAAGTTTCCGTTGAATATCATGACTTAAATAATTGAATCTATCTTGAAACTATTACTCCGTAAGTATTAGTTTCAAGAATGATTAAATTTTTATAATATAATTGGTAACCTGAAGTTGAACGAACTATTGGAAATTTTGTATTATTATTTATCTTCTTCCATCTTTTGCACAGGTCTGCCAAAGTTTTACAGAAAACCATGAATTATTTGCCACCAAGTGTCATTAATTATATAGTATTTGAGGGTCAATACTTTTAAACGATAACAAACTCAGTCAATTTGAAAGGTAAATTGTATCGTCACTTAAGTTTATTTTGGCTCGAGATTTGCTTGTTTAGGATTCTACATCTACATCCGGCACTTTACGAATTTGAAATTTAAATTCGCCAAGGACACTTTAATTTAGATAGCACCAGTAAGGAGCAAGATCGGTTCTAACAATGGACTGTAAAATATAAGAACGTTAAAGTATTTTTCTTGCTCCAGTGGTTAATAATGTAAAATTAAACTCGTAATATAAAATCACTGATAAGATGACTCTTATCAATGATTTATATTACGAGTTTAATTTTACATTATTAACCACTGGAGCAAAAAAAAATTCGTTAACGTCTATACATTACACAAATACATTAATCTGACGATTGATCGTAATCATAAACCACATGTCATTTACTTCGTATATCAACGTCCCTTTGTTGTTGGATTTCGGTGTAGTTAGAGTATTTTGGAGTTAAAACTAATGTTTATTACTTACAAGCTGTTCGCCATGGCTTCACATATGGGGCAGTATTGTATATCAAAAGCTTTTTTGGGGAAACAGCCTCATTTAACCAATGGTGCCTCCGGATAACAATCCTTTAGAAGTTTGTGAGATTAACCCATATTCTGTCATGAATTTACTTGTTCCCAGAAAGGAAGGCAAAGATGATGTATCCACACTTTGTGCGATATCCTAACAAACGACTTACGACTTTCCTTTGCCTGCTATTCGCTCCGTGATATCACTGATATCCGTAATACTTTTAGTATTATCCTTCCCACCAATATTATAAATGCGAAAGTTCGGATATATGGACGACGTTCGATATTTGGATGTTTGTTACTCAATCACGCTTCAACCACTGGACGGATAGTAATGAAACTTGGCACACATACAATGTCCTGGAACAGGACATAGAATAGTTTTTATCCTGAAAAAACATCCAATTCCTACGGGAAATACATAAAAATGTGTGAGGTTAAGTTGTCCACGCGGACGAAATCGCGGGCAACAGCTAGTCTATGATAAAGATATTTATTAGCTTAGATCTAATATATTGGATTACGTTAACTCTTTAAACGACAAATACTTTGCTGTTTTCTTTTGATCGGTTGGTACCGTTCTTATTTTCTCTATATTTTCGAGAATAATATCATAGTGTCACATTACGTACTCTGCTGTGTAGTATTTGTTTGTGAGTTACCAACCATGTTTGTCCTTTACAACCTATTTCTAGCAAAGATTCTCTGTCAACTCAAACAGTAACAGCTGCATCATAGTTACTTATCTTCGGTCGTGTTACGTGCATCTATGCTCTTATGTCACTACTATGTAAGTAGCAATAAATATAGTAATGGCTGCTGTCAATATGTAATGTCAGCTACTAGCACGTATTAATATAAGTACCTATATATGCATATATATCGGCAATAATGTATGATCTAGGAACCCTTAATGTTTTTAAGTGACATCTACAAATACCTATGGGTCATATAACTATAAAAGTCTAGCTGTTGCTTGCGACTTCGTCGGCATGGACAACTCAACATTACAAGTTATTATGTATTTCCCTTATGAATGAGATGTTTTTAGGGAATGACGACCTCCGTGGCGGAACGGGTAGCTCTCGGCCTGCCACGCCGGAGGTTGCGGGTTCGAATCCCGCTAAGGGCAAATGTTCGTATGATGAATATGAATGTTTGTACCCAAGTCTTGGATGTTTATATATTTATTTAAGTATGTGTATCCGTTATCTAGTAACCATACCACAGGCTCAGCCTAGTTTGGGACTGGATAATTGGTGTGAATGTCTGAGATATTTATTTATTTATTTTTATTTAATAAAAACTATCCTATGTCCTATTCCAGAACCTAACCAATGTTGTGCTAAATTTCATATCGATTCGTCCAGTAGTTGAAGCGTGATTGAGTAACAAACATCCAAACTTGCGCATGCTACTAATCCTATCCTACTAATATTATAAATGCGAAAATTTGGAGATTTTGGGTGTTTGTTACTTAATCACGATTCAACCACTGGACGGATCGTGATGAATCTTGGCACACATATAGGTTAGGTCCTGAAATAGGACATAGAATAGTTTTTATCCTGAAAAACACCTCATTTCTACGGGAAATACATTTCTAATAATTTGTGGTGTTAAGTTGTCCACGCGGACGAAGTCGTGGGCAACAGCTAGTTTATAATAGTAGTGACATTTCAATGTTTTTCTAAAACACTGTAACGAGAATCGTCTTCTAAAGAAAGATTTTAATTAAATCGTGTTGAAGAAATTTGAGTAAATATATTTCAACAATAATATTTGTCGCATATGAAAAACAATTTAAACTTTGGAAAATATTCCTACTCATAATAATTATATAGACTCGTTCTTCTGATTTATGTCGAAAGTAGATGGTCGGGTGGAATGACATTATGCAATGTAATAGACCCTTTTCAATTTGAACCGCGAATCAAAGTGAAGTAACCTCATATGTTTCTTTTGGTTCATACATGTGTATCCATTACACAATACAATACAGATATCTGTTTACACAACTTCTCAACTAAGTTAATTTAAAATGCATAAGTGTCGTCAAAACTGTGAGACCTAGCAGAAAAAAGTGTCCTCGCTCTGTTCGCGGCCATTAACAATATTAATTGCGGCAAACGGCTCGACAATACAAATATTTGGACAGTCGGTGGCAAAACTGATACTAATGTAATGAGCGACATGTGTGGAACCGTGTTTATAATGCGCACTGTTATATTTTACGTGAACTGTTATTTTATCGGTGTTTTTCATTATAATATACCTTTCCTCTTTTCCTGTTCGTTTATCACCATCTACTGCTGACTAAAGATCTTCCCCAATGCAAGTACTATGTACACCTGGTCCTCTGCTCTCTCCGTCAAACCGCTTCTGACCACTTCTATAAGTTCGTCGATCTAACGTTCGTCTTGTTTTTCATTGGTTCTGCAACACATGTGACCTAACCCACTGCTACTTTACCTTGCAAACACTTCGACTATGTCAGTGATTTTAATTCCTTATCGGATCTCGTCATCATCAGCTGAAATACGTCCACTGCTGAACATTAGCTTCCCCAATAGAATGCTACTTTTGGTGGGCTGTCCATTGGAGAATTTGTCATAATAACCACGCCTGGCAGGTGAATTGGTGATCGTAGTGATAATCTTATATACACATGAGAAACACATGCCTGTCCCTGATGAAATTCCTTGGTCGCCTTGAAAATACCTACGGGAAGATTGGGGTTGACCCTATTATAAGCCGGGAACCGGGAGTTAAGACGAAACGGTGCAACAAATAGCAACATCTTTCAAAATCATGTTTGTATATTTACAACTTTAATAAGATTGTCTGAAGCAACATTAATACCAGACATCTTTGTCATTGTCATGTCAAATCCATATCCAATACTGACCAATAACATAATAGATACCTTATACAAGATAATAAGAAATATATAACATCTCAAAATTAGTTCCTGGTTAAGGTACAATGAAAGTAAATGAGACGATGTTACGCAAAATCCCTTAAGTATGAACCAAACACCAAGTGCTCCCGTGGGAAATCTAACACCGCTTCCAAGACTGTAACTAATCTCATGATGAGGAAGCGGATGGCGCCATAAAGTACCCTTGGCGAATCTAAGATGGCGGAAAGAAGTCTGCCATTTGCTTGAGTATTTCTTTTTAACAAATGTTTTACATTTTGATTAAATTATAAAATGTAAAAGAAATAATCTAAGAGAATCATTTTGTAAGTAAGAAGATACAAAAAAGTTTCCATCTTAAAAGTGAAAATAAATTGTCAAATAATGAAAAAAATAATTCTTAATAGAGAAAAAGATAACAGTTGTTTTCATTCATAGCGCAACAAGTACTTATCTCTTGTACAAGCTAGTAATTATATAGTAGAACGCTTAGCAAAATTTATTTATCCTCGACGTAGCGTGAGTTTAAATATTTATGTTTATTGAATACAGATTCAGTGTCACGCAATTTAATTTCAAAAGTGGATGCTATTCTAGCTTTAATCGGATTCATAGCTATGAATAAGAAATATAAATGTTAATTTTAAGTAAATTTTCAAGTTAGAAAGTCAGCAGAGTATAATATGTCGTATTATCTGAAATGTGTATGAAAAATATTTGCCGGTTAATTTTATAAAGTTGAGCTCAGATGATCCAGTAGTGTTAGAGTTATTCAATGGACATACATTCAGACAGTCGTACAAAGAAGCTTCGCTTTAGTGGTTTTAAAGTGTATTAAAAATATCCAGTTCAACCCAAAACACCAAAAAAATTCTAAGAGCGCAATAACTTGTTAAATTATTAAAGCTACGGACATGTAGCTACTGTTATTCTTCCATATCTCGTTTAATATAACATTACCCTTTTGTTACAGAAATTTCCTCTCAAAAAGGGCAAGTTTGTTTTTAATTTGAAGCCAGTTAGAACGCCACTAAAGATTTGTTTGCTATATCCTCAGCCGCTTTAATTGCTTCAGGCGGAATCCATTTGACCCTGTTGTTATAGGACTGAGATGACCAATTTAATTTGGTCTGTAGAATCTTTGTAACTCTCACGTTTATTACTGCTATGAATTTAATTCAGCCGCTGTGGTAAAAAGTGTATTAATTTTTTTACAACGAAACTTCATTAAAATTTGTTCAATTGTCTACAAACGCTAGATTTGAAAAGAAAACAAACAGGTCATTAAACTATAATAATAAGAATTAGAATTACATATTCTGAAGGATTCTTAGAATTTCACATTTTAAAACATACTTTTTTTCGATGTAATTTACTTATTTCTGAACATTAGTCTATTCTTAGAGTATTTTCTAAATAATCCATTGCATTTCTTCGCAAAATATTTTTCTCTGATTCCCAGTGAGTTTTTTCCAAGCTACCTCTTTATGTTAATCAGGCCATTGTTTTTGTCTTCTTCGGGATTGCCTCGAGTATTACTCATGTTTTCTTCATCAATACTAAGACTATTTTTATGACGGTTCATTGTAGTTTTACTTACTTTATCTTCAAGTGTTGGTTCTTCAGTGTTGTTACTTTTGTGTCTAACCTTTGTTGCTAAAAAATTCTGCCTGGTTGGCCTAGCATCTCGTATTTGTTTCGAAGGCCTTAAGGTCTTGAGATTTATTCTCTCCGAGGATAAGAAACTTTAAACGATTTTGACAAGTTGCTGGTAGTCTGGGCGTTATTATATTTCCTGTTATTGTCTAATTCTCCTAGTAAAATGTAATACTATTTTTAGATTAGACAACTGTTATTATGGTGTTATTAACCTATATATTATTTACTCACAAGAATTTTAGTAATAGCTGGGTATTGGATTCTGAATAATAAATATTATTTCAGTTCTCTGTCTTTATCGTGGATATTTGGATGTTTCTTGCTCAATGACGATATGTCTTAATTACATATTTCAATTTCGTATCCAAAATTTGATTTCAGAATAATTTGTGATTTCCAAAAACCTCCACGACTTTACTTCTAGTTTAACCAGGTTTGAGTGCTATTAAAATTTTCTCCAGATCTCTTGAATTTGTCCAGGTCACAGATTTTGCCCCGTGACCTTGTACCACATCACTTTCAAGCCTCCTTTGACTCTGTTCTTCTCCAGGATACCCAGTTGCAATTATTCTGTCATCAGATCTTCTCATGACATGACCATACTAACGCTGTTTTCCAGCAGTTTACCGGTGAAAGGAGTCACTTTGATCCATATTAGAACGTGTTTGAATCCTGAATGCTATAAACGTCACACGAATGCAGTCTCGAGTCAGGACTAGGTATAACTATGTAGTTCAATTGAATAAAGTAGCCGTTCTGTTCAGGATATAGACAGTTCCCCGGATGGCTCGCAATCATGCCGCTCTCGTAGGGCCGTGTCGCCGAGGATCGAATTAGGTTCAATTAGACCAACACGCGATCTGTGGTAATCTCTCCTAGAAGATAAGCCGATAAGATTGCGCTTTGCGCTTTTATTTTATTTTATTTGACGAATCGATTAACGTCATACGCTAAGTTAATAATAATAATAAAACTTTTTTTATTAAGATTACTAGATCCATATTTGTTAGTAAACAAACTTATAACTATGTTAGTTTTTACACTATAGGTATTTACAAAATATCATCAGCTTACTACACCAATGACTATCCATCTAATTAGAATGGGGCAGGCAGTTAAGAAACCAAGAAAAAATGTTTTACAAAATATTTATACCTACTTTCTTGAGCTTCATGTAATTAAAGTTTAAAAGTAAGAAATATAACAGTCATACTATCGTTAACATTGATCGATAACTATAAAAATTAGGTTGTTCATAGGTTGCGAGCATTGAAAACGAGGTGCCGCACGGTCACCTCTCAGTCCTAAGTGAGCTAGCATCTGAAATACTCGAAGGATATCGACGAAAGAAACTGTATTTCAGAAAATAGAGTAGGTATAATCTAAGGTTAGATTAGATGTTAAATAATAATGAGTTGGCAATATAAGTAAATTGCTACCGCATTACTTCGCAAAAGACTCATCGATTTCACCCAGATCTTTTTGTTTTATAGTAATTTCGTGGTCAGGTTCCAATTGACTAGAAAAGATGGCCGTGGAAATTGAGGATGAGCGGATGCCTTCAAAGATGAGGGGCTTAATTTAAAATTGGCCAATTGAGACATGAATAAAATACAATAGAGCTGTCTCACTACTTCTTTAAACCCTTTGTCGAGTTAAAAACTGTGTTACTATGTCTATAAATAACCTTACAAAAGTCTTTTATTATCAACTCTGCCACTGCAATGAACTTTAAAGATACAATAGGTGGCGCAGTTTGTCTTTAATAAACGTAACTACTTAGAGCGATAAGTTTTTCATATCAAATGTTTTTTCTCGATTCCAAATGAAATGAAATAATGTTTATTTTATGTGCAATTTCAAAGATACAGTTTGCGTATTGTAGTTTTACTAAACCCTACCTTTGCAAGAAATAATAAAAACAAAAAAAAAAAACAAAAAAATTAAAAAAAACTATTAAAGTTATTAATTACGTTATTTATAAGTTATAATATTAAATGAACGAATCATGAACGTAACAACAACAAAAAAATTGTCGAAATTAAATTCAAATTAATTCAATATTAATTAAAATAAATTTTTTATTAATTAAATTAAAGTCAAAATCATGTCAAACTTAATTAGAATATCAAATAGTATAAAATTCGTAGAAAAACAAAACCAGACGCAACTGTGCACTGGAAGTGGCTATTCTGATCCATCCGGACTGTACCATATTCTAGTATCTTAGTTATTTGTTACCTACATCAATCATTAGACCAATAAATGGTATTGGACGCCATTGTTTGCTTGATATGGAAACCATAACAATGCCCGGACACATTTTGAGCGATGTCCCTTTAATAATAAGTGAACATTTACTCTGCATGTAGATAATTTATTTGTAGCTTTTTTTTTTCATCTCTCTCTCTTTATATTTACTTAACCGATAGTATATGGTTTTGTCTTTTGGTACCCAGCTTAGATATGAAGACCCCCTATCTTCCTGTGGGTGTCATCAAGGCGACTAAGGGATTGCATCAGGTGTATATAAAGACCATTACAGCGAGCCATCCGCCTACCAAGCGTGGTGATTATGGCAAATCTCCCAATGGACAGCTCTCCAAAAGTAGTATTCTATTGGGGAGGCTTATGTCTAGCAGTGGACGTATTTCGGCTGATGATGATGATGATATCTATGTGTATTGACCGGAAGGCCATAACCAGCAGCGGACTTTGACAGGCTGATACAATAAAAATGGTGTCATAGAACCTGAAGGTTATAAAAATTTCGATGAAATATTTTGGTATTGCTCTCATTTTAAATCTAGCTAAAATTATAATGCGATGATAGGGACGTTTGTTACTTAATTACGTCACAACGACTGAAGACTGAACCGATTTTGATGAAACTAGTGCAGTGATAACTTATATTCTTCATTGAAATATATAATTTACCGCAATGAACTGGTAATGTCTGGCTAATCCTACCCTACTAATATTATAAATCTGAAAGTTTGGATATTTAGATGTTTGGACGTTTGTTACTCTACATATGTTCAGCAGTGGACGTATTTCGGATGAGAATGATGATGAATATCAAAATGTGTTAAAAACATCCTACTTCCTACTAATATTATAAATATGAAAGTTTTTACATTTGGATGTTTGTTACTCAATCACGCTTCAACCACTAGACGAATCGGGATGAAAAATGGCACACATATAGGTTAGGTCCTGGAATAGGACATATGATAGTTTTTATCCCGAAAAAACATCTCATTCCTACGGGAAATACATAATAATTTGTGATGTTAAGTTGTCCACGCGGACGAAGTCGCGGGCAACAGCTAGTAAATAATAAAAGCTAGTGAAGAATCATTCGACGCAAAAAAAAATAAACGCTGTAAACCATATCGATGTAAAAAATTTGTTATTGCAAATTCGAAAATAGAAAAAAAGTTTACGTCGAATAGTATAGATCTCATGTCTCTACGGTTATTAGAAAAGACACTGGCCCCAGACCATTCGACGTAGATTTTTTCTCTGATTTCGAATTTGCAATAACAAATTTGTTACATTAGTTACAGAGTTTATTTTTGCGTCAAATTATAAAATCTTATATGCAGCATTTTATTTTGCCCCAGATTACCGAGACAGCGTGGGAAGCTACGCCCTTTGTAAACAAATCTAGAACTCGAGTATTTAGGTCTAAGATTTTATTGAAGCAGGACTTTCTGTCCTAGATTATATTGACGAGGTAGCAGGACTTCTATACTGAACTATCCGTGTCCGCCGAAACATGTAGTGCAGCATTTTCTTCTAGCCTTGCTCAAAACTAAGTGAAAATCCCTCCCTCCCCTTCCCTCTGCCTACCACCTCCCTTCATACTCCACCTTCCCTGCATCCTCTTGCCCTTGCCGAATTCAAACTTATTCTGCGTCTAATCCCGCATCATATCATTCTTCTATATTGTAAATGTAAGTAATTTTTTAAGAGTATATCTTGTTCGTAATATTTAGAAAGGCAGCTTATAGCTGGTGTTTCCATATCATTAGTCGACTTTATTATTTTCTTTTAAGAAATTGTCTAGTGTGTTCTTAAACATGTTTATTGATTGAAAGCTTACTAAACGGAACCTACCGTCAACAATTCAATCGTAATGAGATGGAAATCTTAGAAAATATTTATTAGTAATTAAATAAAACCTAATTAACTTACACTGGGGCGAAGGCCTATGTCCAGTAGTGGACGTCTAATGGCTGATATGAAGATGATGAAGTTACATTAAAATAGAAATACAGTTACTAATGCACCAGACAAAAATTATGATTGTGTCATGTGTTTGCATACTGGATGGTTTTAGGCTCATGTGTTATTTATTCAGTTTGCTGATACATTGTTTTCCATTTAAATTCTAAGAACAATTTGTTTGTAAGTCATAAAGTTTTTGTACGTACCTAAATATTAGTAAAAATAAACTTAAACACTTGTCTAAACCCAAACAAGGATTTTCTCCTGTGCTATGGGAATTAAACAAGGATTGGACAATTCACAAATATAACATCCAGACCGGGAGCAATTTGTACAAATCGTATAAAGTTGTCTGTATCCGGTGGGAATCGAACGTCTCGTCTCGGTAACAAACGTCATACATCATCTAAAGACCAAGCCACTAGGCCAACGACGCTGTCAGTAAGATACATTTGCTAATTTACATTCTGTCGTAATCTAGTCCGATGGCCACCTGATGATGAGTGGCAGCTGGTTTGCATGTACACCGGTACCTTTGTCTAAGCTTGAAAGGCCACTAGTACTTTATAACCCCTCAGAATGCAGGCATCACGTCACGTCAAGGGGTATCAAGGAGCGAAAAGCGGGCGAAGGTAAGTCGCTCTGCGACACTGGATTGCGCAAAATGGCGATACATCGTTTCTGCCTGCTCTGGGACCAAGGCGTGAGCATTATGTTTGGGACTGGATAACTGGTGTGAATGTATGAGATATTTATTATTATTTATTATTATTATGTATGTATGTATGTATGTAGAATACAGACTCAAAGCCTTGTAAACTGAAATAAAAATGTGGTCAACTAAATGGCATTTTGTCTTGCAAGATGTATGTTAGCTAAAGTAATCATTTTTTTATGATCTATTGAAAAAAGCGGCCAAGTGCGAGTCGGACCCGCCCATGAAGGGTTCCGTAGCAGCAAGTAACATAATATAAAAGTTATAGTAGTTCGTTGTAACTTTGATCGATGTTTTAATAATAGTATTGTGGTTTACGATTTATGACGTATTAAAAAAAACTACTTACTAGATCTCGTTCAAACCAATTTTAAGTGGAAGTTTGCATGGCAATGTACATCATATATTTTTTTTAGTTTTATCATTCTCTTATTTGAGAAGTTACAGGGGGGGGGGGACACATTTTACAACTTTGGAAGTGTCTCTCGCGCAAACTATTCAGTTTAGAAAAAAATGATATTAGAAACCTTAATATTATTTTTGAAGACCACTCCATAGATAACGTATGGGTTTGATGAAAAATTTTTTTTTGAGTTTCAGTTTTAAGTATGGGGAACCCCCAAAATTTTTGTTTTTTTTTCTATTTTTGTATGAAAATCTTAATGCGGTTCACAGAATACATCTACTTACCAAGTTTCAACAGTATAGTTCTTATAGTTTCGGAATAAAGTGGCTGTGACATACGGACGGACAGACAGACAGACAGACATGACGAATCCATAAGAGTTCCGTTTTTGCCATTTGGCTACGGAATCAGGATCTAGTTAACAAGTTGGTTTTATGCAAGGGGACAAGAGTTAGTTCAAGGGATAAATATCTTGGTGCGCTCGTATGGAGTTAAGATGGCTGTACATGGTTAACAAGATCTTGTTCAAATTAAACAATTATTTTTAACAACAGTGTATACTTTTACTTATCATCAGCTGAAACAACTGCAATGCTGAACATAAGCCTCCCCAATAGAATGCCGTTTTTTGTGGACTGTGGGGGATTTGTCGTTAATACAGGCTGATTGATGATCGCAATGATCTTAATATACACAGGAGAATGCTCCTGCCCGTCCTTAGTGCACCCTAGTACTATTCAGAACGAAACATAACTATATATGTATTGTTTGGTGACACAAATAGGCAAGAGGGTACACCGGGTACTGGGTGTAGCCTCTTGCCTATTAAAAACGTCAATCATATACAGAGTCTTACACCTCATACCATGAAGCAAAATAATTTTTCGAAACTCATAGTTGCACTTCAAAGTTTTTACACTAATTGGTTATTAAATTAGATAACAGATGCACATTAAAATCATCTGTTATCTAACTTAATAACCAATTTGATTAGATTAACACTAATTGGTTATTAAATTAGATCAGTTGCACATTAAAATCATCTGTTATTTAATTTAATAACCAATTAGTGTCAATCCTGAAGGAAAAAACTTTGAGGTGGAACTATGGGCTACGAAAAATTCTTTTGCTTCATGATATGAGGTGTATATTAATACAAACAGAATTAAAAACACATTGGTATAATATTTTTTATTTTCCCCCGAATTACGTCGAAGCCCAAAAGGAGGGGTAATTGAAGATTTTCAGTTGAATATAAACCAGTTTTGATGAGCTTTTAAAGTACTAATATTGAAGATATTGAATTTTGGTATCCATTTCCTTAAAGCAACGAGTTCTCGATCACAACGAAGCCAAATCTACTATTGTCCAACTGAAAAGTCATCTTTAAGCTTCAAAGTCCTTTAAACTTCAAGGGCTGAAACAACAGATCTGATCACAAAGGAGGTCTGCCAGATGCAATAAGCTAAAACACTTGACGACCTCTTCGTTGACACAATGCGACGGACACACTGCTCTAAAGATCATAAAGCATGTTCACCAGCTTTTTTTGTGTCAGAAATCAGACATTATAATAATGCTACTGCAGCGTTTACAAGCTTTAATCCCTATTTACTTATTAACATCACAATTAACGAAAACAAACAAAATAGAGCGAAAATGTACGGGGCGCTGTAGCAAATATATATATTCCTTTATTGCATAAATGTTTACAAAAAGGCATTAAATAAAAGTATACAAAGGGTGGACTTATCTCTATAAGAGATCTCTTTCAGCCAACCCCCACTGTGAGAAAAGCTAAAACAAGCAGGAGATCAAAAAAATTGCATGGACATTGAAGTTTCATTTTAAGTACGGTCGCAAAATGAAACAATACAAATAATATATTTTGTGAAATTATAACTTAAAATAATATGCTTGAATTCAAATGACTAAAAACAAACATGATTATTTGTTGTAGTTTTTATCTTTGTGTTGATTTATAGATACCATTGTATCTCTCACATTTTAATAAAAACTGCTATCTTAACTCTTTTGTAGAGAAATTTGCTCTTACTAAGCTTAAACATCCGTACACGTGTAACAGACTCTAATTTCACTCATTAAAGAATTTTAAACTTGTCACGTGCGTCCCTTATCACCGGTAACCAAACAGTAACTGATGTGTGAGGAACGCCGAGCCAGCAGCGGCTAGAAGTGGCTACAGGAGTGGTCATACTGCACTGTGGCCCAGACACCCAGTACGTTGCATATCACTTTCGGATGGGAATTAGGGTAATAATAACATAATATTTTAGTCCCACAGCTATATATAACAGTTCCTTGTCTATACGTCTATTCGCTAGCTTTATTTTCGTCACATAGCTCTTTTTTATTCATACATCCCAAACGCGCGATTTCGTTCTTTCTGCTCGATTTAATGTGACGATAAATTGTGTATGTACTCGTATGTTTGTTTCCCTAAGGAACGCCCCGTGTGTCCCCAAGCATTAAATATTCTCTTTGATCTCAACAGACACGTCCTTTACAACCATTTCTTTGTTTGTGCCGATGTTTTGCCAAAAGTTTTCACCTTTTGTTGTTCTCAGAAAAACAACAGGAAAACTCTTTGTCTTTTCTTTTAAATACCAGCTTTTTTCTTCTGTTTATTGAGGAAAATCATGGACAAAAGATTTAAGAGAAAGTACTGCTAAGTAACTTATATCTCTGCAGCCTATTCAGAAACAAATCCTTTTATATAAGACGATTTTACGCTTGACGTCATTCGCATCTGACTGTAAACAGCGATGTGGCAGACGATGGAACGCGTTTACCCGGAGATGGTTGTTTTTTTACATAGAATACCATATTAATACCATATTACAATAATTATTACTACGTACTAAGGCTCGGAAACCGATTAAAATTCCATACCATTGGGTTAATATCCTGAACTGAATTAATTTCAGTTTATGGTTTCGTTCAATTAACCGGTTAATAAAAATAAGAGATCTCCAGTCTATTCCGTTCAATGATGGCAATTTACCGGTTTGGCGTGACAAATTAAGCGGTTTAAACATAGAAGTTAGACGCGAACTCACTGCGCCGACGAAAACACAATAACAACATGAAAACATGAATAAATAAGCCGAAACGAATAAACGTTACCTAGGCCGGACAATAAAGATTCGCTATAGGGTATTCATTTCAACGGAATCATATCTAGACTTGATTCACGACTACATGCACACAGGTACACACAGATAAAATCAAAGGCATCAGAAGCAATGTAATCAACAAAAACACTTTCAGAAATAAATATAAGAAATATCTAGTAAACTCATCAATCTTTTTGCGCTAATATCAAAATTATAAACTTTATAATTTGCTTTGCTATTCACCATTGCGTATTTAGTATTCTAATTCTCTGCCATAGATGTGTATAAAGTAAGGGAGCAATTTCTGCCAACAAACTGTATTATACAGTTTGGCGGAGTTATTGTATTTGTATTTTTTGGAGAGAAGAATAAATGATTTTATTATTCTTATTAAAGTTGAGTTCGTACCTTAATAAGCTCAGGTAGGGATTCGGCAAATCAGACATTCCCCTTTGCCAAAATACAAGACCAAACGGTCATGAGCGGTATCGGCGTGTACGAGAGGTAATGAATGTATTTTTCGATTTGTTACGTGTGTTTCGTAGCGAAACCTGAGAATATGTGCGTGGATCCCCTCGCGGAAAATGACAGGATATTCCGCATCGGAAGAAAACACTGGCGCGGCGGCCTTGAGTGCGTTCGTACCTACATACCGGAGGTTGCGGGTTCGAATCCCGCTAGGGGCAAATGTTCGTATGATGAATATGAATGTTTGTACCCAGGTCTTGGTTGTTTATATATTTATTTAAGTATGTGTATCCGTTATCTAGTAACATAGCACAGGCTTTGCCTAGTTTGGTACTGGATAATTGGTGTGAATGTCTGAAATATTTATTTTATTTATTTATTTAGTGTGCCTGATTCCACGCTCAAAACAGGCATTTGAAAATATTGTCCACGAAAAAAGAGAATTTTAATGATATGCAATTAAGTCGTCGTTTCGTGCCGGATTGAGCAAAGTAGGTCCATTGGACTCAGTTTTGTGTGATATGTGCAGTATGCAGTCGCATATCTCTCCTTAGTCGTTTTATATGCCTAGTATTCTAATGGTATAGATGTAGCCTTGAATGTAGTTAAGATTTGCCTATATTTTTTATAACAGTTGCACAAACTGCATCGAACAGTGACTATTTGATAGCTATTTTATCACAAAACGTGTCCTATTCAGAACATACAATAAGGTCTATTGTTGCAACACGAATGTCAATTGAGGCGGTAGCGGGGTGTGGACACCCAACAATAATAATAGGTAGGTACCCAGTCGTGGTTATGTAATCCAAACTAATATAATGACATATTTATATATAATCGAAACTCATATCGACGCCCCAACAGAATAAAAGCGCAATCGCAAAAAGTCAATTTTATAGGAGAGCAAAAAAACAGTAATACTTTTTTCTGTAATCTCGCTCATTCTTTGAGGCCTGTTTCCTATGCTTTCCTCTTTAATTTTTATTGGTGATTCTACCTTTTTATCGCTCTATAAACTCTTAAGTCTCTATGACATCTAAAACACCCAAGAATATCTTCTTGCATAGGTAAAACTTATTTATCTACTTCTTCCAGTATTTTTTTCGCTATTAACGTTATTAACATGTTGTCCTCTTACTTGATGATCTTCATTCTCTCGAACTACATTTTCAGCTGCTAGATTTTTTTATCAATTCTTTATTTTGTTCTCTTACTTGAATATGTTCATTGTTTCGAACTATACATGTTTGCGTTGAGAATATTCACAATGTTTAACGAGAATAAAGGAGTTAAGTGTACATGCGTTCAAAGTTTATGAATTTTCATACGAAAAAAATACGAGTAATACATTTTTACTCTTTTATTCAGTTCAGGTAAGAAGAGGTAAGGTTGTCTATCACCGTTATTCGTCTAGATCGCGATAAATTTCGATAGAATAAAGTAAAATTCCTTAACATCTTTCTCAAATTCAACTGTAAAATTCTAAAAAAAAATCCAACATATATCATTCGATGCCTATTATCAAATAATGAAATAAGAAAATATTTCGGTAAAGGACTTTACGTCTTTATTCTGTTGGGGCGTCTATATAGTAACCCTGCTACTAATTATAATTAATTTAAAAAAAAAAATTAAAAAAATATAATTATAGCATTTCATAGATTGCACCAGCCAGTGCACTAGTCGAAGACATGTCACCAAAGACGTTAAATCGATTTTATTTATTTATTTCTTTATTTATTTAACAATTTATTGCACACACAAAAGAAAAAACATACAAAACAATAAAAATTAAATAATTTTTCTGTTACGTGTACTTTTATTTAAC
This sequence comes from Esperia sulphurella, assembly GCA_947086405.1. NCBI lineage: Eukaryota > Metazoa > Arthropoda > Insecta > Lepidoptera > Oecophoridae > Esperia > Esperia sulphurella. The sequence goes on from OX352266.1 coordinate 14,896,127, forward strand.
CAAAAATGTTATTAATTCAATGGTTATTTTGTTTTAAATTTGTATTGAAACATGTATTCATGACATTCTCTAATTTCCATACACCTCATCGAAACTCTTATAGTCGAAAGCTGTTTCATCGAAGACGTCGAATTAAAAGTGAGAACTTTATTTTAACAATAATTTCATAAATTGGATGGTTTATTTTATCGAAGAATGTTGTATGAAACACATTTTCATGATATTTGCTATTTTCCCCACGTCTTCGAAACTCGTATTGTCGAAAGCTGTTTCACCCAAGCGATTGTGTGACATGTGATTTATTCTATGGTTCATTTTACAAAAAAAAGCTTGAAATTGATACATATTTTCATGATTTTCGTTTTTTTCTATCTAAACTCATTGTTAAAGCAGGTATATTTCATGTCGAAGACATTTAACTCTGCGTGTAAACGTGAGGTGTACTCGTAAACTATCTCTGACTGACATAGGCCTTTGCTCATTAGAGATACTATATATGGTCCATATTGACCAGACGCGTTAGATATCATTGTACTAGATCTGACACCGAGGATCGACACGTGCAAGGTGGATGCCCAGCGCCGCCAGATGTACCGACGACCTGAAGAAGGTAGCCGGAAGCGGCTGGATGCGGAGGGCGGAGGACCGGGTGGGGTGGCGTTCATTGGGGAAGGCCTATGTCCAGCAATGGACGTCTACGGGCTGATATGATAAGACCTGACACTGGTGACGTTGCTGTTGGTATATAACAGAATGATAATAATTATTTAACATTCATTCCTTAAAATTAAAATAAAAAAGGTGTACAAAGGTGGACTTAACTCTGTTAGAGATCTCTTCCAGACATCCTTCACTATGGGAAAAATTAAAAATGCATGGATATACTGAAATATCTACTGGAATGTGTAAAAATTGTTTTTGAAATGTAAACATTGTAGGTCGACTACCACATGTCATGTTTGCAACAGAAAACGTTGGTAAGTGCAAAATAATTCTATGTTGCTATTGTATTTGCTCTATCTGCTGTCTAACAATAGCAAATTATAGTCAGGGACGTTTTTCAGTGACGTGGGTTGGTATATGCTTGCAAAAACTAGACTAGACAATAGAGGAATATTTTTTTTTGCCGCAAACAGGGAGACAGGCTGACTTTGTAGTGTTTCTCTAGTGACTTCATCCACGTCGAAACCTAATTCACTTGACCTTGGTTGGGTCCACTGTTGGACCTTCCCCAATGAACACCACTACCCGGTCCTCCGCCCTCTGCATCCAGCCGCTTCCGGCCACCTAAAGCTGCATGGAAGAAATCGCAAAAAGCGATAAGACCGCCACTTTACTATATATTTCTGTAATTTGTGTGCAATTCCTTCACTCACGATGATGCGAAACAGAGTCATAGTTGAATGGACTGGTCAACGTGTCTGCCTAGCCCAGTACTGGATCTATAGGTCATATAGGTATTGTTACCATCTTTAAAATCTGCCAACCAGGATTATTAGATAATATTTTATATCTCTCTTTTTGAGGCACTGTGACAATAATAGTTATAATACAAGAAATAAAAATAAACTTGTTTTACCAGGTTTAAGACTAAGTAAGGTCAGTAAATCGTTCACGGGGCAATGTATACGCTTCTACAACAAACTACCAGAGGAAATCTTAAATATGACGGACAGAAAGTTTAAGATTCACATTAAAAAACAACTTTGTAAGAAAGCCTATTATAAAGTAAACGATTATTTGAATGACAAAGATGCCTGGTACTAATGTTAATCCAGCTTCGCAAAATCTTTATTAATTGTATGCAAACTTGATTTTTAAAAGATGTGTTGCGTGAAGTTTGTTGCGCCGTTTCTTCTTCACAGCGCTAACACCTAGGAAGCGGTAGTCGATAAAAAAAATAACGTGTATAAATGTACCAAGTGTACTCATATGCAATAAATGATTTTGACTTTGACTTTGACTTTGAGGACAAAAAGCATGAAAACCCCACATTTTGGAGCTTACGTCAATAAAGGTTATTTTTTAAGTTACAAAACTAACAAATTGTTTTCATTTCATACAAATTGAGACCAAATATTGGGCCCGATTCTGAAGGCACACATTTAAACTTTGACAGCGCTAAAATTGGTTTCGTCTTTATCTTCATAATACTGTGTGACAAGGATAGGAACAGTTTTAGTGCTGTCAAATTTTAACGTTGTGCCTTCAGAATCGAGTCCATTGTGTATGTTAATTAATATGTTAACGTAAAGAAATAAAACAGAATCTTCGTCCCGGCGGTGCTCCGGCGGCGAGCAGTCACTTGAAAACTTAAAACCCGGACTACAAATGAAACCTGGACGCTCCCCGGAGGCCAACAAGTAAACTAGTAGAAACCCGGGGAAACCCTACGTATAGGCCGCTGTCTAGGCAGTAGGTAGAAAGCACCCCCACACATATACTGTTTTGATAACCTGCTATTGTAGATAATCAAAATCAAAATATGTCAAAATATTTATTTTCAAAATTGGAATATGTTATTTTCTTTTTGACGTCAAATTCTGCCTAAAACCACTCCACTTCCACCTGTATAACCGAGGGGAAGAAGTGGCAACAAACCCAACGGCACAGGGCCCTACCTTTGATTTATCTTATTCATTACAATCATTAAGTCTATCTATGCTGAGCCATCAAGCACTCCATGGACTTTTATCATTTAAGTAGTCATCTAACTTATAGTAGACTTTCTTGCACAGATTAACTTTTATAGATAGATATCCTGGATATACTTCGTAAGAATTATTAATTGAAGCAATAAATACAAAATAGCATAAATAAGTATTTAATTGGTTCAATTAATAATTCTTACGAAGTATATCCAGGATATCTACAATAGCAGGATATCACAACACACACTCCTCACGCACACGCACTCAACTATCATTGCGACGACGACGTAGATTGTAGATTATTTTATTTATTCCTATTTGGTCGTAAATTTCTATCAAATTTTTATTTCTGTACCTTCCCACTTTTGTCTACTTTTATTACCCTATGCAATAATGTTTATGTTTATATATTAGAAATCTGTTAATGGCTAATGTTTAATTTATATTATACTGTATTATATATTTTTGTAAATTAGCTGTAGGTTTCAGAATGAATAATGTCAAGGGACCTATATTTAAAAAAATATATATAAATCCGGCACTAGCCAAGTCTTAGTAGAGCGTTGTCACAGCTCTACACAAAGGTAGGTACGGATGTGGCATATTTATGGTTTTCTTTGTTAACTGCTACAGTAATAATTACCTCATTGTAGGCAAGATCCAAGGTTGGAGTCCATAATTTACATATTTTTGTCTCCGAAGTCATTAGGGCAAACAACAGCCATCATTACCCACTGTGACTTCATACTCTATTATGACATTTCTACAACTCGTCGAGAACTATCAAGAGGCCTACTCCATTTCGGACATCATCAGGTTATTTTTGTCTCCACTGCAGGAGCACAACCCTCTCTCATGTGCTGGAGACAGACGGAGGATTTGGCCTACACTCCCCGCGCTGGCCAGACGGTTTGGGGAGGCCCGATTGATGTTTTATAATGTATTCCCTCAGTCGCCTTGTACGACATCCACGGGAAGAGTTGGAGTGCTTCTATTCTACTCTACCGGAAACCACACGGCAAGCATAAATCAACAATCTCTATGTACTACTAGATGGAGCGTTTCATATATTCACTCTGTTCCACGCAACTGCGACTCCGGAAGCCGCTATTTACCCGTAGTGTCAATATTTCATCATCATCAGGTTATTTTTGCCTCCACTGCAGGAGCATAACCCTCTCTCATCTGCTGGAGACAGACGGAGGAATTGGCCTGCACTCCCCGCGCTGGCCAGACGGGTTGGGGTTGATGTTTTATAATGAAAGTATAGATGGTGTTAATTATTCGGTTTTATGTGATAAATTTGCCGTGTGGCCACCCCTATCTTTCCCGTGGTTGTCGTCAATCCTGAAGGAAAGAACTTTGAGGTAAAACTATGAGCTACGAAAATTTATTTGGCTTCATGGTATGAGGTGTTGGTATGTATAAGTATTAACTATTATATCTTCCAAATAATGTTGCAGGTTTTATGTATGGTTTGGTATGGTGTTAATCAATACTGCTTTGCATCTAAGGTTAACTGGTTGAAAATGTTGTATTATTTTGTGCAATAAATTAAAAAAAAAACTTTCATAAACTTGCTGTGAAGTTTATGATATTTTTTTAATAACAACTAGATTGCTATTAGAAATTATTATAAAATTATACACCCAATAATCAAGTTCATAATTTTTACACAATTTATATTAAAGACAAACTAAGAAGAAAATACAGATAATAGTAGATAAATAGGATATTTGAATAAGAAATATTACTATAGTGTTTTAATGTACAATTTAAATTAAACTTAATAAAGTTTGCATACATCTGTGTGTATTGAATGTGTAGTGTATGAGTAACTGTGAAGGGAGGGGGTGTGTTGGTGATGTGTGTGGTATGTAGGAGACAATGGCACAGCGCCACTATAAATAAAACGAAACAAATAAGAATTTATGAAATTCATTCGTCACATTAACGCCATCTACTTTAAAAGACTCGTACCTCCGTCTTCGTTGGTCTTGCAGCGCAATCTTTCATTGTCATAATTATTATCTTGAACTGAATAGTTCTGCTACTAACTGGTAGATGTCACTGAAACAAGGTATAATGACCATGATCCACGGAGAAGTCATCGCATAATTCATCATCAGTCTGTATAGATCGTACAGTTCACGACGGCGCGCCACACTCCTATACATCGCTTATATTAAATTATAGGTACGAGTATGTGTTATGTTGTTTAAATCCCAAAAATAGTTTCTTAGGCAGATCCTACTAATATTATAAATGCGAAAGTTTGGATGTTTTGATGTTTGTTGGTCAATCACGCTTCAACCACTGGACGGATCGGGATGAAACTTGGCACACATATAGGTTAGGCCCTGGAATAGAACATAGGGTAGTTTTTATCCCGAAAAAATATCCCATTTCTACGGGAAATACATAATAATTTGTGATGTTAAGTTGTCCACGCGGACGAAGTAGCGGGCAATAGCTAGTAAGTAATATTTTAATGAATGCTCCAGCTCCAGTGCATGAAAAGGTTCATGAATGTGAGTGAGGCTAGTGAGGTGTGTCGGGATCGCGCAAAGTGGCGATCCATCGTCTCTGCCTACCCCTCTGGGACCAAGGCGTGAGCATTATGTATGTATGTAAGCTCCAGACACGGCACTCAATCAAAGCGATCGGACGGGGATTAGTCCCATAAGAGCGCACGGGACGAACGTAGACCTACAATTAGGGTTCCTTAGTTACTGATTCTGTGTTATACTGACATTCGGATTAGCCCCCCGCGTCCTACTAGCGCACACCTCTCACCAACGATCTCTATGTACTACCAGATGGAGCGATACAAACAATCGCTCGGTTCCACGCAAGTAGCCACAACTGTTTCACATTCACTTTGAAACTTGTGCAGTTACTACTCAGAACATTTAATTATTTACTAAATATTGACATTATTTAACCGTAGCGTCAATATTCAGTAATAATTAAATGTGCTGAGTAGTAACTGCACAAGTTTCATTGTGAATATGAAACAGTTGTGGCTACTTGTGTGGAACCGAGCGATTGTTTGGAACGCTCCATGTAGTAGTACATAGAGATCGTTGCCTCTCACGAAAAGTAACGGGGTGCGCCATCGTGAATTGTATGTTCTATAATGTATTTTGTAATGTTTTAAAATTTTTTTTTGTTTCATATTTAGTCTAGTCTGTGTAGCTGTAGATACGCTATAGTACCATGTTTATGACCATCCACTAAATCGGCCATTGACCTGTCCGGCGGCCAGTGACCCTTTGTTGCTAATGGTGTGGTGATGTACTGTACGTATTGAAATTGAAATATTGAAATTGAAATATTCTTTATTTTGGATCCTAGGTACATAAAGGATTACATGTGTTCTGTTCTGACAGAGCTCAGCTATGTCCCGCCACGTGGGCATACAAAATATTTCTATGGCATTATAACGTAGTCTACTTATAGAATGCGATCGCCTTCCATTTGCCGGGTCCGAGGGTTCAAACCCGGGCTCGGATAAGATCCTTAGAAAATTCTGGGGTCCGTCAGAACGGTAACACTTTTAAAGGCGTGAAAACACGAAAAAGATGAATAAAAAGAAATTCAAATATATTTCTAGAAAACTATTTTAAACCACATTTTACTGACGTCACTCCAATGATATTCTTTGAGTAACTTACTAATCTTTTTCGCATTATTACTAATATGCATTGAAAAAAAAAACGGCAACGCAAGCTAATGAGCTCGTAATACTGGAGTAGCTCATCTATGATCAGTCAGAAGACAATTGCGTGCGACGCCTTTAAAATGTCAAAGCATTCTTTTAAAATGACAGATAAATTAGAAATTAAACTGACAAAGGGTCCGATTCTGAAGCATATAAAATTTGACAGCGCTAAAATTGGTTTCGTCTTTATCTTCATAATACTGTGTGACAAGGATAGCAACAGCTTTAGTGCTGTCAAATTTTAACGTTGTGTCTTCAGAATCGAGCCCAATTGACTTATTAATGTGCGTTAAAAATAATTTATAATTGCGCATGAAACACTTTCGATAGGAAGATTTTGCTCAAAATTCATTCATTAGTTCTAGAATAGAATAGAATATTTATTTATTGGCTGCAACAAAACACATACAGTGCAACATTACACATAAACAAAAATAATATACAACTAAAAGTCGGCTGCACACGCCGGGATCACGTCACACGGCTACTATTCATTCAACGAACTTTTATGGAGAAAAGCTCATCTGACTACATCATTAATTCCAAATATAATAATATATGTGTGAAAGAGGTGTTGTCCATGGCACCAAAGTTTGGACTAATTAAGTTACGTTGGCACTACGTACGAGTACGAGTTTTACTTTATTGTTTTTAAGTTGGTAGCATTGTATTGTTAAAGCAATGGCGACTACAATGAAAGTACTAGTGCAGTGTTTTTCTGTTAATTTTGATTTATAATAAAAGTAGTAAAAGATCTGAGGCGTTTTCCATATTCCACCGTCCCACATTATATTTCATATTCTAATTATATGTTGCCAATCCGAAACCGCAACTTAATTTTATAATGTAGATAGAAGTTGGATGCTCTTTGCCACGTATTTCCATTTGTAAAATAAATTATAAAACAAAATGTAAACAAAACAATGGGCCCGATTCCGAAGGCACATATTTAAAATTTGACAGCGCTAAAATTGGTTTCATCTTTATCTTCATAGTACCTACTGTGTGACAAGGATAGCAACAGTTTTAGTGCTGTCTAATTTTAAGATTTTACTTCAGAATCAGGCCCATAATAGGCTCGATTCTGAAGCCACAATGTTAAAATTAGACAGCACTAAAATTGTTGCTATCCCTGTCACACAGCATTATGAAGATAAAGACGAAACCAATTTTAGCGCTGTCAAATTTTAAATGTGTGCCTTCGGAATCGGGCCCAAATGAAAACTTAACCTAGAGTTATATCCCAAAATGTTAAAATAAATGAGTATGAGAGTGTATACTAGACATTAATTCATTAATCCTAGCGCCTGGTTACCCACGATCGGCAGAAATGACGTCGTCGAGTCACTTTACAAAAATGCGGTCCTGACCGGTGTGGGTACTGGTCTAGCTACCTCATTAACGTTTGTTTTAGTTGGACGTTTATTTTTAACCAGTAGATTACCGTACTTAATTACTGCGGCTATTTATTTATAATATCACACGCTTTTCGTTGAGGCAAACAGTAAGGAAACCTGCATATGCCAAAGAAGAAATTCTATGGCGCATGTGATCAGGTAGTCAGGAGTTTTGCACAGTAGATCTTGAAGTCGGTCGAAGGTCGGAAAGTGACGAAGATAAGAATATTGGCTATTGCTGATATATTGTAATTTGATAATAGTGATAATTAAATTAAAACATTCGCTACTCGCGGAGCTACATAAATAATAATCATTATAAAAGAGTAGAAAAACAAAAGTAAAGCGAATCTGTATATTGAAGTAAGACCACCGAAAATATAATTAAAACATCTGTCTGTATGTATGTAGGTATGTACGGGCTAATCTTGGAAACTACTGAACAGAATTTGACGACGTTTTCATGTTTCATAGCTTTGAGTTCGGGACACAATCTGGTATAAGTCATATCTCAATAAAATGTCAGGAGACTGATCTACAAGTTGACCTCTCATTTCATATCATTTGTATGAAAGTGTAGTTCAACATTACTGGACGGCGCAAAAACTTGCCACAAGGTGACAGAAAGGATTTAAAGCTCATTTATAGTTTTATTTATTTATATTTTGGATGTTGTATTCCAAGGTATTTCAAAGTCTCGATACAAAAGTTTGTTATTCTGTTTAGGGGCCTTTATTAGATAGACAGACAATACAGTTGGATAAGATCAATTTCTATCGTTCACATCTCGAGATCCGACGAATAACGAGTGTGACCGACATAACCGAAAGAATTAGTAAGCTGAAGTGGTAGTGGGCGGGTCACAATCGTCGCAGTACCGACGACCGTTGGAGCAGATAAGTTCAAGAGTGGAGACCGCAGATCGCCACGCGCAGGGAGGGACGCCCCGCCGTCGCCAGGTGGATCGACGACCTGAAGAAGACCGGAAGACCTGAAGGGGACCGGGTGTGGCGGCGTTCATTGGGGAAGGCCTATGTCCAGCAGTTTGACAGGCATTTTGTTATACAGTTAATTGGATATGCAAAATAGATCTCAAGGATAAGGGAGGGTTTTCAACGTGGTGGGAAGGGGATGGGGAAGGAAAGACCGAAGGGCTTATTGAAAGGGAGAATGGGAGAGGGAAGGAAATATCACCTACGAATTTTTTTAAATGCAATAAAAACTTCTTGCAGAATATTAAACTTCAATAAATATTAAAAAAAAAAAATATATGATAATTATATGATAATCTTTTAATTCATGATAAACATGAAGTAAATGTCAGCTTTATTTAAAAACTAGCTGTGCTCCCGCTTCCGCTCCCACTCATACTCCTGCTCCTGCTCCCACTCCCACTCATACTCACACTCAATATTACCGAACATTTAAAATTATACTTATTTGTTAAATTGCATACTAACCTTTCCTACTATATAACCTTACATAACTTTTGATTGAATAAACCGATTGCGATGATATAAAGCCTATATGTTACTCCGAATTAAGTCCTATATTTCTGTGAAAATTTCATCTAAATCGGTTCAGTAGTTTAGAAGTGATGCGTGCACAAACTAACAGACAAACAGATAGGACAATTCGCAAATATAACATCCAGACCGCAACTAATTTGTAAAATTGTACAAAGTTGTCTGTCTCCGGTGGGACAATCACCCCAAGTCAGCCCTTTAATTCGGTCCCCCATTATAGGTCTACTATATTTTATGAACAAAAGGTATTAATGTTACCTGGCATTCTTTGTGTAAATAAACATACGAATGGATGGAACTGTTAGTGTATATAGATAGTTGCAAATAACCTCTTGCAGTGCGTGGGAGTCACTTGCCATTATGTCTGCTGCGTATGGTGCATACGCTCTTACAGTATGTAGGTATCTGTCGACACCGGTATTCGATTGGTGTAAGGGACCATTTGTAAAAATTCAGTTTTGTAGTTATTTAGTTGTACATTGGGCCCGATTCTGAAGGCACAACGTAAAAATTTGACAGCACTAAAACTGTTGCTATCCTTGTCACACAGTATTATGAAAATAAAGACGAAACCAATTTTAGCGCTGTCAAATTTTAAATGTGTGCCTTCAGAATCGGGCCTATTATTTGATTACAATATAATCCACCATGCAAAATCAAATTGGTTATCGAAGTAAGCGCTTGCAATAAATTAACTCGGTATTTCCGTAGAAACCCCAAAAGTCCGAGGCCTGTTCCAGGGTTGTCTACTTGACTCAATTGATACTACAATGAAAGAGAGATTTTTACACTAATATCAGGACTGCCGTGTGGTTTCCGGTAGAGTAGAATAGGACCACTCCAACTCTTCCCGTGGATGTCGTACAAGGCGACTAAGGGAATATTTTTTATACAATTATTTATACAATAGGTACCATATTCTTTATTGGACAAACAATATATATGAAGTTTCAATTTTGGATTTTCAACAGTATTTATACGGTCTTATCGCTTTAAGTGATTTCTACCAGACAACATTTTATAATTAAATTGAACTAGGAACAAAAAAATGCAGTCTTAAAATAAAATGTTTGCGCGTAAAATATTTAGCGATCTGTCCCTTACATCAACCCTTACACATTTTGGATGAACTTATAGCTTGTAGACCATAATAATAAATAATCTGAATAAATAACCAGATTTTTAACGTGACTGTAAATTAAAAAAAAACACATATTAAAAAACAGACAATCACACTGTGTCTATCTGGGCGGATGTTTGTTTAGATATCCGTTAGTCTGTTACGCCGAGTACCTTACGTCATAATTCTTCAACAGATTTAAATGTGTGCAACAGTAGTAGTTTTTGCTGGATAAATATTTTTTACATTGCTCTTAAAACCGAGGGGGTAAATACTAGATTATAAAATTAGTAGAACTAACAACGTCCCCATAACAGTTAATCGTATTTATAAACTGCACTGTGACTTGTCGAACGGTTAGCACATAATTTTCTTAACTTTGCTATATCAGTTCGGTTTCTTTCACGTTGTACGACTGACGTGTGTGGACTATGGTTTAACAAACCTGTCAAAATAATGGTCTGTGTACATATGTGTATATTCTGTGCTTATATCTGGAAACTTTACAAAAAATAAAGACATTAATATTTCTTTTTGTATGAGGATTCAAACTAAAAATTAAAAAAAAAAACGCCAAGTTCTATTTTACGTCGGAACCCATTCACACTTTATTTCATTTTTAGTACTAATTTTATTTAATTTTTTAAATAAGGATTTCGAAAAAAACTTATGCCATCTAATATTTTAATTAAAATAAACTATTAACAAGACCTTCTACGAGTATTTTGCAAGATATAGGAGTCAATTTTCAACTGGTGGAATTAGCTGTTTTACTTTTCCACTATCAATAGGCAACAAGGGGTTAGGAGGTGAATAAAATGTTTTTTTTTATGTTAGAGTGCTTAAGTTGGAAAGGTAATTTGTGGTTTGCAGTGCCGAATTGGATTTACTGGTATGGTGCTGTAAGAGTATTTTAAATAAATAAAAAAATATTTTATATACAATACTTGTGCTATACTATACTATATATTATACTAGCTGTTGCCCGCGACTTCGTCCGCGTGGACCACTTAACATTACACATTCTTATGTATTACGTGTTACTAAATCCTAAAAGAAATCTATTAATCTGGTTATGCATTAAAAATATTAATATACATAAAAAAACATACTATCCAATTGAGAACCTCCTTTTTTGAAGTCGGGTAAAAATTAGCGTTCCGGCGGCGGTTTCGCCCGTTGGACCACAGTTTTTTAGGTTTCCGTAGCCAAATGGCAAAAAACGGAACCCTTATGGATTCGTTATGTCTGTCTGTCTGTCTGTCCGTCCGTATGTCACAGCCACTTTATTCCGAAACTATAAGAACTTACTATTGTAACTTGGTAAGTGGATGTATTCTGTGAACCGCATTAAGATTTTCACACAAAAATAGAAAAAAAAAACATTAAATTTTGGGGGTTCCCCATACTTAGAACTGAAACTAAATTTTTTTTTTTATCAAATTCATACGTGTGGATTGGTCTTCAAAAATGGTATTGAGGTTTCTAATATCATGAAAGAGATCTAGTAAGTAGTTTTTTTTTAATACGTCATAAATCGTAAACCACAATACTATTATTAAAACATCGATCAAAGTTACAACGAACTACAATAACTTTTATATTATGTTACTTGCTGCTACGGAACCCTTCATGGGCGAGTCCGACTCGCACTTGGCCGCTTTTTTTTAAATAAAGTTGACATTTACATTTATCATGAATTAAAAGATTATCATATAATCAATAAAAAATTCTTTCCTTCTCCATCCCCTTCCCACAACGTTGAAAACCTTTTCCCCTACCCCTTCCCTCTCCCTACTCCTACCTCTCCCCCTTCCCTTAACCCACCCCTTCCTACACCCTTTATTTACCACTGCCCCCTCATCTTTCCTCTCTTACCCTAATCCCTCTACTCTTTTCCATCCGACTTCCTTCCTCTCCTATTCCCTTTCTATGTTGCATATCCAATTAACTGTACAACAAAATGTCTGTCAAACTGCTGGACATGCCTTCCCCAATGAATGCCACAACGCCCTACAGATCCAGCCGCTTCCGGCCACCATCTTCAGGTCGTCCATACACCTGGCGGCAGGGCGTCCCACTCTAGAACTCGTCTGCCCCAACGGCCGTTCGGTACTACGACAGATGTGACCTTACTTCTGACTTACCATTTCAGCTTACTAATTCTTTCGGCTATGTCGGTCACCTTCGTTATTCATAGGATCTCCTCATTACGAATCATATCCCTCATAGAGACCCCGAGCATTGCCCTCTCTATAGCTCGCAGAGCCACTTGAATCTTGTGGATCAGGCCCACCATCAGTGTCCACGTCTCCGCGCTGTAATCATGACAGGCAGGACGCACTGATTAAAGATTTTTGTCTTTAAACATTGTGGAATAGGTGACGTAAAGACTTGACGCAGTTTTCGAATACTGCCCACCCTAACTGGATTCTTCTGTCAGCTTTTAAAATTGATCCTACCCAACTATATTGTCTGTCCTAGGCAGACGTACTCCTGAACAGCTTCGATATTGACATTGTCGACGATCACCGGTCTAATACAGGGCCACTAATTATCGAATAGCGAACTTTTTGTATCGAGACTTGTGGAAATACCTGAAATACATCAGCTAAAATAAATCTATAAATGAGCTTTAAAACATCTCTGTCACTTTCTGTCAAGTTCTTGCAACGACCAGTAATGTTGAACTACACTTTCATACAAATGATATGAAATGAGAGGTCAACTTGTATATCAGCATCCTGACATTTTATTGAGATATGACTTATACCAGTATGAGGCCCGAACTCAAAGCTATTAAACAGTGAAAACGCCGTCAAATTCTGTTCAGCAGTTTACAAGATTAGCCCGTACATACATACATACATACATACATACATACAGACAGATAAGAAATTTTTTAATTATATTTTTGGACTCTACTGGTCTTCAGTAACGTCCGGGCAGTGAAATTTTTTTTTTAACTTTAATGTACAGATTCGCTTTTCTTTTGTTTTTCCTACTCTTTTATTATATGTATATAGATATACAATACTTGTGCCTTTTATAGTGTTTTTCATGTAGTCCGGTGGACTTTTGGTTGGTTTCATACTTGTAGTAGGAAAGTGACGATTTTTTTTCCCATATTTTATCAATTAAAATAAAATTTGCTAAAAAAATCATGTAACGGGTGCAAGTGCGATCATGTATACAATTGGTGACAATTTACAATTTTAAAAGTGTTGAAGATCAAGATATATTTACGATTAACGTAATCAAAAATAATAGTTAAGTATATCGCGCTACAGGACGTATGTAATAATTTTAATTACGAAACAGGTAGGTCCGGCAAGAAAAGTTAAAAGATATAAACATATTAACCGTAGATAGTTAATTTATTTTTGATAATGTTTTGTTGCCGTGTGGTTTCCGGTAGAGTAGATTAAGAGCACTCCAACTCTTTCCGTGGATGTCGTACAAGGCGACTAAGGGAATACATTATAAAACATCAATCAGGCCTCCCCAACCAGTCTGGCCAGCGCGGGGAGTGTAGGCCAAATCCTCCGTCTGTCTCCGGCAGATGAGAGAGGGTTGTGCTCCTGCAGTGTACACAAAAATAACCTGATGATGAAAGTCTACAACGCAGATACAGATCGCTTTCTTTTGCAAAATATAAATAGTCTTATCTGCTGCCTGACCCCACAGAAGAATACCGTATGCCTTGATACTGTGGAAGTAGCTAAAGTACACTAACCTCGTCAAAAACTGATATTATTATTATTAATAATAATATCTCAGACATTCACACCAATTATCCAGTCCCAAAGTAGGCAGAGCCTGTGTTATGGTTACTAGATAACGGATAAACATACTTAAATAAATATATAAACATACAAGACTTGGGTATAAACATTCATATTCATCATACGAACATTTGCCCCTATTTGCGGGATTCGAACCTGCAACCTCCGGCGTGGCAGTCCGAGAGCTACCCATATTAATAGATTTATAGAAGAGAAAAATACTCGTACTCTAAAAATGCCCGTGGCTTATATCGAAATCTTTTTAACTCGGTGTGTGTGTACATTTCTCATGTAAATTGGTCTTTACCGTTGCCTCGACAGTTTGAAGTGTTGAATGAGTCAACAGTTTGGCCCGCGAACGTGCTTTTGAATATGAGAACTATCTTCTGCATACTGCATGGAATTCACAGGAGCCGCACTTCGAGAGATAAGTGCTAGGAAGTGAACTATAAAAATAGGTATAACGTGGATATAAGTATATACGTATGTTTATTTTATGTGGAATCAATTTGTATAAGAGAGTTTTCAGTACCCAATCCACTTAATTGGCTTCGAGCACCGTTAGTGGACAAGGCTTTGGTACAAAAGACCCCTAAGGGTCGAAGTGTCGCCAGGTCTTCCTGAAGATAAGAATAATATAAAGATAATAAGTAAAAAGCTATTATGGTTACGTATAGAACATACGCCCTCGTTGAGAGTAAGTACCTTACTTATCGTCTGTACCCCAGCAGTGGGGTCATACGAGAGTTCGTGATTAGAAACTAGACGACGAAATAACACGAAATTCGCCCTGTCCCCGGCTTAAAATCGGGTCACCCTCAATCTTCCTGTTGGTCTCACCAATGCTACTAAGAGATTGCACCAGGGACAGGAAGCAGCGTTTTCCTGTGTATATTAAGATCATTACTGCGACCCGCCTGCCAAGCGTGGTGATTATGGCAAATCCCCCAATCGATAGGCCACCAAAAGTAACATTCTATTGTGAAGGCAGTGGACGTATTTAGGCTGATGATCATGATTAAATACGACGTCTATAGACATGCTGTTGCGGTGTGTCTACTGACGTATTCTCCATGAATGTGTTAATAGCTGGAAATTTAATTTGACTGGACAGTATAATGTGGAACAAGATTCCAACTAAATATGAAGATTAAAGTCAAGATAATCAGGTTTGATGGTGCTGTACCAGTGACCTTTTGAAGGAGAAAGTGTTGTGCGGTTTTGTGCAGTGGATGTTTTGCTGTGCGTTCCAATGATGTAACAAAAATATTTGCTGAGCATTGTCAAATTGAGTGATCTTACTGAATTCCTACAAGGAAATTATCGACGAAACCTTTATTATTATAATCGCTGTATATGGCTATTGTAAGTGGGTTAATTTAAATAAAATCCAAAATATAACCTAACCAATTATTTAATGTTATCACACACACACACAATCACATTCACACACTCACTTCTTTTGTTCACACTCACACACTCACACCCTTTTTCTTTTGTTTATGTGTTTGTTTTAAGTTAAAAATGTATATTTTTAATTGTTAATATTTTCAATATTTTCAAAACTGTAACTATTTGCTCTACTATAGGTTAGTATTACTTTAACTTAGTCGTTATGGGGTAGACTCCTGAAATACAGTTTACCTAGTTTGGGAGTCAGGGCTTCATAAATAATGTATCATTATGAAATGAATAAAGTTATGTTTATGTTTATGAATTATCTTATTATGTGTTCGTTTGTTTTTATTCCTTTCTTAGTTAAAACATACCTTTTGATTACTATATTTACTTATTTTTATAGGCTTTTAAAATATTTGTAACAAGTTCTGCATATATTAATCATTAGCTGTTGCCCGCGACTTCGTTCGCGTGGACAACTTAACATCACAAATTATTATGTTTTCCCGTAGGAATGGGATGTTTTTTCGGGATAAAAATTATCCTATGTCCTATTCCAGGACCACACCTATATGTGTGCCATATTTCATCCCGATCCGTCCCGTAGTAACAAACATCAAAATATCCACACTTTCGCATTTATAATATTAGTATTAAGTAGGATGTTTTTAGTTAGCGTTACCGTCCAATTATGACTATAAAATAAAAAAAAAAAATCTTACAAAGTGTCAGCCTGTCTGACACTTTTAACTTGTCTTTCAAAGCTTCTCTATAAGGGTCCCTCCAGCTCCTGCCAGCTACAGTATTTCCGGACAAGTACAACTTGGATCTTTTTAAACTCCGCTCCAGGTTAGGCCTCATCGTCACTATAACTATCAGGTGAGATTGAGGTCAAACGTAAACCCATTAGGAAGAAATAAAAAGGTTTTTACGAAACACTAAAAAATTGAGTCTGTACAGTGATCTTTTTCAAACAAAACCACAGATTACTTAACGGAAACTTAAAAGGCATGCAGAAATGAAAAACTAATCATAATCGATCACCAATCAGCAATCTTTGACATCCAGTCGAAATCGAATCAATGGTCCAAGCCGATACAGTTTATTATCAAACTTGCGCGTGTGTGAGTGGCATCCGAGGCTGCGCCTGCGCCGCGCATACGCCGCTCGCGCAGTCATCGGCCGGCTGAAGTCGGCGGCGACTGGCCGTTCCTAACTCAAACTCGCCAATCGTAGCATCGTTTTCAAATACTGGTTCGCGATCTTTTTAATTACATGCCGTTGACTTGCCGCTAATTGTCTTCAATTCCAGCCAGGTATGTGCTTTGTTTTTTTTATTAATATATAATTGCATTTTAATTAAATTCATTACCCAGTGTTTGTAAGATCTTAAATATTTTTACGATGATACCTACGTGCTTGTTAAGGGACGTGCGAGAACACAAAAGGCATTTTAATATATAATAATTATCTACATACCGTGTAGTCGTGTGGTTCCAAGATTAGAGTAGGACTACTCAGAATCTTCTCGTAGGTGTTGTCAAGGTGACTAAGGGATTGCACCAGAGAAGGAAAGCAGTGTTTCCGTATGTATTAAGATCATTACTGCGATCACCAATCCGCCTGCCAAGCGTGGTGATTGTAGCAAATCCCCCAATGGATAGTCCACCAAAAGTAGCATTCTATTGGTGAGGCTTATGTTCAGCAGTGGACGTATTTCGGCTGATTATTTAAATACAAATGTAACTACAAAATTCACTACAAGAAAATATATAAAACATCATCATCGAAATATCAAATACCTAGATACAATTTAAAGCCAAAAAGTAAGGTACTATGTGATATTATAAAGAAGTGTGCGATTTTTTTAAAACTACATGTAGGTTTGCAAAGAAACCTTTAAGAATAAATAGATTCGTTTAGATTAGATACATACATACACTCACGTCTTGGTTTCAAAGGGGTAGGCAGATACGAACTTCAGCGACTTTCCTAGATTAATATGAACACACTTTACTTGGTCACTCTTTTTTGTTAGTTTGAAAAATCTTATTTTTGTAAGAATGCCATTAATGAATCTAAAATGTTATTATTATCAATAAGGTGGTTTATATTATTAAATACTTTAAAAAGTCGATCGATAAATTGCATATAATGAAATGGAATTCATTTTATAATAAAATATACTTTCTTTGACTACCAACTTGTTTTTTCCTAACTTTACTGAATGATGCACGCTGCTTTCGATATTTAGAATAGTGTCACATAGTATCTTCTTATCTTTATATTGTGAGTATCTTATCCTCTTGGGGGGCCTAGAAGACCTGGCGACATTTCGACCCTTAGGGATCTATTGTGCCAAACCCCTGTCTACCAAACGGTGCCCCAAGATGACACATATGCCTTAGAATTCCTAAGTTTCCTCTCAATGTTTTCCTTTACTGAAAAGCCTGTGGTATTATAAATAAATCGTACGAGTACTTCATTGGCATGGGCGAGATTTGAAACCATGACCTCATGAACGTGAGATGCGTGCACAACCAACTAGGCTACTATATTCTGAGTAAGTTGGTATTTCATTTTTGGATCACCATTTCTGTATTTTCTTGCATTACATTTGATATACATATTTTTGCAACGATGCAAGCCTTTTATGGTTCGTTTTAAATCAAAAGCAGTTTAATATTTATTAATATTATCAATGGTGTCTTGTAGATTTTGCTTTAAGACATGAACCAATTTGTTACAATTTCTTTGCAAAGTTTTCTTTCTTTTATTTTTATGCTTTAAAGTTACGTTACGTTGATACTATTTCAGTTACGTCACCAACCAGTAATGTAATTGACCGCTTCCTTGGCCAAGTGGCTTGGTCATAGGCTCGAGATCTATATCAATTACTTTTCCTTCATCCCCCAAATATATTTTTTCCAAATATTTTCAATGCACACGCGAAGTTTACGTTTTTATTTATTAGATGGGTAATTCTAACACGGTTGTTAGTGGCCTATGAATTGATTAACAAGTGCAGTGGTTTTTGCAATGATGTCAAGGATAGACTCCAGGCTTGTGTCAATGTCAAGTATTTTTATTCATTTAGAGAAAAAATAATACTTACATCTTAAGACTTATTTTCATATTTAATTTGCACAAATTATTGTAAGAAATAAATAATATAAATTATTTGATTAACCTTTTAACCGCCAAGAAATCGTCAAAGATGTTCTTACCTGGACAAAGTCTTCCAAACCAATTTGGCGCTTGACGAACTTCCTAGGATTAATAATTTGTTTATAGTGAAATAAATAAACCATTGCGTATACCACCCTACTGAATATTAAATAGACATAAGGCCCGATTCTGAAGGCACACATTTATTGACAGAACTAGCATTGGTTTCTTTTTATTTTCATAATGCTGTGTGACAGGAATAACAACAATTTTAGTGCTGTCGTATTTCAGGCACAAGAATCGGTTGGTACTCGGGTAATACTTCTTCATCTGTATAACCCTGAAGCTTAGGACTCTCGAGGTACCCCGTTCTATCCCCAAACCCAGCGTTTAATCATTGACTTTAATCTAGTTTTTGTAGATTTTTCGCCTTATTCATAAATAAAAAACCGGTAATATCTCTAAAACCTGAAATATCACATCCTGACACCTCATATATCCCCAGTTTCGCCGTATACAAAATCAGAGCACTATAACTTAAATTTTATATATAGCTTCTAAAATAACGTAGGCAATAAAATTTCGAACTCCACTCGAACGAATTCGCGGACAAGTACTAGTTAATTCAAGTAATTTGCAACAGTTGTCACAACAAAAATAATTCTCTTGTTTACGTATTAGTGTTTCATAGTAGCAAATTTTTTTCTGACATGCAGACTTTTATTGTGGATGTAAATTACATCCATGCATACTTCATTTATCAAGCATGCAAAATCGATTTATGGTTACAAGTGAACTAATTAACTGCGGTAGCTTAGCTATACCATATCCCCGACACTGTATACAAGCGAACAGATCTACTACTATGATAGGTGCCTGTGTTTGTGTGTGCGCGTAAACTATCGAGAAAGGGACAACGATATACGTCAACACATAAGTGTTTCTCTTTCTATCCGACTGGTACTACGGGCTACGTTAAACTGGTGGGGGGATTCTGGTGGGTTTCTTTACCTAGTAATATTTAGTACTAGCTGTTGCGAGCGACTTCGTTCGCGTGGACAACTTCACACATTATTATGTATTTCCCATAGAAATGAGATGTTTTTCGGTGTGTCAAGTTTCATCCCGATCCGTCCAGTGGTTGTAGCGTGATTGAGTAACAAACATCAAAACTTTCGCATATAAAGTATTATTGGGATTCTCTGGCTATAGTGTGCCCGCCTGACGTTCTTTATAATGAGACTCGTAACATTAAAGTTTTCGGAATTTTAGTACAGATTATTCTCCAGGCGGATCTTTAAAGTGCATAATATAATGTGGAAGATATCTGTTTTGGAGATAAACTCGCCGTTGTACACAAAGTGTGTAACTGTATATTTAGTTTTTAACATTGTGCAATAAAGAATGTATACTATAATGTCCTTCACTGATTTTGATGTAACTCGGTACATATGTTGCTCTGATATAATTGATTTATTTTGATATTAATTATCATCAGGTTATTTTTGTCTCCACTCCAGGAGCACAACCCTCTCTCATCTGCCGGAGGATTTGGCCTACACTCCCCACGCTGGCCAGACGGGTTGGGGAGGCCTGATTGATGTTTTATAATGTATTCTATTAGTCACCTTGTACGACATCCATGGGAAGAGTTGGACTGGTCCTATTCTATTCTACCGGAAACCACACGGCAAATACCTACTAATCCATAATAACTATGTGAAATCTATTTGGATCAACATCAATTATTTACATAATGTCTTTGGAGGTTCACAAGTAGTTTTAAGGATACCCTAACCCCAATTGTGGAGTTTTCTCCTAACAGAATGTCAAAATTATTCAATTTACCAAATCTGTCTGTACTTTGTACTTTGCATTTTATGGGATTTTTCCTGAAATAAAGACATTATAATTATTACTATGTACGAGTACCAAGTTTTATTAAAATCAGTATGTGACACCTCGTTAGGTTCCCTTTTAAGTCCAATAGCTTGGTTTGCTGTATCCCAGCATGGAACTACAATACAGTCTGTAGTTGTGTAGCCTTCCATGATGTTAAATCTATTCATATCTACTGAACGGTTTTCCCATCTCCTGAAAAGTTAAAGCGGTTTTTACGGTGACTGTATGTTAAGTCTACGAATTTGTCCCCGGACCATTTCTGCATGTCCAACTATTGGAAGTTTTCTGTGGCTGTTTATTTCGTACGATAATATCAGGGAATAAATAAGAATAATTCAAGGAAATTGATTAAAATTGTTCCTTCATAATAGATTCAGTCGTGTGTCCTTCCTTCCGTAGAATTAGTATGACTGAGAGATATTAATGTTGTTCTAGATTTTCCTTGTTATTGTCCTCAAGGTAACATTATCGATGTAAATAAATAAATTATGCGGCACGTGTTAATTCATCTATTTTGTTCTGGGTAATCACTTGAGCCACTTAAATTATTATGATGCGTTTCTTCCACCGGTGTTTTGTTTTTCAAATATAAAACTTAATTTTTATGTACAGAACAGAAACACAAATGCTTCACAACTTTAAGCCAAAGTTAGGAATCCGGTTACGGTTTCGTTCAATTAACCGGTTAATGAGAAGAACAGACCTCATGTCTATTCCATGATTTTTTAATTAACCGGTTTAAATGTAGACGCTACACGCTAACTTACACTACAGTCAATAAACACAAGTAACGATGAAAATATGAACAAATGAGCCAGCATAGTTTGAGAGTACTATTTTTTTTAAGCGGTTTACGCTTGACTTCAATCTCACCTGATGGTAAGTGACGATGAGCCCTAAGGTGGAGCGTGCTTACCCAGAAGATGCCTGTTCACTCTCTCTTTATAAGATCCAGATTGTACTTGTTCAGAAATACCGAAGATGGCAGGGAGTTCCATTTCTTAGGAGTTTGCATTAAGAAAGGGGAAGAAGACGATGGGCGATGCGTCTCTTAGATTCATCATCATCATCATCAGCCTAAATACGTCCACTGCTGAACATAAGCCTCCCCAATAGAATACCACTTTTGGTAAGTTGTCCATTGGGGGATTTACCATAAGCACCACGGTTGGCAGGCGGATTGGTGATCGCAGTAAAACGTACACACACTGGAGAATGCTGCTGCCCGTCCTTGGTGCAATCCCTTAGTCGCCTTGACGACACCCCCGGGGTGGCCCATAGGGGTGGCCCTATTCTAAGCCGGGAACCACACGGCAAGATTCTTAGATTATATGAGTTAAACTGGTTTATTTAGGTTTCACAAGTTTTAAAATACCGTTTTCCGTGAAAACCGTAATGAATTTGGTTAGGTTAAAACGTGTTCCTTCAATTAACCGGTAAAGCAATTAATGACATTTTACCGATTTATTCAATAATATAAACCGCTGTTTCAAAACTGGTTCTGCTATAAGTTTGTCATCGAAACACAGAAATGCATACAAATACAAATACTTTATTGTTAATTTTATTAGATGTTAGTTTAAAATATTAGAATATGTCGGATGTCATCAATCATCATGTAAATTAAATTACAAGAAAAATAATATTACAACAAAAATAAAATATTTTATGTCAATAAATCTTAAAATAAAAAAAATATAAAAAACATTGCTGTTTGGAGGTAGAAATAGGTAAGAGGGCGGTATCCCCCTCACATACATACACATACTAAATGCATTAGACTCCTGCCTGCAGAAAAAAATATAATTGCCTTATATTTTACAGTTAGATATTATTTGCTTTAAATCGTGCTTCTTTTATTGGCCATGTTGTAATTAAAAGTAATTACATAACCAGTTATTATTTATCTTCCAGTGTTAATTACAAATGAACTGATACATTATCAGGGCGTCTGGTTTGTGAATATCACATGTTCAGTATCCATTTCATAGATAGTAATTTATATGGGAAATATGTTCTTATAAAGGTTTGCAGATCGCCGTACATTGAAATAACGACATACCAGATATATTAAGACTCCTACTGATTTGACACGGAGTTAGATTAGATTAGATTTCTTTATTTCACATTACAAATATTACAAATTTTAATACAAATATTAATCCCACATCAGGAACAAGTCGAATCTATTATCTATCCTATCTATTATCTATCTCATTTGTTATATATTACGCCACTTCCACATATACCTAGGTGGTGGTTATTTAGCCCTATGTCCAGATGTGGACGTAAATAGGCAGACAGGACGCAGAAGAAGCTTATGTGTCTGAGCTTGAGTTCTGTTCAATCAAACAACTTATATTACTTTCTATCTCTCGTTCATATTTTAATGGTTATTTTTTTCAAATATCTTGCTTTGTTGGCCCATTTTTATCTCCTACTATATAGCCAAGACACAACATCCTTACTCTCTCCTCATCGATTATTGTCTTACTCTTAGAATCAGTTAATTCACTAATCGATCGTGTTTTTAAGAATAAAAATGCAGTTGCAGGACTTTGACCCTTCAACAGGACAACGACTTTGCATCTCGTGAATTCCTAAGGCCCTCTATACACATGTATATTATTAGATTGCCGTCAAGGTTTCTCGCATCTAGCATTTACTTTTCAAAGGCTGGCTAGTCGATAATATGTTTTTGGAAATTGACTGCGGTTAGGCAATCCCCGAACTGAATAGTTGTTCTTTGGCCACGGTTAAAATAAACATGGGAAGATGTACATGAATTCGTGGATGAGAAAATTACTTTGTATGACTGAAATCTTATTTCTTAATTCTTTTAAATTCAATGCCTTCTATCTGATACTTCCATATCAGCAGCCAATTCGAATATTTTCTTTTGAAAATATGCGAAAATATCTAGTCGGTTCGTAAACATTTTTATAGACTTAGCAGCATCAACAGATCCCGGCAGGTTCTATCTGGATGCTAATAAAATTTCTTTGAGGATTCTGGTGGGCATTGAATCTTTGTATTTTCATATAATGCATTCGGAGTCGGTTAATGGGGTTTGAATTAAATCTTTAAATTCGATGAGTTGTAGTGATCGTTTAAGATCTTTAAGGTCTCAATCTCCTCTTTCTCTGCTTTCTGAGAGTTTAGTAAGGATCAGGAATGATAATCAACATTCGAATTAGCATTCCAATCTTGCATCTCTCTCCCATTACCAGAGTAAAATGTGTAATTTTCTTACGTGGACTCATATACTCGTAAAACTATGAAAAGTCTTAAAAGTGAGATTTTACTCTTAACACTAGAAACATGAATACAATTAAATGCATTTCAATTATTGAATAACAATTGAAGCAGATATTACATTAGGAACATAAGCGAAAATGAAGAATTGACTTTTAACGGCAAGAATGCGAGTTTTAAGGAGTTGCCTAAACTGCAAATGAGGGTGTAAAAGAGGCCTAAGTTTGATGTGCGGTATGACCTTCGGGATTACAGGTTGTGTTTGATTGCGAAGCGGGTTTTTATTGGGATTCCTAAGGATCAAGTATAAACTTGTAGGGTACGGACATAAATTTTATATAAAAAAAAGGTAATTATCACCCTCGGTATGAGGTAGGTTATGTATTTCCAAAGATTTATGGATTTGGGTTTAAATTTAATTACAGAATTAAAACCAGACCCATTAATGATGTGAGGTTAAATTAAATTGTATATAAAGTAGGTAGATACGTCTCAGTATAGGGGTGTCACCCGTTCGTTATCTACCATATTGACGAAAAGTAACAGCAGAGAATACTAAATATTATTAATGAACAAAATCCATTATTTATTAACGTAGATTTGAAATTAACTAATGCGTTTCTGATGAAATATTTGGAGTAGAAACCATGAAATCAACCAAAGTAATTTGTGTGTGCTTATTCAAATCTGGAAACTGTATAATAAATTAGATACGTATACGTACGTATAAGATAGTAATTGCGTTTACTGAAATGGCACCTAAGCTAGGGTTCGCGTCATTTAGTGTGGTCCTAATTTATCTTATTACATGATGAAGTCTTAATTTGTTTCGATTTATGTATCAGAATAGGTAATTACTAATTAGTAACGCCCTCAAAAAGGCTGGGGTCCGCAGTGAGAAGAATAAAAGGATGCATGAAAAGGTTCATGAATGTGAGTAAGGCTAGTGAGGTGTGTCAGGATCGCGCAAAGTGGCGATCCATCGTCTCTGCCTACCCGTCTGGGACAAAGGGGTGAGCATTATGTATGTATGTAATAGGTAATTTAAACTTGACCAGACGATATACATTGAAAATAATAAAAACACCAAAAATGTCGTCTGCCAGAACCATAGAAAAAAATCATGATGAATCTGTGGTCAGTATTTATTAACTAACAAGTTTTGGATGCGTATATATTCAAAATAAAAAACCCATTTTCATTAAATTGTGGTTGTGAAAATTTCAGAAATGAAATCAAAAACATACGTCCAAAAAAATTCAAGTCAGAAATAAATTATTATAAAGAAGAATGCAAACAAGAAGAAGTTAGACAAAGTAACTGCCAATTATAATGGTATTCTAAATATATAACATGCGAGCAAAGGCTCAGAAAAACGGTTGTAAACATAAGAAAGAAAATACATTGAGTTGTAAGATGACACGTCCTTGGTGGGTCGTCTCGCATCGTCGCGCTCGGCTGGTTTTCCATGGCACAAAGCACAAACAGACATAAAAGGAATTAACAACCATTATGATAATGGTACTTATGAATTAGTTTTCATACAAGCACTAGGCTAGTTTGAACTAGTTGTTTATGTGATACAATGTCAACAAGTTATCGGAAAATTAGTTACTGTTGAAAATGACAAACATAGGCAATTTGCGTGGCTCAAGAACTTGCGCTAGTTCTTGCTTTTTAACATTATAATTTTCTATTTTAAATTATAGTTTTTTTTAAATATATTTATGTTTGACTCTAGTTAAACTATTATCCGCCCCACATGTATAGCGTATATATTACTAGCTTTTGCACGCGACTTCGCCCGAGTAGGTTTCGATATTTACACAAATTCCCTGCTTTTAACGATTAATTTGGTTTCCCGTAGGAATGAGATGTTTTTCGGGATAATATTATATATATCCTATGTCTTATTCCAGGACCTAACCTATATGTGTGACAAGTTTCATCCCGATCCGTCCATTGATTGAAGCGTGATTGGGTAATAAACATCCAAACTCTCGCATTTATAACATTTGTGGGATTTATTGTGTATTTATCTTGAAAACGCTGTTTCTATAAATGTTTGCAAATAATATAATATGCCTGTAAATTGTAAATTATAATTGTAATTATATACTGAAAAACAGGTAGTAAGTTATATACTGTGACATTATTATGTTTGATGATGGATTTGAAAATAAAACTAATCTCTGTACGTAATTTATTGTTAGTACGACAACTGTATAGTTAAGAAGAATAGTATGCCCTACTGAGCTAAAAAGTTTAGTTCTAATCAGAAATAATAACAAACTTTTCCAATATATTTAATTTTTTTGTCTGTGGTTGGTTCAGACTTTGACAATCGTAATTAGATTACTGAAAACGTGGAGTTTTGATCATATTTTAGAAATATTATCTTTCTAATAAGTTTTACAAGTATTTTGGTAGTTTAAACTTTATCACATTGTAATCATTCTTTAGTAATACGATTTTCGAAAGTAATTACTCCGTTTATTTCTTAGAGTCGCAAATATCTTTCATAAACTTTACGGTTTCTCTTGACTGTCTTTGTCTCAGATACAAAGTTTCCCAGATTACTATCATACTGCTAAATATGAATACCATTTATCGTTTTAGACCCACTGTAGTACGTCAGACTTGAGCAGTTTGCGACCTTACCTTTCCATAATTTTTTCTACTATAATGAATGACATCAAAAGTTAAGTCACAAACATCGATGTAACATCCTTCTTTTGATGATAGCAATTAAAATTAAGATATGAGCAGACTATCATAATTAATTAAGAATTTTCTTTGCAGACGATGCTGAAAATCGGTGGCGGTGCTGTTCTGGTGGCAGCGATCGTTGCCGTGTTCGTGGTTGCCACTCAGGGACGAGACCCTGATCTGGAGGCCCTTGAACACGAGGGCAACGAGTACATCCTTCAGCTTGATACGGCTGCTGGTATAAGAAAGAACAGAGCCACATTGGCTGAGTGGGCTTATACATCAAATATTACAAAGGATAATGAGGAAAGAAAGGTAAGTATTTTTATAAAAACGTGGATATTTGAACTAGATTATTTCGGTTTGGATATGTCAACTGAATACCAAACTTTCGTTAAGGAATTCTAATTCACCATAAATTTATATTTATAAATCATAAAGAATGATAAACAAACATATTTGTGTTATTTTCAGATTCAGATCCAACTAGAACTCTCTAAGCAAGAAAAGGTAGCATGGGAAGAAACAAAGATGTACCAGTGGCAAGACTTCCAGGACTTCAGTCTGAGGAGGATGTTTAAGAAATATACTCAGTTAGGTGTGTCAGCCCTTCCTGATGACAAGTACAAGCTGCTGATGAAATCTGTGTCAGATATGGAGTCAAACTACGCCACATCGAAGATCTGCTCATATAGGAATGCAACGAAATGTGACTTGACCTTAGAGCCAGGTGAGTTCAAATAATGAATGTAAATGTAATTCAGTCCTAAAGAAAATCTTTTGCAGCATACCATATGCCAAAGACGAGAGGAGATACAGAATACAGAGGCACAAATCCAAGGGAACCTTAGTTTATGAGGAACCTCAGTTAATTATTATTTGGTCTTTGGTCAAATATTTATAAGATATAATTTGTTTGAATAATCATGATCAGGATAAATGCGGTTGAGATGCGATCTTTAAGAAAAATATGTGGATTAAAGTTATGTGACATAGTGAGGAATTCAGTGATACGTGAGAAGTGTGGTTTAAAGGAAGATGTAGTAACGAAGGTAGAGAAATGACGCTCTAAATGTCCAAACCAACGCAACATACCCTATGTTGCGTTGGTTTGGGCATTTAGAGCGTATGAGTGAAAGAAGAGTGACAAAAGTAATATACAGTGCGAATGTGGAAGGAACTACAGCTAGGATCAAATTAGCAACGTCCTCAAAAGGGCTGGGGTCCGCAGTAAGAAGAATAAATAAAGGTGCATGAGAAGGTGAGTGAATCTAGTGATATTTGTCAGGATCGCGCAAAGTGGCGATCCATCGTCTCTGCCTACCTCTCTGGGACCAAGGCGTGAGCATTATGTATGTATGTATAAAATTTGTTCAATTACAGAAATAACGGAGATCTTCACCAAGAGCCAAGACCCTGAAGAACTGAAGCACGCATGGGTGGAGTGGCACAAAGCGGCTGGTGCGAGAGCTCGTAGTAATTTCACGCAGTACGTGCAACTGGACAATGAGGCAGCAAAATTAAATAGTAAGATAAATTATATTTTATACTTCGTTCATGAAACTACCATTCCTATAAGTAAAAATGCTTCAAATACAATAAATAATAGGCAATTTCTTCAGGCAGGCTATCAATCTGAATATTTACTCTATTCTAAGAATCTAATTTGATTGTTTTATTTTTTAGATCGTTACTTTTTTATTTACCTTGATGACGTCGTATGTACACAAACCATATAACGAACAACCACTGCTGTTTGGATACGATTGACAATGAAATGAATATGAACTAGAAAATGTACATTGCCAATTCTTTAATATTTTGAAGGCCTGATCAAAAATATATTCCTAACCAACCACGTTTTCAGACTTTAAGGACGTAGCTGAATGGTGGCAATCAGAGTATGAGGTTCCTGACTTCGAAGAGCAACTGGCCAAGCTATGGGAAGATGTGAAGCCTTTGTACCAGCAGCTGCACGCTTATGTGAGGAAGCGGTTGAGAGACAAGTATGGGGACGAAGTGATGTCTGCTAAAGGGCCTATCCCTGCGCATTTGTTAGGTATGTAAACAATACATCTTTTGTATTAAATATCAATTTACCTCCAGTCCTAAGAATTGACTTTATCAAGGTAACATAACTAAAAGGACATCAGAATTTGCGTCATTCTGATGCGAAGTTTATTTTGAAGAGACATGGTTGAGGTAGTTCCCTTCCCGGTGCTATCCAGACGAGTCACGGGTATACGGGCTTCCCGAGTTATCGGTACTACAATCCCACTATCCTTCCGTAATAGCGGTACCCCATACCTACCCTGTACTCCTTATCTATACCCCCATATCCTGTCTCTCTCGCCCCGACCCTGACCCATCCGCCAATCCAAGGTCTGCCGTGCCGATGGATGCGGGTCCAGGGGCTAGCCTGGTCGCAAGCGTGCCGACATCCCGGAGCTGGGTGAACTCCGGGCACTATTAGCCTTACCGCATCATGCGGGGCTCTGATGAGGTGGACAATTATTTCCCTAGCTAATCGTGGTACCTCAACAAGGCGGGGATGTTGTTCGCAACACATCACGTCAAGAGGTATCACGGGGCGAAAAGCGGGCGAAGGAAAGTCGCTTTGCGACATTAGATTGCGCAAAGTGGCGATACATCGTCTCTACCTACCCCTCTGGGACCAAGGCGTGAGCATTATGTATGTATATATTATCCTCATCGCTGACAAAGACCTTTCCATCAACTACTTAAGTCCAATAAAACAAACGTCTTTAAAAATTTCAGGTAACATGTGGGCGCAGACCTGGAACAACATCGAGTCCTTCACACGTCCTTATCCTGACAAGAAAGAGTTTGATATCACACAAACGATGCGAGAACAGAATTACACTCCATTGAAGATGTTTCAGATGTCCGATGAGTTCTTCAGATCATTGAACTTGACGGCCATGCCCGATAAGTTTTGGAAGAACTCGATAATAGAGAAGCCAACTGATAGGGATATTGTGTGCCACGCATCAGCCTGGGATTTTTATGATGGGGATGACTTTAGGTAATGCTTTAAAATATGGCTTTATAATTATTTTCACTGAAATGATATTGATAAAGTCCTCTGAACTAGCTTTGTCGGCCTATCAGATGATAACTATTCTTATAAACATAATCTCTCCATAAATCGTCAATGGACATGTTCATCAATCGTTATCTTGAGTAGTTGATATTTGTCAATTTCGTCGACAAACAATTGTTTTCTGTCAGGAATTTGCTAAGATGATAGAAATGGTTGCGGTGGTGGTGATAATATTTCATTTTTCAGCACTAATGACTAGTTATTTTTTCTTCCAAATTCTCCTAACATGTCTGGCTTAATTTTGAAGGATCAAACAATGCACCACAGTAGATTACGAATATTTCCAAACAACACATCACGAAATGGGCCACGTACAGTACTTTCTACAATACCGACATCAGCCGGTCATATTCAGGGATGGAGCCAATCCAGGTAAATTGATATAGTTTATTTCTTTAAGGGTCAAAATGTGTACGGTGGTGAACAAAGAGCATTTGAGGACGGTTCATCATGAGATGGGACATGTGCAATATTATTTGCAATACATGAAACTACCTGTAGTTTTCCGGGAGGGCGCAAATCCAGGTGATATTTTAATGATTTCTTTCAGCGGGAAAATGTTACCTCCGTTTAATATTGGAAAACTATTTTAAAGATTAACAAAATCATTACTTATTATTTTAGTTTTGTCATATTTTCATACAATACAATACACTTTATTGCACAAACAAATACAGTTACATATTATAATAGTTACAAATAGTACAATTTAATTTATCTTAACCAAGTTTCTAAGCTAAGATTTCATTTATCTAACGAATTGTAGTTTTTGTTTGGTGTACTTTCACAAACGATCTCTATGTACTACTAGATGAAGCGTTCCAAACAATCGCTCTGTTCCACGCAACTGCAGCTCCGGGAGCCGCAACTCGTTCACATTCACTTTGAAACTTGTGCAGTTACTACGCAGAACACTTAATTATTTACTCAATATTGATGCGATTTTCCCGTAGCGTCAATATTTAGTAATAACTAGCTGTGCCCGCGGCTCCGCTCGCGTGGACTACAGAATCTGCTCCAGTTCCCATTACCGCTCCCGTTCATTTTCCCACTTCCACTCCAACTCCAACTTAGACTCTCGCACTCACACCCTACCACGCCCTGTTACCATACCCGCTCCCGCTACAGCTCAGGAATTCCGTCGTTGTTGTATACTAATGCAGTGTATGCGAGTTTTCGAAAACTATAAATTCGCATAACTTTTAATTGACTGGACCAAATGCAATGAAATAAAGCCTATATGTTACACCGAATAAAGCACTTTATTTCTGTGAAAAGTCCTTCAAAATCGGTTCAGTAGTTTTTAAGTGATGCGTGCACAAACAAACAGACAAACAATTCAGAAATGATCGAAATGTGTTCTATTGCTTATCCCTAACCCCCTATTTTTTTGCAAATATCTCAATGTACGGATACGCGAAGTTTACGTTTTTATTTTTTAGATTAAATGTTCTGCGTAGTAACTGCACAAGTGTCATTGTCAATGTAACCGAGTTGCGGTTCCCAGAGCCGACTGTTTGGAACGCTCCATCTAGTAGTACATAGAGATCGTTGACTTTCACTAAGATATTTAAATAACTTTAATCTTCATCTCTATACGTGAGTATTTAGTATGTTACGTTTATCTACGTCAACCATTGGGCCTTTATCACTTTTTGTACCAAATATAATTGTAGCCTCGTCTGTTGAAATGTCAACGGGCACTCATTGTGTGTGACTAAACTCATGTTCCTTTTTTATTACCGACCTTTTTTTGTACAACGTACTAACTTTTGTGTGACGCTTCATGTCATTGTTTCCGGTGCCTCTTCAATAGTACAATGCTGTCCTCTTGTTTCCAGGTTTCCATGAGGCTGTTGGTGATACGATAGCTCTCTCTGTGTCGTCGCCCAAACACTTGCGTCGCGTTGGTCTCGTCACTGGGGATGCTGAGGACGAACAAACGGAAATAAACCAGCTATATAAAATGGTAACTATGTTATGTTTATTATCATCAATTCTATCCAATCTTTTGATCCCTCTCCTTAATACTCTTCATCCGCCATCCCTTACTTCCTCCCTAGTTCCTTACCTACCTCAGTATTCATCATAATCATCATCAGGTTATTTTTGTCTCCACTGCAGGAGCACAACCCTCTCTCATCTGCCGGAGACAGACGGAGGATTTGGCCTACACTCCCCGCGCTGGCCAGATGGCTTGGGTAGGCCTGATTGATGTTTTATAATGTTATTCCCTTAGTCGCCTTGTACGACATCCACGACAAGAGTTGGAGTGGTCCGATTCTACTGTACCGGAAACCACACGGCAAATACCTCAGTATTAATATCAATATAAACGTGTTTTTCAGGGCATAGACAAGATCGTCTTTCTACCTTTCGCGTACACCTTGGACTTATTCCGCTACGGCGTCTTCCGGGGGACCACCACGCCCGAAGACTACAACTGTCACTACTGGCGACTGAGGGAGATGCTGCAGGGTGTCGAACCTCCCGTCAACAGAACTGAGGAAGACTTTGATGCAGCTGCCAAATATCACGTATCTGCTGATGTGGAATATGCAAGGTACCTAATTGTAATGTTAGTTATATTATTAGGGTTTGATCATGTAAATTTCTGCTATCTTAGTATGGTTTCTCACGGGTTGCACTAGATGACGCCAGCGGTCGAGAAATTATCTACCTTCCGTCTACCTTCTTCATTTTGTGGTCCATAATATTAGCGGGATGTCCCACCCTGCGCGTATCGATCCGCGGTCTCCACTCCATAACTCATCTGCCTTAACCGTCGTCGATTCTGCAACAGATGTCTCCCGCCTACTACTCCAGCTTACTAATCCTTTCGGTTATGTCGATGACCTTCGTTCTTCGTCGAATCTCCTCATTTACGAATCATATCCTTCAAAGAAACCCCGAGCATAGTCCTCTCCATAGCTCGCTGAGCTACTACAAACTTATGATCGATCTTGCGAGAATACTCAATCAGTATAAATAACCTTATCTTTCCAGGTACTACGTGTCTTTCATCATCCAGTTCCAGTTCCACCGCGCCCTCTGTCAGCTGGCCGGGGAGTACGTGCCCGAGGATGTCACCAAGAAACTCGTCGACTGCGATATCTACCAGAGTATTGCTGCTGGAAATGCCTTAGCGTAAGTCAATGACTTTATCACGTTTTTTACTTGGATGTACCCGTCCTTTTATCCTTCCTAACTAATAAAATTCAAAAAATTAAAGGAGCATATATAGACTTTCGTAGAAAACTGTTTTAAAGTGTAACAAAATCATTATTTTAGTTTTGTTGTCAGTTTTCGGACAATGTTTAAATCTTAACCAAGTTTCTACCCAAGATTTCACCTATCTAACGAATAGCTTCTTCAAACATAATAAATTTATTTGCAGATCTGTTGTCTACAGAGGGATAACACTTTTTTCATTTCGTAATTCTTTAATAGTTTCACTATAACATATTACTTGTTATCATATAATTTGCTATCAAAACCAGTATATAAGTATTTATTTTGGTACGTGTCGGTCTCGGAATGAACTTGGACAAGTCACGGTCAATGATCACGCTACTCCGAGATCGACCATGCACTCGAAGTTGTTCAAGAGTATGTCTAACTCGGGCAAACACTGCAACTGGGCAAAAACAACTTCGAGAAAGAAGTCGACAGGAGGATTAGGCTACGCTGGGCAGCATTTGGGAAGTTACGTCATGTGTTCTCATCGCGTATACCACAGTGCCTGAAGACATATGTTTTCAACCAGTGCGTCCTACCCGTAATGACGTACGATGCCGAAACGTGGACACTGACAGTGGGACTAGTCCGTAAACTCAAAGTCGCTCAGCGAACTATGGAAAGAGCCATGCTCGGAGTTTCTCTAAGGGACATGATCCGAAACGTAAGAGCGCCAGAAAACTAAAGTTTTCGACAGAGCTCAAAAAGTTAGTACGTTGAAGTGGCAGTGGGCTGGTCACATCTGTCGGAGAACCGATAACCGTTGGTGTAAACGAGTTCTCGAGTGGAGACCGCGACTCGGCAAGCGTAGTGTGGGACGCCCCCTGGCTAGATGGAGCGACGATCGGCGTAAGGCTGCTGGCAGAGACTGGATAAGAAGAACCGAAGATCGGGTTCAGTAGCGCGTCTTGGAAGATGCCTATGTCTAGCAGTGGGCTCTTACAGGTTGATGATGATGATGTTTTGGTTAATGGTCATCATATCACTGATAACAAGTATATAACTTATGGTTTATGGTCAAAGTAATGAAAAAATTCAAAATGAAAACAACAAGGCTGCAAATCCATTACCTTTCAATGATAATGATATCTTATCATAATGTTTTAGGAGTTTTTTAGAAACATAGAAATGGTTGAACTCGATAATATTAATGTTGCAGTAACATGCTAAAAATGGGTTCATCTAAACCCTGGCCGGACGCGATGGAAGCCCTCACTGGCCAGCGAGCGATGAGAGCCGATGGTCTCCTGGAGTACTTTAGACCTCTGCACGATTGGCTGAAGCAAGAAAACCAGCGCACTGGAGAGCACATCGGATGGGAGTCTAGTAAAATACGTAAGTATCTAGAACTGCAAGCATTTTAGATCTTCGTAATTTATGGTATCCTAGCTTCTCAAACTGCATTTAACTTGTGCGACTGTTAAGAATATTTTAATAGAGAAAGAGAGAGATATGAAGATTGAGAGCTCCCTGTACCACAAAACATTAATCGACAGCGACTACTTCATAGCGTGAGCGTGCCTGCGTGCATTAGACAAATTATTGATAGTTGTGAATCGCAGCGTAACTTGGTGCGGGTCGGTTCGTTTACATTTTTTATCGCTTCTTGTGGCTCAGACTTTAGTTCCAGTACTTAGGTACCGTTACTGAAATAATAAATATAGAAACGTGCGTTCTATAGTAAGAATTTTATTTATATTTCTTCCAGAATACTGCACATCAGAACAGCTAGCTGCTCTGAGCGCGAAGGAAGCCAAACCTGAGCCGGCAGCCGCAGAGCCTGAGCGGGGGTCGTGACCCGCACATGTACTTACTAACTTAGTCTAATTTATAGTAGGCGAGCGTCAGTATTCATAATAAATCTTTTTTTTTAAGACACTCACCTGTTTTATTTAGCACTAACCAATTGGGCACACGAGTTTTAAAGTAAAACCGCGCAGAGCCCGCTTTTAAATGAACCAACATCCTGAAAAAGATGCCCGGAACTGGCTGGTTGGGAATGATGGATAGAAGACCGAATGTGGTCACGAAAAAAAGAGGTAGATTACACTAACCTTAATTTCAGCGGACTGATGATGATGATAGAATAGGCTACAGGGATGTAGAGCATTAAATACAAGGGTAAAAAGCAAGGAGGAAAGTTGCAGAAGAGCGCAATGCTGGCAATTTGGCCTCGCCGGTGGAATATTTTGCAGGCGAATTAGTAATCGCAGTCGTAATTAGGAGAATACTGCAGCCCGTCCCTAGTGCAAGCCCTTTGTCGTCTTAATGACACCTACGGGAAGATTGGGGTTTTGCCCTAAGCCGGGAACTATACGGCTAAATGTATTAAGAGGTAGTTTTAATTTCAAAAGCTTTTGACTGTACTCGAAAAAACAAAACGAAAGAGTTATTGATTTATCTTGTTCACCGATAACGTCTGTTCAAGTACGAACACAAAATACTTCAGATAGCCGATACTAATCTAGCTATCTTAAAATGCATAGTTTTATCTCAGGGTTTCTAAACGTAGTTTATAATAATATTGTATTACTTTAATTTACATTAATGAAATGTAGGAACGGATGATAAATTCTATGAATTGATTTTTCCCTTTTCGGGACCTTGGTGAACAGATTTCTTTTTATAATTATAGTGGCCTCATTATAGTGCCTAATATCTATAAACAGAAAGATCACCATAGATAAAAACAGCCTTTTATAAAAATCTAATTATTATTAATTAAAAACTT
This sequence comes from Esperia sulphurella, assembly GCA_947086405.1. NCBI lineage: Eukaryota > Metazoa > Arthropoda > Insecta > Lepidoptera > Oecophoridae > Esperia > Esperia sulphurella. The sequence goes on from OX352266.1 coordinate 14,931,854, forward strand.
CAGGTAACGACCACGTTAACTATTAATTATATAGAACTGTATAGATTAACTAATTTTAATACTTTAGTTACATTTGTAGAATCCTTCTGGTTTAAAAATGTATTTACGCTAGCCAATCCACGCGAGTTACTTTCCACATGGTATCCTGAACACTCTACTAACAAAGGCTTTATTGTCAAATCTAGTCTGCATTTATTACATTTATTCCTCTATGAGTCAAATGTTAAGATGTCCAGTATGTAGTCTAGTGATAACTCCTTGAATTCAAACTCCCCTGCAATATGCAAAACATTAATGTGTGAAAATTCGCCAGTAACTATGAAATTATTATTCTCTTAAATATTGAGTGCTTGTTTATCACCAAGAGTAGGTTTAGTAGATATACCTACTGATACTGATAAATAAATATCAACATTTTATCCCGTTTCGAGTAGTCTTTGATCTTGTGCTTCAGAAGACGGATTGGCGGTAAGTGCCTTTAAAACTGTCCTTTTCATCTTCTACGAGTTAACAGCTTCTAGAGAGTAGAGAAAAGAATAAACTATTCTCTACGGCTTGAGATTCATATGATTTGACTAAACGAAAACAAACAGATGAAGTCAGATTTTTGTTTCTTATTGGATTTATTATTTATCAGATTGTCAACGAACACTGTTGTATGAACGCCTTTCCTAATAACAGAACAGCGACTATAATAGGGACGACCGTTTCTACATCTTTAGCTGTCATTTTACAGTCGATTTTGTTACTTACAATAATTTTATTTTCGTCGGTTTTATAATTTTAATACATGAGATTGATTGGATGAGGTTTAATTTTAGAATCATTGTGAGAAATTGTCATTTTGAGAAGTGGCCATTGTACGGAGATACATACTCAACGTTGTACTAATGACATGTTACTGACCTTCGACCTAGTGTTTGAATGACCAGAGCCTCGTCTAATTGCTAGTAGACTGCGAAAAAGGTAAAATAATTGGAAATTTTAATGTCAATTCAACAGTGTCCTGTATAAGGATGATACTGAAGTGAAACTAAAAAAATAAAAAGCTCAAATGATTGTACGCCCTGAATCGAGATACCTTTGAAAAAAAGGGTAATTGTTTGAAAAACAAAAGTACCTGGGCACGATTTTGAGCGAATTTGAAGCGATAGTGGATAGCCCCAGTGTCATTCCTTAATATAATATGAGGTATTCTAGTCCAGTTGTTACGTAGTAAACACTGGCTTGAAGTTTTTAAAAACAAACTTTATTAAATTATAGGTGATGCTTCTAAAATGTAATACATTTAGAATTAAAACAATAGATTTCGAGACTTAGTAAATTATACACGAATTCGAGGAGTGGTGAGTTCGGAAGCTGGAGACCGAATGTGTCCTCGGGAAGGGGTGAAGGGTATTTGTATCGGGAATCGCTATGGGAACGGGATGTTTACAGACATTACTTAAATACTACTTTTCTAATGAATGGAAATTAACTACAGACTAATACACACACTAATACTATGCTTATCACTACGCTAGTACAGAGTCCATAACATAACACAGTTGCCATCTCCTCACAAATCGACAAAGATATAAAATCTAACGCGCTTCTGTGGTTGTTCGTACCTTATACCTCATTTTATTAATGTTTATTGCTGTATTCATTGCTACATTTGTTGATCTGTAGACCCACTTGACACATTTGTTGCATTACTATACACGTATCTTAACGCTTGTAAATACCATTATACATGTCGTATTCATGACTTCTTATGTTGTGAGCTTTTCAATAGGTAAAGAGTTGGTGCACAAATGAGACAGTTTTAAAAGAATTTTAGTGGAGGCACCGAAAAGTATTTCTAAACTTGTAGGGTCTGTTCTCAGAGGTAAAAAGCATATGCATTCTCAGAAGATATGCTTTCCAAATGTTTAGTGAACAGGAATGTTGACTTTCAGCAAGTGTTGGATTTTATTGGGAAAGGCCTATGTCCATCAGTGGACATCTAAAAGCTGATATGATGATAATGATGGTCATGTTTTGAATTTAACGTCTCCAAATTTCACCTCGAAATCAACAGACTTCAATTTGAAATAAACTTATCCGTTTGATTTTGGCTACAATATTTAAAATACACTTGTTCATTACGAATAACAACGTCCCTCAATTGGTTTCGGTTATCCATTGTCCTTACAAAGCATTTCAAGTTCTCTAAAACAGACAGATCAACAAACTAATTCATTTGCATAATAAATGAATATACATATATGCAGAGATTGTTTCAGTCTTCCTAGAGAATTGGCGAAGTTCAAAGAGTTTTAAATTTGTTTTTAGTAGATATTTTTAAGTGTTAAATATGCCTTGTGGATATTGTAGTAATACTGCTAAGAAAGTGTTGTTTGTAAGTTTATACATATTTATCTATATTCTGTGACTAACATTATACACTCGAACTAGAATATTATTTAAAAAAAACTAAAATCAAAGGTAAAATTTGATCCTTAGGCTCCCCACCGCTGGGAGCGTGCTCAAAAGGCGGGCAGCATTACCCCTCTGTATGGTGACGCTGATCCTCTGTGCGAATTAATGCCCAGTGGTCATTTGACGCGACTTTATGCTTAGATATCTCCTGAAAGAGACAGAGAGCTCCCGGCCCTAACGTTTCGACCCCAAATGGCTCAAATATATAGTCGCTGCTTAGAACAGCCTATTTGCGCCTTTTGAGGTCCTTTGCGGTCTTGACCGCGAAAACTGGGAGATGGGACGACACAATGGTATCGACGCAGGTAGCATCCAATACCCAGGGATTTTTCCAATTTCCAGGGCGTGAGAATATTCTAAATCCTATCAAAACGAAACTGCCGCAGTCTGTTGCTATTCAAGTTCTGTGCAAAGAAAATGATAACCTGACTCTCAAATTAAATAACTGACTTTCTGATCCCATCATAGCCACAGACTCTTAAGCTATAGCGTAAGTCATACAGAAGACACGGGTTAGAGCGAAGATGATGCGCATCTTTATGTACTTTCATACAAAATGTAGAGAACGTCGGGATTCAAAATATACAGATGGTAGAGCGCGGGAGCAACGCTTTATCATTTGCGCCCTATTGCAAAACACGGGCGCAACGAGGGTTCGGACAGGCTGCGTTGTGCCCTCGTGTATTTTGCTGTGGTCGTCTGTTAGTAAGTGCGAGGTATTTTGAGTTAAACACATAGTGGTAAGACAGCGCCCGCGCTCCGTCTTTTCAGTTTGGAAAGTCACGTCCGCGCCTAGTCTGCGACGCGTCTTTGCAACGTCCTCGCCCGACATCTTATCTGTGTGGCTTGCGTCTTAAATTTAAGAACCGCCACTTCACCCAGACTCTATATCATTTAATAACTGATATTGTCAATATGAAGAATTTCAAAGTGTCTGTTAAAACAGACAAATTAGTTAAACTAATTTAGGCAATTTTGTTTTAAATACCAAATAATCAATAATTCACGTGCTGTTTTTAATCACCTTTTTTTTGAACATTAAATATATAGTTCTAATCACTCATCTATGAAATTATATCATCGATCTTTTTATTGATCGATAGCACCCTTGACATCATAAATCTTTTGTAAACAAAAAAACATCTTCTGTTATTTATGTTCTGTTTCAAATGATTTTGCTTAGTAGGCGTTGTGAATTGTCATAGAGTGTAGTTGTCATTCGGAGGTAGGTTTTAGATTAAAACTATACCTTACTAACAAAAATTACGGTTCTAGTTATTAATCCTACTAATATTATAAATGTGAAAGTTTGGATATTTCGATGTTTGGATGTATGTTACTCAATCATGCTTCAACCACTGGATGGATCGGAATGAACTTGGCATACATATTGGTTAGAATAGAATAGAATAGGATAAAGGATAGTTTTTATCCAGAAAAAACATCCCATTCCTACGGGATAGATAATAATTTGTAATTTTAAGTTGTCCACGCGGACGAATTCGCGGACATTAATTCAATATAATTTATTCCGATCAGATGGTCCTTAAAATCGCTGTGGAGCTAGCCCTTGTCGGGGCAATAGCCTCCGTCTTCATAGTGGCTGCTCAAGGGTTGGCAGAAGAAAGAGCTGCAGAGGAGGCGTCAGGCAGAGACTACATGAGAACCCTGGATGACCTGACGTCCAAGATGAGGAACAGGATGTCAATGGCCAACTGGAATTACGAGACGAACATTACAACGTACAATGAAGAACAGCTCGTAAGTATAAACCTGTCATGTTTAAAAAATGCTTACCTTTTGATACGAAGATTACCCTAGACGATGCCTATTTTTTGGACGCCACAGCTGAACAAACAACAACAAACAAATTTGAGTTGAACAAACTAGAGCATCTTCAAAATATCTGCATCCGATTTGTATTCTGACTGCGCAACTTTGACCATATCTGACAATTTAAATAAAATGCCTCCCTATCCGTAACCGACGTAATGCTCATGTCGTGTGTCTTCTCTATAACATTCTGAATAATCCTGTCTCTCCTTCTTACCTCCGTGAGGTGTAAGGAGGAGAGACGGTTTTGACTATATCGTCTCTAAAAGTAAGCCCAGCAGAACAATCACTTCCCTTATTTTTAAAAATCTTATTCAGAATTCTAGCCTGTATAGCAGCTTCTCCATATTCATGTAGTGAGATATGGAATTCACTGCCACATATTATTTGCGCGTGCACATCGTTTAGCTGTCCAAGAAAGAAAACATTAGTTTATGTGTAACTTATAAATTAAAATTTAACAAGTTGAAAATCTGTACAGTCATCTGTTTAGTATCAAGAACCTTACTTTTTATCAGTATATTTTTGTATCAGGTATGGTAGGTTTTGTAAGCGGTTCTCAGGATTTTTACAGTTCATTTTCTTTACAAATCATCTAAAAAGTTCTGGAACATATATCTATCTACATTTGTATACTTCTGTCCAATCATATTTCAGTTACAAATATCTCTAGAAATAGCAGAAGAAGAGAAAGAATACTGGAAAGAGACCATGACTTATCTCTGGCATGAGTTTGAAGACGAGGATTTGAAGAGGATGTTCCAGAAATACGCGATATTAGGAACATCGGCGCTGCCTGAGGATTTGAACCAGAGACTGATCCAGGCGGTCAGCAATATGCAGTCGACGTATGCTAAGGCGACAATCTGTGATTACAGGAATAGAGATAAATGTGATTTGCATGTGGAACCAGGTAATCATGAATCATTGACTCCTTTGGGTTTTCTTAGTAAACTAAAGCTTTGTGATATTATAATTTTCCAGTTGTAAAAAGATAATCTGCATGATAAGAACATGTAGCTGTGGCATCATTGTTTAATTTAGATGTTTCTTATATAATTTCCTGAGTTGACAGATGAAAACATATTGTTGAGAGCAGTTTAAAAACTGTTAAATTGATATGGCGGGGTATATTTCTCATTTCAGAGGTAACTGACATCTTTGCAACCAGTGAAGATCCTGAAGAGTTGAAGTACACCTGGTTGGAATGGCATAAGGCTGCCGGTGCAGCGTCTAAAAACTTTTTTACCGAATATGTACAGATGGACAATGAGGCAGCTAAACTAAATGGTAATAATGATGTTATAGTATATTTACTATACAGAATATATGATGGTGTCCGTGGCCAAAAAAAAATTCACCGCAATCTGCATCCAATGTTTTAATCGCCTCTAGTTTGCCATATAAATTTGCGTGATATCAGTGCAGGAATTGCCAATCCTGTCTAAAAATTATTATTTTCTACGGCAAACATTTTCAGCTATCTCACGCTTTAAGTTTTTCGTTTCAGGCTTTGAGTCTGTTGCCGAGTGGTGGCTTAGTCAATACGAGGCATCAAGCATTGAGGATGAGTTCTTGGCCCTATGGCACCAAGTGAAACCTCTTTACGATCAGCTCCATGCATACGTGAGGAGTCGTCTGAGAATGAAGTACGGAGAAGGTGTGGTATCAGCCAGAGGACCAATACCAGCTCATCTACTAGGTAAGCCTGATTGACTAGCATTTTATTTGACAAGAAACATAATATTCTTAATCATTTCAAGAGGTTCTTAGTACATTTAAATCAGTGTAAGCAACTGTTGATGACCAAACTGACGCAGGCTTTCAACGTTTGTTTATTTTTAAACTTAACTTTTGCAGGCAACATCTGGGCACAAACGTGGAGCAATGTGGAGAAATTTACTAGACCATATCCAGACAAGCCTGATGTTGATATTACTGCAGCATTGATCGAACAGGTAACCAAAATTTTTCGGGATCTTGATTTCTAATAGATTCATTTGCTATTTAAAGATTAGTTTCTTTTTGTTTGTTTGTTTGTTATTAACTCCTATGTTTACAGCTTAATTTTATAAATATTATTACTTTTATTATATTAAATATTATCAAAGACTAAAACCCCCATAATAGTGTGCGTTTAATTAAGACTTTGTTCATTAAAGTTGTATATTGTATGTATTTCTAGGCTAATCTATGGGCCAAGTTGCCTGAAAATAAAGTATTTATTATTATTATTATTACAAAAAAAATAACTATTGCAGTGCCCTTACAGGGTTCATGTTAGCTCCTATGATTATATGTAAGACCCTATTAACTACATGAAACAATAAATGATATGAATATGAAACTTAATACTAGAAACGAAAGCAGAGAGCGTATACTCAAGTTGTATGCATATAATTTTACAGAACTACACAGCAGTAAAACTATTCCAAACTGCAGATGAGTTTTTCACGTCCCTTAACTTGGCTGGAGTACCAGATCTGTTTTGGGATAAATCGATAATTGAGAGGCCAAATGACGGAAGAGATATGGTGTGTCATGCTTCAGCTTGGGACTTCTATGACGGTGAAGATTTCAGGTACATTCATGTTTATCATATTATACCATAACTTATGTGTATTTGCTACAATATAGCGTGAGATCATGACAATTTATTTTAGTCTTTAGATGTCATTTGTAACAAAGTTTACAATAGCAAAAATATATCAAAACTTCTAAGTATATAGGCGGTGCACTGAATTTCCCCTTATTTCCACAGGATTAGACAATGCACCAGCATCACAAGCGCGTTCTTCCAGACTACTCACCATGAAATGGGCCATATTCAATATTATCTACAGTACAAAGGTTTACCAGTTATTTATAGGAGAGGAGCGAACCCTGGTAAACTTGCACTAATTTGTTTGAAACCCTTTTTACCTTATTACTTTTTTGGCCGATTTAAAGGACATATGCCGTGTGGTTTCCGGTAGAGTAGAATAGGACCACTCCAACTCTTCCCGTGGATGTCGTACAAGGCGACTGAGGGAATACAATATAAAACATCAGTCAGGCCTCCCCAACCCGTCTGGCCAGCGCGGGGAGTGTAGGCCGAATGCTCCGTCTGTCTCTAGCAGATGAGAGAGGGTTGTGCTCCTGCAGTGGAGACAAAAATAACCTGATGATGATGATGATGAAAGGAGATATAATGTGACGAATACATTACAGGTTTCCATGAAGCTGTTGGAGACGTCATAGCTCTATCAGTGGCTACACCAAAGCATTTAAAAGTAATGGGTCTTTTGGACGAAGGACCTGATGACCAAGAATCAAATATAAATGAACTGTTTAAGATGGTGAGAAATTAAATCAGCTTAGTTTTGTCTTGAATAGTTGATTATAACTTCTAAAGTGGTATCTTGTATTGATTGTAGGGTCTTCAAAAAATTGCTTTCCTGCCTTTTGCGTACCTTCTGGACATCTACCGCTACAGTGTTTTCCGTGGTACCACTACACCTAATGAATACAACTGTCACTTCTGGCAATTAAGAGAATCCCTGCAAGGGGTGGAGCCACCAGCACCAAGATCTGAAGAAGACTTTGATCCTGCAGCTAAATACCATGTTTCTGCTGATGTTGAATACATGAGGTGAGTTCGATTTAATAAAAGAGTAAACATAATATTTGCAGTTGTGGATGTCAGTTAGAGATAGTTGGCATGGAAAGCAAGAGATCTGCAATCAGGAAATTCAAATCCGAAACGGGAATCCCGACCTGTCGGAGTCTAGCATCCAGCCACATGGTTGCTGTGTCGGCCAGAAACATCACTCGATTTCTTTAAGTACTTGAGATGCGGATGGCTGGACGTCAGCCAGGACGATAGATTTTACTGCATTTAAAATATGACACATTATGTATAAATTGTTTTATTGTACCCACACAATTTCCTTACCTCTTTCTCGCACCCCCCCCCCCCCACAACCCTCCCTCCACACACTACACACACACTCACACCCATAGACGCACACGAACACGTCTTTCAATTTTAACTGGCGATATAACTTTGTACTTTCCTTGAGGTGGAGATCTGGCGTCCTGGAATACAGGGTATCCCTAAGTCCAAGCGTCAGTCTCCACAACAATCTTCATTGCTATTGACGCCTAATTAACTTAATTTAAGCCTTTAATACATTTGTAAAGATTCATCATATCAGCCCTTAGACGTCCACTGCTGGACATAGACCTTCCCCAATAAACGCCACCACACCCGATCCTCCGCCCTCCGCATCCAGCCGCTTGCAAAGATTGCTTGAAGAAATAACCAAATATTATTATTATTTCTTAACCTAACTAAAAAAGACTTGCTCAGGACTGAATCGGCATGGATATATAGATAAATCTGTATACGTTACAGCTATGATTTTTGAGAAAAGTACTTATATAAATGCCATAAGAATATATAACAGGCTGCCAAACGACATAAAGTGCTTGTTAGGGAACACATTTAAAACTGTACTAAAAAAGTGGCTTACAGAAAATGTGTTTTATGACATGCATGAGTTCTATACAAAGACTAAATAAACGGGTAATTGAAATTGTCGAAACTCTCATAAGGATTACCTTTAATTAAATTCAATACCCTTCCGTACTAAAGACAAGACGACATAAATTATAGGTTTTTTAAAATTGTAATAGAATTAATGTATGATTTTTTTGATTATTTTCTGATTTTAAAATGTTTGACATTCTGTACTAGATATTGTAAATCTGTCATTTTAAAATTAATTTAATATATATACAATATTGTATGCCCGTGATGGGTAAACTATTAGATAAGAGCTAGTTTCTGCAATAACATCTGATGTACAATGTACCTAATAGTAAACAATAAATGATTTCTGATTTCTGATTCTGATTCTACAGTTCTATGTTTCAGATACTACATTTCTTACATAGTCCAGTTCCAATTCCATCGATCGCTTTGTCAGCTGGCTGGAGAGTACACTCCTGGTGACTCCAGGAAGTTATTGTCCAACTGCGATATTTATCGGAGTACTGCTGCCGGAGATGCTCTTGGGTAAGTCTCTCATAGCAATTAAAGCTACAGTCTTGTAATAGACATGGAAGTTTACTTATTTCTTCCATTCTTTTTCTATTTAGTATAATACAAGAAATAGTATTTTGACTGCGTGAGAAACCTTTAGTAGTTTTGCGTTTATGATATTGAAATGAAATATTTTTGCAAAGGAGGATCGGACCGACTTGTTAGGAAAATGTTGTTTCAGTTACATCTGATCCGCTCTCCTGATAAAATCTTAAAAATTTAATGAAAGTTTTATATTTTTGTTAACTTCCTTTCAATAGTCAAACGTGTATTTATTTATTCAAAAATCATGTCTTGGATGTTTATATATTTATTTAAGTATGTGTATCCGTTATCTAGTAACTATAGCACAGGCTCTGCCTAAAATCGAAAAGATAGTTTAGTCGGAAATTTCCGACAAAAGTATCTTTTCGATTTTCATTAAAACTAATTTCCTTACTGCAAATTTTCAGGAGTATGCTGCAAATGGGTTCGTCAAGACCCTGGCAAGATGCGATGGAGATTCTCACAGGTCAACGCAACATGGACGCCAGTGGGTTGATGGAGTACTTCCAACCTTTATACGATTGGCTGAAGACAGAGAACCAGCGCAATGGGGAGTTTATTGGATGGGAGCCTAGTACCGTTGGTAAGAATTTTATTATTAAAATAGTTTTATTGAAGACTTTAGTTATACTTTACTACACCTCATACCATGAAGCAAAATAATTTTTCGTAGCTCATAGTTTTACCTCAAAGTGTTTACCTTCATGATTGACACTAATGGGTTATTAAATTAGATAACAGATGCACATTTTAAAATCATCACTTTGAGGTGAAACTATGAGCTACGAAAAATTATTTTGTTATATGTTATATTCTTTATTGCACAAATTTTAAAAGTAAATACAGTTACAAATTTTGTGTACAAAGGCGAGCTTATCTCTAAGAGAGATCTCTTCCAGCCAACCTTACAGGGTGTGAGACAATGTATTTTGCTTCCTGGTATGAGGTGTAGATTGCAGCACTTGATCAAAATTTTGTCAAAAATAAGTGTAGGTTCGGTTTGTTTACTGCCTTTTGATATACGTCAAATAAAGAGTGTCCTAGAAAGATAGCGCATGAATTCTTTACAGTAGGTAATATACCTATAGTTCGATTGGGAGTGTTACGTCAAAGTCGTAAAATGTCCAGTTCTTACTAACGTCTAAGTCTTAAGCCATCCTAATCGGAGAATATCTTTTAGTAGATTTCAAACTACTAAAATGAATTAGGTTCTTTACTTGCTGCGCATAGTTCATGCTAACTAACCTGTTTTGAAATATAAGTAAACATTTCTTGGATTTTCGAAATGTGAATTCGGCCAAACAATTCTTTCTACAAAATTGTAGGATACCTACCAGTTGAACAAATTTAGAATTTAATTCTTTAGAGTTTAGTGCTGATTCACAAAATGTCTTGCAATTTCAGAATATTGCTCGCCTTTACAACGCATGGACATGAAGGACTCAGATTTCCGACGAAGATTAAGGGATATTGCAGGGAATTGACTTCTTAATTCTTGTTAAATAAATTATTTATTTATCAACTTACGTTGTTTTGTTTCCATTACCCAAAACCATTACATTATCACACTCCCGACACTACATACAAGCGAATACAGGCGCACCTGTTTGTATGTGTGCGTAAATTATTGTAGGGTTACTGCAACCAGTGCGCGATCATAGTCGATCTAGAGAGGGACAACATTATACGTTAACAACATAAGTCCTTATTTAACTTATAGCGTCGATTTCTAGGCGCCAGTCGATAGATCACTGGCGATGGTGTAGTAACTTTGTACTAAACGACGGTAGCCTAGTGCATACTGCCAACTGTGCTCTATTTTGTGGGTGACATAAAACTAGTGGGGGAAGAAGTTAGTGTCGCTTCTTTGCTTAGTAATATTTAGTATTCTTTAACATTATTATCTTTTTCCCATTCCTACGCTGCGCCCTGAATACGTGTAATCAACTCTAAAACGTTTGTGTAACTCTTGTCTAAAACACTATGAGAAATGTGCAATCTGCTCACTTCAGTTATATCACAGCTTACATCTTAGTTGAATGCCCAATTATCTAATCTATTTATTCTGTATGTGAAAATGAAATAATTTCATTCAAATCGGGTTGCGTCATATTGAGTCGTTGTGGGATCAATCAAGAGTCATTTCCGAATCCGTCTAGACCTAGATCACGAAACCAGTCCGTCATTCTAGGCGCCTAAAACAATTTGAATGGCAGGAAGGCACACAATGGATTGTCGCAATGTTGCAACCCTGACCTGAAGAACGACAAAACGATCGTAACTTATTGGAAAAAAATAAGTTAATACTTTGCTTACAAATAGGACATTAAGATAGATTAGATTAAATTTATTTATTTCATTTTAACATCTTAAAAATTCAATTTTACATGTCACTCTAATATGGTAAAAGGGATCGTCATAAAATAAAATAATGTATAAATTACAATGTCAACAATTCAAATAATGTCATAGTATATAATATACTATCTATGTCAGTATATAATATTAAAATAAAAATTTAAAAATACACTTGGTATTAAATTATCACAAATTAAATTAAACGTAATTCTAACCTGAAGCTATTAGGAAAAAATTCATTATTTAAGTTCTTATAAAAAGCCTCCGATCAAAGTCAAAGTCAAAGTCAAAATCATTTATTGCATATGAGTACACTTGGTACATTTATACACGTAATTTTTTTATCGACTACCGCTTCCTAGGTGTTAGCGCTGTGAAGAAGAAACGGCGCAACAAACTTCACGCAACACATCTTTTAAAAATCAAGTTTGCATACAATTAATAAAGATTTTGCGAAGCTGGATTAACATTAGTACCAGGCATCTTTGTCATTCAAATAATCGTTTACTTTATAATAGGCTTTCTTACAAAGTTGTTTTTTAATGTGAATATTAAACTTTCTGTCCGTCATATTTAAGATTTCCTCTGGTAGTTTGTTGTATAAGCGTATACATAGATGTATCCACTAATGGCAAATGAAGTAACAACGACAACCTATAGGTTGAGATCCCTTCATAACTGAACAGTCAATTAAATGCAGTAGTATTAGTTTCGATATGGCCAAGGAATCCCATAGCAAGACGGGCATTTTTCTGGGTTCTTACTAATTAATGATAAGACCGCGGACATCTATGGGGAGACATACAGGTCATACGAATGGAGAAGGTCTGGAGGTCTGTCCATGAATGGATTAACTAGAGGCTAAGATGATGATGTATACTGTGAATGACCTCGACAATTATATCATAGGTTCTTTGTCATTATAGGAGTCCTCGCCATGTAGATAAATTGATAAATAATTCGTGTAGTGTAAGGAGAATGTATGATTAACAAAATTGTCGTATACTTGAAAGGTAATTCATAATGTAAGAATATGCATTTAAAGTAATGACATATATTATTTCCGTAGGTGTTTATTTCCTTCTCGTGGTTCATTGTACCATTTTTTAAAATGAATATAAAGAGATATAATTCGGGAATACATTGTTGAAGTGGACAATAAGTAAGCATCTGAAAAACAAGTAAAATAATTGCACTTACTGTCGAGGCTACATAGTGCTTTTCACGACAAAATTCAAGGAAATAACATAAATATACATAAATATACGAATTTTATTTTGTAAAGTAAGCAATTATTAAACCAAAACCCATTATTTTCAGATTTTACAATACGATTTTACTTTTTGCGTTATTGAGACTTTCCGTTTACGAGTACAAAATGCATAGTACCTATACCTTATACCATGAAGCAAATATTTTTTCGTAGCTCATAGTTTCACCTCAAAGTGTTTTCCTTCCTGATTGACACTAATTGGTTATTAAATTAGATAACAGGTGATTTTAAAATGTTATTTAATTTAATAACCAATTAGTGTCAATCATGAAGGATAACACTTTGAGGTGAAAATATGAGCTACGAAAAATTATATTGCTTCAAGGTATGAGGTGTAGTTTATGCGATTGTTTGTATTTTAGAAAAAAGCAGTTATGGTTGTTTTAAAAAAATATATGGTTTAATGGCATTCTGTGACACTAGCAAAACTAGTGCCAGTTGCATTAGATTAGAAACTGACGCTAATGAATGTTTACATAATATAATTATTATAGACTGTGACTAACTATGACTCAGGGAATCTATTTCTAGATTGATTGCGGATGTATCACTAGCTAATTAAAAAAACGATTGAAGATTATTTTTTGCTTCTATTGATACCATTTAACTCGTTTGAGGGTTTAGTTTATTAATTGAAATATTTTTGTAGCGTCATGTGCAGATAAATCAAGTAGATTCAATTACTGTGGTTGAAGGCCCTTGACCTTATCCATTGAACAGGGTTTGCATTAGTGTTACGAGTCCCTGACACTTACTTGGGCAGTTTTTATTCAGTTTGTTTTGTAGTCTTATGGTTATTCTTTCATTCTTGGATTTTCTTTATATTTCTTTAGAGCTTTGTCATCATGGATATGTCGCTCTATTAGTGTCTCTATTTAATATTTTTTTTGTATTTCTAACAGCGATTTTGTATTCTGTCCCTATGTCCAAATTATGTTACTAACGCTTAGTCTTTACTAACAATGGATCTGTGTTCTGATTTTTTTTTATATAATTTACCTAATTTAACAGAAAAAGAATTATAGCTGAAAGGATTAGCAAGTCGAAAAACCAACAGCCGTTGGGGAAGAAGTTTTCGGGAATGGAGACTGCGGATTTGCACGCGTCCCTCGCCCCGTCGTCGTCGCCAGATGGACCGATGACGACTTGAAGAAGGTGGTCGGAAGCGACTATAGAGGCGGATGGCCGGATCATTGTGGAATGCCTATGTTTAGCTGTGAACGTCTAAGGGCTGATTTGATGATGATGAATGTTACAGAAAAATCTGACAGAGGGAATCGTTTTTTGTTGGAGTGTATCCGGAACGACTTATATCTACATACAGAAGGCAAATTTTTGAGAATGAGTGGTTTTGACAAATATATACAATGGTTTTGCTTGGGATAACCAGTTTAGTTTCCAATCGATGTTATTTCACTTCATTAAGGTATTTAGTTACATTATAATCATATACCATTAGTCTGTGATAGATAATATTATATAAAAATATAACATTGACAAATAACTATACATTAGGTTACTCAGAAGATATGCACCCCGCTGTTACGGAAGAATTCGTGTAACATCTGTTAAGACAACTCGCTTACGAAAATAAACTTAAATATTTGCGTATCGGGAACAAAATAAATAGGATATGGTGTTTCAAAGTGTACTGTAAAGTTATCGTGGTAATACAGACTTGTTTTTGCTGCTAGTGTCCCTCTCATATTTTGTTCTCCAGACGCAAATGCGTTTGTTTTCGTAAGCTGTTTATGTTGAAACAGATGTTTGGTATTGTTATGTTTATTATTGGACTAGCTGTGCCCGCGGCTCCGCTCGCGTGGACTACAGGATCCGCTCCAATTCCCACTTCCGCTCCCTATCCCACTACCACTCAGACTTTAAATCCAGGTCCAGGTCCAGGTCCAGGTCCAGGTCCAGGTCCAGGTCCAGGTCCAGGTCCAGGTCCAGGTCCAGGTCCAGGTCCAGGTCCAGGTCCAGGTCCAGGTCCAGGTCCAGGTCCAGGTCCAGGTCCAGGTCCAGGTCCAGGTCCAGGTCCAGGTCCAGGTCCAGGTCCAGGTCCAGGTCCAGGTCCAGGTCCAGGTCCAGGTCCAGGTCCAGGTCCAGGTCCAGGTCCAGGTCCAGGTCCAGGTCCAGGTCCAGGTCCAGGTCCAGGTCCAGGTCCAGGTCCAGGTCCAGGTCCAGGTCCAGGTCCAGGTCCAGGTCCAGGTCCAGGTCCAGGTCCAGGTCCAGGTCCAGGTCCAGGTCCAGGTCCAGGTCCAGGTCCAGGTCCAGGTCCAGGTCCAGGTCCAGGTCCAGGTCCAGGTCCAGGTCCAGGTCCAGGTCCAGGTCCAGGTCCAGGTCCAGGTCCAGGTCCAGGTCCAGGTCCAGGTCCAGGTCCAGGTCCAGGTCCAGGTCCAGGTCCAGGTCCAGGTCCAGGTCCAGGTCCAGGTCCAGGTCCAGGTCCAGGTCCAGGTCCAGGTCCAGGTCCAGGTCCAGGTCCAGGTCCAGGTCCAGGTCCAGGTCCAGGTCCAGGTCCAGGTCCAGGTCCAGGTCCAGGTCCAGGTCCAGGTCCAGGTCCAGGTCCAGGTCCAGGTCCAGGTCCAGGTCCAGGTCAAGGCCAGGTCCAGGTCCAGGTCCAGGTCCAGGTCCAGGTCCAGGTCCAGGTCCAGGTCCAGGTCCAGGTCCAGGTCCAGGTCCAGGTCCAGGTCCAGGTCCAGGTCCAGGTCCAGGTCCAGGTCCAGGTCCAGGTCCAGGTCCAGGTCCAGGTCCAGGTCCAGGTCCAGGTCCAGGTCCAGGTCCAGTCCAGGTCCAGGTCCAGGTCCAGGTCCAGGTCCAGGTCCAGGTCCAGGTCCAGGTCCTGTTCCAGGTCCAGGTCTCCAGGCCCAGGTCCAGTTTCGGGTCCAGTACCAGGCCTAGGCCCAGGTCCAGATCCTCAACTTTACCCTCAACCCTCCCCTCAACCCTCCCCTCAACCATCCCCTCTACATTCCTCTCAACCCTCCCCTCAGCTCTCCCCTCAACTCTCCCCTCAAACCTCTTTCCCTCGTCTCTCCAAATGTAGTCCTCGTAACTAATCCATCGCAGTCCAAATTCCGACCAACATTACTTTGTTGCATACGTATACCACAAATTTATCGTAATCGGGTAACTCAGTCAAAAGTTATACGAATTTTCAAACACTCAAATTACACTGGTACCATACCCGCCCCCGCTACCGCTCACGAATTCAGTCGAACATTTACACTCTACATTCTTCGCAGTGTATCATCCAGGTCCAGGTTCAGGTCCAGGTGACCTCCGCTCGCGTGAACTACAGAATCGCTCCCACTCCCGCTCCCGCTTCCGCTTCCGCTTCCGCTCCCGCTTCCGCTCCCGCTTCCGCTACAGCTTCCGCTCCCGCTTCGGTCCTGCTCTCGCTCCCGCTCCCCTCCCGGTCCCGCTCCCGCTTCCGCTTCCGCTCCCGCTCCCACACCCACTCCCTTTTTCCCACGCCCACGCCCGAGCCCACGCCCACGCCCACTCCCACTCCAATTCCCACTCGCAGCTCCAAATGTAATCCAAACTCATCGCAATCTGAATAGTACGGAAATACTATTATTTGCAATATATTGCACACTAACCTTACGTAACTAATGTATTTGAAAACTAAAAATGTCTATAACTTTTGATTGAGGTAGCCGATTGCGATGAAATAAAGACTAAATGTTAAGTTAAGTTAATCCCCATGTTTTTGTGAAAAGTCCATCAAAGCCCGATTAGTAGTTTTTAAGTGATGCGTGCACAAACTCACAGACAAACAGACAAACAGACAAACAGATAAACAGACAAACAGACAAAAATTTCAAAAATGATCGAAATGTGTTCTGTTGCTTATCATTAGACCCCCCCATTTTTTTTTTTGCAAATATCTTCAATGTACAGACACGCGAAGTTTACGATTTTATTTATTAGATTTATCCGGAGGCGTTTGCTACGCAGAGAAGATTTGCATTAAAAATAAGTATAGTACCCGTATTTTATACTTGATTTTTATTTAATACTAGCTTTTCATTCGCGTGGACTTAACACCATATACTATGTCGGACGATTCCCTCTCAGAATGTCCTGATGTTCACAGCTTCTACAGCTTTCTTGTGCTACATAACATCCCTATTTTATTTTTATATTTCTTAATGTATTCTGTTACTTATCCTTCATCCCCCATTATATTATTAAAAATATTTTCAACGTAGTGTTACGCAAAGATTACAGGTTTATCGATATCATTAATTTGTTTAGTGACTTAGCCGAGTGCTTGCAGGTTTGAAATTATGTTTTTTTCCGATCATATTTTTTTATCGAAAAAATTTATTCTTGATAATTTATTTTAATTTATTTATTTAATTTAGTTTTTTTTTTAATTTCAAGTCGCGTTTATGTCGAAAGTTTATTTTAATTGCTGTAAAAGTTGCGTTCTACTTTTTTTAATATAAAAATACATAACATGATTTTATGATAGGCATAACCCCATCAGTTAGAATGAAAACAAAATATCAATTTAGAACATAATAAAATAATATATAACACTGCCTAAAGCTATTCCGTTAGAAAAAAAAATCAAAGTCCGCAACGTCCGCAGTACATTTTGCACATTATGATCCTGTAGTTTTCCTGGGTAATTAAGAAACTATTTTCTTTTTTCTAATATTTAAAAAAGTTATTAATTTATCAATGTAGTTTCTGAGTTTATTGGCTGACAGAAGGATATACAAGTATTGCTGTAGGGTTGTTTGAATTGATGCAACTTTAATTTTTTTATTAGATTTCACGCTTCTTTCGCTAAAAAGTACTATGTTGATTTTTAATAGGATTTTATTTTTATTAAAAGGTTTTAGAATTTGATTTTAGAATTTTTAAGATGGAAAAGTATACCATGCTATATTCAACTTTATTTCTTTGCACTAAAAGGCAAAAAAAACATAAACAAATGACCAAGAAGCCCATGTTATTCGTTTTGTAACGTTGTTACAAAAAAACTGACAGATTAC
Organism: Esperia sulphurella; assembly: GCA_947086405.1. Lineage (NCBI taxonomy): Eukaryota > Metazoa > Arthropoda > Insecta > Lepidoptera > Oecophoridae > Esperia > Esperia sulphurella. The sequence goes on from OX352266.1 coordinate 14,949,921, forward strand.
TCAGCATAACACATCAACTGCGGCCATTTTTTTTTACTTGAGCAGTTTTTTTTCTTGCTCTGTATTTTCCGGTCGAATTGTTCGAGTGACAAGGACTTTGGGTGCTGTGTTATCAATCTTATGAGACGTAGCATAGGCTTCAATGACGCAGTGCTGGTGATGATTTTTTTGTACTGTTTGTATTAAAAAGCTAGATCGATTTCAAATGTATAAAGGATTTTTTTTTAATTCACCTGGTTTGATATTGTACTTAATTAACCTGTAACAAAAGTTATGAAGAAAAATATGTCTATGTCTGCGTCTATGTCTATGAATACAACAGTTGTCAAAAAGATTACTAATTCTGTGAAAGAAAAATCAACTTGGTTTGCAAATATAAAATGTGATCTATGAACCACAGTTCGCTATAATATCGCATCTGGCCTAGAAATCAAAATGGGACGTGCGTGTGCAGCAGCACAAAAACCGTTATATGCGTTATAGAGAGCTGAATCGACTGACCACAGACAGACATTCTATCAAGATAGAACAGTTATAGCCATTTGCTTTGCTTCAGTTCCGCGTGTGTTGATTTTCGGATACGGCTCGCCCCTCCCGCGCATCCTTTATCTCTCCCTCGCGGTCACGTTTCTGGATAAGGAGATACTGTCATTTAGTTAGAAACCGCGCAATAAGACACTTTTGCATTCTTGTCGATGACCCTACCTTTACTCGGCGCGAAACGAGTTTATGCAATATATTGCAAGTTGTTGGCACGCATGTCGCGCCTACTTCTCTATTCTATGTTTGTATGATTTCTATGCGACTAACCAATATTGTGGCACTCGATTTGGTTACACATAAAGTTTTTTTTATTATTATTTATAATCAACAATTTTTCATTTTTATTTAAAATCAACAAGATTAATAAGATTCTACTAAAAACATTTAAGTTATTAATTTTAAAAAATCATTTTATTTTCCATTTTTAATTTATTTTATTTCGTATTACAAATTTACAGTTACCCTTGACAATTCTGTTAACGACTGTACCACAGAACTATTGAACTAAAGAAAGAGTACATATTGACCGACACTCAACTTAGCGTACAATTAGAGCCACAATTAGACCTTAGGGCTGCGCTACCAATGGGTCAAGGTTCGATGCCGAGGCGAGCGAACTCTTATTTCGCTAATTTAGATACTACGTATACCCTGTGGTGCCTTGCGTAGAGCATCATCTTGTCAGATGCAAATTTTAGATTCATATGTTTTAATCAGAAGGTTCTACTTATCATGACGCCGATTCTTAGTCGGTGAAATATGTCCACTGCTAAACGTAAGCCTGCCCAATAGAGTGCCACTTTTGGTGGGCTGTCCATCATCAGGTTATTTTTGTCTCCACTGCAGGAGCACAACCCTCTCTTATCTGCCGGAGACAGACGGAGAATTTGGCCTACACTCCCCGCGCTGGCCAAATGGGTTGGGGAGGCCTGATAGATGTTTTATAATGTATTCCCTTAGTCGCCTTGTACGACATCCACGGGAAGAGTTGGAGTGGTTCTATTCTACTCTACCGGAAACCACACGGCATGGTGGGCTGTCCATTTGCCATAAATACCAAGCTTAGCAAGCAGATTGGTGATCGCAGTAATGATCTTAACATGAGAATGCTGCTGTCCATCCCTGGTGAAACCCCTAAGACGTCTTGGTAACTAGGGGTGGGCTATTTCTAAGCTGGGAATCACCAGACAGGATCCACAAATTTAAAATTGCTTAACAAGATATGGAGAGGGCTATGTTAAATGATTTTTTGAAGGATCTGATCCGCTATGAGGAGATCCGATGAAGAACGAAGGTCACTGAAATATCTGAAAGGATGGTAAGCATTCTAACTCTGGAGTGGGGATCACGGATCGGTACCTGCAGCTTGGGACGCCTTATACCTCCGACTGATAAGTGTCAGAAAGTGGTAGGAGCGGAGGACCGGTTGTGGTCTTGTTCATTGGGGAAGCCCTATGTCCAGCAGTGGACGTCGAAAGTTTGATATGATGACGATAGCCTAAAGAGTAGTGCCTCCAACTACTTTACTTTAACATGTATCGAAGGCTTACATCACGCCTTTTTTTATTGACGGAAGTCACATTACAATACAAATTCATTGTCATTCGATAAGGTACAACATAGATATAATCTATAATAGATCATTTTAAATAACTACACACACTGCTCTCCGTCTAATGTAATATTTATATAGCAAGTTATTTTAGGAGGGTCACGATGAAGACGGGCATGGTCTCGGGCAGTTTTGGGAGTAGGGATCATACCTCCCCCAGGGGAAAAGCTTCTGCTTAGTGCATGGGAGGCTCTGGTGAGCCGTAGAAGAGCCAGGAGTCTTTCTATAAGAAGAGCCTCCCAACGTGGCCGCTGACGCCGATGGTTACGTTATCGTCAGAGTCGCAACTCAACAAACGCGGCACCGTCCCTGCAACCTCGACCAACCTTAAGGCTGCAATGTCAACGAAACCTATTTATGAGGCAACAATAATAGAGGATGTGATGCAGCACATCCAGGCAAGGATTAAGGGTCGGACTGGGGAAAGAATTACGGTCAAATGTACGTTGCTGGAGTCTACCTTCAGGGTCTTTAGACTCCGGGTTCCCACTAAACACGAGGGTGTAAGTAAGTATTCCTCAGTCCCAACTTCTGGCCCGAGGGAGTAGTGTTTCGACGATAGGAAGCCAACAACGTGAAATTCTCTAAAATATAGTGTGTATGAACTTTGTTAGTGATTATATTAATGTGTATTTCTAGACTAAGGTATTTTCTATGGTCTAAGTTATCTGATAATAAATTATGTGGTTTTGTAGGTATAATATCGAATATATAATCTAGTTTTACCCCAGGAGGTCTGTAAAAACCTGTTGGTGAGACACTGATGCATTTGTAACGGTACATGTTTTCTGTAAGACATAGTTCTACCTCGTATTCAGCTCGATCACGGCTAACCTTGGTGGATTACCTCTGTCAGCCATTTGAGTGCACTAGTGCGCGTAATAGATAGAGGCAGTTTCATTATTATATAATGGAGTAGGTACTTATTATAGATCTAATGCCGTCTCAAATCGTTGATGCAATCGAATTGAAGCTGCTGAAGTTACAATCAGGTTCAGAGCAGGTCCATCAGCCTTTATTAGTTCATTGTTGGACATCTGGACATATGCCTCTCCCAAGACGCGCACTGAACTCGATCTTCCTTCAAAAACCTTTGCTGTGATAAGAACTCAAAATTTACATTTTCATTATAGGGAAGAGGGGGGAGATGTAGGTACATATATTTCATTCCAGATTAATAGTCCTATGAAAACAAACGCATTTGCGTCTCGAAAACAAAATACACAATAGATGGTGTTCCTAAGTGGACTGCAAAGTTTACATGGTAATACAAACCTGTTTTTGCTGCTGGTGACCCTTTCATGTATATGTTACCGAGACGTAAATAGCGTTGGTTTTCATAGGACTATTAATCTGGAATGAAATATACATTCGTCATCAACAACCTAAAGGGTCCTCTGTTGAACACAGGCAACCTAATTTGAGATTGGGCGAGGAGAGAAGCCATAGGTTTCAGACTTAAGAATTTTCCTTCCAGCATTTCCTTTAGCGGAAAACCTTTAGTGTAGTAAAAACAACGATCTCTATGTACTACCAGATGGATCGTTCCAAACAATCGCTCTGTTCCACGCAAGTAGCCACAACTCTTTCATATTCACTTTGAAACTTGTGCAGTTACTACGCAGAACATTTAATTATTACTAAATATTGACGCTACGGTTAAATAATGTCAATATTTAGTAAATAATTAAAGAGCGATTGTTTGGATTGCTCCATCTAGTAGTACATAGAGATTGTTGAGTAAAAACCGTATTAAAATCTTTTGAAACGTGAGCAGATTTGAAACTTTGACCCCACGAACGCAATGCCAGTGCACTGCATTATACACAAAAAAAAACGTATACATAATAGAAGAAACGGAGTTAAGAAAAGTTTCTGTTACATATATATAGGAAAAAAGAAAGCGTGTTGTACCTATAATCATCATCATCAGGTTATTTTTGTCTCCACTGCAGGAGCACAACCCTCTCTCATCTGCCGGAGACAGACGGAGGATTTGGCCTACACTCCCCGCGCTGGCCAGACGGGTTGGGGAGGCCTGATTGATGTTTTATAATGTATTCCCTTAGTCGCCTTGTACGACATCCACGGGAAGAGTTGGAGTGGTCCTATTCTACTCTACCGGAAACCACATGGCCACAAACCGACACGTACCTATAATATTACTTAGTTATTGAGTCACAGTGTAGCGAAAGTGATAATTTGCCGATAAGGGGCGAAAGCGAAGTGATAACGGAACGAAATAGTGCGAGACTTATGTTCGTAGGTTTGAGGAAGTGATGACCCTAAAACTAAGCCTTACGCTTAGAGCAACACGGGGCCACCTGCTGCTCACAGGGCAGACGCTATAGCGTTTTTTGTACTTTTAGGAGTAAAGCATTTTTGACAGCTCGCCTGCCCGCATGCTCGCATGCCCACCTGATTTTAGTATACATTTTGATTTATTAGGCTCTTCTGACCTTCCGATCGGGGCCAAATATATTGCTTAAGTTAGTGGTTAAGTACCCTAAAGATACTTGTATTTCAAGCAATTGGACGGTCTTCAATTAAACTGTATTACTTAGATAACATTTCGGTCTGATAATTAATTCCAAATTGTTTCTGTTTTTTGACGAGGAATGCTAGTTATGTTATGTAGTATGGAAATCTGTAGATGTTTGTTGTAGGATTTATATAGAGCTGTTAGAATCTCTTTGCATTGAAACAAAACAAGACGTAATCGGTTTTGATATGAAACCAAAATATTATAGGCGCTTTTCTCCAAATAAACCATATATTTTGCCATCTTGCTCGATAAATCATATAAGAAATGTTTGTCATGTAACATCGTTTCAATAATTTTACGTTTCGACATTTATTTGAAGCAGACATATCATGTATTTGTGCAGAAAGTGACTAAACTATTTTAGATAGTTCATAGGAGTAAATAAAAAAACTTGAAATCTTTCTTTAATTAAAAATTCAAATATAGGCGAGTATTTGTAACAATAATAAAGCAGTATCTATAAGAGTGCAGATTATAATAACTCAACGACCAATAAGCTCAATATACTCTTAATGCTTCTAACTCTACAAGCAAGTCAAACTGCTGAGGTATGCGGGCGGGAGGGAACTGAACGCTCATTGGCGCGGTCAAGGTTGTCATCATGATTGGTCAGAACTAACTAACATCTTGCGTGGTTGGTGCACGGAAACTTTATGTCATAAGTATTATAAGTCTGATGTGTTGCCAGAAAGTGTTTGCCTTCCATTAGGAATATATAGTCTTATCATCATCAGGTTATTTTTGTCTCCACTGCAGGAGCACAACCCTCTCTCATCTGCCGGAGACAGACAGAGGATTCGGCCTACACACCCCGCGCTGGCCAGAAGGGTTGGGGAGGCCTGATTGATGTTTTATAATGTAATGTCTTATATAGTCTTATGGCACAATTAAATTAGTCAAACCGCCTACTGCAAACGTGTCATAATCGAAAGTAGCAAACGAATTCATCTAACTGACATCCCTTTTACACTAGTGCTGCAGACGTATCCACTAATCTTATCCATAGTCAAACCTAAGTTATCGTAAGGAATTTTTTTATGTACGACAGTAATAAAAGTCGTACGGCAGTCGTAAGGTCATATTTTACGACGGATTTATGACAGCTTAAACATTCGATTATATCGCCGTATCTGTCGGCCGTATTAATATAAATGTGCCATAATTCGTCGTTGTAACAGCTCCATAGACATGCCTGTAAAGCGTCGACACACGACACGCAATTTTCCTATTGTGCCAGTTCCACCGTGGGAATTAGTCGCGTATAGATACCTACTATGATAATGATACGTTATGTTTGTTTGTGCGTCTGCGTCGCTCCCTACTGCATACTAAACACTACGTTCACCTGTAAATAGAGTCAATGAGAAAAGGTACTACTATCAGCGTCTTCACGTTCACTTTTGAATATGAGTCGTTCTTAAACTAATCTAAGAGCCATGGTAGCCTGGTTGGTTGTACACTCGCCTCACGTTCATGAGGTCCTGGTACAAACCCCGCCCGTACTAAAAGTTTTTCAAAACTTAAGTACGGTTTATTTATAATACCACAAGCTTTCGGTGAAGGAAAACATCGTAAGGAAACCTGCATATGCCAAAAATTCTGAGGCGTATGTGAAGTCCACCAAATCGGCTTGGGGCACCGTCGGTGGATAGGGGTTTGGCACAAAAGATCCTGAAGGGTCGAAGTGTCGTCAGGTCTTCCTGGCCCCCTGAGAAGATAAGATAATACTAATCTTAAATAAGTGTGACAGAAAGTTAAGAAAGCTTTGCAAGGAAGCCTATTATAAAAATACGATTATTTGTTGTACTAATGTTGCTTCAGCTTCGCACAATTTTCATAGTATTGTATGCAGATTTGATATTAAAAGATGTGTTGCTGAAAGTTTGTTGCGTCGTCCCTTCTTCACAGCGCTAAATCATAGGCAGTGGCAGTCAGTAAAAATTTAGTTTTATAAATGTACCAAGTGTACTCATGTGTAATAAAGGGTTTAGACATTGATTTTACTAAATGTACATTGTCCGAAACTAGGATTCCCTGTAATATGGGAATTAGAACACCTGGTTGGCCTAGTGGTATGGTCGTTAGACACGAGCTTGATCACTCTAGATGTGCTCCATTCATACTTTGAATATCCTTTCTCTTATTCAAATCACTCCTAGGCGAAGAACCAAGACTTCATAATGACTTTGAATGTACGAATTAAAATGTGATTCTGGTCAAGTACTGATAAATGTAGAATGATATGTAGCAGTCCAATTTAATACAATACAATACACTTTATTGCACAAACAAATACAGTTACACGTTATAAAAGTTACAAATAGTACAATTTAAGCGGTCTTATCGCTTTAAGCGATTTCTTCCAGACAACCTTTAGTTGAATGAATGTGTAATAGTTAAAGTTACGACCAGATTTGAACTAAAAAATGATAAAAATTCAGGTTAAACAGCAAGTAAAGATCATTTATTCACCTAGTATGACGTCAGTAGGAAAACTACGGACTTAGAATTTAGGAAAATTAGGACTTTACATTTGTATTACTATAAACTATGTGTCAATTTTACTAATTGTTAAACGATGTAAGGTGCGGTACACACGGGACGTTGCGCTGGCGCACCCGACGCTCAGTTTGCGCAATAGTTAAGTGTAACAGTCTTGTTGTATAACATTCATTATCGTTTGGAAAATACGTCCTTTGGAAATCACCTAACGGGCCCTTAGTGTTGAATGATTTCGAAAAATGTATCACCAACTCTATTTTGGATCTACAACATCTTTCTGCTTTAAATGTTCTTAAAAGGTAAGCAAAAAGAAAACAAGCTATGTTTGAATGTCTCTGAAATCACATTTGTCGATTTTGTCAAAGCGAAACGGTTTGTGAAAATTGCAATTCAGCGCACCACAGACTACTCTTTCTGATTTGTATAAAAAACTTTTAATTTTAGTCTGTCATTTAAAAACTATCCCACCAAAACATTACTGTTAATATGGGGCTAAATTGTCATTGGAATTTTTGGATGACAAAAGTACAGAAATCTCTTTGTAAACTTTATGCAAAATTCCAAGGACTTTTCAATAAAGGAGCTATATTTACATTGCCAGAGGCACTACTGTCACTTTAAACGCATTAATAAAAACTTGGCAGGTTTTATGATTTTAAGTTACATTAAAACCTGCATATGCCGAAGAAGAAATTCTGAGGCGTATGTGAAGTCCACCAAATCGGCTTGGGGCACCGTTGATGGTCAGGGGTTTGACACAAAAGATCCTGAAGGGTCGAAGTGTCGCCAGGTCTTCCTGGTCCCCTAAGAAGATAAGATACATTAAAAGTACATACATACAGAACACCGTACCACCACGAAAACCCCAGGACATGCTGTATGTTCTTTGTGGGAATTGAATAATCTTCTGGCACTACGCCAACGAGGCAGGCATATTTATGCATCAACCTAGTTCCAAGTCACTTCAAGCATCATACTAAGCGTATTGTCTTTAATTAATATTATAATTAAACCTTCATAGCATTCATGGTAATCTCCGGCAAGGATGCAAGTTATAATTAAGAATTTATCACGCCATGATACTTATAATCATAAACAAGGTGACTAATATCTTTTGGTTCAGCATTGAATCAGTTTCATGTACTAGTAATCTATATATCTAAAAGGTAAAAACTGACTGACTGATTGCTCTTAAAAAACTACAAAACATCTATGTAGTGCAGTGTTTTCGGCAGTAAGGAAAAAAAAGATTTAAAATTCTAAATTCACCGGCGTCGGAGAGTTCTGGCCATGGCTAACTGCTGAAAAATGGATCATCTGTAGTGATGAAGGACTTACCTGAAAATAAAAACATTAACAAATACTAACTAGTCATTAAATAATAATAATAAATAAATATGTCAGACATTCACACCAATTATCCAGTCCCAAACTAGGCAGAGCCTGTGGTATGGTTAATAGATAACGGATAGACATACTTAAATATTTAAATAAACATCCAAGACTTGGGTATAAACATTCATATTCATCATACGAACATTTGCCCCTAGCGAGATTCGAACCCGCAACCTCCAGCGTGGCAGTCCGAGAGCTACCCGTTCCGCCACGGAGGTCGTCATAATAATAATTGTAATAAAAACTACATGAAATGACCTATAATTATTTATGCACAGACTAATATCATTGAAGTGACGAATTCCATGAATCTTCATCATCATCAATAGGATGCAAGAGTCCACAGCTGGACATAGGCCTCTCCCAAGGCGCGCCACTGAACCCGATCCTCGGTGCTTCTCATCCAGTCACTGCCAGTCACTTTACGCAGATCGTCGCAATTCTATGAATGATAATTTACAACTAAAGAAGGGCTAAAATAAAAATAAAAATATTGTCACAAATAATTGCTTAAAATCGTTAAGAAAAAAAAACTATTTATTTTCTCAACTTTTGGCGCATCAGTCTTAATCAACCCTTGAGCTCACCTCAGTAACTATTTGTAGGAAATTTCCTATTTATTATTTAATTTTATTATAATTATTCAAATTTCTAGTAACACTTTCGTAACAAGCTTGACTTTGTTTTTTTTTGCATATCTCTTAATACCTACCTGAGATTCCAAACTAAAAGACCTTGATTGATTTTTTACACCCTTTTCGGGACTCTGTCAGTTAAAACTCTAAAAGTCATCTTACTCAGAACATTACAAGGGCATGCTGTTCGGTAGTTACGTATTAGACAACAGTGGCAAGTACAGACAAGAGACAAAGTGGATTCACACGGCACGAGCCCGGAGTAAGCACCGATACCACCAGTTGCTACCGCGATACCAACCGAGCAATACGCACCATTGGTTTCAAACCCGCGATAAAAAACTTTAATCCAGGTCACAACGACCACTCAAACATGGCCTGTGCTCACGATAAAATACTTATCAGAACCTGGTTTCAAATTACTCTGGTGCTCTTTTTAAAGGACTTGTGTTTAGCTGATCCACAGTTGGATCTACCGCCTTTATCACAAATTTCCAGCACTCAACGGAACCCTTATGGTGGTTACGGGATTTCCAGTACCCAATCTATAAACTCTCCTGGAAACCAGTACGATGTTCGAAATCCTGTACAATTCAGTACAGCAAGACCAAACCCTGTTTCAACTCCAGGAGTATACCCAGTTTCTTCAACCCCTTTCAACCGTATTAACCCTGATATAAATAATAATGGTTATCCAAGTTTGGATTATGGAAATGAAAGGAATCCAAGCTCGACGTTACGACCATATGATGATAGAAACCGTGATGATCGAATTGATATAAATAATGATCCAAATTTCAGAAGAAATGATCCAAACTTTATAAGGAATGATCCTAACTACGTAGGAGCAAACCCTTATGATTTTAACAGGGGTGTTGATGGAAACAGCATTGATGATAGGTTTCACCAAGTGAATTTGCAGCAGATAAGAGACTTCTTGCTGCAAGCTGATGATCAGGCTTCCAAGGAGTGTACCAACAACGTTGCAGCTCAGTGGAATTTTGAAACAGATGTCAACGATGCGACACAGCATGCTGCAGTAAGTATATTCTATTTCTATATAGACAAAACATGAATACATTATATTTTGTTTAACTCACTCATATGTTTATGTTGAATGACTCGATAAGCCCCGAGCCAGTTGATTGTATGTTAGCGATGAAAGGGATTTCGTATTTAACAACGGAGAAAATGTTTATGCAAACAATTTGGATTATACTTTGGGTTTCTGTATTGTGTTATAGTTTTTAACTCACATGTAAATCAATAATGACTTATTTTTACAACTACACAAATCATGTTTTCTGGAAGAAATCAGTCTTAGATATTTTCAATGTTCCCAAGATGTGTTTTTCTTCCAGTAAACATGATTTGGATAGTTGACAAAAATCCGATTCTGTTATTTTTCAGTGCACTACTGTAACATATTGAAACGAATCTCGAAACGAAAATCTGAGGAACATACTTTGCTATCTTTCCTTCTAACTTCTTAATTAGTTGCGAAGTATGTATTTTCAAATCTTATGCTCTATGTATTTGAGAACGGTCAGAGATCTTTTTAAATTTAAAATCTATGATACTTAAAATTCCAAAACTTATGCTCTTTGAGAACGGTCAGGGATTTTTTCCAGTTTAAATTCTATCATACTTAAAAGCCGTGTGGTTTCCGGTAGAGTAGAATAGGACCACTCCAACTTTTCCCGTGGATGTCTTACAAGGCAACTAAGGGAATACATTATACCTAAAACATCAGTCAGGCCTCCCCAACCCGTCTGGCCAGCGCGGGGAGTGTAGGCCAATTCCTCCGCCTGTCTCCGGCAGATGAGAGAGGGTTGTGCTCCTGTAGTGGAGACAAAAATAACCTGATGATGATACTTAAAAGCCGTGTGTTTCCCGAGCTCAGAATAGGGCCCCCTAACCTTGCCGTGGGTATCGACAAGGCGATTAAGGGATAGCACCAAGGACCAGCAGTATTCTACTGTGTATATTAAGATCATTACTGCGATCATCAATCTGTCTGCCAAGCATGGTGATGGCAAACCCACCAATGAACAGTCCACCAAAAGTGACGTTCTATTATGGAGGCTTATGTTCAGCAGTGGACGTATTTAATCTGATGATAATAGTTGAAATTACTAAGTAAATCCTATTATTACACGTCTCTAATTTGCAAGACAATTTTACTTTTAAAATATAAATAGGCACGACCTTCATACAATACTTGGTATCTTTGGTTTTTTTTAAGTTAAATCATTAAGTTTATACCACGTTATATCTCATTGTACGTGGTGCATAGTCATTAAACGTTAATCACTCCCTACTGTTGGAGATCATTATCAAATAAACAATGTAGGTACCAAACCGAGCAACTTATAAAAATGACGTGTCACCTTAATACCTTGAGAAAATTACAGTAGATTCCTTACAAAGAGTAAATGCTTTAAGAGTTAGAGTTAGGTAGTAAATTAGGTTAACTAAATAACTCTTCTTAATAATTTGTTGTTAACTATTTGAATTCTGTGACTAAAAAGATCTGACAAAAAAACATGATTTTTTGAAATTAAATTAATTAACTTTTTTTTTCTTCAAAATGGTTCAACGTTCCTTCATATTCATGTCAAATTCATAAAAACCGTTGAAACGTTTTGAAGAAAAAAAATCAGAACCTTATTAAAAATAATTTATTTGTTCTTCTGAAAAGTAGTTTTTACACAGAATTTTAATCTCGTTAGAGGTGGAATTTAAAAAATATTTTTTAGTGTTCATCTCACCTCATTTCAAGAACTTTTTCGCAAAATTTCAAGCTTCTAGACCTAGAAATTTAGATATACGATAATAGATCCAGATATTGGGCCTGATTATAAATCACACATTTACTTTTATCTCTGTCCTCATAATCATGGTCCGGAAATTTCATAGCGAAATGTAAAATTCCTAGGGATGGAACGTTGTACCGTAATCTATCGACTTCCGAAGGCATCGATGTTGATTAAGTACTTGAAATACTATAAAATTTTGTTATGCGTACACAATAGTAACCATAATTAATGAGTTAAATTTTGAGGATGAGTTTTTCATATTACATATACTTATACATTTACAAATGTTTAATCCCCATACCTCCCCATACTACGATTTTCTCCTGTGCTATGGGAATTAAACAAGGATTGGACAATTTACAAATATAACATCCAGACCGACAATATACATAGACTGACAAAGTTACAGGATAAATTGTTTTGGTTTTTTGTCGTTTATGTACTTAAACGCATTATATTAGTCCTTTCAGTTACTCTAAGGTTGACTGGACGAGATCCCTAAGTCGGATAAAGCCGCCCTTGTACACAAAATATAAATAAAATATTCATCATCATCATCAGGTTATTTTTGTCTCCACTGCAGGAGCACAAACAACCCTCTCTCATCTGCCGGAGACAGACGGAGGATTTGGCCTACACTCCCCGCGCTGGCCAGACGGGTTGGGGAGGCCTGATTGATGTTTTATAATGTATTCCCTTAGTCGCCTTGTACGACATCCACGGGAAGAATTGGAGTGGTCCTATTCTATTCTACCGGAAACCACACATGATTTGTTGTTAATTTTGGTATAATAAAGCTTTTACATACATATATAAATAGGTACTTAGTAGTGGGACAACATCGATACCTATGAAAATCTATAGACTACAACGTTCAATCCCTACGTATTTTACTTTTCTCTATGAAAATTCCGGATCCTGCTCATAATACACAGCTTCCTGACCACTATACGGGAGAAGGTGGATAGTCCAATACTCAGGCACTGGGTGACTATCCACCTTCACAAACAAAACAATTTTTAATTTAATTTTTTTTTTTTTTTTTTTTTTTTATTTTATTGTCCGCTTACTAACAATAGACTTAAGTTTTATTGATACTAACAACATTTTATGGACTAACGTATCAATTAATAAATGATTTGATTTGATTTGATAATACTGTTTGACAATAATAGGAACAATTTTAACCCTGTCAAATTGGAAGCATCTGTAAAGTAGTCTACAGCTTTAATCGTAGTTTACTGGCAAGCAATTGCACAGTCCCATACAAATCAGCATTTTACCATGTTGGAAAGTTTCCGGGTATATTTCCCACAGAGAACAATGTATGGGAGTGTTAGAGGTACATAAGCCACAGGTTTCTTCACAGCGCAAGCGCGAAACTCGATGTCTTCGCTGCTTTTTGTAGAGCTGTAGAGAGTGTATTGTTCCTGGTAGAAATTGATATCATTCAATTTTCTCATATGGGTATTCATTACTGTTACAATTGCGTTTTTAAGATCGGATATTTTAGAAAACAACCAAAGATATTTGTATATTCGAGTAACTAGGACCTATGGATTCCAGTAAACATCCGTTTACAGACAGACGCTTAGTCGCTTGACTGATCGATTTAATATAATCATCATTTGCTTAGTTGTTTACTATAATACCCGAGAGGTTGTGGCAAAGAACTATTAGATAGATAAACTCATTATTGCACACAAATTAAGGATAACAATAAAATAGGTGCAGATTTTTGGAAAGTGTACAAAGGCGGCCTTATCGCTTAAAGCGATCTCTTCCAGGCAACCTTTCAGAAGGAAAATAAGAAAGACATAGCGACAGTATTGCAGGTGAGAGAAGAGAAATTTATAATTTTAGAACATGGTAAATACTTAGTAATAATATTACACAATTGAATTTACATACAAATATACTTAAATACATACCTATGCATACATATATAGTTTATAATACAATACATATACAGTACGTAATATACTATATTAAATTAGGCTATTAACTATTACTAGGTAGGCACGTAAAGACGCGACACTCACCTCCCACCGTCAGTGTTACTCGTCTGCTACAATGTTGTAACAATAACAGTTTACATTAAAAAAAAATCATATATAGGCTAAAAAAATAAAATAAAAGACATCTTACGTAATAAATAAAATGAACATTATTCTAAACAAATGTTATGTTAACTTTTTACCCCAAAAAAACATATCATTCCTACGGAAAACCAAAATGGTATTTATTTTAAATTTCAGAATGTGTAAATATCTAAAAATAAAAGCTAGTATTAAATATCTATTACCAAACCATACATACATACTAAACCATAAGAAAACTACACTCATTTGTCATCATCATCAGGTTACTTTTGTCTCCACTGCAGGAGCATAACCCTCTCTCATCTGCTGGAGACAGACAGAGGATTTGGCCTACACTCCCTGCGAGGCCTGATTGATGTTTTATAATGTCTGCCGTGTGGTTTCCGGTAGAATAGGACCACTCCAACTCTTCCCGTGGATCTCGTACAAGGCGACTAAGGGAATACATTTTAGAACACTCATTTGTATAACAGTCAAAAACTTTAAAGTTAATTATCTCGGAACAGTGTTTTTCGAGTTGTTCTCGTATTGAACTGAACCATCAATATGTGTCCACATATCCATTTACATGACAATAAATTAACTTTCACATTAAAAAACAACTTTGTAAGAAAGCCAATTATAAGATAAACGATTCAAAGTCAAAGTCAAAATCATTTATTGCATATGAGTACACTTGGTACATTTATACACGTCATTTTTTTTATCGACTACCGCTTCCTAGGTGTTAGCGCTGTGAAGAAGAAACGGCGCAACAAACTTCACGCAACACATCTTTTAAAAATCAAGTTTGCATACAATTAATAAAGATTTTGCGAAGCTGGATTAACATTAGTACCAGGCATCTTTGTCATTCAAATAATCATTTACTTTATAATAGGCTTTCTTACAAAGTTGTTTTTTAATGTGAATCTTAAACTTTCTGTCCGTCATATTTAAGATTTCCTCTGGTAGTTTGTTGTAGAAGCGTATACATTGCCCCGTGAACGATTTGCTGACCTTACTTAGTCTTAACCCTGGTAAAACAAGTTTATTTTTATTTCTTGTATTATAACTATTATTGTCACAGTGCCTCAAAAAGAGAGATACATTTTTTCTGACATATAAAATATTATCTAAAATGAATTGACCAGCTACTGTTAATATGCTTATTTCTTTAAACTTTTCTCTTAATGAGTCTCTACAACGCAGATTATAGATTGCCCTAACTGCTCTTTTTTGCAAGATAAAAATGGTCTCTATATCTGCTGCTTGACCCCACAGTAGGATACCGTATGCCATGATACTGTGGAAGTAGCTAAAGTACACTAACCTCGCGGTAGCAACATCAGTTAATTGTCTGATTTTCCTTACGGCGTAGGCGGCAGAACTTAATCTGCCAGCTAATGAAGTTATGTGGGGTCCCCATTGTAAAGATGAATCTATAGTTATACCCAGGAACACAGTACTTTTAATAAATTCTAGTGTGTCATTACCTAATGTCACATTGTTTTCTACTTTTCTTACATTTGGTAGAGAGAATTTAATACATTTAGTTTTCTTTGTATTTAATGCAAGGTTATTTACACTAAACCAGTTAAGAATTTGCGTGAGAGTATTATTTACCTCAGCAAGTTCACAATCTTTTCTGCTAATTTTAAAAATCAGCGAAGTGTCATCGGCAAATAAAACTATATTAGACATGTTTTGTATTAAAAAGGGCAAGTCATTTATATATACAAGAAAAAGAAATGGGCCCAGAACTGAACCCTGGGGTACCCCCATTTTCACGAATGACCCAGATGACCGAATTCCGTTTATATCTACTTTTTGTACTCTATTTTCTAAGTAAGATTTAAGTAATTCGAATGCTCTGTCTTTAACGCCATAATGTTTCAGTTTAAGTAGCAAGGTTTCGTGATCGACACAATCAAATGCCTTGGAGAGGTCGCAGAAGACGCCTATTGCATCATGGAAGTCTTCCCAAGCATCATGGATATGCTTAACAAGCATGACTGCTGCGTCGGTTGTGGAACGTCCCTTAGTAAAACCGAACTGACGTTCGTGAAGGAGTAGTTTAAGATTGAAATGACAAAGCAATTGATTGAGTATGATCTTCTCGAATATCTTGCTAAGCACAGGCAGAACTGACACTGGTCTAAAATTACTGGGATCTTGTTTGTCACCAGATTTAAAAAGTGGTATGATTTTACTGTGCTTCATAAGATCAGGGAAAACCCCTTGATCAATACTCATGTTAAATATAAAAGCTAGGTAAGGCGCAAGAACCGTAAGAACTGAATTTATGACTTTAACGGACATTCCCCATAGATCTTCAGAGGATTTTAGTTTTAATGACTTAAATGCCTTAATAATTTCTACTGAATTTACGTGTCTAAAGCGAAAGTCTGTTTCGCATCTTGTAACATTATTATTAAGTAAAGTCTCAGCAAGAATAGGCGATGAATGCAGAGCTTCGGTGGTTTTCATGGGGATCTTAGTGAAAAAGGTTTCAAACAACTCGGCTACCTCCGTTTTGGAACTAGTTACTTCACCGTTACTTTTGATAGTGTACTTATTATCTCGCGACTTAGTTTTGGCAGTTTCGTTATTTATGACCTTCCATACGGCCTTTACTTTATTTTCCGAAGATTTAATTTTGTTACTTATATAATTTGATTTGGCTACTTTGCAAACTTTCCTAAAAATTTTTGAATAATTTTTGACATATTCATGGAACCTGTTGTCAAATCTGTAGGTCCTTTCACTGTACAGATCATACAACCTGGTCCTACTTTTACGGATACCGGTGGTTGCCCAATCACTAAATTTAAACTGGTTATTTATTTTAATTTTCCTAGTTTTAAAAATATTGGCAAATTCTCGAGACAGTGTCATGAAGAAATCGACATAGAAATCGTTTAATTCCACCTGCTCAGTATCAGGATTCGGCAATTTCATTATAAGAGCATCTTTATATCTCTCTATGCGACTAACTGTGACGGGCCTAGTACATATCTCGGTGGTTGTATGCTTTATATTACCCGGAAATGTAACAATTTGCCCACTGTGATCTGATTTTAAACAATTTATAATAGATTTTTCTAAAAAACCACAATTGCTATAGAAATTATCTAAACACGTAGCTGTGGTACGTGTGATCCTTGTTGGTTCAAGAAATACATTTATTAAATTAAAGGACTTAAATAAGCTAATTATTCTGACCGAAAAAGTGTCAGTTACTAGTAAATCTACATTAAAATCTCCACAAATTATGATATGTTTCTTACTTTTGATAACTATTTTCATGACATCTTCCATTACAGTTTCAAAAGTAGAAAAATTAGAAGCACGGGGGGGTCTGTATACACACACTACAACATGTTTCTCCAGCTCAACACAAGACAATTCGATAGACCATTCAACCGAGAGTCCAACAATGTCTTTGCGTTCCTTCGCCTTAATGTTATTTCTAACAAATATTAGTGAACCTCCTTGTTGTATGAGCTTTCGGTTGAATGAACTGATAACATTATAATTTTCATAGTTGAACATCATTTCATGTTCTTTAAGGTGATGCTCGGTAATACATAATAAGTCAATATTTGACTGACTTTCTAAAAACAGTTCTACTTCTAATATCTTGCCAGAAAAGCTCTGCATATTTTGATGAACAATTTTAAGTGCATTTGGCTTCTCCTTTGTCTGCTTATTTAGTTTAAAGACTGACTAAAGTGTCTCGTCAATGCTGGTGATTGAGTCACCTGTGTGGTACCGTGTGTAAAGATAGGTGAACCAATGTCTTTCCCACAGGGACTCTCCATTGTCATGGTATGTAAATTGTCCATTATACTATGTATAACTGGGTCATATATATTATAAGCTAACAATCTAGCTAAATGTTTTTTATAAAAATTTGATAGATACAATGTATCTGTAGTCAACTTAAAATTGTTAATAAACTTATTAACATCAAAACAAAAAATTTTGTCACTTTGACGACATGTCATATTGTACAATAATTGGTTAAGTCTGTAGATAACTTTGTTCTGCTTTTCTGACAGTGTATTTGAGTAAGGAAAAGCACATATTATTAACTTATAAAGTTTATGCTCTAGTGAAGAAAACAAATGAATTAAGTCTCTTTTTCTGACTCCTAGGCTATTTCCTACGAACAATATTACAGTAGTGTTTTTATTGTAACTACTATTTAATAATTGGTCTACAATTTGGCTGAAAGTAGCACCAGGCATACACACATTTGTTACCTGTTGCCTCAGACAGTTATTTAACATTTTACCAAATCCTACTCCTACTTGGTCTGTAAATAATAATGTTTTTCTGCAATGGTTATCATCCTGCGCAGATTCCTGCAACTCATGTTCGTAACTGTGTTGTTCATTTGGAGCAGCACATGGTGTTTTTGACGGAGGCACAGTGCTAGGGTAAGGTGTTTTCTGACACTGCTTACCCTGTGAGCCAATGGCTGAACTGATAACCACTGGCTGACTTTCTGGTGGTATGTCTGTTACGTGGTCCATGTTAGATGTCGAACAGGTCAAAGAATCAAATCTTTCCATATTGTAATTGCCCAGTTCAATAAGGGTGTTCATGGCAGCAATATGTTCAGATATTTCTTGCTGCGCAGAGGAATAGAGAGAACTAATCTTTTCCAATGATGATTCCAGATCTTTTACTTTTAATTGTAAAATCTGTGAATTATTTTCCAGAAGTTCATTATTTTTATACAGTGTATCACCATACAATTGAATTTTTTTATACAAATTTTGTTTTCTCTTTAGAGGCAGCGATTATTTGAATGACAAAGATGCCTGGTACTAATGTTAATTCAGCTTCGCAAAATCTTTATTAAGTGTATGTAAACTTGATTTTTAAAAGATGTGTTGCGTGAAGTTTGTTGCGCCGTTTCTTCTTCACAGCGCTAGCACCTAGGAAGCGGTAGTCGATAAAAAAAAAATGATGTGTATAAATGTACCAAGTGTACTCATATGCAATAAATGATTTTGACTATGACTTCTTTTTTAATGTGAAGTCAACAACTCATGTATTTTCGATCAGTGTTTATCACACTCAAAAATAACACGAATGTCTAAGTAATTATTATTGTAATAGTTTTTATGTAGCATTATTCTATATGTTCACAGCATATACTAGAATGTTATCTAGATTAATTTATAATTATATTTCTTATGACACCTATTTATAGGGCGTGGGAATAACGGCAGGTACTTTGACGTGTCGAATAATTCGTGACCACACTAGTGCGATTGTAGGTTTTTAAGAGGTTTTTTTTATGTAAATTATGTTGATAAGATCAGCTTGGACAATGGGAATCGATATACAGACAAAGTAGGTGCTAATACGTAGGTATGTGTAATAATTGTAGACGCCTATGTATAAAAAGTGGAATAATAACATTATTCTTTTTAGGATTCGTGCCTCAAAAGAAAAAAAAGGTACCCTTATATCCTATATAGGTTGACTGGAAGAGATCCCTAAGTGGGATAAGTCCGCACTTGTACACAGTTTAATTCTTATTTTATTATTGTTATTGTTGTTATTTTTGGTACAATAAAGCGTTTACATACATACATACAAATCCTACTTCGTAGTCCGTCTGTCTGTCAAGTCCCCTTCTTAGAACGCGTGGAGGTATCAATCAAACTTATTATTCAACACAATCAAAATATACGGCCGTTTATGATGAAAAATCCAAAAACCAGTTCTATAATAATATCAGAAAAAATCTTATTTGCAGTTGGTAAACTGACCTTGACCTATGTCGCTGTATGGAGACAAAAGTTTTCCACCGGCAAAGTTAAGTTTGTCCCTTTATCCAGTTTAACTTTACAAGTTTGCACGGAACTCTCGGTGTGCGAGTCCGACTCGCACTTGGCCATTTTTTTTATATTATATCAGATTCAAAGGTTAACTGACAATGTCAATATCATTTTTTCATACAATAATTTGTGCTGCGTCTAATCCTAAATTACATAGTACCTAGCACCTACTTAACTAGTACACTGGCGAAATATGCAGCCATAAGCAATAAAATAGGTCCATAGTGGAGGTATATCGGTGCATCTGACACCGCTTTACGTCCATTATAGAACTATTAAGCTGTAAAAAAGCAGCATAACTTGCCAGCGTGCTAGTTGGGTATCTATACCATATAGGGCCCATACCATGTGGAGTCAGGGTCTTCTAAAACTTTTGGTATCGCTAAAATAAATATTTGCCGTGTGGTTTCCGATAGAGTTGAATAGGACCACTCCAACTCTTGTGTGTACGTCGTACAAGGCGACTAAGGGAATGCATTATAAAACATCAATCAGGCCTCCCCAACCCGTCTGGCCAGCGCGGGGAGTGTAGGCCAAATCCTCCGTCTGTCTCCGGTAGATGAGAGAGGGTTGTGCTCCTGCAGTGGAGACAAAAATAACCTGATGATGATCATATAACCTATCCGTGTAGTTGTGTTGGCTTACAATAGGAAATCCCTAGGGCTGGAACCAGGGACGGGCACCAGAGACCTCTTGTGTATCTACGATCACCAATCCGCGTGGGGATTATGGAAAATCCCCCAATGGAGAGCCCACCAAAAATAGCATTCTATTGGGTCGGGAAGCATGATCGAGACTTTTTAAAGGACTGTACCTATTAAAATTAATAACAAACTATCATACACAATTCATATATATATATATATATCATACACACGCACACACACACACCACTCACACACGTTGTTTAAATATATATAAGATATAAGTATGGAAGAGCGAGGTCCTCTGGCACAGAGGGCCCCAACTATCCTCTGTAACCCCTAAGTTTTTTTGTGCAGTTGGAAACTTATGCCTTTTCCATGTAGAACCAAAAAGATCTGAAAATTTATATCGAGAATGATCTCTGTTTTTTTAATTACGAGGATATGATTAGCAAATGCTTTTAGCTTACGCAATATTCGTAGAACATGGCATTGTTTTTGTATTGTTGTCCAACAATGGGTAACGACGGATGTTGCTGTATCAAAATCAATAGCTACAGTCGACGGCGAACAATAATAGATAATGCGGCGGAACAATTGATTTTCTTTTGTCACCTATTTATTTGAAACTAGAGGCAGCCTTGGTACGGTTCTGATAACAATATTTACGATGATGCATGCACTTTGCTATAATAATTAGCAGAGGTCGGACTCTGCTGGCCATTCCAGGGCCGTATTCAAGTGTTTATACAGTAGGGCCTCTTTCATGTTAGATAAACTTCGTCACACTTGAGCTCTGGAGTAAAAAGCTTTGGCAAACTAAGCAATTACGATTACAACTTCGAGAAGGAGACCGACAGGAGAATTACGCTGTCTGGCTGGGCAGCATTTTGTAAGTTATGTTATACCAAAGATAATATATATACATATCTTTTCGTCGCATATACCACAGTGCCTGAAGAAGAAGTCTTCAACCAGTGCGTCCAACCCGTAATGACCTATGATGTCGAGACGTGGACACTGGCAGTGGGACTAGTCCGAAAACTCAAAGTCGTTCAGTCACGCGAAAAGTTTGTCTAAGGGGCAGGATCCGAAATGAGGTAATTCGCCAGAGAACTAAAGTCTTCGAAATAGTTCAAAAAGTGCGTTGAAGTTCTACTTCAAAGTACCAGGCTGGTTACATTTGTCGGAGAATCGATTACTATTGGGGTAAATGAGTTCTCGAGTGGAAACCGCCACTGGTCAAATGTAGTGTGGGACGCCCCCTGGCTAGATGGAACAACGATCTACTTGAGCGGCTGGCAGTAACTGGATGAGAAGAAGCGAAGATCGGATTCAGTGGCGCGCAGTTTTGAGAGGCCTATGTCCAGCAGTGGACTCTTATAGGCTGGTGATGATAATAGTATTGAAGCCTGCAACCGGACGAAATGCAGGGGGTTGTCTAAATATAATTAAAACGATGTTGGAATGAAATGCAGAAAAACGCAATGTCATACTGAGAATTTCTTCATCTTAGGTAAATTGATAATGAATAGTTTATCTATATATTAAGAGAGTATTGAGCTTATAGCAGAAGTATTAATGATTAATTAATCATCAGTACTTTTCGTACGTTTATAAATAAAAAGATGCTCCATATCATCACTTTAATGCGGCCCTGAAATGAAGGGCAGTGTCCGACATTTGATAAATTAGACTTTAAAAGTCAGCAAAATATACTACTACCCTAAGATCGACGTTCGTTCGCACGTCATAAAATAATAAGGTTTTCATTTGCAAAAATACCAACGTAAATTATCAATATTTAAAAAAAAATGTCAGACAAGAAAAATAACTTTGACAACAATTAATTACAGTTATTGAATTTTTCTTTTGTTTTCTAAACTTAAAGCTTAATTTTTTTTAATGTTATGTACTCGTACAGAAGCCTGAGTATACAATATCATTATAACATATTTTTTCTTCTTTTTATAATTTAATGCTTTTTTAAATTAATGTCAAACTTAACTTCGATACGTGTTTTAAATAATTAAATATACATTTATATTCTGTTCGAAAAATTCTAAGTGTACCAACACACTTATATAGCCCAATAAATTCCTTTACTACTTTAAGACTGAATATTATTTGCACGTCATCGAATGACAAGGTCGATTTTCGTTTGCAAAATCAATATGGCAATTACTACTGCTGTCTTTGTCATTCCAAGCCTCAACCTTAGCTAAACTTTCATTAACTTGGAGGCTGTTATCCAAAATGAACTCAAACCTGAACTAAATCACATAATTGACCGATTCACACATCATCTGCCAATACCAAGGTCAAAACAAAATGGCCGCCCCAAAATGGCGGAACTAAAGTCCTCGACCGCTGGTATTGTCGACCGGGGGCTGCCGGCTGGTGGCCTATAAGGCCTGGGACCATAATAACAATGAGATAATTCATTACCCCAAGGCCTGGCATTGTGTGGTATTGTCTATAGGTCGTTAAAGTGGTGGTTAAGAGTATGATGTGTGCATGTAAATAGTTGGTGACCATTCGCGAAGTGTTCTGTTATTGTACCTTTTGATTTTAGAATAGCATACCTATATTATTCAGTGATATATATTTTACCGGGCCGTGTGGCTCCCGGCTTAGAATAGGGTCAAGGCGACTAAGGGATTGCACCAGGGACCGGCAACTGCGTTCTCCACTAAGCCGAAATATATCCACTGCTGAGTACAAGCCTCCCAAATAGAATACCGCTTTTGGTGGGACCTCCGGATTTGCCATAATCACGACGCTTAGCAGGCGTAGATTTGGGACTGGCCCTGTTCTTAGCCGGGCTACATGGCAGTTGAATACGCAACGTGAAGTCGTTTCACATTTGTTGTCTAATTATTTCCAAGAACTGCAAATACTAACCTTATTAACAATATTCAATAGCTTATAACTTTGTTCACACGTTTTCCCCAAAATCGCGGTCTTAGTATAAGTTAAAGTCCCTGATTTGTCGAATCTGTTGATAGGTACATGTCTGGTTAGCCCGTTTTCCTTTCACCTAGAAAGAACTTCTGCCAAAATCTGACGTGTAATATCAATATTATGCAATAATAATATAACCAATATTATTAGGACCAATCCATTATTCTTCCACGGCATCAAAACAAAATTCTTTGTCCTCCAATACCCTGAACAAAAAACACCAATTTCGGGAGCCGCAGCAAAAAAACACTTTACACCGACGTTCTACAGGCTGTCGCAAAAAGTGAACAATAAAAGCTGTACGTGATGACACGTAGGACCGCGTGAGAAGGACAGAAGGTATTTTCCTATGTTTTTACGACATCGATAGTTAAGCTCTTCAAGGAAAAGTACAAAATTAAAACGTGGAACCGAAACACTAATACAAAATGAGGTGTGAAACCTTATTTCATGGATAGAGCAGTGGTACACCTACCTAATTGTTTTTAACCAACTGATGGTGTGGTTTCCGGTACAGTAGAATAGGACCACTCCAACTCTTCCCGTGGATGTCGTACAAGGCGACTGAGGGAATACATTATAAAACATCAATCAGGCCTCCCCAACCCGTCTGGCCAGCGCGGGGAGTGTAGGCCAAATCCTCCGTCTGTCTCCGGCAGATGAGAGAGGGTTGTGCTCCTGCAGTGGAGACAATAATAACCTGATGATGATGATGATGAACTGAAAAGGTAGTTAGCCGTGTGGTTAACCCTTGCCGTCTGGTTTCCGGCGGAGGACCGGGTGTGGTGGCGTTCATTGGGGAAGGCATATGTCCAGCAGAGGACGTCTAAGGGCTGATATGATGATGACGGTTTGATAAAATATCTTCATGGAATTGATAATGAATTTATAGGTGATGTGTTTGCCGTGTGGTTCCCGGCTTAGAATAAGGCCACCCCTATCTTTCCCGTGGGTGTCGTCAAGGTAACTAAATGATTGCACCAGAGACGGGTAGCAGCGTTCTCCTGTGTATGCATATTAAGGTCATTACTGCGATCACCAATCCACCTGCCACGCGTGGTGATTATGGCAAATCCTCCAATGGACAACTTACCAAAAGTGGTATTCTATTGGGAGGCCTATGTCCAGCAGTGGACGTATTTAGGCAGATGATGTGTATTTGGACTGCGTATAAATAGAACTGTTTACTAAACAAATTCACAATGTCTCCATTAAACTTGATAATTTGGTTGATAAAACAAATATTTTGTGTTTTTTCTTGTTAGAATACAATTATCATCCTTAGTATGATATAATAATATAGTCTTATTCACAAATGAGTTTTCCTTTAGTTTAAAATGACGAATAAGATGACCTGATGAGTTTATAGATACCGGGTATCAAGACTGTGGTGCTTTAATTGCACAAATGTGGGTCACACTTTGTAATGTTGTCTTATTCCTTTGATTTTTAAACAATTTCTTGATAAACTGGACGTGGAGCCAAAGAGAATGAATTGCTTGACATATTTTGACCAAGGTTTTAAAGTATGAAAGATAATCCTTTGGTACGTAGGCTTGAGAAATGAATCTCCTAACCGACTTCTGTATCAACGTGTTTGCATCAAAATTACTATCTATTTGTTGCAAGTGCAAGACTGTCACGTAAATTTTTTTTCTTTCTTTCATAATTTATGTACGAATTGGGTGCTGCCTTCACCTTCAGTACATTTTCTCACGGTCATGACAGTGTGACGTCACAATGCCCGAATTTTTTTCGACCGTCATATTTTGCATTGAGCGTAGTTGCATTAATGTTAGGCGTGAATTTTGTACAGACGACAATAAAAGCTTTATTTTATGTATACTTTGTTGAAAGAAAAAAAATATCTCATTTGCACGCTGGTCTGTTTATTAAAAGGCATAAAATAATAAATATTTAATAAGTAGTGTATACTATACAGATTTTAGTTCATCGTCATCATCAGGTTATTTTTGTCTCCACTGCAGGAGCACAACCCTCTCTCATCTGCCGGAGACAGCCGGAGGATTTGGCCTACACTCCCCGCGCTGGCCAGACGGGTTGGGGAGGCCTGATTGATGTTTTATAATGTATTCCCTTAGTCGCCTTGTACGACATCCACGACATCCTTGTACGACATAACAGATTTTAGTTAAATAATATGTAATTTTTTTTATTTGTATTTTGAGCCTACAACTTATGATCTTCATGACAAAATTGTCAACTGGTACAGAATACCATGTTGGGATAATGCCAGTATGGCTTTAGTTTCGCTTTTTGTACTAATTTGTGCAATAAAGTTTAAATAAATAAAAAGGTAGTATCAAAAATATTATTTTTAACTCCATATCTAAAAGTCGTGTGGTAAAAATGAGAACTATCTGGTGCATAATTTTGATTATTGTCACGATCAGTTAACATAAACAGTAGCAACAAATCTGACTCCTCAAGTAAGAAGATCCTATATCTCAGGAAATAGACCTTTTCCTTACAAAATTGCAAGAAAATCGGGTATTTTAGACAAGAATAAACAAACGATGACGACCTCAAGAAGTGAGTGACAGATATCTTTCTGGTATTTGTACGTGACTGTACGTCCATTTCACACACCCCACACAAGTTTGTCTTCACGCTAATTGCAGTGTTACAAAACTCGATCCTGACCTTTACTTGTCTATGAAACTAACACTAAACCTCCAGAATAGTCCTAGCACCTCTATAATCATAGGCATGAAGTTTAAAATCGTTTATTTTTAAAAGGAAATACAGTGCCAGTTGTAAGTTGTGTTTACTTGCAAATGAGTTACGTAAAGTCAGAAATTGTGCCATTTGTTAAAAGCGTTTTGTAAGGAACTCTCAGTTTTGTCTAATGCTATGTGCTCTCGACTGTACGTTTGCTTGTAAACTTGAACTCGTTTCGTTGTATGAATGAATAGTTTTGTTGGTTTTGTTGTGGTTAACTTAAGTTGTTTTTTTTTGGATGATGGATGACAGAGCAAGTTGGTGAATAATGATAGAAGTGTGTTTGTGTAGAATTTATAATACAATTCTTCGATCATAAATGATCGAAGATACATATACTTAAAACTTACACATTTTGTGAATATATTCATCATCATCAGGTTATTTTTGTCTCCACTGCATGAGCACAACCCTCTCTCAACTGCCGGAGACAGACGGAGGATTTGGCCTATACTCCCCGCGCTAGCCAGACAGGTTGGGGAGGCCTGATTTATGTTTTATAATGTATTCCCTCAGTCGCCTTGTACGACATCCACGGGAAGAGTTGGAGTGGTCTTATTCTATTCTACCGGAAACCACACGGAATTGTGAAAACTAAACTATATCATCATCATCATCAGCCTGCAATAGTCCACTGCTGGACATAGGCTTCTTCCAAGGCACGCCGCTGAACCCGATCCTTCGTTCTTCTCATGCAGTCACTGCCAGCCGCCTTACGCAGATCGTCGCTCCAACTAGCCAGGGGGATACTACTAATAAAAAAAATCTGTGGCGCTACCTTCAGACCAGAGCTGAGTTGAGTTCATGTAAGATTGAATGATGAAAGGATTAGCAAGCTGAAGTGGCAGTGGGCAGGCCACATCTGTCGCAGAACCGACGACCGTTGGGGCAGACGAGTTCTGGAGTGGAGACCGACGACCTGAAGAAGGTGGCCGGTCGTGGCTGGACGCGGAGTGCGGAGGATCGGGTGTGGTGGCGTTCATTGGGGAAGGCCTATGTCCATCATTGGACGTCTAAGGGCTGACATGATGATGAATGAAGATTGGCAGAAAACTATGGAATTTTCAGGAAAAAGAACACATTTCCTGGAATTTCAGAGATTTTCCAGGAAAACTAAACCATAATCAAATGACATAACCGACACAATATGAGAGTTTTGAATTCATTAGAGTTATATTCTTACTAGCATCGTTCATTGTCGTAAAAAAATACTAATTTCTATCGTTATCATTATATTAGCCTGTCGACGTCCACTATTAGACATAGTCCTTCCTCAATAATGGTAGGAAACATATAATACAATATCAGGGCGGAAAGCTACCTACTTTTAATTGTATGGTTTTCATACAAGTTGGCGTCAGCAGTAGATTCCCACGGCAGTAAAGGTTGAACTTGAGACTTGTTCGTTTATGTGTCGTTATGTTAATTATAATTAAAGTATATTAGCCGAGCCGGGCACCTCGCCTTGTCACGATCTGTGCTTTGAGACGAGGAAAACAATGTAGGACAAGAATTTTAATGCGGCTTATTGAAATCAAATTCCTATTAACTATGTCATTATTATCATCAGGGCATCATTATTATTATCTAGGTCTGCACTAGTGCAGCTCGTGCCTATCATCATTTATGGGCAATAAAAGTTTTTTTTATTCCTGATGGGTTTACGCTTGACCTCAATCACACCTGATGGTAAGTGATGAGGTCTAAGGTGGAGCGCGCTCACCCAGAAGATGCCTATTCACTCTTACTTTAAAAAGATCCAAGTTGTACTTGTCCGGAAATACCGAAGCTGGCAGAGAGTTCCATTCCTTTGCAGTTCGCATTATGAAAGAGGAAGCAAAACGCTTCGTGTGAGAAGTCGAGGAGTCCCCCAACACGCCTGGTAGTTCGGTGACGGAACGGAGATGAGCAATTCCTGGGCACACTCCCCAAAATGTAACCTGTAGAAAACCGTAAGACAGGCCACACTGCGACGATGTTTGAGGCTCTGTAATTAATATTTGGAGTAAGGTGTTTAACCTAAATAAAGCCCAACTTAGGTCTTCTTCTAATTAGTTGGTTTTAAGGGGAGAAAAAACGAATTAAACGATACGTCTTATAAAATAACAAAAACTCAGAATTTTGAGTCTACAACTAAAACTGGTCAGGCCTTAATGGGAACCCTAACTCTTAATAAAGCCCAGACTTCGGATCGGATGATGATGACGACTTTTGATAAATACAGACTGAATATGTTGCAAAAAATGCAGTACCTATAGATTTTAAAAAACTAATTTTCTAAAGATATTCATATTTTCTAGATGTACATATTTAAGTAACTTTATTATTGTATCTTTTTTATTTTTTTATGTGCAATAAACTGTAATTGAATTGAATGATGTCAACCCCTATACGTCCATAGGCCTCCCCCAATGAACGCCACCACACCCGATCCTCCCCACTTAGCACCCAGCCACTTTCGGACACCTTCTTCAGATCAACGGTTCACAATTCTCTAAATAAATAAACAAAAGTAAATATTTTAATAAACACAGCATGTAATGCATTACGCAATTGTTTTACATACTGTAAATAGATTCAAACAGGATCATCGGTGACGAGCCGTCTATGGGGTTTATCTATTATTTATGGCACATACTGGTGCTATGCTGATTCCAAGTTAAAGAGCCTCAAGTGTTAGTCTACAGATTTCCCCATTCTTCTTCCGTCGCCGGACTACCAGGCGTAGGGATTCATCATAGTAGACATATACCATGCTTCGTCTTTCATAATGGAACTGCTAAGAAATGGATTGCTTATATAAAAAGGGTACGAAGGTGGACTTATAATACAAACAAATACCGTTAGAAGTTCTTTCTTCTATTAGAGATCTCTTCCAGCCAAAATTCAATATTATAGACAGCAATTTGATTTTGTAAAGTACATAGGATTTTCCAAAGGTGTGGCCTTATTGGGGATCGGGTCTTATTCGGACCTTACTTAACAAATCATTGTTAGTGATGAACAGTGAACATAAGTTCTTTCACAATATTTCTTCTCAAAACTTCCTCGCATACACACGAGTAACTTAACAATTTACCTCCCTCAATGCCAACTCGTACAATAAAATATAATGAGCCTATTAATTCACACACAGCTTTACACGTACGGCACATTGTCGCACTTGAGGACGTTCCCACATAGTGATGTGACACACAAGTTTCACAATAGTGATGTAACTAGGAACTACTGACGGTACTAGGCCCTATTATGAAGAACACATTTAAAAAATTTATACTTATTATAATTGACAATTTATTGCACACACACAAAAAAAAAGTAAGGAAAAAAATAACATGTACAAATGTAATGCTATAAGAGATTTCTGCCAGTCTACCATTGACAGAGAAAACTTTGTGAAAGGGCAGACATGTGTGTACATACATAAAAAATAGTACTAAATAAATAATATATAAACTACAAACAATAAATTAACTATATAAACTATAAACTACTTCTGCGATACATAAACTATTTGACAGCACTAAAATCAGTTTCAATTTTATCTTCATAATACTGTTTGATTATAGAATTTTAGAATCTGGTTCACTGTGAACATTAACTGTATCTGCCGCAGCAATGGTGATGTGATGAGAGATCGGCTGGGGCGGCGTCATTGCTAGAAATAATATGGATATGGCTACAGATAGCAGTTCAATATCATCATCATCTGCTGAAATACTTTTGGTTGGTGGTCCATGTTCAGGTGATAGCGGTAACGATCTTAATACACACAGGAGACCGCTGCTGCAATTCCTTAGTTGCTTTGACGAAACTCATGGGAAGATTGGGGATTTGGGGATGGCCAACGATTTCTATGTACTACTAGATGGAGCGTTCCAAACAATCGCTCTGTTCCACGCAAGTAGCCACAACTCTTTCACATTCACTTTGAAACTCGTGCAGTTACTACTCAGAACATTTAATTATTTACTAAATATTCACATTATTTAACCGTCGCGTCAGGTTCTTGACCAGAAAAAGGTGGCCGGAAGCGGCTGGATGCTGAGGGCGGAGGACCGGATGTATTGGTATTCATTGGGGAAGGATAATTTAATTTAATTTATTTATTTTAAAGAGAACATCGATCCATTAGTGTTAATAAAGACTTAAAACTACGTTAGTACTTAATAACTAAAAGTGATTTAGTCCTCTGGGTGAGTATCCACAACTGAGGACTGTCCAGTCTACAAAATATCATTTTTAGTGGATAGGATATAATATTATGTTGGATCCTACTCTTACACACTCGTAGGCCGATTTTGTAATAACATTAATGCGAAATTTCGCAGGCCTTCCATTCTTACATGGCGAACCTGTCTGAAATCGATCCTGGAATTTGAAGTTACCAAAGAATACAACTGACTTAAGTATCGTATTAAAAACGATTAGAATCATATAGTTTCTGTTTTAATTATGCTTGACTATGAACAGCCGTGAAGATTAACTATCTGCTAAGCAGACCGTCCAACAAGGCTGTGATGTTATTGAATTAAGTTCTTGTTATTAAGGAGCTCACACATTCATCAGTCTATGGTACTATCGATTTTTAAGTAGCTTTTTAAAAAAAACTGTCACTAACTCTATTATAAAATGTCTAATATGGCGACCTAAAACAAGGCCATACAATTATTCCATCATAATCATAATATCAGCCCTGATGTCCACTGCTGGACATAGGCATCCATTATCGTTAGTATAATAGGTAAATTTTTGCATGACGCTGATTATCAGATCTTGGCAAATCATCAAGAGATAAGACATTTGCAAATTATATTTTCCCCCCTTTTTATTATTTGTTATAATTTTATTATTGTGCGTTGTGATAAATAGGCCCACTAATATTATAAATGCGAAAGTATGGATGTTTGTTATTCGAACATGCTTCAATCACTGGACGGATCGGGATGAAACTTGGCACACATATAGATTAGGTCCTGGAATAGGACATAGGTTAGTTTTTATCTCGAAAAAAGCATCTTAATTCTACGGGAAACCAAATTTATCGTTAAAAGCAGTGAAGATGTGTAAATATCGAAACCTACTCGCACGAAGTGGGAAAAAGCTAGTAAAAATAAAAGAAAAGTTAAATAAATCAGTGAGACGACCCCGTAACAATTTGCCTCAAAAAGTCACAACTTAGGTAATTATAAAAAAGTGTGAAAGGACAAAGTTTCGTTACGGCTTTTAAATGCGATATTTAATTTAAATTACGTATTCTCAAACTTAATTATGGTATCATCCGGGTATTTGGGAAGCGGACAAAGTGTGAAAATCCATTTTGTTACTTCTACAGTTACGAGAAGGCCGTAGTAATTAGCAGGGCGCGGAATCTCGTAGCAAAATAATTGAAAAGCCTTTTTTTATCGAGTTTTCCAACTACATATGTATTTTAAAACATTATTGTTTAACTACCAGATACTAGGAACTAATATTATAAATGCGAATATTTGGATGTTTGTTACTCAGTCACGCTTCAACCACCGGACGGATCGGGATGAAACTTTGTACACATATAGGTTAGGTCCTGGAATAGGACAGTTTTGGACAGTGGGATATCTCATTGTCGAAGTTGTCCTAGATAAATAAATAAATATTATTTTCAAAATGAATTCGGTCTGTTTCTTTTTTTTTATTATTATTAAACACAACTCGAGATACATTATTTAACTTATTAGAAGTCGTGCCAATTCATAGATATCTGAGAAACAGCAAAAAACAGATCTTTAATTCTCTCATAAAATTACCTCTTTCTATGATTCATCTAAATTGACATGAATAATAGCACGCGATATACGGTGACCACTAACCATGGTCTTTAAAACTGACTCATCGGATGTAATCATGGGTTGCATGAAAAACTATCTGTAAATTGCATTGTAATTTATAATGCAGCTGCCTTCTTTGATTGATGTCATTCGAACTTCATTGAGATTTAAAAGAGAATTGATTGTTAGTTGAGAGAAATTAGCCGAACACTCTGATATCTACGCCGAAAAATGGTCATCATCAGCCGAAATACGTCGACTGCTGAACACAAGCCTCCCCAATAGAATGCCACTTTTGGTTGGCTGTCCATTGGGATTTGCCACCACGCTTGGCAGGTGGATTGGTGATCGCAGTAATGATACACACAGGAGAACGCAATAGCCCGTAACTGGTGCAATCTCTTAGTCGGCTGGACGAAACCTACGTATGATTCGTGACGGACCAATTCTAAGCCGGGAACCACACTGCACCTAGATATAAACGATTTTTTTTTAGATAAGGTTAATCCATAATTTATTAGTCATGCATGACTTATTCTATGTTAGTTAATTTTCAAAAATATAATATGAATAAATAAATATGTGCATAGCGTTAGATTAGAGTTTCAATGCACTAGTTGAAGGGCGAATGAGGGTCCTGGGTAGGTACAGCTTACCCTGAACCCAAGGACTACAGCCTCCTATCCCTTAGCTGCATAATAGAATTTATGCAGCGGCATGAAAAATTTGGCGAATTTCATAACCCCACGAAATTTCTACCATTATCTCGAAACAGTGGCTCCACGGTATTATGCAAATTTTCACCTCCGACTGCCATAAATGGCTGTCATAAATGGTCCACTTGGCGTGTACTTAACATGCTGACTGTCACCTGTCATTTGTCACCAGCGATGACGCCGAAGGCTGACCGTGACTTCGTTCTGAATAGATATAATGTTCTTAGAAGATTTAGTGTGTTACAATTGAAGTAAAGCAAGGTTTCGGGTAATGATGTTGAATAAGGAAGTGGCAATAAAAGAGACGACTGACGAACTAAATGATTTCTATTTTTTGTGACATTATTAATTTACTATGCGTCTTTACATCCTACAACAAAATCCATACAAATGTATAGACAAAATTAATATAGGTAGGTATACTAACATTAAACACAAGTTTATATTACCACGTAAGCTTTGCAGTCTACTTCGAAACACTATCTATTGTATATTTTGTTTGCTAGACGCATTTGTGTTAGAACTGATGTTAATTGCATATCTCTTAAGCAGTCTACTAACAGACGAGGCTTTATTGTGGGACCGCGGCTCGGCACGTTCAGGGTGGGACGACTTCGCCATGTGAACCGACCAGATGGTAGAAGGTGGCCGGAAGCCGCTGGATACGGAGGGCGGAGGAACTTGTATGATGGCGTTTATTAAGGAAGGTCTATGTCCAGTAGTGGACGTCTAAGGGTAGATATGATGTTGAGGCTATTTCGACTGAACAGAGACTATAATAAGCATTACTCCTGCAATAAAGTGGATGTGATTGCCCATAGGCTAATAGAGATTATCCAGCAGACATCGGAATTTTCGGAGCAAAATAAATGTCACATAGAGATTGAATGATATGATTTATTGACTTCTTTCCTTCTTACCTCGGTACTCCAGTAGCACAACCTACAGCCTTATCCCCTTAAATCGTGGTCTGTATTCGTCCTATACACTGAGAAAAAAATAAGTAGCCCTCCTACTTACGTAAGGATAAAAATATACCACCATTACATAAGTAGCCGCCCCCATTATAAATGGTGTCACCTACAACTGATTCAGTAGCCAGTCACATTACTAAGTAACCAAACTACTTAATAATGTGGCCGGCACACCATTTATAATGGGGGTGGCTACTTATGTAATAGTGGTATATTTTTATCCTTACGTAAGTAGGAGGGCTACTTATTTTTTTCGCAGAGTACCCTTGACATTGGCAAAATCATAAGGAAGGCCATTGTAGGAACCAGAACACTGTAAATACTTAGAGATTCTCACCATTATTTCGTATCTTTACAGTTGGATGCCCAGCAACGCTACACCCTATTCCAGCGTGGGCTCTGGGAGGCGGCTCAGCAGATACCAAGAGGAGCAGTCAGGGACTACACTACATTCAGGCAACTGAGGTTGCTCTCCATCATCGGCCCAGCAGCGCTGCCACCTGACCAGCTGGACAGAGTGAGTTGACAATCGACGGCAATGATTCATCTAATACGATTAGACTATACCTCTTAAAACCTTGACTGTGGTAATTTACAATGATAGACGTGTTTGGAAACGTGCTGAGTGTTATAGAAAATGTATTAACTACTTATACAAAAAAAAAACAAAACGATACGGAAAATTGTATCTATTTCGCCTTCCTAAATGAAACAAAGGCTAATAACTATCAATCGAAACGAACAAGCTATTAAATGGCAAATAACTTCTAAAGTATAGATCGCCTTGTTTTGTTGAACGGGGCCAAAACACGTAGAACAATAACTGCAACAATTCACGCTTTAAACAAAAACAAAGAATTAATTAATAACCTTGCAAATTCCAGTACAACCGCCTCATAAACGACATGCTTGCCGTCTACAATACGGCCGAGATCTGCGCCTACAACGAGCCCTTCAAGTGCGGCCTGCACCTCCAGCCAGAGCTCCAGTTCATCATGTCCCACTCCCGCGACTGGGACGAGCTCCAGCACATCTGGACCGAGTGGAGGAGGAACACGGGGAGGAGGGTCAGAGATCTGTATGAGCAGCTCGTTGATCTGACAAATCAGGCCGCTAGGTTGAACAGTAAGTTCTTTCGAGTAGCTCTCGGACTGCCACGCCGGAGGTTTCGGGTTCGAATCCCGCTAGGGGCAAATGTTCGTATGATGAATATGAATGTTTGTACCCAAGTCTTGGATGTTTATATATTTATTTAAGTATGTGTATCCGTTATCTAGTAACCTTACCACAGGCTCTGCCTAGTTTGGGACTGGATAATTGGTGTGATAGTCTGAGATATTTATTTATTTATTTATTTCATCCTTTTGGCAAAAATCGTACCGTTTTCGGTACTAAATTTACAACTCTTAAGTATCATCTCTGCATGTTTGTGTCGCTAATATTACGTATAGTGTTTTCTTTTCTGCTTAGTTTCCAAGCTATGGTTTTAAATGCTGGGCTTTATTGTTCCAGTTTACATAGAAAAAGGAATCACAAATTTACACAAGGCATTCCATTCAAGTTCTTAGGGTGGCAGGCGTGCAGTTTAACGATTTTTACTAGCAAATAGTGATTTTATCAGTAGACAATCTGATAGATAATACAATAACGCCTGGCATTTTCTACAAGCAACTAAACTTTCCTGCTTTACTGCTATTGTAATCAAATCAGGCACTTAAATATTTTTCTCGTTTGCAGATTTTACCGATGCGTCTGCTTACTGGATGTTCCCGTACGAGTCTGTGAATTTCAGACAAGAAGTGGATGATGTTTGGGAACAGGTACGTGTTTAAATAATACCTACTACTGTATTTGAATGAGAAATATAATCAACAAGAAAACACTGAAACCTCCTAATTTTATATCTGAAGAAATTGCGAGCGGAACAAAAAAAAATAACTATAGGTCTATCACGAACTGGTATTGTATGTAAGCAATACCTTTACAGATGGTGCAAATATTCTGCGTTTGTACCAGCCGTGGACCGACGACCTGAAGAAGGTGGCCGGTAGCAGCTGGAAGCGGAGGGCAGAGGACCGGGTGTGGTGGCGTTCATTGGGGAAGGCCTATGTCCAGCAGTGGACTTCTAGAGGCTGACGTGATGATGATGACCAGCCGTATCCATTGCAAATGATCTTTTAAATATGTAGTGAGTTCAACACTTCAAGTCGGACATAAACTTCTGGCAGTTCAAGAAAAAAAATGCTGAAGTTCTCTTTCATAACAATTATAATGTGCATTTCAGATCAAACCGCTGTACGAGCTTCTCCATGCATACGTCCGTCGCCGTCTTCGGGAAGCCTATGGTCCTGAGCGGATCTCCCGCTCAGCCCCGATTCCGGCTCACATCCTCGGCGACATGTGGGGCCAGACCTGGTCTAGTATCGTGCCATTCACTCTCCCATACCCAGGAAAGACACTGGTCGACGTCTCGCCGGAGATGAATAAGCAGGTTGGTAGAGGTTATGGACACGTATCATAAATCTTATCTCAAATAAGGGTTCTCTGTACTATGGAATGCAAAGGAAGCTAGCGAGGTGTTTGAGGGAGGTGTGTCAGGATCGCGCAAAGTAACGATACGTAAGTCTTTGCCTACCCCTCTGGGACCAGGGCGTGAGCATTATGTGTGTATCTGACGTTCAAAGGAAACGCCTGAACTGTACCGACGAGGTAATTCAAAATTAAAGAAGTTATATTATGCTAAAGCGTTCTGTATGTGATGACTGATGATCGACCACTGCCAGATGGTTCGATAACATGAACGGTAGACTGAAGAGTTCAATAAGGAAGGCGAAGAACCGGGTCTGATAGCGCGATTAAAGAAATCCCCGTATCAACAGCGGGCGTGGACATGATGAACCTAGTCATCACTTAGCTAAAACTGGAATCGCATGGAGAGTTAGGTATTATGTTCTTCTTCCCTATCAGCTCCAGTTCATCAACTGTTAGATAATATACGCCAATTCATGTTATTTCCACTTGGTTCAGTCCAGTGCCAATTGGATCTATGTGGTGTCTCCGGCATGTTAACAACGTCAGTCCATCTGATTGCTAGTTTGCTTGCACTTCCTGCGTCTCTGAGGTTATAGTTTTGGTTATGGTTAACAAATTTGCTAGATTTTCTTGATCTCTTACTTCTACATTCTGTTTCATTTTCCAGGGCTTCACGCCTCTCTCGGTCTTCCAACTGGCTGAAGAGTTCTTCGTGTCTATGAATATGTCTGCAATGCCCCCAGACTTCTGGGCTCTGAGCGTGTTCGAGCAACCCCCTGACAGACACATCCACTGCCAACCCTCGGCCTGGGACTTCTGTAACCGTCACGATTACAGGTAAAAAGAAGTTGATTTCTTTACGGATTCTTTCGTTCAATATATGAACGTGAAGTTGTTACTGGCGTAGAGGATGCGTAGGGTGGAAGATCCGGTGTGATGGTATCATTGGAGAAGCCCCATGCTCAGCAGTAGATGTTAAAGCGCCCAAAGGCAGATTATGATCAAGAAAACCTGCCAACTTCATATTAATGAGTTTGAAGTGCTACTACAGTGCCTCTGTCCCGTTTTCCGGGGGGGGGAGACTCATCATCAGGTTATTTTTGTCTCCACTGCAGGAGCACAACCCTCTTCCATCTGCCGGAGACAGACGGAGGATTTGGCCTACACTCCCCGCGCTGGCCAGACGGGTTGGGGAGGCCTGATTGATGTTTTATAATGTATTCCCTTAGTCGCCTTGTACGACATCCACGGGAAGAGTTGGAGTGGTCCTATTCTACTCTACCGGAAACCACACGGGGGGAGACTGAGTACATTAAATAAATACATGGTGGAAGAACTATAGTCTTAAGAAGGAGTCAGTCATTATACACAAAAATGAGTCTAGGGCGTTAGACTTAGCGTTGTTATTACTCCGTACGGACGGGACGAGCACCATGCGACGAGGGCCTGGGTGGGGTTTGAACCCACGGCCTCATGAACTAGGCTATCACGGCTTTTAATTGCTATAATGTCTTCTTTTTTCAGAATAAAGATGTGCACCCACGTGGATATGAAGGACCTGGTGACAGCTCACCACGAGATGGCGCATATCGAGTACTTCCTGGCGTACAGAAACCAGCCTAAGGTCTTCCGTGACGGAGCCAACCCTGGTAAGTAGTTACGC
The DNA here is from genome assembly GCA_947086405.1 of Esperia sulphurella. Lineage (NCBI taxonomy): Eukaryota > Metazoa > Arthropoda > Insecta > Lepidoptera > Oecophoridae > Esperia > Esperia sulphurella. The sequence continues at coordinate 14,987,956 of OX352266.1, forward strand.
TTCTGTTCTTTAACCGTCATCAAATAGCATATATCATGGCACAGAATATTTTATCAGTTACTAATATTCTACTAAGTATATAGTTATATAGGTTTAAGTAGGTACGGACTATTGACTTTTTTTTTGACTACGGAAAAAATATATTTCCTACATGAAAATTAATAAACAGCAAATGTTTACTTGTATTTTTATGACAGTTGTTTTTTTTTACCTCAACAAGTCCAATTTGCCACACCGTAGGCAACAATAAAAATTTATTAATTATAATTATTTATTAATACACACATTAAATTAATAGTGAAATCAAACAAAAAAAAATATTATAAGTAACTACTAATTGCGGCCACTGGCTGTCTGTAATTATTTATATCCACCGCAGGTTAGCTGGAAGAAATTTGTTTAGAAAGAAGCTTACATTTTTTAATTCCATCTTCTCTTTGTATTTTTTATTTTCTATTACGTGTACTTACAATATAAAATCAAAAATACAACACATTTGTTATATTATGTCACTAGCTGTGCCCGCAGCTCCGCTCGCGTGAACTACAGAATCCGCTTCCACTCCCGCTCCCTCTCCCGCTTGCACCGCCACTGCCTCCGCCTCCGCCTCCGCCACCGCCCCACGTGTTTGAGAAAAGTCCATCGAAATCCGTTCAGTAGTTTTTAAGTCACAGACAAACTCACAGACAAACGATAAACAGACAACAATTTCAAACATGATTGAAATGTTTTCTGTTGCTTATCCTTAGACTCCCCCATTTTTTTTGTTGCAAATATCTTCAATGTACAGACACACGAAGTTAACGATTTTATTTATTAGATACAGGATACATTACCTGTTGTTACAGATCATTGTTCATTAGCAAACACAATTTATTATCTAGTAAACTTATTCCACAATAACCGACATATTCTAATTACCTAATTGGTATTATTAGTCAAGCTAAATGCTTGGTTACATGTAAAACTACTCTTTGCATAATCTGCAGCGTTCGAGTTAAATCACTTTATATTACCAGCGCAGCGACTGCTATTACTTGCCAGCGACTTCCTTGACAAGCAACTGTCAGCGTTTTTTTAGGGAATTATGTTGCAAAAAAAGTTTCTAAAGCCAGCAGTCGGAGCTATGTGTTGATATCTCAGATCAGTCAGTTTTTTATATGCAGAAATCCATGTATCTATCATCAGGTTATTTTTGTCTCCACTGCAGGAGCACAACCCTCTCTCATCTGTCGGAGACAGACGGAGGATTTAGCCTACACTCCCCGCGCTGGCCAGACGGGTTGGGGAGGCCTGATTGATGTTTTATAACGTATTCCCTTAGTCGCCTTGTACGACATCCACGGGAAGAGTTGGAGTGGTCCTATTCTACTCTACCGGAAACCACACGGCATCCATGTATTTTTTAGAAATCCATGTACAAATTAGCAAACAGCTGGAACTTACACAAAAAAAATGTTGGTCACATTTTTTGCTGAATCAATTAGTACACTTCAATTAGTAATTAATTATTCACGCAACTATTTTTTAATAACATGCTTATACTTAGTTCTCTCTGTTATAAAACAGCTGGTCTGTTTTATTGTACATGGAAGGAGACATACTTAGGGCGTTAAGAAAAAAAGGTATTTGAATACACATTTTAATGTCAACAAAAACCTACATCAATCATAATTAGGGGATATTCGGGGATTGAAGGATATCAAACTAGAAATAATTTTCCAAAAGAAAATTTGAATTTTCCAAAAGAACCAGCGAACCAATCCTTTTCATTTTTTGGTCCTTCGAGCCGGATCAAAAAATGTGCAGAATCGCACCTCTTTTATTAACAACTGACTATCAAAACAGAAATGTTAAATGATAGAAAAACAATAATATTATAAAAGAGGTGCGATTCTGCACAATGGTGTTGACGGTATTATCCGAAATCCTTACGGAATAGACTCCCATTACTATTTATGTTGTACAACCAATCATAGCCAAAACAGCTAATGCCACAGTCACAATGCTGCTACTGTGCGCGCGCGCATCGTTACACAAGTCCGTGTAGCACGAACAGTACGTGACGAACAGCTCGCTGTTGCTGGCCTGCCGCCTGCAGGACTGGTTCTTGGCCTCACCTTCTATGTAGCCGCATTGTCGGACCACGCGTACTTTACCATAAACTGTGGAAGGAAAAGTTAATTGTTTTGAACAAAATCAGAATCAAAGCTTAGTTTGTAATTTCTTGTATTTTTGGTTCGTGTGTATCATCATCATCATCAGGTTATTTTTGTCTCCACTGCACGAGCACAACCCTCTCTCATCTGCCGTAGATAGACGGAGGATTTGGCCTACACTCCATGCGCTGGCCAGACGGGTTGGGGAGGCCTGATTGATGTTTTATAATGTATTCCCTTAGTCGCCTTGTACGACATCCACGGGAAGAGTTGGAGTGGTCCTTTCTACTCTACCGGAAACCACACGGCAAATTGTGTGTATGGAAACGCCTTATTGTACGAAAAATAGCAAATAGCAATAAAATCGTGTACAAAGGCGGACTTATACCACTTAGGTATTTCTTCCAGTCATCAGTACTAGTATAATGCATTTAGTACCAACTTTTGATAAAAGAAACGTATAAGATCGTTCAATTCACGATAACATGCATACATACAAACATATCTACAGACAGACACGAAGGTAAAAAATTATATTCTTGGAATCCACTTTCTTGTTATATCTGGGGTTTTTTTTTTTATTAAATTAATGTATAGAAACGCCTATTTACTGATTTATTATATGTATATAGATATTTAGTTGATGTATTTATTTAATATCGTTTCTTAGCGAAAAAATGGCTAGGCGTCGTGTTAAGTCACTAAGCCTAGGTTTTCTCTGTCGCTGGTAGGCTGGAAGAAATCTCTTAAATACTTCTCTCTCTAACATGTGCTATGTTAGAGAGAGAACTCTTTAAGTTATTTCTTTCGATATTCCCTTTTTATTGTTTGCCGTGTGGTTTCCGGTAGAGTAGAATAGGACCACTCCAACCAGTGGATGTCGTACAAGGCGACTGAGGGAATACATTATAAAACATCAGTCAGGCCTCCCCAACCCGTCTGGCCAGCGCGGGCAGTGTAGGCCAAATCCTCCGTCTGTCTCAGGTAGATGAGAGAGGGTTATGTTCTTGCGGTGGAGACAAAAATAACCTGATGATGATTGTTTGTTATCTTTTTTGCCTTAAATAAAAAAAAATAGATACAATTCGATAACAATAACTTTCCAATGCTTACTTTCCATCTTAATAGATCGGCATAGAGTAGGTTTTGCATCAGGTAGGTGATCCAAAGGGTCTCTAAGGGAGCAGTTGACGACGCCCAGACTGAAGGGGTCAAACTCCTCTCCACATCGCGGATCGAAGGCGCTGTTGCAGTCGTAGCAAAGAATTGATGATACTGGAATTGATGGTTAAAGTCAGCTGATGGCAGCATTACGTTAATTAGATACTACGATAAATTAGACCCCAACCTCTAATTAGAATATTTCACATGACTCGTTAGAGAGTACTCTGAGAAAAATATAAGTAGCCCTCCTACTTACATAAGGATAAAAATATACCACTATTACGTAAGTAGCCGCCCTCATTATAAATGGTGTCGCCTACAACTGATTCAGTAGCCGGCCACATTACTAAGTAGTGTGGTTACTTAGTAATGTGGCCGGCTACTGAATCAGTTGTAGGCGACACCAATTATAATGGGGGCGGCTACTTACGTAATAGTGGTATATTTTTATCCTTATGTAATTAGGAGGGCTACTTATTTTTTTCTCAGTGTACGAAATAGCTTTGTAGTTCCACGGACATTATCCGAAATGATTACTCTATCTTCTACCTCTGACGTCTAATTTTTATTTATTCTTGATGGGTTTATCTTTATTCTTGGTCACAATCTCACCTGACGATAACTGACAAAGATACCTAAGGTGAAGCGCGCTTACCCAGAACATGCCTGTCTATTCACGCTTCCTTCAAAATATGTGGGGACATTTCACACACGGCCACCTGATCCCAAACATGCCGTAATATGGGTATCAGACAGCTCATATACATACATAAATACATGATATAATATATAAATAACATCCAGTCACAAGGCAAACACAAGTGCTCATCACACGAATGTTTGCCCTGGGCGGGATTCGAACCCGCAGGCAGGTGTACTACCAACTAGGCTACGGGGCCCACAAAAGATCCAAGTTGTACTATGACCGGAAATTCTGGAGCTGGCAGGGAGTTTAATTCCGTAGCAGCTCGTGAGAGTGAGACAGCGAAATAACGAACAGTATTTACCGTGAAGGAAGAACCGTGTTAAAGAACACTATCTATCACTAAGTTAGGATTGGAATCCATATCTTATATGTATTTTATGAATATGAAAGTTTGTATATTATTATTATTATTTAATAATGCATATTATATTTATATATTATTGGTAAATATTTATTTATATACTTATTATATATATATATATATATTTTACCGTGTAGTTTATAATCTATGTAAGTGGGTATATAGTTTATATTAGTGTATGTATGTATATGTTTCTTTTATTTACGTACACACTATGTCTGCCTTTATTATTTCAATTATCTCTCTCGCGGGTCTGCTGGAAGAAATCTCTCTCAGAGATAAGTTCGCCCTTTGTACTTGTGATTCTTTTAATGTATTTATTTTATTTTATCTGTGTGTGTGCAATAAAGAGTTAAATCAATAAATAAGATTAGAGGTATTCTAATTAGAGGTTTTTTGTTCCTTCATGGTATTTACTATCGAGTTCTCAACAAAAACACTGCAATTGTTTAGATGTTTAAAACTAGAATGACAAGTTCAACATGGTTGTCGATAATCCAATACGAGGTAAACGTAAGGCTTCACACAGACTAACCCACTTTACAAACTGTGAAATTAGGGCAAACTCTGTTTTATTTCTTACCATGAAGAATACTTAATACATACTTACTAGTATACATAACGTATCTCTACTTTACTATAAACCAATTTACGAGATATTGCATACTGTTGTATTTAATATGTTTTGCATATTCCATAGAAAATGCCTTAAAGTGTTTGGCTTCTTATAAAAAAAATGTGTCATTTATTAAATTAATGTATAAATTATCATTTATCAACTCGAATGAGCGACCTTTAGAAACAATTATCAATAAGTAAATGTTTACACAAATCACTCCAAAAGTCATATTTTTTGAAAGCAGTTTTTTTTGGGAATCTGGGAAGTAGCTAATAATACCAATAAGGTCGGTAATTCGATATCGACGCAAATAGTATAGACGCTGTAACCCATCTCAATGTAATTATTTATTGTAAAACGTCAAATGGTCTTTGTGCTGTGTCTCTATGTCTAATATAAAAGACATTGGCTAGACCCAGACCATTTTGTTGCCTTCAGATTTCTCATTTTTGGCCTTCGGATCTATTAACCCAACTATATAATTTAAAATAGAGCACTGTAAGATTTCTGAGTGTATAATAACTACGACGTAATATTTTTCTAAATCTGAAATTGCAATAACAAAAATTTTACATCAATTTTAGTTTACATCTTTTTGCATCGATATTTATTGGATAAATATATCTTTGACCATAACAGACGTTTTGTCAGATTCCTCTAATAAGAAATTTAAATAAATAAATAATAAATAAATATCTTAGACATTAACACCAATTATCCAGTCCCAAACTAGGCAGAACCTGTGTCGTGGTTACCAGATAACGGATAGATGTACTTAAATAAATATATAAACATCCAAGACTTGGGTACAAACATTCAAATTCATCATACGAACATTTGCCCCTAGCGGGATTTGAACTACATAAAAAAATCGTAAACTTACCATACTTTAGAGAACATAAAATAGTGACAAATACGAGTACTAATGAAGAACTAATATACTTCATAGTTTATGACATAGAAGAACACAATTTTCAGAGAATATGCTTTGTTGAACAATATTGGTCGACTGGCCGAGACTTGGGCGTGAAACTGTAAAGGGACATAATTAAATTATTAGGTAGCTTGTAATCCACGCAGAAGCGAGAAAATAGCTAACGCAGTCACAAAACATTTTGTATCGGTCGACGTCCACCATTGGCTAATGAGGCCTCTATTCATGATATATACCTAATGATATTAATGATAATCAATTCATTTTTTGTGTTGAATGCGCCGAAGTGGCAGTGGGCTGGTCACATCTGTCGGAGAACCGATTACCGCTGGGGTAAACGAGTTCTCGAGTGGAGACCGCGACTGGGCAAGCGTAGTGTGGGACGCCCCCTGGCTAGATGGAGCGACAGCAGTAACTGGATGAGAAGAACCGAGGATCGGGTTCAGTGGCGCACCTTGGGAGAGGCCTATGTCCAACAGTGGACTCTTTCGGGCTGATGATGATGAATTCATTTTTTATCATAATCATCAGCCGAAATACCTTCAATGCTGAACACAAGCCTCTACAATAGAATCCCACTCCATTGGGGAATTGACATAATCACCATGCTTGGCAGGCAGATTGGATTTAATTAACAAAAACACTTTCAGAATTAAATATCTAGTAAACTCATCAATCTTTTTGTGCTAATATCAAAATTAAAAACCTTGTAATTGCTTTGCTATTCACCATTGCGTAGTGATATTTAGTATTCTCTGCCATAGATGTGTATAAAGTAAGAGAGCTATTTCTGCCAACAAACTCTACGCTATTTATGACTCCAGTTTGGCGGAGTTATTGTATATATTTTTTTGGAGAGATGAATAAATGATTTAATTATTATTTATTATTATTATTCGCAGTAATGATTCTAATATACGCTGCTGCCCGTCCCTGGCGATGGTACGCCGCACTCCTTGCCCAAATCGCTTGCATGTCATTGTATGCGTTATATTGTTACCGTGTTAGTGCTATCGTTACGCACTAATCATCAATGCTTGCATACATACACTAAGATACTGACGTTCGTGTGGTTTCCGGTAGAGTAGAATAGGACCACTCCAACTCCTCCCGTGGATGTCGTACAAGGCGACTAATCAGGCCTCCCCAACCCGTCTGGCCAACGCGGGGAGTGTAGGCCAAATCCTCCGTCTGTCTCCGGCAGATGAGAGAGGGTTGTGCTCCTGCAGTGGAGACAAAAATAACCTAATGATAATGATGACTGACGTTCGGATAGGTTCAGTTTGGGTTTTCATTTTAATCTTATATTTTATAATTTTACAATTTTAAACTTTTGCTGTCGCATCATCATCTTATATAATTTTAATTTTTTTAATTTAATTTCATTTGTTATAGGATTTTTCTGAAATAAAGACATTATTAATCCCCGCATCCGGCGCTCACCCCTTGTAAAAAGTCGCGGGGGGGGGGGGGATGCCGTCGTGAATTGTATGATCTATACAATCATAACCGTATTAAGTCGATCGTCGACTGTTAAATAACGATTATCTTAACACCTGCATCAATCTTTGCATAATTAAGCTTCGAGACGTCGTTTCTCATATTACGAAATGTAGAGCAAAGTGCGTGTTAAGAAACTGTAAGAAACATAACATTGCTGAGTCGTTCACAAAATAATTGTGCATTCTTTTAATTTAATTGTCATAATTTGCACCCTAACAGTATTAATAGTAAGCATACAACATTCTAGAATTAAAAATTACATATACATTACGTCAAATGAATTAGTCAAATTATTTTACAAATCAAAAATTCAACTAACTATTAAATATTATTATGTTCTATATTGCTATGTCATTGCCTGTTCTTTCTTCATCACCAACATGTTGACGTCACTGCAATTTTTCTTTCATCGATGACACTTGGTTGACTGCTAATATTGCTCAACATTTCGAAAACCTTTGATCGAAAACGTCAATGCCTTCCCCAATGAACACCCAGTCCTCCACCCTCCGTATCCAGCAGCCATCTTCGGGTCGTCGGTCCATCTGACGTCGGTCCCACCTTGTGAGTGCCGATCCGCGGTCTCCACTCGAGAACTTGTCTGCTCCAACGGCCGTCGGTTGTACGACAGATGTGGCCCGCCCACTGCCACTTCAGCTTGCTAGTCGTTTCAGCTATGTCGTCTCTTCATTACGAATCATATCCTTCAATGAATCCCCGAGCATAGCCCTCTCCATAGCTCGCCGAGCGACCTGGAACTTGTAGATCAAGTCCAACGTCAGTGTCCACGTTTCCGCGCCGTAGGTCATGACAGGCAGGACGCACTGAGCTTCCACTGCTACTTGTGTACATAAAACTACGAAATAAATGCATAAACTACATATACTTGTACTATACATGAACTTAAATAAAATATAAACAAAGACGTAATTTCAATGGGTGTACCCATTTTTGATATCTAAAGTGTCTTTGATACAAGTATCTGTCTTCAGGACTTCAGTGGCTACGAAAGCAAATCTCTCAAACGTTGCCATTTCAATGTAACTTATAAAATTTAAAAGCTCGCACCATCTTAAATTGGATGAGGTGTAGAAAACTCACGGAAATTAATACCACTAACTATTACGGTATCGCGTTACGCAACTCTCGCGCATCTCAGACGCCTCCGTGCATTGCCACAGACCAATACATTTTCAGAAGTGAAACGAAATATTTTATAAAATCAACTCTCGCATGATACCTATGTTAGAAGAACAATCACTGGTCAGTGGTTGGGTCAGGCACCTTCGTTAACGATGTAACATAAAAACTCAAAATATAATGAGAATAATCTGACGGTATTTTATTTTCAAAGAAAAATGATCTCAGGAGCTACGTAGATAAAATACAATTTGCAACAAAAACATTCTAAATTGAAAGTGACTATTGCTATATTGGCTCTCTTAACTTTCAAACTGTAACAACCTCGGTATCAGAGTAACTGAAAATTTGGATGTTTGGATGTTTGTTACTCAATCACGCTTCAACCACTGGACGGATAGTGATGAAACTTGGTAGGTTAAGTCCTGGAATAGGACATAGGATAGTTTTTATCCCGAAAAAATATCTCATTCCTACGGGAAACCAAATTAATCGTTAAATTAAGCATTGAAGATGTGTAAATATCGAAACCTACGCAGACGAAGTCGTGGGCAAAAGCTAGAAAATAAATAAATAATTATTTCATATATACACACATTTATCTAAATCCCAAATGAGGATAGGACTAATTGTGAATATAACATCCAGATCAAGACAAAAGTGGTCTGTTCCTGGTGGCAATCGTAATCTACCGCAATTTATAATCTTATTTATGTTAGTCCCTTCTAGTAGCTTCTTTATAGTCTGTATACGTTTTTTTGTCGGTTCGGTTCTTCGGTCAGACTCGTGGATCGAGGTCAAGTTTAGCACTCGCAACGTGGCCTACAATGTTCTGGATCATTTTGTTATTATAAATAAACACATTTAAGTTTTTTTCGGTTTTATATTCTATTATAGTCTGATTCATAGACAATATTTTTTATTCCTCTTTAGTGCTGATTGTGTGTGGTCCAATACTAACTGCTAGTTAGTCTCAAAATACAGTCAGTACTAGGAGAGAAGGAACTTCATCTGCTATCCCGAATTTACACTTTCCCTTCCAACTCTTACGTGATTCGGAAATTGTGTTGGATATCTTCAGTTTTGCAGTCCAGTCTTATCCTTGGTACTACCGTTGTTTCTACTGGTAGTACCACGGCTTTCTGCCCGTATCCTTGTATGTAATTAATTATTTAATTAAACTCACCCTCTATAAAATGGTGCCATCTATAAAATTTACTGCTGCTGTCCGGTCATGTCATGGAAAATTTATCTTACGAATATTATGTAGCACTCTGTGTGTTAAGTACCTAATAATGAGATTCTTATGGCTGGCTTATTAAATTTTATAACTCCTAAATTGGTAAGGCTTTTTGATTGAATAATTATTCAAAATATTTATATTTTGGTGTCACATTGGCTAATCTTGTATCAGCTGTAACTCTTCCTTTTCTCGAAACTCATAATTAGGTACTTTGAATAACGTTTATTGTGCAGTTTAGGAAAGAATTTTGGAAATACTTTGTTTAATCTTGTTAAGGTCTACTGTTCTAACTAGGTCTTATTAGTTTACAAAACCCTGCCTAACGCCTTCCTCAACAATTCGATTTTAACTACCTTTTACAATTCATTGTCTTTCTATGCGGTTCTTCTTAATACGCGGTTGACAGTCTTTCTTTAAAGTTCGTTTTCTACAACATCGGTTCTGCTACCATTGTGTATTATCCATTTCTACTTCATTCATGTTAGTATTAACTCTTCACTCTGTATCATTTACTTTAAAGAAACTATGACCACAGCATTCTCCATAATTGTCTACGTGACTTTATGCTTGTGGATCAGACCTATCGTTAATATCCCAGTCTACGCCATAAGGGTATATAAACAACAAATACTGGTTAAAGTCATATTTATCATCGATAATTTAATTAATCATGTCAAGCTATAAATTTCTCATAAAAATATCAGCATTTATCATTGTCTGATCATTGCGAAGTCGCACTTTTCATTGTCATTGATCACATGTCACTTAAAGAGTACAAAGTCCACCAATAGGCCGTTATGTAAGGAGTTGAGAAACAAAAAAGCAGTTGTAAGTAATACGCTGTGTTTCCGCCATTTTCTGTTGCGGCGGAGTTTATCAATCGGGAGCAGGTTAACTTCCGTGAGCGCGCGCGCTGCTTTCTCTCAGCGATCGTGATTCAGAGGTTCATCGATCGACTAATCCTTACGGCTATATCGGTGACCTTCGTTCTCCATCGGGTCTCCTCATTATCAATAATGTGTTTTTTCACGAACCAATTTTTAAACGTATTAATATTTAATACCTTTAAAAATTGGTTCGTGAAAATATCCTAGAACGATGCTACCCTGGTCTCTTAGATATGTCTGAATGCCGCTGTCAGTGTTGCGCTTGTAATTACACAGGCTTTTGTATCTTTCAGACCGGAACACATAAATGTGGGAACGAAAACCAAAGTTAATTCAAACACTACTTTATTTAAAACTTCAATTAACGTTTTCACAAAACGCGCGCACTTCTATCTTCCTTTCGATCATCGCCCTTCGTCCTCCCTCTCTCTCTCGCCTTCCTCTCACTCACACACCTTACGTTCCATTACACTCATCCGCTCCCACATCCCACATTCGGCCGTCCTGCAATCAGTCTGTCCTCAGACTTAATCTAACACACTTTTAAAGAACTTACTATGAACATTTTTAGGAAATCTCATTTAACAACAAATTATCAGTATCTTAGCCTACTTACAGACTATTACAATCTGGTACAATTTACTAAGTAGAGGAATGTGTAAATAGAATGAACACAGATATACAACAACTTGCTAGTTTCTTTAGTCATCATTGACTACACCAAGTGGCCATCGCTTCATATTGTCAGCAGAGGTTGAAGTTTTTCTAGGTCCTTCTTTCAAGCTGTCGAGCTTAGCCACCTCATACCTATCCCTTCCCTTAACACATGTGACTTTGTATGGGCCGAGGTACTTGGCCTTCAGCTTCATTCCAACTCCAAACTGTGTCCGCTTTATGGCCACAATGTCTCCCTCGTTGTACTTGTCACTCTCTCTCCTTTTCCTGTTGTAATTCCGCCGGTTCTCTTCCTGCACCTTCACTATCTGTTGTTTTGCTCTAATCCTCAATTCTTCTCTATTGTTCACATAGTTAACTCTATTCTCCTGCTGTAACAAATCATAAATTTCGATGTCCTCCTTCATCTTCAACTTTGTGCCTATCAGCAGTTCACAAGGAGAGGTACTAATGCTTCTTTGGAATGTACTGTTTAAGGATCTTTGCAGGCGACTCACATGTCTGTACCACAAAGTAGGGTTCTCTATACATAATTTTGCTAGAACAGATATTATCGTCCTATGCACCCTTTCAACCTGTCCATTTCCTCTTGGAACACCTGTTGTAATTTTGACATGTTGTATGCTCTCTTCTTTACAGTACTCCTCAAAATCTCCCGATGTGAAGGCAACACCACGATCAGTTATAATCCTTGAAGGATTTCCAAAATGTTGCTGATGTATTTTTAATTTGTCAATAGTCTCCTTGCTGGTTGTGCTCTTCGTAGGAAAGATCCAGGTAAACTTCGTAAATGCATCTACTATTGTGAGAATGTAATTATATTGTTTCTTTGTTTCTGTCATTGGCCCAATGTGATCCAAATGAAGAGTATGCAGTGGTATTTCTTCTTTTTCGATTGGATTTAAAAATCCCTCATGTTTCCCTTCCTTCCTGCTGGCCAATAGACATGGAATGCATGTAAGTATGAAATCATTGACTTTCTTTCCCAGCCCTTCTATATAATAATCTTTGCTGATCAGTTCAATCGTCTTTTTCTTAGAGAAATGACCATTGTCATGTGCTCTTCTTATGATTTCGATTTCCATACTTTTTGGTATAACCAACCATCTTTCCCTACCTTTGAATAGCAACCCATCTTCTAATGAATAGTCATCATACGGTTTAACTTTCAAAATTTCCATAATTGCTTTAACACCTCCATCATTTTCTTGAGCATGCTTTATTGCGTCATGTAAATCTGAAAAGATTACTCCCACAAATGGGGGGTTTCTACTGAGGGCGTCTATATGCTTCATTTTACTGCCCTCCCGATGTTCGATTGTAAAATCATAATCCTGTAGCAATAGGATCCATCTTGCAACTCTTGTCGACATTGCTAAATCTTTCTTGTTTAACGTCATCTGAAAAGCTTTACAATCAGTTACTATTTTAAACTGGATACCAAACAGATAATGTCTGAACTTTTTCACACCTTCAATTATAGCCAGAGCCTCCAGTTCATAACTAGTGTATTTACTCTCTGACTCACTGGTCTTGCGACTCATGTAGTGCACGGGATGCAACTCACCATCATCAGGGCTATGTTGCAACAAAATAGCAGAGTACGCACTGCTGGATGCATCTGTGTGCAGCTCTGTTGGTAACTTTGAATCAAAAATCTTCAAGACTGGATCAGAAGCTAGTTTGCCCTTTAAAGTATTGAAAGCAACTATCTGTTCCTCGTTAAATTTAAAGTTACAATTCTTCTTTAGTAAATCTGTTAGCGGTTTGGCAATTAAAGCGAAATTTGGAATGAACTTTCTGAAGTATGAACTCAGGCCAATAAAACTGTGCAACTGCTTTAACGTCTTTGGTTCTGGGAATCTGACTACAGCATCCGTCTTACCTGGTGAGGGCTTCACCTGACCATTTTCAATCACATGACCTAGGTACTCTACTTTCTTAACCATCAGCTGACTTTTCTTCCAGTTGATCTCCAAACCATACTGTGAAGCTACCTTGAGTACTTCGGATAGTCGCTCCATGGCCTCTTTCTCATTTTGAGCTGGAATCAATAGATCATCGATAAAAATCACAATAATACCTTTAGCAATTAAATCCCTGAAGATTATTGTTATAAATCTGGTAAAGACCTTCGGACATATAGCTAAACCAAATGGAGCCCTTAGAAATTCATATTGTCCAGTCGTAGTGACAAAAGCTGTGTACTGAATTGAGTCTTCCTGTACGCGTAAATGAAAGAATCCATTTTTTAAATCCAGTGCACTAAATACCTTCGCATGTGTCAACTTGTCTATGTGATCTTCAATGATAGGTAAAGGGTATTCATCCTTCACCATCTTCTTGTTAATCGCTCTGTAATCTACACAGACCCTTATGCTGCCATCTTTTTTCCTAACCAACACAAGCGGGCTTGCATACTCTGAAAAGCTTACCCGAATAATATCATCATCAAGCCATTGTTTAATCTGTCTGTCTACCTCATGCTGCTCTTTAACCGCCAGTCTTCGTGGTCGCTGACTCACAGGTATGTCATCCTTCAGTGTAATTCGCAATTGGATCGGCGCCTCCAACGTCTTATCTGGTTTGTATAGCTCAACCATTTGTCTAACTTGTTGTTGTATATGTGGGTCCACTTCAATACCTACAATTTCCTCAGATATAAAACAAGTTAAATTACGAAACCATGCCTCATTAGAAGGCAGTAGTAAAACCTTGTTGCTATCCATCACCATGACCGCGTTTTGTAAAAAATTTTGACCAATTATCATACAATAAGGCATAACATCGCTAGGTACAATATGAAATCTAATGTTCTTATAGCATTGGCCGTCAATGCACACGTTCGCTACTAACCTTCCTCTTGACTGAACTTTAGTCGACCCAAGTCCAGAAAAAACTTCACGACATTCCTCACAGTCCGGCGAACCTAAAGACTTATAACAGTCGGACGATATTAAATTCGCACTACTCCCAGAGTCTATCAACGCAGTAACACTTTTGCCATACACTTTTACACATTTCATCGGCTTGAAATTATTTTTACCGGCGTTTTTTTTGACTACACTCATCATCATAACCTCTTCGTTGTTTTGACATTCGTTTGACAAATGACAACCAGCCGTTGCGCTTTCGTCGCATTCGCACGCCGCCATGTCATCTTCACTAGTGCTGTCCCGCTCAGCTGTGACGCACATCGCTTGCCTTGCGTTCCGATTCATCCTACCGTGGCGCCATTGAGACTTCGCTTGCGCACTATCGCCGATGCTAACTTCACGCCGATTTTCGCCGCTCGGCGGATATCCGGCATTCTTATTGCCGCTGTCATTACTGCATTCTGCAGACACGTGACCGAATGAGTTGCATGAAAAACATTTCAGACCTTTCTGCTTATGTGGACATGCCGATGCAATATGTGAACTTTCTCCACAGCCATAGCATTTCTTATAATTTTTTCTGCTAGCTTCAATCTGATTCGTGTGCACGTTGCTACTCTGCGCTTTGTCTCTCCTGCGATGAGCAAACTCACTACTCTGCATCTGCATATTTTCTTTCACAGTCTCGTAGATCTTTAGTTTTTCTTTCAGCTCGCTGTACGTGGTTACACCGTAAAGCATAATTTTATTCGCTTCATAATCCACAATACCTTCCACGATATATTTTATGGCCACGTAGTCAGGCATCTTCCCACGCTTTCCCATCTCCTTCATTACCAGCATATAGTTGATGCAGCTCTCACTTCGTAGCTTCTTCCTGCTACTCATCAACTCATGGATGGTTTTACTATCCACTGTGTCAGGAAATTCTTTGGATAAAGCAGTTTTTAAATCTTTCCAACTCCTATACGGCCGCTCAGCTTTCAGCCACAGCTCGGCAGTTCCTGTCAGTGACCGTCTTGCCACCAGAAGCTGCTGTAACGGTGACCAGCCAAATATCTCTGCGTTATCCTCCACGTCCTCTATCCACCTCGCGACAGGATAAGTATTATCCTGGCCGCTGAAGCTGGGCACGAGCTCCGCCGTCATCTGCAGCATGTTCCCACCTCCGTACATCGTACTGGTCGCAGGTTCCTCGTCGTAATCAGCTTGTCGGCTATTTCGTCGCTCCTTCTTGCTCGACATGTTGAACGAACGTCGTGATTCTCACAATCCGTCGTAATCCGTCGTCGTACGGATAAATTGTGAGAATATTTTTTCGTCAACACTGTCAAAACAGGGTAGCTTATAAAAAACAATCCTTTAAAAAGCCTGCTAACCACTTGGATTCCACGTCGTTTCACTGAATCCTATCCCGGACGAGCCCCCAAAATTGTGGGAACGAAAACCAAAGTTAATTCAAACACTACTTTATTTAAAACTTCAATTAACGTTTTCACAAAACGCGCGCACTTCTATCTTCCTTTCGATCATCGCCCTTCGTCCTCCCTCTCTCTCTCGCCTTCCTCTCACTCACACACCTTACGTTCCATTACACTCATCCGCTCCCACATCCCACATAAATGAATGCATTATCTGTAAGTCAGCAGAAATACTTCCGGAATGATGAGTTCCTGTCCTTCGTTTTGAACTATAGGACGATTACAGAGGAATAATAATTTTGTTATTTTCAGACACTGTGGTATATGTCTTTAGTTTTCAATTTACTATTATTTGAGCAGGTTCTTTTCTGCATTAACGCCAATAAAATAAATAATCAGGGCATGGCAACGGCAAACAAAGCGTAATTCTGTTCAAGTTTCCTAAACTAAGCACGCGTTGGAACAGTGAATAGCAATTGTTTTGTTTGTTATGTTATCTAATGTTGATGGCAATCTATACGACCCTCACGTTTGTTTTGTATTACCTAGGATGATCTTCTGTTGGAATTCTAATAGGATCGTGAATACGAAAAGCATTAAAACTCAGCCTTACAACGAGAACCGTTACTCATTCTATACCTCCTTCAACCGCTTCCGGCTATCTGTCTCAGATTGCTAGCCTATAGCTGATCTATCCATGGTTGTTTTCCAGAATTCAAATAAATTAACATGAATATGTTTTGTTACAGGTTTCCACGAGGCAGTAGGTGAGACCATTGCCCTGTCTGTCTCATCACCACGCCATCTCCAAACCCTTGGTCTGGTCCAGCGCTCGGTCGACGACACCGCCCATGATATCAACTACCTCTTCACCCAAGCCATGGATAAACTAGCCTTCTTACCGTTCGCGATGGTAATGGACAGATGGCGATGGGACGTGTTTACTGGGGAAGTGAGAAAGGAGCAGTACAATTGCCATTGGTGGAGACTCAGGTGGGTTGACATCTAATGCTAGTAACTTTAACTTTACCATAAGTGTAGCTAAAACTCTTCTAATAAATTATAATATCATAGTGAATAGTGATATAAATGGAAGCAAACATATACCATTTAAAGATAAGAATGATGATAACGTGATAATTTTCTAACGCTCTATCAAAAGTAAAAAAATGCTGAGAAAGTTTTAACTTAACTAGGGGCAAAGCAAGTTATAATAAGTTCTGAAAAGCATCAGGCAGATAATAAAGTAGCTTTGGAACGAATGATGAATAATTTTTAAGGTATGTAATAATCGGAAAAAAGTTATTTTATCATACAACAGGGATCCTTACATTCGAAGAGAAAAAGAAATATATTGTTAACTTATAATATCGAGTGAAGTCAAATCATCTACTGTCTATTTCACAGACAATTTAAGTGTCCATACTAGGATAATTTCACTTGACCACTCGACCAAGGAGTGGTCAATTGCTTTGGATTAGATAACGATAATCACTACTAAGCCACGTAATAGCAGCACATGTCATAATATAGTATGGGCTATTGCCTCTACAAATTATGCCTGACTAAATTCTAGGTCATTGAATCGTGAAGCAGATTAATTAGTTGCTTGCGTAGAAGAAATGTAAAGTATGCATTTAAAAATATCAAGGCCATGTAAAGTTCTGAGTAGCTAAATATTCTTAGTCTTCCAGGGGTGTCAAAGAAACAACTAATCACAATTTATCTGATCAAATCCGAAGCTATATCGTAATGTAACAAACAAACAGATAGACGCAAAGTTTTTAATTCGAGTGATGAATCATCCACTGATGATCTCAGAGAAGAAAGTTAAAAAGAGGTGCATGTTCATGTAGACAAGAGAAAGCCAGTTCTTCCTAAAATTCTGTCAGCTACTGTATTGTTAAAACTGATTATGCCAATGACATTGCAGCTATCATACTATCTAAATCTTGTATTAAAATATCGCATACCTATATGTAGACACTGGTGGTATACCTAGATGTCACCAATATTGAGAAATCCTAAAATAATAAACGGCCTTAAATTGTATTACTGGAACTTTACCGTGTATGTCAAATTAAATGACCGATTGGCCTCTCAAGAAGTTGATAGGATTAGTCTAGATGCAGCTTAAATTAAAGGCTTATGAAGAACTAGAAGATATTATCACCAACTGAAATACGTCCACTGCTGAATTAAGCCTCCTAATTAGGTAATTTGCCTTGGCAGGCGGAGTAGTGATCGCAGTAAGGATCTTCATATACACAAGAGAACGCCTGGTTTCCGTCCCTTGGTCGTCTTGACGACACCCACGGGAAGATTGGAGGTGGCTCTATCTAAGACAGAAATCAAACGTCTTTTATTATCGCGGAAGTTCAATCATTCATCGTTAATGTATCACAAATCAGTGAAGACATTCGTCATAATTCTCTTATGTGATCATTTTCCCACACTTATGCTAATCAAATTACTTCTATATCTATCTGCATACAAAAAGTTAATGGAATGTCGATGATCGTACACGATAATCGTGAACGTAATGTGTCGAACTAGTTCGTTATGGGAAAGTGATGGGATTGAGGCCGATGCTCGGCCTTGACTCTAAGTAACGGGTTAACATCTCGAATGAAAGCAAAAGTTGCGGTGCAAGCAACACAGGCAGCAGCGGATAGTGACAATGATAGTGAATCTAGATTCATAGTCTTATAATAGAAAGAGAAATAACTTTCAGGGAAAATACACTAACTAACGTAGAGTTTGGTCCATATTTAAAGCATTCGATTTGGATCAATAGTCTTGTCCACTGCGGTCAATTGTAAAGACCATTCAGTGCAATTTAGAAACTATATTTGTCAAAGGAAACCTGCCCCATTTGATCTTGAATATGTTTTAAAAAGCTCTGTCCTACTAGATATTCATATCCGCTAGCGCTATGTCCGCCCAGCTCCCTGCTTATGTTACATACATGTTAATAAATGCGTTCCACTGCAGTTATGTAAGCTCAAAATCACGCGTAGATTGACAAACTAACCCAATTTCCTATATTATGTGCTCACATACATTACTATTGCTTATCTTAAAACAGTTTATTGGTTGTGGCCGTAATCGTAAAAGTAATTGTGTAATGTTCGCTGTTTTGAAAACTGTTAATGGCTTCTGAATGGTTTTTAGTATTATTACCAACTCTTATTCTTAAAATAACTCTATCTATACTATTATAGGTTCGGTATTTTGACTGTTTATTCATAGAAACCTTCTTTTCATAAAATATTTCAAGACTTTATTGCGTAACTTGAAAACCTATAGGGTTCAGATTTGTTTTACGTCTAAAAGGATTAGACTATTCTAAAAGCCCTTTAGAGTTTTGCATGTTTCATTTATTATCAGTTATCTGTAAGTTCTCGTCCCAAAGATATTATGCAAACATTATATTACTGTATGGTCTGAACTCTTTCCTTAATTTTTAATTAAATGAAAGATATTAATAATTTATCTTCGTTTCGCAGGGAGCAATATCAAGGAGTCAAGCCACCCGTACTTCGATCAGAACTGGACTTCGATCCTGGTTCAAAGTACCACATTCCTGCCAACATACCCTACATAAGGTAAGCCAATAGATTTAATCTCACGTGTGTGTTATCTGTCTTCCTTAATGTTTTTAGGAAGGCGATTCTGAGTCACCGGAGCAGACAGACTTATGTCATTATAGGAGAAACGATTTTCGATTATTATGAGGTTAAATATGCATGCTTTTGCTTCCTCAAAAAAATTTACTAATTTCCCTTGTATAACTAAGTTTGTGTGGGTGAATTTGGCACAAACGCCGCTTTAAAGTGTTAAGTATCATTAAGATGCAAATTTTTTATTTGTCTTTTTCTGGTCATCCACAAATTTGATTTGATATATTTAGAATTTATTCATCGCTTAATTGTTTCAAGATTACTAAAGGTCTTTACTTTTTGAGAACGCAATACTTGTACCCATACTTCTGTATCTTTTTTACAACAGGAAAGATTTATGTTTACTGATTAAAGTGTCTGCTAAGGTACATGAGTGTCAGCCAGGTAGATATTACCGGGTTAATAAAATCGTGCCACTAACTTGATGAACCCGCATTAGCGTCTTACGTTATAATATTGCATAAATATTATATAATAGGTATGTGTAGTAATGTAGACGTTTTCTCAATTACTTTGTAATTATGAATAGGAAATTTATGTTCTTGTTTAGCATACTTATCAGGGATTAATGCCTTATTAGAATCTACATGGTTGCATAAAATTCTTTCATTATTACAGTATTCCTTTAGTTTTTACTTTGGTTTAGAGTCTGAACATTCACTGTTGTTTATATGTATGTTTTGTAACTTTATTACTCTACTTTTAATTATATTTCAAATGGCGTCAGAAAATAATTTATAATCTACACTGACAGCCTCAACTTCATGTTTCTTAGCATCCATTATACTGGAGTCAGTTTTATATACTTTCTAACAATTATGTAATAAGTATATGGTAAAGGTAAGTGTAAAGAAAATCGCCACATATTTATCACTTTTTTTTAATACTTTCGGTACTATTTACATTTCTTACAATCCAGTTGTCCGAAACAAAAAAAAAACAACTTAGCGCAAACTAAACACAAGTTAACATATTAAAGCTAAAAACAAAATTATAAAAAGAGATCAGTTCTGTTTAGTGGTGGTACTCCTCGTGTCCACCTCCGTAGTGGCCTTCTGAGCCGCCTTCAGATCCTCCTAATTCCTCGTGTCCATGGAAGTCCTGATGAGAAAATTCATGGTGTGAAGGTTCGTGATGTTCATGGTGGGAAAAGTCATGATGTTCGTGCTGTGGAATTTCATGATGCTCGTGATGGGAAATCTCATGATGTTCATGATGGGGAATCTCGTGATGCTCATGATGCTGATGGTGTTCTTCTTTTTGGACAATTGGAATTGAGACCTTCACTGTATAAGGTTTTTTCTTCTCCACATGGTATGGTACATGCTTTTCAATGTGTACTGGAACCGGCTTTTCAACTGGAATGTGAACAGGGATGGGTACCTTCTTCTCTACCGGGTAAGGGATGACCTTTTCAACCGGATAAGGTACAGGATAAGGTACTTTCACATGATAAGGCACTGGCTTATCGACATGGACGGGCACTGGTCTGTCAACGTGCACCTTAACCGGGTACGGTATTTCCTTTATTACTTTGTAAGGCACGCGCTTTTCAACGTGCACAGGCACAGGCTTGTCCACATGCACAGGCACTGGACGGTCGACATGTACATGTACTGGGTAGTGAATGATCTTCTCAACTGGATAAGGCACGTGAACCTTGACAGGAACTTTGACCGGGAACGGCACGTGTTTCTCAACTGGGTAAGGTTGGGGCACATGAACTTTCACAGGTACATGAATGTGTTTCTCGACCGGGTAAGGAACATTTTCGTAAACCTTGACTGGAACAGGCCTGTCGACGTGCACTTTTACGGCTACGGGTACATGTTTCGTCACGGGGTAGGGCTTACGGATATACTCGGGTACTTTGATGTACTCCTTGACGGGGTAATGCACGGTTTTCACGACTGGGTACGGGTGGGGTACAGGTACTTTGACTGCTACTGGCACTTTCTTTTCGACGGGC
Source organism: Esperia sulphurella (assembly GCA_947086405.1). NCBI lineage: Eukaryota > Metazoa > Arthropoda > Insecta > Lepidoptera > Oecophoridae > Esperia > Esperia sulphurella. The sequence continues at coordinate 15,009,296 of OX352266.1, forward strand.
ACGGGGATGTGTTTCTCTACTGGGTAAGGCACTTGCACTTTCTTGACAGTAGTAATGGTTTTCACGTGCTCTTCATGACCGTGGCTCTCGTATCCTCCGTGACCACCGCCGCCGCCGCCGCCGAAATCGTGATGCTCATCACCACCACCGCCGCCGCCTCCAAAATCGTGATGCTCATCACCACCACCGCCGCCGCCTCCAAAATCGTGATGCTCATCACCACCACCGCCGCCGCCTCCAAAATCGTGATGCTCTTCACCACCGCCGCCGCCGCCGCCAAAATCGTGATGCTCACCACCACCAAAGTCTCCGTAGCCAAAATCAGAAAGACCTCTTTTGTCTTGTTTTTTGCTCTCCTGGACTGGTTTTGCTTCAGCCTTTGTATCCTTCTCCGCCTTTTCCTCTGCCGTGGCCAGGCTTATAGCCACGGCCAGGATTAAGGAAGACCTCTGAAATTAAAAAATAAGTTTTGTAATTACCCACACAATACTATTTGTAATTACTCACTTAACTCTATGCAAAGGAAAAGTGTTTTGGAATATAAAATTGGATTACACTCCGCAAATCAGAAGCCTAATGGTAGATTTCCAATCATTATGGGTTTGCTTTCACATTACACTTCGAAAACTGCACAATCCCATGAAAACTGGTTGCACAATATTAATGAAAAAAAATCACAATTAGACTTCTGAGTTACACTTGTGAGAAAGTTCTATGGTCACTTTTAAACACTTTTTTCACTGCACTCCTTGATGGCACTTATTAATTGTTCTATTTGTTTTTCTACTAACCAGTAGCTTCATGGTCGCTTTGCTTGTTGTTCAGCGAATGCTCCGCTGGAGTGTGGTATAGCCACACCGTTCTCGGATTATATACTGCGTGCAAGTAGTTTCGTAGATCAATGTTGCAAACACTTTCGCTCGTAGTGACTCCAGCTTTCGATGTGTGCGTGTTAATATATTAATTTAGTCTCTTTATTTTTGAAGATGGGGGCAGGTTTTGGGTGCCCCAGAATATTATTTAATTGCTCTGCATTTATAATTTCTATAGTAGTTACTATAAGCTACATAATGTTTATCCCAAATCTTTACTAGATCCTTCCATCAGCAAAAATGTGACTCACACATGCGAATATTAATTTAAAGTCTTGGGTTGAAACTAAGTCTTTTAGTAGTAGAATCTTAGAACTACTGGTTTAATACAGACGATTTTTAGGGTTGTTGATGAAGAAGCTTTTTCATCCGCCTGTCTGTTTATTCAGGGCATACTTTGAAAACTACTAAACGAATTGAGATAAAATTTGGAAGTATCCATATAAAAAAATCCCATAAATTATGAAATCCCAGGAAAAAATTACTTTTCCGGGATCCGCACATTACGTAAGACACACTTTTATACTTTTTAGTTAGAACATCAAGCAAATTTGCAATTCTATAATCATTTTGTAGGAATTCAGTTTGGTTACAAAAAAAGCTTCAATGAATTTGAAAACCAATTCCAGATCCATGGTAACTGAATCATACTATAATATCAAAGAAAATAGTTCAATGACCTATACCTATTTGCCAAGACAAACGATTACTGATCGTATAATAGTTTCGTAAGAATATTCTGCATGTACTCTTAGCTGACATAATTTACATAATAACGACTTTAGACTATCGATCTAGTGAAGATAGCAGGTTAGATATAATAAGATATTTTGCAGAAGTTCACAAACGAATTCAGAAAAGAAATTCCTGAAAATGATTCAGATAAAAATTGCGTTATGCGTAAAGATGGGATAGCTCAAAGACCATATTTTAATATTAATCCAAAAACCAATTCGTAAAGCAGATTCAACGAGGAAGGAAAAAATAAATGAATGGTTATATCATACCCAAGCAATGAAAATAATTAATCATTACAAATTAGGAATTCCAGTTTTGGTAACTGTGATTAGACTTTCCATTATTTACCAATGATTACTGCAAGTTAAGTAGGTATGTAATACTTAACAGACATACAAGATTGACTGATTGCCTCGAGTTCGCTCCAATTGATTACCATAATACGAGTATTACGAGACTTAAGCTTGTGACTTAATAAAGCTCAAGAATTGCATAAACACTTATCGTTATTTGTGATTGTGTTCAACCAATTAAAGGTTAAGGTCTTATTCTAGTCTTCCAAATGACCAAAGTAGTTGGAAATTATGCAGACAAATACATATTTGCCGTGTGGTTTCCGGTAGAGTAGAATAGGAGCACTCCAACTCTTCCCGTGGATGTCGTACAAGGCGACTAAGGGAATACATTATAAAAAATCAATCAGGCCTCCCCGACCCCTCTGGCCAGCGCGGGGAGTATATGCCAAATCCTCCGCCTGTCTCCGGCAGATGAGAGAGGGTTGTGCTCCTGCAGTGGAGACAAAAATAACCTGAAGGTGATGATGATGATGAAATACAAAAAGCAGTTAAAAAAACATTTGCTAAATATGGATATAACCAGGATAATTACTATATTTTATAAAAAGCCTTCCTCAATGAACGCCACCACATCCGGTCCTCCGCTCTGCGCATATAGCCCCTTCAGGTCGTCGGTCCACCTGGCGGCGGGGCGCCTCACTCTGTGCCTATCCGTGGTTTCCACTCCAGAACTCGTCTACCACACATACCTTAGGTATGTTTGAAACACATCATCTTATCAATTTGAAAAAAAAAAGAACACTAATTCAGGGAACCTATAGATCATTTTTAAAGCACGCGTACCATATTACGTTGTGTTTGGTAATTGTGGTTTAAATTATAATAATCATAATTTCCTAGTAACGTATCAGTTTGCAAATAGTATGGTCTAGATGACGTCGACGTAATACTATTGCGCATGCGCATATTAGTGAGGAACGCCGCGAAGTGCATGCGAACCAGCTACGAAACAAATGCAATGATGAATTTTAAAACAAATGCAATCAAAGGAGAACGGACAATGACAATGCAGCTAATTAATTGATATAATTATTTAAAATTATTTATAAAAAAATTAAAATAATATCTTTAAAAATTAATTTGAGCGATGAATAATAAATAATAAAGATCATTTTTGGAATGTTTGTCTGCTTGGAGTTATCCTATTTTTTATCCAAACAAAGATTATCTTCATCATCTATACATCAGCCTTAAGACGTCCACTGCTGGAAATAGGCCTCCCCAATGAACGCCACCACATCCGGTCCTCCGCCCTCCGCATCAACCTTCTTCATATCGTCGGCGGGGTGTCCTACCATGCGCGTTGCGATCCGCGGTTTCCACTCCAGAACTGTATCGGTTCTGCGATAGATGTGGCTCGCCTACCGCCACTTCAGGTTGCATTAGCCTTTCGGCTATGTTGGCGACCTTCGTTCATCTGAAGATTCTTTTATATGTCAATTAAGAATTATTCATTTAAAAAAAATGTTTTTATCATACTTGCATGTATTATTATACAAATAAGAACGGGGTCACTTTATAGAGCAAACCAGTATAATGAAAAAAATAAATCAGATAAAAATTTATGAGTCCCCAATGCACTGAGTGACATTTATATGAATGCATAACGCATCGATTTGGTGCACATAATTTGCATAATTACATGAATTACATATTATTTCGAAATTTCTTTCTATTTTGCATAAAATAAATATAAAATGTCACAGCAGAACTACTTTTAGAAACGACTTTTAAAATAGAAGCATTTTTTTTATTGCGGGTTTGCGCTTGACCTCAATATCACCTGATGGTAAAAGTCGATGAGGCCTAAAGTGGAGCGCGCTCACCAAGAACATGCCTATTCACTTTTTCTTTAAAAAGATCCAAATTGTACTTGTTCGGAAACACCGAAGCTGGTAGGGAGTTCCATTCCTTAGCAGTTACCGTTATGAAAGAGGAAGCAAAACGCTTCGTGCGAGAGCGTGGTATGTCTACTACATAAGGATGAAGTCCCTCATCACGCCCAGTGATGGAAGGGGGATGTGGAAATCAAATCATGCAATTCATGGGCACACTCCCCAAAATGTAACCTGTAGAAAACCGAAAGACAGGCCACACTGCGACGATGTTTTAGGCTCTGTAACTTGGTATTTACCAGAGCATCGTCGCCAATTAGCCTTCGGGCACGACGCTCAACCGCGTCCAGAGCTGTTGGCAGAGCCGTAGTTTATTATCGAAACAGGCTACTAAATTTCTACGTAACGAAACGACGCTCACAGCCGCCAGTTTAATATCGTCGCCTGCGTAGTACGCCACAGAGCTGCCGCTACAACAACAACTCATTTTTGATGCCCGCAAAAATTTATAAGCATGCAAGCGTTTCAACCGCTGTAGTTTCTGTCACCATCAAAAGATGAAGAGGCAATACCAGATCATAAATTTTGTTAAACTTAACATATTTGTTTAAGGATGTTTTGGCTTGGTTACAAGACCTTTAAGCCATGTCTTATTTTGAGTCACTGCACTTATCACTTTATATTTTGATAAGGGTGTTTTTTAAGTAACTATATATTGGAAGGAAGAGCACTCTTTGTTGTTCAATAAATCGATAAAGCGGCGGGAGGTATTATTTGACACTTGGTAATAGGCTTATTGTACAAAAAAAATATGTAGTATGGCATGAAAAACATTAAATATATCTTTATAGCCTAAACTTATAAATGATCTGCCAAATGATATACAAAATAGGTAGTTATTTAACACAACCTAAATACAAAAAATTTCCGTGTGGTTTCCGGTAGTGTAGAATAGGAAAACTCCAACTCTTCCCGTGTATATCGTACAAGGCGACTAAGGGAATACATTATAAAACATCAATCAGGCCTCCCCAACCCGTCTGGCCAGCGCGGGGAGTGCAGACCGAATCCTCCGTCTGTCTCCGGCAGATGAAAGAGGGTTGTGCTCCTGCAGTGGAGACAAAAATAACCTGATGATGATGATAATGACTCTGTATAGACTGTAAGTTTCTTGAAAATAAATAAATAAAATTAAAAGAATTAAAAAATCAGTCAATCTTTGTATCCAGACAGAAATCAAATTATATTTATTGGTGAGATTAAGAAGATGATACTTTATTGCTCTATTCAATAGGGTCTATTGTGTTGTGTAAACATGACAATTGATAGTAATGAGCACTAACTAAACACTTGTATTATGACGAGCTTGAAATGAAAACCATGTGCATCTTCATTGGTAATACATAATGTAGAGCCATACAGGCAGTACTGGGCGTTGAGTTGTGTTTAATTATCAATTATCGATAAAAAAAAAACAAATGAGGGCTATGCTCGGTGTTTCATTAAATAAATAAATAAATATCTCAGACATTCACACCAATTATCCAGTCCCAAACTAGGCCGAGCCTGTGGAATGGTTACTAGATAACGGATAGACATACTTAAATAAATGTATAAACATCCAAGACTTGGGTACAAACATTCATATTCGTCATACGAACATTTGCCCCTAGCGGGATTCGAACCCGCAACCTCCGGCGTGGCAGTCCGAGAGCTACCCGTTCCGCCACGTAGGTCGTCAATTGAAGCATATGATTCGTAATGAAGAAATCCGACGAAGAACGAAGGTAACCGACATAGCTGAAAGGATTAGCAAGCTGAAGTGGCAGTGGGCGGGCCACATCTGTCGCAGAACCGACGGCCGTTGGGGCAGACGAGTTCTGGAGTGGAGACCGCGGATCGGCACGTTCAGGGTGGGACGCCCCGCCGCCACGCCCTGTAGAAGGTGGCCGGATCCGGAGGGCGGAGGACCGGGTGTGGTGGCGTTCATTGGGGAAGGCCTATGTCCAACAGTGGACGTCTAAGGGCTAATATGATGATGATAAATAGAATCTGCATTTTTTTCTGTTGATTTACTTTGCCGTGTGGTTTCCGGTAGAGTAGAATAGAACCACTCCAACTCGTCCCGTGGATGTCGTGCAAGGCGACTGAGGGAATACATTATAAAACATCAATCAGGCCTCCCCAACCCGTCTGGCCAGCGCGGGGAGTGTAGGCCAAATCCTCCGTCTGTCTCCGGCAGATGAGAGAGGGTTGTGCTCCTGCAGTGGAGACCAAAATAACCTGATGATGATTTGCTTTTGTATTGGTTCCTTCTAGTGCAGGATTCATGCAATATGGAAGTACTGAACCAAACTAGTTTTCTTTGAAACAATCTCGTAAGATGTAGTTTAGACATCTTCCTTTTTTGCTTATTATAAGACTTAGACAGTTTTTTTAATCAGAGAATATTACAAAACTATTTTTAGCATATAGGTACAGAACGAAAATCACTTACAAAATCTACATATAAACAAACACATCACTTTGTTATTGTATAGAAACCGTGACAGATTTTGCGGTGAGCGACCTCGCCCTTGCTCTAAATTACCCCATTTCTTAATGTTTATAGTTGTTATGTTTATTGTTTGTAAGTTAAATACCAAGTAAATTGCTATTTGCAACTATTATTCACTTGTTAGACTGTACTAGGTACCCTTGTTTGTTTCTCTTAAAAAATTAGGTTAACCAAATTTATTAGTATTTTTAGGAAATACACAAGTAATACAGTTTATAGATCATGTAGTTCACGACGGCACATCATCATCATCATATGAGCAATTAGACGTCCAGCTAGATATAGGCCTTCCCTAATAAACGCCACACCTTTGATTATAATACTTCACCATTGTACGCCCTCTAAATCATTTGCATTTCATTGAATGCGTTATATTGGTATTTTAGTTCTATCGATATGATGCAACTGGCAGTGACTGGATAAGAAGAACCGAGGATCGGGTCAGTGGCGCACCTTGGGAGAGGCCTATGTCCAGCAGTGGACTCTTTCGGGCTGATGATGATACGCACTTATCATCATTTTGTGCATACGTACACAAAGATACTGACGTTCCAATTAGCGGCCCGCCACCAGAGCTCACCCCTCGTTAGAAGTAGCAGGGCCTGCCATCGTGAACTGCATGACATATACTAATAACCCCTATTTATTTGATGTTATACACCCGCCTTTCATTTACGGATGCACGTCACGTTAGACCCACTGCCCAGACCCAATTAAGTGTAGCTTCAAATAAGTGGAGGTAATTATTCAACTGTATTTATTACTTGTGTATTTCCTACAAATACAGATAAATTTCATCATCATCATCATCAGGTTATTTTTGTCTGCACTGCAGGAGCACAACTCTCTCTCTCTCTCTCATCTGCCGGAGACAGACGGAGGATTGGGCCTACACTCCTCGCGCTGGCCAGACGGGTTGGGGAGGCCTGATTGATGTTTTATAATGTATTCCCTTAGTCGCCTTGTACGACATCCACGGAAAGAGTTGGAGTGGTCCTATTCTACTCTACCGGAATCCACAGGGATAAATTTGGTTAACCAAAATTTTGATAAAAGAGTACCACTACTAATTACTCTATCCTGTAGACCCACTGTACTAGGGCTGGAAAGAAGGTAAAAAAGGACGCAAATATTTCTAAACCTTTCAATTAATTGGAGATACTTCCATTGTCAACTTGAATGATTGATGATAGTGTAATATCTCTTGATGTCTGTATTGACATACTACTCCATATTTTATGTTCTTTAAAGAACTATCTAGCATCATAAGTTGTTCTACTCACTCATCTCGATAACTGGCTCATCGATAAGTCAACAACACTACAAGTTATGCAATGTGATAGAACGGTGATCGCGGCCGGCACGCGCTCTTCCGTTAAATCTAATTGCATGCGCTGGCTGGATAGAACTAACGAGTACTATCATGGGCAAAAATGTTCAAGAAGCGTCACAGAGCCGGGTTCATAGAGAAGGTTCAGAGACGGTTATGTGAACTTCTCTATCCAACCCTCGAAACTAACCCCAATCTCCTCGAACATTGGAAAAAAAGGACTTGAACTTGCAACCGACTTGCCCGAGGTCATAGTTTTTATCAACTAAGCTATCGCATAATCTATACTTATAATAAATCTGTAACTGGTCTATCTCTGTACATGAAGATATTTAAAAAAAAATTTTATGAGGGGTCTTTATAGGGCCAATAGAAGCTAAAACACTTTTTTTAGAATGTTTGTCTGTCTGTCTGTCTTTTTATCTGTCTGTCTGTCTCTATGTCTGTCTTACTGTCTGTCTGTCTGTCTGTCTGTCTGTATGTATGTTTGTTACCGCATCACGCAAAAACTACTGAATGAAAATTCATGCAGTTTTGCACAGTTGTCTTGCTGGTGGTCCAACTTAAAATCTGGTACATGTTTCATCTTGATAGGCCACTTAGAACCTGAGATATTAATAAAGTAATTCGGATGATAATAAAACGACTGTTAATATTTCATCCACTAACTCAGTATAACATTTAAAAATCATTTATGAAAAAAAAAAACTCTTTTTTACGAAAATTTTAATAAAAAAAATGCAATATTTCTCGTACGAGTATGTTCGTCATATGAACGAGGTTAACGGCCGCGGCGCGGCGAACGGCGCGGCGCGTATGGGATTGAGTGAAATTTAGTTTTTGTGGATAGGGATGGGGTTGAGGTTGGGGTTTGGATTGGGATATTGAGAGTCTCGAGTCTGAGTGGGAGTGGAAGTAGAAGTGGGAAGAGAACGGGAGCGGAAGTGGGAACGGGGGCGGATTCTGTAGTTCACGCGAGCGGAGCCGCGGGCACAGCTAGTCAATGATAATGATATGAGATGCAACTAGCGGAGAATTCTTTTATCCTATAATATATTTCATTATTTTAGTAAGAAATACTTCTATTACCCGATTTATGCAGGCAATGGGCTCGATTCTGAAGGCACAACGTTAAAATTTGACAGCACTAAAACTGTTGCTATCTTTGTCACACAGTATTATGAAGATAAAGACGAAACCTATTTTAGAGCTGTCAAATTTTAAATGTGTGCCTTCAGAATCAGGCCCAATGTAAACCTTATAAATACCTTAAAAATATTAACATTAACATTGGGCCCGATTCTGAAGGCACACATTTAAAAATTGACAGCACTAAAATTGGTTTCGTCTTTATCTTCATAGTACTGTGTAACAGAGGTAGCAACAGCTTTAGTGCTGTAAAATTTTAACGTTGTACCTTCAGAATCGAGCCCAATTTTATCATTAATTTTCTATTGAAAATTAAATTAAATGAATTATTAAATGAGAAGTAATTTAATAGTTTACTTGAGTTGGTTAGCAACAGAAATTTGTTGTCAAATCGTTTGGACAGCATACAAAGATTTTGCTTGCAATAAATAAAAATCAGGACTTAATAAGCAAACCCATATTTTTTTCATATTTGGTTCGCGGAAGTGAGCGAAGCGAGCTCGAAATGTCAGAGCATCCCGACTCGGAGGGTTTAGGCTAGCCTTCTGGTTAGGTTATATTTTATTTACTAAACAAAATAATTCTGCTTACCATCTGAGTGCTTACCAAAATTTGATTAAATATGGCTCTGAATGACCAATATATTTAATTGGCAAAAAAAAATTAGAGCAGTCTATGGCATGAATAGCTGATTGATTTAGAAATAGTTGCTGGCCATAAGCTGCTGACAAACTAACCATTTTGTCTGACCTAATACATTTTTCTGCTCACAAAAATACGAATATTTTGGTAACCATTTAAATGTATTTTATTATTTATTGAATGTATTATCCACTTTTCTTTAGGACTGCACCCAGACACGCCAGATTCCCGCGCGGCTGCATATGTCGCATAATCACACTCACGCTTCCCCAGTTTTTATCGATCATTGTGACGCGAAAACGTTTCTCATGAATAAACTATCGACTATTTTTTAACACGGTGACATCACTAATTTCCTAGTTTTCTTTGTAGTAATAGTAACCTAATTGTTACTTACTCGTGTTATCGCATCGTAGGTATATTGTATGGAAACTGAACTGACGATTCATTAAAATAATATTAAATAGCTTTTTTCGTAGATATATTGTATGGAAACTGAACGTTTATTACAAGTGGTAATTTATTTGAGTCGCGAACAACAGCTAGTCTGTTGCCCGCGACTTCGCGTGGACAACTCAACATCACAAATTATTAAGTATTTCATTGGAATAAGATATTTTTTCGGGATAAAAACTATCCTATGTCTTATTCCAGGACCTAACCTATATGTGTGCTAAGTTTCATGCCGATACGTTCAGTAGTTGAAGCGTGATTGAGTAACAAACATCCAAATATGTAAACTTTCGCATTTATAATATTAGTAGAATTCATTAAAATAGCTTTTTAATGCTGAGTTAAGACTTTAGTCGTGTGGTTCCCGGTTCAGATTGCTTAGATGTACATGTGTAAGCTACTTTATTTTTGTATCTTTATTTTTATTTTGCAACAAAGAGTAATTGAATTGAATTAAATAATTACTGCGATCACCAATCCGCCTGCCAAGCGTAGTGATCATGGCAAATCCCCCAATGGACTGCCCACCACAGGTATCAATCTACCGGGGAGGCTTATATTCAGCAGTGGACGTATATCAGCTGATGATAAAAACCTTCTTCAAGTTTTGGATCAAAATGCTTTCCTGTGCATATTTGGATTCGTTTTTCACAAGTAGGTATTTAGGTTGTAGAAATCATAACAAGAAATCGAAGGCTAAAATTGGTAATAAAATTCGTCCAATTAAAAATTATTACCTAACGAGATTAAGTTTTTAGGTTGTTTATTTATTTTATGTTCACTATAAGTTATTATGGACAGATTGACCGACGACCTCAAGAAGGTGACCGGAAGCGGCTGGATGCGGAGGGCGGAAGACAGGGTGTGGTGGCGTTCATTGGGGAAGGCCTATGTCCAGCAGTGGACGTCTAAAGTCTGATATGATAAATTATTATACAAAACATAGTTTTAAAATGTGAAGTATCTTTTTGGCCAGCAGAATTTTACACATCAGCCGCACTATCTGTCTCACTCAGTATAATATGATATGTATGTATTTATGTATGTCTATTTTATTTATTATAAATATTTATTTATTATATTTATATGTGTGTAAAGTAATTTTAGTATTTAGTTATGCACTTTTTGCCCCCTCGCTCTTAGTGCCTTGTCTCACACCCTTTAAGGTTGGCTGGAAGAGATCTCTTAGATATAAGCTCGCCTTTGTACACAAAATTTGTAACTGTATTTACTTTTAAAATTTGTGCAAAAAAGAATATACATCATTTTAATTAAACTTGTAAATACAGAAATGTTTGGTGCGAGATTCTCCAATAAATCGTCATCATAGCCTAAATACGTCCACTGCTGAACATAATATAATAGCTTTGCTGGGCAGGCGGATTGGTGATCGCAGTAATGATCTTAATATACACAGGAGAACGCTGTTGCCCGTCTCTTGCAATCCTTTAGTCGCCTTGACACCCACGGGAAAATTGGGGTGGCCCTATTCTAGTAAATACTTAAATAACATTACTGTTCTACAAAACTTATAGGCAATTTATCTCTCAAGTTAAGTATATTCTAAGCAGAGTTATTCATTTTTCTGTGAAGATCCGTTTTCATCGAATGTTATAAAACAGAGCTGTTATTCTAGTGATTTAACTTGTTAGTTTGGCTTGGAAACGGTTTTAGCGGTAAATGTTGTTTCAAAAACCGGTAAAATGTAATTCATTAATTTACCGGTTAATTGAATGAACCTTACTATATGCGTCTCGGTTAGCGGTTTTCATGAAGAACGGAATTTTAAGACTCGCGGTAACAGAAATCACACTTTGGCTTAGCTGGCTTTTTATTATTATTATTTATACTTTATTGTAAACAACAACAAGTCACACAACTCATTTAAACATATGATGTACAAAGGTGCACTTAACTCTGTAAGAATTTTCTTCCAGTAAGCCTTTGGGTGAAAGAGACAAGTCAAATCAGATAGGCAGACATCAGTGCACATTATTTATAGAGAAAATAAATAGTGAAAAAGAAACCATATATATAACAAATAGAATAATGTAAATATACATATAACTATCTATAGACAAATATTAAATTAAATGCAATAATTATATACACACTCATATAATATATAAATACATATATACACACATAAATTATTCGGATAGGTAATGCTACAAATTTTTATGTTGTTACTTGTATTGTGTTTTCTTGCAGTGAGTTCACGTTTAGCATCTATATTTAACCCGGTTAACTTTTCACTCTTAACCGTATAAATTACCATCATTGAGCGGAATCGACATGAGATCTGTTCTATTTAATAGCCGGTAAATTGAAAAAAACCGCTTATTTCGGTTCATTGTTAAAACCCGGAACCGATTTGAAATATTTAACCTGTTTCCGAGCCCTGGTAAGGTGCTGTTTGCTGGTGGTTAAATTGAGCGGAATCGACATGAGATCTGTTCTATTGAATAGCCGGTTAATTGAAAAAAACCGCTAATTTCGGTTCATTGTTATAACCCGGAACCGATTTGAAATATTCAACCTGTTTCCGAGCCCTGGTAAGGTGCTGTTTGCTGGTGGTTAAATTAAGCGGAATCGACATGAGATCTGTTCTATTTAATAGCCGGTAAATTGAAAGAGCCGTAAACCGCTTTTTTCGGTTCATTGTTATAACCCGGAACCGATTTGAAATATTTAACCTGTTTCCGAGCCCTGGTATAAAGTGCCGTTTGCTGGTGGTAAACGTGTCGCGTCGCGTCGGTAGCAAGTGAACGGTCTGGTTGGTGTAATGCTTCCTGTATCAGGCTTGCAGAACAGTAATAAATGATGTAAGTTCGCGGGACATTAGGAAGCGTATGTCCCCAGGCGTTTAGTAGGACAGTAACGTCGATAACCGCCTCGTTGGCTTATTGAGCGCCAGAGGTCCTAGATTCGATTTCGAATGTATATATATGTAATGTTGTTGTTCGAATCCCGCTAGGGGCAAATGTTCGTATGATGAATATGAATGTTTGTACCCAAGTCTTGGATGTTTATATATTTATTTAAGTACGTGTATCCGTTATCTAGTAACCATACCACAGGCTCTGCCAAGTTTGGGATTGGATAATTGGTGTGAATGTCTGAGATATTTATTTATATTTATTAATGTATGTAAAGGCTTTATTGTACTAACGTTACAACAATAACAATAATAATTGTGTAGAAAGACGGACTTTACCCACTTAGGGGTCTCCTCCAGTCTACCTTAGAGTAATCGAAAAGGACTGATATAACGCGTTTAATACATTTTATAATAGAATAAACTTACCTATCAAATGGTCCAGGTCTGGATGTTATATTTGTGAATTGTCCTATCTTTATTTAATTTCCATAGCACAGGAGAAAATCCTAGTTTGGGATCAGACAAGAATTTATTAAGTAATTTTTTTTTTGTTCAAATAAAGGTAATTTTCACAGCATACACATTCGATTATTTCACGTGCAAACTTTGCGTTGCTTTAGCTTCTTATGCTTCCCTACACTTGGCCCTTGGATTCTAGTCCTTAAGCACTGTAAAATAAACGCCATACGATAAATCAATAAATTTGACTCAAGAAAAATTGTTTCACTTGAAATTGTAAACAAAGTGAAAGTGTAAACCACTCTACACATGTTTTTATGTAATTCTCACCCTTACTTAGATCACTTAAGTAACTTAATAGTTCTAGTTCAGCTTGTACATTATTTAACTCATTTTTTGCATTCACAAAATTAAGCTAGGTATACGAGTAGGTTAAAATTCCGCGTGTCGCGCCAAGCGTGACGATTTTAGTGAAAAAAGTTTGTTGAAAAATTTAGTTTACTACGACTTTTTCTAAAATCTATCTGATAATAAAAATTTGAACTTCGTGTATGAAAATAAGTTAGCTATAAGTAATAGAATACATTAAAATCATTTTTGGATGTTTTGTCTATTTGTCTGTTAGTTTATGCACGCATCCCGTAAAACTATTAAACCAGTACTGCTGGATTTTTCATACAAACATAGGACTTAATTTGGATTAACATTTAGTCTTTATTTCATCGCAACCGTTTTCCCCCTCAAAAATTTATGCGAATTTATACTTTTCAAAAACTTACATACATAATTGGTATGCAGAAAAGTAGGTAATACTCGTTATGATATGTAGCAAGGGGTAAGAGGGAAAGAGCGGAGAGGTGGGGGGGGGGGGGCAATAGGGGGATGGAAATAGTCGCGGTCACAACTAGTCAGTAATATAGTTATTAACCCATCAATCAAATAGAATTAGATGCCCAACTTACAAATTACTTGCTCAATAACGGTTAATAACGCGTTGTTATTGGGCCTAAACAACGGAACGGCCTGAATACCCGAGTAAAATCAGGCAACAGTTGCTTCTAGGCAAATTGCTTTGATCCGTAGCCGCGAGCGTGTCTTGTTTAATTCTTATATAATACGTATAAGTATGTTCTGTTACATATTATCTAGATTTAATATGTTATGAAAATATTTCAAACATGATTTTTATTTTATTTCTTACAAAATTGCGGCATCTCTGTGTGCAATTCCGTAACTAGGGCTGTGCCAGCGGTATCATGCACAGGGCGCAGACCCTGGAGGGGCGCAAAAATGATATGTGTGGGCATTTTACAAGGTCGCAGTTATAGAGGGTCGCACTGGGCATATAACGCTAGTTCACTGTCTGTGTGCGTTGCCAGGGCCTGCGTAAGGCGGCTGCATGGTAGTGACTGGATGAGAAGAGCCAAAAATAGGGTATATGTCCAACAATGGACTCTTTCAAGCTGCTGATGATGATGAAGACCCTTTAAAGAATTTTTTTTTGTAGACGACTCCTCAGATATGAAATTACGGTATAAAGTGTCCACTGCTGGACATAGGCCTTCCCCAATGAACACCACCACATCCGATCCTCCGGATTCAGCCGCTTCCGGCCACCTTCTTCAGGTCGTCAGTTGCCGATCCGCGGTCTCCACTCCAGTACTCGTCTACAAGTACCTATACCAAACTCTTATTTAAATTAGCTGAATAAACACGAAGTTCAGGTCAAATCTCGATAATTAAAATCTGACACACTTTCACATATCGAGTTTTAACACACAGTACCTATTAGGTAGTTCCAATGGAATTCAATAAAAGCTTTTTCAATAATGACGTAACTGTTAAAAGAACGAGGAACTCATTTTCAATGCAGTAACTAACGTTATTGAAATAAAAAAAATATTTTTTAAACTTAAAGATCACAAAATTTTACATAATTTTTTTAATTCTATTGTTTTTTAATATTCTGTGCATTTTTAAGGATAAAAAAAAATGATTTTTTAAACTTAAAGATCACAAAATTTCACATAATTTTTTTTAATTCTATTGTTTTTTAATATTCTGTGCATTTTTAAGGATCCGTTAAAACGGAAACCTATTACAGAAGTTTTGTCCGTATGTCTGTCTGTTCGGCGAATCACTCGAATACTGATGAACTGATTGTGACCGATTCAGATTCGAAATATGCATGTAAAATTGCTCTAAGTATACCTAAATAGTACAATACCTTATGATTTTTTTAAATATGTCATACGTTACTAATAATTATCTGCATGACCCAAAGGTCAACTGGTAGAGAATGTCATATTGGCATTATGTTCGCCTGTTGCACTATTTTGTACAAAAATATTATTGCTGTGAATTTCAGTATAAATACATAAATAAAAAAACTGTTCTGATGTTTCAGGAAATAAAAACAAAAATATAGTCGAATCCCACACTTTGTGCACCACGAACAATATACAAATTTTATAAACTTAGTAACTATGTATATTTAAAAATTCCGGTAGAATTCCGTGTGGTTTCCGGTAGAGTAGAATAGGACCACTCCAACTCTTCCCGTGGAGGTCGTACAAGGCGACTAAGGGAATACATTATAAAACATCAATCAGGCCTCCCCAACCCGTCTGGCCAGCGCGGGGAGTGTAGGCCAAATCCTCCGTCTGTCTCCGGCAGATGAGAGAGGGTTGTGCTCCTGCAGTGGAGACCAAAATAACCTGATGATGATGAGGCAACAATAAAATTACTTATGGATTTATCTTCTATTTCACAACATCGTCCCGCCTGCTGTTTTTCCTATATAATTAAATAAATAAATATTACATATACATACACTTGTCTAGTCCCAAACTAGAATTTTCTCCTGTGCTGCGGGAATTAAACAAGGATCTTATCTTATCTTCTCAGGGGGCCAGGAAGACCTGGCGACACTTCGACCCTTCAGGATCTTTTGTGCCAAAACCCCTGACCACCGACGGTGTCCCAAGCCGGTTTGGTGGACTTCACATACGCCTCAGAATTTCTTCTTCGGCATATGCAGGTTTCCTTACGATGTTTTCCTTCACCGAAAAGCCTGTGGTATTATAAATAAACCGTACTTAAGTTTCGTAAAACTCATTGGTACGGGCGGGGTTTGAACGCATAACCTCATGAACGTGAGGCGAGTGCACAACCAACCAGCTACCACGGCTCTTTAAACAAGGATAGGACAATTCACAAATATAACATCCAGACCGAACTTGTAGAAAGTTGTTTAACCCCGGTGGGGATCGAACTCACGACCTCTGGTGCTCAAATCCAATAAACATGCCACGATTCGGTAAAAAAAAGTTTGACAATCAAATCGGAAACTTGTAATCTGTAAACATGTTTTATAGATGTCAGATTACGTTGCATTTGTTGAAAGTAGACAGGCTTCAATTCAACGTTTTATATTACACTAGCTATTGCCCGCGACTTCGTCCGCTTGGACAACTTAAAATCACAAATTATTATGTTTTCCCGTAGGAATGAGATGTTTTTTCGGGAGAAAAACTATCCTATGTCCTATTCCAGGACCTATCCTATATGTGTGCCAAGTTTCAACACGATCCGTCCAGTGGTTAAAGCGTGATTGAGTAACAAACATCCAAATATCAAAATATCCAAAAATCCTAACATCCAAATATACAAACATCCAAACATCCAAACATCCTAACATCTAAATATTCAAATATCCAAACATCCAAATATCCAAACTTTCGCATTTATAATATTAGTAGGATTCTAACTGTCCCCGCGGCTCCGCTCGCGTGGATTACAAAATTAATATATTTTTTAATTCCCGCTCGCGCTCCCCCTCCACCTTTATGATTTATCATCACAATCTGAATTTTCACTTTTCATCCTTTATTGTATGGGTTTACTAATGTAATATTGGTACGTGAGTTTTTGAAATTTATAAATTCGCATTATTTTTGATTGAGTAGGTAAGCCGACTGAATGTTTCTCCAAATTAAGCCCTACGATTTTATTAAAGCGCTATCAGAAATGGTTCAGTAGTTTTTACGTTATCCGTGCTCTAACAGACTAACAACCAAATATTTCACACCTGATCATAATGTATTCTATTACTTATCATCTATTTCCCAAATATCATCATCATCATCATGTTATTTTTGTCTCCACTGCAGGAGCACAACCCTCTCTCATCTGCCGGAGACAGACGGAGGATTTGGCCTACACTCCCCGCACTGGCCAGACGGGTTGGGGAGGCCTGATTGATGTTTTATAATGTATTCCCTTAGTCGCCTTGTACGACATCCACGGGAAGAGTTGGAGTGGTCCTATTCTACTCTATCGGAAACCACACGGCATTCCCAAATATATTTTTTGCAAATGTTTTTAATGTACAGACACGCGAAGTTTACATTTTTATGTATAACATAGGTATTATACTAAAATTACCAACTACCCATTATGATAATAACTTATTATAACAACATAAATACCAATTAAATTTCAAAATCTTGTCGGATATAACACTTGGTTGCTACTCGACTCAGATGGGTGCTTGTAGTGTTCTAATGAGGTTCGGTTTCGGCTTTCGACTATTACAGCCGAATTCCGACTTCGGATAAAAGTTTGGAACAGCCGAAAGATTTTCTGAAACAATATTTTCATAAAAAAACTTTATTTTTATTATTATAGGATGCCCTGTGTGGGTAAATTGCATTTATATTCCCGCTTGATTAAAAAAAAAATATTTAACTATTGTGTACAAATAAACCTTAAATAAATGTAGTCATAACTTTTTGCGACCAAATTAATACATTTTACTAAAATTTAGTTTAAATGTCAGCTAAGTATACTCCATGTGTCAATGATTTCTTTTCTCCTTACACATAATTCTTACCAGTGCCTAGATATTTTTCATCTGATCCTGTATTTTTAATTTACGAGTATATGACGAACGGACAAAAAAGCTTTAATATAAGGAACGGTTAAAAATATAATAATTACGAAACTAACATAACCTTGATCCCACATGTTGCCTGGAAGAAATCGCTGAAAGTGATAAGGCCACCTTTTTATATTAGCTGCATCCTTTACGTATATTTTTTAATATGTTTTGGTGTACAATATAGAATGATTTGATTTGGTAAGCTAACTTTCGGTATCCATCGCTATCGGGCGAAAATGCCGAAGAAAAATTCGACTTCGCCGAAAAAATAAATACATACGTTCCCTGTCTCTAGTAGATGTTATGTGCTCGGCGTTAGCAGATGACTGCTCGAGAT
This sequence comes from Esperia sulphurella, assembly GCA_947086405.1. NCBI lineage: Eukaryota > Metazoa > Arthropoda > Insecta > Lepidoptera > Oecophoridae > Esperia > Esperia sulphurella. The sequence continues at coordinate 15,027,847 of OX352266.1, forward strand.
TAAAGTGATTGTGTAGTATTACGCACGCGCGGTAAACAGAGCATTGCCATCGTACGCAGGCCAGGGCATTACGCAGCGCCTTTGGATTTTTTTTATAACGTCGACTTTTTATTAAAATTTCGGCAGTACAAAATATGATAATTTCTTTTAATTACTTTTTTGGAGTGGCAACAGGCTGGCCACATCTTTCGGAGAATCGATTCATCATCAGGTTATTTTTGTCTCCACTGCAGGAGCACAACCCTCTCTCATCTGCCGGAGACAGACGGAGGATTTGGCCTACACTCCCCGCGCTGGCCAGACGGGTTGGGGAGGCCTGATTGATGTTTTATAATGTATTCCCTTAGTCGCCTTGTACGACATCCACAGGAAGAGTTGGAGTGGTCCTATTCTACTCTACCGGAAACCACACGGCGGGAGAATCGATTACCGTCGAGGTAAACGAGTTCTCGAGTGTAGACCGCGCCTGGGCAGGCGTAGTGTGGGATTCCCCCTGGCTAGATGGAGCGACGATCTGCGTAAGGCGGCTGGCAGTGACTGGATGAGAAGAGCCGAGGATCGGGTTCAGTGGCGCGCCTTGGGAGAGGCCTATTGTCCAGCAGTGGGCTCTTGCAGGCCGTTGATGATATTTTTGGAAAGAAAACATCGCAACACGCGGCCTAGTTAGGTCTCAAGTTAGAGACATAATACGCTATCTAATATAATAAAATCGAATGAGGTAGTATACATTTCTTGTGACCGCGGTTTTTTCTTCCTGTTACATAGTTTCCACATACGAGGTTTTCACTCTAAGGACTATAGGTCTAGATTAAGTATAAGGATAACTAGTAGTTAGACGGGCAGACGGTCCACCTGATTACAAATAGTCACTTCCACCCATAGATACATCACTAGGGGAGCTGCAAGTGTAATTTCGGCCTAGGATAAAGTATTTTTTGTTTAGGAACCGTCAAAGTCAGATACAGACGGACTGTAACCAACAGCGAACCTTTTTTTTTATGTCTGTCTGTCTGGCGGTCAACTCGAACGCTAATAAAGATTGATTGAATTGAAATTTGTAACAAACGTGTAAAATGGCCGGCAATGATTGGAAAATTGTGAACATCTCAGTTTTTATTTTTATTTTCTGAGATATTTTGTTTATTGTGTTCGTCGTTCGAAGTTAGTCACAAAACAGTTGATTTTTTTTACATTTCTATATTAAGTATGCATAACGAATTATCATCATCAGGTTATTTCTGTCTCCACTGCAGGAGCACAACCCTCTCTCATCTGCCGGAGACAGACGGAGCATTTGGCCTACACTCCCCGCGCTGGCCAGACGGGTTGGGGAGGCCTGATTGATGTTTTATAATGTATTCCCTTAGTCGCCTTGTACGACATCCACGGGTAGAGTTGGAGTGGTCCTATTCTACTCTACCGGAAACCACAGGGATAAATTTGGTTAACCAAAATTTTGATAAAAGAGCACCACTACTAAGTACTCTATCCTGTACTAGGGCTGGAAAGTAGGTAAAAAAGGACGCAAGCGTTTCTAAACCTTTTAATTGGAGATACTTGCATTGTCCACTTGAATGACTGATAATAGTATAATGTCTCTTAATGTTTTTTTTATAATAAAAAAAAGCATGTGACAACACTAGCAAGTTACAGAGTATGTAAAAAATCTCATTCGGTTTTTCTTACTACTTATTGTATTTTAAAGTTTTGTTTATTTTCATTCATTTTTCCCGTGGGAATTTAGAATAACCCTGTCTTAATATTTGCCCCGTCAGTTGAGGATGTTGTGTGGAAAATGTCAATATACTACTCTGGCGTTTTTTGTATTGTAACTTGTAACGCTAGTAATACGAAAGTTTTATCTGTTTGGTTTATGTTTTTTAATTTTATTTCAGGTAAGTCCATTTGATCCGGATATCTTCATGAATTGTATAAAGGTAAGTAGAGTACCTACTAATATTGTTTTTCCTGTGTAGATTTTTTTTCACGTACCTATTCTAAATTTTAATTCTAATGTCAATAACTTTTTAAACAAAAATCATTTTTTCAAAACTGGAAGGGTTCTATTTCAGAAACAATTCACTTATATGAAATTAATTTTATATTTGGTCCTTTAACACTAGCTAGTGATTGAAAAGGACCAAATGTGATTGATCTAACCTAAGATAATTATCATTTAATATACGTTTTCTTATTAAATTAATTATTTTAAAGAAGCTGCTGGAACTGCCTCAAATGAACCTTAAAGACGAGTTTTAGCGCCACACCTTTAAGACGGATTACCAAAGAACTAACGTAGTTTTTATGCGCACGAGTGTCCAAAATCCACACTTCCCTTTCACTTAGTTTTTCTCTGATTTCTTGCGGCCGCGAGTGTATGTATAACTTCTGTATCTGAAGTATAGATGGCGTGTTACACTTATTATGAAGAAAAAAAGACTAGTCAATTAATTCGCACTCGGTCCGCCAGATGGACCGACGACATGAGTAGCTAAATAAATACGGTTGGCCAAGATAACTTGAGGAGCAGTTTTGATTATATGTATTAGGGAAAGTGTACATTGAAAAGTAGACATCGATGGTCTGATGATGGACCAGCGATCCTAATTTTTTAGTAATAAGGTTTACATAGCCTAACAGGGGGATGTATTATATGCTGTTTGTGGCCTATTTACTTATTCCGGCCCTCGCTTTCCGAGGATTCAGCCAGCGATTCTGCTGTAAGGATGCGAGATCCAGGAAAAGGCTGTACTTAAAGTAAAAAAAGAGAGCTTATAGGGCGATTCATAATCTGCTTTATAGTCATTAACAGAAATGTTTAAAGAAATATACATATTCACCGTAGCTAAATTATCTATTATTATATTCTTTACTAGCTGTTGCCCGCGACTTCGTCCGCGTGGACAACTTAACATTACACATTCTTATGTATTACGTGTTACTAAATCCTAAAAGAAATCTATTAATCTGGTTATGCATTTTTTAGGTTTCCGTAGCCAAATGGCAAAAAACGGAACCCTTATGGATTCGTCATGTCTGTCTGTCTGTCCGTCCGTATGTCACAGTCACTTTATTCCGAAACTATAAGGACTTACTATTGAAACTTGGTAAGTGGATGTATTCTGTGAACCGCATTAAGATTTTCACACAAAACAGGAAAAAAACCATCAAATTTTGGGGGTTCCCCATACTTAGAACTGAAACTCAAATTTTTTTTTATTATACTCATACGTGTGGATAGGTCTTCAAAAATCATATTGAGGTTTCTAATATCATTTTTTTCTAAACTGAATAGTTTGCGCGAGAGACACTTCCAAAGTGGTAAAATGTGTGTCCCCCCCTCCTGTAAGAGAATGATAAAACTTAAAAAAATATATGATGTACTTACATTGCCATGCAAACTTCTACCGAAAATTGGTTTGAAAGAGATCTAGTAAGTCGTTTTTTTAATACGTCATAAATCGTAAACCACAATACTATTATTAAAACATCGATCAAAGTTACAACGAACTACAATAACTTTTATATTATGTTACTTGCTGCTACGGAACCCTTCATGGGCGAGTCCGACTTGCACTTGGCCGCTTTTTTTTAAATAAAGTTGACATTTACATTTATCATGAATTAAAAGATTATCATATAATAAATTTATATGATAATCTTTTAATGTCTTTTGTCTGTCAAACTGCTGGATATGCCTTCCCCAATGAATGCCACAACGCCCTACAGATCAAGCCGCTTCCGGCCACCATCTTCAGGTCGTCGTTGCGTCCCACTCAAGAACCCGTCTGCCCCAACGGCCGTTCGGTACTACGACAGATGTGACCTGCCATTTCAGCTTACTAATTCTTTCGGCTATGTCGGTCACCTTCGTTATTCATAGGATCTCCTCATTACGAATCATATCCCTCATAGAGACCCCGAGCATTGCCCTCTGTATAGCTCGCAGAGCCACTTGAATCTTGTGGATCAGGCCCACCATCAGTGTCCACGTCTCCGCGCTGTAATCATGACAGGCAGGACGCACTGATTAAAGATTTTTGTCTTTAAACATTGTGGAATAGGTAACGTAAAGACTTGACGCAGTTTTCCGAATACTGCCCAGCCTAACTGGATTCTTCTGTCAGCTTTTGAAATTGATCCTACCCAACTATATTGTCTGTCCTAGGCAGACGTACTCCTGAACAGCTTCGATATTGACATTGTCGACGATCACCGGTCTAATACAGGGCCACTAATTATCGAATAGCGAACTTTTTGTATCGGGACTTGTGGAATTACCTGAAATACATCAGCTAAAATAAATCTATAAATGAGCTTTAAAACATCTCTGTCACTTTCTGTCAAGTTCTTGCAACTACCAGTAATGTTGAACTACACTTTCATACAAATGATATGAAATGAGAGGTCAACTTGTTTATCAGCATCGTGACATTTTATTGAGATATGACTTATACCAGTATGAGGCCCGAACTCAAAGCTATTAAACAGTGAACACGCCGTCAAATTCTGTTCAGCAGTTTCCAAGATTAGCCCGTACATACATACATACATACAGACAGATAAGAATTTTTTTTAATTATATTTTTGGACTCTACTGGTCTTCAGTAACGTCCGGGCAGTGAAATTTTTTTTTTAACTTCAATGTACAGATTCGCTTTTCTTTTGTTTTTTCTACTCTTTTATTATATGTATAGATTGCACATAAATTTTACAAAAAAAGGGCATAACATAATAGTGTACAAAGGTGGACTTATCTCTATAAGAGATCTCTTCCAGCCAACCTTCACTGTGGTTTGTGTTTATAGGTATCTCTATTTTTGATGCCCTGCTATAATAACAGTTCTGATACAGTAAATAAGAGTAAACTTGTTTTACCACGATCAAGACTTGCCAGCTTACAGGGCAACGTAGGACCGCTCTTACAACAGACTACCAGAGGAACTCTTAAATGTGACTGACAGAAAGTTTAAGAATCACTTCATCATTCATCATCAGGTTATTTTTGTCTCCACTGCAGGAGCACAACCCTCTCTCATCTTCCGGAGACAGACGGAGGATTTGGCCTACACTCCCCGCGCTGGCCAGACGGGTTGGGGAGGCCTGCTTGATGTTTTATAATGTATTCCTTTAGTCGTCTTGTACGACATCCACGGGAAGAGTTGGAGTGGTCCTATTCTACTCTACCGGAAACCACACGGCTGTAAGAATCACTTAAAAAACAGTTTTGTAAGAAAGCCTATTATATATAACAAAGATGTCTATTATTAATTTTACTTCAACTTCGCACAATTGTAATATTTTATACCTCTAGTCCTCTTAGGACAACGGTGTATCATGAGCCGACATTCGTCTACTGCTGAACACAAGCCTCCCCAATACAAGAATTAAACTTTTAATGGGCTGTCCATTGGAGGATTTGCCATAATCACCACGCTTGGCAAGCCGATTGGTGATCGCAGTAATGATCAATTGAACGCTGCTGCCTGCCCCTGGTGCACTTAGTTGCCTTGACGACCCACGAGAAGATTGGTGATGGCGCCATTTTAAGCCGGGAACCACACGGCTGAGACCAGCAAAGATAATATATCACTGTGTAGTATCAGTTATCTAATCCAGAAAAATGTAAAAAATGACCTAGACCTCACTCAGGTAGAAAAATAAACAAATCTGTCGAAAAAGTAAAACTTTTTGTTAAACAATGATATTCTTTTGTCAAACAAACTGAACTTGAAACCATTGGAGCTAGTCGTGCGACTCGGGCGCATGACATAACGGCGAAAACGTTTTTTGAAGAAAGAATGCGCGAAGCCCACTAACACAGTTTCCGTTATGCTCCAAGGCCACGGCAACGAAAGCGAGGAGATGCGATCACGAAAGTGCAACGAAATTGAAAGTGAATGAAAGAGGTTGTTCAACGAAAGTGAATTATGTAGTGTTTGCTTATGAGACTTAAGATACTGATATTTTATTTTTATGTCTAAGTAAATATGATATTATAATAATGGGCCAGATTCTGAAGACACAATCTTAAGATTTGACAGCTTTAAAAATGATACTATCCCTGTCACACAGTATTATGAATATAAAGACGAAACCAATTTTAGCGCTGTCAAATTATAAATGTGTACCTTCACAATCGGGCCCATTATAATATTATCAACTTAAAAATTCCCGCGGCAAAGTACAATTTTCCTTTTTAGGATTTACGCCAAATCCACCACATAACTCATAAACTACTGAAACGCTCAATGCTGAAATTTCGTATATTTTATTTATGAAAAACAAAAGCAGAAAATAAATTGATTACAAAACTAATTTCAATTACGACTTAAGATACAAAAATTACTAAGCTTATGGTTACATTTTCAAAACATTTGAAAATATTAATACTATAATAAAAAAAAATTAAACAAACAACAATATTTAAGTAAATTACAAGTTTGAAAACAAGACACATTTCTCAAGCTTGTTAAACCTAGAATGAAATAGGTACTGCTGTTCTTTCTTATTAAGTACAGAATATGTAAAATTGTCTAGCCAGAACGGGATGAGAAATTAAATTTCTTATTTTATTTTCCAAGATTTACAGGAAAAAAAATATTTCATTGACGCTATTGAAACATTACACTTTATAAACTATTTTCGTTATCTGCTTTTCTACTTCGTCTTTATTTAACACTAGCTGTGCCCGCGGCCTGCTCGCATGGACTACAGAATTAGGGATAATTATGGAAACGTAACTTTTTTATTATTTTCCAAGATTGACCAGGAAAACAAACAAAAAATATTTCATTGGCGCTAATCAATTACACTTATCAACAAAAATATCTTTTTCTACTTCATCTTTATTTGATACTACTTGTGACCGCGGCTTCGTTCGGGTAGACTACAAAATAAGGGATAATTGTGGATATTTAACTTTTTAATTTGCTTTATGAGATTTACAAGGAAAAACTAAAAAAAAATATTTCATTGACTTTGCACTTTGCAAACTTTTTTCATTATCTGCTTTTCTACTTCGACTTTATCTAACATTATCACTTTCCTTACGCACGCCACTCACAAAATGTGAAGCAATTGACCTTCAATGATTAAAATAATTGTTAAATCATAAATTTAGAAGTTGCAAAAACGGAGAATAACAAAAAAAAAACTATAAGTAATTGAAGTCGTACAAAAAAGACATGACATACAATCTATAAACTAAAATTGAACCAATTAATAACCTTGCTTGCATTAAGTTGCAAAAGTACGACACGCTGAGTAATATCATTAAAATGATTGAAAACATCGAGTCATTAAGATAAACAATCATTAATTTCGCCTGACTGTGGAGCCGAACTGTCGAATGGTAGTAATGACCTGCAATAGGTGAAGGTCGATCGACCGTTGTTAAGAAATATGACCACATTTACCGTTCTGAAAGGAGTTCCTTTCCCTTAGAGTGCTTATGTAAATATAGATTATGTAGATAGTTTTCCTACCAAGGGAACATTTTAATTAGTAATTATGGTCTTCACTTACCGCTGACAAAGTAATACTCATAGTGTCGTATTCATCATCAGGTTATTTTTGTCTCCACTGCAGGAGCACAACCCTCTCTCATCAGCCGGAGACAGACGGATGATTTGGCCTGCACGCCCCGCGCTGGCCAGACGGGTTGGGGAGGCCTGATTGATGTTTTATAATGTATTCCCTTAGTCGCCTTGTACGACATCTACGGGAAGAGTTGGAGTGGTCCTATTCTACTCTACGAAACCACACGACAAAACCACCACACGGAAAAATATCGTAATTGCTCATAATATATTTAGTCTCATATTGGTCACAACAGTAACCCTGCAAAATAATTATTGATCAAACAATTTGTTGATATGAACAAGTTGTTGTTAACGGTGAACAGTTCTTTTAACTCTTTGCGAGCACACCAAGATCTTGTTCCCTTGCACTAACGGGACGGCACAACTTGTTAACTTGATCATGAACTTGTTTTAAACTATCATAAAAATGATTACTTTAGCTAACATACAGCAATCAAGACAAGAGATTATAATAATTGAACATTAATTATGTACAATAAAAAAAACTTTCTCTTATAAACATACATTTTTTTGACATGTGTTGTTTTTGTGAAAACCCCTTCAACTGTTTTTAACAAAATATTATGTTTGCAGATTTGAATTATTCTGTGAAAATAAACATTTCTTATATAGAAACCTTTCGGAGTGAACTGCTTGTTCACTCATCAGGTGTTACGTGGATGAATTGTATTCGTAAATTCGTGATTGAAAGAAAATGAGATAGATCGGTAGAGAATTTAAAAATAAAAGAGAAAGGAAAGGAGTGAAGGAAAGGAGTGAAGGAAAGGATGGTGTTGCCAGTGTTATAATACTTTTAAAAATAAACTTTTCTTGCCTCGTCATGCATTACGGTGTTAAGGCCTCTCATAATTTTTTGAGAAATCCGGCTCAATAGTTGACAAATTATATGCAGTTGATTGACGTCCTTGTCCAAATGTATCTTACGCGTGTCCTAGAATGAAATTAAGCGATTAACTTAATTGAAGACCCCAATAAATTTTAAGACAGTACCATTAAGTTATAATTCAGATAACAAATCTTAAATTTTAACAAAATAGTAATTTTGACATTTAAAAATTCAAAATTTGAATCGGAAATAAAAACGTAAGTGATCCTCGTAAGTGACGTTCAGAGGCTGTTATTTAAATTGTGAACTTGAACTTCAAAATTTGCTAAATTTGAAAGTAAACAAGTGACACTTTGATACTAAATAATGATGTAGAATTCAGCTATTTGCTATTAAAATTATGAACTTTAAAAGTTGTCGTTATTTATATATCCACTTTCAATCTATTGACAGCCTTAGAATGTCTACAGAATAATTGAAGATTTGTGTGTTAATCTCCATTATAAAACGTCAAACAGGCCTCCCCAACCCGTCTGGCCAGCGCGGGGAGTGTAGGCCAAATCCTCCGTCTGTCTCCGGAAGATGAGAGAGGGTTATGCTCCTGCAGTGGAGATAAAAAAAACTGATGATGATGTGTTAATCTCCACTCAGGCAGTTAGTAAGCTATCGATATGAAGTTCATTGCACATACGTTGCTGCCCGTAACCTGCTTTGTTGGCCAGTCTCTCTCCATACTTTAAATATAAAAAAAATATGCACGGCGCGACCCCGATTGCCGGGGCACCTAGGCAAATCGCGTACGACTGTCAAGGTTGCGTAATTTAGCGGTTCAACTTAATATTTGTCCTTAACATTAGGTACGTTTATGAGAAACTAGCTTTTGCCCGCGACTTCGTCCGCGTAGGTTTCGATATTTACACACTGCTTTTAACGATTAATTTGGTTTCCCGTAGGAATGAGTTTCATCCCGATCCATCCAGTGGCTGAAGCGTGATTGTGTAACAAACATCCAAACATTCAAACATCTAAACTTTCGCATTTATAATATTGGTGGGATTGAAGAAGCTTTTGTAGGGAAAGAAGCTTTTTTCTGTTATTTGTGCTATTATTGACCGCTTCGTTGGCTTAGTGGTTTGGCAATGAGACTCGAGCGTCAGAGGTCGTACTTGTACATTGTAAAATTTGTACAAGTTGGTCTCGATTTGGATGTTATATTTGTAAATTGTCCTATCCTTATTTAATTGCACAGGAGATTATCTTAGTTTAGGGTAAAACAAGTGTATGTATATGTATATTATACGTAATATTAGTTATTTTGTGTCCCGGCTTACAAACAGCATAACTGGAAGTTTATTCTGTCCCGGATATTATTTAACTGTAAACTTTGAACAATACAATCCATTTAGTTATCTTATCTTATCTTCGGGGGCCAGGAAGACCTGGCGACACTTCGACCCTTCAGGATCTTTTGTGCCAAACCCCTGACCACCAACGGTGCCCCGATTTGGTGGACTTCACATACGCCTCAGAATTTCTTCTTTGGCATATTATTACGCAGGTTTCCTTACTATGTTTTCATTCACCGAAAAGCCTGTGGTACTATAAATAAACCGTACTTAAGTTTTGTAAAACGCATTGGTATGGGTGGAGTTTGAACCCACATCCATTTAGTTAAATGCCATGAATTCTCTATTGCGTAAACTAAACTTATGCCTGTTGCATAGTCCACAGTCCTAATTCTCAAGTCGTGGAGTCTGCGACGCAGCAATAAATCAATAGAGCCGTTCAGGAATGTCCCACATTAAGGTAGAGAAAGGGATAGCCTCGATCGCAAGTTCTATGTAAAGTAACCATTGCCTTATTGCTTGAGATTCTTATCTAAAATTGCAATGCCTGAGAAATTCTCTACAAGTGTCCAGTTTTGGTATGTTGTTTGTTTATATAAGTGACAGTTAATTGTTTATTGAAAACATTTCAGTGATCAATGTAAATCCTTCGTCTGTCTCCGGCAGATGAGAGAGGGTGGTGCTCCTGCAGTGGAGACAAAAATAACCTGATGATGATGATCAATGTACACACTGTCTTATTTCTAACACAATATATGGACCGAGAAACCGTCATGAAGTGACAGACAGCGTGTGTCCATCATATCAGCCCTTAGACGTCCACTGTTGGACATAGGCCTTCCTCAATGAACGCCAACATACCCAGTCCTCTTCACTCCGCATCCAGCCGCTTTCGGCCACCTTGGGGTATCCCACCCTGTGCGTGCCGATCCACGGTAACCACTCCAGAATTCGTATGCCTCAACGGCGGCCCACTGCCACTTCAAATTGCTAATCCTTTCGGCTATGCTCTATAGCTCGCTGAGTACTCGCTGATAACTTGTGGATGAGGCCTACTAGGAGTGTCCACGTTTCTGCGCCGTAGACATTCGAACAACTGCGTCAAGTCTTCACGTCGCCTGTTCTACAATGTTTAATGAGCAAGTCTTTAACCAGTTTTTGATTTGATGTGATGACCTACAGCGCAGAACTTAATAATTTTGAATATGAAATCTGTTTAGATATATTTAGTCTTTCCTCTTCCAAACCTTTTCAGCTGGACAGATGTCTGAATGAATTTCAGTGTAGATATTTAGTTTATGTCAACGGAGCATTCCAAACAATCGCTCTGTTCCACGCAAGTAGCCACAACTCTTTCACATTCACAATGAAACTTGTGCAGTTACTACGCAGAACATTAAGTATTACTAAATATTGACGCTACGGTTAAATAATGTCAATATTTAGTAAATAATTAAATGTTCTGAGTAGTAACTGCACAAGTTTCAAAGTGAATGTGAAAGAGTTGTGGCTACTTGCGTGGAACAAAGCGATTGTTTGGAACGTTCCATCTAGAAGTATACAGAGATCGTTGGTTTATGTAGTTACTGTAGAAACCCATGAGAAAAGGCAATGATTTGAGAAAAGGCCGTTAATTATATTGATTGTACCAAGAACTTAAATTATAGTTCAACTACGTATTGTAAAACTACGTCTGATTAATATTCTCACACAAATTATCGAAGTATTAGTATACAAGGCATATTAAATAACTTGCACCGATTCTTCAAAGTCAGTCGGCTACAAACCTGTTATGTTATACAATGTTACCGCAACGTTGAGTCAAAGAAATTATTACCAGAGGACATAGAATTAGCGGTTCTACTTGTTATTCCGAAGTCTAAAGTAGGTTCATCACCATTTATCATATCAGCTCTTTCCCTTGTCCACTGCTGGACATAGGTCTTTCTTTCCCAATGAACGCCATCTCACCCCACTCGGCCACGTTTTGCAACACATGTGGAAGTTTTGCCCACATGGCCACGCTGGGCGGATGTGTTGGCCTCTGCAGTAGTATCCTCGCATTGATACCGCTGTTGTCTGCCTGGTATTTATGACCTAGTGAATAGTTCAATGCTTTCACCGCCGTTTTCGCTAGGGCCTCGTTTTTTAATCAGCAGGATTTATTATATATATATAGTTTAGGTATTTAGTTATTATGTAGTCTATTATGCACTTATTTTGCCCTCCCTCGCTCTTACTGCCTTGTCTCACACCCTGTAAGGGTGGCTGGAAGAGATCTCTTTTAGAGATAAGCTCACCTTTGTACACACCATTTATTACTGTATTTAGTTTTAAGTTGTGCAATAAAGAATATATCTGCACGTGCAGGTGAGGTTGGCATTAGGAGCAATGGACCGTGTTGCGCCCCCTTACACAGTTGGTCGTCTGAAATCCGCTTAGATGAAGTGTAGAAGAAGCTGAGCTACTCCTTAATTTCCATAGCACAGGAGAAAATCCTAGTTTGGGATTAGACAAGTGTTTGAAATATGTACTTATTTATTTTCCTAATTTTAATTAAAAGTACATACTGGGCTCGATTCTGAAGGTACAACGTCAAAATTTGACAGAACTAAAACTGTTGCTATCCTTGTCATACAGTATTATGAAGATAAAGACGAAACCAACTTTAGCGCTGTCAAATTTTAAATTAGTGCCTTCAGAATCGGGCCCATTGTAAATATTAAAAACATTAAATAAATATTTCATTATGTATAATAATACTAATAAACATATATGTACAATAGTACATATGTGTCTGACCCTGATCTAAGCGGTTCTCCTGTACTATGGAACCAACCTAAAATATATATGAAATCAATTCCTTAGTGAGAATCGAACCTACGATCTCTAGCACTCGCGTCTAACCACCAAGCGAGTACGCCAAAGAATTACTGACTTCGGAGCCCGACATATAGGCTGAGCCTGTCTAAGGCAGGAGTCACACACGACTGCAGATGTGTGACGGATTTCATAGTAATGTGTTGGCACATCGTCTACCTTAGGTGTCCGACAGCTAACTATATATGATTGCCTGTAGTATACTTAAAATTTAAGGGCATGTGAGTTTGTGGCGATTCAACGCCTTCTATTAAATATACAAAGACATGAGAATACAAAGATTCAATCCGAAACACTCAAAGAAAGTTTTAAGCCTGTTGCTTAGGCTATTTTATTTATTTATTTTATTTTATTTATTTTCACAAAATTCACAGCACTAAGTATACAGTATTATTCTAATTTATAGTTCTTACTGCCAATAACGGATTTACAATATATTTATATTACAGTCTAGTGATTGTGTGTGTGTGTGTGTGTGTGGGTGTGTGTGTATTTGTATATATATCCAAATGACTCAATTTGCCAGGAAGAACAGATAAATTATTAAAAGAAAATAACCAAGTCGGGAAGCATCAGCTATAAGCTGTGTTTCCATTTAAAATAAAATTAAGTAAATATAGTTCCTGCTATTTTCGACATCGTAAAAGAAAACAGGAGCCAAGGAACCCGCTTACAGATGGAAACCACGGATGGGTTTTAACCCAGTTATCACCCATTCAATCCACGGTTTGTGTAGGTGAAAATCAATTCAATTCAAAGCAACAGGTTCTCACCCGCACTAACCACCTAGTGGGTGAAATGAAATTTGTGATAACTGGATTTTAACCATCTATAAACTCGCTAGATGTGACGTAACAAATATCAAAGGAAAAAGCAGACGCAAATTGAAGTTACTGGTTGCTTAAAACTACAAACGACAACGCCAGACCAATGGTTTCGGGAAGACTAATCATTTTATTTCCCAAATAAAATAAAAAAACTAAAAAACAAATTTAAAGCAGGATTTTGCTGCACATTTATATCCTAATCGCGTACGATACAAGTTTTTTTTTATATTTTATTTTTTATTGAACAGAAATAGTTATAACATTGTATCAGATATAGCCCTGGCTCCCAAAATGGAATGTCCTGTTCAAAAACGGTAGATATAGCTGATTTAATGATCTATGCAGTCGTTTTTAGTCGTTACGAAATTACTATTTTACGACTGTGTTGCCGCGAAACATTTCTATTATGATCCGTCATTGTTTACATTTTACAATCAATGATTTACATTATATTTCAGTAAATCAGTAACGTCTTTAGTAGAAACGTATGTGAACATTCGATTAGGGCGCTATGGTTTCCTTTTGTGTCCTGTTCATGAATATGAACCGTCTTTGTTTACATTTTACAATCAATGATTTACATTATATTTCAAAATCAGTAACCTCTTTAGTAGAAACGTATGAGAACATTCGATTATTCCGCTTTTATGGTTTCGCTATTCGCTATTTGTTCCCTGTTCATGGATATGAACCGAGCATAGCTTTTTTTAAAGGCCGTTGAGCGTCTTTGACTATCCGGACTATTCCCATTGTCAGTGTCCAGGTTTCGGCGCCGCAGGTCATTACGGGTAGGACACACTGGTTGAAGACTTAACTAACTAGACTATCTCGTACAAATTTGACTTGACTGTCCGCAGACGGAATAGAACCCACGTCCTCTAGCGTGTAAAATAAACGCTTGAACCACTAAGTCAACGAGGAGCGCAACATGTTTACTACATTGAACAAGAAGTGTCATAGATCTAACGAAATATAGATTTGCTAATCGTAAAAACAAATATTAAGTAAACCACTATCAATATACAAAACACTTTGCTCTCTACATATAGAGATGCCCTAATACGTATTAGTCACGTTACACTAAAGTTATGTAAATTATTTCATTTTCGTAACTCTAAAGTCACCTTAAGCCACGGTAAGCGCGTACTGGTGTCGTTGCGACAAACATAGCACAGTAAACCACCAGTTTAGAACAGACGTTTGGTAATATCTAAAGTACCTGCTGCCTATTAAAATTGGATGCGTGTCTACTTAATATGCTTTCTGAGATTTCTGAGGTCTATGTTCCACAAAAGGGTACAGAATGCGCTCTTATGCAATTATTATGTTCTTTTGTTTTGTAATCTGTTTACATAAACACAACTTTTGTGCGATATTAAAAATAATACAATGTTTTCTCCAATATCATCATCAGAAATACATCCACTGTTGAACATAAGCCTCCCTAATAGAATGTCACTTTTGGTGAGCTGACCATTTGCCATAATAATCACGCTCGGCAGGCGAATTGGTAATTGTAATAATTATATTAATATCATTACCAGCATATTTAAAAAAATCTTATTTCTAAGGCATATTACTCAGTTGACGAATTCCTGAAAGATGTTTCAAAGTATGTTACTTGACATTTGTGAATTTATGACATTATTTATTAATTATTATCTGTTACCTATGTGACATTAATTGTTAAAAATATTTTTGACTTGTAATTTTGTTACCAATAAATATGATTATGATTATACACAGGAGAACGCTGCTGCTCGTCCCTCGTACAGTCCCTTAGTCGCCTTGATGACACCCACAGGAAGACCTAGCTACAATTTATATTAATATATAATTGTTATTGCTACGTCTGTGACGAGCTTACGAACCAAGGAGCTAGAACAGGGCCTATTCTAAGCCGGGAACAACACGTTAACTACCTATATGACATTGAAATACATTATTTTTAGACACTTGCACAAAATACCTCTAAAAATCATAATGAAGTGTTCACTGTATAAAATGATCATATATTATCGATAGATGGTTCTGTGTGCTTTCAACATCAAATTCTTCTACTAAGTGTGATGATGTATTTTATATTGATGATATCACGTCGCCGCAATACTATGTGTAATACTACTTTAATGGAAATATAACCACTGAATATATTAGGTCTTGTAATAACGATAAAAGTAAGTGAAAAGATCCATGTTGAGTAATGAACGATACTAAGAATGTTAATTCGTCAGCTGTTGTTGAGGATTTTTATATAATTGAGTTTTATGTTCAAGCTGCACTAATAACTCCAAAATTAACTGTGTTACGTAAAGCAGAGATCACCAAGTATGTGTATATTGTCGTAGTGAGAGAAACGGACAGACATTTCGTCATACATAGCATTAACAAGCGCGATCCAAGCGACTTGCCATGCGATACGGATCTGGGTCATATTATTTCGTATTTCGCAAATATTTCATGCCCCACGATCCAAATAATGACCCACCCACTAATTATAAGGCAGAACAATGGGCAGCAAAGAAATACAGATTATCATTCATTATCTTTTGGCACCAGCCAAAGTTTATTTCACATCAGTTCGTATGAAAATACTGGTAACGTTTTCCAAAAATAAAAAAAGAGTTCAAAGATTTCCGCAACTTAAAATAACAGGTACATCAACTCAAAAGACTAAATAACAGTCACCAATCAGGTTTAAACTAAAAATCACAACAAAAAAAGAACTATAAAAAAGAGTATTATATCAGTGCTATCGTTCGCAGGTCGTGGCATGTACCGTCCAGGGATCTGGTTGTAGGACCACTATCCTCTTTGATGGGACATTCCACGGCCTCCGTTCGTATTTTACAGTGCTAAGCTTAAATTTATATCACATTCAGATTTCTGCTTCCTGCAGCCTCTAATAGCTACCATGATGTCCATACTCGTGACCGTGATCATGACCGACGTATACTGGGACTGCCACCTTGACTGGGTAAGGAACGTGCTTCTCGATATGCACTGGCACATGCTTCTCAATGTGGACTGGGTAAGGCCTGTCGACTGGGACCTTCACTGGGTACGGAACGTGCTTCTCGACGGGGTATGGGATGTGTTTCTCAACGGGGTAGGGCGCGGGTACGGGCACCTTCACGGGGTAGGGCACGGGCTTCTCAACATGTACTGGGACTGGGCGGTCAACGTGTACTTTGACGGGGTAGGGAACGTGCTTCTCTACTGGGTAAGGCACAGGTTTCTCAACGGGGTAAGGCACAGGCTTGGGAATATGCACGGGGTAGGGCCTGTCAACAGGCACCTTGACGGGAACATGGACTGTCTTGTAGACTGGGTAAGGGGCAGGCACATGGACTGGCACCTTCACTGGGTACGGGACCTTCTTTTCTACAGGGTATGGGGCGGGCACTGGGACTTTGACTGGGACATGAATGTGTTTCTCAACGGGGTAGGGTTGTGGCACGTAAACCTTGACGGGCACAGGCCTGTCGACTGGGACATGAACAGGGTAGGGGACTTTCTTCTCGACTGGGTAAGGTTGGGGAACGTGCACGGGTACTTTGACGATCTCCTTGACTGGGTAAGGGACGTGTTTAACGACGGGGTAGGGTTGAGGTACGTGGACTTTCACAGGTACATGGATTTTCTTCTCAACGGGATAGGGGATGTGTTTCTCTACGGGGTAGGGAACTGGTACGTTCTTGACTACGGTGATGGTTTTGTGGACTTCCTCATGTCCATGACCACCGAATCCACCGTCGAAGCCTCCATGTCCTCCTCCGTACCCGCCCTCGAAGCCTCCATGTCCGTATCCCAGGCCGATGTCCCAGCCACCCAGTCCTCTCTTCTCGTGCTTCTTGTCCTCAGCCGCTGCTTCCTTATTGTCGGTCACTGCCACTTCCTTTTCTGCTTTCTTGGCTTCTTCGGCATTTGCGAAGGCCAACAGAGCCACCAGACTGGCGGCCACGAGCTGTGAAAAAAAAAGTAGATTTAATAATCGTAACACGAGTGATAGTGGTATTGAAAGTTGCTATTTGTGTCTAATTAACTGGTAGTCAAAGGCTCTTTAATTAGTGGGTGAGTTAACATCGCGTACAGCGACGCACAAAACACGCAATTTCCGTATTACGTAAACTCATAAACTGGGCCAAGGAGGTTATATGCAAAATCCAGAAAATGCACTGTTTTCCATGCACTCAACACTGTTCCCAGCACTAGCACTGTCACAATTCGAATATTTATTTGTAAAGGTGAAAACACACCATGAGCTTCATGATGCTATGCTTGTAGGTTGCACTGAAGCCAACGAGGTCCTGAATGCGAGTGAT
The DNA here is from genome assembly GCA_947086405.1 of Esperia sulphurella. Classification (NCBI taxonomy): domain Eukaryota; kingdom Metazoa; phylum Arthropoda; class Insecta; order Lepidoptera; family Oecophoridae; genus Esperia; species Esperia sulphurella. The sequence continues at coordinate 15,045,655 of OX352266.1, forward strand.
GCGTGTTGCCTCGTAGCTTCGCTATATATATGCGGTAAGAGCCGACCGAGCGAAAAAAAATGGCGCCACTCAGTAGGACTACAGACTACGATACACTTTCGCTTTTGAGGGGGTTCGCTGTTAAGCATAGTCGAAATGCTCTATATCTGTCTAAGTCGAGAATCGCGACCGCAAACCGGTTTGCAGATTTGTGACATAAATTGAAAAGTGAATCGAGCTTCCAATTTTCTTTCACAACTGCCGGTGTTCTTGCTGACATTCAAAGGTTACTTATGCTTTTGTTTCTCTATTGCTTTCAAATCGGAATACTTGAATTGGTTTATTTTAGTGGCTGAGAATTCTAAAGTGGAGATTCGACTCTCCGCCAGATAGACTGCTAACCTAAAGTTCCGCCTAAGATACGTAATTTCATAATAAGTCATACTTATCATAAAAATTTATACAGAAATTCAAAACAAAGTAATCAAATGAAAGTATGCCCGATAAATAAAACCCGGCGAGGTACGCGCGAAGAGGATTGACGACAATATTCACACAAGAAACTTCTAAATATCGACATTGATTACACTTACAATAGATTTACAGTCATTGTCAATTATACGAAGTTTTCTCTGTCGCTTGTAGGCTGGCAGAAATCTCTGAGATAAGCATTACCATTTGTACATGTTATTTTTTTCCTTACTTTTATTTTGTTGTGTATGTTTCTTCTTTTGTGTGTGCAATAAATAAAATAAATTTATTACGGGTAATAATTTGTTTATTACGCGAATGACATCTTCAAGTATCTAATTTAAAATTAGGAGCCATAGAATTAAAATTAAAGATATGATATCTCGTAAGATACTTGTATATACTCGCATGGATTTAGACTTGACAAAATGGTGGATGTCGTACAAGGCGACTAAGGGAAAACATTATAAAACATCAATCAGGCCTCCCCAACCCGTCTGCCCAGCGCGGGGAGTGTAGGCCAAATCCTCCGTCTGTCTCCGGCAGATGAGAGAGGGTTGTGCTCCTGCAGTGGAGACACAAATAACCTGATGATGAAAATGGTAATAAGCTTTTGAGTGATCAGGGTTTTAATCAATTGATATCAAATTTAAACAGTTACTTTATAAAATGCTGTTAATAAGAACTTCACATTTTCTTTTTGTAAGTCAAGAAATTTATTAAACAGATTGAAATTTGTAACTGGTTCTTTGTTTTCACAAGTACCTACTCGATTCATGATAGCGTCACTTAATCGACTTTATCGTTCATCACAGGATAGATTGAGTACAAAAAACAAGTAAGTCTACAAGCCTTTTAAGTTTACAAATTTCTTGAAACATTCTCATACTCATTTAATAATAATAATAAAAATCTTTTACTCAAAAAACATTAATAAAGTTACAGAAAACCCCCACAAAACTGAATTCTCAGTTTGACTGAGGGAGCAGTCTCACACACAAACATTTGTAATGTAATCGATTTTTAAGTAAAGTTTACAATTTTAAACATTATTGTAAGTATATATGTTTCACTGACGTAGTTTCAATATTTATATTTGTAGTTACTTTTTCGCGTTGACATTGGGCCCGATTCTGAAGGCATACATTTAAAATTTTACAGCGCTAAAATTGGTTTCGTCTTTATCTTCATAATACTGTGTGACAAGGATAGCAACAATTTTAGTGCTGTCAAATTTTAACGTTGTGTCTTCAGAATCGAACTCATTGTCTGAATAAAATAATATAACAAAAACTTCTTATATTTCTAATTGATTTCGCTCAGGGAAAGGCAACAGTTGCCGAGTAGATGTTCCCTATAATCTTTCGCGAATTTACGTATGTTATCTTGCTGGCGTACACAGGTAGGCATTTCGTTTATTTCTACCTTTTGGGATATTAAGAACTCTAGGTTAAGTCGAAATTTGTTTACATTTTTTTATATCCATTTCACACATGGCTGGCGCTAAAGCGTCTTTCGGAAATACGTACATGGCAAAGAGCGACCAGTTTCTACATTATACAATTAGTAAAATTAAATTTAACAACAATTAAAAATTATTGATAAAACTCAGGTATTGTTACTATTTTGCATAAACGTCAATATCATTATTATCGAATGCAGATAGATAACTAGTCATGTTCCTTTCCAAATAGGTAAAGATCTTTCAACTTCCTCATCCAGCCGGAAAGTTTTCAGTAAAATTTGGGTAACCTTTTTGTAAGAGGTGCGTCATATCGCGCTTCATCACGCATTTTCCGGTCGAAAGCCGTTATCCCGACCGGTGGACCTTCGGAAGACCCTGTGATCTTTACCGGCCTTTATCCGAACAACAGGGATTTCTCGTCATTTCATTTCCAAAATATTCATGTTGGTCCCACCGACGCATGTTTCATGTTTTTTTAAAGTCAAAGTCAAAATCATTTATTGCATATGAGTACACTTGGTACATTTATACACGTCATTTTTTTATCGACTACCACTTCCTATATGTTAGCGCTGTGACGAATAAACGGCGCAACAAACTTCACGCAACTCATCTTTTAAACACATTTTTAAGTTTTTGTTTTTCATAATAACTAATGAAAGAAACGAGAACTTTAAAAAACAGTTTTTTAACTAAATATTTTACTGTTATTCCTACCGGTGGAACATAGACGACGAGAATAACAGGAATTTCGACAAAAACTTAGTCTTCCTAAACTCAACATATATATAATATATAATTTAGCGAATATTACTTCATCATCAGGTTATTTTTGTCTCCACTGCAGGAGCACAACCCTCTCTCATCTGCCGGAGACAGACGAATATTACTTATGTAATACTCGTACATATATAATTGCCAATCGTGTCGTTTATAATTTAACTAGCGCCAAAGAACTAAACACTTTAAGATTACTATATGGCCCAAATAAGAGCAAGTATCAAAAATACCATACAAAAACAAACCCTAATCTTGAAGTTGAACTTAGTTTTAATATTTTTAAGGTATTTTTTGGTCAACTACTTTAAGTTCAACCATGAGTAAGTTAGCTAAAAGTGTCTTATAATAAGGAATGTGAGGTAAGTGCAGAGGAAAACATAAGGAAAGGCGTATCTGCAACTGTGGAAGTAGACAGGCTCAGTATGAAGGTCAACTCAACGTATAAAGACCCTAATAAGTGTAGCAAACAATTTCGTCATGATCGCGTTATAATTTTCTCCTTGTAACATATAAGTAATTCGTAGTTCGCAGGCGTCAACCGACGATTTGAGATCATTTCTATCGATATACGTACATGTCGAAGTTTTCGTAATACACAGCTACTTTGCTATTACACCGGCGTTAACGAACGCTTTGTTTTTGGTGCTACTGCGTCGTCGCAAACCGTCAGTAGGCACAGATGGCGTGGCAAATATTTAGACACGTAGTATAGTATAACAATAGTATAATGTATGCAATATAACTTTATCTGATACATTATTTTGCTAAAACGTTATATTGGCAATAGTGAAATATTGGAATATATTTTGAATTCACTACCCATGTTTCATAATTTTTGAAATGCATCTTAACCACAAACATTACTGTTAAAGAGTATTGCATTGACTTTAAGTTACAAGACGTACGTTAGTTTAGTTTTTCAATGAAAACTTCGTATTCTGACATAAGCTTTTCCTTTAGTCCATTTTCTTTTCGTGTTTTATTGCTTCGGATGATTTTGTGTGTGTGTGTGCAATAAGTCGTTAAAAAACTATGGAAACAGTTAAGTTTGTTAACAAATGTATTTAAGTGTTAGGTGTAACACTTGCATTGAGGTTTAGAAGTAGTACTAGTATTTATTTAGCGATGTTTGAAGAATAATGGCTATGCCTGAAAAGCAGCACTTCACTGAGGCATCGACCGTTTATCTCACCTTAATAATAATGGTTAAGTACATGTAGCTTGCTTTGATGTTGTGTTCATGAATAAATTGTCTTTTGTTTTGTTATTTTTATTATTTAATAATAATATGTCAGACATTCACACCAATTATCCAGTCCCAAATTAGGCGGAGCCTGTGTTATGGTTACTAGATAACGGATAGACATACTTAAATAAATATATAAACATCCAAGACTTGGGTACAAACATTCATATTCATCATACGAACATTTGCCCCTAGCGGGATTCGAATTTTTATTTTATTATCATGTGTTATGTTGTTCTCAAGCATATACAAGCGTCTCAGTCGCGTCGTTTTTAGACGGCGGTGAGTTTAGTAGGCGACGCCGTGATACGCACTGCACTAAACTGTTATTTCGTAAACCGCTCATTCACCGAGATAGGTTTTTGTCCGCTGATTGTCGTTCTCTGCCCAAGGTCCTTTTTGTTCTCTGGACAGATATTATTTTTATTGAAAGTTCCATGCAATAAAATACAACTTATAGTTCACTCGTTTACCTCAGTTGTTTTTTTTTTTATTCTTGTAGCGATCAGTTACATAGGCATTTAGTATTGAGTGTGTAAAAATACGAATATTATACGTATTTTTTTACGCTTTCTCCTTATCATTATTATATTAGTCCTTAGACGTATTTGGTAGTAAACGCATTATACTTGTCCTTTCGGTTACTCTAAGGTTGACTGGAAGAAATCCCTAAGTGGGATAAGTCCGCCTCTGTACACAGTTTAATTCCTATTTTATTATTGTTGTTGCTGTTATTTTTGGTACAATAAAGCGTTTACATACATATATACATACGTCCACTGTTGGACATTGACTTTCCCAATGAACGCCACCACACCCAGTCCTCCGCCCTCCGCATACAGCTGCTTCCGGCCACCTTCTTCAGGCCGCCGGTCCATCTGGTTGCGGGGCATCCTATCCGCAGTCTCCACTCCAGAACTCGTCTGCCCCAACGACCGTCGTTGCTGCAACTTTAGTTAGTCCTTAGTCGGATCTGATTGTATTATTTTCTACACTACAGAGTCAAATGTTATACTTAAATTAAATGTGAATTACAAAACTGATTAATTATGCATAAGTATTATATCGAAACAAACATATATACGCTCTTAATGGAAGTAGTTCAGAAATGCGAAATACGAATTGGCTAATTTACACAAAACTTTTTTCATAGATGTTGCTGCTGATATTTTGACAGCCTCGTTGGCCTTGTGGCTTGGTTATTGGACTCGAGCGCTGGAGGACGTTTATTCGATTCCCACTGAGGACAAACAACTTTGTACAATTTGTACAAGTTGGTCCCTGTTAGTATTTCATATTTGTGAATTGTTCCATTCTTGTTTAATTCGCATAGCATAGGAGAAAATCTTAGTTTGGGATTGCATATTTATGTAACATTTATTTATATAAAATCTATATATTATATATATATATATATAAAAGGAAAGTATGTGTACGTATGACCGCTTCGTTGCGTTGGCCTAGTGGCTCGGTCATTGAACTCAAGTGCAAGAAGTTTTGGGTTCGATTCCCAATGGGGAGAGACAACTTTGTACAATTTGTACAAGTTGGCTCCGGATGTTAAATTTGTGAATTATTTTATCATCATCATCAGGTTAATTTTGTCTCCACTGCAGGAGCACAACCCTCTCTCATCTGCCGGAGACAGACGGAGAACTTGGCCTACACTCCCCGCGCTGGCCAGATGAGTTGATGTTTTATTAGTCGCCTTGTACGACATCCACGGGAAGAGTTGGAGTGGTCCTATTCTACTCTACCGGAAACCACACGGCAAAATCTGTTTTATGCTTGGTCTAATTCCCATAGCACAGGAGAAAATACTAATTTAGGATTAGACAAGTGTATGTATATGTTATCCAGAAACACAAACTTTTTCGTAGTCAGTAGTTCCTATTTCATATAAAAATACAAGCAAAAATTATACTTCCCCAATTAATATAAAATGTAGACAAAAGATATATTCTTACTCGCATGCCACTTCTCACATCTCACTGTCAAGTTGCATGTACAAAAATGTCTCCTCACTCGAGACACCAAGTTGCCCCACAGTGTTGCCAACATGGACAAAAAAATGCGTAAAATATATTTTGCAATGTCGCCACTGCAACACTAGAGAGGGGTATGTGGAGCAAAACGGACGAACTGACATCCAAAGTAACATTCGGAGATGTTCTTAGTATAAGAGATAGCGTTAAAAATTTTAATATTTCATTTTATTTATTGTTGATGTATGTACGTATGTAAACGCTTTATTGTACCAAAAATAACAACAACAACAATAATAAAATAGGAAATAAATTGTGTACAAAGGCGGACTTATCCCAGTTAGGGATCTCTTCCAGTCAACCTTAGAATAACCGAAAGGACAAGTATAATGCGTTTAGTACCAAATTTGATAAAGAAATGTACCTACTTTTAATAAAGTTTGAAAATACATATTACATATACATAAACTAACAATATATACATAGACGATACACGAATAAGTGATGCGTTTGCGCTTGGCCTCAATCTGACCCGATGGTAAGTGATGATGATTAAAAAGATCCAAATTGTACTTGTCCGGAAATACCCATGCTGGTAGGGAGTTCCATTCCTTAGCAGTTCGTATTATGAAAGAGGAAGCAAAACGCTTCGTGCAAGATCGTGGTATGTCTACTACAAAAGGATGAAGTCCCTCACCACGCCTGGTAGTCCGGTGATGGAAGTGGGATGGGGGAATCAAATCGTGTAATTCCTGGGCACACTCTCCAAAATGTAACCTGTAGAATACCGAAAGACCGATTAAATACCGAATTATATATTAGTTAACATATTCTTAAATATTACCTAAGTTAATTTGCATAAGGACCGCCTAGTTCGGTAAAATCCTCCTCCATTTCACTCTTCATCATCATCATCATCATTTCAGCCCCTAGAAGTCCACTGCTGGATATAGGCCTTCCCCAATGTCACTCTATTTCTTTCTATCTCTCGCCATTCTGCTCCATATTCTTATCCATATATCTGAGGATCGAAGAAACTGATATTTCTTCCGAACTGTATTTATTGGTAGTAAAAACACCATCGTTTCTTTTAGTCTTCTCCATTTGTTCTCCGTCGCTCTGTCTAAATTTCTTTCTGTATATCAGTCCGTCTTCCAAATTCAAAATCTTCTTCGTCAGCCAGTCACGTTATTAGTCAAGGAGTCTTGTCGCCACGACAGCACATTTTAAAAAAAATATACTTCCGAACAATAAATACCTCGGCCCATTTTATAGTGAATATTACTAAAAAATAAATTGAGAACAATAATTTTTCAATCTGCCGACTAATTATTATATAACTATTATCATTAATTAATGAGTCTATATATTCAACCGCTATAAGCTTTAGACTCGCACCGCTCCGATTTACAAATGAGTAGAGTAGTCGCAACTTGAGAGATAATAATTTGATACGGAACCATTGTTATTATGAAACTATTTATTGTGTTCTATATTGCAGACCTCTTCGGTGATTGAATTCTTATCACTGATAAACTTAATCAAATCGGGCTTAGGCAATTATGGAGATGAAAAGTTTAGATAAAGTTTTAATGTCATAAGCAGACATAAATAATTTTTTGTAGCACGAATACAATTTTGATAGTGATTTTTTATGTCGACAGTATGTTATTGATTAACTGTCAGAATCATCATCATTAGCCTGAAATAGTTCACTGTTGGACATAGGTCTCTCCCAAATGTAAATATAATGAAATCTTAAAGGCGGTATACAATTAATTATCATCATCAGGTTATTTTTGTCTCCACTGCAGGAGCACAACCCTCTCTCATCTGCCGGAGACAGACGGAGGATTTGGCCTACACTCCCCGCGCTGGCCAGACGGGTTGGGGAGGCCTGATTGATGTTTTATAATGTTTTATAATTACAATTAATTATATCAGGATCGAACTAGACAATCCATTAGATGTAAAAAAAATAACTGGAAAGAAGAATAGCAACGAAAACTGGTTTATATCCATCCTTATATGAACGTATTTAAAAAACGAGGCGAAAACGTAATTTTCTAAATATACATAAGCATGTACCAATACCAATGGACCGCAGTTACCTTGTAAATAAAAGAGGGATTATGTGGAACGCTCCATGATGATTTATTTATCATCATGCCGCCGCAGTAATAATTAAATGTTCTGCGTAGTAACTGCACAAGTTTCATTGTGAATGTAACCGAGTTGCGACTCCCGCAGCCGCAGTTGCGTGGCCACCCCTATCTTTCCCGTGAGTGTCGTCAAGGCGACTAAGGGATTGCACCAGGGACGGGCAGCCGCGTTTTCCTGTGTGGGTACGTTAAGATCACTACTGCGATCACCAATCCATTGGCCGAGTATGGTGATTATGGTAAATCCCCCAATGGATAGCCCACCAAAAGTGGAACTCTACTGAGGAGGCGTATGTTCAACAGTGGACGTAGGCTGATGATGAAGAAATTATCTACTGGAATACGTTAGTTTATTTATTTATTCCTTCAACAAAAATGAGTTAAAATTTCATAGTAATGTTTATGTCAACGATTGCACCTACATGGCAGTCCGAGTTGGCAAGTGTTTTGCATTAAACTTGAGCTAACGTTATTAATAGTATTTAATTTTGTAACTGAGAACCACTTTATTTCCTAATTTGTACTTAACGCGTGAAACAAAACAGTACGAGTACGTACACTCGAGTACATTTACTTTCAAGGACGGCCCGTAGATCTATATAACCTCCTTTCTTTATAACCGGCTGGGCAGCGAAGTTATAATAAGTAATATCCAACGATATCTGTGTACTACTAGATGGAGCGCTCCAAACAATCGCTCTGTTCCACGCATGTAGCCACAACTCTTTCACATTACTTTGAAACTTGTGCAGTTACTACACAGAACATTTAATTATTTACTAAATATTGACGCTATTTACCCGTAGCGTCAATATTTAGTAATAATTAAATGTTCTGCGCAGTAACTGCACAAGTTTCATTGTGCATAATAATAATAAAATCATTTATTCATCTCTTAAAAAATATACATACAATAACTCCGCCAAACTGTATAATACAGTTTGTTGGCAGAAATAGCTCTCTTACTTTATACACATCTATGGCAGAGAATACTAAATATCACTACGCAATGGTGAATAGCAAAGCAAAGTTACAAAGTTTTTAATTTTGATATTAGCACAAAAAGATTGAGGTTACGTTAATAAGTTTAATAAATATTTCTTATATTTAATTCTGAAAGTGTTTTTTGTTGATTACATTGCTTCTGATGCCTAGTGGGATAGTGTTAACAATTTTGGGTACCAAATACTGCCTTGTTCTTTCACCATAGTAGTTGCAGACTCTAGGCACACAAAACAGTTGTTGGTCAACACTCCTGGTGAAGCGTGAGTGGTCACTTGGTGTCAGATATTGACCGCAAAATTTTCTACAGCTAAGAGGATGTAACCGGGTTGCGGCTCCCGGAGACACAGTTGCGTGGAACAGAGCGATTGTTTGGAACGCTCCATCTAGTAGTACACAGAGGTCGTCGGTAATATCAGTTCGTCTAACCTTGATAGTTTGTGCAATAGTTTTAGCACGTAACTAATCGTATACTTGGTTAACGTCTTTATTACGTGTGAAACTTAAACTGTATTCATTGAACTATAGCGCGCGTTTAGGTTTTGATGTTCCATAGAACAGGGATTCTGACAAAAACATCTACTCGTACATACTAAAAAAGTATGAATGTAAAGAGCGAATTACCAAATGGTTGATATCGATAAATTACGAGGAAACAGAAGAACTTTTTTAATATACAACTTAGACAAAAAATTAACTAACATACATAGGTAAAAAAAAATCCTAAGTTAGTTTTTCTATAAAATGATCCCAAGAACGAGTGTTTGTTTGTAGGGCTACTGAGGCAAACATTATTAATCTTAGTTATTCACTTATTTATGCGCACACTTGTACACAACTCACTCACTCACACACACACCACATACACAGATAATTATTCTTCATTTTCTTTTCCCCTTCATATAAGGCATTCATGTTCTAGAACCAATATAGTTATTTGTATTTGTTAACAAGCACTACGCAGGATCTTCTTTTTAAATACGTTAGGCTTCTATCATGGAGATACCATCATATTTACATAATTTATTTATTTAATAATTTATTATACACAACAATATATGAAAAGAAAATTATACAAATACATCATTTTATCCTTATTAGGGATCTGTAAAAAATAATTACCTTTTAGCAAAGCTTTTTATCTGTCTACATACGCGAAAAACTTGAAAACTCGACATTAATAATGGGAAGAAAGTGGAATTTTTTTAATATTTTATACGAGATAGAAAAAGGAAACGGAATTGTTTGTCCCCGGATGACTTAAACTGGTACGATTAATTTGAAATTCAATGAACATGAAGAGTTGTCTAGCAATAATTACAAAATTAGGGATATTTCAGTAAAAAAAAATAACAAAAAAAAAATTGCAGAACCCGTACGTTGTTAACTACGTACGCTTTTCTAACTTTGCTTCATATCAAACTATCTTAAGGCTGTGGTATTCGGTTATTTATCCGCCCGATAATTTTACCACTCAGGTAGGGGAGTCATCATCATCATCAGCCTGAAAGAGTCCACTGTTGGACATAGGCCTCTCCCAAGGTGCGCCACTGTAGCCGATTCTTGGCTCTTCTCATCCAGTCACTGCCAGCCGCCTTACGCAAATCGTCGCTCCATTTAGCTAGGGGGCGTCCCACACTACGCTTGGCCTAGTCGCAGTCTCCACTTGAGAGTCATTTAAAAAGAAAAGGTTTTCTGCTTGCCTAGGTAATTTGAGGAAGACAATGTGACCCTGGGTATTGATGATAGATCAGTTAGTCAGGCAGGGTATCCTCTTATATATACAGATGGTATTTGAAAGGACAGGACCAACTTATAATATATTTATTCAAATGAACATATAACAAACTTAAAAGGATTGTCCATCCAAGTTCTCAGTGAGACAAAATACTTGAAGCCTATGGTTTGATGCACGCATTGCAAAAATTGCTGGTGATAGTAGCTGTTTACGTGTTCCGTAAAAATAATTACTTAAAGTGCATACTGACTGTTATAATTGAGCAAGTAGTAATTGCAAAATTATAATATCAAAATGCCAGCAGATAATTAATTAAACAATGTAGAACCTCATTCCAAAAATGCAGTTGCAATAAAAATAATGAGCATTCGTTAAGCAAAAGATCATACGTAAATGCTCAATACGAAGAGTATTTATGTATGCTCTTTAACATAGTGATGGACATAAAAGGATGAAACTGTCTGACAATCTCACTTAGCATTTTGGAAGAATTTTATTGATCAAGCGTCCAAGAAAGAGCAGATGCCATTAAAATGATTACAAAATGGTGGGGTAAGATATGTTTGGGTAATATTTAATGTCTTATGAACTGGTTCAACGCTAGTTACCGAGAATGGTTTTGTTTTGAGTTAAAGATGACGCCTGTTTTAAAATTAATTTGTAATTTACACCCCAAGAACAAATATGTATATTTTATGTGATCCACAGTTTATCTTGTCTAATAGACAAAAGTATGGACATTCATAATTATGAATTATTAGTTTTAATTTTGACATTGACTAAATGAATGAAAACTTTTATTTTGGCATTCTTCCTCATTAGTTTTGTCAGGTTCTAACTGTGACGTACCAATGTTATGACATTTTGAAATTGACGATTCTAAGTATACTATATTATGGCAGCGATCTAGGGGACATTTTCCATTAGGTTTTCTAACTTTTAAATGTATTTACTACATGATATGTATATATTTGTTATTCTTTCATATGGACTTTTTACATTAAATGATTATTAAGCTATATTATGTATCTATGCAAAATTTTGTAAAATAGAAAAAACTATGGTCTATAGCTCTGCTCATCACCGAATAATGGCAGAAATTGTAAAAGATTTTTACAATTTCTGACGGATTTCAAACGCTACTTAGGGACACACACTATCAATAAAAAAATATATCAAAAAAAAATTACATGTTAATCAGGACGTTTTAAAATTTGCAAAATGACACTTGCAATGCCATGGGGCGATAATAATGTATAGTTAACTTAAAAACGCACACATGTTTAGCGAACGTTCATTCCTTCGCGTTGCAGTGGGCTCCATTACCTTATTACGGCCATGCGAGTATTTTATTGAAGGCATTTGTTTGAGTAGCAATCTGCTGGTATAATGTAGTTGTAAATATGGTTCAAGTTTTAAAATTTTTGTAACAGATATAGTTATTAGGTAGATAGTGGGCCCGATTCTGAAGGCACACATTTAAAATTGACAGCGCTAAAATTGGTTTCGTCTTTATCTTCATAATACTGTGTGATAAGGATAGCAACAGTTTTAGTGCTGTCAAATTTTAACATTTTGCCTTCAGAATCGAGCCCATTAGTGTATTAGAGGTTAAATATCCACTACTGGACGAACTCCCTCCTAAAATAAAATAAACGGAAGTTTTATTGAAGACTAACTGTGCCCGTAACCCGCGGCTCCGCTTGCGTGAACTACAGAATCCGCCCCCATTCCTACTTCCGCTCCCGTTCTCTTCCCACTTCTACTTCCACTCCCACTCAGACTCTCAATATCCCAATACCAACCCCAACCTCAACCCCATCCCTATCCCCAAAAACAAAATTTCACTCAATCCCATACGCGCCGCGCCGTTCAACGCGCCGCGGCCGTTGACCTCGCCCATAAGATGAACATACTCGTACGTTCGAGAAATATTTCATTTCTATTATCAAAATTAACCCTATGAAGACCCCTCATAATTTTTTTTAAATCTCTCTCATGTACAGATATAGACCAGTTACAGTTTTATTATAAGTAGAGATCACAGGTATAAAAATTGATAGGTAGGTCGTAGGTAGGGTCGTAGGTATGTCCCGCCAAATAAGCACACAATCACAGACTACATCACTCCCTATATCAATGCCTAGGACGCCTCAGACAATATACACAAATAATGAGATGCACAGCACTCAAAAATGTGTCTAAGGCGCTGGACTTAGCGTTGCTATTACTCCGTACAGGCTGGGCGAGAAAAGCGAAGGTACTTATCGCGGTAGGTTCCATCGAATGACAGAGGTCTAAAGACAACATTGTGTCACAGCGTGCATTTAAACATAAAAATATGAAAATGCAGATAATTTTTTTATTAAAATGACGTATTCATCATCATCATCATCATGTCAGCCCCTAGAAGTCCACTGCTGGACATAGGCCTTCCCCAACGAACGCCACCACACCCGGTCCTCCGCCCTCCGCATCCAGCCGCTACCGGCCACCTTCTTTAGGTCGTCGGTCCACCTGGCGGCGGGGCGTCCTACCTTCGAGTGCCGATCCGCGGTCTCCACTCCAGAACTCGTCTGTCCGGTCGTCGGTTCTGCGGCATATGTGGCCCGCCCACTGCCACTTCAGCTTACTAATCCTTTCGGCTATGTCGGTGAGTTCCGTTCTTCGTCGGATCTCCTCGTTACGAATCATATCTTTCAAAGAAACCCCGAGCATAGCCCTCTCCATAGCCCTCTCAATGACGTATTCAATCACTAAAATTAATAAAAAAATTCCTAATACTAATATTTGCACACCTGCATCGGGTTGAGTACACTAGAACTAACCATATTATTAACATCTTTTATAAAACACTGTACTTTTGGCAAATAAACCATTTTCATTTCATTTTATAAATAAATAATATGTCAGACATTCACACCAATTATCCAGTCCCATTCCTACGGTGCAGAAACGTGGACACTGACAGTGGGCCTGATCCACAAGTTTCAAGTCGCTCAGCGAGCTATGGAGAGGGCTATGTTCGGCGTATCTTTGAAGGATATGACTCGTAATGAAGAAATCCGACGAAGAACGAAGGTGACCGACATAGCCGAAAGGATTAGCAGGCTGAAGTGGCAGTGGGCGGGCCACATCTGTCGTAGAACCGACGGCCGTTGGAGCAGACGAGTTCTGGAGTGGAGACCACGGATTGGCACGCGCAGGGTGGGACGCCCAGCCGCCAGAAGGACCGACGACCTAAAGAAGGTGGCCGGAAGCGGCTGGATGCGGAGGGCGGAGGACCGGGTGTGGTGGCGTTCATTGGGGAAGGCCTATGTCCAGCAGTGGACGTCTAAAGGCTGACATGATGATGATGATCCAGTCCCAAACTAGGCAGAGCCTGTGGTATGGTTACTAGATAACGGATAGACATACTTAAATAAATATATAAACATCCAAGACTTGGGTACAAACATTCATATTCATCATACGAACATTTGCCCCTAGCGGGATTCGAACCCGCAACCTCCGGCGTGGCAGTCGTAAAAGGATTATTTGATATTTTACCGCTAAGGTGTCAAAATGTCGAGCAGGAAGAAGTCGCGGGCAACGGCTAGTATGAAATTGAACTACTAAATATGAGCGATGCATGGTAGTAAACCAGCGTTCTCGCAATGGGTTTCTACTGCAAGGCTGCTCATTTCCGGAGGCTGTGAGGCAACCGGGCGGATGTGTTGCGGCCTTAAGATAAAGGTATCAATTAACGTAATGGCTGGCTTTGTAATAAAGTAGTGGGTGCCTTAAAATAGGTATGTGAATACATTTTTGAATGATTGATAAACTAGATTGTTTCTAATGATGGGGTTTACGTTTTTGAGCTATGGCTACTTTTATGTATTATACAACTGTTTTTTTTACAGTTAGCCGTTGTGTTTAGCAAATGAACTTTCCAAATGGGTATAGTCTAGATTTTAATTATCTGAAGCGGTATATGAAGAGACAGCCACAATATTTTTTTTATATTTCAACATATATATTACATACATAATGCCCACGCCTTGGTCCCAGCGGGGTAGGTTGGTAGAGACGATGTATCATCGCCACTTTCCGCGATCCTGATAAACGCTGCACTACGACTTCCCTTCGCCCGCTTTTCACCTCGTGATACCACTAGGTATGATGTGTGGTGGTACCACGGTTAGCTAGGGTGAATAATTGTCCACCTCATCAAAGTGACTCGGTAAGGTTAATACTGCCCAGAGTTCGCCCAGCTCCGGAATATTCTTTTTTCAAGTTCTTTATTTTACAACTAGCTGTGCCCGCGGCTCCGCTCGCGTGAACTACAGAATCCGCCCCCGTTCCCACTCCCGTTCCCGTTCTCTTCCCACTTCTACTTCCACTCCCACTCAGACTCGAGACTATCAGTATCCCAATCCCAACCCCAATCCCATACGCGCCGCGGCGACAGACAAAAATTCTAAAAAAAAATGTTTTAACTTCTATTGGCCCTCTCAAGATCCCTCATACAATTTTTTTTTAATATCTCTCATGTACAGACATAGACCAGTTACAGTTTTATTATTAGTATAGATATGTATATTTTCTTTTGTGTCCGCAATAAATTGGTAAATAAAATTATTTGCATACAATGTTTGTTTAAGACACTACTCCATGCTCAGTCTCAAATAAGCTGGGACTATGTAACTCTTGTTTCACGACTCCAGTGAGAGGTGCTCTCACACATCACGTACCAAATAAAATAAAAAGTGAAATGATTGTTTTTATTTTCGTTACATTATTTCATTATTAGGTTACGTAACGTAATTATGTGCTAACTGCGTATGTGTGAGTTGAAACGCTTTGATAAAATGAAATATTATATAAGAAGCGTGATGATTGGGTTCTTCAAGGCCGGCAATGCATCAGCAATCATTGTATGCTTCATAATCATTAACGCCCGGTCCTCCGCATCCAGCCGCTTCCGGCCACCTTCTTCAGGTCGTTGATCCATCAGCGGTGGAGCATACAACACTGCGCGTGCTAATAGATTGATGATGATTAATTTTATCTCAGTCGAAGAGGTCCAGTATTAAATAAACTTAGTACTTAATATCGTTGTGATTCTTTTTTATAAGTACCTATCGTAAGAAAAAAAAGCCCAGAAAGTTGGCATAGGTTTTTTTCGTATTTTTCATATTTGATACAAAAATATATACAAAACTTGTACAAAAAGGAAAGCTTATCTCTTGGAGAGATTTCTCCTAAGCAATGTAATAGAAAACTTCGTGCTATAGCAGGCCAGTGTCTCTCAATATAAATTTTTCCTGATATTTACATAACTTCCCCATGATCACCATCCTTTACATACATATATTTAAAAGTTCTGAGGTTCCGTGTTTTTTGTTTAGTGTTTTTCAGTTAGTTATTGGTTGGAATTTGTTGGAAATAAATACATGTAAACAAAAAGGGTATCCTTTGACGAAACCCTTAAAAGGATACAAGTACCAACTGCTACGAAAACTGATGCTACGACTAGCGTAGCACCCAAATTCATAGCTACGAGACGATCATCTATATGTTCTCAGGCTATGTTTCTAAACCACTTTTTATATACATATTTTTGTATTTTTATCACTTTCATTTGTAATCTGTCAGAAACTCGACAACGTCAGAAGGTTAAGCAATATACCAATTGCTGTAAACAAAACCACGGGCTATTGCTAGCGTCTTAAAGACAACAGCTCAGCCCTCTGCCGACAAACATTAGAACTACAACGTTTAAGGCCGAATTACACTTTCTAAAAACCTTCAATTGAACGTACTCAACTATTATCACACGTTCACTATTGTAGTTCTTGTTTACATATAGATCTTTGTAGATGGCGCTTTGTTTACTAACCTGATATTGGAAGTATGAACCCACTACCCTTGCCATTCAAGGCTTACATATGAATCACTACACAATCAATGCGGATA
Organism: Esperia sulphurella; assembly: GCA_947086405.1. Lineage (NCBI taxonomy): Eukaryota > Metazoa > Arthropoda > Insecta > Lepidoptera > Oecophoridae > Esperia > Esperia sulphurella. The sequence continues at coordinate 15,062,441 of OX352266.1, forward strand.
ATTTTGAAAATAACCATAGGGAACGTAACCATACTGCGTGACCCATTCTGGCAACTTGTGACCACTTACAACCCCACGTGACCACCAGTAGTATATGTTAAGACTCCCCCTCCTCCCTCCTGTTTTCATGTAGTAGGTATTTTACGTTCATATGTTTGTTTGCACTAGGCTAAGTTAGCTCGAAAAAGCGCTAGATTCCTCTAGACGTTAAAAAATTAAATCGCTGATATTCCGTAGTTATTAAAATGGACTTTCTATAAATAGATTAGATTAGATTAGATTTATTTATTTCACTTTTACATCTTAAAAATTCAATTTTACATGTAATTCTAATATGGTAAAAGGGATCGTCAAAATAAAATAATGTATAAATTACAATGTCAACAATTCAAATAATGTCATAGTATATAACAACATACTATCTATGTCAGTATATAATATTAAAATAAAAATTTAAAAATACACTTGGTATTAAATTATCACAAATTAAATTAAACGTCAGAGATGAAACACAAATTTAATTTTTTACAAAATTTATTTATGGAATAATATTTATTTTCCAACATAGGGTTTTTCAGTCACCGACTAAATATAACATTAAATATCAGGCCCAAAGGGACCCTTCAGACCCTTAGAGAAACTCCGAGCATTGCTCTTTCCATAGCCAGCTGACCGACCTTTAGTTTTCGGAATACGACCACTTTTAGTGTCCACGTATCGGCCGGCTGTAGGTCATTTTTGGTAGGACACACTGGTTGAAGACTTAAGTCCACAGGCACGATGGTATATTTTAACATACTCGGAGGTTAATTTTTAACCTAACGATAGCTACTGTGGTAACGGCTAGCGTTTTAAAAAAAAAAACATTACCCATATCTTGTTCTTCAGACTTCTGTTACCCAACTTGCCCTAAAACGGATAATGTTTCAACATTTCAGTTCATATGCAGCCGTTAGAAATATACCAAGTGCATTTCGTAACGAGAAAAGGCGAATTAAATACTTTTCCCAACAATTTGCAGGTGTATACTGGCGTGCAAATTAATAAAATTAAAATATATAAAGGACTCGATTCTGAAGGAACAATGTTAAAATTTGACAGCACTAAAACTGTTACTATCCTTGTCATTCAGTATTATGAAGATAAAAACGAAACCAATTTTAGGGCTGTCAAATTTTAAATGTGTGCCTTCAGAATCGATCCCTATATTTAATTAAAATTTAATTTATTTGAAAATCCTACTGCGTATAATTTTGATTTTTAAAGTTAGATAAAAAAAAATTGCAGGTTATTGCTTTGCAATCAAAGAAATAAATCGAACTATCGACCACGAATAATCCTTTTACTTAACAATATATACATTTACTTTATTCTTTATTTTTAAGGATAACATTAAATAATAGAGAGTTATTTATAAAATTTGCTTAATACTATTCTCTATAATCACTTTTAAAAGAATTAACGAGTGAGAAAAATATGAAAACAGCAATAGATTAAAGGGCCTAAGATGTGGAAAGTGATGCTTTAATTTTTTTGTTACAAATACTATAACGATTAACTTTGTTAATGACAACCTGCTATATTCTCTTCTGATTAGAACATCTCGTAAACAAATAGTCAAAATAGATTAGTCATCTGAGTATTAAAATAAAGATTCGTAAAATGGCCATATAGTTAAACGTCTTAATAGCAAAATGTGAGATTCGAAGAATTGCCTACAATTTTTCTACACAAAATACTAATGTTTTTTTTAAATTTTATTCTCAGATTTAACTCTTCTCAATTCTCATACAATTTTGTCAATACCTGAACTCCCTAAATATTTTTTATTCCATTATGTGCAACTGTTTTTGTCCGCAAGTGTACACGAAAACAGTAATTCGCGTGTGAGAGGCTGCATGCAACAATAGGACAATGCAGGCTTTGTTTTGATGTAGTAATAGGTTTAGTAGGTACACGTAAGTAAGGTGACGGACAGACATACATGTGCGATATGCACTCATAGGAGTCTATTGTTATGGTTGATAACCTGAGATATATTCCCGTGACCCTTTTGTGGTGTATATTGTAATGTCACACATTTGGGGGGGGGGGGGGGAGTTTAACGAAGAACTAAGCCATAGGCCATTGACCTACTATTTTCCCCCCTATGTATCTTAGTGGTGCAAGAACATAGTGCGCTGGTATCCGTGGTAGCTCAAGCCTGTGTTACAGACTCCAGCGCCCTCCTCCGGATACTAGGTCGATGGGAGTAGTTTTAGGCAGAATTTGACGCCAAAAAGAGAATAATGTATTCCAATTTTGAAAATAAATATTTTGATTTTGATTTTGATGCACTAAGCTTGATAACAACATAATTATTAACTAACTAGCTGTGCCCGCAGCTCCGCTCGTGTGGACTATAGGTTCCGCTCCCATTCCAACTTTCGCTCCCTATCCCACTACCACTTCCACTCAGACTATCAGTCTTACTCTCAATCCCGCTCCCGCTCCCGGCCCCACTCCCTTTTTCCCACGCCCACGCCCACTCACTCCATGTTTCTGTGAAAAGTCCATCAAAATCCGTTCAGTAGTATTTAAGTGATGCGTGCACAAACTCACAGACAAACAGACAAAAATTTCAAAAATTATCGAAATGTGTTCTGTTGATTATCCTTAGATCCCCCAATTTTTTTTTGCAAATATCTTAAATGTACAGACACGCGAAGTTTACGATTTTATTTATTAGATTTAATATTAAAGCTATGTACGTATAGTGTGTGTGTATGTACTATTTAAACTAGACAATGAATTCAGAACCAAATATGCAGTAGGAAAAGTTCTAGATGTGTAAATATAAAAGTAATTTCTAACTTCTTAGGTCATACTTTAGCATTTTGATGGTGTCTCAAGCGTGGCAGTGATCCCTCGACTAGGGTTGCCATCACTAAAATCTGCCAACCAGGACAAGAAACATAAAAACGGTAGCAGCCCTACTATAATTTACGCACACACACAAACGTGTACAGACAGGGGGTTGCTCCTGTAGTTCGCTTGTATGGAGTTCCGGGGGTGTGGGGTAATTTGATGCAAACTACACAAGCATAGTGTGGTTCAACCCTAACCATAATGCATGTATCTTAAGATTAAAGCCTTGGCCTTGGCCTCCGGACTAGTTTGCTCGAATGATTGTTTTTGGCTTAGCCGTTGGGTTTCTTTCTCTTAACTGGGTCAAGTACCATTCCCACATTAGGCTATACAGATTATTTTAAATAAATGCTAAGGTCTGCCTAAAATTGATCTGCTCGTTGACTATGTTGTTGGACTCGAGCGCCAGACCGTGGATTCGATTCCCACAGGGACATAGACATACTTTATTGATAACTTCCGTTACAGGTCAAATACAATATTTACACAAGTTAAATAAAATCAAATTATAGACAGGCAAATTAAACATCAATAACTAACATAAATATAAAAATGTCAAATAAAATTCTTAAAATTAAATAAATCAAGTTAATGCGTTCTGAAAGAACTCTTCAAAGCAATAAAATGCCAAACCACGTTGTATAATTTGTACAAGTTTTTTTTTATCTGGGTTTACTTACCAGATATGACCGACAAAAAGTTAAACAAGCCAGATTATTATAAATACTATAAATATATATTATAAATATATATACTACATATAATAAAAAGTACTGCCAGCCGCCTTACGCAGATCGTCGCTCCATCTAGCCAGGGGGCGGTCACACATACGGCTACCCAGTCAAGGTCTCCACTCGAGTTCTCGTTTCATCATCAGGTTATTTTTGTCTCCACTGCAGGAGCACAACCCTCTCTCATCTGCCGAAGACAGACGGAGGATTTGGCCTACACTCCCCGCGCTGGCCAGACGGGTTGGGGAGGCCTGATTGATGTTTTATAATGCATTCCCTCAGTCGCCTTGTACGACATCCACGGGAAGAGTTGGAGTGGTCCTATTCTACTCTACCGGAAACCACGCGGCAGTTCTCGTTTACCCCAGCGGTAATCGGTTCTCCGACAGATGTGGATCGGTTTCAGTGACGTACCTTGGGAGAGGCCTATGTCCAACAGTGGGCTCTTTCAGGCTAATGATGATAAAATGTACTATTAATTTAACGACAAAGTTATCCTCGTATTTATTTGTAATACAATTACAGTGCCATTACAGGTAACCTAATTTGACACTGTAAGCAACCACTTTTAAATATCTAGATTTTATATCTAGGTAAGTACTTAGTATTTATGCAAATTATATAGGTATTTGTCTGTATTGATGTTGCTTCAGCTTCCCACAAGCATTTTAATATTGTATACAAATATATATGCGTTCCTAGAAGTTTGTTGGGGCGTTTGTTCTTCACAGCAATAACACTTATGAATAAAAAGTCGATACTAACAATTAATTGTATGAAATGTACTAAGTGTACTCATGTGCAAGAACTAAACAGTTAAAGAAGTTACATAAAATGAAAGGGACACATACCGTCGATAGGCGTCATACAGGTGGCTCCTACCGCGACAGTACATCTATGGACGTCAACGATCTCTATGTACTACTAGATGGAGCGTTCCAAACAATCGTCTGTTCCACGCAAGCAGCCACAACTCTTTCACATTCACAATGAAACTTGTGCAGTTACTACGCAGAACATTTAATTATTACTAAATATTGACGCTACGGTTAAATAATGTCAATATTTAGTAAGTAATTAAATGTTCTGAGTAGTAACTGCACAAGTTTCATTGTGAATGTGAAAGAGTTGTGGCTACTTGCGTGGAACAGAGCGATTGTTTGGAACGCTTCATCTAGTAGTACATAGAGATCGTTGATGGACGTCGTCTTTCATATTGTTTCGTCGACTAATGCCGCATCGCAAACTCCCGTCACATGGACTGTGTGATTTTTAACTGCTTAGTTTTTTTAATGGTTCATTCATTCATCATCCGATTATTTTTGTCTCCACTGCAGGAGCACAACCCTCTCTCATCTGCCGGAGACTGACGGAGGATTTGGCCTACACTCCCCGCGCTGGCCAGACGGGTTGGGGAGGCCTGGTTGATGTTTTATAATGTATTCCCTTAGTCGCCTTGTACGACATCCACGGGAAGAGTTGGAGTGGTCCTATTCTACTCTACCGGAAACCACACGGCAATTTAATGGTTATTTGTTTAATTTATTTTTAATGGTTATCATGTCAGCCTTTAGACGTCCACTGCTGGACATAGGCCTTCCCCAATGAACGCCACCACACCCGGTCCTCCGCCCTCCGCATCCAGCCGCTTCCGGCCACCTTCTTTAGGTCGTCGGTCCATCTGGCGGCGGGGCGTCCCACCCTGCGCGTGCCAATCCGTGGTCTCCACTCCAGAACTCGTCTGCTCCAACGGCCGTCGGTTCTACGACAGATGTGGCCCGCCCACTGCCACTTCAGCCTGCTAATCCTTTCGGCTATGTCGGTCACTTTCATTTTAATGGTTAAATCTAACTAAATTAAGGATACCTAATAAAAGTACAGACGAGCTACTCTAATAGAGTAACCTTAACCGAGAAGGGTTTCGTAAATGAGTTAAAACTACGCGTTAATTCGTGCAATAAGCAAACAGAGTATGTACCGTATAACATTACAGTAAAGACTAAAATAGTTGAGCGAGTTCCGCAACCGACTGTACGAACACGCCGTCGAGTAACTGCAATAACTATTGACTTAGAAATTTTGCACTTGTTTAATTAAGTTAGCGTCGTATACCATGCTTTTAGGGTTCCTTGAAATGAAAAAGCGTTTCGAATACGCTCTGTCCGGGCCTACTATGTACTTACCCGGTTTTTTTTGTTTTGCGAGATAGGTGTAAACTTTTAACCGAACGGCGCTTCTTTTCCACTGTCGACAGTAGTTTTCATACAATAAGTAATACAACACAATACACTTTGTTACACAAACAAATACATTTACACGTTATAAAAGTTACAAATAGTACAATTTAGGCGGTCTTATCGCTTTAAGCGATTTCTTCCAGACAACCTTTGGGTAAATATTATGACAGAGAAGCTGTCACTGCTGGACACAGACCTGTCAGTATTCACTGCTGGACACAAAATATATCTTCTCAACCAGAAAAAAAAAAACAATTATTGGAACCCACTCTATATTTACGTTGTTTACTTGACTGATGTTTTACCTTTAAGTTACAATAGAAGGCCTTGACCTCTTTTTGAACTCCTCATGGAAAACCCCATGTCGATGCTCTGAGACAGAATTTCAGAATAACTACGGATCACTAATCAGGATTCCTAACCGGTTTTGAAATAGCAGTTAATAATATGCATATAACCGATATTAATTGATTTACCGGTAAACAGTAATTTGATTAAAATCACCTGAAATATGTAGTGTCAAAGTTATTTAAGTAGCCTAATTTAAATTACTTCTGTGTTCTTTATTAAATTAATTAAGAAAAACCATATTATTGATATTTATATGACACATACTCCGTCTGTCTCCGGCAGATGAGAGAGGGTTGTGCTCCTGCAGTGGAGACAAAAATAACCTGATGATGATGATGATTTGACCGGCATTAATTAATTTACCGCTAAACACTAATTTTATTAAAATCACCTGAAATAAGTAGTGTCAAACGTATTTAAGTAACCTAATTTAAATTACTTCTGTGTTCTTTATTAAATTAATTAAGCAAAACCATATTATTGATATTTATTTGACACATACTCCGTCTGTCTCCGGCAGATGAGAGAGGGTTGTGCTCCTGCAGTGGAGACAAAAATAACCTGATGATGATGATGATTTGACATACTGATTTTGTTGTGCGTCACGTGCTATTAATTTAACTGGTTTAGTTATTCGTACTGTATCTGATGAGGTAAACTATTATTTCTTATCATATAAACAAAGAGGTTCTCTGCCGTGTGGTTTCCGGTAGAGTAGGATATGACCACTCCAACTCTTCCCATGGATGTCGTACAAGGCGACTAAGGGAATACATTATAAAACATCAATCAGGCCTCCCCAACCCGTCTGGCCAGCGCGGGGAGTGTAGGCCAAATCCTCCGTCTGTCTCCGGCAGATGAGAGAGGGTTGTGCTCCTGCAGTGGAGACAAAAATAACCTGATGATGATGATGATGATGATGAAATAAAGAGGCTGACAGAAAATATCCCACAAGGTCGACGTATCACCAGGCTTGCCTGGCCCCCTAAGGGCATAAGCCTTTTATTATTTTGACATAGGTCAAGTCTAGGTCTAGGCTATCAGTGGTAGTATTTATAGATTTATCATCATTATCAGCCTCTCTAATAGAATGCCACATTTGGTGGGCTGTCCAGGAGGATTTGCCATAATCACCTCGCTTGGCAGGCGGATTGGTGAACGCAGTAACGATCTTAATATACAAACGAGAACGTGGCTGCCCGTCCCTGGTACAATCGCCATGAAGACGTATATAGACGATTATTAGACTGACAAAGATACCTGGTATTATTAACTTTGCCCTGCGACTTTGCTCTCGTTTAAAGTTTACTATGTCAGTTTTTTACATTCCTGCAAGAAACACCATTTGAGGAACCTCAATGAACCATGTTATGGTTTCAAACCCAACAGCAACAACATAAAAAGATTCAATCAACGATCCCTATGTACTACTGGATGGATCGTTCCAAACAATCGCTCTGTTCCACGCAACTGCGGCTGCGGGAGCCACAACTCGGTTACATTCACAATGAAACTTGTTCAGTTACTACGCAGAACATTTGATTATTACAAAATATTGACGCTACCGGTAAATATATGCAATATTTAGTAAATAATTAAATATTTTGCGTAGTTACTACACAAGTTTCAAAGTGAATTTGAATGAGTTGCGGCTCCCGGAGCCGCAGTTACGTGTAACAGAGCGATTGTTTGGAACGATCCATCTAGTAGTACATAAAAATCGTTGGATTCAATAGTCAGTTTCAGCTACTAAACACAAGTCCACATCTATATCCTTGAGAGTGTAAAGTCCAAGTCTATTTTACTATTGCGTTTTAGAAGCCTGATCCCTTCACCGGATACTTTTAATAGAACTAAACTTAATATCCTGAATGTATAATTAACTTGACAAACTATATCCACTCCGATTGGCATAGAGTTAGCCAAGAGATAAATAGTTCAGTTATAACTAGAAGTATATGTATCTATGAGTAAATGTGTTGACCGGGTGTGGTGGCGCTCATTGGGGATGGCCTATGTCCAGCAGTGGACGTATAATGGCTGATATGATACGAGTAGAAATGACTTGTAAGTTAGACCTAAATACGTATATCATTTAATTCATAGATGCATTAATTTCCATTATACTACGAGCAGTCCTTTGTATTAGTTATAAGTAGTCGTCTTTAAATTTCACTTATAATCTAAATTTTCAAATTAAGTCAAATTCTAAATCCTTTATTTCACATGAGGTGCTATGGAAGTTTGTGTGTGTATCTGTTTGTATCGTGACTCTGCAACTCATAAACTGTGGTGTTTCGATTTTCTTTTTTGTCTGTAACATAGATCGTATTTTGTTTAGAAGCCTATTCTTGAATTGTTTCTGAACAATGTAGTGGTCTTTTTTTACCATCCTGTTCTGCTGTATCAAGTTGTACTTAATTTTGTAATTCTATTAACGTCTTTGACTAATATAGTTTATATTTCTATCCCTGTTAGTTAGTATTTGTTTACGAAAACTCTAGTAATGATATCATTTCTTTTCAATGTCACTAAATTGCTTACGTTTGCGCAAAATTAAATAATTGTATTATAATACAAATGATTGTAGCTGCGACAAGCCGCGAAGGTCGGCCATTGTCACTGTTTGGTCATACCACTTCTGTCTTTACCCGTTTCTTGACCTTTCCAACAACCATTTCCTAGAACAATCAAAAATAAAACAGCGGAAGACTTTTATTGTATTTTTTTTTTATCTTTATTTTTTTATTTTTCTTATTTTTACAATCGACCTTAAAGCTAAAATGGTAACTTTAAATCACTATACACATACATGACATGAGAATGTATAAATGTACAAAAAATATATGGAATTTGTTTGCTGGCGTCCCGACCGTGTCTTGAACTAGTATAAATAAAGTTGGTGATTGGATGAACTAGTCTAACATAACCTAGTGGTTGTAATAGGAGCCCCCAAAACTGCTGTAAGGACCGTATGAGTGATCGTTGTATGAGTGATCGCTGTATGAGTGCTCATTGACAAGGACTGGTACTTTAACTGCGACTGGAACTGGTTTCTCGACATGAACTGGGTAGGGTCTGTCGACATGGACTGGGTAGGGCCTGTCGACCGGCACCTTTACTGGGTAAGCGACGGGCTTCTCGACCGCGTATGGGACATGCTTGTACACGGGGTAGGGCTCTGGCACGGGCACTTTCACGGCCACTGGGTAGGGCTTCTCGACATGGACGGGGTAGGGCCTGTCGACTGGTACGTGGACGGGCACAGGCACGTGTTTCTCGACTTGTACTGGGTAGGGTACGGGCTTCTCAACGGGGTAGGGGGCAGGTACATGAACGGGGTAAGGTCTGTCAACGGGCACCTTGACGGGGACACCGACGTGCTTCACCACGGGGTAGGGTTGGGGTACGGGCACCTTAACTTCAACAGGATATGGCACATGTTTCTCCACGGGGTAGGGCTGAGGTACTGGTACCTTCACGGGGTATGGGATGTGTTTCTCAACAGGGTAGGGTTGAGGGACGAGCACCTTGACGGGGTAAGGCCTGTCGACGGGAACATGGACGGGGTAAGGCACTCTCTTCTCAACAGGGTAAGGAGCGGGGACATGGACTGGGACCTTGACGTACTCCTTCACGTGAACGGGCACGTGTTTGATGACCTCATAGGGTTGCGGTACGGGCACCTTGACGGGGTACGGCACGTGTCTCTCGACGGGGTATGGCACGGGTCTGTCCACCGGGTAGGCGACTGGAACACCCTTCAACAGGGTGACGGTCCTGGTGACATCAGTGTGTCCGCCAAGAGGGAAGCCATAGCCCTGGTGAGCGAAGCCACCGTCTTCGATGACGTTGTAAGCTCCACCTAGGGAGTGGCCGTTGCCGATGTATCCGACGTCTAGGCCGCTGATGCCGTATCCGTAACCGAGGTTCAGGAGACCACGTTTGTCCAACTTCTTCTCCAGAGGCTCAGCCTTCTTTTCTGTAGTCTTCTTCTCGCTGGCAGCGGCTGCTGCTACCAGCAGGAAAACTAGACAGAGCTGTAATGAAGAAAACATCCGATTAGTCATGCGGAGAATGTGCTTATTGGATCCTTCACTATTCTATTGCGTGGTTTAATATTTACAGAAGCTAAATTACCGAAACTTACGTCTTATACTTTAATACTTCCTAGTATTGTACATACACAGTTGTAAACTACATATTATCGTTTAGTTTCTTCGGTACATTAACTCTGCTATTATCATAAGTGCTTAAGAATTCAAATTATAGCTGGTGTTGTTTTGTTTACTTTACTTCTTTTCTTGGGTTTTCTAGCATTTCAGCAGTCCTTGACGTAGCGTTCCACGTTAACTCGAGCGAGTTAAAATACCGATTAATGAAATCTTAGAAACACCGAAAGCTGATAACCACCTGATTGTGGAATGTAACTAGCTAGGTGCAAATATGCGTGACTATGTCATCAATGTATGATGTTAGGTTATGACGTCACGATGATTAAACTGTCGGTCACAGTTCGGTGAACTTTCTTTGCAATGGCAGGTAGGTGTAACGAGTAGTCAAGTGTAATCCTCAATACGTAATGTTACTATGCGAAAAATTATAAATATTTCCCGTTAAATACAAGAGTAGTAATTCTAGATTTAATTGAAGCAGAACCGACTATTGCCAAACATAACTGTATGAGGTTAGAGGCGGGGAGGATTGGGGAAGGAGGGTATTTGGGGATATTCGAACTATTTTAAGAACAAATTGATTCAGTAAACACTTAATTTGCTGTCTACGTATTTAAATAAAGTGGATTTGAAATGTATTTATATTCAAACTGTATTATTTTATTTTTAGTAATACATACGTATAAGTCAGGATAGAAAAAGCGAACAGCGCCAGGTCAAGATACTCAAACTAAAATTCAAACATTTGAAAGTCAATGTATCTATTGGAAATCTGTAACTGAGCCGGTAAAGTAATACCACTTCAGTAGAGATATCATCTGATGCGGGGAAAGCCAGCGCCAAGAAACCTTAGGTACAAGTAAAGCCACAAGCATTAAAAACTGATGACAGTTCATCAATTGGTTGCGCCAGCGTACACTGGTATCGCAACTGCCCCATGGGGAAACTGGTGTCGTCAGACATATGAAAATTATTGCAGATAGCAAAGACCTCGACGGACGAGTCATCGGTCGCGCACAGGGGCAATAGTGAGGCAATAATTTACACATACGTTTCTAATACTACCCCTTTTTTACCCGACCCCCTCTTTTGACTTACTATTTGAACTAGATAATAAATTCTGAACAAAAGCTTCCTTAGTAATTATCGAAAGGTATGCATCTTTATTACGTCTCTCTGTCTGTCTGTCCGTTAGTGTGGTTATGACTCGAGAACCGCTTATCCGATTTACGTGTTCTTTTTTAATTCATGGATATGTACTCTGGTCAAGTTTTAGTATATATTTTGTTACGTTAGATAACGTAATAATGAGTAAGGAGTCACCTAATTCTGTTGGATCTACTGCAGATTAGAAATCTAGTTACTTATAGTAGAACATCATTTATTTCAATTTATAACAAATATCAAGGGATATTTAACTACTCTTTTGAAAGAATGAATGTTTGATACTAAATTACGCTATGGCAGTCAAAAACCTAATTTTAATTAAATACTTTTTCCTGGTATAATAATAATGACCAGGGGAAAATTTTAAAACTGTCAGTAGCTTAACATGGTAATAGATAGTGTTTTATCGTTTAAAAACCTGTTAATTGCTTGTATTGATATTAAAAGGTGTTCGACTAAAGATACAGAATTCATAACATTCGCTAACTGAAATATCTTGACCTAGTCCTCTGAGTTATTCGATGCAGATGATTTTTCTCACAATACAATAAGACAAGTAGAACAGTCAACTTCGACACATATAATGTCAAAATAAATCAATAACCAATTGCATATTGACTCAAACGTTATGCAAATGTGTGAAAATTGACAATATCTCGTGAAGAGGCCTAGTTTCGTTTATTAGCTTACAACTTGCGAAAAAGGTAATTACATATCATTAATATGGATAAATTTAAATGAAATTGAAATCAAAATCAAAATATTTTCAAAATTGGAATACATTATTCTCTTTTTGACGTCAAATTCTGCCTAAAACTACTCCACTTCCACCTGTATAACCGAAGGGAAGAAGTGGCAACAAACCCAACGGCACAAGGCCCTACCGGAAAATGCAAAGGTTCAAATTAATCACCTTTATTTATACAAGGTTCAAGTCCCTCAGCGAGAGGGCTATGCTCGGGGTTTGTTTGTAGGATATGATTCGTAATGAAGAACGAAGAACATAGCCAAAAGAATTAGCAAGCTAGAGTGGAGACCGCGTATCGGCACGCGCAGGATGGGACGCCCCGCCGCCAGGTGGCCCGACGACCTGAAGACTGTGGCTGGATGCGGAGGGCGGAGGACCGGGTGTGGTGGCGTTCATTGGGGAAGGCTTATGTCTAGCAGTGGACGTCTATGGGCTGATATATGATGACTAACAGGTTCCATTACAAAATCAGTATTCTTATCAATACTATATACTACCGTTGATGCAAGTATAATAAACTAGCGCTACCTATTCCGATCTCTTGTTATGATGCTTGTATATTGAAAGTGAAGTCGTTACGTCATGTGAGATGAGGCGCATGACCTTGGATATGCTGCATTAATTTCTAAACTGGCTTGTCTATGGTCAAGAACGTGGTTAAAAGTGGGTTAAAAACATAAATTTCATATCAAACGCGTAGTTGAATATGACGTACTGTGTATATATATTATATATTACGAAAGAGTTTTTTTTAAAGGTTTTTCTCTATAGCTTTTTCCTGTTGCTTAGTTGACGCGTTATTTACTATATTTTATTCCAAATTAATAGTGATATGAAAACAAACGCATTTACGTCTCGAAAATAAAATAAATAATAGATAGTGTTCCGAAGTGGACCGCAAAGTTTACACGGTAATACAAACCTGTAACATGTACGTGAAAGATGTACATGTACTGTCTGTACTGTCTGTTTTTTTTTTTTTTTTTCAGACATTCACACCAATTATCCAGTCCCAAACTAGGCAGAGCCTGTGGTATGGTTACTAGATAACGGATAGACATACTTAAATAAATATATAAACATCCAAGACTTGGGTACAAACATTCATATTCATCATACGAACATTTGCCCCGAGCGGGATTCGAACCCGCAACCTCCATGTCTGTATTTCCATAAGTTACTTAACTCACAAGGGTGACTACTCTGTTGCAAAACCTATAATTTATTACTGTCCTGCTACCTGGCTCACCTTAGTAGGCTGGTGATTAGAGCTAAACCAGTCCAGTCTAGGAATGTTCCTAGATAGGAGTTAGTGTGAAAAACCTACAGTTTTCTGCTTAGATGCGACGCTGTCGGTTTAAATGCGGTTAGTAATGTTGTTTCATTAGCATGGGTGTGAATTTTTATGTAGTTAGAGTAATTATATATTTTAAAGGAAGAAATTTTAACAAATTGTTGGCTTCCTCGATATTATATGTATATTTAATTGGATTGGTTGTGATTTAGCAAGCAGTTGGAACAACTTTATTTGTAACTACAATTTGTAGTGTAATGACCGAACATATGGCAATTGAAACAAAGGAAGCAATGATTTACTTTTTCTCCTGTATTTAGTATAGATAAGGATAATAATTTTAGATAAGGACAAATTCCTAAATATTGTCATCCAGACCGAAACCAAATTGCTATAATCAACTAATTTTTTGGTTAAGTGTTAAGAAAAGTAAAATTAATTAAACAAGCAATAAATAAGGATCAATACTTTAAGGGTTTATAGTCTACCACAATCAGTAGGACCTAAATTATACATATAAATATAATGTTGCAGTTAAGTAAGTAGCTGCGACTGTCTCAGTCGCAGCTGTTGCAACAGCCTCTAGAAGTAACGCGATCCCACGAGGCGACCCGATCTCTGGCCCGGCCTCGTTCTTTGCACACTGATTAGCATCGTTACACTGTCAAACAATGTGAATTCACTCGGCTCGTTTACGTTATTTGCTTGCGTTTGTGTTGAAAATGTTTGTTGTATTACCGTTTATTGGAGTTGTTTTTTGTTGTTGGAATGTTGGGAGTTATTGAAATGAGTTAGTGGGCGGTTGTGAGTGCGAATCTATGTCCAGCTGTGGATTAGTACAGGCTGATGATGATGATTTTGATTCTTGTTTGAATGATTAGACAGTACATAATATATGGATTATTATGACGATTCTCGGAACAAACAAATGCTAATATGTAGTAAATATTATATAATAAAAGGTACTACCTAAAATGACATGGAAAGTAATATACTGATGTCACCGTCATACTCATGTTTGTCGCTTGAATTCATAAACATGTTCTTTTCACTCAGTTTTATAGCAAGCGTTACGTTTTCACTGCTATCCGTGATTTAAATTTAGAGTTTAGAATATATTGTAGCCTTGCTGTGAGTCATGACGGAATTGTGATTTAATCAGGCAGTTACATACCATGAGGTGTTCGGAATATCTTTTTAATTCTTGTCTTTAAGTTAGGCTGGGTTTTGATAATAAGTAAGTGTAGATATAGTAGTAGTATAATTTAGATAAGAATAACCTACAGTCAATTTTTAAGTTGAAATCTGATGTCATTTATCCATTTGTTTTGTTAACCGACTTCAAAAAAGGAGGAGGTTCTCAATTCGACGTAGTTTTTTTTTTGGATGGTTCTGCAAACGGGCAATAAATCCACTAGTGCGTTGCCATCCCTGAAGATGGTATCATTTCTCAAACATATTATTTTGATATTTTAATGATTTCATACTGACGTTTTCATAAATATCCATTTAAGTGTGCAATTTAACCTTAATTTAAGTCTATTTATATAAATAAGTTGCTTAATTTTTTATATCAAGGTTCTAGAATACTAACTCAAGCCGGTGACTTTGTCTGCCTATTCTAGATCTCTGAATAGTGGTTAGCCACTTTATTCATTTTTACCGATTTACAGTTAGATACGTCTCTCATTATCAACCGAAATACGTCCACTGCTGAACATAAGCCTCCCCAATAAAATGCCACTTGTGGTGGGCTGTCCATTGGGGGATTTACCATAATCACATAATAGGGATTGGTGATCGCAGTAATGATATTAATATAACAGAAGAATGCTGCTACCCGTCCCTGGTGTAACCCCTTAGTCGCCTTGACGACACCCACTGGAAGATTGGGCTGGCCCTATTCGAAGTCCCCTATCTCCTACTCTGCTACTAAGTCATGATATTTACTATTGATTTGGTCTAAACAAGTCATGTAGCCTTGTTTCTCTTATCATATTTGATACAGACATTATACTAAAATTGTAAATCCTTTAAAATGACTATTTGAATTTCATATAACTTGCTTAAATATATTTTTATTTATATATCAATACAAAACGACCTCCGTAGCGGAACGGGGTTGCTCTCGGACTGCCACGCCGGAGGTTACGGGTTCGAATCCCGCTAGGGGCAAATGTTCGTATGATGAATATGAATGTTTGTACCCAAGTCTTGGATGTTTATATATTATTTAAATATGTGTATCCGTTATCTAGTAACCAAAGCACAGGCTCTGCTTAGTTTGGGACTGGATAATTGGTGTGAATGTCTGAGATATTTATATTTATATTTAAAAAAGCGTAAACGCTGTAAGTCACTGCTATTTATATAAATTTTTTGTTATTAAAATGAATCAGATTTTGTTTCTAATTCCATATTTGGAATAACAAAAATTGTACACTGTTATGGATTACAGTGTTTCCGCTTTTATGCGTCGATATTATGCAAAGATTCATGTACAATTGTAATGTAGTCGGGAGGATGTTCGCTAATAAATTGTAATATGACACATTATACAATCAACAGGCTCCCAACTGATTCAACTTTGCCCTGCAGCATGCAACCTTTCCTGAACTCTCTTCCTGGCTCTAAAACCCGTTACGGTACATAGTCTAGTGTTAAAACAAAGAGAGACCAAAACTACAAAATACCTATATAATCTATACTTATATAATATTATAAAGAGGTAAAGTTTGTGAGGTTGTAGGGGGTAATATCTAGATCTACTGAACCGATTTTGAAAATTCTTTTACCAATAGAAAGCCACTTTGTTTGTGAGTCTCATAGGCTATATATTATTAACCCGAAGAATGAAAAGACTTTTTCGTGGTAGTTGGAAAATCTTTACCGCCCAACGCAGTAGGCACGGGTCAGCTAGAATAATATATGCTAACTTTTAAAACTTGAAACTTTGTTAGACGTTCCTCAAACGACCACAAATAAAGGGTTGAAATTTCACGAGTGCAACGTAGCCTAATTGTCGGCAGTGTGGTTCCCGGCTTAGAATACGGCCACCCTCAGTCTTCTCGTGGATGTCATCAAAGCGACTAAGGGATAAACAGCTTTTACCTGTGTATTTTAAGATCATTACTGCGATCACCAATCCGCATGCCAAGCGTGATGATTATGCTAAATACACCAATGGACAGCCCACCAAAACTGGTATTCTATTGGGGAGGCTTATGTTCAACAGTGGACGTATTACGGTCGATGATGATCTATATCTTTGAACCTACTTTTAATTCGGTCTGTTGAACTTTAATCCAACTTGACTTTATAATTTACCAGTATTTTCAAATATTAAAATTATATTAATAAATTATTTAATTATTAAAAGGGAATATGTGGTATAGCACGACGTGACATATAATAGATAATTAAATAAATATAATAATTATCTATTATATCTCACGCCGTGCTTTACCACACCGCCATCTTAGGTAGTCTTATCGCTGATAGTAACTTTTTCCAATTAACTATATTAACAGCTTATCTAGCCTATGTACGCCACCTTAACCTATTCTGGATGTAGTTACGTAATTGATTTAGGATGATTAAACCGTTGCTTAGCAACCATTTATTTGATTAACTTAAGATAAATATCGCGTGGTTGTGTTTAAGTGATTTCAAGTTATATAATACATTTGATTGTATTTGATAACTTTTTATCGAAGGAAACTGAATTAGGTTTAATGTTAAGTTAGTTCTGATGGCTGTATAGAATATTTATAAGGATAATAATATAGGTCACTGACTTAAGTTAAAAATATTTGAACGGACTTCGAAGTTAAATTATGTTTTCTAGCTTCTACTATACTACAAACTAATATCAATTCTAATTCGTTAATTTAAATTTCAAAATGTCATATTTCACAATAACAACAAAATCATTGTAAGTCAATTATTATACAACTTTGATAATCCTAAACTAGCTACATAAGTGATTTAAATTCGATGATATCAAAACTTATCACAAACAAATGGAGCACAAAGCGTTGACTTCAAAAAAGTGTGTCACATCCCGTTTTCATATCACTAGATATTGAAAGGCTTAACGAAAATTGATAAATCACTGTTTCTGCTACACTTGCCGCGACACGGGACAAACTACTCAACTTTGTAGTTTTGAAAAGATATCACTTTTTTGAAGTCATCACTTTGCACCACACTTCACTTCACTTTAACACTTGATCACTCACCGATGTTTTCATTATGCCTCTCTCGTGTTGGGTCGGGATAACGACTGGATGCAATGTAGAGTGTGTTGTGTGTTTTTATAGGTGGTTATTTGGTCTGACTTTCGCCATTTGCCCCTCTAGGCGTAGGAATACGTTTCGGTTTTGCTCCGTGCGCGCGAGTCCTTCGTATTCGGCCGGCCGTTGGACGGGAAACAGACGCGCCGCGCGTTTCAAGTTTAACAATCATTTTTCTTCTACTGATTTTTAGATCCTCAAAATCTGCCGGTGTAATGTAAAGAATGTTTTAATTTGACTTTAAATCTACTGGCAATTGTCGATATATAATTTTAAACTCTACAATAGCATGTCTGATTTACTTGTCGTGTCGTGTCAATAAAAACATATCATTAAAAGTCAGTAAGTCAAAAGATCATTACTATGAAATGTCATTAATTAATTAATTTTAAAAAACTCCACTTTTAAAATCCAAAGAAACAAACTAAATACATTATATTATTAAGTAATTCGTGTATGATCTACGTATATATTGCTTGTATCGTTTACGTTTATGTAATATGTCTAATTTAGTGTAATTTAATATACTAGTCTTATCAGTTCCTCTAAGATTGACTGGATCTCTAACTGGAATAAGTTCACTTTTGTGCACAATTTTATTCCTATTTGTTATTATTGTTGTTAATTTTGGTAGAAAAAAGCGTTTACATACAAACATACATACACGCCTAACTATTACAATGGTTATAATGTAATGTTTTCGTTACCATGCATATAATTAACTTGAAATCTAAAGCTTATAAATTACTATTCTACTTACTCGGGTACTATTACACGAATAGCTCTTGTGGTTGTCTCGTGGTTAAGTTATACCAACTTGTTAGTTAAGTTAACCAGTTTGGTTAAAGACGGTTGCCTAATAAGTAATCTTATTGTTTTCTCCTACTTTAATCGTACATTTTATGACTTCTTTTAATAAATAGAAGCAAATTGAAACGGCTGATTATTGTCATTGTTTAAATCAAGTTGCTGTTCAATTCAATTCAATTTCACTGCTGAACATAAGCCATGAAAATATTGTGTGCTGTCCATTTGGGGTATTGGCGATAATCACCATGCTTGGCAGGCGAATTGATGATCGCAGTAATGATTTATACACACAGGAGAACACTAACGACAAGCACGTCAAGTTGGGGGTGACCCTTTTCTAAACCGGGAACCAAACGGCTTGTTTAATGAATTGGCTTAATGACCAAGCCCTAAGCGTGACGCAGTGGCTAGAGTGACCAACGTTTATTATTCAGGAAATATAGTTTTTTCTTCCGTCGCGCCGTTCAAAAATTTCGAGTCCTTGCGAGCTCAGATATTATCGGCTCCCACGCGGAAATAAACTCTAAAATTAATAAGTTTTGCTTGATTTTAACTTATAGATACTATACATTTGTTTTGTAAGTCCAAGTTGTTTTAAATGTCAACACTATTGGGTCGTGGTGTTACCCCTTCCCTATATATCGACGGTTCTCGTTATAAAGGTCGTAAAACCAATAGAAGACTTCAGAATTTGCAAAGAGATTTTTTTTTATTATTTGTTCGTAACTATTTTTGTTTAATAATACAAATAAAAATATATCCAACTGAAAAGGTTGATGAATGTGAGTGAGGCTAGTGAGGTGTGTCAGGATCGCGCAAAGTGGCGATCCATCGTCTCTGCCTACCCCTCTGGGACCAAGGCGTGAGCATTATGTATGTATGTATGTAAAATATATCAAAATACGAGTAGGTACTTCAGATTTTATATGCTTAAACACCATTTAATTTTAAATAAGTTAGAGTTATATTTAGAACTAGCTGTTGCCCGCGACTTCGTCCGCGTGGACAACTTAACATTACACATTCTTATGTATTACGTGTTACTAAATCCTAAAAGAAATCTATTAATCTGGTTATGCATTAAAAATATTAATATACATAAAAAAACATACTATCCAATTGAGAACCTCCTTTTTTGAAGTCGGGTAAAAATTAGCGTTCCGGCGGCGGTTTCGCCCGTTGGACCACAGTTTTTTAGGTTTCCGTAGCCAAATGGCAAAAAACGGAACCCTTATGGATTCGTCATGTCTGTCTGTCTGTCTGTCCGTCCGTATGTCACAGCCACTTTATTCCGAAACTATAAGAACTTACTATTGAAACTTGGTAAGTGGATGTATTCTGTGAACCGCATTAAGATTTTCACACAAAAATAGAAAAAAAAAGTTAAATTTTGGGGGTTCCCCATACTTAGAACTGAAACTCAAATTTTTTTTTATCAAACCCATACGTGTGGATAGGTCTTTAAAAATGATATTGAGGTTTCTAATATAATTTTTTTCTAAACTGAATAGTTTGCGCGAGAGACACTTCCATAGTGGTAAAATGTGTGTCCCCCCCCCCCCCCCCCCCTGTAAGAGAATGATAAAACTAAAAAAAATATATGATGTACATTGCCATGCAAACTTCCACCGAAAATTGGTTTGAAAGAGATCTAGTAAGTAGTTTTTTTTAATACGTCATAAATCGTAAACCACAATACTATTATTAAAACATCGATCAAAGTTACAACGAACTACAATAACTTTTATATTTGTTACTTGCTGCTACGGAACCCTTCATGGGCGAGTCCTACTCGCACTTGGCCGCTTTTTTTTTAAAATAAAGTTGACATTTACATTTATCATGAATTAAAAGATTATCATATAATCAATAAAAAAATTATATTTTAATATTGTGCAAATTGGGTGATATTTCCTTCCCCCCCCCCCTCCAATTTGTCCTTTCCATACCCTTTCTTTCTTTCCTTCTCCATCCCCTTCCCACAACGTTGAAAAGCCTTTCCCCCACCCCTTCCCTCTCCCTACTCCTACCTCTCCCCCTTCCCTTAACCCACCCCTTTCTACACCCTTTATTTACCACTGCCCCCTGATCTTTCCTCTCTTACCCTAATCCCTATATTCTTTTCCATCCGACTTCCTTCCCCTCCTATTCTCTTCCTATGTTGCATATCCAATTAACTGTACAACAAAATGTCTGTCAAACTGCTGGACATGCCTTCCCCAATGAATGCCACAACGCCCTACAGATCCAGCCGCTTCCGGCCACCATCTTCAGGTCGTCCATACACCTGGCGGCAGGGCGTCCCACTCTAGAACCCGTCTGCCCCAACGGCCGTTCGGTACTACGACAGATGTGACCTGCCATTTCAGCTTACTAATTCTTTCGGCTATGTCGGTCACCTTCGTTATTCATAGGATCTCCTCATTACAAATCATATCCCTCATAGAGACCCCGAGCATTGCTCTCTCTATAGCTCGCAGAGCCACTTGAATCTTGTGGATCAGGCCCACCATCAGTGTCCACGTCTCCGCGCTGTAATCATGACAGGCAGGACGCACTGATTAAAGATTTTTGTCTTTAAACATTGTGGAATAGGTGACGTAAAGACTTGACAAAGTTTTCCGAATACTGCCCACCCTAACTGGATTCTTCTGTCAGCTTTTGAAATTGATCCTACCCAACTATATTGTCTGTCCTAGGCAGACGTACTCCTGAACAGCTTCGATATTGACATTGTCGACGATCACCGGTCTAATACAGGGCCACTAATTATCGAATAGCGAACTTTTTGTATCGAGACTTGTGGAAATACCTGAAATACATCAGCTAAAATAAATCTATAAATGAGCTTTAAAACATCTCTGTCACTTTCTGTCAAGTTCTTGCATTGACCAGTAATGTTGAACTACACTTTCATACAAATGATATGAAATGAGAGGTCAACTTGTATATCAGCATCCTGACATTTTATTGAGATATGACTTATACCAGTATGAGGCCCGAACTCAAAGCTATTAAACAGTGAAAACGCCGTCAAATTCTGTTCAGCAGTTTCCAAGATTAGCCCGTACATACATACATACATACAGACAGATAAGAATTTTTTTAATTATATTTTTGGACTCTACTGGTCTTCAGTAACGTCCGGGCAGTGAAATTTTTTTTTTAACTTCAATGTACAGATTCGCTTTTCTTTTGTTTTTTCTACTCTTTTATTATATGTATAGATGTTAACTTGGGTTTTAGCCAAAATTGTTTTAGCGAATTGGCAATATTACAAAATGTAATGTTTCTTAGTCTGTCTATTAGTATGCTTATAACTCAAGAACCATTTAATTACGTGATTTAAAAAACAGTTCAAAGATTACGATAGGATTTCCAACGCAGGTAAAGTCGCGGGTGACAGATAGTTTCCACAATAAGCAGTCTAAATATTTAGGTAAAGTGGATGAGGTTCATTAGATCTTGACCTCTTAATTCTGCTTGACCCTGACGATTTGATAAAAATATAATTTCATTAATTATGGTCTTTATATAATATTTGAATTTTTTAACGTAATTTAAAATTGTAAATTACAAAAACTTTTCTTCACAGTTGCTTGTGCGCGCTTGCTGTGGCAGGACGTATAAAAGTATTTTACATACGCGCACCCGCATTTTTGTAATTGTGATTTGTATAATGGTGTTTTTTACGAACGGATATGGCTAGTGATCACAGTGGTGATATTATGCTGTTGGGGGATGAGGGGGGCACAAGTGAGCGTGTAGTGGAGGGGAGCGGCTCCGGCGTCGAGGGCCCGGGTGGCGGGAGTGGTGACAATGTAAACTCTAAAGTAATAATGTTCAACGATAGTGAGATGGAGGGGACGACCTTGGAGCGGACCCGAGCGGATAAACGAGACCGGAACGTGGACCGAAATGAAGTATGGACAACTGTTGAGCGAAGGAGGAAACTACTGGCGCGAAGTTATAGTGGGAATGATTCAACAAGAGTACCAGAAGAGAAAATTGAGATTTGCATGACATCAAAGGAGAAGTTACCAAAACAAATCGGTATGGCTCGGTTGTTAAATTCGGAGGGTATTCCAGATATTGTTAAGGTGAAATATTTAAACCCGTACAAAGTCCTTATTCAATTTAATAACGAAGAGAGTGCAGAGAAGTTGTTGGTTTGTAAAACTATAATCGAGAAGGGTTATAGATGTCAGAAAACATTCGAAGTTAACATGTCGTATGGAATAGTTCGCGATATTGATTTGGACTTAACGGAGGAAGAAATTATTGAAAATTTCTCTAGTGCAACCCCCATTATCAGCGTCAGAAGGTTAAAGCGACGAGACGGATATTCCAGCGAATGGATAAACAGTGAAGTAGTCCGAGTTTGTTTTAAAGGCTCTTCTCTTCCTACCCACATTTATACATATGACACAAGAGTAGCAGTTGAACCATATGTATTTCCTGTTACTCAATGTTCGAGATGCTGGCGGTTTGGTCATCCATCTAGAACGTGCCCATCAAATAAGATCGTATGTCCTAAGTGCAAAGATAATCACGCTAATTGCGAGTCAACTGTTTTTAAATGTGCCAATTGCTCTGGCAAACATATGGCTTTGGCTAAGACTTGTCCAGTGTATATCAAAGAAAAACGCATACGACAGTTAATGGCAGAGTTCAACTGTTCTTACAGAAGGGCGCTTACTTTGTACGTACCTCCGTCACCCCCAGTACCTAATCATGACCGTCGACGCGACGATACTCCACTGCAGCATACATACATGCCTACGCAGTCTGTCTGTTCGGATCACAGTGGCTACAGTACTTATGCGCAAGTTTTAAAGACCACCGCTGATATACATAAGGTACAAGGTGATTTACAAACATCAAAGATTACACACCGTTTACAGAATAATCAAACTAAGCGTAATAAAAAGAAGGCCTACAAAAAGAAAAATAATGAGAGTAATATGGGTTGTTCATCTGGTACAGAGAGTGATATTGAGCAACAAGATAAGAATTATTCGGACGATATACATGGAAGGCACCAAAACAGAAAAGCGTATCTCAAGGATTTATTTTCAAAATTGAAGGAAGTTATATTTTCTAGAAGAGTAAATCTAATTGATAAATTGAAATCTTGTGCTAAAATTGTTTTTGAGTGGATTTTATCATTTATAGTGAATTATGTTTCAGACTGGCCGATATTTAATTTAATAAATGAACATTATGGGTAGCAACAATAACGTTGTATTGAATTTCATACAATGGAATGCGCGAAGTTTACGCCCGAAATTAACTGAATTTGAAAATACTCTCTTACAAGAAAAAATTCATGTTGCTATTATAAGTGAGACTTGGTTAGGTGTAGAAAGTAATTTAAGGATAAATGGCTACAATATTTACCGGCAGGACAGAGATGACTCGTGGGGGGGCATCGCTGTGTTAACTCATTCGTCTATTAAATCTCGAATATGCAAGATATCATGTGCTAACCCAGGTATTCAATTACTTCATGTGAGACTTTTAAATTGTGAATATGTGGAGAACGTCATAGCTGTTTATTGTCCATCGTCCGTCTCAACATCGCAGAATGATTGGGACTCCATACTTTCGCTATTTCAACAAAAAACTATTATTGGAGGCGACTTCAATGGCCACCATACAACCTGGTCTACTAAAATAGACTCAAGAGGAACACAACTTTTTGATAGCTTTTTGAATTATAATCTAATTACTTTAAATAATGGTTCTTCTACCTATATAAAACTGGTGAACGGTCGATTACATAAGACTGCTCCGGATATCACTGTAGTAACATCAGATATTTCCCTGAAATTTGATTGGAAAGTAACTAACGAAACTTTAGGAAGTGATCATGTTATGATTAAATACAATACTGGTTATGTGGCGACGCCTAACTTTATCAAACGTAGAAACTATAAAAATGCTGATTGGGAAGGTTACATGAATAGTCTTAATAATACATTTTCCAAAATGACTATTTCCCGAGCGCCACAGGTGGCTTATGATCAGTTCTCTCAGGCAATAAATAAGGCTGCTGATGACCATATCCCTGAAATTAAAATTTGCGAGAGTCCACAGCGGCTACAAAAGTTTGTTCCAAAACCATACTGGAACCAAGATCTCTCCAGAGCTGTTGCTGAACGTCGACAAGCCTTAGCTAAGTTTAGACGAAACCCTACGCCTCAGAATTTAACTATCCTGCAGACCAAAGTATCGAATGCTCAAAAAATGATCAGAAACGCTAAAAGTAGGGCTTGGAAGACGTTTTGCGATACTATTGACAACTGAACTTCATCAAGTGAGATGTGGCGACGCATGAGGTGGTTAAAAGGATATAGGCGACCAAGATTTCATATTGACTCCGAAAAAGCAAATAACCTGTTAAATAGTTTAGCTCCAGATTACGTCACACCTAATATGCCAAATTTTGTTTCTGTTAATCATCAATTATCAGCACCGGTCACGATACAGGAGTTAAATGGTGCTGTTAAAGAAAAGGATACGGCGTCAGGAGCTGACGGAATATCATACTCGATGGTCAAACATCTTCCAACTGTCGGTAAGCTCATCTTAATTGATATGTATACAAAGTTTCTTTCTCTAGGTTTCGTGCCTAAGCAATGGAGAGATGTTACAATTGTTCCTATTCCCAAGGCAGGTGCCGATAGCAGTTCCGTATCAGCTGTCAGACCTATCGCGCTGATGTCGTGTCCCTGTAAGATTTTTCATACAATTATCACACGTAGATTGGAATGGTATATGGAGAAGGAAGATCACTTTGCCGATGAAACTGTAGGTTTCAGAAAAGCCAAATCATGTTTGGATAGTCTTTCTCGCCTAGTTTCAAATATTCAGATTGGATTTTCAAAGGGTTTTGTTACTTTAGGATGTTTCGTAGATATAGATAGTGCATACAACAATGTTGATATAATTTGTTTATTACATACATTGGACAAGTTGGGTGTAGGTTCGTTGTTGTGTAGATATCTGTGGCAGTTTTTAAGCGAAAGACACTTATTTATTAATTCGGGCGAATCAGAAATGATTACTAGATCCACAAGTCGTGGTCTAGCTCAAGGGGATCCGATCTCGCCAATTCTATTTAATGTGGCTACTATACAAATATGCCGTAGTATACGGAATGTTTACATATCTCAATACGCTGATGACTTCGTCATATACATTTCTTCTTTAAGAATAACAGACGCTACAATTAGTATACAGGCAGCTCTAAGCAACATGTCTCGACTAATAGAAAATTTAGGTATGGAAATTTCCAGCAGAAAAACGAAAGTTTGCTTATTTAGAAAAGGTTTTAATAGACAAAATATAGATATAAGAATAAATGACAATTTGGTACAGTTGGTTGATAGTGTCAGATACTTGGGGTTATGGCTGGATCGTTCACTTCGATGGGGTAAGCATATTAACGAAATTTGTCAAAAAACATTAAAATTTCTAAATATTTTTAAGGTTTTATCGGGATCTGGATGGGGTATACACCCCAAATACTTACGACGATTATATATATCTATTGTGCGTAGTCGGCTAGATTATAGCAGCTTTCTCTATGATACAAGTGTCAAAAGTCATCTGTATAAACTGGATAAGGTTCAAAATCAGGCAATGAGAGTGATAGGAGGTTTTATAAAAAGTACTCCTATATATGTTATGGAGAGTGAACTGTGTCTACAACCCTTGCACCTTAGGAGAAGGTATCTCGCTAGCAAATTTTATTTGAGATCTAAATCCTTTGAAGATAATATAAATATAGATTTGATGAAGGAACTTAGTAGTTTGTGTGATAACCAAATATATTGGGCTAGAAAGAAGAAACCGTTGTTAGTTTCAGTACATAACTCGCTTAAAGATTACCCTATACATTCTTGTACACATTTGGAAATGTTTTCGTTGGACACATGGGTTAGTAACATAGATTTGTCTGAAGTAATCAACACCAGCATAGACGGGGTCGACAAATCTAAACGCCTTCTCGGGGCTAGATATTTATACGACAAGTGTTGTAGCCATTTACGGTTTAAGTATAAAGATTATTATCAAGTGTTCACAGATGGTTCAAAACATGAAGATGGAATTGGAGCGGCGTTCTTTGATCCTCAATTAGAAGTCTCTATGAAATTCCATATTACTTCGAATATTTCAATAATGTATGCAGAACTTTATGCTATTTCCGAAAGCCTCGCATATACAAGTATATTGAACGGAAATAAATTTGTTATTTTAACGGACTCAAAAAGCGCCCTCCAACATGTGGCTCGTTGCACCTCGACTTTTCGAGGTGCACCGATAGCTTACTCCATTATAGATAGCATTTGTAAACTCAAATCCACAGGTAAATCTATAAAGCTGCAATGGATTCCATCTCATGTAGATATTTGGGGTAACGAGGAGGCGGATCGATTGGCTCAGTTGGCTATAACAGATGGTGACCCGCAGATATGTTTGCCATTTTACACTGATCTGTTACCGATAGTTAAAAAGGAATGTTACTCGCTTTGGAAAGAGTACTTTAATGAACGGTCCCTGAGTGTAGGAATTTGGTACAGAACCCTTCAATCCGGCCCTCCTCGTATACCTTGGTTTGACCTGTGTTCTATGAACAGGAGCGAAATTGTTTTAGCTTTTAGATTACGTTCCGGACACATTCCACTAAATAAGTTTGCATTTTTGATGAGGAAAGTGGAGTCTCCTAATTGTGCAGAGTGTGAGATTATAGAAGATGTGCATCATATTCTGGTGGAGTGTGTGCGGAACGAATCATTAAGAAGACAAATGTATCAACATGTATGCTCCAGTGACGTGGGAGCCTGTAATAGCATCCTGGCATTCCCCTCGTCTGATGAGGCCAGGATGCTATACAAACTTGCTAAATTTATATTTGTTACAAGAGGGTGATATTAGATTTGTAACGATAAGGGTGACATGGTCATTAATATGACCAAACCCTTCAAAAAAAAAAAAGATTAAAAAAAAAAAAAAAAAAAAAAACTTTTCTTCATTATTTTACCCACTGTGTAAAAACTTCTTTACTAGCACTTCACTACAAAATTATCTTCAAATATATGTAGCGTGAAACGTTCCCCAGCATGATGGTCATGGAAAGGGACTGTGGTAGCAATTGGCTGTGCATTCTCTTCACGTTCAATAGGTCGTGAGTTCAAATCCTGCCCGTATCAATGAGTTTTCCAAACTTTAGTACGGTTATTTATAAATTGCTGTTTCTCGCGACTTTGTCCGCGTGGACAACTTAACATAACAAATTATTATGTATGGGATGTTTTTTCGGGATAAAAACTATTCTATGTCCTATTCCAGGACCTAACGATCACGATCCGTCCAGTGGGTGAAGCGTGATTGAGTAACAAACATCCAAATATACAAATATCCTAACTTTCGCATTTATATACGTAATATTAGTAGGAAGTAGGATATTAGGATACTACAAAATTTTTGGTGGAGGAAGAAAATTGTAAAGAAACCTGCATATGCCAAAGAAGAAATTCTAAGGCGTATGTGAAGTCCACTAAAGCGGAGGTCTTCCTGGCCTCCTAAGACGGAAGACCAACGTCCAACAGTACACGTTGACACAAAGTCTCATGCAACCAGTTCATCTTTCACATTAAACTACGGAAGCTAAAGTCGCAACAAAGGATAATTTAAAAACCAATACTATGTCTATATCCACACAACACATGCTCAAGTACATTTGTAGGCATTATTATCATTTATTATAAGTATTTACTATATATATGTGTGTAAAGTAGTTTCGGTATTTAGTTATTATGTAGTATATTATGCACTTTTTACTCGCTCTTAGTGCCTTATCTCACACTCTATAAGATTGGCTAGAAGATATCTCCTTTAGAGATGAGCACGCCTTTGTACACAAAATTTGTTACTGTATTTAGTTTTAAAACTTGTTCAATAAAGAATATATTCATGATGTATATAACATCCTATATAAGCTCAACAATTCCTTAAGTAGTATTATTATCGCTCACTCGAAAGGCGTTCGATTTAAATGGCCGTCGATAATCTATCCGGAGTGTATTCTCCGACCTGGTAGATAAACTTTATTACAGAGCAACGTGTCGTAGATACGTCATCGCAGATAGCAGACTTGATATTTGACAGATATTGCAAATGGCTATCGTTAGATTTGAAGGGTGTTGAAACAATCGAAGTTTAAAAATTTTGACATCGGTCAACTCAGATTTCAAAAATACGAGATATTCAACGCCCCTTTAAACTACCCCATATGTTAAATTTGGCTATTTTGAATAAATTATAACATACAGATATGTTATATGTATATCCACATATGTCTATTCCCAAAGTAGGAATTTCTCCTATACGATAAGAATTTATCTCTTGATTGTGTTATTCGTTCATTCAAATTCGTACACATTTTTATAAAAATGAGACACAACCCAGATACAATAATAAAGTAGCTTATATTAGTACATCTGATCGGTCTTATCGCTACAAGAGATTTCTTCCAAACAACCTTAATAATTGCCATGATAATTAAGAAAAGTCATTAAAAGTCAGATTATCGTTCATTATCAGATTATGTTGCTTCAACTAAGCACAATCTTTATACTTAATATTGTTTACACACTTGAGGTTATAAAAGATGTGTTGCTGGGTCTTTACAGCGCTAACAGCTGGGAAGCGATAGTCCCAAAAAAAGTATGTAAATGTGCCAAATTTACTCATCATCATCAGGTTATTGTTGTCTCCACTGTAGGTGCACAACCCTCTCTCATCTGCCGTAGATAGACGGAGGATTTGGCCTACACTCCCCGCGCTGGCCAGACGGGTTGGGGAGGCCTGATTGATGTTTTATAATGTATTCCCTTAGTCGCCTTGTACGATATCCACGGGAAAAGTTGAAGTGGTCCTATTCTACTCTACCGGAAACCACACGGCATGTTTACTCATTTGCGATGAATGATTTTGACTTTATTTAAATATCCGATATCCTGGACATTTGATAAGTCGTTTCAATTCTATCGCTTCAGAGAATAGTCCCCCGATTCGTACCGCGACCGGTTCCGTACTAGCGGCCTTGAACTCGACAGTGGTTCACCCTAAAACGAGTGCACTGAACGCGACATTGCGCCCAATTCTGACACTGACAATTCCGAATTTAAAATCCCAATTCCGACTTTGACATTTCAATGTCAATAAGCAAGCCCGACATTAATATTTATATCATTTTAAAGTCATATTAGTCATAAATTAAATTAATTCAGAGCCAAAATAGAAGTCGTTTATTATTAAGTCAAGTCGCAAAATTTATTGAGGCATTTTGGAAATATGGTGTTAATGTCAAATCGAAGATTGTCTTGGTCCCGCTTAAATAGCAAAGTTGAGCGCGTTGATGTCTTTTGTATAGAACAGTTCACGTTTTCAAACACTTTTCCATAGGGATTCGCTCATATTATTATCATTATAATATGAGCCATCCATAGTATTAGTAAAAGCCTTAATATTATGTCAGTAAACTTAATAACTAGTTTCTTAAATAACTTGTAATTGGTTTCAACAGTCTCACCCAGTATCTGATGATAGGTCAAAGCTCATGTCAATCATTTAGTCGAAACGTTTAGTCGACGACTGAAAAACCTTTTGTTGGAAAATAAATATTATTCCATAAATGAATTTTCTAAAAAAATTTAATTGGTGGGCCCTCTGACGTTTAATTTAATTTGTGATAATTTAATATTATATACTGACATAGATAGTATGTTATATGCTATGACATTATTTGAATTGTTGACATTGTAATTTATACATTATTTTATTTTATGACGATCCCTTTTACCATATTAGAATGAAATGTAAAATTGAATTTTTAAGATGTAAAAGTGTTAAAATAAATATAATCTAATCTAATCTGCGCCACGAAAACACCACGACCCTCGCAAACCCCGAGCTAGCCTGCGACAATGCACAAAAAGGGTTTTTAGTTCGAAGGATAACATCAGAAATGCGTCCCTACGCCTATTCACTTAAAGTCGTAGTTTAACTGTACAAAGAAATAACACTTATTAAAAAAATCACTTTACATACAATGTGTGGCGATTAGTTCGCCTTGTATACTCTTTTAGGGTAAACTATATGTACTCTCTTTAGTGCTGGCCATTTAGTATTTCTTCCAATTTAGACAGCACTAGAGAGAGTGTTTGTTTTAGACAGATAGAGATTTCGATTGTGTCAAGCAAAATCTTGCTAAATTGGAAGAAATACTAAATGGCCAGCACTAAAGAGAGTACATACATATAGTTAACCCTAAAAGAGTATACAAGGCGAACTAATCGCCACAAATGTATTATTATTACGTTATGATTAATAATGACATTTGTGCTGTTATTACGTCCAGTTACCAAATCCGTCCAAGGCCACGCGCCGATACAATTATCTTGAACTTGAGGTTAAAATTGAACCTTTCTAATCTCATTGTTACATTGATGCATAAGTACTTAAATCACTTATCACTTCACTATATTTATTAAATGCAAAATCTGTCTATCAGTTTATAATTTAAAAACCGCTGGATAGATTTTAATGCGGTTTTCTAAGTAAGAGGTTTCTCAAGTTATAAAAAATCCTTTAATTAGGGTTTTGCAAATGTAATACTGTAGGTTTGGATGTTTGTTACTCAATCACGCTTCAACCACTGGATGGATCGTGATGAAACTTGGCACACATGTAGGTTAGGTCCTGGAATAGGACATAGGATAGTTTTTATCACGAAAAAACATCCCATTCCTACGACAAATACATAAAAATGTGTGATGTTAAGTTGTCCAATAGCTAGTTATTAATATTTTCAAAAATTCGGTAATTTTTACCCAGCAATCGAACGCTCGGGAAGTAAAAAGGAACCTATCTTTGTTTATTTTTCAAAGCTTTATCTCTGACTAACAGTGTCAGGTTGGCACTTCAAGCGCTAGATGTTGTTATACTCCATTATACTACCGTGACATTAAGTAACACACAAATATAGCAATAAAAACAAAAATATTTTTGTTATGTTTGTTTCTAATATTCTAAACGACCTTAATCTCAAATTCTTATCTCACGTGTGTTTGCTACAATTTTAAGCCGTTTGCACCAGGGATCGGAATAAGGTAGTATTATTTATGTACTTGCGATGAAATGTTTGCCGTGTGGTTCCCGGCTTAGAATAGGGCCACCCCTATCTTTCTCGTGGGTGTCGTCAAGGCGACTAAGGGATTGCACCAGGGACGGGCAGCAGCGTTCTCCTGTGTGTGTATGTTAAGATCATTACTGCGGTCACCAATCCGCCTGCCAAGCGTAGTGATTATAGCAAATCCCCCGATGGACAACTTACCAAAAGTGGTATTCTATTTGGAAGGCCTATGTCCAGCAGTGGACGTATTTAGGCTGATGATGATGAAATGTTTATGTTAATATGGGTATTACGAAAATTATTTAAAAATTTGTTTGTCCTTATGTATAAACTCATACAGTTATATAAATATGGATATTCCACATCGCTCATTTCATAATCTACAAATTCTTCTTCTATTTCCCGTTTACCGGTAAAATAGAATACAAATTATGTCGTATCTTTCCTTAATTGGATTTTATGTACTTTTCAATTTAGAATGTATGTAATGAAACACAATGCGGTGAATAAAGACTGGTTTATTGTTTACAACTACCCACATACATCACATTTCCCCCCTTTCGAAATTTGCATACAATTTTTTTCTTAAGTTTTAGAGACAACAAAAAAAAAATTACATTCAGCAGCATTTAACTTCAAACTAAGCATGCAGTTATAAGTAACATGATATCTTACAGTATCGATTATAATACTATAGTATCGTTATACCTAATTAATGTAGGTACTAATATTAAATTGCCAAAAAAAAAACACTTAATATCTTTCCTTTATCTGTACCATTATTAGACTAATTATATTTTAAAAATAGTTTTTTTTTTTTTTTTACATGCGTTATTTACATGTTATGTACTATTGAATAATAATTTTTTTTCGAATTTTGATAGGTTTGCTCATTTTCGAAAATTGTAGTGCCATAGAGAAATATGTATATATATTTAAAAATAAAACTACTTGGGAAAATTATGCCTAAATATTTAAATGACGTCGTGGGCGGAGCTGCATTGGGCGCTTTTGAGCTGGTTGAGGTGTGTCGGGGTCGGATGGCGACGCGCCTTGCTCAATGCGACTGCTCGCCGACATGGGGGACGCGAATGTACTCGTGTCGCTGTCCCTCGAGCGCGCCATCGGTGTCGACCGCCTCCCCATGGGTGTTCCCACAGC
Organism: Esperia sulphurella; assembly: GCA_947086405.1. Classification (NCBI taxonomy): domain Eukaryota; kingdom Metazoa; phylum Arthropoda; class Insecta; order Lepidoptera; family Oecophoridae; genus Esperia; species Esperia sulphurella. Next base: position 15,095,521 of record OX352266.1, read on the forward strand.
CGTCGATGGCGTATTGCCATTCGACTCCGATTGCTGTTTGACCGTCGAACTAGTGTCAGGTGACGTATAATTACTTGCAGACGACTCATCCTGTAATGTACTGTCACTCGGCATGTTATCACAAGTGACTGTTGGCAATGAAAATCGATTTTTGCCTTTTATTTTCATTTGATCTATGTGTCTACTGGTAATATTATTACCAGTATTCACTTTGTATGTGACGGCGCCGGTGCGCTCGACCACCGTGCCCTCCTGCCATTTGGTGCCGCGCTTCGAGTAGTTCCTCACGAGAACGCCGTCCCCCGGCGCGGCGGCGCGCGGCTCGGCGCCGCCCGCGTGCGCCACCTGCGCGCCCTGCGCCGCCCGCACGCACTGCGCCGCGCTGGGGGCGCGCAGCAGGTCGAGTCGCGTGCGCAGCCTGCGGCCCAGCATCGCCACCGCCGGCTCGCGCTGTGTGCTGCTGTGTGCGCTGTTGCGGTACTGCATTAAAAATTTATGTAATGCGGTTTCGGTATTTTCGCCTTCAGATACGGACTTTTTTAATACCTTTTTAATAGTTTTTACAGCATTTTCCGCAGCGCCGTTGCTCGAGGGGTGATACGGCGCGGTCACCACGTGTTTGACTCCATTTTTTTTCATAAACTCCTCGAACTCGAACGAAGTAAACGGCGGGCCTCCGTCCGAGACCAACTGTCGTGGTATGCCGAATCTTGAAAAGAGTTCTCTCAATCTGGCGATCACCAAGTTCGCCGAAGTACCGCTCGTCATCGCGAATACCTCGATCCACTTCGAGTGGGCGTCGATGATGAGGAAGTAGTGCCGCCCGTTGTGATACAGAAAATCCACATGTATCCTCTCCCACGGGGCGGCCGGCCAGGCGTAGGGCACCGGCGCGGCGCGCGGCGGCGCGTCCAGCTGGTCGCGGCACGGCGCGCACGCGCGTGCGCGCTGCTCCAGCTCGGCGTCCAGCTGCGGCCACCACACGTAGTTGCGCGCGATCTGCTTCATGCGCACCATGCCCACGTGACCAGCGTGCACCTCCTCCACCACCTGCTTGCGCAGGGTGTTAGGTATCACGATACGATACCCCCATACGATGCATCCGTGATCGATATGCATCGTTTCTTTACGATGGAAATATGGTTTTTCATTTTCGAACTCTGTTTCCGTCGGCCATCCGCTCATTATGTAAGAATAAATTTTACACAATGTCACATCCTTCTTTGTCTCACTAGCCACGTCCTTGTGACTGAGAGGGAATGTGTCTTCGACAAAATGCAAGTATGTCGCTTCGTCTTCACTCTCCTTTGTTTTGCCTGGAAGTGGGAGGCGGGACAGACAGTCAGCGTTACCATTTTTCTCGCTAGACACGAAGACAATGTCGAAGTCGTATGCTGCGAGTCGCACTGCGTATCTCTGCAAGCGGCTCGCAGCCGTCTGCGGGATGCCATGTTTAGGGCCAAAAATATATGTGAGTGCCTTGTGGTCACTGCGGAGGGTGAACTTACGACCGAACAGGTACTGGTGGTGCCTCGCCACCCCGTAGACGATCGCCAGCGCCTCCTTGTCGACCTGGCTGTAGCGGCGCTCCGTCTCGCTGAGCGTGCGCGACGCGCAGCTCACGATGCGCTCGGAGCCGTCGGGGTGCAGCTGCGACACCACGGCGCCCAGCCCGTACGCGCTGCTGTCCACCGCCAGCACCATCGGCAGCGCCGGCTCGTAGTGCGCCAGGGCCGGACCGTTCACCAACTGCTCTTTAACATCATTAAAAGCCCTTTTACACGCGTCGGTCCATTGCCATTGCGTACCTTTGCTCAGTAATGCATACAACGGGTGTAGAGTTGTACTCGTATTTGGCAAGAACCGCGAATAATAATTTATCAAACCTAAAGCAGCCCTCAGCTGACTCACGTTTTGAGGTTCTGGTAAATTGACAATGGCAGCTACTTTATTTTTGTCTGTGTGCAAACCGTATCTGTTGATTCGATAGCCTAAATAACATATTTCGTTTTTATAAAATTCACATTTCTCAAATTTGATACGCAGGCCCGCATCTCTTAATTTAGACAAAACAGCTTTTAAATTTTGCATGTGATGGATTTTATTTTTGCCCGTGACACAGATATCATCAATAAAGGCCACTACACCCTCTAGGCCGCTCAATGTTTCTTCAATTACTTTTTGAAACATTTCTGGCAAACATTTCAAGCCAAAGGGTGCCCTACGATAAACATAAATGCCCATGTGCGTAGTGATAGCAGTAAGTGGTTGCGACGATTCTTCTAAATTCAGTTGCAAATACGCGTTTTTAAGATCTAATTTGCTATATTGTTCGCCACCACTTAATGCCGCAAACAGCTGTTCGATGCGAGGCAGCGGATAGTGAAAATCCTTCAACACTTTGTTGACTGTCACTTTATAGTCCCCACAAATACGCAGTGAACCGTCTCGCTTGATAACAGGTACAATAGGTGTCCCGTAATCTGACCTTTCGACCTTGTATATTATATTTTCTGATTCTAACCGCTGTAACTCGCTTTCGACTGGCTTTCGCAACGCTAGCGGCAGAGTACGTGCTTTACAGAATATCGGCGTGTCGTCTTTTAAATACAACTTAATTTCTGATTTAAAAGTACCTATTCCCTCCGCGAATACCTCTGGGAACTCAGTTTTTAGTTCAAAGATGATTGGGTCACTAATCTCTTTAATATTGTTGAGGTTAATCGAATCTAATTTTAATTTACGTAGCCAAAGACGCCCTAACAGCGGCGGGCCGCCGTTACTGATAACAAATAACGGTAATTCGTTCGTCTCGCTCCCGCTCGATACACGCACCATTACGCGACCGAGAGGTACGATCGCCTCACCTGTGTACGATTGTAACTTTATGTTATCTTTAGCTATTGACAAGTGTGATAAAAACTGATCATAGAATTGTTTGGAAACCGCCGATATTCTGCTTCCCGTATCTACCTCAAATAAAATGTTATTATTTTCAACTTTTAACTCACAGTTAAATGGGCCGTCCTTACGATTATTTGCAGTCGTAAGAATGTTGTACAATCCATCACTCGCATCACTATCGCTATTCTCATTTTCCACGTAATTTTGATAATGCGACTTTCCGACACTTACACTTTTCGATCCCTTTTTACACATCACTGCTAAATGTCCACGAGCTGAACACGTGTTACACGTATATGACTTAAATCTGCATTTGTTTGGCGCGTGTGAGTCCTCCCGGCCACACCGCCAACACGCCCGCCGGCTGCGCCCTGCCCGAGTCCCGAGCCCTGCGCCCCGCCGCCTGATGCGCCCATGCCCGCAGCTGTTTCCGCGTGCCGCTCGGCTGCCTCCAATGCGAGCGCTAGCTCCACCGCCTTCTTGTAGTTCAATGAGGGTTCAGCGAACAGACGTGAACGCATTTCTTCACTGCGCAATCCCGAAACGAATTGGTCCCTGATGTTTTCTTCTAAGGTGGCCCCGAAGTTGCAATATGTTGCTAGATGTTTAAGATTTTGAAGAAAAACCCCAATCGATTCAGCTTCAGCCTGTCGCCTCTGCCGAAATACGTGCCTCTCAGCAATTTCGGATCTTTTCGGCTCCAGATGGTTGCGTACGAGCTCCACTAATTCCGTAAATTGTTTGTTTTCTGGATGACTGGGAGCGCACAGGTCACACATCAACTCGTACGTGGCTGCCCCGACGTGAGTAACCAACGTGGCCACGCGTAGCTCCTCCTTGATGTCATTCAGTAAAATGTACTGTTGCACTAATCTCACGTACGCGTTCCAATTCCCCAGACCATGTAGATCAAATTCGTGTAGTTTTCCGAAAGGCATCGTCACTAATTTCACTCGAAATTAACCCAAATCGTCGCCAGTTAGAATGTATGTAATGAAACACAATGCGGTGAATAAAGACTGGTTTATTGTTTACAACTACCCACATACATCACACAATTATTACTACTATTAGCCAACTATTAATACTATCACTCGTTATTTATAACTTGCTGTTGCCCGCGACTCCGTCCGCGTGGACAACTAACATCACAAATCATTATGTATTTCCCGTAGAAATGGGATGTTTTTTCGTGATAAAAACTATCCTATGTCCTATTCCAGGACCTAACCTAATGTGTGCCAAGATTCATCCCGATCCGTCCAGTGGTTGAAGCGTGACTGAGTAACAAACATCCAAGCATTCAAATATCCAAACTTTCCCATTTATTATATTAGTAGGATTACTAATTACTAATTATTATTACCCAACCATTACTTTTCAATTATTTCAATTATTAAGTCCCGAGATTTTCGTTAAAACAGTTCATAAAATCCTGTGAAAATGTATTTCCATATTAATCTTCGCAAGTAAATAAATGACTCTCCCTAACTCCGATGCTTGGTATAACGTTATTCTAACGAAACTGTCACATTTGACCCTGAAATATGCTAATTAGCTGAATCAAGAGAACTCGTTGTTAATTAAGTAATTACATAATACTCCGCTGGAGGCTCCGAAGCCTGACTATTAGGTAGGATTAGTCGAGATCGTACGAAATCTATAAAGAATGCCAATCTCGAAACCACTTTGAGATAGGCTTTTAACACATTTTTATCTTAAAATTGCAGTTTCTTAGGAAATAGTTGACTTGCAAATGAGTAGAAATATCTGAAGTATCAAATAATTGCAAGTTTGATTAGGTTTGTTGATAATAAATAAATAAATGTCAGACATTTACACAAATTATCCAGTCCCAAACTAGGCAGGCAAAGCCTGTGGTATGGTTACTAGATAACGGATAGACATACTTAAATAAATATATAAACATCCAATACTTGGGTACAAACATTCATTTGCCCCTAGCGGGATTCGAACCCGCAACCTCCGGCGTGGCAGGCCGAGAGCTACCCGTTCCGCCACGGAGGTCGTCAATTTTTTTATTCCAATCTCACCTGATGGTAAGTGACGATGAAGCATAAAGTAGAGCGCGCTTACCCAGAGGATGCCTATTCACTCTTTCTTTAAAAGCTCCAAGTTGTACTTGTACGGAAATACCCAAGTTTTTCGGGAGTTCCATTCCTTAGCAGTTCGCATTATGAAAGAAGTAAAATTAATCAAATTGAAGATGAGTTTATATCAACATGGGAAGTCATTGTTAATGACTTCTTTATATCGTCGCTGGAAAGGTATTGTTGTTAAACCGGCAATTTTTACAAAATACGATATATATTTGTGTTAAACTGCGTAGAGAAAAAAGACTAATCGTAAAATTAGAAAAAAATATTAATAACATGTCAGGTTATCCAAATTGGATGTTTAAATAAAAATATACGATTTTTATAATATATTTTATAAATTCTCTATTGTAAAGTCCTATTTTGGCGCTTCAGCAATTTTGCTTTTCCAGCGATAGGGTGTCAAACAGGCAAACGCCTAAACGCCATAAGTTCGAATGCCTCATCAGTCAGCGCCTAGCATCTTACTTGGTCTAGGCATATGCTGACTCGATTGCCCTTTTGCTGCCACGGCACACGCATACTATTTAACTATGTTAAAAATTTTAAATTGTTTTCTCTAGTTCTTATAATTTTTTTTCCCTTTTCTTACTTTGTTGGTTTTTTCTTTGGGTGTGCCAATTATGGAAGTAAATAAATGTTTTTCTTTCTTTCTTTTCTTTCTTTCATGTGCCTGTTATTATTATTAGTACACTGAATCGGATATCAGGGAGTGCATTGTTAACAAATTTCCAAAAAAATAGTAAGTATTAGGGGATTGGAAAGGCGAATAGGAAATCATATTACCTCCAAAAATGAAAATATTACAGGATCTAGAAAGATATTCAAAATAAATATTAAAATATTCACTGGCTCATTGCTATTGTTCAGATAAGAACACAGTAACCATAAACGTTAATACGTTCATAACGCAACGCATGACATTACTTAATTATTATTACAAGCGATGAAATGAAGACTAAATGTTACTATAAATTAAGCCCTATTGTATTCGGAAAACTCCATCTGAATCGGTCCAGTACTTTTTACGTGATGCGGGTACAGAGTAACAGACAGGTAAAAAATTCAAGAAATGATTTGTTCTAATACAAATTACTTAGACCTCAATTTCTTTTCTTTCAAATATATTTAATGTAAAGTAACGCCCGGAGTTTACGTTTTTATTTGTAAGATGAAATGACTTTTTAAATTAAGATACCAATATATAAATAAATAAACCATTACATTTCATCAAGTTTATATAAACAATGACTTTGCATACCCCCCCCCCCCCCCCATACCCCCTGCTGTTACAATTTGTATTAGCCATTAATGTGATATCTCAACTGGTTGACACAGCTTGACAAATAAATATCATTAATGCTTATTAGTAGACTATTAATCAACAAATCAAGAACATGGCGCTAGACCCATACATCACTCTGTTACGGATACAGACCTAAGTCGGCAATAACATAAACATCGACCACGTGAAGTTAACTGTACAGTAAACTTGTTTTACATCTCTCATATTCGGTAAGTAGGTCCTTATTACCCCCAAATGGGGCTTGTAGGTGACCAATTAGCGCTCTAGGGTAATAATGTAGCTAGAAAAGCCCTAGGGCGGTAAGTAATTAAAAAAAAAACTCTTCACTCTTTCAAAAAGTTCGCGTACATCTAACCATCATACTGGCAATAGACATCATGCATTCAGCCCAATGACAAAAGAGGTCGCTTCGCTATTCAGCCTTGTCTTCGTATGAGTATAATAGTCATCAATTTTAAATATCGAACGGCGAAGCTCAATTTCATTTTAAAAAAATTATTTAAAAAAAAGATGAAAAAAGGCGGGAATAGAAATCTTTTACTTTAAATAACTAATAAAATGTTTTATTCTTGTAATGCCGGTTTTTTTTCTACTTAAGACATCTTAACAAAAAGGTAGTAACTTTGGATCCAGTCACTAAAAATCTATTTCATCATGAGTCGAAATACGTCCACTGCTGAACATAAGCTTCCACAATAGAATACCACCATACCCGGGCCTCCGCTCTCTGCATCCAGCCGCTTTCGGCCTACTTCTTCAAGTCGTCGTCGGTACATTCTGCGTGTACCGATCCGCGGTTTCCACTCGTCTACCCCAACGGCCATTGTTTCGGCTGTGGCCCGCTCACTTGCACTTCAGCTTGCTAATGCCCTCGGCTATGTCAGTTACCATCGTTATTCATTATGAATATATCCTTCAAAGAAACCCCGGACATAGTTCTCTCTATAGCTCACTGAGTGCTTTGAAACTTGTGGGGCCAGACCCACCGTCAGCGTCCTTACGTGGTCATTACCTTTAGATGGAATTATTTTTCCAACTAATCATATAAGTGTAGAACTAAGTGTAAGAACTACTTGAAACAAGCCCCAAGAATGATCGAACCGAACTTAAATCATGCGAAGAACTGAGCCCGAAAGCGAATCTAGGTTACCGCCGTTCGCACAGACATACGCACACATTGTTCTTATAGACGCAACAGGTCGGACCTTGGTATAGAGTTGAAACAAAGAGTAATAATTGCCGAACATATTAGAGCCTGAAATGTTGTAAAAGCATCAACACACTCCCATACACGCGTGGCAGTTTTCGTTGGCAAGGTCACTCCTATGCAATATTAGAAGCCCAGCGTAAAGTATTACAACGCGACATTTTAATACTATACGGCAAAAGTGCCGAAAGGACTTCTATTATAAGCGGTTATTTTCGCCCACAAACACCTGCCAGGTTTTAATTGCTGCATGCAACGAGTGCTACGTGTGTGTTGCTGTCATATAGACTCTGATAGAATTCTTCGTAGGCTTAAAAATAACACTAGTCGAGACGGCTTCTGCACTACAGTTCCTCAGTTCCTGAGTAAAGTAATAAACGATCCAGTTTATGCTATACGGGAAAATTGCCGAAATACACTTGATAGTTAGCGGCTTTTGTCGCTCATAAATACCTGCAACCTTTGAATTGCTGTGTGTTGAAGTGCTACGTACGTTTATCCTACTTCCTACTAATATTATAAATGTGAAAGTTTGGATATTTGGATGTTTGTTACTCAATCACGCTTCAACCACAGGACGGATCGTGATGAAACTTGGTACACATATAGGTTAGGTCCTGGAATAGGACATAGGAGAGTTTTTATCCCGAAAAACATCCCATTCCTACGAGAAATGCATAATAATTTGTGATGTTAAGTTGTCCACATGGACGAAGTCGCGGGCAATAGCTAGATAAATTTTAAATTTATAAAGCTTTCGAATTCAATGACTCTATCCTTTGACATAATTAATATAGGTGCACAAAGCAAATAGTTACACTCACAAAATATTATTACTTGTGGTTTCCGGTAGAGTAGAATAGGAGCACTCCAACTATTCCCGTGGATGTCGTACAAGGCGACTAAGGGAATACATTATAAAACATCAATAAGGCCTCCCCATCCCGTCTGTCCAGCGCGAGGAGTAAAGGCCAAAACCTCCGTCTGTCTCCGGCAGATGAGAGAGGGTTGTGCTCCTGCAGTGGAGAGAAGAAAAAAATCTGCTGATGATATTATTCCTTGATATTGTACTGTCTATAAAAAGCTGTAAATGTAAGTAAATCTAGAAAAATCTGAGAGTATTTGAGTTAAAATCACTTGCTTTCACAATACACGAGCAAGTTTAGTTTAACAACTAAACTGACAGAATCTACATATTTGTTTATAGGTAGTTAGAGAGCTATGAATGGCGGCGGCGCGGCGTGGTGCTAACTACCAGTAATAACTTGACGTAACAAATATAAACATTGTTACAATGCACTCCATTGCACGTGAATGGGTTTCGTAAATACGCTGAAAGCCAGTAAAAATATTTGCATTTGTTTCCAAATCCTTTTCCTATTTCTGAATCGGATGAAAAACAGGGTATAACATGTTGTAGGGATGTTTTTAGTATCGCATATTTATCAACCTCTTAACTTCCACTGCTGGGCATTACATGGCCTTCCGTTAAGCGAAAGTAAGTGCCGTGTGGTTCCCGGCTTAAAATAGGTCTACCCCAAATCTTGGGAAAGGGTTGTTATAGTTTTGTTTTTCTTTTTTTAATGTATTTTTTTTCCTGAGATCCTTTTTTTTTCTTATTATTTTTTTTTCTTTTTTTTCTCCCCATACTCCCAATTCCTGTGTATTCTCATGCTATAGGAGCTGGAAGAATTTAGTTTAAAGAGTAAACCCCGCATAATAAATGTCTCTGCCCAATATGTCAGAGGATAAAAAACTGCGGAACATATAAAACCGACCCGTCTGGCAAGCGTGGTGATTATGGCAAATCCCCCAATGGACATCTTATCATCTATTGAGGAAGCAAGCCTTTATCATCAGCCTATATACGTCCACTGTTGGACGTATATAGGCTGATGATGAAGGCTTCAAATAAAGTCTCCGGCCACGGTCAGAATCGTTAGTTTCAATGGCTTCATCGCCATCTTATTATATCTAAAACCTTACCCAAGGGGTCACAACAACTTCCAATACTCCGGATGTCAACCTCACCTGTATATATCGTTCAATTCACGATGGCACCGGTACTTTTCACGAAGTTTTCTCTGTCGCTGGTAGGCTGGCAGAAATCTTTTAAAGAGATAAGCATTACCATTTAGGCATGTGATTTGTTTTCCCTACTTTTATGGTTTTGCATGTTTTTCCTATTGTGTGTGCAATAAATTGTTAAATAAATAAGAAGTGGGGAATCCCGTCGTGATCTGAACGATCTGTAACAGTCGGCCCCGTAGCCTAGTCGGTAGTACACCTGCCTGCGAAGCTCGAGGTCGCGGGTTCGAATCCCGCTCAGGGCAAACATTCGTATGATGAGCACTTGTGTTTGCCCTATGACTGGATGTTATTTATATATTATATTATGTATTTATGTATGTATATCAGCTGTCTGATACCCATATTACAGGCTCTGCCTAGTTTGGGATCAGGTGGCCGTGTGTGAAATGTCCCCACATATTTATTTATTTATTATACTTACCTTTGTTTCGAAATCAGCTTTAGTAACTTTTTAAATTGCGTACAAATAATTGTTATTTGGAAACTATAATTTAATTGTCATAATAAACCACTAATTAGAGCCTAAACATATACATACACGAACTCGTCACGGTCGGTCGGTTCGTCTTTACGGACTTAGAATGTTGTACAAGTTCCGTTGAATTCATTACAAAATGCCACAAAAATGTTACATGAATTTAACATTTATTCCAATTTCGGTGATATATTGTCCATTTAATTCAAGGACTTTGAAATGTCACTTCCTTATAAGGGGAGTGGACTAGGTAACTCATCTATTTCAGTATCCGGATCCTATTATGCATGAAAATCTAGGTGGAACACATATTTTGATATCTGACACATTCGTCATCGAACTATATGTATATATATATATATTACATACTCGATTATACTACACTTATTGGTACCAACGATCTCTATATACTACTAGATGGAGCGTTCCAAACAATCGCTATGTTCCACGCAAGTAGCCACAACTCTTTCACATTCACTTAGAAACTTATGCAGTTACTATTCAGAACATTTAATTATTTACTAAATATTGACATTATTTAACCGTAGCGTCAATATTTAGTAATAATTAAATGTTCTGCGTATTAACTGCGTAGTAAGTTTCATTGTGAATTTGAAAGAGTTGTGGCTACTTGCGTGGAACAGAGCGATTGTTTGGAACGCTCCATCTAGTAGTACATAGAGATCGTTGATTGGTACATACACTTGTCTAATCCTAAACTAGGATTTTCTCCTCTGCTATGGAAATTAAACAAGGATTGGACCATTTACAAACAAATTGTACAAAATTGTCTGTCCCCAGTCGGAATCGAACGGACGACCTCTGGCACTCTATTAATAATTTATCATCATCATCAGGTTATTTTTGTCTCCACTGCAGGAGCACAACCCTCTCTCATCTGCCGGAGACAGACGGAAGATTTGGCCTACACTCCCCGCGCTGGCCAGACGGGGGGAGGCCTGATTGATGTTTTATAATGTATTGTACGACATCCACAAGAAGAGTTGGAGTGATCCTATTCTACTCTACCGGAAACCACACGGCATTATAATTTATATTTGACATGAATTCATTGCAAATGTTATATGTCTACTAGGCCGGGCAGTATTCGCAAAGTTACGTCATTTCTCATCTGGTATACCACAGTGCCTGAAGACAAAATAGTCTTCAACCAGTGCGTCCTACCTGTAATGACCTACAGCGACAAAACGTGGGACTAGTCCGAAAACTCTAAGTCGCTCAGCGGGCTATGGAAAGAGCTATGCTCGGAGTTTCTCTAAGTGACAGGATACGAAATGAGATGATCCGCCGGAGAAGTAAAGTCTTCGATATAGCTCAAAAAGTTAATACGTTGAAGTGGCAGTGAGCTGGTCACATCTGTCGAAGAACCGATTACCACTGATGTAAACAAGTTATCGAGTGGAGACCGCGACTGCGCAGGCGTTGTGTGGGACGCCCCCTGGCTAGATGGAGCGACTGCGTACCTGCGTAAGACTGCTGGCAGTGACTGGATGAGAAGAACCGAGGACCGGGTTCAGCGGCGCACCTTGGGAGAGGCCTATTTCTACAGTGGTCTCTTGTCCTTCTCACATTAATTACCAACTGGTATCATAGATTTATGACACAAACAGTCCATCTTAAACGAACTTAATTCTTAGGTAATATTTCTTACAAACAAAATATGCTAAGTATTAGTGATAGACAGATAAATCACAAGTTACGACTTTTTACGATTCACTTCACTGACATATAATCCATCAAACTTAACAACAATTGTTTAAACAATTTTGAGTAACCCAACTTGAGAAATAGCTGAACAAAAGGAATTAAACAGCCTATTGTTTTCAACTCACATTTAAAATGTGGAGCGTTCTCGTGATGGCAATGAAATTACAGCCATTAAATATAATATATATATATATATGTATTTTAAGTTCATATCAGTCTATAAGTTTTTCTATAAGCAAATAAATACTTAGTGACCTATTATCAATATTTACTAGTAACCTTTATCAAAATTTGGTATAACCAACGATCTCTGTGTACTACTAGATGGAGCGTTCCAAACAATCGCTCTGTTCCATGCAAGTAGCCACAACTCTTTCACATTTACTTTGAAACTTGTGCAGTTACTACTCAGAACATTTAATTATTTACTAAATATTAACATTATTTAACCGTAGCGTCAATATTTAGTAATAGTTTTCTTTATTTTTCCAGATTCGAAATTAAAGGTACCGCCCTCTAAAAATTTAAATGCTTTTTTTTTTTTCATAAATTGTGCATAGGCTATTAGCTTGAACCTTTGCTTGTAGTAAAGAGTCATACCTGTCTATATTTAATACATTAATACGCACCACTATCTTTGATCTTGTACTTGAATCTATTGAAGTTCAATCTTCATCATCATACTCATATTAGCCCATAGGCGTCCACTACTGGACATAAGCCTTCCCCAATGAACGCCACCACACCTGGTCCTCCGTCCTCCGCATCCAGCCGCTTCCGGCCACCATGTTGTTTAATCATACCTTTAATTCGAGATAGTATTTCGGTGACATCCTTTAAAACTAAACTAAAAGATCACCATCTGTCTCACTCAGTATAATATGGTACGTATGTATTTATGTATGTATGTTTATTATAGTTATTATTATTTTATTTATTTTATATATGTATAAGTAGTTCAGGATTTAGTTATTATGTAGTCTTATAAGCACTTATTTGCCCCCCTCGCCTTACTACCTTGTCTCACGCCCTGTAAGGTTGGCTGGAAGAGGTCTCTTTTAGAGATAAGCTCGCCTTTGTACACACCATTTATTACTGTATTTAGTTTTAATATGTGCAATTTTTAATATGTGCAATAAAGAATATATATTGATATTTCAAAATTAATTATCAAATTCTACAAACTGTCGATTACCATTTATCAAAAATATCTGTACAACGAGCTTCTCATAATATTTATAGTATTTTCAAGGCTATATTTTGACAATAAACTATTAATTAAATCAAACCGCCTATCATTAACCTTTGCTAATGAATCTTTGTTTAATGAATCTAAGTTTTAATCATTAAATACATATATAATTTATACATGATAAATCGACTCGTAAGCACAATAAAATCTGGATACAATTTAAGGGGAAATTTATATTATTATTTAAAAAATAAACATTTATTTGTCTTTCCGAAAAATACATGGTACAATAACTCCGCCAAACTGTATAATAAATGCAGTCTGTTGACGGAAATTTCTCTTTTACTTTATGCATACCGATGGCACAATTTATTAAAGGTTTTTGATATTAATAAAAAAAAAATACGGAAGTATTACGCTTGTTGGTGAATTCATTTAATAAATAACTAGGATAAAAGGGTAACTTGGTGATCCTACATTATTATTTTATTTTTGTAAATTTAATAACATAGAATAAGTCATCTTATCTCATCTTATCTTCTTAGGGGGCCAGGAAGACCTGGCGACACTTCGACCTTTCAGGATCTTTTGTGCCAAACCCCTGACCACCAACGGTGCCCCAAGCCGATTTGGTGGACTTCACATACGCCTCAGAATTTCTTCTTCGGCATATGCAGGTTTCTTTACGATGTTTTCCTTCACCGAATAAGTCATACACAACTGACAAATTATGGATAACATTATCCGAAAGTAATAAAATTTTTTTTTAATAAATACTATTATGCAGCGGAGAGATAGAAACCTATAGTCCTTGGGTTCAGGGTAAGCCACACCCAGGACTCTCATCCTCTCTACCGCCTCGTCGACTTCGTAGATTTGTTGGACTCGAGCAACAGAGATCATGGGTTCGACTCCTACCGGGGACAGACGACTTTATATGGGTTGTTCCGGTCTGGATTTTATATCTGTGAAATGTCCTATCCTTGTCACAGGAGGAAATCTTACTTTGGAATTAGACAAAAGTACGAAAATTTGTAATGCTTAAAAAATACAATAAATCAAATTAGTATGTAATTTTGAAAAGTCGTAGAACGAATTTTATTCAGGTTTCGTTGTTGTTTTACAAAGTGTAGGTATATTCTATTTTATTTAAATAATTGATCGAAACCTACTCATCTAAATCTCTTAAGCTGTTTTTCTGACGAGATCTTGTTTATGTATGTTCATCCATATCTTCGGAAATAGTCTTGATATCCTTGTGCAGTTATTAATTAGGATCTAAATGTTACCTGTATATCAAGCTCGACCAATATAGTTACCTAATTAATAAAAGATGCAGCATGTTTTATATGGCATTAAATTTTAAATATATATTTTTGAATAAATTGTTTAGATCCTGTAATATTTTCATTTGATGGCGTAATACGATTTTTCTGTATTGGTTCTTAGGCAACGATCTCTATGTACTACTAGATGGAGCGTTCCAAACAATCGCTCTGTTCCACGCAAGTAGCCACAACTCTTTCACATTCTCTTTGAAACTTATGCAGTTACTACTCAGAACATTTAATTATTTACTAAATATTGGCATTATTTAACCGTAGCGTCAATATTTAGTAATAATTAAATGTTCTGCGTAGTAACTGCACAAGTTTCATTGTGAATGTGAAAGAGTTGTGGCTACTTGGGTGGAATAGAGCGATTGTTTGGAACGCTCCATCTAGTAGTACATAGAGATCGTTGTCCTTAGGAGATTTAAGCATATTTTATATGTGTATCACAAATACCGTGTTTCCAGTTAGTAAATGAAAAACTTGATGGGTGGATTATTGTGATAGTAACTGAAAGACAGTATCGATTATAAATTTATATCGATTTTAATTCTGCTATCACTACTCTAGTTGAAACGGTCGCCCAGCGGAAATCAGTCAACGTTATTATTATATGTTATTTTTCAACGATCTATTACATTCATACTGGTTTGTAATACTGTTAGAATATAATTATTCAAGCGTACCTATATAAGAAACATATTTATAAAAAATAAAAATAAAGATTCCATGTCCAGATAATTTTTACATTACCTACAAGGGATTCATAATTCAGACCAATATTTTTGGTACACGAATGGTGAAGACGCATCTTTGGCCCGGTTTTGGGCATTGTCCTTTTACATACAATTGCCATGTGGTTCCCGGCTTAGAATTGGGCCACACCCAGTCTTCCCGTGGGTGTCGTCTAGGCGACTAAGGGAATGCACCAGTGACGGACAGCAGCGTTCACATTAAGATCATTACTGCGATCACCAAACCACCTGCCATGCGTGGTGATTATGACTAATCCCCCAACGGACAGCCCATCAAAGCTGTCATTCTATTTTGGAGACTTATGTTTAGCAGCTGACGTATGTAATGGGAAATTTCACGTAAATTGTTATTTTCCAATGTATTCCATTTGCCGTGTGGTTTCCGGTAGAGTAGAATAGGACCACTCCAACTCTTCCCGTGGATGTCGTACAAGGCGACTAAGGGAATACATTATAAAACATCAGTCAGGCCTCCCCAACCCGTCTGGCCAGCGCGGGGAGTGTAGGCCAAATCCTCCGTCTGTCTCCGGCAGATGAGAGAGGGTTGTGCTCCTGCAGTGGAGACAAAAATAACCTGATGATGATGATGAATATATTCCAGGAAAAGTTAAAGAAATATGACAGAACCCACTCATTTTGTACGACGTACACTTTGCATACGTTTTATTAATACTGATGTCAATAAAAAAAAATGAAACTTAACATCTCGAAAGCGTATGCTCAAGGCTGCACCACGAGTTCCGCATACGTGGCAAAATGTTGTCATTTTCTCACTACATACATTAATTTCCACATTCTTCACTAATTGACATTTGACATTTTGTTATTAACATTCTAACATCATAGAATACCTAATAAATAATACTGCTTATGATATATGTAGATTAGAATTAAATTCAGTAGTAAAAGATATGCAATAAAGATTTGTTTCTGTGATGAAGAAGTTCAGAAACACTGCAAGTTATAATACGAAACAGCATATGAAAACTAACTCAATTTGCGTCTAAGTCATGTTAGCCCTTAGAGGTCCACTGCTGGCCTTTCCCAACGCCAGAATAGCTCGCAGATGGTAGATTTTTTCCTACTTACTTGATATTTTGGACAATTCACACAATATCTTTATTAATTGTAGCCTATATGTTATTCTGATGTATAAGCTATATTATTGTAAAGTTTCATTAATATCCATTCAGTAGTTTTTACGTGAAAGAGTAAGAAACAAACAAACTTTCGCGTTTATAATATTAGTAGGAAGGATATGAAAAATATACAAACAGCCTATTATGTTGATATATAATGGTGCGCCGGCGCAAATGGAGTAAAAGTATGAACGAAGGACACCCATGTACAGGCCGGATGCTATTGCAAGACACCGCCACTGGCCCGTGTGAACGACGAGCCTTAAAATATAGACTTAATTGATTTTGCATGTGCGTCACAATACTCAGTGAGGTATGTCAGGATCGCGCAAAGTGGCGATACTAATCTCTGTCTACCCCTCTGGGATCAAGTCGTTAGTATTATGTCATCATCATCATCGTCATCAGCCTGAAAGAGTCCACTGTAGGACATAGGCCATTTATAGAGCTCTAACGCAAGTACCGGGCACCCCCCCCCGTGAATCGGTCCGTATAACTGTAAGGTTGAAAGGACCATGGGAGGTGGCGGGCCTTTGTAGTACATAGGCCTCTCCCAAAGTGCGCCACTGAACCCGATCCTCGGTTCTTCTCATCCTGTCACTGCCAGCCGTCTTACGCAGATCGTCGCTCCATCTAGCTAGGGGGCGACCCACACTACGCTTACCCAGTTGCGGTCTCCACTCGAGAACTCGTTTACCCTAACGGTTATCGGTTCTCCGACAGATGTGACCAGCCCACTGCCACTTCAGCGTACTAAGATTAGGGCATTCCCTCCCCCCAGGAATAAAGCATTATGTATTACCAGGAATAAAGCATTATGTAATACTACTACTACCTGTGAAGCACAAAACACTTAATATTTAACTCTATAAGGGTCATCGCAGAAGGAGAGCAGAGCATAGGATTAGACGTGACAATTAATAATCCTCTTTAAACGTGTTATAGTAAACTTAAAAATTAGGAGTATGAGCATACGCTCCTATGCACTGGATACATTTTACTTTTACATGCAATTTAGAACTATATTCCTAAAACTTTTAAAGTGAATATTAATTGTGTATGTTGAAAACTAGATGTACGCCGACTCTAAGAGCTGAAAAGTAGTAAAAATTATCACATATGGTGCTATATCAGCTCCAAGGACTAGCTTTCACCCAAAAAGGATTTATCGACCTCCTTGGCGGAACGGGTAGCTCTCGGACTGCCACGCCGGTGGTTGCGGGTTCGAATCCCGATAGGGGCAAATGTTCGTATGATGAATGTGAATGTTTGTACCCAAGTCTTGGTTGTTTATATATTTATTTATCCGTTATCTAGTAACCATAGCACAGGCTCTGCCTAGTTTGGGGCTGTATAAGTGGTGTGAATTTCTGAAATATTTATTTATTATTATTATTATCTTATAGCACCTAAGATTCTACTCTGGCTATATAATAGCGATATAAGGGTGGTAGACGAACTCTATAGTATCCATCCTTATCAACCTGGAGTGGTTTTGTCACTGTCATAAACATCAATAATCCAGCAATAGACTCTTTTGAATTAATACACATCTGATGATTAAAAATTAAAAAAATTAAAATTGTTTATTGGTATCTTATAAATAAATACATGACACTAGACAATAGACACAGAAATTTAAAATTATCTACTAAAGTAATATTATATAAGGAAGAACCACCGACTCTAAAACTAGGCGGAAACCTGTATATTTTTGGGTCCAGCCAGCTCTCCTGCTATCCAGATGATACGGGTGCTAGTAACTTAAAAAACACTTTGCCCTTCTCTTAAAGAACCAATTATCGCAATGATAAGTAACAGCTTTACTTTACATAAACTTGTGAGACAACAATGAAACTCTCTTACTCACAATGTTGTGTGAAGCAAGAACCTTGTAAAATAATTTATCAACTTATCTTACAAAGTACATTATACACGTGTAATCCGTCAGCCCAAATAGGTGCTTAAGCTCTACCTAGATAAAGATCTAGCGTAAGATAGAGATCTATAACAGGCATGTCAAATTAGGTCTTGTAACTGGGCCGCATTCGGTTTAAATTGATGGGCCGCATAGCAGTGGCTTGCCAATTGTTTGCCCACAGATAACTCTTAGGAAGTGGTGGTATTCTGACCCACTCACAGGTTGGCGCTAATGACAATCCCAAAATAAATCTCCTAACGTTACATTTAGACCGCCTCGTTAGCTTACTTTACAGATCGGGTGTCAGATCCCTCACATCCCGACGTCGAGGTGCAATCCCCAAATGTAGAACATCTTGAGGGTCCTCTTAAAAAGACAATATGACGCTCAAACTAGGTTTCGCGGAATAAATACTAAAGGCACTTCAAAGAATAAATACTAAATAACAAATAATAAACATTTATTATTTTACTAAATGCCGTGTGGTTTCCGGTAGAGTAGAATAGGACCACTCCAACTCTTCCCGTGGATGTCGTACAAGGCGATTAAGGGAATACATTATAGAACGTCAATCAGGCCTCCCCAACCCGTCTGGCCAGCGCAGGGAGTGTAGGCCAAATCCTCCGTCTGTCTCCGGCAGATGAGAGAGGGTTGTGCTCCTGCAGTGGAGACAAAAATAACCTGATGATAATAAATGAAATTTTATTAAAAACAGACTTTCAAGTGTCGCCAGAGGTGACAGCTTCTTAAAGTTGCAGGCCGCATGTTTGACATGTCTTATTTACAAATATGAAATGCAGCTTCTATCTGTCTATTTAACATTTGTACCTTGAGATCCGTGATCTAGTTTATATACGATCTTTTGCTATAGGTTGTAATCGTTAAGTGTCGCCAGGCGATTATTTCATAAATATAAAAGATATCAAAAAACTTTAAACTCATATCAAAACTATGTTGCCTAATGAGTGAAATGACACAAATATTATTTTTTTTTCAAAGAAACGCGATAAATCCAAAATTTGGATTTATCGCGTTTGGAAGTCCGCTCCCCTTCCTATTTCCGCTCCCACTCACGCTCCCGCTCCCGCCTCCCCTTCCCACTCCCACTCCCACTCCCACTCCCACTCCCACTCCCACTCCCACTCCCACTCCCACTCCAAATGTAGTCCAAACTCATTGCAATCTGAATAGTACGGAAAATTATAATTATACTTATTTGTTATATTGCATACTAACCTTACCTACTAAAAATATCTATAACTTTTGATTGAGCAACCCGATTGCGATGAAATAAAGCCTATATGTTACTCCGAGTCAAGCTCTATGTTTTTGTGAAGACTACATCAAATTTCATTTGGTAGTTTTTGCGTGATGAGGTAACAAACATACATACAGACAGACAGACAGACAAAAATTCTAAAAACAATTATTTTGTCTTCTATTGGCCCTTTAAAGACCTCTCATACACATTTTTCTACAATATCTCCCATGACATAGACCAGTTACATTTTTATTATAGGCATTGAGAGATACCTGCTTGAGCGAAGCCGCGGGTCAAGTCAAAGCTAATTATATAACATTTATCAAATTATATGACCTTAAAATCCACTATAGGCACATAAATCCAAAATAATAGTGTTATATATTCTGGAAAGGTCATACACCATATTAGGGCAATCTCGTGCATTCGCAAATTGGTGGTCGATTACCATATTTGACCGTTACAAATTAGTTTACCGTTCCATTGTTAAAGTGGTGTTAGCATTGCCTTTTATTTTACACTTTAGAACTTATTGTCTTTTTTACATTGTTTCCTTGTTTCTTGGTTTATGATTGTAAAGTTTGTCTGGAAGAAATCGCTTAAAGCGATAAGACCGCCTAAATTGTGCTATTTGTAACTTTTATAACGTGTAACTGTATTTGTTTGTGCAATAAAGTGTATTGTATTGTATGATCCACAATCAATCTTGCTACTTTAATTTTAACTCGTGTTGTTTTTTTTTTATGTTTTTTTGTATATTTGTTTTGTGTGCCTGTCCCTGCCATTTTTGCTTGTATTACTAACACTTACCTTAAGTTTCTTACTAACAATATATGGATGAATATCTGAAATAAAAATATTTTATTTTATTTATTAGATTTGTGGTAAGGAAGTGGATGCACAGGTGTTGCATTCAGTAATGCATTATATACTTAAGTCAAGTCATAATCATACTCGTATGTATCTAATAAATATAAACGTAAAATCGCGTGTCTGTACATTGAAGATTTTTAGAAAAAAAAACTGGGATAAGTAATAGAACACATTTTGATCATTTTTGGAATTTTTGTCTGTTTGTTTGTGAACGCATCACTTAAAAACTACTGAACTGATTTTAATGGAATTTACATAAAAACATAGTGCTTAATTCGGTGTAACATATAGGCTTTATTTCATTGTAATCGGCCTAGTCAATCAACCGTTATGCGAATTTATAGTTTTCAAAAACTCGCATACACTGCATTAGTATACAACAAAGAAGTGTAGGGTGTAAATGCTCGACGGAATTCGTATCTCAATGAGTGAGAACTACATTTTGGAGATAGGTGGTCATAGAAGTGCAGGTGGAAAGTGGAGAAGGGTGGGGGGAGAAATGGGGCCTGAAGAAATGGGAGGTGTGAGGAAAGTCGTCATGTAAGTATAGGGGCAAGGCAAGCGGGAGCGGGAGCGGGAGCGGGAGCGGGAGCGAGAGCGGGAGTGGGAACGGGAGCGGATTCAGTAGTTCACGAGAGCGGAGCCGCGGGCACAGCTAGTTAGAAATAATTGTTGTGTGTTAAATATAGAGATAGTAACTATCTCAAAGCTGGCTCAAATCGGTAGCATCTGGAGCGTCAGCATATTAGGTGTTACAATTAATATTTTTTAATAAAATAAAAATAAAGTTAAAAAGAATGAATTAGTAACGTCCTCAAATAGGCTGGGGTCCGCAGTGAGAACAATAAAAGGAGGTGCTTAAAAAAGTTGATGAATATAAGAATAAAAGGGGGTTGTTGAAAAGGTTGATGAATGTGAGTGAGATTAGTGAGGTGTGTCAGGATCGCGCAAAGTGACGATCCATCGTCTCTGCCTACCTCTCTGGGACCATGGCGTGAGCATTATATATGTATGTATGTAAAATTAAAGAAGTTTTATGGTGAGACACTTTATTTCCACTTTAATAGGTCCATTGATCTATTGTTAAGTCTAGCATAATGATTACTATTGTATGTATTTACCTTGTGAGAAGAAATAAATAAATTATTATTATTAAATTATATTATTATTATTATTATTTATTTAAAATACTAAATTCTATTACTGATCTCGTCAACGATTCGCTCAAACACAGTTGATACAATTTTGAAGTAGGATTTGAGAAATTGACGCCTCATTTCTTGGATAAAATTACTAACATAACTTACTTTATTACTGAATCTGTGTATTTTTATTCTGCAAGAAGTAATTGAACAGAATTGAATGTCACAGTTATTTATTTATGATTTATGACACAACATCATATTTTATTATATGTATTTTTGCTAACTGTACAATACTACCAAAACAAGCAAATGATAACGATGTCTTATTAAAATTTAGTATCTTAAGTTAACATAAAAACACATTACACAGTTTAACTCAATGCACCTTTTCAACATTATATGTATATGTCAGTACATTTTATTCTTATTAATTCAGCTATACACAATGCCCTTATTTCTACTAATTTACAAACTTAAATTATATATATTTAATATTATTATGTACACCAATACATTGACAGCCCTCTACGCACAATTTAAAAATCTTAATCTGTGAAGTCACTTGACCTGGTGCTGACAGAATACCAGCGCTGGAGTGCGCGTAGCGTGCTGCAGCATTATGCTGAGTCAGCGCCATTTTATTGCTGCGACACATAGGTACCTTGATTATTTTTAAATTGTAATTTATTTATTAATTTCTGTTCTGTTTATTTCTCATGTATGTGTGTGTCGTAGCTATGAATAAATGACCTATTCTATTCTATTCTATTCTATACTGTGCAACGTTCTACATTAGAGTACACTTCAAATTTATAATATATAGTCATTATCCTGGCTATCTAGCAGATGTCTTTTAACTGCCTTTTTATCATTTAGGTTGTGTTAACTATTTCGTACAATACAATACAATACAATATACTTTATTGCACAAACAAATACAGTAACACGTTATAAAAGTTACAAATAGTACAATTAATTTATTTTAATTTAATATCATGTTGCTTTTCCTAAATAAAATAAACTTAATAAATTAAATGCCCGAAAATGTTTTATCCCTAATAATAAGCTCTATAGTGATAGTGAACATTACACAAATTCACAGTGATAATGACAGACACATTGACCAAATTACTCATTCGACTTGTCAAGTGCGTGTCTTTAATCGGCAACCGCGTGCAACCGGTTGGGCAACCAGCGACGGAACCCAGGTTCCGAGGAAACTGCGCGTTAAAATGCCTTTTGGTTGCGAAACCTGACGGTGACATTGCCTCACTGAAGCGCCTAATCTCTGGACCGCACCAACTTGACAATCTTGATATCATTTCGTTAAAACAGCATTTTATATCAGTATTTTATTGTGTAGTCATGTAGTTCCTAGCTTATTTAGAATAGAACCACCCGCAATGCTTCGGTGGGTGTCCTCAAAGCGACAAAGGGATTCCACTATGTATACTAAGATAATTACTGCGATCACAAGTCCACCTGCCAAGCGTGGTGATTCTGGCAAATGTCCCAATGGACAGCCCACCAATAGCGGCACTCTATTAGGGGGCTTATGTTCAGCAGTGGACGTAGACGGGCTGATGATGATGGTGATCATACGAATATCTGCATGAAACGGACATGTTCTTGGTAACTGAAATGGATTTCCATGGAAAACGACGATCTATATCTCGGCTAGGTATGTATGGACATGCCATGCGACAGAGAGAGAGGCAGCGCAGCGGCGCCCTTCAAACGAGTCCGGCTACGAGCGTAAGTTCCGGTAGCGAACACAGACGCGGAGTTGCGAACGAACGTGCACCGAGTGTGGATGCGGCAACTTTTCAATGTATAGGACGTATGAATTCTGCAATTTTGAATCTCTTTGGGTATTTTTGTCATCCACCTGTTGTATGTTTTTTTTATTCGTTGTTACACAATCCACAACACTTAAAAAACAATATTTTTTACCTAACTTTATGAATCTTACCACAATTAACAGAATATGTATTAATATAAATAAAACAAACCGGAGACCTGAGGACTGGCGCCTACCAGAAGCAGCGTTTGAGCTTGGCCATTCGTAATAGCGCCAGCGCCCTGGGGACTACGCCTCACCACGAGGGGTTGGACGGCGTACACCTGTTGAAAATAATAATTACATGTCAAAATGTTCAATAAAAGTTAGTCATAAATATTTGGCATATTTTCTGCGAATCGGATACATCAACAAAATGTTTTATCTCAAAGTACCACTAGGATTAGTTGATCTAAATGGTGGTATAAAAGAGAAAGAAATTTCTCGCTAGTACCACCGGTGGTACACACGAAAATTATTGCAAAAATGATGTACCTATTCGTAAATCCGGAATCGTATATAAAATTTAGGCAAGTTGTTCTCGGTCCGGAATCCGGAAGTTTGTTTGGATTCCAAAACTTAAGTTTTCAGGCGAATAAAGTTTCGTTATGATAGTAATAAAGGTTGTCTGGAAGAAATCGCTTAAAGCGATAATACCGCCTAAATTGTACTATTTTTAACTTTTATAACGTGTAGGTAACTGTATTTGTTTGTGCAATAAAGTATATTGTATTGTATTGTATTGTATTGTTCTAGTGTAATTTAAATACCTAATTTAGTTTCAAGCGAATTTTATTCGGTTTTATTTATAGGTATTTACAATTGTGGTTTTTTGAATTAAATATGATGCCGCATCCCCGTTTTCTTACATCTATGAATACACCGTAGTATGACACATTGCAATATCTACATAACTATACTAATTAAATAGATTATCTTATCTAGCTGAAGTATTTATTGAGCAATCGCTAACAGCAGTTTGACAATGTTTGTTTTAATTAACCAACTATAGAGCCCAAGTACAGCAGAGGACTATACCTCTATATTTGAGGATGATTAATAATATGTTTGTATACGTATTTATGCCGTGTGGTTTCCGGTAGAGTAGAATAGGACCACTCCAACTCTTCCCGTGGATGTCGTACAACGCGACTAAGGGAATACATTATAAAACATCAATCAGGCCTCCCCAACCCGTCTGGCCAGCGCGGGGAGTGTAGGCCAAATCCTCCGTCTGTCTCCGGCAGATGAGAGAGGGTTGTGCTCCTGCAGTGGACACAAAAATCACCTGATGATGAATGAATGAATGAATGATGAATACGTATTTATTAACGATCAATTCAATGTCTGCAACGTGAAGTAAGAGTATCCCAGCATCACACATATATAGTCATAAGCTGTAAAGTAGATCCATAGTGGAGGTATATCGGTGTTACTGCAACACCGATATATCCCCGCTATGGAGCTGTTAAGCTGTATAAAGGCTGTATATTTCACCAGTGTGCTAGTTGGGATAGAAGTGGTAGTAAGGATCGTTTAGATTTACTCAAACAAATATATTATGTTTGCACAAAAACATAGTATCGTTTACTGAACATGATATGAAAATGTCATTGAACTGCGTTGATCATTGGATATGTCAAGGATTGCGGCAGACACGCCTGCGCCCGCGCAAATGTCATTACGGGCTCGGAACGGTGATATTTAGGTTAACTCTCATATCATATCATATCTATAAGTATACTTTTGATTGCGATTATTTGAAACAAACGTTACCTCTAATCAAATACAGTACATTTTATTATTGCACAAACAAATACAGTTTTATTAGTACCAACCTGTCCTAAGAACTAGTATTTATGCCTTTTTTCTTTAACTTTACCTATACTTAGTACCTATCCAGAACTAATATATCCTAGGCTCTATTTCTTCGGATCAATTTCACAAGAAATCACATATTTCACAAGTATTTGGGTAGTAGTTTTCATTCATTTTTCTTTCATAATATCACATATTTATATAAAAATCAATTTCCGTACGTTAGTCTCACAAAATTCCGAATGATTCGTCCGATTTGATAAAAAAAGGTTTTATTCACCTCAATACTATGTATTTATGTATTATATGTTGTATGATTATTTAATCTATAGTAGGTACACGCGACTACTGCCTCTCCATAATCCCTTGTCTTCACCGCAGGTTAGCTGGAAGAAATTTCTTTAGTAATAAGCTTAACCTTTTGTATAATTTTCTTTTCTTTGTATTTTTTGTTTTGTTTTTACTATTAAATAAATAAATAAAATACTGGGGTGGTTTATATAACTCTAAGTATCTAATTAACTATAAAAAAAAAATTTAACTTTGTTTTTAAATGCATGCTTTACTGCGACACAATGTTGTATGCCCATGTGGCGGGACATAGCTGAGCTCTAACTATGTCATGTAATCCTTTATATACCTATGATCCACAATAAAGATATTTCATTTCAAAAAAAAATAGGAAAAACCCAAAGTAACAACTGAAAAATCGAAATTGGTAATTTTGTTAATTGCCACTTCGGATTTCCATCAATAGGTGGGGATCGGGAGCGGGAGAGAGATCCCACGCGAGCGGAGCCGCGGGCACAGCTAGTTTTTAATAATAATTCCCAAACTGGTTATATATAAGCAAAAACATTAAATAATAAGGTAACGCTCAGTAACCAATGATATTATACGACAATTTATTGAACGAATTTTTCGATGTCTCATATTGCATTGACCCACCTAAAGAAACTCGTGTGCTTAATCGTTATTGATGAAGTTTTCACAAACGTTACATACATACACTTGAGTCAATAATCTCCTTAGTGGGGTCTGGCCAGGGTCATGCTTGTGTAAAAATGTAATTTTTAAACGAATTAGTCAAATTACTCAGCTTATGACATAAGTTTTTAAAGTGTTATAAGAAGTTGTAGCATAGCTGGTAATGCGCTCGCCTCCCTATCGCGAGGTCGAGGTTTCCAAATGCGAATACTCATACCAGTGATCATCATCATCACCCTAAATACCTGTCCACTGCTGAATATAGGCCTCCCCAATAGAATACCACTATTGGTAACTTATCCATTGGGGGATTTGCCATAATCACCACGCTTGGCAGGTGGATTGGTGATCGCAGTAATGATCTTAACATACACACACAGGAGAACGCTGCTGCCCGTCCTTGGTGCAATTCCTCAGTCGCCTTAACGACACCTACGGGAAAGATAGGGGTGGCCTTATTCTAAGCCGGGAACCACACGGCAGCCTCTCATACCAATAAAGAATACTATTACTTGCTACGTAAAGCAGCGATACTTACCGTGTAGTGGTACTATTCCACTCTACTGGAAACCACTTGGCATGCGGAAACTACACGGCATTTTAGTATTAGTAGGTAGCAATTGTTTTCACTTGAAGAAACGAGTGAAACATTGAACTTAGCGTAACTGAAATTAATCTCTATCGGTGATTGTACCCATATACACTTTTAATAAGAAAGTCCAGGTCTATGGCATTTGAAAGTTTCAGCCAACTTAACTGAAACCACACACTCCATACAAATCCGCGGAGCAGTTCCACAGAGGATCATTTCCATTTGAACAACGACCTCGATTGTCGTGACTTGGACTGTAGTTATGCAACAAATAACTAAAGGTGATAGGATGCCCGTGAAACTTGCTCCTAATGCTATGCAAATGCATATTCCGCACAGGCACTTAATGACGTGTGAAGAGGTCTCATTAAATATTAATCAAACGAATAATCGCTCTGGTTACTAAAATACGAAGCGATAGCAAAACTGATTATGCGAAATAGTATTATTGCTTATTCTCTGTTATTTTGCTGCTTTTAATGTACAAACCTTCTTACGATAGATGGTTATACTTTGAAGGGAATCTCACTGATTTTAATGAATCTTTGTACAGATTGCAAATTGATTAATTTTGGCATATAGTCTTAAAGTTCATATATACGAGTAGCTCTGGTAAAACGACTTATTTTGACATTCATACTAATCATAAATGAAATCTACTTGGATCAACATCAATTGATTGCAAGATTCTTTAGTTAGAGGCTGTCGGGTAGTTTTAAAGACCTCACGACTTTGATGGGGTGTTCCGCTAAAATTATAATTGTCAAAATTAATCAATTTACCTACTAGAGCAACATCTGTATCGAATTTCATTGACAATCAGGTTTCGAAGTGAGTGAAGTCACTCGAGTGTGACTCGCACGTGAGTTTGTATTTTAGAGAATAGCATTACTGTACTGAGTTTTATCAAAACAGGTCAGCGACCCCTCGCGAGGTTTTCTTGTCAGTCTCCTATTCGTGAAATACGTCCACTGCCCAACATAATCTTCCTCATTAGAATTACACTTTTAGTGAGCTGTCCATTAGGGAGTTGCTGATCACCACGCTTATCAGGTAAATTGGTGATCGCAGTAATGATCTTAATATACACAGGAGAACGCTGCTGCCCGCTCCTGTTGCAACCCCTTGGGGAAGAACCTAAGGGAAGATTGGGGGTCGCCCTATTCTAAGTCTATCAATTCTTGCAATATTTGTATTGCTGCTTCTAACAATCCGAATTTGAACGGTCGAGCACACGAACGTAAGGCATATACTCTCTACTACTCTACCGCGACTTTTTTCATGTCATCCACGTATACTTTGACGTAATTACGTGTGAAACCTGCGCCGCTGTCTAGCAATCGTAACCAGTTCGACATTACGAGATTCATATATCATTTTACCTTAAGACAGTTTTGTAACAGTATCTTTACTTCTTAAGGTCGCTATGAAACATCTTTTTCGAAATCTGGGCCACTGGACCGGCACTGGCTTCAATTTCGCCGACCTTCGCTTCAAAACTATTTCGTTCATCTTTTTTAATTTGAAAATATTACTAAATACTTGGGAAATAATCAGCCGACGGCGGTGTGACGACGCGGGTGCTAAAAAGGAATTCGAAGATATGTGGGTTTGTTAACACGCTACGACACGCTTGCGACACGATAAGGATACTACTACTGAATTATCTCTAAGCGAACGTAATAACTGCCCGTACCAATGAGTTTTTCACTTAACATTACAAATTATTATGTATTTCCCGTAGGAATTAGATGTTTTTAGGGATAAAACTATCCTATGTCCTATTCCAGAACCTAACTTATATGTGTGCCAAGTTTCATCCCGATCCGTCCAGTGGTTGAAGCGTGATTGAGTAACAAACATCCAAATATCCAAACTTTCGCATTTATAATATTAAGTGTGATGTGATTAGTGATACCAGTGGCTTTCCGATGAAGGAAAACATCGTAAGGAAACCTGCATATGCCAAATAAGAGATTCTAAGGCGTGTGTGAAGTCCAGCAAATCAGCTTAGGGCACCGTCGGTGGACAGGGCACACTAGGATCACACTCTAGCTACTAAGCTATCGGGTCAATTATCCTCGCAGAAAATAATCTATACCATAGGTACGTATACGAAAAATCAAATTCACTCAGCGGGCTATGGAGAGAGCTAGCTCGGAGTTTCTCTAAGGGACAGGACCACAGCCGGTGGACACAAAAGATCCTGAAGCATCGAAGTGTCACCAGGTCTTCCTGGCTCCCCAAGAGAAGACTGATAAAGCCAACGATCTCTATGTACTACTAGATGGATTCCAAACAATCGCTCTGTTCCACGCAAGTAGCCACAACTCTTTCACATTCACTTTGAAACTTGTGCAGTTACTACTCAGGACATTTAATTATTTACTAAATATTGACATTATTTAACCGTAGCGTCAATATTTAGTAATAATTAAATGTTCTTAGTAGTAACTGCACCAGTTTCAAAGTGAATGTGAAAGAGTTGTAGCTACTTGCGTCAAACAGAGCGATTGTTTGGAACGCTCCATCTAGAAGTACATAGAGATCGTTGGATAAAGCATATTATAATTACATCCCCGGTATTTCATACAAGCGAACATGTCTAATTACCTCGTACTAAACCACACGAGCGCACCAGCCTCCTTTTATTCAGGTTATTGGCGCTAAATGAAGGAAAAATAACCCATTGACAGTAAACAGACATTGTGTACGAAGTAAATTATGAGGACTTATTATCAGGGATCGGAATGAGGTAGTATAAATACTTGCGACGAAAAATTTTCCGTGTTTTTTTCCCAGATTCACTTATTCATCATTATACAAAATTTGATCATTTATTTCTGTTTTTTTTTTAGTATGAACTGGCATAGTGATATAAATAAGGATCACATAAATATGGACAGTTTAATGATCTATAATTCTTCTTCCGCCTTCCGCTTACCAGTAAAATATACTACAATTAGTACGAAATTATTTTGATGTTATATACTTTTTAATTATTACTACTACGAATATTAATAAAAATAAAGAGTAATTGAATTGAATATTATACCTAGATTTTCATTAAAACAGTTAATAAAATCCCGTTAAAAGGAATCTCCATATTTTTCTTCCGTGCATATTTTCGTCGCATCATTTATGTAAAACTAGCTTTAGCCCGCGACTTCGTCCGCGTAGGTTTCGATATTTACACATTTTGAATTTCAAAATAGATATCTATTTCATCAACAATGGGATGTCTTTTGGGATAAAAACTATCCTATGTCCTATTCCAGGACCTAACCTCGTGTGCCAAGTTTCATCTCGATCCGTCCAGTGGTTGAAGCGTGATTGAGTAGAAAACATCCAAACAGGCAAACTTTCGCTTTTATAATTTTAGTGGGATGACACTACCTAATTCCAATCACTGCTAATGCATACGGTTGTGATGACCTTTGCAATATATTATTTTTTGCTATGCCATTTTCTGCAGGCACTATGTTGATTGATTCTACTGTCATAACAAATTATCACCTCGACCAAATTAATATTGCATTTTAATTATATTAATCTTTAATTATAATTGATGTCGTTAAGAGTAAATCGAGTTTTAAACTCGTATTACGCGTAAGTAGCGAATTATATAAAGCATTGACTCGCTCGAGCGTTACAGATGTACGTATGTACATATTTTATTACACTTCTTGTTTATTTGACAAGCCACTGGCTATTTTACCGTTATTTGGGTGAGCAGGAACCTTTCATGCCTACTGTGTTTACGACGTCACTGGTAGCTATTGCAAAACAGAATTACTGTGTTGAGTTTCATTTTCTCAACATAATTTCCTGATGCCGTGTGGTTTCGGTAGAGTAGAATAGGACCACTCCAACTCTTCCCGTGGATGTCGTACAAGGCGACTAAGGGAATACATTATAAAATATCAATCAGGCCTCCCCAACCCGTCTGGCCAGCGCGGGGAGTGTAGGCCCAATCCTCCGTCTGTCTCCGGCAGATGAGAGAGGGTTGTGCTCCTGCAGTGGAGACAGAAATAACCTGATGATGAACATAATTCACTGCTTATTTCTGCTGCACCTGAATTTTGACAAATTGATGATTAATTTCAAAGCGATGCTTAGAGTTTATTTGTTAGTGACACTAGATTCGGTCAAAGGCTTCACAATTTGATATAGGTACCTACTGTCGGGAAATTTTCAACGGTTTTCCGAAAGAAATCGCTTCTAACGTCGTCCATATGAACTATTGTAAGCTACTTTATTATTGTATTTGTGTATTTTAACGTTCTTCATCATCAGGTTATTTTTGTCTCCACTGCAGGAGCACAACCCTCTCTCATCTGCCGGAGACAGACGGAGGATTTGGCCTACACTCCCCGCGCTGACTTTTAATGTCTAAAAGAGATCGCTTCCATCCAAACTCCATTGTAGGAAAAGTTAAAACAAGCTGTAGATAAAAATAATGTTCATGGATATTGAAATATTATGGATTGCATTAGGGACGGGCGTAGCGTTCTTCTGTATACGCCTACACTCCCCGCGCTGGCCAGACGGGTTGGGGAGGCCTGATTGATGTTTTATAATATTCAATAAATAGTAATCGTATTGAATTGAAAAGTCAAGTTTTTCTTCATTTGAATAGCGAATTCGTATAGCCCTACATTACATTTTAATCTGCCTTTATCGCCCTATGTTCACTGTTAGGTGTTATGTCTTAGTATACCTCCGTTGAACCTCGCTCAGAGTTACGGAAGGAGAATGGTGAAGAGGCGGGAATGCCCTGAACATTTCAATAGCGCGACACGCGTACGGGTGAGACTTGCTTATCCGTACCTCGTCTTCACAGACTATAGAATGAACAAAGGGAACGTGCCCTATCTCATTAACCGCGAAAGGCCGCGAAGGCCACCATGACTCGCCAAGTATTTAATGATACATAATTACAAATAACACCGCCAATTGACGACGTAAATAATGATTTGCGTCTGTCGAGCTGTCGTTGCGTGAATAATATTAATGTAGTGCAGTTATCATAATTATATTGTCCAATTTAGCATGTTTAATTAATAAATAAAAAATAATAGATACATACATAATACTCACGCCTTGGTCCCAGAGGGGTAGACAGAGACGATTTATCGCCACTTTGCGCAATGTAATGTCGCAAAGTGACTTTATTATTAAAATAAAATATATAAAATTTAAGCGTGGCAGTCGCCACATCATAACCCCATATCCCTAAAACCCAGTAAAAAAGCACAAAACCCTCCTAGGTCATAATACAGGCTGAAATACGGGGGAGGTGCCCAGTACTTTCTCAATTACCTACCTTACCTAAGAACGGACAAAGGGAGGGAAAATGACGGAAATACAAATAAGACGGTATTAGATAACAATACAAGTCTAGTTTTTGCTAGTTAATATTCAACCTGCGTCCATAGAGAATGTTTAGGCAGTTTTATCCGGCAGTTAGGCATATGAGGCCCATGGCAAGTAATGTCTTGACAATTCCCCATTTGTTTCTTCATATTATAGGGTGTATTGTCAAGGCCGATCAGTATTAGGAAGCCTGAAACTAAAAGAGATAGAGTAATTTGTTCTAAGGAACTATGACTCTGACTTAGAAATAAGACAAAGAGAAAAAAAATCTAAAATTAAAAAAAAAACGGTTTTATGATACATTCTATCACATACATAAACTTGTGTATGTGAAATAAGTTGTCTTTTTTTAGATTATAATCACGACATAGTAATATTAATAGAATTGTTTTTTTTTTTTAATTTGTAGTTGTAATTTTATCTAATGTATATAATATTTTCAATGATTATTAATATTTTTAATGTTTGTATTTGGCTTTATACCATTATGGATTGTTTCTGTTCTGCACCCGCATATGATATTGACAATAAATTAAATTAAATTGTCTAATCTCAAACTAGGATTTTCTCCTGTACTGTGGTAATTAGACAAGGATAGGACAATTCACAGTCGATAACATTCAGTGAAATAAGTATAAAGTGTTATGTCGCCAGCGGGAATCGAATGCACGACCTCTGGCGCTCGACTCTAAGGACCAAGACACTAGAACAACGATCAGTCAAATATTGTAGTATTCAAATATACAGATGAATTTAATAGATGAATACATTACGTAACGTTTTTTCGTTATTTTAATATCTCTTCATCATCATCATCATCAGGGTATTTTCGTCTCCACTGCAGGAGCACAACCCTCTCTCATCTGCCGGAGACAGACGGAGGATTTGGCCTACACTCCCCGCGCTGACCAGATGGGTTGGGGAGGCCTGATTGATGTTTTATAATGTATTCCCTTAGTCGCCTTGTACGACATCCACGGGAAGAGTTGCGAGTGTCCTATTCTACTCTACCGGAAACCACACGGCAATATCTCTTAAATTAAGGAAATTAAAGCCTCTCTTATCTTCTTCTCTTCGATGCCACAGTAAATGTATGGGAGTGTTTAAAGTCACAAACTTTTGTATAAATCTCGTTTCTTTAAAAAATAGTTATTGGTGTCATTTTACTCGTTAGACAACATAGTTTTGATATCAGTTCAAAGTTTTTTGATATCTTTTATATGTCACTTAACGATTTCACCCTGTATAGATTTTTATTATTTTCACAAAAAAGTGCGTATGAAACGATATTAATCCAATTTATAGTTCTTACTACCAAAACAGATTTACAATATACATATTTTACAGTCTAGTGATTGCGATTTTGAGCATAAAGATTATCTTAAGAGAGAGGTAGGAGAGTTATCGTCTGTCATCACCGAGCCTTTACCTACTTTGAGAATTTCAGTATCCTTAGTACCCCACTTAAAAGGATCAATTTGTTAAACCGTACTTATCACCAGAGATCGGAATTAGATAGTGTAATTCATGTACCTATTTTGGGGGGGGGGGGGGGGGGGGGGGTAACTTTACAACAATCTGGAATTAAAATATAGTTTACAGACAGTTTAAAATGTCTTAATAAAAAAAAATAAGGACATTAAATCTTCTATTTGTTGCCATAGTAAAGGTATGGGACTGTGTAAACTTAAAATTTCAAACTAGTTATCAAATGTCAAAACAAAAAAATATTAAAAAAAATATTTTTAGTTTATTTTTCTTAAAATTCAGAGCATAACAAATGACTCGATTTTGATAAAAACAAAATTGACCCAAATTTAAGTTCGTAGTGTTCATGTTATCTTTTTCAACTACTGATTAATATCCCGTGGAAATGGGTGTTCATATTAATCTCCCGTGCCATATTTTCGTCACAAGTACATAAATGACTCTACCTAAGTCCGATCCGCTTATCACATCGCTTAATATTGTGTAACCCAGTCTTGAATTCAGATTAAGTAGCATACTTGTCAAGTAGTGCGTTATGCCATTAAGGTGCGATCTCATTACGCAATAGAACCGCTTTTCCGAGATGCAACTCGTTACCTGTGTTACTGCCTTTTTTTACTGATATGAGGTGCTTTGGCGTACCTTATATACTTGTTTGTTAGGGAAGTCGTAATGTGTAGTTAGAAGTGTCCTGCCTTGCGCTCGAAGGTTCAAAGTTTGGTCCATACCAACGAATTTTTCGATGTATATCGTCATTATCAGTCGAAATACGTCCACTGCTGAACATAAGCCTCCCCAATAGAATGCGGCTTGTGGTGGGCTGTCCATTGGGGGATTTGCCATAACCACCACGCTTGACGGGTGGATTGGTGATCGCAATAATGATCAGGAGAGCGGTACTGCCCGACCCTGGTGCAAATCCTGAGTTGCTTTGACGACATCCACGGTGTTATTAGGGGTAGCCCTATTCTAAGCCGGTAAACAAGGCAAGGAGTATATCGTACTGCATTAGGTAACTGGGGAACAGATCGACCAACATGTACAAAGTTTTTTGCCCCAGTGGGAATCGAACCCTGACCCTGGTGCTCGAGTCCATTAACCAATCCGAACTTACATACATAATGCACACGTCTTGGTCCCAGAGGGGTAGACAGAGACTATGTATCGCCACTTTGCGCGATCCTGACATTCGTCGCAAAGCGTCTTCAGTACGTCTGCCTTTCGCCCTGTGATATACCACTTGGTGTGATGTGTGGCGAACAATATCACCGCCTCCGTGTTTAATTAAATTAGATAGACACGGACATTGCGTTTTATACCATCTACAGACAATGTTGCTAATCCCCATAAATTTCACAGGCTTCAAGTTGTCACGTCTTACGAAGTTGTAATGTACGTACTTGCCTACACGTTACAGAGTAACGTTCTACCTTTTATTTTTATTGTTGATGGGTTTGCGCTTGACCTCAGTCTCACCTGATGGTAAGTGATGATGAGGCCTTAGGTGGAGCGCACTTAGAGAGTTCCATTCCTTAGCAGTTCGCATCATGAAAGAGGAAGCTAAACGCTTCGTTTAAGAGCTTGGTATGTCTACTACATAAGGATGAAGTCCCTCACCACGCGTGGTAGCATTTTCAATTTATCGCATCCTAACACCTTATCCAATGATGATTAAGCTTTCGGACTGAACTTTAGCATTATCGTAGTCACTAACTATATAAACATTTTAGGATTATTACTATAACTCGGTACAAGCAACTCTTTCATCACATTTGGTACATAACTACAAAATGGGAAATTAATTCTCATTTCATAATGGCTACCGGCGTGAATAGGCATCTTCTGGCTAAATCATATCAGCCCTTAGATGTCCACTGTGGGACATAGGTCTTCCCCAATGAACGCCACCACACCCGGTTCTCCGCCCTCCGCGTCCAGCCGCTTCCGGCCACCTTCTTCAGATCGTCGGTCCACCTGGCGGCGGGGCGTCCCACCCTGCGCGTGCCGATCCGCGGTCTTCACTCCAGAACTCGTCTGCCCCAACGGCCGTCGGTTCTGCGACAGATGTGGCTCGCCCACTGCCACTTCAGCTCGCTAATCCTTTCGGCTATGTCGGTTAGCTTCGTTCTTCGTCGGATCTCTTCATTATGAATCATATCCTTCAGTGTCCACGTTTCCGCGCCGTAGGTCATGACAGGTAGGACGCACTGATTAAAGACTTTTGTCTTTAAACATTGTGGAATGGGCGACTTGAAGAGTTGACGCAGTTTTCTGTATGCTACCCATCCAAACTTCTTCCGTCTACGCGAGCATGGTATGTCTATAAGGATGAAGTCCCTCCCCATGCCTGAGATGACGGTGACGGAAGGGGGGTCAAATCGTGCAATTCCTGGGTACACTTCCCAAATTGTAACCTGTAGAAAACAGAACGACAGGCCGCATTGCGACGATTTTTGAGGCTCTGTAACTTGGTATTTACCAGATCATCGTCATCAGTGCGCCTTCGGGCACGACGCTCAACCGCGTCCAGAGCACCTAGCTGATACTTGGCAGTAGTAGTGGAGATACTATTGACTACTTACCTATCGAACTACTTAAATGGGTACAAATGTTCTTATAAAATCAATATTTCTCGCAACGATAGGTAACTGATGCGTGTCAGCTGACATCTGCCCAATAAATCAGCAGGTAGGTGTGAGAACACCACATAACACACAGTAAGGTGTGGTCGCAAAATAAGCGTAAGCGAGAAAGAATACCACGGACGCAGTGCTTAATTTTATACAGCGGACAACGATAGTTCTTTTTTTTATTTGGGTTTCGAGATTACATTTTTTATATGCGTTATGTTAGCGTTGTTGTTTTTAATTAATACTGATTTAGTTTATAAGTCTGGTCGATACCAATTAATATCTTAAATTAGTAAACAAAAGTAAAGACTAAGATGTAACCAAGCTTTCTCCAGCCATGTAGTTTCCGGCTTAGAATAGGGCCACCCCCAATCCCCCCGTGGGTGTTGTCAAGGCGACTAAGGGATTACACCAGGGACGGCCAGCAGCGTTCTCCTGTGTATATTAAGATCATACTGCGATCACCAATCCGCCTGACAATGGTGGTGATTATAGCGAATTCCCTTATGGATATCCCACTAAAAGTGACATTCTATTCGTTTCAGTAATGGACGTATTTCAGCTGATGATGATGAAGTATTAAAAAATTATATAGTATCGTAATCAATACAACATGTTAATTTATATATCAAGGCATATCAGTAAGGCAGTTAAAATATAATGAAAATTATATATGTCCCTACTTCCTTAATTTAATAATTTCAATTGAGTATCAAGATAAAATACATTTTATGTTAACTGTAATTCAGAAAGAAAATCTCGCGAAATTTCCCATTTCTTGGTTATGAAATGGGATAAACGGGCGCACGCACTAATCAATCTACAACAATCACAATACAATACAATCTCCGCTCGCACTCGCACCCCAAGAACAGTTACATCAAAAACATTGCAGTTTGAACAGTCCGCACTTGAAACCAGTTGTTAACTGGTTCATTAAGTAACTGAACCGCTGATTGATGGCCACGATGCGTCACTATTTACGAGAGCCGTGGTGCTTGACTAAATTTGTGGGTGAATTATCGGCAATATAAAATTATATGGGTTTCAGGTGGTAATGTGCAATTCGTTTAACTTGTAGTTGAATAGTTGTTACGACATCTTCATATAGGTATATATATATATATATATAAACGGCCACGAGCGAGGAATGCAGCCACGGTATCCCTATAGGTCGCATACCCACTCGCCTCGGGTGAACGAGCAGATTATGTCGGGCTCTATAAGAAAACCCCGCGGTGCCCATCTTCAGCACAGATCCAGGGACTCCGGGACCACCAAATTACATACACTTTGGGTGCCTGCCCTCTCATTCGCCACGCCACGCCGCCGCTCGCGCTCGGCGGCCCACCTCGGGGGAGAGCGAGTCCCCCTGACACCTCTCGATGCATGCAGCAGCAACGAGGCCACCCCCTTGCTGCTGCCCTGCCCGGGGATGCATGGATGAGTACACAGAGCCCCCGCTCCACGCACTCGCGCCCCCGATAACATCTTTTATTCGCCTTTTACGACAACAAGGGGATACCGTGGTTGCATTCTTCGCCCCAGCATACAGTGCTGTGTGCACGGTATCCCCTGCCTGTCGTACAAGCCGACTAATAAGGGTCATCGGGGACGTGACCTTCATACGCGTTCCCGGGGAAGGCGGCAGCAACGGGGTGGACTCGTTGATGCTGCAGGCACCGCGAGAGTGCGGGGACCAAGTCTCTCTCTGAGACGGGCCGCCGATAGCGAGCGGTGCAGCGGGGCCCACGGAGAAGAGACGCCGGACGCATGCCCAGGGCGATCTCCTGGGTTCCCTTCTTCACCATGCCATGAGTAGGACAAAAAAAGGCAGATCGCACCTCCATCTAGCCAGGGGGCTTCCTACGCCTGCCAAGTCGCGGTCTCCCCTCGAGAACTCGTTTACGTTTATAATCGGTTCTCCTATAGATACTTCATCGTACTAACTTTTAAATAGTGCATCATCATCAGGTTATTTTTGTCTCCACTGCAGGAGCACAACCCTCTCTCATCTGCCGGAGACAGGCGGCCTACACTCCCCACGCTGGCCAGACGGGTTGGGGAGGCCTGATTGATGTTTTATAATGTATTCCCTCAGTCGCTTTGTACGACATCCACGGGAAGAGTTGGAGTGGTCCTATTCTACTCTAACGGAAACCACACGGCAAATAATAGTGCATAATCTTTATTTATTTATTGCAAACTTTGATTAAAATTCACAAGTCAAACAATAGTATTGTAGAATATTGTTTCTACATCAAACTTATAATTAATGATCATAATTTCGGCCTAGGTGACTAATATGCCGCAAAATTCCGAACCAGTTTCAATAATGTCTATATTATACTTCTGTAAATTATGGGTCTTGCTCGAAACGTTACGCTTGTTTGCATTGAGACTGTGTAGCATAGCAATTATCTAGTTCTTGTTATAATTTAAAAATCTAGAGCTTTCATAAAAAAAAATTACTTCCAACTCGCTGTGGTAAAATTCAGTTGTAGATTCATAGATTATGGTATAATGTTGGTACTTCTTTTAATTTTAATTATTGTTTTTACTTCAATAATAACAACAACCCTTCTTCTTCAAATTCCAATACTTTAAGTCTGTATAGAGGCTCCTACTCAGTCCAAGCAATGAGATTGTGGAATTCTCTGCCACATGTTATTCGCGCGAGCGCATCGTTGAGCATATTCAAGGCTAGAGTAAAAGAGCATTACCTATCCGAATGATTTCTTTGTTGTATGTATATATATATTATATGAGTGTGTATATAATTCATATCATAATATTTATTGTGTCATGTAGTTAACAGGGTCTTACATATAATCTCCGGCGCTAACATGAACTGTGTAAGGCACTATATTTCATTCCAGATTAATAGTCCTATGAAAACAAACGCATTTGCGTCTCGAAAACAAAATACACAATAGATGGTGTTCCTAAGTGGACCGCAAAGTTTACTTGGTAATACAAACCTATTTTTGCTGCTGGTGACCCTTTCATGTATATGTTACCGAGACGTAAATAGCGTTGGTTTTCATAGGACTATTAATCTGGAATGAAATATACGATAGTTTTTTTTTGTAATAATATTTATAAAATTAGACTATAAACATAGGAGTTAATTACAAACAAACAAAAATAAATTTACAATGACAATTTTACAGGGTAATTAATTAAATTAAATGTAATGCCAAATTATTGTATTTAATATTTATGTATAGATAGTTATAAGTATATTTAAATTATTCTATTTGTTATATATATGATTTCTTTTTCACTATTTATTTTCTCTATAAATAATGTGCACTGCTGTCTACCTATCTGCTTTGACTTGTCTCTTTCACCCAAAGGTTTACTGGAAGTAAACTCTTACAGAGTTAAGTGCGCCTTTATACATCATATGTTTAAATGAGTTGTGTGACTTGTATTTGTGTACAATAAAGTATAAATAAACATTTATATAATAACATTTTTTATGTTATTTATTTCACGCAGCGGGTCTTTTTGCGAGTTCTAGTACTGCTATAGTTTTTGTCCAGTAACTAATACTTCTTTTGTATTTGTAATCAAATTATAAGTAATTTTAACATTAACAACGCCGCCGTAACGTCGTAGGATGCGATGAAAAAGCTTACCTGAAGCTAGCTTTGCAGCGCGTGCTTTGGAAATCGACCAAGATGGCCGCCGGCCACGAAAGCGTAACACACGTTGCTTTATGCGTTAGCGTTGACTGGCAACATTTTAGCGGCCCTCTGCCGATGTCCGAACAGTATCGCAATGAGAACACGCAATATCATAACCATGGCTTTCGTCATTTTAATTCACGACTAGTATGAACTAGAGCAGTGTCCTAACACATTCCCAGTGCGTTCGATCGACCAAGAACAACATCATTTACAGCACATCTTTTTTGGAACATATATAATGATATTAATTGATCGACACTTTTCGTTAATTCGCCTCCGACCGCAAAATTCGATCGCGTAGTTCCATCAATTGTACCACACAGATTTTTAGATACTTATGGTTCGATCCATCGAACTACTACGAGGATTTGTCATGAGCCCAGTATAAGGCTTTTACTATCAATATGGATGTATTTTTATATCTGATATAAATAAATAGTTATAATAAAGGTATCCCCATCTCAGACAAGCAAAGTCTAGTAGATTGAAGTCAGCCCTATAATCACAAACTCGCTTGAGCAATACTACTACCAAACCATGCATTTACTTATTGAGAAATACTTATTCGTGACAATTTATCGCTTCATCAGCTGTCAATAATAATTTGCCTACAAGCTATCTCCGTATATACCAATCTTTGCGTCATTTACTCGCTTTGACGGATAAATCAACCTAGAAGAATTATAATATTGCCAATTTATTTTTGCTAGTCAACACCACACGCGAAAGTTTGTAAGTATGGATGGATGTTTGTTACTCTTTCACGTAAAAACTACTGAATGGATTTTAATGAAACTTTACAATAATATAGCTTATACATCAGAATAACACATAGGCTACAATTTATAAAGATATTGTGTGAATTGTCCAAAATATCAAGTAAGTAGGAAAAAATCTACCATCTGCGAGCTATTCTGGCGTGCGCTATCAAAACCGCTAGAGTTACACATATGTAATGTATGATGGAAATGTTTATGTCAAAACCGCTTGAGTTACACATATGTAATGTATCATGGAAATGTTTATCTTAAATAGTCCTACAAAAAAGCCCGCCACAGTATATATCTATATCTTATGTGTAAGCCATTATAGCCAAAATAGTGAACCATCGTGATAATACTTGGCACACATCTATATGTTATATAACCTAACCTATGTTAGGTCCTGGAACAGGACATGGTTAGAATAGTTTTTATCCCGAAAAAACATCGCAGTCCTACGGGAAATACATAATAATTTGTGATGTTAAGTTGTCCACGCGGACGAAGTCGCGGGCAACAGCTAGTGCTATGATAAAGTTTTCAAACCTTAAGCCCATCACAGACATAGCTTTCATCATCAGTCGAATACGTCCACTGCTGAACATAAGCCTCCCGGCTTAAAATAGAGCCACCCCGAATCTTCCCGTGGATGTCGTCAAGGCGATTTAGGGACTGCACCAGGGTCGGGCAGTAGCGCTCTCCTGATCATTACTCGATCACCAATCCACCTGCCAAGCGTGGTGATTGTGGCAAATCCTCCAACGAACACACTAAAAGTGGCATTCTATTGGGACTTATGTTCAGCAGTGGACGTATTTCGGCTGATGGTGATTGGAAATCCGAAAGGAGTCATTAACGTTCCCACTTATTTGACTGTTTTATTTTATTTTGTGTAAAGCATATTGTATGCCATTAGGCAGATTATAGATATAGGACAATATTAACATATTAAGAACTGTATTATGAACAATAAATATTTCATTTCATTTCATTTCAAAACAAAAGTTAGTAAAACTTAGTAAGGATGTGACGTACTTAATTGGTATTTAATTGAACCGGTGTTTGGTACCCGTGTGAGATTGTTTGTAATTATATGAAATTGGACATAATTGGAGTATACAGGTTGTAATAAAATACATGTAATTATCGTTCAGCTAGAATATTATTGAATACTGATGAAACTTGTTTGATTTTTTTTTACTTTTCGCCACCCCACTTCATATAATTCTTATTGCTACGTGCAACAGCCTAAAGACTACTACTTATATGGTTTAATGTAAGCAATTTACTTACTTTAAGTAATGTAAATTCTGCACTTATTTAGTTTCTAGCTGTATTGTATATATAAGAAATAATTAAAGAAATAAATAATTTCAATTTCAATAAACTACTAGACAGTTTGATTCTAACAGCAGTCTACTACCTCGTTTGGAATGCCTCGTATTTCTGTATTACAATCTGAGAAAAAAATAAGTAGCCCTCCTACTTACATAAGGATAAAAATATACCACTATTACGTAAGTAGCCGCCCCCATTATAAATGGTGTCGCCTAAAACTGATTCAGTAGCCAGCCACATTATTATCTACGTAGTGTGGTTACTTAGTAATGTGTCCGGCTACTGAATCAGTTGTAGGCGACACCAATTACAATGGGGGCGGCTACTTACGTAATAGTGGTATATTTTTATCCTTATATAAGTAGGAGGGCTACTTATTTTTTTCTCAGTGCACTTGTCCTCTACCCCATAGAAAATAAATGTTTCTCCAAATGATCTATAAGCAACAGGTGGGAATTAAAGAATTGTCAGAGGAGTTTGTCTTTAAGTTCTTTCTTACCTCACCGCAATAAAGTTTAAAGCTTCTTTGTGTAAAATATGAATTTCATCACCAGGCCTTTTATTTTGCAAAATAATGGACAGCAGCGATCTCCTGTGTCATGACATTATGTCAGCCTTTAG
Source organism: Esperia sulphurella (assembly GCA_947086405.1). Taxonomy (NCBI): domain Eukaryota; kingdom Metazoa; phylum Arthropoda; class Insecta; order Lepidoptera; family Oecophoridae; genus Esperia; species Esperia sulphurella. The sequence continues at coordinate 15,138,112 of OX352266.1, forward strand.
ACATCCACTGCTGGACAAAGGCCTTCCCCAATGAACGCCACCACGCTCGGTTCTCCTCCCGCCGCATCCAGCCGCTTCCGGCCACCATCTTTAGATCGCCGGTTACCTGGATCGCTACGATAGCCAGAAATAGAAGGGCTGCCGGGAACTGGGGGCCGCGGCTTCTGTTTGCTGTTCATCGGGGAGGTTGGGCAGACGTATTGGCCATCGCAGTACTAGGCCTCGCACCGGTGACGCTGCTGTCCGCCACCATTCTGTGGTCTGTGATCTGGTTCTCCTGTGTATGTTGAGATAATTACTGCGATCACCAATCCATCTGCCAAGCGTGGTGATTATGGCAAATCCCCTAATGGACAGCCCACCAAAAGTAGCATTATAATGGGAAGACTTATGTTCAGCACTTTGCCGTGTGGTTTCCGGCAGAGTAGAATAGGACCACTCCAACTCTTCCCGTGGATGTCGTACAAGGCAACTAAGGAAATACATTATAAAACATCATTCATGCCTCCCCAACCCGTCTGGTCAGCGCGGGGAGTGTAGGTCGAATCCTCCGTCTGTCTCCGGCAGATGAGAGAGGGTTGTGCGCCTGCAGTGGAGACGAAAATAACCTGATGATGAATGTTCAGCACTAAACGTACATATATGCGCTGATGATGATGTTGCGATATCTTTAAACTGTTCTTTCTCCAAGTATAAGTAGTAGTCATTTTTTTAGTTCTCTAATGAGATTTTTGCTCTTGTTCACAGATACTTCGTGAGCACAGTGCTGCAGTTCCAGATCTACAGAGCTCTGTGCGAGCGCACCGGCCAGTTCATCCCCGGAGACCTGCAACGGCCGCTGCACAAGTGCGACATCTACAGAAATCCAGAAGCTGGAAGGATTTTGACGTGAGTACCTTTTTTTTATTCCTGATGTGTTTACGCTTGACCTCAATCTCACCAGAATATGGTGAGTGAATGAGAAGGTGCATATTCCTCTTCCTTTAAAAAGATCTAAGTTGTACTTGATTGGAAATACTGAAGCTGGCAGAGAGTTCCATTCCTTAGCAGCTCGCATTATATAGGAGGAAGCAAAATGCTTCATGCGAAAATGTGGTATGTCTACTAAATAAGGATGAAGTCCCTCACCACGCCTGGTAGTCCGGTGACGTACCTCCTTTTACTACTTACCAACTTTAGCGACAATATAAAGTAGAAGTACGGCTAGAAGTACGTACTACAGGTGCTGCCAATTGAATATGAAGGACCAATTAATTCGAAAAATTGTAAATAACCATTACTATGCAGTTTTAATAGTACTATCGAATTATATTTTTTAAAACCGTGTATTTTATGTTTTTCTTTCTAAATTTTTTAAGCAATTAACAGTTTATTAGTGTATTATTAGGAGATATAAGAGTATGTAAGGCTTTTAATGTTTTAAAAATATACACTTACGGAGACAAAATATTTTTTTGTGGTTTACAGAATTTTCTCGTATCGATTCCAACCTGTATAGATAGATTTACTCTATCTACGATTGCATACATACTCTACATTAATTCCACACAAAAGCTTTTAAATTTCTAATCGCTCTATAATAACACGTGGTTACTTTATACCTAATTACAATCTATGTAAAGTAAGTAGTTAAATAATACCATAACCTTGACCGACACAACTGCAAGGTGACGTTGGAATAGGCTCTAACAATGAATTTAATATCCGTTTACTTCTCAAACTGGTATGACCTTTGGATTTTGATTGTAAATTGATTTGTTTGTTGTTTTACTTTTTGTATCAATAATAAAACTCCCGGAAAGCACCTTACGGATTTGCAATCAAAGAGCAAGTAGAGACGCGATCTTTTTATGGGGTCTGCTTTATACCACCCTTATGGGTAAGAGCCGTGGTAGCCGGTTGGTTGTGCTCTCGCCTCACGTTCATGAGGTGGGTCCAAACCCCGCCCGTACCAATGAGTTTTATGAAACTTAAGTACGGTTTATTTATAATACCACAGGCTTTTCGGTGAAGGAAAACATCGTAAGGATACCTGCATATGCCGAAGAAGAAATTCTGAGGCGTATGTGAAGTCCACCAAATCGGCTTGGAGCACCGTCGTTGGTCAGGGGTTTGGCACAAAAGAGCCTGAAGGGTCGAAGTGTCGCCAGGTCTTCCTGGCCCCCTGAGAAGATAAAATAAGATGGGTATAAGGGTGTAAAATTTTCCTAAGCATTTCAATACATTGCTTTGGTCATTATAAAAAATAAATAGTACGAAAGATATTCTGTATGTTACGAGTGTTTATCAGTAATTTATTGCATTCCATGGTGTCAACAGATGGTAAAAATATACAGAGTTCGTCATGGACCCATTTGGGCACAGCAAGTAGAAAATGTAGACAGGATGGAAAGAAGGAATGGGACCTGAACGGAAATTGCCTTAAATATTAAAGAGCAGTTTTACTCAAAGGAAACATTCCTTTATTTAAAAAAATTAAACAGCATTAATTTATTTATTTAACTCTTTATTGCACACACACAGATAAAACAAAAATAATACATTAAAAGAAATACAAGTACAAAGGGCGAACTTATCTCTGAGAGAGATTTCTTCCAGCAGACCCGCGAGAGAGATAATTGAAATAATAAAGATATAATAATTTAATACATTTATCATTTAAATTTCCTAATCAGCGCAACCTACAACTTCTCTGGCATAATATTTTCTACCCAAAGGTTGTATGGAAGAAATCGCTTAAAGCGATAAGACCGCCTAAATTGTGCTATTTGTAACTTTTATAACGTACAACTGTATTTGTTTGTGCAATAAAGTGTATTGTATTGTATATTTACAATCTCTGTACAAGTTTAGACTGTGGACGCATTACATCTAAAGAGACTGCGACGTCACGTAATATTTAGAGATAGCCCCGGCACGGGCTGTATGGCCTATTGGGGCTTCTCTGGACATACACTGTCGTTCCATAACGCATGCTCGGCCCATATACTCGTATGAGTTGTGTTATAATTAAGATAGTGTGTAAATTGTCGTAATAATATGTTAACAATATAAACAAAACGACGACCTCCGTGGCGGAACGGGTAGCTCTCGGACTGCCACGCCGGAGGTTGCGGGTTCGATCCCGCTAGGGGCAAATGTTCGTATGATGAATATGAATGTTTGTACCCAGGTCTTGGATGTTTATATATTTATTTAAGTATATTTATCCGTTATCTAGTAACCATAGCACAGGCTCTGCCTAGTTTGGGACTGGATAATTGGTGTGAATGTCTGAAATATTTATTATTTATTTATTTTAAAACAAAACAAAACTGCAGTCCGTCAGGGATGCTGGCAGATGCTAGAGTTGATAGCTTCTCTAGTATTATTAGAGAGCGCATCGCATCCCTGAACCAACGGGTGAGGGGCAGCTCCAACAGTTTTCTGCAGATTGTAGCGGCGAGACTGGACGTGGACAGTGCTATTATGCAGCACTGGACCCGCGTCCACCTCGTCAAAGAACAAAATTTCATTTTTATTGTTCTAATATTAAGTTACTAACATAATAATAATAATAATAAAATCATTTATTCATCTCTTAAAAAATATACATACAATAACTCCGCCAAACTGTATAATACAGTTTGTTGGCAGAAATAGCTCTCTTACTTTATACACATCTATGGCAGAGAATACTAAATATCACTACGCAATGGTGAATAGCAAAGCAAAGTTACAAACTTTATAATTTTGATATTAGCACAAAAAGATTGAGGTTACGTTAATGAGTTTACTAGATTTTTCTTATATTTAATTCTGAAAGTGTTTTTGTCGATTACATTGCTTCTGATGCCTAGTGGGATAGTGTTAACAATTTTGGGTAACAAATACTGCCTTGTTCTTTCACGATAGTAGTTGCAGACTCTAGGCACACAAAACAGTTGTTGGTCAACACTCCTTGTGAAGCGTGAGTGGTCACTTGGTGTCAGATATTGACCGCACTTAAAATTTTCTACAGCTAAAAGGAGCTTCACCTTCTCATGGACTGGTAGTATTCGACATATTGCAAAGAGTTTCTCATAATCATAATATACTTATAAGGTATCTTTGTTACTAACACTCTATGGGCAACGCCTAAAATAGGTGATATTTTTACCACCAATCGATATAGAGTCGGAGTCAAACACCAATTGGTTCACCTTTTTTGGAGGAAATCGGCAAGAAAGGTCCGAACCGTTTTTAATGTGATTCTGTACAAATTCCTAGAACACACTCAACACGGCGATTTATGGAATCAATATATATTATTTATTAGTCTCTCTCGCGGTTCTGCTGGAAGAAATCTCTCTCAGAGATAAGTTTGCCCTTTGTACTTGTGTTTCTTTTTAATGTATTATTTTTGTTTTATCTCTGTGTGTGCAATAAAGAGTTAAATAAATAAATAAAAATTAACACAAGTAATATACATAACATACATAATGCTCACGCCTTAGACCCAGAGGGGTAGGCAGAGACGATAATTCGCCACTTTACGCTATGAAATAACAAATCAATAACTGTAATTGAAAAATCAATGTTAATTAGATAAAATCAAAGTTTAATCTATACTTTTAATAGCAAGCAATAGTTCCTTAATTTAAACTCGGTAATACTTACATCAAGCCAACATAACTAATTTATCTTTGAATGGGCAGTGGCGGTTAACAATAATGTTTAATATTGGGCCCGCATGCAGCGTGTTAAGTCAAGTGGTCATTTCCGTGCGCGCGGGCAGACGGCAGGCTAATTGTGCGCAATGTGCGTTAATTTTACGTTTGTCAAATAAATTTTTGTCATTGGAAACACCATGCACACCTTCAACATGTTGAGAGCATATGTTACCTTTTCAAACTAGGCTACAAAACAGACTGTTGCATGGACGATTAAACTAGCTGGTGCCCGCGACTACGTCTGCGCAGGATAAGTATTCCGAGTAGCTTATATTAGCGTGGCGTAGAAAGAACTAATATTATGACATTAAAATTATAATTTTATGGCGCACGCCAGAATAGCTCGCAGGTGGTAGATTTTTTCCTACTTACTTGATATTTTGGACAATTCACACAATATCTTTATAAATTGTAGCCTATGTGTTATTCTGATGTATAAGCTATATTATTGTAAAGTTTCATTAGAATCCATACTGTAGTTTTTACGTGAAAGAGTAACAAACATCCATCCATACTTACAAACTTTCGCGTTTATAATATTAGTAGGATAGGATTATTTGATAATGATAACAAAATTTAAATTAAGGTGTGTCTGTAAAATTGATAGAATTGGTCAATGATTTTTTTTTATAAATAAATATTACATACATATAATATACAATACATTTGTCTAATCCCAGACTAGGATTTTCTCCTGTGCTATGGGAATTAAACAAGGTTAGGACAATTCATAAATATAACATCCAGGCCGGGACCAACCGGTACAAGTTGTACAAAGTTGTCTGTCGACAGAGGTAATCGAGCTCACAACCTACAGCGTTCGAGTCCCAATGACCAACCCACTAGGCCGACGAGGTGGTCTTTTTTTCCGACTCTTTTTTTTCTTATCCTTGTTTAATTTACATACCAGGAAAAAAATCTTAGTTTGGTATTCATCATCATCAGGTTATTTTTGTCTCCACTGCAGGAGCACAACCCTCTCTCATCTGCCGGAGACAGACGGAGGATTTGGTCTACACTCCCCGCGCTGGCCAGACGGGTTGGGAAGGCCTGATTGATGTTTTATAATGTATTAGTTAGTTTGTTTGGTATTAGACAAGTGTATATATATATAATATTTATCGAATTTAAATATACTGGTATAAACATAGATTATTCCATCCCTTAAGGATGAAATTCCACGCGAACGAACTCGTGGGCAAAGCTTGTTATGTAAAGAGTGGTTTCAATTTCACAGTTAATATAGCTTTATGCACCAATTTGTTGGATCCTTTTACGATATTTCGCCACCCGCGTCCCTATTCTGATCCGCCGGCGTGTCGTGAACGAAATGACGTCGTTACGTTCGTTCGCCAGATGTCGATCGCTGCGAGCGTCGGCCGACCGCGATATTGTTACACGGTTTACATAATATTTCACTTGGCTATTACATTTCACACGAACGATATTAACCGCTTAGGAAACGTTTTACACTTTGTCGAGAATATGTCAATTAATTTCAGTTACTCCTTTTTTTGCACGATAAAAATTACACAGCTCAAATAATAAAGTAGCTTACTGTACATAAAGGCGGTCTTATCGCTAAAAGCGATTTCTTCCAGACAACTCTTAGATAGATATTCTCAGTATCGACATCTGCGTGTACGTCTTACACTTTACATTTTACAGGAATACAATGAAATACGGTTATAAAAGTTTTCCGAAAACCACTCGATGATGTCGCAAGAATGACAGGTAGATTTTAGTTTAGAGAAATCTTAAACACACATTAAATAAATTCAGCTGCCGTGTGGTTTCCGGTAGAGTAGAATAGGACCACTCCAACTCTTCCCGTGGATGTCGTACAAGGCGACTAAGGGAATACATTATAAAACGTCAATTAGGCCTCCCCAACCCGTCTGGCCAGCGCGGGGAGTGTAGAGCAAATCCTCCATCTGTCTCCGGCAGATGAGAGATGGTTGTGCTCCTGCAGTGGAGACAAAAATAACCTGATGATGATGATGATGAAATAAATTCTGAATATACACCAAGTCCACTGATTGTGAATCTAAGTGCGCATTTAATGTGATAAACGGTTTAATACACAAAATAAGGTTTTGTTGCTCAAGATTTAAGGTTTAGGTTTTTTCCACAAAATTGTCACTTACAATAAATTTGAGGTAATGCTATAGCTCGAGTTATGCCTTAAGTTTGTTTGTTAAGTTTAACATTTTTGTTCTGAATATTCTCATCATCATCAGCAGCCGATATGCGTCCACTGCTGAACACAACCCTCCCCAAGAGAATGCCACTTTGCTGTTCATTGGGGGATTTGTCATAATAACCATATCATTGGCAGGTGGTTTGGTTATCGCAGTAATGGTCTTTATATACACAGGGGAACGCTGCTACCCGTCGCTGGTTCAGTCGCTCAGTCGCTATGACGACACCCACGGAAAGATTGGGTGTGGCCCTATTATTATAGATATTCTCATAACCATCTGTAAAACCTAATCATCAGCGTGAACAGGAAATAATCAATTTTGATGTATTGACCACCTACACATTTTGGTAGGTATTTTATGTAATGTTTTATTTTAATTGTAATTGTTTGTTTTATTTTTGTATTGTCTGTTCTACGGGTTTTTTATGCCTTTAATAAAAAATATTATTATTATTTTTACTAGAGCAGCTTCCAACGCAGGTGTAAATGTCAGATTTTATCCGCAAACGTGACTCCTTCGCGGTCCTAATTACCCTATGCGAAGTGGAGTACTGTAGGAAGCAGTGGGTATATGGGGCAGATCGGTTGCAACAACGAGCCATGTCCAACGTTGGGGCCTTAAAATGTTTCGCTGCGACTTCGTGGGCTTACATTACCTGCTAAGATGAATTTTGAAAGGAAGCAGCCCAAACGCGCGGTGTGGGACGCCCTGCCGCTAGAAAGACCGACGACCTGAAGAAGGTGGCCGGAAGCGGATGGATGCGGAAGACCGGGTGTGGTATTGTTTCTTAGGAAGGTATATATAGGCACCAGTGGACAATCTAATCTAACGCGTAGGGTGGGCCGCCCTGCCGCCAGGTGGACCGACGACCTGAAGGAGGCCGGTAGCGGCTGGGCGGAGGGCGTAGGACCGGGTGTGGTGGCGTTCATTGAGGAAGGCATATGTCCAGCAGTGGACGTCTAAGGGGTGATATGATGATATGTCCAAAGGCCACTGAGGACTATGTTAGAATCTGCAACTACACTGGTTCTCCTACCCTTCAAACTAGACCACGACAATGTCAGCATTGGTGTTTGGTAGCAGAAATACGTAAGTGAGTGGTGATGTCTGTCGAATCCTGCACAAGAATTCTTCAGTTTACAAATACATTCCATCAGTATGTCGCGACCACATACTGTTGTATGAAAATGTATTGATAAAAAACTATTTGTTTGATAACAAATTTAAAAAAAGTTTTTTTTTAATATTTTGAACAGTAATCCTCCTTTTATTTAACTGCACAACCTCTGCTATTCTCATCCTGTACTCAAAGGTTGTCTGGATGTAGATTTTAGCGATAAGACCGCCTAGATGTACAAATGTAAGCTACTTTATTATTGTATTTATATATTTTTATCGTGCATAAAATAGTAATTGAATTGTACAAAGCTTAAATATAATTGTATATTTTGTATTTACTTCCATCAAACTCTCACCATCCTAATAATATTATCATTATTTTTCTTTCAAACAATACCTAAATTCTGTCTTACAGTTTGTAATGTACCTAGAATGTCAGGCTCCCCGATACAGACTGCATGGTCTAGTGTGGGAGCTCTAATATGCATTGTCCTGTCAATTTTTATATTTTAATCGTACTCAATTGATGTAATCATACAATTTTAAGGATGACTGTAATCATCTATGAATTTGGTAATTTGTAATAATAAACTATTTGAATTTATTTAATAAATACTGACGGGATGGAGTCGGTACAACAGTAAACAAAAAATAAAAAATAATTAAAAATTTAGCAATACTAAGCAAAAATATACTTTAAGTAACAAACCTCTTCATACTCTTCATACATTTGTTAAAATCTGCTGCCACTAAAACAATTACAGTATCTATAATTCTTTTAATTATAGATAATTAAAAAACGTCGTAAAACATCGTAAATAACATGCGTTATTTAAATTGACCTTAAAGCAGCATTTTAGCGCTGTCTAAATGGTTTAACAAGCTTTTATCCTAAAGCCACTGGACGTTATATAACGCGGCGTCTAGATGCATATCTATTTTATTACCAATGTACACACCGCCCAACATTTAAAGTGGATCTCTTAAAATTACACTCATAAATTAATATTTGTAATATGAAAGAGTAACGCAGGAGATAAATTTAAATAGTAACGTTGTGGTGAAACGTCGTTAGTAGCTAAGTGGTAAAATTGTAACGCAATGGTTTAAAGTTTCTGGTAGGCAATTTGAGATTTAACTTGTCTTTCATTCTGAAAATAATAATTGAACATAAGTTTTGAAAAAAAATCTGACCGTCATCTAACATGATAAGGAATAAAATTATACAGAAATGACACCTACAATTAAAACAATTAAATACAATTTTCGTGCAACGGTAGTTTTATGACATTGTTTGGAAGCTAATAAGAAAGAGTGAATAGGCATAGTCTGGGTAAGCGCGCTCCATCTTAGGCCTCATCATCACTTACCATCAGGTGAGATTGAGGTCAAGCACAAACCCATCAACAATAAAAACTACACACCCCCCTCAGACTCCCCCTCCCCCTTTTATAAGTGCTGATTTCTCTTAAAAACAAAGCTAACATGTGAAATGCTGAGGGAATGAATTTGAATACTGAAGAACCTTTTCGTTCTGCCACTGTACAAAGCGTAAGCGCCTATAATGTACACTATAAACGATATCAGGTTATCCACTGACCTCAATAAATGGTCCAGCAGCCTCCAGTGACTAAGAAATTACGTAAACTGGATCAGCCACTACCGTAAAACAATGCAGACCTGCGTTATCGATACGCCTTACATAAGCCGCGGATTCGTTGGCCAACGGCTCTCTGGCTTCCTTGAATGTGATTATTCTTAGGGCATAGTACAGGCAACAAAGAATTAGATAACCAACTTTGACTACAGGCGCACTGTAAGTCAAGCTACTGAAAAAAAAGTATTTATAAACAAACGAGTTAGTCCATAAATTATTGAAGAGGAGCAAAGGAAAATGCCTTCAAAATAGATAAATACAAAAGAAGAGGAATTAATTAACAATAGAGTTTAAAATTGTTTTGTGTTGTTTACTGAAAGTTATAATTAGTAGTTACAGACATAACTCCAAGGTAACATAATTAATATCATAATGATTGCAAAGTTTAGCTCACAGTTGATACTCAAGGAGGTAAAGAGAAATCTATGTCGAGTATTTACCAGTACTTATATAGTCTGTTATTATTTATTACACTAGTCGTAGAGAGCCTATACTTGACGTCCGATTCCCACTATTGGGAACAGACCTTCAGTACCACGAAGGCCAAAGCCCAATTCAAATATCCACGAATGCTTAGGGGATAAAATAAGTTACTGCCGGACATCGTCCGCATTGGGTACAGTCAGTTCCCTATGATAAATGACCAAGTTTGTTCTATTTTAACTTTATTATCATTATGTATGCATGTAAGTATGTAAACGCTTTATAAAATAGGAATTAAACTGTGTACAAAGGCGGACTTATCCCACTTAGGGATCTCTTCAAGTCAACCTTAGAGTAACCGAAAGGACAAGTATAATGCGTTTAGTACCAAATTTGATAAAGAAATGTACTTTTAATAAAGTTTGAAAATACATATTACATAAACGAACAATATACATAGACGATACACGAATAAGTGAATGATACAAATATCTATATATACATAAACTCATACACATAACATATAAATATATAAGAGTGTATACTACATAGACTTGGTCATTGGACTTGAGCGCCGGAGGACGTGGGTTCGATTCCCACTGCTGACAGACAACTTTGTACAATTTGTAGAAGTTGGTCCGGATCTGGATATTGTTATATTTGTGAATTGTCCTATCCTTGTTTAATTTCCATAGCACAGGAGAAAATCATAATTTGGGATTAGACAAGTGTATAAATAAAACTGCTGCTTCTCTCAAAAATATATGGTGTGGTCTCCACTCGAGAACTAATATCTTGAGCCTTATAAAACATATATTTTACCTTTTAACAGCCGCATCATGGAGCGCGGATCCTCCTCATCATGGAGCCAGATTCTCCAAGACACGATCGGAGAGGGCAGGCTGAACGGAGAGGCTTTGAGGGACTACTTCAGGCCCCTCGAGGACTGGCTGAGGAGCGAAAACCTGAGGACCGGAGAGTATCTGGGTTGGAGCTACGACGGAGACTACTGTAAATTCAGGTAAGATTTCTCGATATTTTGGTGCTTTCATAAAATGCACGGAGAATTCAAAGGATGATGGTCGTTTGGGTCCCAGCCACCAATAATTGATTAGACAATAAATAGGTCTTATTAGGCTTACCTGGGCAATTAGAACAATACTATTCTCGAAAAATTCCCTATCACCCAAATGTTGCCTGGAAGAAGTCGCTGAAAGCGATAAGACCACCAATGTATACTAAATTAATCATTCTGTGTAATTTTTAATGGGTTTAATATGTTTTAACCCACAATAAATGCTGTCTGTCCCAGTCAACGATCTCTATGTACTACTAGATGGAGCGTTCCAAACAATCGCTCTGTTCCATGCAAGTAGCCACAACTCTTTCACATTCACAATGAAACTTGTGCAGTTACTACTCATAACATTTAATTATTTACTAAATATTGACATTATTTAACCGTAGCGTCGATATTTAGTAATAATTAAATGTTCTGAGTAGTAACTGCACAAGTTTCATCGTGAATGTGAAGTTCTGGCTACTTGCGTGGAACAGAGCGATTGTTTGGAACGCTCCATCTAGTAGTACATAGAGATCGTTGGTCCCAGTTAGTACTGGTTCTGCGCTACAGGTTTATATTTTTTTTAACTTCCCAATCTTTAATTTCAGCATCGAGACAGCAGGTCTCCAGGTCTACGGAGGGTTCTACAATGCTGCTCACCATCACTTTGACGTCACCAGCTTCATCACCATTTTACTGGCTTCCACTATCACCACCGCAATAGGTTTGCTGTGGCGATGATAAAAATCACTGATTAATTTTTATTTTATTGAAGAAATTTGACATTATTTATTAAGTTTACTTTCTTGTGATGAAATAATTGTAAGAACTAATGGAATTTCAATGAGAATTAGTTGATATTTCAAAAATAAAATTTTACTAAAGACAAATACACAGGCTGCATTTTTAAACTAAAAAGATAATGAGAATTACATAAACGTTAAGTTAATTTTTTATATGAAACTTTACTTTAAAGTGATAAACTTATTAAAAATTATGTTATCAATTAATATTTCAGGGTTAATTAATTGTTTTTATATAATAATAAAGTGTATATAAATATGTTTAGTTTTAATAACAATAAGTTTATTATTTTGTAAATAGCATTTGAATAACAATATTTTTGATTACACAACTTGTGATAACATAAAATAAACAAAATAAAAAATTACAAAATTTTTATTTACAAACTAACGCATCGCTGTAATAAAAAATTCTAATATATGTGATGGATATGGTTCGTAATGGGGAGATCCGACGTAGAACGAAGGTGACCGACATAGCCGAAAGGATTAGCAAGCTGAAGTGATAACGGGCGGGCCAGAAATGTTAGAGAACCAACGGCCGTCGGGGCAGACAAGTTCTGGAGTGGAAACCACGGAGGCACGCGCAAGGTGGGACGTCCTGCCGACTTGAAGAAGGTGGCCGGAAGCGGCTGGATGCGGAGGGTGGAGGACCGGATGTGGTGGCGTACATTGAAGAAGGCCTATGTCCAGCAGTGGACGACTAAGGGCTGATATAGTGATGGTACAGATAAACTGACGTATTAACCTTGGTCCCACCGCTATACCCCACTGATGGGTCTACAGGTATTTTATTCCCTGTAGACCCACTGCACTAGAGTTTTAATTTATCCTATTCAATCCGAGTCCGCGGGTAATTTCTCTAACATTTTCTTTCCCCGTTGACCCACTCCACTAGAGATACGCCAAAAAATTTGCCTTTTTACCGTGATCCCATAGACGCTGTCTAAATAACCCGGGTCACAGAAACAGATAATTCAATAATACAATAAGAGTGTATTGTTCATCCAAAACTCTTGATCTAATCGACTGATGCGGGCACAATAGAATATCATAATAATTTATAATTGAACAATTCAACTACCAATTTGTCTGAGGATACTTATGAAATGTAGACGCAGGATGTTACTGAACTGATTGAAAGCAACGATCTCTACGTAGGTACTACTAGATGGACCTCCGGGAGCTGCAATTCGTTCACATTCACAATGAAACTTTGCAGTTACACGCAGAACATTTCATTAGTACTAAATATTGACGTTACATAGCGTCGATATTTAGTAAATAATTAAATGTTCTGAGTAGTAACTGCACAAGTTCTATTGTGAATGTTACTGAGTTGCGGCTCCTTGCGTGGAACAGAGCGATTGTTTGGAATGCTCCATCTAGTAGTTCATAGGGATCGTTGATTGAAAGCCTTTGACTTCAAATGAAGTCGCTAGATTTAGTCGGTTAGTCCATCTATTTCCCCCAGGAGTAATAAATATCAACTTATTACTACTAGTACAATCCAACGTGCTTTATAATGTACTAGATAAGTGTGTTTGGATAATGTAGTAGAAACACATGAATATACGCTGGGGCTGAAACAAATCCAATAAATTAATGACAAAAAAATTTAAACGACATCCTAGTAAGGTCGTTTTCTATACACAGACCTCTGCAGCTCGAGACTGACGACCAAGCCTCTCACGAGGCCAACGAGAAGGTATTTTCTATAGATTCCATAAGAAAAAGGTAGTCATTACCGCTCGACCACGACCTTGCCGCTGCCAGCGGCAGCTAGGAGCAGAACAAATATACAAAAATGTTAGCAGCACGCCACGAGGCACCGCAATCAGCGGCCAACCCTCCGCCTGCCGAAACCGCGCCGCGTCCCGAAAAGTCGTGGCCGAGCGGTTACTATTCGTGGAAGCATTTTACTATTCACAAAACGACTTCATTTCCCTAGTCTGACAGTTGTTTATTCAATTAACATAAGTCCCGTCGTCTAGCGTTCAGATCGTGTGTATCGTTAAATAAGCCATTGCTAGCCAAAATATACCATTACCACTGACCTTCACTATCATTAGTTTGGGCTACGAAGTCAGCGATTCGGCCGACACTGGGGACTTGGTCGAGAAAATTTGCATTGCGTGAATGTTAATTTCGAAAGCCTAATGTAACTAAAGTAAAATCTAGAAATGTAATAGTTTTACCATCGTAAAGATTAGACCGCGCGAGCGAGCACTGAGTATGGGTGCCGCGCGATCACCGCTCAGAGGGAGATCGCATCGGAACTTCTCGACGGATATGGACAAAAATAAACTGTATTTTAGAGATAAACTGTATAATATAGTATTATACTATATAGCTTGACGTATAATCTAATATAAGAAAATTCTACTATCCTTTTTTGCAAACGATAAATGGAATTCTGCGGGAGTTGCCCAAACTTCTACCCACCCGGATTTTTTTATAATAAAGGGTAACGATCTCTATGTATTACTAGATGGAGCGTTCCAAACAATCGCTCTGTTCCACGCAAGTAGCTACAACTCTTTCACATTCACAATGAAACTTGTGCAGTTACTACGCAGAACATTTAATTATTACTAAATGTTGACGCTACGGTTAAATAATGTCAATGTTTAGTAAATAATTAAATGTTCTGAGCTCCCGAAGCTCTTTAACTAGGTCCCCAGTGGGGGAGTATTTGGAGAAACCCCATATCGTAGCGTTGTGGATAAGCCTCAGGAAAGAGGTCATTCGACGTTTTGTGTGGAAATCTTACCACTTAGGAAGGATGAACGCAGCTTACCTCCTGTATATTTAGATGACTAATTACCATAATATTACTACGATCGCCGACCAGTCATGCGTCCTTGGTGTCACTGGAAGATGCGACAAACTGGGGCGAGGGCTATAAGGCGAAGGAACGAGAGTTGATGCGACTTTTACAGAGAAAGGAGGTCTCACTCGCTTTGTTGAAACTTGGTAGTGATGTAGAAACGCGAAATTGATTATTTTTGGCGTTAATACTTCTGACGGACTGACCCACAGTCGGGTGGGTGCCTTTAAAGTTCATGTACCTCTTGTGTCCGTCCCCAATTTTCCAAAGTCGATAATAATTGACTGAAATCTACTTTGATCAACATCAATTGATCAATAATTATTCTAATTATGATTAAGTAAGAGATGAGTATTCGTCAGTCTGTCTGCCAAAAGACGAGCTCGTCTAGAAAAAGACGTGAAGTTCTGGTTTCACGGCCCAACACAGATAATAAACAGTGCATCCCTCGCGCAGCGGTCCCCTGCTGATAATATTACTATGCTAAAGTAAATACTACCGAGATATAGGGGCGGCCGTTCGCCGTCACTCCGCCAGTGTGGCGCCGCCCTTACTTGCCTGGTTACGAGTAGTTGCTCCGTTTTCTGCTGCCCTGGTACTTCGATTCGAGGTGAAGCAAAGTGTGAGGCGTGAGTTGAAGTGAGTTGTTTAGTTTGTAGCGAGTTGAGGAGTAAATGTAATTACTAATCTATATAATAAATAATTCCATTGAATAGCAACCTGTAGTAATATACTATGCTATGCTAAAATACAATCTGGTTCTTTTTAGGAATTTCCAAAAAACTTACCAAATTATACTATATTTTGTACCGATTCTAAAATTTTGCCAATAATTCAAGTAAAGTATAAGTACTAACTTGCGTTCACTGGTCTCAACTATTTAAGAGATAGTAACCCTTATTTACTAACCTGTCATTTAATTTAAGACTTAAGATAGAGAGGAACGTGCTCAAACCCTAATCGTAAAAAAATTAATATAGCAGTTCCGCAATAAAGTTTCCCACAGCCAATAATTCAGATCCCCACAGCAATATCGTGTGCAGTTGAACAGTAAACACAGTTATTGGAGCCAGTAGCTCTCTCACCCCGACCGACAATGTGTCGCCAGCTTTATTGAATCTCTGTGCTGTAGTATGGTACTTCTATCTTGTTATGCACTCCTGGTACTTTTGATTGAACTCCTTTTGTGCACTGCCACCGTTGAAAGTATCATGGAGTTCTACTTATTTTGATGGTCGATTTTGTTTCCTCAGATACTCCTAGCAGTAAATCTCATGAAATATGACTGACAGTTTCTTCATTGTCGAAATATCAACTTAGATGTTTATAATTTTAAGAATATGGATAGCTTCAGCTTATACACGTAGCAACTAGCAAAGGTTGGGGATTGATTTTTAACGCTTTGAAAGCCTAAGATAACTTCTTATGAATTCATTTAGACAGAAATAACTTTGTGTCTTCTCGCTTCCGTGAACAGAATACCTTTACCATTTAGCTTTGCATTCTGAATGGATTTAATTATTTAAGAATCGTGGTCGTGGTAGGAATGTCTTTCTTTTATTGTTTTTTTTTTAAATCTTGTTACGTACGGCTTCTAGGATGAAATGATTTCTTAGGTTTGTAAATTTCCATTTCATAAGGTTAACGATAAAATACTTGAATTGAGACACATGAAGAGAAATACGAAATACTTTCCGTTTAGATCTGCAAACCTGGTATGTGTGGTGGTTCAGTGTCTAATGCATTACTCTATTATTTTATTATATCCTGGTACTTATCCACTGCTATGCTTACGTATGTGTTTTGCTATTGTATTTCCTATTACTTCTAACCTATTGGATATTATTTATAAATTAAAAGTTTGATTGTATTTCGTTTGTCTATTGTATTAGAATAACCCTTTCACAGAAAATTTGAACCTTGAAAAGTACATATTAAGAGATACTTATATATATCGATCGCCAAAAACAATTCCGCTTATACAATAAAATTCCTCTGAACTCACAAACGCATGCATGTTTTTATCTCAAATTGACCACCCTTATCCCTTCTCAGCAAAAAACAAAAAAAGGTCCATTTTCATTCTAAGCACACGCCCTATCTATACGTGTATCCAAGCATTACTTCCCATTATCCCATTCGCGTTCCAGTCGTGTCCCAACTCTATTGGACTTCACATGTGTGCGTCCTTCAGTGCTCTTATCTCCTGGTACTTTTGTCAGTGATTTAAAATTTTAAGTGTGAGTTTTTAATTTAATTTGTGGAAATTAAATTGTGGTTGAACAAAATTACTGCACAGGCCGGGAAGTTAACAGCTGCAAGTTAGAAGGCTGAGCCGTAAGACCAGGCCTTCTATAATACGAGTCATGCAATTGTATTTCTCACCGAGGTACGTATAGTGCTTTTCTCCGAAAAAAATTTAAGGAAATATAAAAATAAACGCTTGATTGCAAACAAAATATATTATTGTAGTTAATATTTTATGTTGCTTATATTAGGACAATGGCTAAAGAAAATGTTGTCGTTTTTCTGGGATTTTCCATTTTTAATGTTAACGACAAACAGCTAAATTTTTATAATGTATTCTATTTTTAATTTTCCATTTTATTTTTGAAACGTGATTTTGTTAAATAATAATTAAACTAAATAGGTGCCCAATCAAATTTTCTTTCAATGAAATAATCTATGAATTTGGCTGGATTTGCGGTTGTACAAATATCCTATGCCTACAAACCGTATATGTGGAAAATGTCGACAGCTACACTAAATAACTTTGTTTTTGTAAACATTTCCATACAAAAGGATAAATTGACATCAGAACTGTGGTGCTTTGTATGGTACAGTCATTTGTTTTTGAGCGACCACTTGAACTCTATTAATTAAATTTTCATAAACCTGTTCGGAAATCTTAGTATTACTTTAAAAAAATAACGATGAGGCCACACCGCACATTTCTCAATAATCGACTAAACAAAATAAACTACTTATTACATATTTTAGGACAAACTAACAATATAACTATTACTTATTATCACTTAGTAAGTAAATCACCCATGTTACATAAAAGGACTTCGAAATTGCAATTAAATCCAGAGAGTACATGCAAAATTGTATAACACAACTACATAAATTTGTTTTCACTCACACTAAGGCCTTTAGCACATTATAAGACATGAGACACCAGACAAGAAAAATGTCTATGTGCGTCTCTGATCCGACATGAGAAAAAATTTCTTGTAATGTGTATGGTCTCATGCGACTGGATTTCTTATAAGACATCTTATAAATAAAATCGTAAACTTCGCGTGTCTGTACATTGAAGATATTTGCAAAAAAAAAAATTGGGGGGTCTAAGGATAAGCAACAGGACACATTTCGATCATTTTTGAAATTTTTGTCTGTTTGTCTGTTTGTCTGTTTGTCTGTTTATCTGTTTGTCTGTTTGTCTGTGAGTTTGTGCACGCATCACTTAAAAACGACTGAACGGACTTTGATGGACTTTTCACAGAAACATGGGACTTAATTTGGTGTAACATATAGGCTTTATTTCATTGCAATCGGTGCAGTCAATCAAAAGTTATGCGAATTTATAGTTTCCGAAAACTCGCATTCCCTGCCACGAATGTAGTAGGGTGTAAATGTTCGACTGAATTCGTGAGCGGTAGCGGGAGCGGGTATGGTACCAGTGTAATTTGAGTGTTTGAACTTTTGACTGAGTTACCCGATTACGATGAATTTGTGGTATACGTATGCAACAAAGTAATGTTGGTCGGAATTTGGATTGCGATAAATTAATTACGAGGACTACATTTGGAGAGACGAAGGAAAGAGGTTTGAGGGGTGGGTTGAGGGGAGAGCTCAGGGGAGGTTTGAGAGGAGGGACCTGGACGAGGACGTGGACGTGGACCTGAACCTGGGCCTGGACCTGGACCTGGACGTGGACCTGAACCTGAACCTGGACCTGGCCCTGGACCTGGGCCTGGGCCTGGACCTGGACCTGGACCTGGACCTGGACCTGGACCTGGACCTGGACCTGGACCTGGACCTGGACCTGGACCTGGACCTGGACCTGGACCTGGACCTGGACCTGGACCTGGACCTGGACCTGGACCTGGACCTGGACCTGGACCTGGACCTGGACCTGGACCTGGACCTGGACCTGGACCTGGACCTGGACCTGGACCTGGACCTGGACCTGGACCTGGAGTGGGATAGGGAACGAAAGTGGGAATGGGAGCGGATCCTGTAGTCCACGCGAGCGGAGCCGCGGGCACAGCTAGTTTCTCATAAAACGCAAGAAATTTTCTGATAATGTGCAAAACGCCTTACTCCCTCAACAAATATATCATTCAATGTTTGTTAATCGTTTCTAATATGGGTGTTGTAAGTCAATCAATAATTTAAATAGCTATTCAAAAAAGGGATTCTCGGTACCTTAAAAGTGTGATAAACAAATCTATAATATAAAAATGAATCGCAAAATGTGTTGGTAAGCGCATAACTCAACAACGCCTGGACCAATTTGGCAAAATCTTTTTTTAAAATGTTCGTTGAAGTTCAAGGATGGTTTTTACGGCGAGAAAAATTAGAATTATTGCTGGAAAAACCCTAAAAATAGCCCTTTTCTTTTTCCCATACAAATGATTTCTAACTAAAACGTAGTCAATTTGAGCTTTATTGCTATGGTATAAAGCACTCACAAGCACTCACTGTTGTCTAAGCAATGTAGGTGTGTTCCTAACGTCAAAGATCATATCTATCAAAACAATGTGCGTGTGTGCGTTGGAGCACAGAATACATAGTTGGAGGAGTTTAATGTCGCGTTCCGAAACTCGCGTTTCTTTTGTATTAGTTTCGGCACGCGAGATAAAATGCATCAGTTTCCACGTCATTACATCAGTCAAACAAAAATCGGAAGCGGGAGCAGGAGGGGAGCGGGAGTGAGAGCGGGAGTGAGAGCGGGAGCGGGAGCGGGAGCGGGACGGGAGCGGAAGCGGAAGTGGAAGCGGAAGCGGGAATGGGAGCGATTCTGTAGTTCACGCGAGCGAAGCCGCGGGCACAGCTAGTACCTACATAAAACATCATAAGATTCAGATGTTACATAAAGCAAAATTATATAGATAATAAACATGCTTTTAAATTGAAATCCAATGTAAACCATTTCCATCGAAACGTCACATATTTCTCCAAACTGTAAACATACGGCCAAAGATGAATCAGCTCTTCTCGAAATAAACGTAAAGTTCGCGTATCTGTACACTGAAGATATTTGCAAAAAATAAAAGGGGGGGTCTAAGGATAAGCAATTGAGAAAGGCCTAAGTCCAGCAGTGGACGCTTAATGGCTGATATTATAAAGGATAAGTAATAGAACACACTTCGATCATTTTTGGAAATTTTGTCTATTAGTTTGTGCACGCATCACATAAAAACTACTAAACTGATTTTGATGGACTTTTCACATAAACATAGGGCTTAACTTGACGTACCATTTAGTCTTTATTTAATCGCAATCGACTAACTCCATCAAGAATAATGATTCATTGTATTTGAATAGTTTTCAAATACATTAGCATCGGTGCAATTCAGATTGCGATGAGTTGCTGAGGGGGCGTGGGAGTGGGCGTGGTTGTTAGAGTTGGTGTGTAATTGGGAGTAAGAGTGGGATTGGGAGCGGGAGAGCATGAATAGGTATACCATATCACCACTAGATATTTCTTTAGATATAAAGCATCTAGACTAGCCAAACAGTTGATTGGCTTATCATTAATCAAAATGAAGCAATCCCTTACATGAAAATGAAAAAAGAAAGATATGTGACTACTTACTTCACAAGGGACTAAAGAAACTAAGTCCAATGGGCCTAGCTTGCTCAGTCCACTACGGAACAGCAAGCGGCTTGATTGCACGTCATTTACTTCACACATTATAATAGTTTTGAGTGGAAAATACATATTAAAATGCATTGTTGTACGTTTAAACTGTGTTTTAGATACTCAAGACAGAAAACTCACATTAGATTTTCACTCGTAAAAATATCAATATCTATTAATTTACCAAGATCTCTTTATTTTTCGCTACGCCATTTTTGTGTAAGCGAGATGAGTTAAATGTGAAGATATAATTAATAGTTTCATATAAGGAAATCTTGTGGATCTATTAAAACACAAATAAACCCCAACTAGAATTCCCTGTACTGAATTTAGACAAGGACATCACTATTTACAAATATATTACGCAAACCAGGAACAACTTGTACGAAACTGTCTGTTTCCAGCGGGAATCAAACTCAAACCCCATCAAGACAAACACCCGAACGACTCGACAATATAATGTAGAAGATAATGGAACCATGAGGTTCAAATTAAGTGAAACAAATTTAAAATTTACAGATGAGTGGGCACATGCTACAGTAATTAAGTCTATTTATCTTCCATTATGTAGTCGATGTCTTCCAGAACAGATGTTTTGGTTATTAACTGGGGTATGTTGTGTTATTTTGTTAAATTACGTTCACATGCTTCAGAATGTTATTTCAAGACATTTCAAAGTTCTTAGTTCACACTTTACATCGAATCTTTGTGTAGTTTAGTTATTATAACTCTTCCCTCGCGTCTTTATCTATGTTTAGTTGACTTTTTCACGGAAATCTAGTATTTTCTCAAGTAAAGTAAAAAGTAGCTTAGATACTATAAGAAATCAGTATTTCATATATATCTTTTTAATTTGATTCATCATCAGTGTAAAAACGTCCACTGCTGGCTACAGGCCTCCCCAACAGAATACCACCCTTGGTACGTTGTCCATTGGGGGACTTGCCATAATCACCACGCGTGGCAGGCGGATTGGTGATCGCAGTAATGATCTTAACATACACACACAGGAGAACGCTAATTTAATTATTTAATTTAATTAAATATTTTTTTTAATTAAATTATATTGAATTTGATTATTTCAAGCTAATTTAAAAGAGTTCTAGTTGATATCTTAGTCTTTGAATTCTACAGATGTTTTGCGATTAAGGCTGATTTGGGGGTGATGTTAATTAAAAAGTTAAACATCAACAACTCGACTTTCTGCATTTACAAGTATAGATCAACCACTCTAGACCCAAGTTCAATAAATTCTGATATATATTTAATTACTTTACCAACTTTTTTAATCTGTGGACAGGAAGTATTGCTCTATTTAATGTTTGATATTCAACTACTACGCATTGATTGTGTTCTACCTAAATCAGCATTTTATCGTTTCCATTGTTTGTTCTAGGTTACATTATTTTATCTCCTGCGGCCATACTAGAAGGGCGAATGCCTAAATAAATCTCTATTAAAACATAATAATACAAAGTCAAGCGTGTTTCTTTGAATATTTATTACTCTGTCGGGTTACATAGATCTGCATGTAAGTAGGTTTTAGGTAAAAAGTTATTACTTATGCCTCTTAGGAATAGGAGCATCTAGTCCTTGGGTATAGGGTAAGCTGTACCCAGGATACTTGCAGCTTGTGCATTACAATCACTTGTAGATTTTTTGCAGCGGACTCTTGGGTATGGAAGCGACATACTCGTAAAAGTAGAGGCTGACAAAAAGTATTTTTACCACAGGAAACTTTTGTAACTGCGGGAAACAATTTCATATCAAATTTCATTTTCTTATCTGTTTGTTAGGGTTGATTGCATTTCGGGCTAGGTATATCTAACTTTGCCGTGTGGTTTCCGGTAGAGTAGAATAGGACCACTCCAACTCTTCCCGTGGATGTCGTACAAGGCGACTAAGGGAATACATTATAAAACATCAGTCAGGCCTCCCCAACCCGTCTGGCCAGCGCGGGGAGTGTAGGCCGAATCCTCCGTCTGTCTCCGGCAGATGAGAGAGAGTTGTGCTCCTGCAGTGGAGACAAAAATAACCTGATGATGATGATATATAATTAACATACCTAATATTGTGTTTATATATAAGCTCCATGAACCAAAAAGTTTCAGAAAAGCAGCACAATGTAAACTCTCTCTATCTCTCTCACTCTAGCTGAAACTACATTGTGTAATATTATTTTATGACCAATAAAAGTTATTGTAATTGACGGACGGAAGAGCTCGTTGGAGGGGTCCATTAGAGCCAGTTGCCATAACAGCTCTCTGACAAAACACACAGAACTTTATCGTTAAAAGTATTGATTGATAGATGTAGATAAAGTTAGAAGCCAGAACCATTTTTTTTTATTTTCGCTGCTTTGAAAGTTACTTTCTGCTTAAATGGCATAAACGAGTACCATTTTGTAACTGGATTTGAACAGGGTAATTACGTTTCCCATTTTGTAACCAGTTACGAAATCTAGTTACCTAATTACATTTTCACTATACTACATTCATCATCATACGACCTAAATACGTCCACTGCTGGACATAGGCCTTCCCAATAGAATACCACTTTTGGTAAGTTGTCCATTGGGGGATTTGCCATAATCACCACGCTTGGCAGGCGGATTTGTGATCGCAGTAATGACCTTAACATACACATACAAGAGAACGCTGCTGCCCGTCCCTGGTGCAATCCCTTAGTCGCCTTCACGACACCCACGGGAAAGATAGGGGTGGCCCTATTCTAAGCCGGAAACCATCCGGCGTATACTACATTATTGTCTTTTAAGTTTTTAAAATGTTAACTGCTTTTAAAGTTACTACTTAAATGGGATAAAGGAGTCAAATTTTGTAACTGGCTTCGAACAGGGAAATTACATTACTCATTTGGTGGCCAGTTACGAAATTACACTTTGACTTTACTATATTATCATCTTTTATATTTTTTAAATGTTCACTGCTTTTAAAGTTACTGCTTAAATGGGATAAAGGAGTCACATTTTGTAACTGGCTTCGAACAGGGAAATTACATTTCCTATTTTGTCGCCAGTTACGAAATTTGGTTACCAAATTACACATTCACTTCACTACATTATCATCTTATATGTTTCAGAATATCCAAAGCAAATTCTATCTTTTTCTCCTCAAATGTGTTTAACCAAAATCATTTCATCTTAAATTTTCTGTCCTACCCTCCGTCTCTTGCCACCTTGTTCTTGTTCACCTGCCTTTGTGCCCTTTTAAAGATAATGTATAGTTACACAAACTGTTTTTCTTCCTTCTTTAAATACAAAGTAACATTCACGTTCTAGAAACTCAGACTCCAAGAGAGTCTCGACAATAGAAATATTAAGATGCGCAGATGCATTGTAAGCCTCTTTCTCCAATTCATCTCACTCACTATTCAGATAGCACTTGCTTTCATTCACAACGTGTAAAGAGGTCGTCGCCTCGATTGATAAAGCTCCGCCAATCGGCGCATCCTGCCGCCCAATTGTGCGCGCATGCGAAACGACGCGAGCGCACGGGTACACGCGCACGCGCAGGCGTGTGGGCAGGCCGAGCATGTGGAGCTTGGGACGTGAAGGTCCTGCACCTTCTTAAGTAGTCCATATGACTTAGGTGACATCTGATTTTGGTGACAGTTTTCTGATTAAACAGGTAATGCTTGAGCAGTAGGTCCATGCATACTCCGAACATCCAGCATGGCCCCCAAATCAATCCTCGGCGGAGATACAAGATATCAAAATGACCTCAGATGTATATCTAGGAGTATATATTTAGACATACAGAGCGAAAGACAATCCTATCTCTTATCCCTCTTCGCCGAAAAAATCCAGGATATATGTATGTACCCATGACTGCATGCATGGCTAGAACTCCCGATCCTGATTCAAATAATCTAAAGTGAAATCATGCGAAAATACGTGATCAATATTTCAGATTACATTAACACATTTAAACGACTACCTAACAAAATATTATATCCAAAATATAGACTCTAAGTCATGCATCTAAGCGTTAAAATTAAATAGTACAAAAATTGAACCTGATTTAGATTTAACTCTGAAATGCATGATCAATGATCAGTGACGAGTATGAATGAGTATGAGGTCAACTAACTCAGCAGGATGGGGGACGTAAAGAGGGCATCACAACTAATTGTCTACTAACTGTCGTGTGATACAGTAACTTTATTTCGTAACTGAGTTTAAATTGAAGGATCTATTTCTTTTCACATTAGAATGAGAGAGAGGGAAGTGAGAGAAAGGGAGTAAGTAGAAATAAATAATGATTGAAAGTACTTAATACATTCGTGGACACACCTACGTGATGTACGAAATACGAAGTCAATCGACATACTGTCATGGTATGGACCTCAACGTGTTAATAACTATAAAAATAACGCCCTAACTCCTAATATCACGTCACGTCACACACATGTTTTAAATTAAGATTCTAAATAAACGCAAGAAAAGGACAATTACAACAAACATACTAACAAGGATCTGCAAAAGTTATCTGTTGACTTAGGATTCGAATCCATTATTTCTACTGAACTACAGAACCAACGCAACAGCTTTTTAACAGATAGAAATAATTATTAACAATTGTGGTCATATAAAAAACATATAATTTGTAATTCTATTTCAGAAGGTGGCTCAAGTGAAGAAACTTTTTGTATAATATTTGATGACTGGGTGAAGTGATGACCAGTGAAAGAAATAAACAATAATGAATTAGAACTGGCAGTGTTAAATGAATATGAGAGTGCTAATGGACAATATCTTACGGACTATAAAGACTCAAAAATGCTGGGTGATGGTGGTTCTAGTGACAGTGATGGCGATGGAGGTGACAAGTCTCAACGGACCCAACGTGTGCATTGTGAAACAGAAGTAAGTGGTCATACTTAAACTGAAGTAAATTATCCTATTTCAGAAACAAATAAACGTAAAAAAACCAAGGCACTTGAAGATCAATTGTTTGGCTTTTTAAAATCACGAAATCTTTAGGAAACCATCAAATGTTTCCAAGTTATCGAATAAAGATTCTTCAAAAGTCACAAAAGATAAAAAAAACCTTAGCTTTTGACCCTGCCAAAAGTCTTTAATCAGTGCGTCCTGCCTGTCATGACCTATGGCGCGGAAACGTGGACATTGACGGTGGGCTTGATCCACAAGTTCCAGGTCGCTCAGCGAGCTATGGAGAGGGCTATGCTCGGGGTCTCATTGAAGGATATGATTCGTAATGAAGAGATCCGACGAAGAACGAAGGTAACCGACATAGCCGAAAGGATTAGCAAGCTAAAGTGGCAGTGGGCGGGCCACATCTGTCGCAAAACCGACGGCCGTTGGGGTAGACGAGTTCTGGAGTAGAGACCGCGGATCGGCACGCGCAGGGTGGGACGCCCCGCCGCCAGATGAACCGACGACCTGAAGAGGGTGGCCGGAAGCGGCTGGATGCGGAGGGCGGAGGACCGGGTGTGGTGGGGAAGGCCTATGTCCAACAGTGGACGTCTATGGGCTGATATGATGATGACCCAAAATATTTTCAGTTACAACATTACAAAACGCGTCAAGTACCGTGCACCAACGTCAGTGCGCACATACGAATGGTGCTTCTCGATGCCGCCCCGCTGCTCTCACTGGAGTACTGAAATGAGGGATCTCACCAGACTTGAGGTAACATTCTTCACTCATTTTCAAAGTCCTATTTCAAAACTTTGTTTTGTGTGAAGTGGGTTGCAGATGGGTGGTTGGATGGATTGTTGGAACACTGGACACTGTCTCACGTAATCTTTTGCCTTGATTTTGGGGAGTTCAAACTACCGGAGTTTTACCCTTTGCTTTCTCTTGTTTTTAGCTCATCTAGCGCATATTTAAAGTTTCATCATCATCATATTCATCATCAGGTTATTTTTGTCTCCACTGCAGGAGCACAACTCTCTCTCATCTGCCGGAGACAGACGGAGGATTTGGCCTACACTCCCCGCGCTGGCCAGACGGGTCGGGGAGGCCTGACTGATGTTTTATAATGTATTCCCTTAGTCGCCTTGTACGACATCCACGGGAAGAGTTGGAGTGGTCCTATTCTACTCTACCGGAAACTACACGGCAAATTACGACATTATTAGATATTATGGTCTCAATATCACTGTGATCATCAGGCAAATAGTAAGTTGTAAGACGTATGATCAAGATAATGAACACCAAGTAGGTGACCCATGTGAAATATATCAAATCCGCACTGGGTAACCATGGTCGACTATGGCCTTCATGCCCTGGAGGGTCTGCTAAACAGTATATTATATCGTACACACATACGAGTACATAAGTTGTTGATTAGATCTAATCAGACGAAATTTGCACCAAGACCACATTCCTCAGTAAGAAATAAAGAATTGAAATGATTTGCAGTAGAATGCAGCAGCTACAGCGATACGTCAGTAAATGACAGTCACTTTATGATTGGTCTAGTTTTTCTCAAGGATAATCTTGTAAATATTTGCTGTGGTCAGTTAGAATGTCTCTTAGTTAAGTTTATTGCATAGAAAAAGTGATTTACTTATATTTCATTCCAGATTAATAGTCCTATGAAAACAAACGCATTTGCGTCTCGAAAACAAAATACACAATAGATGGTGTTCCTAAGTGGACCGCAAAGTTTACTTGGTAATACAAACCTATTTTTGCTGCTGGTGACCCTTTCATGTATATGTTACCGAGACGTAAATAGCGTTGGTTTTCATAGGACTATTAATCTGGAATGAAATATAAGTTGTCTCATTCTCAATATACTCGTTGTAAACATATAGCCCGCGGAAAGCCGTGTGGCTTCAGGCTCAGCCGTGTAGCTCCCGGCTTAGAATGGGGCCACCTCCAATCTTCCCGTGAGTGTCATCAAGGCAACTAACGGATTGCCGGCCAGCAGCATTCTCATGTGTATATTAAGATCATTACTGCGAACACCAATCCGCCTGCCAAACGTGGTGATTATGGCAAATCCCCCAATGGACAGCTCAGCAAAATTGGCATTCTATTGGGGACGTTTTTAGGCTGATGATGCAACCATCGAAAACACACTTGATACAGTTAACTTCAGAGAAAGAGCCATGATAGCTGGTTGGTTGTGCACTCGCCTCACGTTCACGAGGTCGTGGGTTCAAACTCCGCCCGTACCAATGAGTTTTACAAAACTTAAATACTGTTTATTTATAATATCACAGGCTTTTCGGTGAAGGAAAACTGCATATGCCGAAGAAGAAATTCTGAGGCGTATGTGAAGTCCATCAAATCGGCTTGGGGCACCGTTGGTGGTTGGGGGTTTGGCACAAAAGATCCTGAAGGGTCGAAGTGTCGCCAGGTCTTCCTGGTCCCCTGAGAAGATAAGATAAGATAACTTCAGAGAAACTCATACTCCTAATGCTTTATCCCAAACGTACTTAAGTACAGAAATAATTGAAAATTTTCAGACGGAGGAAAGAACAGCAGAGATGGCAGTGTGTTGTCCCGGATACAAGATGAAAGATGTCTCCTGTATCCCGATATGTCCCAACGGCAGGATGGGACATGGCTGCTCGGAAGGTGAGGTTTTTTTGTAGAATATTTGAATTACTGAAGATTTCATTACACTGACGGAAAGAAAAGGTTCTTTGGTTTTCAAATTCATTTCTTCAACATCTCGCGAGCACATGTTACCTTTTCAAACTATGTCACAAAACAGACTGTTACATGGAAAAATATGTTTAACTGTTTGATAAAAAAATTTAAAAGTTACTTATCATTTCTGGAGTGGGTAAAACAGTAAAAAAATCGTAAGATTTATTCAAATGTCGGCGATACTGTTTCTTACACTGGTACAGGTGTTCATAATTGTCTAATTAGTAAGGCAGTATACTTATAAATGATTTGGTTTGATAAATTACAGGACGGATTTTGATGGGAGAATTCACCCTTTTAAATTACCAAACATGATTTCGATATCTCTTTATTATACTGAACTATCTGTCAATATTATAACAGAAAAGCTATAATAATAAGTGTTAGATTTTGTAAAGACAAATCTAACACTGAGGTCAGAACGATTCGGATTTATCTGTAAAAAGTATTAACAGACAAAAATAAATATTTTCAGACTGTGCACCATCTAAATGGGGACCGAACTGCGCACACGAGTGCAAAAAGTGCGAGCATGGGTCCTGCTCACCCATCACAGGAGAGTGCCAGTGCCAAGAGGGATGGCAAGGTGAGAGGTGGGTTACCACTTTATAATACTTATAGTTTTAAAAATAACCAAAATAATGGTAGATATTCACATATAGTAAACAATTGAACGATAAGGTAAGATGTACAGGAGTATATGTACGTAATAGCGTAATACAAATAAACACATGTGATTTTTAAATTTTATGAAATAAATAAGCGAGTTCTAGTAATACAGACGATCACGATGAACTTGGTGATAACAAAGGCAGAGGACTGAATCAGGTGGGCTTATGTATTCGGGACGTATAGATTATCATCAGCCGGAATACGTCAACTGCTGAACATAAGCCTCCCCAATACAATGCCACTTTTGATGTAGATGATGATGATTTATGTTACTGAAAAGAGACAAGATTAATTACTACAACATTTAATACAAAAATTGTCAGTCATTGTGAACTTTGTGACTATATAACTCAAACGTTATATCCCTATAACCTTCGTATATGTACATCTGAGAAGTCTTCCCGCGGACAATTATTGTAACAAGCAAGTAAATCTCTGATGCCTCATATTCGTATACGTGGTTAGAATTTGGGTACTTTGCCATCAAAACCAATAACAATAAAACCAACAACCTTTTAGTAAATAAAATTTCATTCAATGTCTTCTGAGTTAACAATTTCATCCCTTCCTTGACAATCAATCACGTCTTAATTTGTATTTCTCAATGAAAATCTTCGCTAAAGAAATTCACTTAGAAACTAAAATAAAGATGAACGAGTATTCGTATTAAATTACTTTAACTTTCCGTGTTATTAGGATCGTAAAGCAGCCAATATCTTAAATTTGCCTCAAGGGAGCCATTAACGTCGTGTGAAGGAAAGGAACCTTCAGAGTATGTCCTTAATGACGAGTAATTGGCTTAATCAGGCGGCTTCCTTCAACGTATTACTAAAATAGAAGCTGCTCTACTCGAAACTGCTCTTATACAGGATAATAATTATAGTTATATTTGATTTCTATATATTTCATCTATCATACCTTATCAATCATATTCTTTAAAGAGTTTTAAGTAGTATCCTAGGTACTCCATACTCTACATCAGAATAAGAAACAAACAGAACCAAAAATATTTAGAAGGAAGCATATAAAAGCATTTATACTTGAAATATAACTCCAATTTGGTTGTGGCCCTTTCATCTGTATCCTTACTTTTAAATAGTAAGTAGGGCATTTCAATCCTTATATAGTTGACAGTCAGAAGCTCAATATAATACTGTTCCTAATGTGTGTAATTTTCTTTTACAGTTGCGAAGTCATCATGACTACAACTTCGGCTGTGATGATGGAGCAGTTACTAACAACTTCCAAAACTTCTAGTACTAAACCTACCACTCTACCTACAACTACACTTGAGGTATCTACCCGAATAGCCACTGTTGAAAATGATGAAATGACAGTTCCAGTCACTAGCATAAATGTATCGACTCAAAGAACTTTAGCATCAACAAAAACAGTGGATGAACTTTCAACATCCACTACTCAAAAATCTATTGTTATGTCTGTATCTGAGAAAACTGTTACGCATAAGAATGCCACAATATTAAATCCTTTGACCACTTCTGCAACAGACATTGAGGCAGTCACCAAAAGGTTTATGGTCAATAATTCAATTTACAATAGAACAGATATATTTAAAGAACACTCAAAAGAAATAGTGGTAGAAACGTATCCAATAATAAAACCAAATTTAACAACAGAGTCTACTTTTAATGTGACGAATAGAGAAATTTTGAAAACTAAAAACACCACAAAATCCGTTACAGCTTTAACAACTACTACAGAATCTGTAACGCCATCAATTATTGTGAAACAGGCCATAATGAGATTGGATACCACAAGGATACCTGAAACAACAAATAAACTAGAAACAACGGTAAAACATACTTCAACAGTAAAGTTCAAACCTAAAGAAATATGGATACGCCCCACTCAGAAAGGTGAATCTCCATTAATTGATTTAAAAACCAAATCAAGTCATGAATTACCTTATTTGAAACACAAGAACGCCACTACGAAAGAAGTGACGGAAAATACAACGCAAAAGACTATAATTGTATCCATAATACCCACATCAGTATCTTATGCTACGTTTAAGAAAATAGCATTAACTACAGCATCGTATGTGTCTCAAAGAAATAACATTACTTTGAAATCTTTTAACAGAACTACGGATTATGAATATACGAGACCAATGACTATCCAAACATCTACTGTGAATCCATTTATATCGAAATTCTTAAATGCAAATCCAAGGATAGCAAATTCTTCAACATCAGTCGAACCTATACCTAAAAATGTCACCACATCTAAAGCATATACATATTTTACTGCAACTTACAAAACCACTACTACTACAAATAAAACTAACAGCATGTCAAGCACGTTAAATGCAGTGAGGTTTAATTCTTCTAATTTATTAACAACCGTTTCAACTAACGCCCAAAGAACTACACGACAACAAAATAATTCTGAAATATCAACTCCTAGACATCTAACTACTTCTAAGAGTATGATAACACTATCTTCAAGAAACGGTACTACAGAACATCCGTCTATAAATAAACAATTTGTAACATTAATACAAAGAAATATAACAGCAAAACCTGTAACAGATACACCAAAAGTAACGAAAACACTTGTAAGAAAACAGGTTGATACTACTTCTAAGAAATATCTAACTACTAACGCTCAAACTAATACAGTTACCGAAGATCCAACAAAGGATGAAGAAACTTTTCATATTTTGACAGAACCGGAGCACATAACCGCAGTGATGGGTGATAAAGGAACGGAAAGAACATCAGTTGATCTAATATCAGTGATAAGCATAGCTGGTGGTTTGATGATGGCAGTGATCACCGTGGCAGTAGTGATAGTGATGCTAGAAAGATGCAAGAGGCCGAGATACGAGGATGTAAGGAAGTTCAATGATATAAGAATGCAAGTAATGATTGATAACAATGATGTGCCGCCGCCGTATGTAAGAAGCATTTTCCATACGCCTTTACCAGGTGAGAACGTTACTTCTAGACAAATTTAACACTTTTTCATATCAGATTTATTTTTCACACCAATTCTTTATCAGGAAACACAGCACAAGATAATATTTGCTATACGAACTTGATGCAGGCAGCAGATAATCCAACTCATCGGTCTATCTCAGATATACAATACGTACAACAGTTTCGTCATTGCCAGCATCGGCCCATTAGCTCAGTTGGTTAGAGCGTCGTGCTAATAACGCGAAGGTCGCGGGTTCGATCCCCTCATGGGCCAAATTTTTTTTTTAATTTTATTGTTTTTCAGATCCGCCAACTTCTGAGAAATGTCATTACCAGCCAATTTCGACATTGGACCGTAATTTAAAACAATTTATGAGGCCAGTAGTTGTACAGACTATTTCACCGCTTATGTTAGAGAACTTTCGAGGTAATTTTATTAATTATCACAACATAAACATCTTTTGATTACATTAATACAGTATTATTTACTATTTTTAGGTATTTTGGAATGTCACTACGATCATTTACCTCGAAGA
Source organism: Esperia sulphurella (assembly GCA_947086405.1). NCBI lineage: Eukaryota > Metazoa > Arthropoda > Insecta > Lepidoptera > Oecophoridae > Esperia > Esperia sulphurella. The sequence goes on from OX352266.1 coordinate 15,170,572, forward strand.
AGTCACGATTTAGCAACGATGCAAACTCGTTGTTCGGTAGGGCCATCTATTGAAGAGTGTCAAGAACTACTTCATCAGCGAGCTCGTCCGCTGACTGACTCGGCCATAGAATCTATGAAGTGCGAAGCGAAACTTGATGTCATTGATAATACCACTTCAGAGCCTTTATACGCCGAGATACCTTGTTGGAGACCACCTTCGGAGCATGCTATCGAAATTATGAACTTGAACGGTGAAGCGGTTACAGAATTATGACCTCCATTTTAGGTCATACTGTTCAGAAATAGCAAAAACTTCAGTGTACAACTAATAGATGGCGCTCAAATGAAAAGATAACGCATTGCATTCGCTGTTTAGAAATGTTTACATTTATACTTTTGCCAAAGATTTTAGTAGATTTTTAAGTAGTTATTTTATGTGGATAATTTATGTTATCATTTAGCTAAGAAAATAATAAATAAAGAAATTTGTCTTTCATTGTTAATCAATTGCCGACTCAGCGCACCAAGCGACAAAATTTGGAACCTGAAGGTACGTTACCACACTGAGACGTTCTTCTGGGTCACTTCACTTTTGAATTTATTTGCTAATTTGAAATTAGAAGCTAAGGCGCCCACCAAAAAGTTTTATCCTTCGTGCTACTGATACTGAACATGTTTCTATTTTCGACCTCTTAATTACTACAACTTCGTACTCGCAGACCATCGCAATATATACTGCCGTTTTTTACCAGTACTTATATCCCACCCGTGGACATGCTCAATACAAAGTAAAAAAAAATTAGCAAAGCTTACACAGTAAGTACAGAATGTGCGATATGCGTTTTTTTAGTTTGCCTGAAATATCTTGGAAAAAAATCCTTCAAATTGTTATGAGTTTTCCGCGGGGACAATTTTTTTGATTGCAGTCTGTCGCTGGTGGGAATCGAACCCACGATTTCTGGAGCTCGAATCTAACGATCAAGCCACTGGGCCAACGAGACAGTCAAATGTATTAATTAATTACAATTTGGTCTAAAGTCTGTAACAGGAAAATTAATAAAATATACGTGTAATGGATGATCGACTAACATGCATAAACAGTCGACAAATAAATTGATGAGTTCGTGGAAAACGCTTAAAGGATAAATATAATATAACAACAGGGGCGAACTAAGGAAGTGGGACCCAATATTTTTTATTAAAAGATAATGAAGAGATCCGACGAAAAACGAAGGTGACCGAATAGCCGAAAGGATTTCCAAGCTGACGTGGCAGTGGGCCGACTACATCTTTCGCAGAACCGGCGGCCGTTGGGGCAGACGAGTTCTGGAGTGGAGGCACGCGTAGGGTGGACCTAAAAATCTAACCGTAAAAGTGACTAGTCCAGCATTCGTAAAATTAATTAAATACCAACATAAAGCTAAATGTGACTTTACTAAATTATGATTATTGTTGATGTACATTTATATTTTTATTATATTTACATTAAGTAAGTATAAAAATAAAATGCTTTATACAAAGACAAGAGGTTTCCACAGTAATATCAGTATCAAAAAGTTAACTTGGATTTTGTAACGTTAATAACATGTCAGTGTAATGTGTAAGATTATTTCGCGAGATGGCGAGTAATGTAAGTCAATAAATGCAGTTGCAAAGTGCATCGCCAAGGCACTGCAGAAGCGAGACACCCCCAAATAAACCCTTTCGTTTTTGGAGAAGCGTCCGTATCCACTTGTGCACTAAAGGTTATTATATTGTTGATGTATGAGTACCTATATGTTTTACTTGTAAAAACGTATGGACCCCTCCGGAGTCTCAAAATATCCTTAATACATACATAATGCTCACTTGGTCCCAGAGGGTTAGGCAGAGACAATGTGTCGCCACTTTGCGCAATGTAATATTGCAAAGTGGCTTTCCTTCGTCCGCTTTTCGCCCCGTGATACCCCTTGACGTGATGTGTTGCGAACAACATCGCGGCCTTGTTGAGGTACCACGATTAGCTAGGGAAATAATTGTCCACCTCATCAGAGCCCCGCATGATTCGGTGAGGCTAATAGTGCCCGGAATTCGCCCAGCTCCGGGATGTCGGCACGATTACGACCAGGCTAGCCCCTGGACACGCATCCATCGGCACGGCAGACCTAGGACTGGCGGATGGGACATCGGATCGGGCGGATCGGAGCGAGAGAAACAGGAGATGGGGGTATGGGTAAGGAGTATAGGGTAGGTATGGGATACCGCTATTACGGAAGGATAGTGGGATTATACTAGCAATAACCCGGGAAGCCGTGACTCAACTGGATAGCTCCGGACAGGCAACTACCTCAACCAAGTCCCCTGACACTTAATACATCCCTGGAAATTAATATCATCGAGGTCATAGTGCGTGGGTAATAAAATGCTCTTGTGCAAAACATTGAAGTTTATCGCGAATTATCTGCTTCCCTTTTACAAATTGTATTTCCATGGAGACTAGTGGGTACCTATAACTTAAAACTAAGGTACAACACGTACTATAAATAATCATTCTATATATTTTTTTTATATATATTTATATGTATTGGTGGACAATAAAGAAAATAATATTTTGATTTGATTTGGGTACAATGAAGAGAACAATAAGATTCCCTACAAAAACCTTGGTCAAAAGTAACAGGTAACTGATATGCCTCTTCTACTTGTTTAACAGTATGAATTGTAATATCAAAAATGTTAAATGTTCACATATTTTTCGTGAAACCACGAGTTCAAGATGCAGTTGTTGCTATTAGGGACCACGAGCCCAAAACCAGAGGGACCACCAGTCCGGTGGGACAGAATTGGTGGGACCATAAGTCACTAATCAAACGAAAACTAGGCTCAATGCATGTATTTAACCACCTCATTGCCCACAGAGGTAATGGGTTCGATTCCCACTGGGACAGACAACTTTGTACAACTTGGTCAAGGTCCGGATGTTATATTTGTAAATTGTCCTATCCTTGCATATTTTCCATAGCACATTAGAACATAGTTTGTGATGAGTATTTTAGACAAATGTAAGTTTTTTTTTCCGTTATTTAATAAAATTATAACTCAATAAAAGCATTACTATACTTACATGCAAACAGTAACACGACTTAATTTAAAGTTGCGGCAATCGCCGATAGACAGTGATAGCTTGCGGGGCTTTTAGGTAAGAATCCGAAGTTTAAATAAAATATTCCTACTTATAAATACATACATACATAATGCTCACGCCTTGGTCCCATAGAGGTAGGCAGAGACGATGGATCGCCACTTACAATTATTTCAATAAAGCAAAACATTAATTAATGCCTTTTCTCATCTCCTGCCTATAAATGTGACGACACTCTTGGTTTATTGGAATTAGGGTTCAGTGAATAATTGAGAACCGTTGGAAAATACACAAAAAATATAAAAACTACAAAAAAAACCATATATAAAATGTGAAGCTAATTTCTTTGAGAGATTTTGCCACCCTGCTGACAATCATACAAAAAAAAAATGTATTTATCTTTTTGAGTTTTAATACTTCCTTATATTAAAAAAAGTCTCCATCATACCACAGAGGCGGTCAGTAGTAAGAGAGGAGGAGCAAGGGGAAAAATATCCATGTTACTACTGGAATTACTCGTAGGATTGGTAGTAAGTACCTCGGGCAACAAAGGCTTTGGTTGGAGGTTAGAAAATACAATTGCATGCATATTAACCAGTTAGGATTTAGGCTGACAGATAACACAAACTAGTAAGATACTGATAGGTACGTTCTACAAGCCAACTTTTCTTTTGTAATGTAGTTCCACGGTAGACATAGACATATTTCATTGATAACTTCCGTTACAGGTCAAATAAAAATTATACACAAGTTAAATGAAATCAAATTAAACACAATTAAATATAAAAACATCAATAACTAACATAAATATAAAAATGTCAAATAAAATTCTTAAAACTAAATAAATTAAATTAACGCCATATCTAACTATGGTACTGCCAATCAACTCCACAAACAACATTTATTATGACTACAGAACCCTTAGTATAATTCCTAGTTCCTGCTTAAGGAAACAAATGAACGAACCACCAATTTATATTATATCTCAGTGTAATGTTGACCGCTTGACTGTGAACAGCGTCGAGCCTCAAGTTTAAGCAATACCTACTAAGTATAAGGTAAGTCAAGTTCACTTATTATGTCATGTTTATTATTCTACTACAACTCGGGGCCGGCTACGTATGACTCAGTCAAGTTTGTTATGTATGACACTAACAAAAACTATTCCATGGCTAGACATTTCATTTAGAAGGAGAACTACCTCAGTTTTATTATATTCATGTCGTTTTCATATTCAGGGGAAGGTTTTTTTTTCTTACATTTGGGGATATTATAAGCCCTTAGATCTTTGCCGGGGATCCATTTGACCTGATGCTGACTGTCCGGAGTACGGACAGTCAGGAGTCAGCAGGGATGGGAGCTGCCACCCCCTCCCCCCCTAGAAGAGCGCTATTTCTAGTTATAAAGCTATTTCTGGTTATTATATTCCGTTTATTTAATTTTAGCTCACCCACACTACTAATGTGAGATAGATAATCTTATTTTAAAAACCACAAATCAATGTAAACTAGGATTTTCCTTATCTGCCCCCTCCCTACCTAGAATCCTGGCCACGCCCTTACCTATCCATAGGTATAATACGCATGGACGTAAACTATCATTAAAACATTTTGTACATTATAAATTTAAAAACTAAAATATTTGATTTGATTGATCACGGATTTACAATATCTTTACAATCCTCAAGTATTTGCATTTCAAATAATTTCAAATAGTATACTATTATAAATTACCACATTAATACATTATTACAGCCATCTTATCTTCTCAGGGGGCCAGGAAGACCTGGCGACACTTCGACCCTTCAGGATCTTTTGTGCCAAACCCCTGACCACCAACGGTGCCCCAAGCCGATTTGGTGGACTTCACATACGCCTCAGAATTTCTTCTTCGGCATATGCAGGTTTCCTTACGATGTTTTCCTTCACCGAAAAGCCTGTGGTATTACAAATAAACAGTACTTAAGTTTCGTAAAACTCATTGGTACGGGCGGGTTTGAACCCACGACCTCATGAACCTTATCAAAGTGTATTACGGCCATCCTTAAAATTATATAATTACATCAACTGAGTACGATTAAAACATTAAAATTAACAGGACAATACATATTGGAGCTCCCACACTAGACCAAGCAGTCTGTATCATTTGCATACATTTTGTTGAATTTTGTAAATAATGCGATAATTTTGATGTTAATTGTCAATTTGATCAAAGAGGTAGTTGATAATCAATTTTTTCCCAAACACTTTACTTTAGGAAATCTCAAATACAACGAGTATCTGCCACCCCCAATCTTTCCGTGGGTGGTTATTATAGCAAATCCCCCCATGAACAGCCCACTAAAAGTGGCATTCTATTGGAGAAGCTTATGTTCAGCAGTGGACGTATTTCGGCTGATGATCAAGATAAAGCGTGGATGCGAGTGTGTACCTATTCATAATTATTTACAAAGAGAATATACCTAGTAAGAGACGGGACTCCCATACAACATTCTTAAAAAAAAGCAATACAAAATTCGTCTGGTTACGAAGACCACTGGAATCCTATAACAATTTTGGGTTTCAGTGCTCTTCCTGATTTGGACGGATTAGGCCGCCATTAAAAACTCTGTCCATTTTTCACTACTGAGTTGCGCCAGCCTGATTATTTATATGGGATTGATTTAAAGTGTATGGACTTGGCGGAAACAGCATGTCGGCACAGATTAGATAATAGTTACTAGGTACGTGTACGATATGTCGGTCACATTGCGTCCTAAGCCTTCTTTCCTTTTAACTGCCTCTAGCAGGTCCTGATATGATGATGACTATAGAATGTCCGCTTACTGGTACTGGTAAAGTTACGATATTCAGACACTTGGAGCGCTGGGGAGAATGTCTATGTCGCCAATAAACATAACATAAAAGTTTAACGCTCATGTAACTAGATGGCGCTGTACGATTTCTGTGAATTCCTACATCGCGGTGTTAAGATTTGCCGCCGTTTGGTTGGGTAACATTGCTAACTAGCATTTGGCACTCTGGTTTCCCTTCAAAACGTATAAATCTTTCGCCTTTTACTAAAGATTTCCGTGGAGGGGAACACTCAAATGAGTCTTACTCAATTTTTTAACGACCCTGCTCACGCGGGGTTTATAAATCTATATATATCATCCGAAGATGTATCTTTGGGACTAAGTTGTTTTAGTTGAAAAACAAAACAAATTTGTGATTCCTTGGAAGTTGATGTACTCGTAGATTTTAGAAGGCAAAATCATTTATGGACGATATAGAAATACGGCATGGCTGCAGAATAAATTATCGAAAAGCAAATTTAACTTTTTTTCAGTTAACAAAAAATGAATTAATGGGACCAATTCGGGAATTTTCTCTTTGAACTAATAAAAAAATAGGAGTCCTGCACATATTTGATGAAAACCTATCGCAGATGATTTAATCAATGTACATATCGACGCTGATAAGTAATCGAAAACGTGATGATCCACACCGTAGACAACCCCCTTTTATTGCAAATTCGGAAGCAGATGAGGAATCTACGTCGAATGGGGTCCAGTGTATCTACGGCTAGTAGAAAAGATAGGACCCAGACCATTCGACATAGATTCCTTCTCTGAATCCATCATCAGCCTATATACGTCCACTGCTGAACATAGCCCTCCTCAATAGAATGCCTCTTTTGGTGGGCTTTCCATTAGGAGTTTTGCCATAATCACCACGCTTGGCAGACGGATTAGTGATCGCAATAATGATCTTAATATACACAGGAGAATGCTGCTGCCCACCCCTGGTGCAATTCCTTAGTCGCCTTGACGACACCCACGGGAAGATTTGTTGTGGCCCTATTCTAAGCCAGGAACCACACGGCTTCTCTGATTCCGAATTCGCAATAAAAAGGGATTAACGCATTTAATTTACCATTCCTGACCTACAGACCAACTGGAAAGTCCGTGGGGAAAAATTATGTAATTTTATTTCCTTCGCACCAACTCTCAGTAGGTCAGTGGATCATGTTTTCTGTCAGTACACCTTCAAAACTTACATATGTAGGAATTGGTAAGGTTCATTACACATATTAAAAAAAAACATTTTCTACGCGTCGTAATGAGAACCTCCTCCTTTTGTTGGAAAGTCAGTTAAAATAATTATTACTTTAATTTTTTTGTGGCATTTGAGTTAAATGTTTCTTTACCGGCTAATGAATAATAGATAACTCGTACTGGGGGGCAATTCTACTATTTTCAACATTTATCGTTCGTTTAAACAATAGTTACGTTTAAGTTACAGTATTTAACAAACGCTATTTTGACAGCAATGCGTCTCGTTTTTACCTGTGACAACTGTCAAAATGTAGAAAAACGTTCGTTCCGTCTACGTCTGACGTTTGTTTAGACGTTAGCTACGGCTGAAACGCAGCTGAAGCACGAACGTTGTGCGCAGCGGAGTACGAATAGTGTTAAAACCTGCGTTTCAGCTACAGTTGAATTGCGTTTTATGCGAAAATGCGTTAGTAGAATTGGCCCCCAGATCAAGACAATGTTGAGTTTCGTTTTGCATAATAAGACTGAATATTTTAATTATAAAGATGTGTATTTAATATTCCTATCACAGACTTTTTGGTAAAAGAAATAAATTATCGTATGCAAAAAAGTATTGGTAAACCAAACCAGGTGTATTTTATATATTTATTTAATTTCACAACAACTTACATTAAATATAAATAAATAAATAAATATGTCAGACATTCACACCAATTATCCAGTCCCAAACTAGGCAGAGCCTGTGATATGGTTACTAGATAACGGATACACATACTTAAATAAATATATAAACATCCAAGACTTGGGTACAAACATTCATATTCATCATACGAACATTTGCCCCTAGCGGGATTCGAACCCGCAACCTCCGGCATGGCAGTCCGAGAGCTACCCGTTCCGCCACGGAGGTCGTCAACATATACTTAGAAGTTATTATAAAAGTCAAAATATACCAATTGCGAAATTAAAAAATGTAACAGTTCTGTATAACTAACATATAAGATTTAGACAAGAAGAAAACTGACAAAAATATATAGACAAAGTTATTGCACCAAATAGATGGTGTTGTAGATTATCGTTGAGAGTTTAGCCCTAGCCTGGCCATAAGTATTTCTGTAATATATTTTTAAATTTCCAATGTTCTCTTCCAAATTGACAAAGTTCCTCATTTCAAGCAACGATCTCGATGTACTACTAGATGGAGCGTTCCAAACAATCGCTGTGTTCCACACAACTGCGGCTCCGGCGCCGCAACTGAAACAAATTCACAATGAAACTTGTGCAGTTACTCCGCAGAACATTTAATTGTTATTAAATATTGACGCTACGGGTAAATAGCGTCAATATTTAGTAAATAATTAAATGTTCTGCGGAATAACTGCACAAGTTGCAAAGCGAATGTGAACGAGTTGCGGCTTCCAGAGCTGCAGTTGCGTGGAACAGAGCGATTGTTTGGAACGCTCCATCTAGTAGTACATAGAGATCGTTGATTTCAAGCAGGCGATGTTGCGGGAAACAGCTAGTTATTAATAAATATTCATAATGTTACAAAACATTGCAAATGGTTATTAATGACGAATGACGTTACAAGGAATTCAATATGTATTTCTTTCATACAAACTTTAGCACAGTATTAATTAACTATTTTGAACGGGAATTCGTTATTTTCGGATGTCCAAAGTCAATGAAATGAAATGAAATGAAATATTTATTTGCTAGAATATGGTAAAAATGATATGGTATACAATGAAAACAGTTTCTCATATTCTGCCATTCATGGCGTGCAAATTTTAGTTTTATATTTTTAATAACTTTAAATATAGAAATAACATTTAATTTTAATACTATAAAGTCATGCATGATCTAAAAACGTCTTTTATTGTGCTGAAGTACACCTGGTACATTTATATTACTTTTTTCGCTTCTAATATTATCATCAAATTTTCAGCTCAAAATGCGCCGGTTCCTCGTATTATGCGTCGTGGTCATCGGATGCGCGCGCGCCAATGAGTTCGACGATGACACTCAACAAGTTCAACAATATCCGAAGTCTGTCAAGGGGGGCTATGCAGGTGGTTCTCAGTACAACCCTGGCGCCAATCTAATCAGGTAGGCACTTTGGTCTATAAAGTCTACTAATAAAAAGATTATAACAAAATAAAATTAACTTAACCTGCCGTGTGGTTTCTAGTAGAGTAGAATAGGACCACTCCAACTCTTCTCGTGGATGTCGTACAAGGCGACTAAGGGAATACATTATAAAACATCAATCAGGCCTCCCCAACCCGTCTGGCCAGCGCGGGGAGTGTAGGCCAAATCCTCCGTCTGTCTCCGGCAGATGAGAGAGGGTTGTGCTCCTGCAGTGGAGACAAAAATAACCTGATGATGATGCAAAACAAAGTATACAGGTAACGAATGCGACACTGCAAACCTAGCATACTTAATAATACTACGTACTGCAAGTTTGTATTACTACGGCAACTTTGGAGTCAACTTAGGAACACCATTTGTTTATTAATGTCTATGACATTAGTGGTGGATGGAACAGATATTGATAAGAGTTTCATTTTTCGTTTGCAGCCTTTTTGGAAACCAAACACAAGGCCAAGGCTTCTGGGGTCAAACCCAGCAAGGCCACCAGAACCAGCAAGGCTCGTGGAGCCAAACCCAGCAGAGTCAGCAAGGACAGCAAGGCTCGTGGAGCCAAACCCAGCAGAGTCAACAAGGCCAACAAGGCTCGTGGAACCAAGCTCAGCAGAACCAGTATGGTTTTCAGAACCACTCTCAGGGCCAGCAAGGACAGGGCTACTGGAGACAAAACCTGACAGAACCTGTCGACTTGGAGGTTGGAGTTTGTTACATTGAAGTGCCGTAAGTAAAATTTACCACATTACTTAACCACTGTGGAGTATCTATAAGTACTAGAGAGACTGAATTTGCATCTTCAGATACATTTTCCTTTAGTAACCAGAAGTGAACTTTATAATTGGAGTTACTCTTAATGGGCCTTTTCGTGCAAAAGAAACCATGGTTCACGTAACTTTTATTTCCACAGAACTGTCAGATTGGTGAAGGATCCCAGCCATGTTCCTGCTGGAAACGGTGTAAGTTAAATAAGTCTAAGAATCTAAATTACAAAATAATGGATATCTCTACTTCTTCTTCTATTATAATCTTCTTCTATTATATCCTCGACACGGCAGCTCTGAACAGAGAACGGATGCATTTGTAATTTTTAGGCCAAGACTTTCTACTTTTTCCCTATTTTCATTTTCCTTGTATCTTGGCCATGAGTAAACTTTTCATAAGGCACATCTACTCCAGATATCTCTACGAACATCACTAATAACAGATTGATCATTTTCTTTCAGTCGAGACCTGACCTCAGCCGGATCCGGAGCTGCTGTAACGGCTACGTTAGAAACATCCACAACTTCAAGAAATGCGACCCTGTGTGCTCTCATGACTGCGTCAATGCGCTGTGCACCGCCCCTGAAACGTGTACCTGCTTCCCTGATCACGTCAAGAACTTAGCTGGATTCTGCATACCGACCTGTCCTATCGGCTGTCAGAATGGACACTGCGACGGTGGTAGATGTCTCTGCAAGGAAGGTTACAAACTAGATTCGGCAAGCAAATATTGTGTGCCAATTTGTAAAGGAAACTGCGGTGGTATTGGTAAGTCACAAAATCATTTGTTTCTCGTCGTCTCGTCGTTAGTAAATTCCTCAACATGCAAGATTCTTTGCAATTGAGAGATAGAAACTATTGAAGCCCCGTGCCGTTGGGTTTGTTGCCACTTCTTCCCCTCGGTTATACAGGTGGAAGTGGAGTAGTTTTAGGCAGAATTTGACGTCAAAAAGAGAATAATGTATTCCAATTTTGAAAATAGATATTTTGATTTTGATTTTGAAGGAACCGCCTTCTCCTTTGAAATTTCTACAACTACATTTGTAGTTATAGATATTTTGGAAGTTAAAGCATTTTTGGAAGTTAAGTCTCCACCATCGTCACAACTAGTACATTCTCAGAGAGAGAACGAATCTGTATTTCTTGCATTCATTTCACAGGTAACTGCACAGAGCCTGACACTTGTGAATGCAAGTCTGGTTACCAGACCACCACTGACGGCTCGTGTAAGCCTGTGTGTGATCGGTGCACTAACGGGGACTGCGTCGCACCCAATGACTGTCGCTGTCACCAGGGATATGCTAAAGATCATCAGGGACTTTGTGCTTCTCAGTGCGGAACGTAAGTGCTCTAGCAACGATCTCTATGTACTACCAGATGGAGCGTTCCAAACAATCGCTCTGTTCCACGCAAGTAGAATAGAATAGAATAGAATAGAATAGAATAGAATAGAATAGAATAGAATAGAATAGAATAGAATAGAATAGAATAGAATAGAATAGAATAGAATAGAATAGAATAGAATAGAATAGAATAGAATAGAATAGAATAGAATAGAATAGAATAGAATAGAATAGAATAGAATAGAATAGAATAGAATAGAATAGAATAGAATAGAATAGAATAGAATAGAATAGAATAGAATAGAATAGAATAGAATAGAATAGAATAGAATAGAATAGAATAGAATAGAATAGAATAGACTAGACTAGACTAGACTAGACTAGACTAGACTAGACTAGACTAGACTAGACTAGACTAGACTAGACTAGACTAGACTAGACTAGACTAGACTAGACTAGACTAGACTAGACTAGACTAGACTAGACTAGACTAGACTAGACTAGACTAGACTAGACTAGACTAGACTAGACTAGACTAGACTAGACTAGACTAGACTAGACTAGACTAGACTAGACTAGACTAGACTAGACTAGACTAGACTAGACTAGACTAGACTAGACTAGACTAGACTAGACTAGACTAGACTAGACTAGACTAGACTAGACTAGACTAGACTAGACTAGACTAGACTAGACTAGACTAGACTAGACTAGACTAGACTAGACTAGACTAGACTAGACTAGACTAGACTAGACTAGACTAGACTAGACTAGACTAGACTAGACTAGACTAGACTAGACTAGACTAGACTAGACTAGACTAGACTAGACTAGACTAGACTAGACTAGACTAGACTAGACTAGACTAGACTAGACTAGACTAGACTAGACTAGACTAGACTAGACTAGACTAGACTAGACTAGACTAGACTAGACTAGACTAGACTAGACTAGACTAGACTAGACTAGACTAGAATAGAATAGAATAGGTCATTTATTCATAGCTACGACACACACATACATGAGAAATAAACAGAACAGAATTAATAAATTACAATTTAAAAATAATCAAGGTACCTATGTGTCGCAGCAACAAAATGGCGCTGACTCAGCATAATGCTGCAGCACGCTACGCGAGCTCCAGCGCTGGTATTCTGTCAGCACCAGGTCAAGTGACTTCACAGATTTAGTTTAGAAGTAGCCACAACTCTTTCACATTCACAATGAAACTTGTGCAGTTACTACGCAGAACATTTAATTATTACTAAATATTGACGCTACGGTTAAATAATGTCAATATTTAGTAAATAATTAAATGTTCTGCGTAGTAACTGCACAAGTTTCAAAGTTAATGTGAAAGAGTTGTGGCTACTTGCATGGAACAGAGCGATTGTTTGGAACGCTCCATTTAGTAGTAGATAGAGATCGTTGTACTCTAGACTATAAAATAAAGACGATGAAGCTTCAAAATGTAAGGATATTAACTTAGCAATTACCTATTGGTTTTTTATTAACATGACAGCCAGTACTGCAATACAGCAGTCACTTTATAAAGAATGTGTTGTGTAGTTTACACAAGTTTCGTACAGGTATTTTTTATCTTTCTATGTTACTAGTTTCGTACGAAGACTTTTTATTCTTCGTATGAAACCAATTTTTCTTTTTACGTAACCAGTTTCATATAAAGAATTATTTATTTTCGTATGAACGTGTGTCAGACAGAATGAAAAAAAACTATTTTTATTATTATGACAGTCCGCTGATTTACAAAAATGTGGGACATGAAATAAAAGTAACTTTTTTGTAATTCTTTTAGTAATTTATTTAATGTCGAAAAAATTTAATGTCTTCGTACGAAACTAGTTACATAGAAAGATAAAAAGAAATATATATTTGTATGAAACTGGTTTCACGTTACAAGTACGTGGGCGACGGGTTCAAGACATGTATTTTACCACTTGAATTCAGGGTCAAAAACATCCATATACGTTATGTGTCTCTGTTACAAGTAGAGTGCGTTTTGGATAGTTCATTTTTCTCAATAGACATAGACATAGACATACTTTATTGATAACTTCCGTTACAGGTCAAATAAAAATTATACACAAGTTAAATAAAATCAAATTATAAAGGCAAATTAAACACAATTAAATATAAAAACATCAATAACTAACATAAATATAAAAATGTCAAATAAAATTCCGTTCTGCAAGAACTCTTCATAGCAATAAAATGCCTGCTTGGCAAGCCAGGCGCACAGTCTCTTATAACTTCATTGTTTCGATCTTGCAGCGGTTACCAAACTACACCACAAGGTTGCAGGGCCGTCTGCGACCGCTGCATCAATGGCGACTGCGTCGCACCAAACGAATGTCAGTGCCATAAAGGATATGCTAAGCAGCAAGGCCAGTGCTTGCCTCATTGCTCTCCGTAAGTACAATATTGGGCCCGATTCTGGAGGCACACAAATAAAATTTGACAGCGTTAAAATTGGTTTCGTCTTTATCTTCATAATACTGTGTGACAAGGATAGCAACAGTTTTAGTGCTGTCAAATTTTAATATTGTGCCTTCAGAATCGAGCCCACTGTGTTGTTAAAACCATGAACATCAAAAAGTTTATGGACTTTCGTTTATCTTCTTTAGTTTACCTCAAACGTAACAGCTTCAGGCACCAGTATATCCCATCTCACTAATATTATAAATGCGAAAGTTTCGATAGGTATTTGTATGTTTGTTACTCAATCACGCTTCAACCACTGGACGGATCGTGATGAAACTTGGCACACATATAGGTTAGGTCCTGGAACAGGGCATATGATAAATTTATCCCGAAATATGAAAATTGTTTATTTGCTAAAAGTACAGTATGTTACAGACGATGTTAATGATATGGTTAGTTCTTGTGTACTCAACCTGATACAAATATTAATATTAGGAATTATAATTAGATATTTAATATTCAGTTAATAATCAGATCAACAAAATTATTTAAACAATACTAGTGAAACAATAATAATAAGATTAATTATAATTTTTTTTTAATTCTACAAACTCTTTGACACTGTTAAAGCAAAGTTCTAAAAGCCATGTTGTAAATTTTGTTTTAAAAGACGCACCCTTTAAATTTTTTAAATTCTCTGGCAGTGAATTAAATGATGAACAACATCTCACACATACATACATACATAATGCTCACGCCTTAGTCCTAGAGGGGTAGGCAGAGACGATGTATCGCCACTTTGTGCAATGTATTATTGCAAAGTGGCTATCCTTCGCCCACTTTTCGCCCCGTGATACCCCTTGACGTGATGTGTTGCGAGCAACATCGCCGCCTTGTTGAGGTATCACGATTATAACAACATCTCATTCCCACGGTAAATACATAATAATTTTTGATGTTAATGCAACCGCTAGTTTAAAAATAAATTAAAGAAATAGCTTATTTAGAAGACTTACTACTCAGTTGACGAGTTTCTTAACGATAAAGACATTATTTGACATGTTTTTTGTGTATACATTTTTTTTACATGAACAATTTCAATTGATTCATTCTTACCGGTAACCCTATGGCTGTGATAGTTTTTTCGTGCATGTTTTTATGCGTCCTACCCGTAATGACGTACGGCGCCGAAACGTGGACACTGACAGTGGGACTAGTCCGAAAACTCAAGGTCGCTCAGCGAGCTACGGAAAGAGCTATGCTCGGAGTTTATCTAAGAGACAGGATCCGAAATGAGGTGATCCGGCAGAGAACTAAAGTCTTCGACATAGCTCATAAAGTTAGTACGCTGAAGAGGCAGTGGGCTGGTCACATCTGTCGGAGAACCGATTACCGCTGGGTAAACGAGTTCTCGAGTGGAGACCGCGACTGGGCAAGCGTAGTGTGGGACGCCCCCTGGCTAGATGGTGCGACGATCTGCGTAAGGCGGCTGGCAGTGACTGGATGAGAAGAACTGAAGATCGGGTTCAGTCGCGCACCTTGGGAGAGGCCTATGTCCAACAGTGGACTCTTTCGGGCTGATGATGATGATGTTTTTATGGTCAGTGGTCACAGATGTTCTACACATTTTTACCCAACTACAGCGAAGCCAAAATGAGAGTTATGATTTTTACCATTAGCTTCCACTCAGGAACTTAATTATACAAGGTACAGTAAATAAAAACCATTAATACAAATAAATTTACTTTTCAGGGATTGTGGACCTACCAGCCGCTGCGTGTCACCAAACGTCTGTGACCCTCCAATCCAAGTGGTACCAAACCAGATATACCAACCCTCCAACCCATCCTATCCTCTCTACCCTCAGAACCAAAACGCAAACTCTGGGCCAAGGGGGGACGTCCCTCAATGTACCCAGTCTTGCATAAATGGGGTCTGTGCTGAGGGTAACAGATGCAACTGCAACCAAGGATACGTGCTGGACAAGGATGATCCTTCTGGTACAAGGTAAGGACTCACATGTAGTAAAATGATGTGCCGACAGCAACCAATTTATTAAAATTATACTTTCCACGTATTCGGGAAATAATATATCAATGGAAATTCAATATTCTCTGAAATTGTAAGGGCAACTTCTACCCTTAGGTTTCTTTTGTCAGAAAACTACTTTTAAAAGTAATGATCGAAGAATATAATGATGGTTGGATTCTACCACAAAGTACGTAAAGCGGCGGTCGCGCGCCGCTTATTTCGTGATTCTACCGCAGGGTTGGGTTAGGTCAGGTTGGTATCTTTATTAGGGTAACATCAGATAGCCTTATAGTTAAGGTTTTTGTCTGTCTGTCTGCCGGATAACTCAAAACCTACTGTACTGATTGTGTTGAAATTTGAAGCATTTTAAATATACTTATACCTATACTTGTCTATTCCAAACTAGGATTTTCTTCTGTTTGATATAGGTATGTACCTAGTCATAGGTATGGAAATTTTATGAAAAAGAATAGTTTTCGAGATATTTTACAGAAAAAATAAGAAAATACCCAACGTTCTTTTTACTGGGGTTTTAAGGTTCCGTTGAAACTGATACCTATATAGCGGAGCTTTTTATCTATCTTAGTAAATAAGAGGTTATATATTTAGAAACGTTATTTTTTATTATATAATTTTAAATACAAATATCAAAAATAATTACTTCTTATAGCTATCATGCAGCCAGCTTGCAGTCGGAGCGTGCAGTCGTTCGAACTGAACTCCACCGGCTGCATCCAACTGCAATATTGCAGTAGGGCTTGAACTGCAGTCCACATTTAGTCCTGTCTTCACTCTAGAGAACTGATGAATGTAGATAAAAATCAAGATAAACTCAATCATGCATCTCAGAACAAGTCCTAACTTAAAGTATAATCTCAAATTATAATATTGCATCGTTGAGCATATTCAAGGCTAGAGTAAAAGAGCATTACCTATCCAAAAGATCACTTTGTGTATATGTATGTATGTAAGTGTATGTATGTGTATTGTATGTATGTATGTATACTTATGTATATATTGTACGTGAGTGTATATATAATTATTTTATTACATATTTATGTACATTATAAAACATCAACCAGGCCTCCCCAACCCGTCTGGCCAGCGCGGGGAGTGTAGGCCAAATCCTCCGTCTGTCTCCGGCAGATGAGCGAGGGTTGTGCTCCTGCAGTGGAGACAAAAATAACCTGATGATGATGATGATATTTATATACATAGTTATAAGTAAATTTAAATTATTCTATTTGCTATTTACATATGTTTTTTTTTTCACTACTTATTCTCCCTATAATGTGCACTGCTGTCTCCCTATCTGCTTCGCTTTTCTCTTTCACCCAAAGGTTTACTGGAAGAAAACTCTTACAGAGTTAAGTGCGCCTTTGTACATCTTGTGTTTAAATTAGTTGTGTGACTCATATTTGTGTACAATAAAGTATAAATAAATATGTCGTAGTTTCCTGGTTCCGCCGAAAGTGTGGGCTCCCAAATGAGTTTAACGCAGTTACAAAGTTAACACATTTACTGACTTCAATGACACTACATGAAATTACACTACATCAATAAGTAAAGATTTTAGAAGGCAGACGATCCGTCAGCGTAACGCCTGCACACCGCACACCATTCCATCGAAGACTGTCTCGGTTCTGCGTCTGCGCAAGTTATACCCGACGTTCCGTCAGCGCAAGTTATACCCGACGTTCCGTCAGCGCGTGCTCGCGACGATCGCCGAACCAAGCCGAACGGCGCGCCGAGCACACACTGTGCCCTCAATTTAGCTCCTCTTTTATTATTTCGCCGACAAATATAATATTTTACTTTTCCAGATGCCTGCCTCATTGTCCTGGAGGATGTCCTAACGGCACCTGCTCAGCTCCTAACTTCTGTATTTGCAACATGGGCTACGTCAAAGATCACAGCGTCAAAGGCCGTCCGTCCTGCGTCAAACGTGTTAGAAGATCTGCCAACATTGAAGAGCCAATAGACATCGCAAAACTTCTTACCTACGAGATTGCAGATATTTGAAGTATTATCAATGTAATGGGAATATAATTTAAAAAATTAATCCGTAAAATAAATATGTATTAAGTATTAAAATGTTTATATAAACTTTTACTTTTAAGCCTTTTATTTCAGACTAGCTGTTGCCCGCGACTTCGTCCGCGTGGATAAATTAACATCACACATTATTATGATTAAATTATAATTCCACAGGACAATATTTTGCAGGAAGTTGAGGTATCTTTTCTCTGATTCTTAGAACAAATATTTTATCGGAAGGACATATGCCTTTACCCCTCCTCTTAGTCTCCTCTTCCCCCTCGCATTTCCTTCCCCGTGTCTTCCCCTCCCCCTTTCGCCCTCTCCTTTACCCCAACCTTTCCCCTACATCTCCTCCCAACCGCTCCCAACTCTCTTTCTCCCAAACCCCTACCTACACCCAGAGGGATGTGGGTAGAGGTTTGGGAGAAGTGAAGGGGAAGGGGAGGGGCTAGGAATGGGGAAGGTAAAGGGGAGAGAGGGGGAGATTGGGAGGGCTAGGACTTTTCCTAGCCCTCACTAATTTATCTGGCATTTTGTTATCCAGTTATTTGGATATGCAAAAACTTAGCACTTTGAGGGAAGGAAGGGAATAGGGAATGGGGAAAGAAACGGGTAGCGGGAAATGGGGGGAAGGGAAAGAGAAGGGGAAGGGGAGGGGCTAGGAATGTGGAAGGTACAGGGGAGATAGGGTGGGAGTGAGAGGGCTAGGAAGAGTTTTTCCCATTTCCTGCTACCCGTTCCTTTCCCCATTCCCTTTTCCCTTCCTTCCCTCAAAGTGCTAAGTTCTTGCATATCCAAATAACTGGATAACAAAATGCCGGATAAGTTAGTGATCGGTTACAGATCCATTATCGTATAAAGATTTTTTTATCGCGATGTGTGGTAATACCCAAAAATAAACTATGCAACCACCCAGCTAAAATATAAATAAACTATAAATAGGCTATAAAATATTTAAAGATCTGTCACATTCCGCAAAGTTTTTTTTTCCATGAACAGTAACGTGTAACTGCACTTTCATACTTACAAATGAGAAGAAATGAGAGTTCATCTTCTGGATCAGTCTCTTGATATTTTATTAAGATACAAATATACCAGATTGTGTCCTGAACCCTAAACTATAAAACAGTGAAAACCCCGGCAAACACTGTTCCGTAGTTTCCAAGATTACAAACAACATACATCCTACAAAAAAATATGCAGACAAACACGAAATTTTTAAATTATATTTTTGGATTCCACTCTAAAGTAATGTCTGGGGACTGCTTTTTTTTACTTCAAGCAACGAAACGCCGTTTTACTGTTATATTATATGAATAGATTATTTACGAATTACTAAATTATTAGGCCTATTTCAGGCTAATGATGATAATTACACAGTTAAGACTATCTAATAAATAAAATCGTAAACATCGCGTGTCTGTACATTAAAGGCATTTGAAAAAAAAATTCGAGGTCTAAGGATAAGTAATAGAACACATTTCAATCATTTTTGGAATTTTTGTCTGTTTATCTGTTTGTTTGTCTGTGAGTTTGTGCACGCATCTGAGTTGAGGAGCATGTCTGAAAACTCTTGAGCGTGAGATTGCCCCCAAGTTGGAGCCGCATATAGGTACTTATTGCGTGAGTCTCAATTTCAGTACTCCCGACCATAAGTAGTACAGAGTGCTTGAGGCCGGCCTTCACCTCATCGGCAGTGGTGCCCCGCGTCACCACCGGCAACGACTGGCGAAATTAACCGCAAAAGTAAACCGTGATAGCACCCGTCCCACGATTCCCCCTCCTATTTACACTTGCTACAGCTTTCTTGTGCGCCATAGTGCACTCATCCCAAACGATTATACAGAAGTCCTGGATCACCCCGGTTTTGTCGCTGTTACTTGACGTGACACACTGGAGTTTCTTTGTTGTGTAAATTGATGGGAAATAAGGCGGTATAAGCTGTTTTACCGCCAGGAAGCAGTGTGGCCGCGATCCCTGAGGACGCTACAGCGCGGGCGATTTTCCCTTGTCGTCTGATTTTTACCAGAATTTTGCCATTGAGAAATGATTTTTCCGGTGCCTCACGGTGCATCAAGGGAAAACGTTCTATTTGCCCAACTGTGATTCTTGGAAAGATTACCAACTTATCACTTACCATCGCTGACATTTCAGCTGTACTGTAATCGGTTTCCGAAGCGTACTCGCCGTTTATACCCGGTACAAATAATCCGCACGCAACGGTCCATGTAGCGTATCGCCGTCGAACCATCTTCGAGCATACATAGTAAGGCAGCGGTTTAGTACCCTCTCATCAGATATGTCCATGTCCACTGGGTTCGAGAGCCCACAGAACATAGCGACAAATGGCGCAGACGTCACTTACGAATGCATCACCGAGAGTTTCGTCCCAATTTCGGTCGTCATCCAGAAGGTGCCTAGCGCTGCGGGCCGCGTGGGACATAGAGTGTTCAACACTATCCACCGTTTGAGCAACGTAAATGAAGAAGCGCCGTGGACAGTGTGCAGTAGCATAATTAATAGAATTCACTGTTACTGGGATGAACAGTGTACACGCGGCCTAAAGTGTGCTCTGTGTGACACTCGTGCCCCATCCTCCAATTGCCCCGTCGACGTCGATTAAATAAACCTCTATGTTTGTTTGTTAAATGTGTAGTACGACGGCACCTGGTTATACATAATATACTTTTGGCAAAATCATCTTCTTGACACAGTCTGAATAACGCTAGAAGTGTGTTTTGCCGAGGGTTTTCAAGACGTTCCCTGAATAAATACTTTTCCCAAATAGTCTCTTTTCAGTTTTCTCAATTATAATTTCCTTTTTACCTCAGTTTTGAAAAATGTATTGCAACAAAGATCAAAACCTGCTTTAGTAGACCTCTGAAATAGACCATATTTGTACAGTACTAAAGTTTTTGGTAGCTGGTTTATATTTCTTAGACATATTTTTAGTTTTTTTTAAATATTATGTTATTCCGGGATATACATTGTCACGGTACAAAGTTTCGTCAAAATCCGTTCAGTAGTTTTTGCGTGATGCCCTAACAAACAAACAAACAAACAAACAAACAAACAAACAAACAAACAAACAAACAAAAATTTTAAAAACTGTTCTATCATGTTCAGTTACTTATTTTAAGTCGCCCTGGTTGGTTTTTTTCAGAATATATTCAATGTACAGACTTTTTTGCATTTACGATTTTATTATATGTATATAGATAAATTACATAAAACAATTGCTTATTTACATTATAACATCGACACTATTATCTGTTTGCCCCCTTTTGGCAAAAACCTCTTCCACTCCTCTCTATCTCTCGCTATCCTTTAGGGAAAAGGTTAATCAGTTCTCATACCTCAGAATTCATACAGAATTCATACTTCATCATTCAGAATTCATACCTTTCCCACATCGCGGACAAAATTGTTACCCTTTCAAAGTAATGAACAGAAAATAATGATAATGAAGCATGGAAACTTATTCCATTACTAGCTGTGCCCGCGACTTCGCTCGTGTGGACTACAGAATCCGCTCCCGCTCCAGTTTCCACTCCAGCTCCAGCTCCAAATGTAGTCAAATCTGAATAGTACCTACCGAGCATTAAAATTATACTTCTTTGTTATATTGCATACTAACCTTACTTACTAATGTATTGGAAAACTAATAAATTCCATAATTTTTGATTGAGTAAACCGATTATAAAACATCAATCAGGCCTCCCCAACCCGTCTGGCCAGCGCGGGGAGTGTAGGCCAAATCCTCCGTCTGTCTTCGGCAGATGAGAGAGAGTTGTGCTCCTGCAGTGGAGACAAAAATAACCTGATGATGATGATGATGAAACCATATAACAAGTGGTGCTAGAATATAGTGCGTATCTGTGCTAGGCGAGCCTGTGTGACAGATTCCAGCGCCCTCCTCCGGAGGCTTATAGGTTGTTGCTTTTAAGTACACGATAACTAAATAATAATACGTAAATAACTTAAAAATTTAAGACACAAAAGTGTAGAACACAGTTATTTAGTAAACGTTTGTGTGGTATCTAAGTGTTCCAGCTAGCAAATAGCAGATCGTCTTTCGTTTATTCATTACATCCCACAAATATTATAAACTAGCTGTGCCCGCGGCTTCGCTCGCGTGAACTACAGAATCCGCTCTAATTACCACTCCCGCTCCCGCTCCCTCGATTGAAAGAAGAAAGAAAGAAAGACACATTTATTCGATTGAGATGAATTAAAAACTAAATGTTAAGTTAAGCCCCATGTTTTTGTGAAAAGTCCATCAAAATCTCTTCAGTAGTTTTTAAGTGATGCGTGCATAAACTCACAGACAGATAAACAGACAAAATTTTCAAAAATGATGGAAATGTGTTCTATTACTTATCCTTAGACCCCCCAATTTTTTTTTTGCAAATATCTTCAATGTACAGACACTCGAAGTTTACGATTTTATTTATTAGATGCGAACGTTTGGAGTTTTGGATGTTTGTTACTCAATCACGCTTCAACCACTGGACGGATCGGGATGAAACTTGGTACACATATAGGTTAGGTCCTGCAATAGGACATAGGATAGTTTTTATTCCGAAAAAACATCTCTTTCCTACGGGAAACCAAGTTAATCGTTAAAAGCAGTGTGTAAATATCGAAATCTACGCGAGCGAAAGCTGGTAAACAATGAAGATTATGTGGAATTTGATGATGGTACTCGTAGGTACAGACTATTTTAAAGCTAATTGGTAATTCTTTTAAGATAGGTACTATGTAAACTGCCTACAATGATTCATTAATTGTACATGACACAAATGACTAAATCTGGCACTGATGCATCATCATCTTGATGATAAAACTGCGCGACACATATTATTGTTTACATTATGAATATTTTATTTCTATATCTGCTATTTTTAGAATTAACTACCTTCGTCCGCGTAGGTTTCGATATTTTCACACTGTTTTTAACGATTAATTTGGTTTCCCGTAGCAATGAGATGTTTTTTGGAATAAAAACTATCCTATATCCTATTCCAGGACCTAACCTATATGTATGCCAAGTTTCATCCCGATCCATTTAGTGGTTGAAGCGTGATTGAGTAACAAACATCCAAACATTCAAAATTCCTCATTTAAAATATTAGTGGGATGGCTAAAATAATGAATTTGTATTTGTCATGTAAATAAATATTATTCCAATCTTCCTATTGGGTGATGTCAAGGCGACTAAGGGACTGCACCAGAGACGGACAGCAGCGTTCTCATCATTACTGCGATGACCAATCCGCCTGCCAAGCGTGGTGACTATGACAATTCCCCCAATGGACAGCCCAAAGCGAAATTCTACTGGGGAGGCTTATGTTCATCAGAGGACGTATTTCGACTGATAATGATGAAAATAAAAATAAAAAACAAGAAAATGTACTAAGTTATTTATAAGCCTATATTTTTTTAATTAAAATATTATATGCATAAATAAATATGATCGATGATATGAGATACATAATAAAAAAAAGTTCTTAGAACCTTCAGATTAATGACAGTTCATACAATGGTCATATCACGTCGTACAATAACGAAGCCAACACATGGCACATTTTCTAATCCCACTAATATTATAAATGCGAAAGTTTGGATGTTTGTTACTCAATCACGCTTCAACCACTGGACGGCTCGGGATAAAACTTGGCACACACATATGTTAGATCCTGGAATAGGACATAGTCAAAGTCAAAATCATTTATTGCATATGAGTACACTTGGTACATTTATACACGACATTTTTGTTATCGACTACCGCTTCCTAGGTGTTAGCGCTGTGAAGAAGAAACGGCGCAACAAACTTCACGAAACACATCTTTTAAAAATCAAGTTTGCATACAATTAATAAAGATTTTGCGAAGCTGAATTAACATTAGTACCAGGCATCTTTGTCATTCAAATAATCGTTTATTTTATAATAGGCTTTCTTAAAAAGTTGTTTTTTAATGTGAGTAATGTAATAGGATAGTTTTAACCCGGAAAAGCATCTCATTGTTACAGGAAACCAAATTAATCGTTAAACGCAATGTGTAAATATCAAAACATACGCGTACGAAGTGCGGGCAAAAGCTAGTTTTCTATATTTATTGAACATTCAATACATTTTTACTTTTGGACATTGGCTTTGGACATTTTTCTTTTTGTTATTAGTCGTGCAAATCAATTATTTTACTACGATATATTTATTTATTATATATATCTATATTTTACATTCTTTACACTTTTTTTTAATAATAATTAAACTTTATTTCAGAAAATAAATTTTTATACAATTTGTTAGTAAACCTTATACTATTTAATTTAATTACAAATAAAAATCTAACATGTACTGGTATAGCAGGTTCCGTAGATACTCGCCGATTTCACGGCGCCTGGCTACCTGGCTACGTGCAGGCGTATCCAGTGCCGCAGTATCGGAGAATCCCACCTATCTGCTATTGTGTTTTTGCGTGTTATCTTTTATTTGCATGGCTGAGATGTTATTATGGCTTTGCGATCAAAACACGATTAAGAAAAAGCTTGCTTACAACATCATTAAGCAAGCTTTTGCCGTCGGCGATGTCCTTGGTATGAAATATGATTGCTTTAGTTACAAGTCTTTGAAAACCTTTTTTCTTCACGTATTCTAACTGTCCCTTTTCTTGATATTTGAAAACTTAATATCAATTGATAGAAATGATCCCGATCTAACTGGGAGATCTGAAAAAATAATCAATATCAGTAGCCTGTCAACGTATTATGTTGAACACAGGACAATTCAATTATATAAGAGTGAGTAGAGCCTTGTGGCTAGAACAGTTCCACCCACAATCTTCCCGCTGGTGTCGTCAAGGTGACTAAGAAGGGGTGGCCACCAACGTACTCCTGCGTATAATAAGATCATTACTGCTATCACCAATCCATCTGACAAGCGTGGTAGTTATGTCAAATGCCTAATGGACAGCCCACCAAAAGTGGCAGTCTACTGGGGAGGCTTATTTCAACAGTAGACGTGTTTCGGCTGATTACGAGAGTATAGTCAGCCGAGCACGAGAGATAGTAATAGAATTTCCGTATCTTTAATTTAATAATTTTGAAAATTCCACAAGACTGCTATACAATAGAGGGACATTTAAAAAAAATATGCCCTGTCCACATGGATAAAGATCAAAAAAATATGTCTACAAAATTACACGAGTGTGAACAAAACTGACACAGGATTTTGCTACTAGTATTGAAGACATGATTTTTGATACAATGAGGATCAGTAAAGTTAAATCTGTACTGTACGGCGTGCAGGCTGCAGGCTGCAGGCTGAAGTGGCAGTGAGCGGGCCACATCTGTCGCAGAACCGACGGCCGTTGGGGCGGACGAGTTCTGGAGTAGAGGCCGCGGATCGGCACGCGCAGGGTGGGACGCCCCGCCGCCAGGTGGACCGACGACCTAAAGAAGGTGGCCGGAAGCGGCTGGATGCGGAGGGCGGAGGACCGGGTGTGGTGGCGTTCATTGGGGAAGGCCTATGTCCAGCAGTGGACGTCTAAAGGCTGACATGATCTACGGCGTTTATTATGACTTGCTAATTATTTATCTTTTTAAATTATAGAAATGGGACAAGCAGTTACAAAGTTATAGCGTATTAAACATTGCATTCATTTGTCATTTGTCTGTAAACTCGTTGGTCGTATGACAAAAATAATTACACCAATGTAAAAAAAATCCTCGTTGCTTCTCATTTTATGTGTAGTGTGATAGACACTACACATAAAATGAGAAGCAACAAGGAATATTGGGTTATTTTTGTCTCCACTGCAGGAGCACAACCCTCTCTCATCAGCCGGAGACAGACGGAGGATTTGGCCTACACTCCCCGCGCTGGCCAAACGGGTTGGGGAGGCCTGATTGATGTTTTATAATGTATTCCCTTAGTCGTCTTGTACGACATCCACGGGAAGAGTTGGTATGGTCCTATTCTACTCTACCGGAAACCGGAAGTGATAAGTATGTAGATTATTGGGATTAATCACGGAGAAGTAAGTTAAACAGCCGGTAGTCTGTAGCGCACTGACACGCGTCATTTATTCCTCTCTGCGCGAGGTACATGCAAGTACCCTCCACTTATATATATAACAGGAAGTGTGTATGTATATCCGATAAAAATCACGAAAAGAGGAATATTAAGAATACATGATTTTTTAAAAACCAGATTTGATCTCTAGACAGTAATTACCTTGTACAACATAGCTACCGCCTCCTTTAAAGTATTTTGACAAACTTCGCCTCTTGATAATTAGAACTATTGTGATAATAGTAACAATAGTAATCATCGAAATAACGACGTAAATCCAAACGGGAAACGACCTGAAACATTTTAAACACTTAGTTTTCAAGCACATATCAGTAGAACCTTATTTATGGCAACCGGCAAGTGCCGTCATCAACATCATCATAACATAGACGACCATTGCTGGACGTAGGCCTTCTCCACATCCGGTCATCCGCCGTCCGCATCTAGCCGCTTCCGGCCACTAAGTGCGGTCACATAAAAAAAAATAAAAAACAAAAGAAACCTAAACACGAAAAATTAAAAATTAAAATAATATGAACGTAAATAGTAAAACCTGATTAGAAAAGGAAACTTAGAACCTTTTCATATTAATTAGAGAATATATTTGTATGAACAACTAGAACGAACAAAAAGAAATACGAAGTTATATGAAAATATATTCTAAGTTCCACAAAGGTATTATAATATTCTGTTCGCGCGTATATTACCTATTTATAATAGCAAATTAATGAATGAATGTTTCGAACGTCTACTTACCATTGCTGTTTATCTTTTGGCTCCGCAGTTTCATTTATAAGGTTGGATTTTGTATCATTATCTGTAATAGGTTCTACTGTAGCATTAAATATCCCCGTTGTGATGTCTACAACAGTAGAATTGCGGTTTAGTATTGAAATAGGTGTTGTGTTATTAACTCCTTCAGTTAGTGCAAAATCGATCATGACCAGTGTATTCCAATGTGTTGTTCCATTGGTTGCAACTACTGAAGATGTGCTGCTTTCGACAATCAGGGCGCAAGTTGTTCGATGACATTGTCGGGACACATCAGAACAGTTTGAGAAACAATCACAGTCTTCGCCATCAGCTCGCTCATCCCTTGCTACATAAGGCGGATAACAAATACACATGTTTGGCGCTATACACGCACCTTCACAGTTTTGACAAACAGGCTCACACAGTGACTCATTGGACAAAATCCTTGTTTTATTAACTTCATACCCCGAAAGACACTTGCAGATATTTGGTTCTATACATGTCCCATTTCCACAATCGTATTTGCAATCTGGGATACAATTTTCGTCATCATCATCTCTTTTATATCCAACGTTGCATTCGCAAGTGCTATCTTCCGTACAAGTTCCGTGCTGACAATCAATGCTACAGTACGGGCCGCAGCAATAAGGATCGCAATCTTTAATAGCCTTATAGCCAACATAACATTCACAGTTATTCGGTTCTGAGCATCTTCCCATTCCACATTCTTTAGAACAGAACGGCTGGCATGTAGAATTTTCAAGTGTATACCCAGCATTACATTCACATGTATCTGGAGCCACACATTTACCATTGTCGCATGAATTGTTACAGGCAGGCTGACAAGTTCCATTTTGGAAAACATATCCAGAGTCACATCTACAAGTGTTTGGTGCGATGCAAGCACCGTTTCCGCACTCATTGCATTCTGGATCACATTCCTCTTCTATTTTCGTATATCCTGGATCGCACTGACAAATCTCTGGTTGAATACAGGTTCCATTGGCGCAACCTTTGGAGCAATATGGTGTGCAGCGGTTACCTTCTGATATTCTGTAACCTTCGAGACATTCGCAAATATCAGGTCCTGTGCAAAGGCTATTCTCGCATGGTTGAGAGCAGGTTGGTTGACAGGTTCCGTTCAGGGCATATCCGGAGTCGCACTCGCAGATACCTGGAGCGACACATTTTCCGTGACTGCAGCCCTCACTGCATATTGGCTGGCAATGAGATAAGTTGGTAGGGTCAACGAAAAAACCTTCATGGCAAACGCACGAATTAGGCTGTTCACAGTAGCTATTGATGCAAATCGGAACACAAATTGGTTTGCAACTGATCCTGAAATACAAGTTATAATTGGATTATGAATTGAAAGGCATGATAAATATATGTAGAAATGCAATTAAGTCATAGGTGAGATAACAGTAGCGGCTTTCAAATACCAATAGCAGATTCTAAAACTATTTATTTTCAGTAGCAACATTTTTTAAACATTCAGTTATTCATTGGTTAAATAGACCAACCAAACCAAACCAAGTTAAATAAACCTTTTAGCCTGGCAGGCCAGGCTTGCGTTCTCTTTACTAGTTTACCTCCATTGTCATCGATAATTGTAGCTAGTTTCTATCCCACCTCGATAAGTTATAATTTATCGAGGTCTGTTAAAAACCAGCTACACGAACTATGTCCTAGTTTTTATTTATCCCAGCCAACGTCGACGTACCTTATACCAGTCAAATTAAATACCTACAACTTCGTTGTCACTAACTGACTATTTAGAGTGGCCGGGCATAAAAACTAGCTACAAGAAATATATGTTTCCAGTGACTAAACTAACTATCCAGTATCACTGGTCATTTTCTTTGTTCGTAATGTTCGCTAATTGGTAACTTTCGCTAATTCACCAGTTTCTTTATCCGTCATTTTCGGTTATTCGTCAATTTCTTTATCAGGCATTTTCGATAATTCATCAAATTTCCTTAGTTCACCAGTTTCCTTAGAGCTCCCACGCACTGCGATTTTTTCCGCAGAATTCTGTGACATATGGAAGATGTATGAAGCTGCACGTAGTTGCGGAAAATACCGCGCGCGAAAAATTCCGCAACCAAATCTGTGTTATGCTGCAGATTTCACCGCGCCCCGGTTGCGGAAAAAATCGCGGCGAAAAAATCCGTCAGTTTCCTTATCGATAACTACAGTAGGGGCCGACTACAGGCTGTCACATGTTGAAATGTGACAGTTACATATAGCAGCAAAATGAAAGGCAGCTCTGCAATTGGAAGTTTGACATTAGATATTCTATGGTTTGACGTTGCCTTCTACTTCACTGCACCCAGGGTTGGCATTTTTTAAACAAAGTGTTTAAAAAATCTGTTTTAAACAATTTTATTATTTAAAACATGTATTTTATTGTTTAAAACTGTTTAAATTGTTTAAAACATGGTTTAAAACATGTTATATATATAAAAAATGTTTTTTATCCAATCCTGACTGCACCTCATTCACCACGAAGCCTTTAACTTGATCCCCCATTGTATATACAACGAATTTTCAGTATAACAGTTTATTCAGTATGACAACGCATTCAGGGTGCTTTTGGGGCTGCCAGGTTTCTGCAGCGCATCGGGAATGTACGCAGAGGCGCGCACTGACGATTTTTCGCAATTATTCGCAAAAGAACCGCGTCCCTGATGCGCCGTGTGAGGGGCAGCTCCAACAGTCTACTGTGCGCTGTTATAAATAAAATTGAGAGTCCTATTATGAGACATATGAGTTCGCTTCCGGTGTCTTATATATAAAATAAGTATTGTTCTTGTCTATATTAATGTAACATTGATATTTTACTAACATAGATTAAGTTTTTTTTTAAGGATTTTTTGTATTACTAACAAATTATGGACTTTGAAATTACTTACAGCAATAACAGCTTCCTGACCACTATACGGGAGAAGGTGGATAGGCAATCCACCTTCACAAACAAAACAAATTTTAATTTTATTTTATTGTCCACTTACTAACATAAGTTTATACTTAAGTTTTATTTATACTACCAACATTTTATGGACTATCGTCTGAATTAATAAATGATTTGATTTGAAATAAATTATATACCCCATTCCCATAAAAAGAGCTGGCTCGCCAAAGGTGGAGAATATAACACTCTAATATTTTATTTTATTTTTATTTTATTTTATTCGGAAAACTTACAGCTATAGTAAAAAGGTAATATTACATATATATAAAGCAAGTAGAAATTATTATTATTAATTCTAAGTAGAAATTTCAGAAATACTCACAAGCTTGTATTTACTTGTTCCCTAATATAACCGTCACAACACTCTTTCATGTCGCGCATTTCCCTTGTCTGAAAGTTTAAGGCATGTTTATTATAACGATATAAACCGTAAGTAGCAGTGAGCTGATCACATCGGTTGGAGAACTGAATGAATGAATATATTTATTGCACACAAATTACAAAAAAGCGGCCTTATCGCTTTTAGCTATTTCTTCCAGGCAAGATTAAGATGCTATTATAGATTAAGAAGAACCGACTACCGTTGGGGTAACCCTCGTTCACAGCGGGAAGTTATGCATTGATACATGTTACATGGCAGCCCTTAGACGTCCAGTACTGGACATAGGCTTTTCCCAATGAACGCCACCATACCCAGTCCTCCGCATCCAACCGCTTCCAGCCACCTTCTTCTTCATGTGGTCGGTCCACCTGACGGCAGGGTGTCCCACTCTGCGCGTGCCAATTCATCACGCGTCTCCATCTGATGTATATATTACGATACACGTTAACACCAAAGGAACAAGTTGTTAATCATCATCATCATCATCAGGTTATTTTTGTCTCCACTGCAGGAGCACAACCCTCTCTCAACTGCCAGAGACAGACGGAGGACTTGGCCTACACTCCCCGCGCTGGCGAGACGGGTTGGGGAGGCCTGATTGATGTTTTATAATGTATTCCCTTAGTCGCCTTGTTCGACATCCACGGCAAGAGTTGGAGTGGTCCTATTCTACTCTACCGGAAACCACACGGCGGTATATTTGTCCTTATGTAAGTAGGAGCGCTACTTATGTTTTTCTCAGTGTGTGTGCATATGTAGTGTAAATGTGCAAGAGTTTGACAGGAACTGAGAGCAGGAGAGACGATTTGACAAATCGCATGCAAAGCTTTCAGCAAATTTTCAGTCTCATTGAAATATTTCAATATGCCGTGTGGTTTCCGGTAGAGAAGAATAAGACCACTTCAACTCTTCCCGTGGATGTCGTATAAGGCGACTAAGGGAATACATTATATAACATCAATCAGGCCTCCCCAACCCGTCTGGCCAGCGCGGGGAGTGTAGGCCAAGTCCTCCGTCTGTCTCCGGCAGATCAGAGAGCGTTGTGCTCCTGCAGTGGAGACAAAAATAACCTGATGATGATGATGATGATATATTTCAATACACTTGTTACGATACAATCGCGTCATAACCACAATAGGTTCATCATCAGCCGAAATACGTCCACGCCTAAACATAAGTCTTCCCAATAGAATACCACTTTTGGTGGGCTGTCCATTGGCAGATTTACCATAATCACCTCACCTATGACGCGGATTGCTGATTACATATGATAACGCTGCTTCCCGTCCCTGGTGCAATCCCTTAGGCGCCTCCACGGCACCCACGGGGAGATTGAGGGTAGCCCGATTCTAAGCCGGGAACCATACGGCAACATAACGTTACGATTCATTGATTTGTATTCGTTTCTAATTATATAAGTAGCTGTAACAATATGTGTCGCAACAGGTATCTCGATATGTGTCTCAACAAATGTCGCGACATGTACTTTGGAGTAAACGTGTATCGTGTGGTTTCCATGCCGTGTGGTTTCCGGTAGACTAGAATAAGACCATTCCAACTCTTCCCGTGGATGTCGTACAAGGCGACTTAGGGAATACATTATAAAACATCAATCAGCCTCCCCAACCCGTCTGGCCAATGCGGGGAGTGTTAGGCCAAATCCTCCGTCTGTCTCCGGCAGATGTGAGAGGGTTGTGCTCCTGCAGTGGAGACAAAAATTAACTGATGATGCAACATGTGCCGATACAAAAGTTCCCGGTGTGGACGAGACATTATAATTACTTACTGTTATAGTTTTAAAGGCGGGTCGACTTTCGATTCTAGTCTTTTGGCAACTACCATACCAACAATTGGCTTGATATGTCTCTTTGTATGTATACACGTATGAGACCTGTTTCGTTATTATGACCCTGAAATAAAGTTATTTAATTTATTTAATAATAAATTAGTATAAGTGTTAGGTATAAATTCCTATTATAGTTAAGGTATTATTATTTATTTTACTACATACGTTAGTTTAGATATTTTTGTTAATATAAAAAAAATTATTTATTAGCTCAACACAAACATTAAGTACAAATATAATGTATAAACTTAAAAATGAGTACAATTTATCCTTTGTGAGAGACTGGTGCCTAAAATAGGATGAACTTGTGAAATCAGATCACCAGGCTCGCACCCCATGGAATTTAGGAGCATCACCCCTCCATACATTATGTAGTTTGTGATGACCTCTAGCTGTAGTTCTTTCCACATTCGCACTGTAAATTTCTTTTGTCACTCTTCTTTCACTCATACGCTCTAAATGTCCAAACCAACGCAACATACGCTTCTCTACCTTCGTTACTTCATCTTTTAAACGACACTTCTTGTTTACTTACATTTTTCTTCTTGTACAAATTTGGCCATTCACATCATGAATAATTATTATTGCAAAGAGTATACAAACAGCGTAGACTACACTGCTTAGAATCATTTTTCTATAACTATTAGTACAAAACAGTAACGTTCAGATAACACAATCAAACGTGTGAAAATGAGCATGACAATAATTAAACTGAATTCATACATATAATTATATTCTACATGTATATTTCGCCTGCTCCTCTGCGTACATCGATAATGCGCCCATAGTTGTACATAGATGTTCATTCTTAACATAAATATCGTGCCAGTAATAAAAAAACTCATACAGTACGAAAACTTAGGATAATTAGTACTACTATTATTACCTACTATTTATTAATGAGATGTAAGAGCGGGAGAAGACCATCGGTCTAGCAATTGCAATTAAGTACTTAATGATGTTAACAAACCATCCCACTAATATTATAAATGCGAAAGTTTTTTAAGTTATTCGACGTAATTTTTTTTAAATGTTTTAATTATAATAAATATGTCAGACATTCACACCAATTATCAAGTACCAAACTAGGCAGAGCCTGTGCTATGGTTACTAGATAACGGAAAAATATACTTAAATAAATATATAAACATCTAAGACTTGGGTACAAACATTCATATTCATCATACGAACATTTGCCCTTAGCTGGATTCGAACCCGCAACCTCCGGCGTGGCAGTCCGATAGCTACCCGTTCCACCACGGAGTTCGTCATAATAAAGAATATTTGATTTGTTACATTTCTTTTCAACTATGTCTTAGAGTTGATATTTAGTTGGCTAATCCCCCTAGAGAATATGTAATATTATAAATGCGAAAGTTTGGATGTTTGCTACTCAATCACGCTTCAACCACTGGACGGATCGGAATGAAACTTGGCACACATATAGATTAGGTCCTGGAATAGGACATAGGATAGGTAGTTTTTATCCCTAAAAAGAAATCTCGTTCTTACGAGAAATCAAATTAATCGATAAAAGCAGTGTGTAAATATCGAAACATACGTGGACGAAGTCGCAGGCAAAAGCAGGTTATATTATAAACTAGCTGTTGTCTGCGACTGGACAACTTAACATCACAAATTATTATGTATTTCCCGTAGGAATGGGATGTTTTTTCGGGATAAAAACTATCCTATGTCCTTTTTAAGGACCTAACCTATATGTCTGCTAAGTTTCATTACGATCCGTCCAGTGGTTGAAGCGTGATTGAGTAACAAACATCCAAACATCCAAATATCCAAACTTTCGCATTTATTATATTATCCTACTAATATACGTCTCAGGGGGCAGTGTTCCTAATACACTGGCAGTAATCTCAAATATATTTAATCCAGCAATTCTCATACATTTAGAGTTGAAAATATGTAATCTCCATAATAAAATAATTGAAGACAAAACCGAATAGGTATTTATAATCCACTACGAAGACAAGAACGAATCTTATGCTAGTCTTAACACAGCAATAAGCATGAAAAAAATCTGATTTGTGAATGTCTAATTAAAAAATAGGAAAAAAATTCTGGAGTTTCAGCTTTCAGAGTAAACGCATCTATTTTGCAAATTGCATTTCAATATCAATGGCATAATTTTATGATTCATTTCAAAAGCTTATGAATCAACATTATATATCAAGTGTGATCGATTTTAAACCTGAAATCCCTTCAATAACGTATCTTTTCTGTTGCAATTGTGTTTATGTTCATAAATAATATATTTTTTCAATTAAAATTCAGCTTAATGACTCTCAGTTTAAAGTTTGCAATTGAACTTTATTAGTTCAACGTTTTTATCTATGTAATTCTGCAAATTGTATTATAAATCGCCACTTCCGTTTCATATGACGCCTTTCGACTTCACAACATGATTATAAGCATGTCTAAACTGACTGGTAATATTAATGTCAAGATGTCTATTAAATAGCTTCAAATCAGGGTATCAAATATTCATCATAATCATATCAGCCCTTACATGTCCACTGCTGGACAAAGGCCTTCTCCAATGAACGCCAACACACCCGTCATCCGATCTCCGTATATATCTAGACATCTTCTTTACACAAGAATAGTAGGGCTGGCGGGAATTGGGGGCCGTGGTTTTTAGTTGCTAGTCATGGCAAAATCTTTATCTCTCAATTAGTATGCAAACTTGATTTTTAAAAGATGTGTTGCGTGAAGTTTGTTGCGCCGTTTCTTCTTCACAGCGCTAACACCTAGGAAGCGGTAGGCGATAAAAAAAATGACGTGTATAAATGTACCAAGTGTACTCATATGCAATAAATGATTTTGACTTTTGACTTTTTTTTACTTTTGGGGTAGTTTTACCAATAATGTTCACTCTGGGTACACATGCAGTCCTAGGTCTACACAGACACCGGTCTGTGATATTTATGGCCTAGTGAATTGTGGTTATGCCGAATGGTTATACGAATAGACGACGTAAAGGCTTGGCGTAGTTTTCCCAATGCTGCCCTGCCCAACTGTATTCTTCTATCAGCTTCCCTACCGAAATTGCTGGTTTAATAAATAATAATAATAATAAAATCATTTATTCATCTCTTAAAAAATATACATACAATAACGCCGCCAAACTGTATAATACAGTTTGTTGGCAGAAATAGCTCTCTTACTTTATACACATCTATGGCAGAGAATACTAAATATCACTACGCAATGGTGAATAGCAAAGCAAAGTTACAAAGTTTTTAATTTTGATATTAGCACAAAAAGATTGAGGTTACGTTAATGAGTTTACTAGATATTTCTTATATTTAATTCTGAAAGTGTTTTTGTTGATTACATTGCTTCTGATGCCTAGTGGGATAGCTTAAGCTGTTGATTGACTATATTTAATCTGAAGAAACTGATAGGTAATGCTTAATAAAATAAAACTGTTATAATTAGAAAAGCTTGCCAATTTGTTTTAATTTTCAAATCTATAAATACATGTCTGAACCGTAACCATATTTTATATATTGATTAGTCTGAACTGGTACTTTCCGCCATTTCTATGTTCGATGTTGGTGAGTTCACAACTGCAAACAAATTTAATTATTATTTTAGTTCACATATTATAAAATAGCAAAATATAAGGCAAGAATTGAATGAATACCTATAACTAATCCAGAAATACGTAACAGTTCTATGTACAGTCGTGGATCTTAATTTGGAATCCATCTTAGGTTTAATATCCTACCGCAAGCTTATATATTCAGTGTCACCATGATAACCTAAACAAAGTCAAAGTCAAAATCATTTATTGCATATGAGTACACTTGGTACATTTATACACGTCATTTTTTTATCGACTTTGTGTCATATCCTTGAGCATGAAGTAAAAAGTGGAGCCCAACTAAAAAAAACATTAGCATCATTTTCGTAACAGACAGAGCTCGGTAATAAAATTAACCAACGGATGGAAAATCGGCATTTTCTATCTATTTATTATAAAAGGGATCATTGATAGCAACTTTGTATTAATTATTTATCTTGATTATTCACTTACCATATTTTCCTGTTTTGTAACAACGGTCAAATATCATATAAATGGTGCCAAGGACTACAAGCATGATACACGTTATCAAGATGAATATTATGACTAACAGTTTTGTATCACTTTTAACGATCTCCTTTTCTTTATTAGTATCCATTCCAGGGCGACTGCAATAAAATAAAAAACTATATTCGAAAGAAAAAATCTGATAAAATTGCATTTGAATACACCATATCGATGAGAAGTTTTTTTTTATTCGAGTTAGAATGATTTTGGACAAAAAATCAAAGAAATTGAATTGACGATATAGTGAAACCCTTTGACTCATCAACAGACATCGAAATTCTCGGGGCACGAAAAAACGTCACATATTGATTGAATGGTATATTTATCATCTTTTGAAAGTATCGACGATATATAAATCATTTGCAACAATATACACGCCTTATACGAATCAATAAGCAAACTTGTCTTAATACATTTTTAAGCCTTTGTAGCACCGGAAGTAGTACGCTCCCTTACACCTAATTAAATTTAAATTTAAACTTAAAATATAATAAATAAATAATAAATAAATATATGGGGACATTTTACACACGGCCACCTGATCCCAAACTAGGCAGAGCCTGTAATATGGGTATCAGACAGCTGATATACATACATAGATACATTATATAATATATAAATAACATCCAGTCACAAGGCAAACACATGTGCTCATCACACGAATGTTTGCCCTGGGCGGGATTCGAACCCGCGACCCCGAGCTTCGCAAGCAGGTGTACTACCGTCTAGGCTACGGGGCCGACAAATAATG
Source organism: Esperia sulphurella (assembly GCA_947086405.1). Lineage (NCBI taxonomy): Eukaryota > Metazoa > Arthropoda > Insecta > Lepidoptera > Oecophoridae > Esperia > Esperia sulphurella. Next base: position 15,207,373 of record OX352266.1, read on the forward strand.
GTATGTTATTTATACTCGCCTTTTATTTTTAGGTTTATTACGGTCTTTAAAACTCGAAGTAATAGTCTCATATTCACTTATTACAACTGGAGTGGTCTCCTCATGCTTTTCTGTTGATGTGACAGTGGTCTCTCTGTTCTCTTCCATTGATGTAGAATTTGTCTCCTCGAAGTCTGGTAACTCAGCGGTGGTTTCATTAAATAATGTTGTAATATATTCTTCAAGTTCTTCTAGAACTGGGTTAGTTATTCTATCATGCTTTTCTGTTATCGTGGGACTGGTCTCTTTAAGCTCCATTATTGTTGTAGGAGTTGTGTTATCATCATATATTTTTATAACTATTGCTGTTGTCTCGGCGCTCTTCTCTTTTACTATTAAGGTGGTCTCGTCAGGCTTTTGTTTTATCGTTGATATGTTCTCTTTGTAATCGTCTATTACTCTAGGAGTGGTAGTTTTATACTCTTTAGTTATTATGGCAGACACGTGCTCTTCAATTGCTCGAGGAGTTGTATTTTCATGATTTATTATAACTGTGGGTGTTGTCTCCTCGTACTCTTCTATTACTGCGGGAGTAGTTTCTTTATGATTTTCTAGTGCTGCTGTTGCGGTCTCGTTGTGGTCTATGACAAGGGAGGAAGTGGTGTTTTCGTGTATTTCTATCATAATGGCCATTGTTTCCTCGTGTTTTTCTATTATCGTAGGAATTATCTCCTCCTGCTTTTCTGTTATTGTGGAAACGTTCTCCTTGGGTTCATATGTTGCTATGGAAGTTACCTCCTCGCGCTTTTCTATGACTGAGGGAGTTGCCTCTATGTATTCTTCGCTTACTGTAGAAATGGTGCTGTCGTGCTTGTATTTTACTATTGGAGTAGTCTCTTTGTCTTTTCTAATTATAGTGGAAACTATCTCTTTGTATTCCTTAATTACCATGGGGGTGGTACTTTCATGTTTGTCTGTTACTGTGGGCGTTGTCTCAACACGCATTTCTGTTACTACGGAATTTGTCTCCTTGCGTTTTTCTACGACTGAGGAAGCGGTATCTTTGTTCTCTTCGGTTACTGTGGGAGTGATACTTTCGTACTCATTTAATACTGTGGGAGTTATTTTATCATGCACTTGTGTTACTATGGATGTTACTGCCTCGTAACTTTCTATTGTTGTCGGAGTGGTCTCTTTGTGTTCTTTGACTATTATAGGAGTGATGATCTCATGCACATCTATTACTTTGGGAGTGGTCTCCTCTCGCTTTTCTACTACCATGGGAGTGGTCTCCTCGTGCTTTTTTACTATAGGAGTAGTCTCTTTGTGCTCGTCGATTACTGTGGGATCTGTACTTTCGAGCTTATTTAGTACTGTGAGAGTTGTTTTACTATGCACTTCTTTTAATACGGAAGTTCCTTTTTCATTCCTTTCTGTTGCTGTTGGAGTAATCATTGTGTGGTTTTCTATTATTTCTGAAGTGATGCCTTCGTCCTTGATCATAATCTCGGAAGTTTTTTTTGAGTATTTTTCTGTTATTATTGGAGTTGATTTATTGTAGTTATCTATAACTGTGGGGGTCGTCTTGCTATATTTTTCTATCAATGCCATAATAGTATCATTATTCTTCTCAGTTACTATTATGGGAATAGTCTCAGCATCCTCTTCTATTAATGGAGGAGTAGTACTAGACTCATCGTGCTTTTCTATTGGTTTGGAAGCGAGCTTGGTGCGTTCTTCTATTTCTATAGATGTAGTTTTTGTGTGCTCTTCTTTCATTGTGAGACTGGTGCTATAGTGATTTTCTGTAACTGTAGGAGGTGTCTCATCATATGTAATTATTTCTGATAATCTAGCCTCTGTGTGTTCTTCTATTACTTTGGGAGTAGTTTCATCAAGCTTTTCTGTTTCTGTAGGAATGGCTTCTTTAATTGATGATCTTGTTATAGTAGAATTAGTATGAGCCTGAATATACGTGCATAAATCTTCGTTTAGAATGAGTTGGATTCTGTAAACCAAATAGAAATGTCATTTATATAGTAGGCATTAGATCAGAGTATCTAATATTTTAGCTTTTATGGAAAAACAAAAACTTACCCTGTGGAACTCAATACCAAGTTAAGAGTCAAAGTGCCCTGAAAACATACAATGGATTACTATAGAAAATTTAGCACGAAATTATGATAATTTGTGAAAGAAATTATAATATATTTTTCCATTATTATTTGTCTTCATTATCAGTGAATAGATTCCAAGTAAACGTTGTATCTCATTACTTCTTCAGTCGGTAATTCGCTGCTTGATCTAGAACAAATAACATAGTAATTTTACTAGCAATATTTAATATTGCTAATCCCAAAGGTATATTTCACTGAATTTTATTTACTAACTAAATTACCTGATCCACAAATTTCATGTCGCTCAGCGAGCTATGGAGACGGCTATGCTCGGGGTTTCTTTGAAGGATATGATTCGTAATGAAGAAATCCGACGAAGAACAAGGGTGACCGACACAGCCAAAAGAATTAGTAAACTGAAGTGGCAGTGGGCGGGTCACATATGTCGCAGAACCGACGGCCGTTGGGGCAGACGGGTTATGGAGTGGAGACCGCGGAGCGGCACGCACAGGGTGGGACGTCGCGCCTCCAGGTGGACCGACGACCTGAAGGAGGTGGCCGGAAGAGGCTGGATGCAGGGGGGGGGGACCGGGTGTGGTGGCGTTCATTGGGAAAGGCCTATGTCCAGCAGTGGACTTCTAAGGGCTGATATGATGAACGAAATTATGTCTTCTTATCTTATCTTCTTAGGGGCCCAGAAAGGCGGGGCAACACTTCGGCCTTTCCAAATCTTTTGTACCAAACCCCTGTCCACCAACGGTGCCCCAAGCTGATTTGGTGGACTTTATATGCGCCTTAGAATTTCTTCTTTGGCATATGCAGATTCCCTGACGATGTGTTCTTTCACCGAAAACCCTGTGGTATTATAATTAATCGTACAACCGTTTAAACTCACTACTTCATGAATGTTAGGCGATGCACAATCAACTAGGCTACCACGACTCTTTTTTTATATGCTTATTGTATAACCTCTAAATCATCAGAAAATCTTCGGTTTCTTTCTAGTTCTAGATTTTTATCATCTTTTAACACAAAATAAGTATGCTATTGGGCTCGATTCTGAAAACACACATTTAAAATTTGACAGCGCTAAAATTGTTTTCGTCGTTATCTTCATACTACTGTATGACAAGGATAGCAACAGTTTAAGTGCTGTCAAATTTTAACGTTGTGCCTTCAGAATCGAGCCCATTATCAAAATATTTTATTTATTTATTTTGGTTTTGACTTACCCTCCACATTTTTTGCAGTAGTCATTTGATTGTATGAACATATTCCTGAAAATAAAAATAAGTTCGTTTTATGTCCAATATCATTTAGAGAAATAGGTAAACGAAATTAATGTAATGTTTTGTTCTTGTATAAGTTGGTTTTTGTTTCTTAAGCTCCTTATCAAAAACAATTATTTGCTGCAGATTTACATGCTCTCACAATAAGACTAATTTATCGTTCAGAATGTCAGGATGGGGTAAATCTCTTTCGTAAGTCATGATCTGTTTAAGTACAAAATCTGAATTTTGAGTACAAAATAGTACACATTCCAAGGTCAGGCCTGTTGTGATCAGCATTTAGTACGTGCCATAGTTCGTGACGTCACTTTAATACCCCCTTGTATATAATATTCAGGCCTGGTGTAACCAGAATTTAAGTACGTGCCTTAGTTCGTGACGTCACGAACTGAGGCACGTACTTAAATTCGGATTACACCAGGCCTGACCTTGGAATATGTACTATTTTGTACTCAAAATTCAGATTTTGTACTTCAACAGATCATGACTTACGAAAGGGTATTTACCCCAGCTCCGACATTCTTAACGGGAAAAACCTTGTCTAAATATAACACATATTGGGGAATAAATCCTGCTTCATTCAGATAACTGAAATTCGACCCCGTTTTCGACCGAGTTGGAGTGGCGCATCGCGCACCCTCATAATATCCGGTGAATCATTAAAGACTGGAAAGTCCGAAATGGAAAATAGCCGGTAGGTATCATTATCATCGTCAATATATCCATAGTTCCCATTTGTTCAATGTAACATGACGTCATCGGAAAAAATACGTCAATTTGTTATCTTTATTTTCCATATAGGTAATATATTTTTTTCTATATGCTACCGTTTCACTCATGCTCACTTGTCAGTGACGTCACGGTACCAAATCGGAATTATTTTTTTCCTAAATTGGTCCATGTGATGTTTGTTTGTAAATAATTTCACACTGAATAGAAAACAGTATTCAGATAAGTCAACACGTCAAATACGAGAACTCATGCATAATCAAGTCACAAAGACAAGTGATAATATAAATGATAATTTTCAAATGGCCAGTTTGATAATTATTATTGTTAAACGGTCTTGTTTTCCTCGTTCTATAGAACAATATAAAAAATATTTATTCTATAAAGAAATTGTCTAATTTTGTCCGATGACGTCATGTTCCATTAAACTAGGGTTGTCATCTCTAAAACCTGCCAACCAGGACAAGAAGCACGAATCGCGTGCCGATCCGCGGTCTCCACTCCTATTGATAATATCCGTCCAACTAAAACGTTTTGTACTTTCTATCGGGTCACGTGACATGCTATGTTAAGCGTTTGGCGTCTAACTACGATAGTTACGCGCCAAACGCTAATCAGAATAAGTCCCAAAACCCACTAGAAAGTACAAAATGTTTTACGTGTGATATTATCCGAAGGACTTACGGAGGAAGCCCCAGGTCGTGCGTTGTTTAACTCGCTAGAAGTAGCGGCCGCAGGTCGCAGTCAGAGGACTTCAATTCGCGATGGTACTAAATATTGAAAATCTCACTAATATTATAAATGCAAAAGTTTGGATGTTTGGATGTTTGGATGTTTGTTACTCAATCACGCTTCAACCACTGGACGAATCGGGGTTAAACGGGCACACATATACGTTAGGTCCTGGAATAGGACATAGGATAGTTCTTATCCCGAAAAAACATCTCAATCCTACGGGAAATACATAATAATTTATGATGTTAAGTTGTCCACGCGGAGGAAGTCGCGGGCAACAGCCAGTCTTTATATAATTGTACACAAACTTGATTTTAAAAGATGTGTTGCGTAAAGTTTGTTGCGCCGTTTCTTCTTCACAGCGCTAACACCTAGGAAGCGGTAGCCGCAAAAAGAAAATGACCTGTATAAATGTACCAAGTGTACTCATATGCAATAAATGATTTTGAATTTGAATCAAACCTGGACCTTCGCTTTCCTGGTAACGTTAGTTTGAACAAATATATAATAATAATAAATATAAATATCTCAGACATTCACACCAATTATCCAGTCCCAAACTAGGCAGAGCCTGTGCTATGGTTACTAGATAACGGATAGACATACTTAAATAAATATATAAACATCCAAGACTTGGGTACAAACATTCATATTCATCGTACGAACATTTGCCCCTAGCGGGATTCGAACCCGCTACCTCCGGCGTGGCAGTCCGAGAGCTACCCGTTCCGCCACGGAGGTCGTCGATATACTAAAGATATGTACTTACCCATCTTTGATTTCAACTGGTACAGAGCCGCAACTGCTTGCTGCACTTACCGCTAACATTGCCTGAAAAGTAAATGCGTAACAAACTGCGCGAATCACGACAAAAATATATACAGCAATTTTTTTATTACTGTACTAACTGTGCCCGCGGCTCCGCTCGCGTGGACTACAGAATCTTCTCCCGTTCCTACTCCCGCTCCCAGGTTCTCTCAGGTTCTAATTAAGTAGCGTATCAAGATGAAACATGCGGTTAGACCTCCAGCAAGACAACTGTGAAAACTGCATCAATTTTCATTCAGTAGCTTTTGCGTGATGAGGTAACAAACATACATACAGACAGACAAAAATTCTAAAAATATTTATTTTGGCTTCTATTGACCCTCTAAAGACCTCTCATATACATTTTTCTACAATATCTTCCATGTATATTTCATTCCAGATTAATAGTCCTATGAAAAACAAACTATTTACGTCTCGGTAACATATACATGAAAGGGTCACCAGCAGCAAAAATAGGTTTGTATTACCAAGTAAACTTTGCGGTCCACTTAGGAACACCATCTATTGTGTATTTTGTTTTCGAGACGCAAATGCGTTTGTTTTCATAGGACTATTAATCTGGAATGAAATATACAGACATATAGACCAGTTATAGTTTTATTATATGTATAGATGTATGCGCAAAGTGAAACTTGACACAGTTATAATTAAATTCCAAAAAAAAAAAACTTTGATTTTATGTAACAATTTCTTTTAACTCGCAATTGCCGTGTGATTCCCGGCTTAGAACAGGGCCACCCCTATCTTTCCCGTCTTTACCAATGCCAAGCGTGGTGATAGTTTTTTTCAAAACCTCACATTACGTTAGTATACAGTATACAACTAATAAGTGCAATGCGTGCGGAAGCGGGGGCGAGAGCGGGGGCGAGAGCGGGGGCGAGAGCGGGGGCGAGAGCGGCGGCGAGAGCGGGAGCGAGAGCGGGGGCGAGAGCGGGAGCGAGAGCGGGAGCGAGAGCGGGAGCGAGAGCGGGAGCGAGAGCGGGAGCGAGAGCGGGAGCGGGAGCGAGAGCGGCAGCGGCGAATAATTGTGTAGTCTACACGAGCGGAGCCGCGGGCACAGCTAGTATTGCATTATGTTTGGTGGTGTCGTTAACAATGAACCACTCAAAACCCCATTTAAGGTTCAACAAAACAAACTTCAAAATATAATCGTATCTTACCGTGTAACTTATTATTAATGTTGTCCTAAACGAGTAAAACATATTGCAACACATTTTAAATGTTCCGAAGCCACTATTTAACTGAATTAGTTTAATTAACGTGTTTATGTACTGTTAATATATTGTATTTATTTCAACTGACGTTTGTCTGTATGTCTGTAAATAATACTGTAGAATATTTTTGCAATTCTGATTTCATTGTTTTGAGAACAAGAAAAATAGTAAACACTTGGAGTAAAAAAGTCTTAATACTAGTCTGAACTACAATATACATCCTTACCCTAAGACAACGATCTCTATGTACTACTAGATGGAGCGTGACATTATTTAACCGTAGCGTCAATATTTAGTAATAATTAAATGTTCTTCGTAGTAACTGCACAAGTTTCATTGTGAATGTGAAAGAGTTGTGGCTACTTGCGTGGAACAGAGCGATTGTTTGGAACGCTCCATCTGGTGGTAGTACATAGAAATCGTTGTCCTAAGATGTGTGGAAGTGGATTTACCATAATTATAACGCTTGACCGGTGAATTGATGATCGCGGTATGATTTAATACAAAAGAGAATGCTCCTGCCCGTCTCTGGTGCAATCCCTTGGCCCTATTCTAAGCCGGGATACACTCAGCCCTGACAGTCTTCATACTAAATGAAATATCCTCTAGAGATATCGTCTCTCATATTTTTCTCATAATCATCATATCTACTGCTAGACATAGGCTTGAGGGCCAATAAATGCGGCCAAACCCAGTCCTCCGCCCTCCACATCCAGCAGCTTCCGGCCACATTCTTCAGGTCGATCGTCGTTCGCAATACATCAGTTGTATTCATTTTTCTTATCAAGATTCACATTTATAAGCTAATATTTAAATATCACTTGTTAATAAGTTATATCGTTACAAAAAAATCCAGGTGAAACGGTAGTACAGGTCTCGGCTTTAAGGAAAATACGTCTAGTAATAAATGCTTATCGTTGTAAAAATTAAACTCATTATTTTGGTAAGCTAATGACGAATGGGAAAAGTTCCAATAAAATCATTCCCCGAATTGATACATTTCATCGCCATAAATAATATAATCCACTGCTGAACATAGCTTTCTACAAATACTTCTTTCAGATCAGTAACGCCGCCGTCGGTCAACAATTCGTCATTTTAAACTCAGTGTACAATCATCTTCAAGGCTACTACCTACATATATCAAAATTTTCCCATAACATAGCTTTTGATTTGAATTTTTGTTCGATTAATGGATAAATAATAATAAATCTCACATAAACATCATCATCATCATGTCAGCCCCTAAAAGTCCACTGCTGGACATAGGCCTTCCCCAATGAACGCCGCCACACCCGGTCCTCTGCCCTCCGCATCCAGTCGCTACCGGCCACCATCTTCAGGTCGTCGGTCCACCTGGCGGCGGGGCATATACACACATTTGTTAAATCCCAAACTAGGATTTCATAATTCACAAATATAACATCTAGGACTAACTTGTACAAAGTTGTCTGTCCCCAGTGGGAATCGAACCCACGACCTCTGGCGCTCGAGTCCAATGACAAACCACTAGGCCAACGAGGCGGTCTAAATCTACTGATGATTTAATTTGAGGTATGAGTATTTATGTATTGAAGATTAATGATAAAACAATCATCATCATCAGGTTATTTTTGTCTCCACTGCAGGAGCACAACCCTCTCTCATCTGCCGGAGACAGACGGAGGATTTGGCCTACACTCCCCGCGCTGGCCAGACGGGTTGGGGAGGCCTGGTTGATGTTTTATAATGTATTCCCTTAGTCGCCTTGTACGACATCCACGGGAAGAGTTAGTGGTCCTATTCTACTCTACCGGAAACCACACGATACAACAATATGGTTCTATTTTATATTGTTTACGAATTCTTAGAAAATAATAAGGATCGGATATTTTTTTCGTTCGCCATAAGTTAGAAAAGCGGTGTCCAGACAATTTCTCGTTCTGTAGTCGTATTATTCTGATTGTATCGGGGGTGTACCCCACTGTTGGTGTCCACGTTCTGCGTCTTAGGCAGAACAAACTGATTAAAGGGGCCAGTAGTGCTATTCTCTAAAATACAAACTCACGCGTGAGTCTCACTCAAGTGACTTTGCTCATTTAAAAACCTAATCCATTGGCATTCTGTAAATATTCTAGATCACTGTCGACGTGAAATGAGTTCTTCGTTCACTTCATTTTGATAGGGCTCTGGAATGTTTACAGAATTACCAATTACCAACGGATTAGGTTTCAAAGTGAGTGAAATCACTTGAGTAAGACTTGAGTGAGTTTGTATTTTAGAGAATAGCCGGCTGATGTTAAAATAAGTCTAACTATTGTACAAAGACACAGGCCTTCCTAGATTCAAACCTCAACTTAACCAATGTAATGTGAACACACCCAAATAGGCTTAACTCTTCTGTTTACTCATCTACAATTCTATGAACTTCTATTAAGTATTCTCTATTTAAAACAAATCCATTTTCTTAATGAGAGTAAATGTATCAAATTTCTAAAATGGTTTGTCTTGCATTAATTGGTGCAATCAACCCCGTATATACTCGTATCTATAACGGATGATATGAGATGGGCAGGTAAACCCAAGATAATCCGCAGATAGCCGGGTGAAGTATGAAGACAATACAGGATGTGCAGTAAATAAATTGTCGTGACCTTACTGGGCAAAGCCTTGTCAGAATGTGAAATTTCATGTTCATTGAATCGATTACCGGTTTTTTTATTAATTTTAATATTCTCATTTTTGTTCAGATTTATGAGTGCCACAGTCACAAATGTAGGTTTTGTGATTATATTTATTCCTAAGTTACTTTGCTATGAACAGCTGTCAAAAAGATTCTAATCAGGTTACACTTTAAACAAATAAAAGTTTACATTTGTTTGTTTGTTTGGTGGGACGCCCCGCCGCCAGATGGACCGACGACCTAAAGAAGGTGGCCGGAAGCGGCTGGATGCGGAGGGCGGAGGACCGGGTGTGGTGGCGTTCATTGGGGAAGGCCTATGTCCAGCAGTGGACGTCTAAAGGCTGACATGATGATGATGATGAGATTGTTTGTGCAATGCATATTATAAAAAACGGTAATATCTCTAAAACTGTACGATTTCACTGAATATAGATTTCACATTCTAATAGGGCTTAAGGGATTACATGAGGGAGTAGATGGGAATCTATCGCCTTCATTTGTAAAGACCTGGTCGTCCACGTGGTCAAACTGAGTAATCAAACTAATTAGTCTAACAGGAGACTGGTGCTGTGCTGTGTTGTGCTGTGCTACAACAAAAACGCCCCTCAATATTACTTGCTTGGTTAATTATCGTGATATCAACACCCTTTTAGTAAATCTGGGTGTACCTATATTTCATTCCAGATTAATAGTCCTATGAAAACCAACGCTATTTACGTCTCGGTAACATATACATGAAAGGGTCACCAGCAGCAAAAATAGGTTTGTATTACCAAGTAAACTTTGCGGTCCACTTAGGAACACCATCTATTGTGTATTTTGTTTTCGAGACGCAAATGCGTTTGTTTTCATAGGACTATTAATCTGGAATGAAATATATGTTTACTCTTGTACCATTACTAGTGCCGTAACTCTAGCCTTTCATGCGCTCGGTGCGAGGCTCTATAACTGCGCCCTTGAAAAATGCCCACTAACAACGATCTCTATGTACTACCAGATGGAGCGTTCCAAATTTAATTATTTACTAAATATTGACATTATTTAACCGTAGCGTCAATATTTAGCAATAATTAAATGTTCTGCGTAGTAACTGCACAAGTCATTGTGAATGTGAAAGAGTTGTGGCTACTTGCGTGGAACAGAGCGATTGTTTGGAACGCTCTATCTAGTAGTACATAGAGATCGTTGCCCACTAAGATCACTTTGCGCCCCTCCAAGGTCTGCGCCCTGCGCCTGGGCACCGCTAGCTCCGCCCTAGTTACGGCGCGGACCCATTACCCATAACATATTACTACCTTTCAAGCGATGAAGGAAGGATCTTCATATACTTTTTATGCAAACCTTTGCAAGATATGGTTCCACCACCACTCCCTTTCTCTTCGATTTTAGTTTTAGAAATAATAATGGCGATGCCTGAAATGCACCGCTTCGCTGAGGACCACTCCAACTTTTCCCGTGGATGTCGTACAAGGCGACTAAGGGAATACATTATAAAACATCAATCAGGCCTCCCCAACCCGTCTGGCCAGCGCGGGGAGTGTAGGCCAAATCCTCCGTCTGTCTCCGGCAGATGAGAGAGGGTTGTGCTCCTGCAGTGGAGACAAAAATAACCTGATGATGATTATATTAGTAACCGTTATAAATTATTAAGGACTTTTTTTGATCCATGTAATTCTATAGAAATGATGGTAGATCAGTCAATCGTATCCCGTATTTGAACTTCTACGTAAGAATCGATGATTGTTTATGAATAGGTATTGGAAAAAATAAAACAGTAATAAAATAACCTAAATTTTATTTCCTTACCAATAAAATCATTCGAAATCACAGCTAGTTAAGTAACTCGTTCTAAAACTTACTACAAGGTAAGTAAGGTACACTTACTTTTAAAAGTGGTCCAAATTCCAAATACAAGAGGACTGACATTTAAATTTAAGTCGAAAAATACACCTAAGGTCGAAAATATTATTCAGTGTTGAGAGCAGTTATGAACGGAAGCCCAGAAAGCCTATCTAAGCCTAATAGCTAGCTATCTCTGTCTCTCCAACCGCAACTACGAAAGTAGTTGTCAACAATGGATTCAAAATCTAAATTCCAGGTTATGCTATAAGGGATAGGGGGAAATGGGGAAGGGGAGAGGGTAGAGATTGGGGAAGGGAAAGGGGAGTAGGTGGTGAGTGGGAAGGCTGAGAATAGGGATGTGGGTAGGGGTTGGGAGGATAGGGGAGGGTGTAGAGGAAGTGTAATGTAAAGGGGAGGTCGAAAAAGAGAGGAAGGGGACGGGAACGGGAAGGTGAGGGGAATCGGAGGGGGAAGAGGAGGAGTAAAGGCATATGCCATTGTGATAAAATATTTGACATACAGAGAAAAAATACTTAACTTCCTGCAAAACATTTTCATGTGATATTATTCATAATAATGTGTTATGTTAATTTATAAACGCGGGCGAAGTCGCGGGCAACAGCTAGTCTATTAATAACAGTCATGGAGGTAAAAACTTTGATTATTTTCCTTCATGGTATGACCTGTACACGTTTATCATCAAAATTGTAATCTTAAATAACATCTTTGACTTGATTTCAACAATTCTTCCGAGCCATTCATTCGAACAATACAATATTGTGACAGTGGTTCGAATTAGCGAGCCGTTTTTTTTATTCTACACATTTTCGTCAACATTAACATCTGTGGTGAGCAGTCGTTCGCTTGTTTCCGTTTCGCATTCATCTATATCAACATTCTCCGTTGCTTCTTCATCGATGTTGCCATCGTCGTGAATGTGCCGTTGCATCAACGTGTCCGGTACAGTATACACTACGCTTCCGTATGTGTTACCTGTGTGTGTGTAGAAACATTTACAAACATTACATTCAAGAATTAACTACGACATTCGTAGGGTATCTTCGGAAAAATTTGTCAATTTTCATGTTTGCATAATATTCTTTTTTTTTATTGGATATAGGAATTATATCCGATTAAAAACCAAAAGTATATGTGTACACTTAGATTTAGATCGAAAAATCAAGGCCCCAAAAATTCATGTGTTATGCCAATTAGTGGTGCCACGGTTAAAATTGATAGCTAACCATGTGCACGTTTTGTAACCAACATATCGTCCCTCGCATGACTATGTCGTAACTGTAATTTGTTGTCTAAATGAGTTACAAACACGGACCTATTTAAATGTGTATGGTGATCAAACTCCGCTAATCGTCGTATCCATATCAGTTGCTGCAATGGATTTCTTGACAATGAACAAGTATCGTATCTTCCAAGACAATAGAATGTGAAATATGAAACCGAAAATGCCTTGCCCTGCAACATTTGCTTGAAGCTACTTACGACACTTAGTCATGCGAAGAACGATATGAGATATCTATTGACTAATGTATTCTTATCATTTACCCAAAGGTTGTTTCGAAGAGCTTTTAGCGATAAAACCGCCCATAATGCAACGACCTCTATGTACTACTAGATGGAGCGTTCCGAACAATCGCTCTGTTCCACGCAAGTAGCCACAACTCTTTCACATTCACTTTGAAACTTGTGCAGTTACTACTCAGAACATTTAATTATTTACTAAATTTTGACATTAATTAACCGTAGCGTCAATATTTAGTAATAATTAAATGTTCTGAGTAGTAACTGCACAAGTTTCATTGTGAATTTGAAAGAGTTGTGGCTACTTGCGTGGAACAGAGCGATTGATTGGAACGCTCCATCTAGTAGTACATAGAGATCGCTGCCATAATGTGATATTTTTTTATCGTGCAATAAATATAAATTGAATTGATTTGAAATCGTGTCCATTTTGGCATAAATTTTTTGAGACATTTTTGGATCTAATTCTTCTAAGTGTAAAAACCGATTAATCCATCTATTGTTCCTAAAGCATCTCCCCAGGAGCAATACATACCCATGTATTTCTACTACATTATTTAAAATAAAAACTGTTCTCACTTTTAATCGAATCAAATTGTAAAAAATGTGAATTCCCCATGTATTTTAGTTTATTTCCTAATTTCTGACTACCAATGTTTTATTTTGTGTTTAATTTTAATGTTAATTTTTTTTTAATTTACTCCTTTAATGTATTCCTTTGACCATGTAATTTATTATAATTTTAAAAATCATAATTTTATTTAACTTATATATAGGTAAGTATAATATTTGACTAGTATGTATAAATATAATTAACCTAACACAAACTAGGCATGCTGTCGTTGCCTATAATTCGGGTGGCATCTGGCCAATGTACAATTGTAAGATTCCCCTAAGCAACAATTGATGTAAGGTTAATGTTTCTTTAAATGTCCTAAGTAGTAAACAAACCACTCACCTCTACAAAATCTCAAATTTGCGAGCCAATCACACAATAAAACTGACCCAAAATCCTCATATACCTCAAACAAGCACTTGCACGATATCCACTCACAAAACTAATAGAATTAATCATCGTAAACCTTAGTTTTTAGCAAAATTATCAACAAATCGCTTTAACCTTAAATCATATTGAGACGGGTTATCTCTATATTGTCTTTGGATTTTAGAGATGGGGTATGTCACGCATTCAATTACGCAATTCAATTATTCATTCGGAATACTTGTAACTAATTGAATCTATAGAAATAAGTAGGCGAGGAGAAAAAAGGATTAGACAAATAAGTTGGACATCCACTGAACCAAAAAAGATAGACAATTGATATTCTATTAATTTTAACGGAATATTGGCACAGATAATCGTAATCGGCATCGCATCGGTAAAATCGATGTTTGTTACTCATTTTCGTTTGCACTTTTCTAAAATATTAAGTTTGATGCCGGTGCATTGTTTTATACATACTTAATATTATTGTTATTACAATGATTTGTATTTTGTACCTTAAAGAATAAAAATGTTTCTGCAATATGTTGTATTTATTTTTGAAACTTTGATGGATATATGTTCCCTTAGACATGTAAGAGTCCAAAAACCAAAAACTAAACAATGTGCTTGCGTGTCCGTTTGTCTGCAGTCGTATGCTAGGTCCAAAGTAATGATCCGATGTGGATGAAATTTTGTATTTCGATACAGAATATCCATGGGAGTAACCAATAAATAAATAAATATTCCTAAACTTATAATCACTGAGAATAATATAGAATTAATCACAAATTCAATTAAATTCAATTGAATCAATTAATTCTATTATTTGACAACACTATTTTATATCTATGGTCACCTTGGCGCCATGTTTGTTTATCAAATTAGACATTTAAAGAAAAACACACCTTACATCCTGTTGGTAACCTAATAAATAAAAATAAAATTATCCAAACACCCGTATCTACTACATTATAAAGCATGTTGGATTGCACTAGTAGTCATAATGGATATTTATTGCTCCTGGGGGAAATACTTTAGGAGAAATAGATGTACTAACCGGTAATAACTATTTTTATCCGAAAAGATATGAGGAATATTATGCAACAATGACAATTAAAATACTTTTACCTCAATGCTCACTTAATCGATCATAAACAATGCAATCACAGAACAAATAGGAAGAGAACTGCCATGAACAATACAAAACATCTTACACTGATCAGCCTTAGCTTCAAACTGTTTCCTTTTCCGCCACATCCTATGCATGACGACAGTCATCAGCACCAGGAGAAGCAAAGCCACGGCGCCGCACAGCATCCACGTCAATTCCAAGCCTGCCAAACTGAAAAATGATATGGGAACATTTTAAACATAATATAGATTTATATATATCTGCATCAGTCTAACAAGAAATAAGCTAATTTAGAGGTTATGTGCGTTCATTAAGTATACCACCAGATTTTTCCCTATAACCTCACCTCTGCAATATGTCAACGAGCTTGACTTCAAAGAGTTATCTCCAGTTAAACCCTTCGAAGCGGAATTCTCTACTAAAACTCACCGTATTTTTCGAAACAAAAGAGTACAAAGTAAAAGGGTCGAAAATATGGAAACGAAGCCTGTTTCATACTTTCAATGTCATTTTGAGCCCTTGAGTCTCCGCCGGGGATCAATTTGGATGATATTTGATTGATGATGCTGGCTGTCCGGATTATGGATGGAGTATGTCTCAGTCAATCTCTGTCTCAGTTAACGACAAACCAAACACTTCAGACAACTTCTGAATAGTCTCTGGCGTAAACTGCTTGCCTGATCCAAGAGACATGTATGGATTTCTAGACCTACTCTATCCATACTCAGTTTCCTTATTTTTGGCTGATTGCACATATCCAATAGAACCCATATTTATAAAAAGGAAAAGTAAAAATATTAATTGTTTTATTTATCCCACCAGTAGTGTTGTGCTCATCAGATCACCACTGACTCATCCAGTGAGTGACAATTACCAAAATAATTGAGTTAGATCTTACCCAGTAGAAGTGACTTCAGCCTCTACACCTGGAATGGAGGCACATGGTCTACTATCTTCGCACCAACATTCGCCTGATGAGCAGTTGAAGTCGCAGGAAGAGCAGTCCACCCTATAAAAACATAACAATTTATACCTTATCAACTTATGTGATTAAGTGATAGATTTTTTTTTTGTTTTTTTTTTACATGCACACCAATTATCCAGTCCCAAACTAGGCAGAGCCTGTGGTATGGTTACTAGATAACGGATAGACATACTTAAATAAATATATAAACATCCAAGACTTGGGTACAAGCATTCATATTCATCATACGAACATTTGCCCCTAGCGGGATTCGAACGCGCAACCTCCGGCGTGGCAGTCAGAGGGCTACCCGTTCCGCCACGGAGGTCGTCAAATTATGAATAGGTCGTAATTTATAACATAGTAAGCAGATGTAACGGTCAATATGTTCAAAATTACTTTTATTTTATTCACCAAAAAATATATTTGGTAACTTGAATTAAAAAAAAATTACCATAAAATTGAAAATAAAATACACGTTTTGATTAATTCCATACGACAAGACTCCCTCATTATCCATTTCAATCAGTATTATATCAAAACAATGACGAGTGGACTTGTTAAAGTTTTCCAGTGTACCGACAATTACCCCAACTTTTTATCGTTTAGAAACCAATGTAATGTTATGAGGAAAGACTTACGGTGCCATAGGTAAACACGTGTCATTAGCCAGTTCATATCCACGATTGCATAAACACTCTCCATGCATCGAGCATACTCCATTATGGCAGGGTCCTTTGCAAGGCTTTTGGCATACCGACGGACGAGTTGAGTTTTTTACATACTCATCCTTACAAGAGCATGTATTTGGAGAGGTGCAGTACCCATTGACGCAGGGCTCTAAACAAACTGGAGAGCATTTTCCAGCTATCTTTTTGTACCCATCGTGACATTTGCAATCATCTGGAGCGACGCACTGTCCGTGCTGGCAAGATGTACATTTCGGTTCGCAAATGAATTTGTTCTTAGTCGGCTTATATCCAGCAAAACATTTACAATTGTTTGGTGATTCACACGATGCATTTACGCAGCCCTTATCGCAGTCTGCTGTACATTTATCGGTGCCTTTTTTCGAATAGCCTTTATCGCAGCTGCATTTATCAGGTGCTACGCATATGCCATGCTCGCAAGCGTCGCAAACTGGATTGCAAATGGTGGTATTTGCAAACCATTCCTCTAGATATCCATCGTGACATTCGCAAACATTAGGAGCAGTACAATCACCATTTTCACAAGTATAACATTTAGGCTTGCAAGTCCAATCATTTCCTGCTTTCTCATAACCAGAATAACACGAGCATGTATTAGGAGCGATACAGGAAGCATTGATGCAGTTTATTTCACACAGTGGTAGGCAGCTGAATTTGTTTTTTGGGTGTGGTTCGTAGCCTAAATCGCACGTACATACATTGGGATGTGAACAGACTCCATTAATACAAGTCTGATCGCAATCAGGAGTACAAAGGCCATTTTTTTGAGAATATCCGTCGTGACATGCACAAGTGTTAGGTGCTATACAGTCACCATTTTCACAGGAACCACACACAGCACTGCAGGTACCATTTTTCATTATATAGCCTTTATGACATTCACAAGTATCGGGTGCAACACATTCTCCATTTTTGCATGAATTACAAACTGGGCTGCATTTTGAGCTGCTGTCTTGTTTATAACCTTCAAAACAGAAGCAGACATCTGGAGCGATGCAATCGGAGTTTATACACGATGGTTTACAATCAGGTACGCAAGTGAAGTCGGACTTCTTTCGATGTCCGTCATTGCAAGTGCAAACGTTGGGTCCTGTGCAAGTTCCATTTTGACACGGAGGGTCACATATTGGAATGCAAATCAAAGTCGTTTGATCATTTTTGAATCCCGTCTCGCATTTTGGTGCGCAATGGGTAGAGTTCCAGTAGCTGAAGTTGGTGTCACAACTGCATGTGTTGTTATCGATACACTGAGAGTTAACACAGGGTGGATCGCAGATAGGCTGTACACATTTACGTTTATCTGTGAGTATGAGAGGTGGGTCGCATGCGCATATGTCGGGTTTGACACATCGTCCGTTTTCGCAGCCGTCTCTGCACTGAGGTTCGCAAAATCCTTCATTTTTATTGAACCTCCATTTGTCGCAGCATACAGTTTCGTTGATGCTCTTTTTAGATCCAAATGGCTGAAAATGTAATTAAATAGGTTATTATTATTATCATTATTTTCATTTCTTATGTTACGATATTTCGTATATTACTAAACATTATTTAATAAATATTTTACCAAATGTTTGTTGACGAATATAATTATTTTGTTTTGTAAGTAGCTTTGCGACGTTTGTCAGGACCGTGGCGATACAACGTCTCTGCCTACCCCTCTGGGACCAGTGCATTATTTCATTTTATGTTAAATATTCCATATCATAACTTACAATTAAGTAAATGAAGCGCTTTTTATAAAGCCATTGAAATACACACCTTAGAACAGCAAATTTCCGTTCGTGGCTTAAAATTCGGCAAATTCTGAAATCACACAAAAAAGACTTTGACAATACTGTTTTATATTACACCGTAATTAAATCTAACAGCGAGTTTACTTTTTGGAAATACAGCGTAATATATAGTTACTTCCACTTGGAATTTTTAGTTTGTTGTGACTTCTAATTTTCAAGGTAATCCGCGTTACCCTTTCTCAACTTAGTGCCTTGCGTACTTGCCTACTAAACGAGGCATTCTATTGGGGAGGCTTATGTTCAGCAGTGGACGTATATAGGTTGAAAAAGATGAAAATGGAACATTTTAAAGGCAAATAACGATAACTATTCTAGAAATCAACTCAAGAACTTGGCGACTGTGCAGGTACATCAGTAAGCTACGCATTGTCGTGCTGTAGCATTTAAGCTCAAGTGCAAACCTTTCTTTCCTGTGTCGTACACCGGTTTGTCCCTTTTGGACAGGCTTTGTACTTTTTCAAGAGCAGGCGAATCTGTCTCGTAGGTTGTTCTCTGAAAAAATATTAATACAGTTAAATACACCATTCTCAACCAGTGCCGTGTGGTTTCCGGTAGAGTAGAATAGTATCACTCCAACTCTTCCCGTGGATGTCGTACAAGGCGACTAAGGGAGTACATTATAAAACATCAATCAGGCCTCCCCAACCCGTCTGGCCAGTGCGGGGAGTGTAGGCCAAATCCTCCGTCTGTCTCCGGCAGATGAGAGAGGGTTGTGCTCCTGCAGTGGAGACAAAAATAACCTGATGATGATGATGACACATTTGTCGTTTAGCATTGGTTGTCGTCCCTACGTTGATAAGTTTGTTCTTTTTATTATTTCTATTAACAAGATAGTAGACATACCCAAGTGATGCTCTTGACCGTGATAAGCAACCATTTCTTTGTTACGTACTGAAGTGTTTATTTATCATGTAAATTTCGAGTACCTACATTCAGCTCATTGTTTACTACGCCGTTATAACATTTAGTACAAAATGAGTTGGATTTTTCCACGCAATCTCAGGATATCCGAAAACTATATACTACATCTACTGCGGATTGCGATGGAATCAAATATTTTTAAACCATTTGAATCACAGAGCTTATTGTTTGTACTGAGTTTATCAATTTTAGGCCTTCCGTCCTTTGATTATGTGGCATTTTTGTCTGCTGCCTGGTAGCTGACTTTTGGATAACTATTTTTCGTAACTTCCGGATGTCTTTTAGAAGTCCAAGCGGGGTGTCTCACGCTGAGCGGTTACCACTTCCTACCGATCAGTTCAATAGCATTTTGATCCATAATTTCTGGCCCGCAGATGCCTAAAGATCACCTGACTGATTGATTTATATCCTCTTCATTCCAAAAATAACTTTTAATAACTATTTTGCCAACCGAATGCTAGTAAAACTTTGTACTACCTGATAACTATATACAACTATATTAAAAGTACTGGATAAAGTTCTAGGGTTGCTTTAATTTTTTAACTGTTTCGTACCTAATTGTCCTACAATTATCACCGATGAGAAGAGGTCACTGACCTACATAAACGACCACAGCCTACCCTTACAGTCGTCACACCCCGGACAATGACCTGCCCGAACGCAGTGTAACTGCCTACAAATTTTTTTTGTCAAGGGAAAATGCCTATCGCATACCCACTCGCCTCGGGGGGACGAGCAAGTTATGTCGGGATTGCACCGACTAAAACCCCGCGGTGGCCGTCTCCGACGCACAGAAGGAGAGACACCGGGATCAATGCGTATTGCGTTTCAGTGCGGACCGCCGCTCTCACTCAGCGGCCCGTCTCGGGGGGAGAGAGTCTCTCCCCCTGCACCTTCGCAGTGCATGCAGCAGCAACGAGGCCACCCCGTTGCTGCCGCCCTCCCCGGGGACTAGTAGATGGAATGGGTGCACCTCGCCCCCGCTCCGTGCACCCGCGTCCCCGACGACCCCTTCCAGTCGGCTTGTACGACAGGCAGGGGATACCGTGGCTGCATTCCTCGCCCCAGCCCACAGAGCCGGTAACTGCCCACACAACTACACCTATGTGTTAAAGTCTAAATTCGCTAGGGTTGGCGCCATTTCATCGCACGCACATATTTATATTTCATAAGCACAACTATATTATCTCTTATACTCATTCTCATGTTCACTTACTCGTTTGTCATTTCTTATACGCATTGAATGTTTACATTACAAATGTAAAATAAAAATTTATGAAATGAAAATGCGAAAGTAATGTAGAAAATAGACTTTTGGGGATAATTTAAATCGTTTTGTTATTATAAATCTTCTCATTAACATTTTAATAATAACTGCTATATTAAATCCTTTGTAGAATAACTATGAAATTCAATTTAGAAGAAGATTATTGTTATGGAACATACATTTTAAATATTAACCTATTAGCCTAAGAGAGTGATTATTCTGTTTAATTGTTATGCATGTCAAATTCACCTGTAATTAGTTATGCTCTTAAGTTCTTAGCTTTAAGACAATACATTTGTAGAAGTATTATTGTAACAACTGTTGGCGAATGATCATCAGGTTATTTTTGTCTCCACTACAGGAGCACAACCCTCTTTCATCTGCCGGAGACAGACGGAGGATTTGGCCTACACTCCCCGCGCTGGCCAGACGGGTTGGGGAGGCCTGATTGATGTTTTATAATGTATTCCCTTAGTCGCCTTGTACGACATCCACGACTTCGTACTTACGTCGACCAAAAATAAAGCGAATACAAGTATTTTGAAGGCACTCAAGTTTATTTAAAAGCTCCTCTGCGGCATTTAATCTTTTTGTGAAATTAAATTTAAAAAAATCTTACATTCTGGTTACAGTTGTATTACAATAGAGACGGTCTTCATCGTCCTTTTTTAAATCCTGACACACCACAACACAAAGCACGACCAGGAACGTCAAAAGCACTGTTAGTATTCGGAAATCAATCATCTTGCTTCTTAACACAAATTCTCTTCTCTTATACAATCCGACAAGCTTCTGCCCATGCCACTAGCTATATGTTACTGTAACCTCAGTGGCTATAATAACAGTTACAAACAACAGCTTGAACAGTAGTCGATAAATGTTATCACTGACTTCCGTTACAGTGTGTCATGTTCGGAATATATCGCACGCTTTGCAATAATACCACCCTCTTCCCACAAAGTTCCAACCGAATTAAGTTACACCAAAATAATCAACGTCGTTCAAAATGGAAACACCGAAATGAATAATTAAAACGAATCAGTAAATTTACGACCGCTCTACAGGACGCTGCAATAATAAATTCGGAAGGTGTGCTCTGAATGCTTTGCTTTAGAGTGTTATAGTTGTGGATCGGAATTAGGGAGTATCATTTAGGTACTTGCGATGAAATGTTTATGTTAATATGGATATTCTTGCTTGTCATTCTTTTATGTATAAACTCACACAGTAATGTAAATACGGACAATCCACATCGCTCATTTCATCCCATCCTACCAACATTATAAATGCGAAAGTTTGGATGTTTCGACGTCTGTTAGTCAATCACGCTTCAACCACTGGACGGATCGGGATGAAACTTGGCAAACATATAGGTTAGTTCCTGGAATAGGACATAGGATAGTTTTCATCGCGAAAAAACATCATTCCTTTCAAATTTCCTTCCAAAAACACAATCATTCCTACGGTAAACCATATTAATATATAATAATTTGTAATGTTAAGTTGTCCACGCGGATGAAGTCGCGGGCATCAGCTAGAAATCTATAATTCTTTTTCTGCCTTTCGATTACCAGTAAATTAAAATACAAATTATATGAATGTATTGTTTCATAATAGGATATTATATATTTTTATAACTCTCGGACTGCCACGCCAGAGGTTGCGGGTTCGAATCCCGCTAGGGGCAAATGTTTGTATGATGAATATGAATGTTTATACCCAAGTCTTAGATGTTTATATATTTATTTAAGTATGTCTATCCGTTATCTAGTAACCATACCACAGGCTCTGCCTAGTTTGGGACTGGATAATTGGTGTGAATGTCTGACATAATTCTTTTTTATTTAATTCTACTCCTACTACAAAGATTCCCGGAATTTTTATTAAAATAATAAAATCTCATGAAAAGGAATGCTATATTTTCATCGAAAGTACATAAATTACATTATCGAATTCCAATCCCTGGTTATAATCCTACGACGATTGAAAGGTTGTCACTGTAATAACATTTAGAGCTGAAAAGGATCTTTGACTTTTGTCAAGATAATTGGCCAAGTATAAGGTTGCCTACCTTTCGCCTTTGAAACATTTTAATGATCCGTTTGAGGAAAAACCTGTAGGGTTAAGTAAATAGGTATAATAAAGAAATTGTATCTTACTTTAATAGGGTAACATAGAATTTTCTTGTTATTATTCTTATAAGAAAGTCATGCACATCGTGTAACTGTGTTACTTCAGACGCGAAAAGTTGAATTTCATTTCTAGCAAAAATACCTTTTCAGACTCTCTTCACTGACTGACATTGACATTCATGTACGAAATCTCATTTGATGTTAAATACTATGTGCGTTGTGCCAATAACGTTTTATTAGAACTCGATTGCCAGCCCTGACCGGTGCTAATTTTTGTGACGTCACTCAGAACAATGACATTCTGCATACGAGCCGGACGGCAGACATCCGTTGTCACAATAAATAATGTCGACATATGCGTCACAAGATGCGAGACAAGATCAGAATAACGTCAATTTGATAACATTCGAACACATCCTTAAAAATCACTCACATATAGCAAGAAAGACAATTCAATAGCCCATTGAATACAAGGTAACTAGACAAACAATACAGCAACCAAGAAATAAAATTGTAGAAGAAAGTATTGGATTACCCTAACACTTCGTAATTTAACCACAATTTGAAAAACCCTGGTAATAATAAAGGTGGTCGGAAGCATCTGGATGCGAAGGACCAGGTATGGTGGCGTTAATTGGGGAAGGCCTATGTCTAGCAGTGGACGTCTAAAGGTAGATACGATGGTGATGACACTCCGATTACTTGAGCTAAGATACGCCAGAGTTAGCGCCAATTTCGTCACTGCCTCAAAAGAGGACTACCCAACTATATCTATCCCGTTTACTCTCGGGATTCTATTTCGCATGTGCGTTCGTTCTTGTATCCAATGTTCACACCATTGATTTGGAAAACAAAGTTAACACTCAACATGAAAAAAATTACGTCATTGTAATTTTAAGATATGAAAACGTAACAAATTTGCATAAAAATATAATAGGTGTTTAATTATCGTTTTTATTGTTATATTAATTACAGGTACTACTGCAAATATTAACATATTAATAAAAAAAAATGCTATTTTAAGGTTACAAATTGAGTAACACTGGATACTGCCATCTAATAGTGAGAAAAAGTTATAATAATAATACATATCTCAGCCATTCACACCAATTATCCAGTCCCAAACTAGGCAGAGCCTGTGCTATGGTTACTAGATAACGGATAAACATACTTAAATAAATATATAAACATCCAAGACATTAATACTAACTACAGCTTTTTAAACTCGTCACGCACGCCCCTTACTCCCGGTAACTAATCAGCAGGGGAAGTAATTGAGACAAGGCAAGACAGAGAGTGGCTATATTGTACCTAATATTTCAATCCTATTTATACAAAATAGGCAACGAAATAAGAGAGAACGTCCTCAAAAAGGCTGAGGTCCGCAGTGAGGTGTGTCAGGATCGCGCAAAGTGGCTATCCATCGTCTCTGCCTAACCCTCTGGGACCAAGGCGTGGGCATTATGTATGTATGTATGTGTGTATGTGTGTATGTATGTATGTATGTATGTATGTATGTATGTATGTATGTATGTATGTATGTATGTATGTATGTATGTATGTATGTATGTATGTATGTATGTATGTATGTATGTATGTATGTATGTATGTATGTATGTATGTATGTATGTATGTATGTATGTATGTATGTATGTATGTATGTATGTATGTATGTATGTATGTATGTATGTATGTATGTATGTATGTATGTATGTATGTATGTATGTATGTATGTATGTATGTATGTATGTATGTATGTATGTATGTATGTATGTATGTATGTATGTATGTATGTATGTATGTATGTATGTATGTATGTATGTATGTATGTATGTATGTATGTATGTATGTATGTATGTATGTATGTATGTATGTATGTATGTATGTATGTATGTATGTATGTATGTATGTATGTATGTATGTATGTATGTATGTATGTATGTATGTATGTATGTATGTATGTATGTATGTATGTATGTATGTATGTATGTATGTATGTATGTATGTATGTATGTATGTATGTATGTATGTATGTATGTATGTATGTATGTATGTATGTATGTATGTATGTATGTATGTATGTATGTATGTATGTATGTATGTATGTATGTATGTATGTATGTATGTATGTATGTATGTATGTATGTATGTATGTATGTATGTATGTATGTATGTATGTATGTATGTATGTATGTATGTATGTATGTATGTATGTATGTATGTATGTATGTATGTATGTATGTATGTATGTATGTATGTATGTATGTATGTATGTATGTATGTATGTATGTATGTATGTATGTATGTATGTATGTATGTATGTATGTATGTATGTATGTATGTATGTATGTATGTATGTATGTATGTATGTATGTATGTATGTATGTATGTATGTATGTATGTATGTATGTATGTATGTATGTATGTATGTATGTATGTATGTATGTATGTATGTATGTATGTATGTATGTATGTATGTATGTATGTATGTATGTATGTATAAGAGGGAAAAATGCTCTAATAATAGTCAATGTTTATGAGAATGTGGGACTCATATCATAAAAAATTAAACAAAATATATAATACACTGGATACGCCTGCACAAAACAGGCCAGATAGTTTTAATAAAAAAAAATCTTACTTTGAGTGCATAGTTACTCAGAGAGCTATGGAGAGGGCTATGCTCGGGGTTTCTTTGAAGGATATGATTCGTAATGAACAGATCCGACGAAGAACGAAGGTGACCGACATAGCCGAAAGGATAGCAAGCTGAAGTGGCAGTGGGCGCGCCACATCTGTCATTAAGCGGAGGGCGGAGGCTCTGGAGTGGTGGTGTTTATTGGGGAAGGCCTATGTCCAACAGTGGACATCTAAGTATTAATATGAACAAAAATATAATTACTTTGAGGAAATCTTTTGTTTTCCTTTGTACTAACGAACGTCCTGTATCAACAAAATAACAAGCTAGGTAGGTACTGCGATATCGTACAATTTATTATAAATAATTAACGGTTTATTATGAATCATAGTTAACACGCAAATGACCACGTAATAATTACAGAATCATGAATGTTATAGAGCTAGAAAACTATAATGCGTGATAACTATATCTGCATTAAAGTACATTGAACCCATCTACAGGAAGACAAAATTGTTACTGTCAGTCACAGCGCGTCTCATTTATTTTAGTGCGTAACGATAGAATTAACTTAGTAACAATATACCGCATACAATGAAATGTATAAAAATAAAAGAGCTATGCTCGGAGTTTCTCTAAGGGACAGGATCCGAAATGAGGTGATCCGCCAGAGAACTAAAGTCTTCGACATAGCTCAAAAGTTAGTACGCTGAAGTGGCAGTGGGCCGGTCACATATGTCGGAGAACCGATTACGGCAGGGGTAAACAAGTTCTCGAGTGTAGACCGCAACTGTGCAAGCGTAGTGTGGGACACCCCCGGCTAGATGATCTGCGTTGCGCGGCTGGCAGTGACTGGGTGAGAAGAACCGAGGATCGGGTTCAGTGCGCGCCTTGGGAGAGGCCCATGTCCAACAGTGGACTCTTTCAGGCTGATTATGGATGAAAAGTAAGCGATTTAGAGAAGGAGTGGGGCGGGCCGTCGTGAACTGTACAATGTATACGACTGTATGTTTAATAGGTAACGGTAAGCTGTATTTGTTGCTTAAGCTATAATAAAGTCTTTGATCCAACGATCTCTATGTACTACTAGATGGAGCGTTCCAAACAATCGCTCTGTTAAACGCAAGTAGCCACAACTCTTTCACATTCACTTTGAAACTCGTGCAGTTACTAAGCAGAACATTTAATTATTACTAAATATTGACGCTACGGTTAAATAATGTCAATATCTAATAAATAAAATCGTAAACATCGCGTGTCTGTACATTGAAGATATTTGCAAAAAAAAAATTGGGGGGTCTAAGGATAAGCAACAGAACACATTTCGATCATTTTTGAAATTTTTGTCTGTTTGTCTGTTTGTCTGTTTGTCTGTTTATCTGTTTGTCTGTTTGTCTGTGAGTTTGTGCACGCATCACTTAAAAACCACTGAACGGATTTTTATGGACTTTTCACAAAAACTTGGGGCTTAATTTGGTGTAACATATAGGCTTTATTTCATTGCAATCGGTGCAGTCATTCAAAAGTTATGCGAATTTATAGTTTCCGAAAACTGAGTGTAGGGTGTAAATGCTTGATTGAATTCGTGAGCGGCAGCGGGAGCGGGTATCGTACCAATGTTATGTGAGATTTTGAAAACTATAAATTCGCATAACTTTTGATTGAGTTAGTTGATTACGATAAAAAATCTGGAGCTGGATCTGGAGCTGGAGCTGTATCTAGATCTGGATCTGGAGCTGTATCTGGAGCTGGATCTGGAGCCGGAACTTTAGCTAGACCTGGACCCGGACCCGGACTCGGACCCGGACCTGGACCTGGACCTCGACCTCGACCTCGACCTGGACCTGGACCTGGACCTGGACCTGGACCTGGACCTGGACCTGGACCTGGACCTGGACCTGGACCTGGACCTGGACCTGGACCTGGACCTGGACCTGAACCTGGACCTGGACCTGGACCTGGACCTGGACCTGGACCTGGACCTGGACCTGGACCTGGACCTGGACCTGGACCTGGACCTGGACCTGGACCTGGACCTGGACCTGGACCTGGACCTGGACCTGGACCTGGACCTGGACCTGGACCTGGACCTGGACCTGGACCTGGACCTGGACCTGGACCTGGACCTGGACCTGGACCTGGACCTGGACCTGGACCTGGACCTGGACCTGGACCTGGACCTGGACCTGGACCTGGACCTGGACCTGGACCTGGACTTGGATCTGGATTTATAGTGGAAGTGGGATAGGGAGCGGAAGTGGGAATGGGAGCGGATCCTGTAGTCCACGCGAGCGGAGCCGCGGGCACAGCTAGTTTAGTAAATAAAAGAGTAGTAACTGCACAAGTTTCAAAGTGAATGTGAAAGAGTTGTGGCTACTTGCGTGGAACAGAGCGATTGTTTGGAACGCTCCATCTAGTAGTACATAGAGATCGTTGCTTTGATCAGTGAAGTTATTAATTGTAATAATTACTATGCTCCTATTAGCAATTGTTTCAGGAAATTTCCTATTGACGTCAGAGCCAAAGGGCGAAGTCCTTAATGTAGGTATTTAACGTTGCACTAACAGACTTGATAAGCAATGAACAAATATATTTGTAAGTACTTATAATAATAATATAATTGGTCACTTACATATATTATCAAATATATGAAAATAGACTGCTGTGCCGATGGATGCGTGTCCAGGGGCTAGCCTGGTCGTAACCGTTCCGACATCCCGGAGCTGGGCGAACTCCGGGCACTATTACCCTTACCGAGTCATGCGGGGCTCTGAGGAAATGGACAATTATTTCCCTAGCCAATCGTGGTACTAGCGTCTCAACACGGAGGCGGCGATGTTGTTCGCAACACATCACGGCAAGAGGTATCACGGAGCGAAAAGCGGATGACGGAAAGTCGCTTTGCGACATTGGATCGCGCGAAGTTGCGATACATCGCCTCTGCCCACCTCTCTGGGACCATGCGTAAACATTATGTAGGTAAATACCTTAGCTAACATACAACATCATGCCATTTAGTTGACTAAAATAAATATCTCAGACATTCACACCAATTATCCAGTCCCAAACTAGACAGAGCCTGTGCTATGGTTACTAGATAACGGATACACATACTTAAATAAATATATAAACATCCAAGACTTGGGTACAAACATTCATATTCATCATACAAATTGCCCCTAGCGGGATTCGAACTCGCAACCTCCGGCGTGGTAGTCCGAGAGCCACCCCGTTCCGCCACGGAGCTCGTCAAAAAAAATTTCAATATTGGTAGACAATGAGAACACAACCAACGTTCACCTACAGATAGCCTAGGAACCCATCAATATTCAGGTCACGGCTCGTCGTGCTATTGCGATGTGATAGCTCTTACGCCGCAACGACCCCTCTATAAATAGACTGTGGCAGGAAGCAATGAATACTGCGCACTGCAGTATTCTCACGCAGTTGAATGTCGCAGTTGGATTGTATAAATAATCAGCTGTTCTACAAAACCGCTAGATGTTTTATTCCTGACTAGCTGTGCCCGCGGCTCTGCTCGCGTGCACTACAGAATCCGCTCCCCTTCCCACTTCCGCTCCCGATCCCGCTCTCGCCCTCGCCCCGCTCCCGCTCACGCTCCCTCCCCACTAATTTCAATGAAATAAAGTCTATATGTTACACCGAATTAAGCACTATGTTTCTGTGAAAAGTCCATCAAAATCGTTTCAGTAGTTTTTAAGTGATGCGCGCACAAACAAACAGACAACAACAGAGTTCTACGTCACAGGATACTTATATTTCAAATATCGTCTATACAGACAAATTATCACTACATATAAATTTATCACATCTATATTTTATACCTATACGGATGTCTTTATAACGTACTAAAATTAGTGAGTTGAAGTCATAAATCTGTCAAACCCCCAACACCCCCTCCCAACCCCTAAAAATAAAAAATTGTAAGGTCCCATTTTTGGCGTCACACTACAACACTGTGTCATTTCTTTTTTCTTTTAACGGTTATGTAATTTGTTTGCTTTTTTATTTTTCATATTTATGTCGTCAATTTTAATTCCTGTGTGTTCGCCAAATAAAGTCTTTCTATTCTATTCTTCTATTCTAATTATTGTATGTTTTAAAGACTCAGAAGCATA
Organism: Esperia sulphurella; assembly: GCA_947086405.1. Taxonomy (NCBI): domain Eukaryota; kingdom Metazoa; phylum Arthropoda; class Insecta; order Lepidoptera; family Oecophoridae; genus Esperia; species Esperia sulphurella. The sequence continues at coordinate 15,236,988 of OX352266.1, forward strand.
TTTAAAACAGTATTGAAACTACGTGAGAATACTGCAGAAGTCTTAGAAAATTAATCTAAATGTAAACAGGTTATTACATTAAAAATTAACGTATCTTTAAAAAAATTCATTGCTATTGCAATTCTATAAACGAAAAGATCTAACAAACTTTTTGTTATTTCATTAATTTGTAAGAAACAATTTTCATTGTGTTGCTGATTATTGTTTCTCGAATTTACAAAGGCTTCATAAATAGAGGCCTTTGTTATTACATTTCGTTTATCAATTATAATTAACGAGGTGCCCACGCCTTCTCGAATGATGAAAGCTGTAGGTAATTTACAAATCAACATGGAAGAACTAAATTCTCATATCTGACATAAAATAAATTTTACATCTCTCATATTCGGTAAGTAGGTCCTTATTACCCCCAAATGGGGCTTGTAGGTGACCAATTAGCGCTCTAGGGCAATAATGTAGCTAGAAAAGCCCTAGGGCGGTAAGTAATTAAAAAAAAAATACTCTTCACTCTTTCAAAAAGTTCGCGTACATCTAACCATCATACTGGCAATAGACATCATGCATTCAGCCCAATGACAAAAGAGGTCGCTTCGCTATTCAGCCTTGTCTTCTGACTCCTTGTCGTATGAGTATAATAGTCATCAATTTTAAATATCGAACGGCGAAGCTCTATTTCTATCTTGAAAAAAATAATTAAAAAAAAATGAAAAAAGGCGGGAATAGAAATCTTTTACTTTAAATAACTAATAAAATGTTTTATTCTTGTAATGCCGGTTTTTTTTCTACTTACCTCACAATCGAAATGTAAAGCAGAGTAGTTAGCTCGGGTGTAAGCATCAATTGCACCCTCGAACTATATAGCTGCGCTCGTGCGCCTAAATATCTTGGGCTGCAATTGATGCCTTACAGCCCTTGGCTACTAATCTACTATTACAGGAGAGGAATAAACTGTATATTTTATTTCCAGAGGTTAATGAGTAAGACAGAACGTGTGAAGTTTAATTTTGAATCTCGAATCTATGAATAAATATCTCAGACATTCACACCAATTATCCAGTCCCGAACTAGGCATAGCCTGTGATATGGTTACTAGATAACGGATACACATACTTAAATAAATATATAAACATCCAAGACTTGGGTACAAACGTTCATATTCATCATACGAACATTTGCCCCTAGCGGGATTCGAACCCGTAACCTCCGGCGTGGTAGTCCGAGAGCCACCCCGTTCCGCCACGGAGCTCGTCAAAAAAAATTTCAATATTGGTAGACAATGAGAACACAACCAACGTTCACCTACAGATAGCCTAGGAACCCATCAATATTGAGGTCACGGCTCGTCGTGCTATTGCGATGTGATAGCTCTTACGCCGCAACGACCCCTCTATAAATAGACTGTGGCAGGAAGCAATGAATACTGCGCACTGCAGTATTCTCACGCAGTTGAATGTCGCAGTTGGATTGTATAAATAATCAGCTGTTCTACAAAACCGCTAGATGTTTTATTCCTGACTAGCTGTGCCCGCGGCTCTGCTCGCGTGCACTACAGAATCCGCTCCCCTTCCCACTTCCGCTCCCGATCCCGCTCTCGCCCTCGCCCCGCTCCCGCTCACGCTCCCTCCCCACTAATTTCAATGAAATAAAGTCTATATGTTACACCGAATTAAGCACTATGTTTCTGTGAAAAGTCCATCAAAATCGTTTCAGTAGTTTTTAAGTGATGCGCGCACAAACAAACAGACAACAACAGAGTTCTACGTCACAGGATACTTATATTTCAAATAGCGTCTATACAGACAAATTATCACTACATATAAATTTATCACTTCTATATTTTATACCTTTACGGATGTCTTGATAACGTACTAAAATTAGTGAGTTGAAGTCATAAATCTGTCAAACCCCCAACACCCCCTCCCAACCCCTATAAATAAAAAATTGTAAGGTCCCATTTTTGGCGTCACACTACAACACTGTGTCTTTTCTTTTAACGGTTATGTAATTTGTTTGCTTTTTTATTTTTCATATTTATGTCGTCAATTTTAATTCCTGTGTGTTCGCCAAATAAAGTCTTTCTATTCTATTCTTCTATTCTAATTATTGTATGTTTTAAAGACTCAGAAGCATATTTAAAACAGTATTGAAACTACGTGAGAATACTGCAGAAGTCTTAGAAAATTAATCTAAATGTAAACAGGTTATTACATTAAAAATTAACGTATCTTTAAAAAAATTCATTGCTATTGCAATTCTATAAACGAAAAGATCTAACAAACTTTTTGTTATTTCATTAATTTGTAAGAAACAATTTTCATTGTGTTGCTGATTATTGTTTCTCGAATTTACAAAGGCTTCATAAATAGAGGCCTTTGTTATTACATTTCGTTTATCAATTATAATTAACGAGGTGCCCACGCCTTCTCGAATGATGAAAGCTGTAGGTAATTTACAAATCAACATGGAAGAACTAAATTCTCATATCTGACATAAAATAAATTTTACATCTCTCATATTCGGTAAGTAGGTCCTTATTACCCCCAAATGGGGCTTGTAGGTGACCAATTAGCGCTCTAGGGCAATAATGTAGCTAGAAAAGGGCGGTAAGTAATTAAAAAAAAAAACTCTTCACTCTTTCAAAAAGTTTGCGTACATCTAACCATCATACTGGCAATAGACATCATGCATTCAGCCCAATGACAAAACAGGTCGCTTCGCTATTCAGCCTTGTCTTCTGACTCCTTGTCGTATGAGTATAATAGTCATCAATTTTAAATATCGAACGGCGAAGCTCAATTTCGTTCTTGAAAAAAATAATTTAAAAAAAAATTAAAAAAGGCGGGAATAGAAATCTTTTACTTTAAATAACTAATAAAATGTTTTATTCTAGTAATGCCGGTTTTTTTTCTACTTACCTCACAATCGAAATGTAAAGCAGAGTAGTTAGCTCGGGTGTAAGCATCAATTGCACCCTCGAACTATATAGCTGCGCTCGTGCGCCTAAATATCTCGGGCTGCAATTGATGCCTTACAGCCCTTGGCTACTAATCTACTATTACAGCAGAGGAATAAACTGTATATTTTATTTCCAGAGGTTAATGAGTAAGACAGAACGTGTGAAGTTTAATTTTGAATCTCGAATCTATGAATAAATATCTCAGACATTCACACCAATTATCCAGTCCCAAACTAGGCAGAGCCTGTGATATGGTTACTAGATAACGGATACACATACTTAAATAAATATATAAACATCCATACATATTATGTCGGCTCCGTAGCCTAGTCGGTTGTACACCTGCCTGCGAAACTCGGGGTCGCGGGTTCGAACCCCGCCCAGGGCAAACATTCGTGAGATGAGCACTTGTGTTTGCCTTGTGACTGGATGTTATTTATATATTATATTATGTATGTATGTCAGCTGTCTGATACCCATATTACAGGCTCTGCCTAGTTTGGGATCAGGTAGCCGTGTGTGAAATGTCCCCACATATTTATTTATTTATTTATTATTATTATCCAAGACTTGGGTACAAACATTCATATTCATCATACGAACATTTGCCCCTAGCGGGATTCGAACCCGCAACCTCCGGCGTGGCAGTTCGAGAGCTACCCGTTCCGCCACGGAGGTCGTCGTTATAACCACCCCGACACTCCATACATTCGAACATATTTACCTACTGCTACTAGAGGCGCACCAGCCTGTCCGTACACGTGCGTGTGAGCGCGGAAACTATCGAGAGAGGGACAACGATATACGTCAACACATAAAGCTTCTCTTTTTAACTGGCTGCGTACTACACGCCGTGCTTTATTTTGCGGGCAAAGCTAAAGCTGGCGGGGAGAATTGAGTGTCGGTTCTTCACGTTGCAATATTTAGAATTCTCTGATATAACTCTATATCAAATAATTTGTTAGCCGTAGACCCGATATGTAATTCGTCCATACCTGAGTTCGTATATTCAATTATGCCGTATATTCATTTAAAATTCAACGTAATCCTACTCCTACTATAGTATTATAAACGCGAAAGTTTGTATATTTCATTCCAGATTAATAGTCCTATGAAAACAAACGCATTTGCGTCTCGAAAACAAAATACACAATAGATGGTGTTCCTAAGTGGACTGCAAAGTTTACATGGTAATACAAACCTGTTTTTGCTGCTGGTGACCCTTTCATGTATATGTTACCGAGACGTAAATAGCGTTGGTTTTCATAGGACTATGAATCTGGAATGAAATATAAGTATGGATGGATGTTTGTTACTCTTTCACGCTTCAACCACTGGACGGATCGTGATGAAATTTGGTACGCATATAGGTTAGGTCCTGGAATAGGACATAGGATAGTTTTTATCCTGAAAAAATAGCCTGTTCCTACGGGAAAACATAATAATTTGTGATTTTAGGTTGTCCACGCGGACAAAGTCGCGGGCAACAGCAATTCATGATATCAATTTTCGCAACACTTAGCTATGATATTGGCGACGCTATGAGATTCATTAACCTTTAGAGCGAGACGCCGTTGTAGCGTTTTCTTCCGATACAAAACATCGTAATTATTGTAGGCTCCGGGTTACCACTAAGCACCACGTTGTCATAGAATCTATACTTATAATATAACTGTAACTGGTCTATGTCTGTACATGAGAGATATTTAAAAAAAAATGTATGAGGGGTCTTTATAGGGCCAATAGAAGTTAAAACATTTTTTTTAGAATTTTTGTCTGTCTGTCTGTCTGTCTGTCTGTCTGTATGTATGTATGTATGTTACCGCATCACGCAAAAACTACTGAATGAAGTTTGATGCAGTTTTCACAGTAGTCTTGCAGGTGGTCTAACTTAAAATCTGGTGCATGTTTCATCTTGATACGCCACTTAGAACCTGAGATATTAATAAAGTACATTTTTCTACATAATAATGTGGAATGTTAAGTTGTCCACGCGGACAAAGTCGCTGGAAACAGCTAGTACTTAATAATACTCGTCATAGACTGACAAGTAAGTGATACTATAAAGGTTCATTTTTTCCTTTTAAGGTACCTACGGAACCATAAAAATCGTGTTACGTGAAATGTATGTTGCCTCTTTTCTTTCTTCCCTTATCTCAATCGACCTCTCTCCCTCTTTCCCCACATCCATCCCTCACATCCCATCTCTTTCTCCCTCCCTGAAATATGAACCGAAGTAACAGACGTTACCTATTCCATACCTACTGGTCTGTCCCTACTAGTAGGGAAGAACGGATTTTTTTCCACTCTTTTCTACTAGGAATACATGGAAATTTTACTTCAACGTATTATCTTTGAAATCAGTGAATAGGGTTAGGCGACTTTGGGCTAAAATGAAAAATGACAAAGTACAAAAATTTCGTATATAGGTCGTATGTCGAAATATAATAATATCCACTTACGTCTCCACCAATATTGTCGGCTGTCTGCAATCCTTGACACAAACTGTTGGCTCCCTGTCATTTTTCACAAAACCAGCATCACAAGTACACACGTTTGGTTCCAAACAATGTCCGTTGTCACACTTAACTCCGCATACCGGTTTACACTTCCCGCTATCATTCTCGTAACCCTCACGGCAAATACAAATATTGGGTCCAACACAATCTCCATCACAGAGCTCACATTTAGGTACACAAACGCTATCGTTCCACTTCACATAGCCATCGAGACATGAACACGTATCAGGAGCCACACAGGTTGCATTAATGCAGTCGCATACGGGTTCACAATTAAAATTATCTTTGCTTTTGTATCCTTCGAAGCACGTACACGTATTAGGTGCTGTGCAGTTGCTATTGACACAGATTCCATCACAAATTGGTTTGCATTTAAAATCTTCATTCATTGTAAATCCATTGTCACATTTGACGCACTGTGTCGAGTTGTAGGTGACGTAATCAGGTTTGCATTTGCAAGTATTGTTGGCAACACAGTCGGAGTTGACGCAAGGGGGGTCGCAGGTAGGCTGTACGCAGGAGTTCCTGTGCTCCAGGTGAAGGTACGAAGGTGGTTCGCACGTACAGACTTCCGGAGCAGTACATCTGCCGTTCTCGCAGCCTGTACTGCATATTGCGGAGCATTTGTCGTCCTTAATGTCATATTCCCAGCCTGTACAGCATATAGTTCGTTTTTGAGGTTCCGTGTAGGTCTGGAAAAAATATCACCATTACTTTTCTAATTTCAACCACTTCTACGTTAATCTATGCTTTCGATTATGCAGAGTTTTTATCTTATCTTCTTAACATAAACATAACTTTATTCATTTCAAAATGATACATTATTTATGAAGCCCTGACTCCCAAACTAGGTAAACTATATTTCAAGAGTCAGTGTCTTCCCCATAACGACTAAGTTGAAGTAATACTAACCTATAGTAGAGCAAAGAGTTACAATTTTGAAAATATTAACAATTAAAAATATAAATTTTTAACTTAATACAAACACAAACAGAAGAAAAAGGGTGTGATGTGTGTGCGTGTGTATGTGAGTGTGTGGATGTGTGTGAGTGTAAGTGTGTGGATGTGTGTAAGTGTGAGTGTGTGTGTGTGTGTTTTAAGTGAGATCTTAGGAGGCCAAGAAGTCCTGTTTGGGTGTGGCAATTATGAAATTACATGCTCCCCAAGCTGATTTACAACTTACAATTTCTTCTTTGGCATATGCAAGTTTCCTCACTATGTTTTCCTTCACCGAAAAGCCCTTGCTTATATAAACAAACCATAATCCAATTACGAAAAACTTATTGGTACTGGAGGGGAGTGTGCCTTCGGACAAAAACACTAAAATGTATAATTAAATTATATACACTAAGGAGTAATATACGATGTTCTATCCCTCCCTAGTCATTTTAAATTTTTGCCATAGACAGTTCGATCATCATCATCATGTCAGCCCCCAGACGTGCATTGCTGGACATAGGCATTCCCCAATGACGCCTGCCACCTTCTTCAGGTCATGGGTCCATCTGGCGGCGGGGCATCCCACCCAATGAGTGCCGATCCACGGTCTCCACTCCAGTACACATCTGACCCAAAGGCCGTCGGTTCTAGGGCAAATGTGGCCCGCCCACTGCCACTTCTGCTTGCTAATCTTAAAAAGTCCGATCACCGGGTCCTAAGGACTGTAAGTATTTCAGAGAATATCCGTCGTCATAAGCGTCTAATCGTAGTTAACGCGAAACGTTTAATAAGTTTGTCACGTGACCTTTTAAAGAGTACAAAATAGCTAGACGTATATTATCAGAAATGCTTACGGAATAGGTTGGAATGGTCAGTTTATCCCTTTATATAATAAAAGAAAGAAGATAGAATGAATTCGCTTACCTCCACCTTTTTTACAACACACTTCTTTTTTCCGCACCACTTGTTAATGGTTACAAACTTGTTTCTTGTTTTTCGGACGCTGAGAACAAACAGAAAAGTTAAAAAAGAAAAAGTTTAAAAAACATTTTTCCATTCCACAAAAGAAAAGGTTAATTGACTGGGTCGGGCAGTTTATTTTCTGAATGTTGTAAAACAAATTCAGAGACCTCATCTGCAAGGATTCGTTTGCAAAAGTTCCATAAACTTTAACAATAAACCTCTATAAAATCCACTGCGGTCCTCCATACGTTAGGAATTCCTTGAAATAAGCGCAGCAGGATTAAATTAATTTACTTGACCTGACAGATTTATTTAACCACAGAATATGAATAGATTGTTTAGACAACATTGGAGTGATCAATTTACACAATGCCTTATGTCTAACACAGTTCATCCGAGCATGCGTTAAAAAGCGACCGACAGTGGGTGACCAGAGAAGCCCCAATAGGCCATACAGATCGCTCATTCCAGGGTTATCTATCAATATTTAATACTAGGTGTGCCCGCGGCTCCGCACGCGTGGACTACAGGATCCGCTCCCTATCCCACTTCCACTCAGACTTCAAATCCAGGTCCAGGTCCAGATCCAGATTCTTAACTCTCCCCTCAACCCTCCTCTCAACACTCCTCTCAACCCTTCCCTCAACACTCCACTCAACCCTCCTCTCAACCCTCCCCTCAGCTCTTCCCTCAACCCTCCCCTCAAACCTCTTTCCCTCGTCTCTCCAAATGTAGTCCTCGTAACTAATCCATCGCAGTCCAAACTCCGACCAACATTACTTTGTTGCATACCTATACCACAAATTCATGGTAATCGGGTAACTCAGTCAAATGTTATGCGAATTTTCAAACACTCAAATGACACTGGTACCATACCCGCTCCCGCTCTCATACCCACTCCCCCACGCCCACGCCCGCACCCTCTCCCACTCCCACCCCCACGCCCACGCCCACGCCCACGCCTACGCCCACTCCAATTCTTACTCGCAGCTCCAAATGTAATCAAAACTCATCGCAATCTGAATAGTACGGAAATACTACTATATGCAATATATTGCATAATAACCTTACCTACTAATGTATTTGAAAACTAAAAATATCTATAACTTTTGATTGAGTTAGCCGATTGCGATGAAATAAAGACTAAATGTTAAGTTAAGTTAAGCCCCATGTTTTTGTGAAAAGTCCATCAAAATCCGTTCAGTAGTTTTTAAGTGGTGCGTGCACAAACTCACAGACAAACAGACAAACAGATAAACAAACAGACAAAAATTTCAAAAATGATCGAAATGTGTTCTGTTGCTTATCCTTAGACACCCCAATTTTTTTTTTGCAAATATCTTCAATGTACGGACACGCGAAGGTTACGATTTTATTTATTAGATGACTTGTTTTGATATCCAGGACGGTGTTTATTGGAATAAAATTCAGCGGCATAGTACTGCAAATGTTAGAAAAAAATATCGAATTATAAATATTTATGTTCATTTTTAAAATTCATGTATTTGTCGGATGGATATGAGATATATATATGTATAAAAAAATAACATACATACATAATGTATGTATAATTGGCTCAGAGGGGTAGGCAGAGACGATGTATCGCCCTTTGCGCGATCCTGATAAAAGTCGCAAAGCTACTTTCCTTTCGCCCGCAAAACAAATTAGAGATTATATCTATACATATAATAAAATCGCAAATCAAAAAAGTCTGTACATTGAATATATTCGGAAAAAACCGACCAGGGCGACTTAAAATAAGTAACTGAACATGTTAGAACAGTTTTCAAAAATGTTGTTTATTTGTTTGTATCACGCATAAACTGCCGAACGGATTTTGACGAAACTTTGTAAAGTGACAGTGTATATCCCGGAATAACATCATATATAAAAAAATCTCCATAATTATCCAAGAAATAGAGAAACCAAAAACAAAAACTTTAGTACAGTACAAAGATAGTATATTTCAGAGTTCTACTAAAACCAGATGATTTGATCTTTGACGCAGTACATTTTCAAAACTGAAATAAAAAGAAAACTATAATTGAGAAATTAGAAAAGAGATTATTCCGAGGAAAATTATTTATTCAGGGAACGTTTTGAAAACTCTTTGCAGACGACACTTCTAGCGTTTTTCAGACTGTGTTAAGATGATGAGTTTGCCAAAGTCTTATGACGAGGTTTAATCGACGTCGACGGGGTCATTTGGTGGATGGGTACCGAGTGTCTCCACAGAGCATACTTTAGGCAGGGTATACACTGTTCATCCCAGTAACAGTGAATGCTTTTAACGATTACTACTGCACACTATTCGCGGCGCTTCCTCAGTACGTTCCTCAAAACAGTGGATGGTGTTGATTTATCCACGCGGACGAAGTCGCGGGCAACAGCTAGTTCATCATCATCATCATCAGGTTATTTTTGCCTCCACTGCAGGAGCACAACCCTCTCTCATCTGCCGGAGACAGACGGAGGATTTGGCCTACACTCCCCGCGCTGGCCAGACGGGTTGGGGAGGCCTGATTGATGTTTTATAATGTATTCCCTTAGTCGCCTTGTACGACATCCACGGGAAGAGTTGGAGTGGTCCTATTCTACTCTACCGGAAACCACACGGCCACAACCACACGAGTGCTTCCTCAGTACGTTCCTCAAAAAAGTGGATGGTGTTGATTTATCCACGCGGACGAAGTCGCGGGCAACAGCTAGTTATCTAATAAAATAATATAAATACATTAAATATTATATCTGTATGATAAACATTGCCGTGCCATACTGAACCAGATAGGTAAATAAAATAATGTTGAGTGTTGATCGATCACAAGTACTGTTTTTTGAAGATAATTAAGTTCCTATTTATCAAACAATACAGTCATGATGGAACGAGACAAGGTGATACATTAATTGCGCTTCATGCTATGATTTACTACGCCCGTTCAATATTCGTACCTATACAAACATTAGCAGGGATCAGAATTGCTAGAGATGTTGACGTCACATTAAAACAGAAGTTACTACGTTGTCATGTATATGTACTCGTATATCTGCCGGAGACAGACGGAGGATTTGGCCGACACTCCCCGCGCTGGCCAGACGGGTTGGGGAGGCCTGACTGATGTTTTATAATGTACTGGCTGTGCACGCGGCTCCGCTCGCGTGAACTACAGAATCCGCCCCCGTTCCCACTTCTGCATCCGTTCTCTTCCCACTTCTATTTCCAATCCCACTCAGACTACAGACTCTCAATATCCCAATCCCAACCCCAACCTCAACCCCATCCCTATCCTCAAAAACTAAATTTCACTCAATCCCATACGCGCCGCGGCCGTTGACCTCGCCCAAATGATGAACATACTCGTACGTTCGAGAAATATTGCAATTTTTTTATCCAAATTTTCGTAAAAAAGAGATGTTTTTTTCATAAATGATTTCTAAATGTGATACTGAGTTACTGGAAGGAATATTAACAGTAGTTTTATTATCATCCGATATAATGGATTCTAGAAAAAATTACTTTATTAATATCTCAGGTTCTAAGTGGCGTATCAAGATGAAACATGTACCAGATTTTAAGTTGGACCACCAGCAAGACAACTGTGAAAACTGCATCAAATTTCATTCAGTAGTTTTTGCGTGATGCGGTAACAAACATACATACAGACAGAGAGACAGACAGAGAGACAGACAGACAGATAAAAATTCTAAAAAACAATTTTTACCTTCTATTGGCCCTATAAAGACCCCTCATACATTTACTTTACAGTTTTATTATAAGTATAGATTCCCTTAGCCGCCTTGTACGACATCCACGGCTGTCCTCCGTCTGTCTCCGGCAGATAAGAGAAGGTTGTGCTCCTGCAGTGGAGACAAAAATAACCTGATGATGATGATGATGTATATGCGCCAGTTGATATTTCCAGTATATCGATACTGGAAATATCAATTAAATATTAATACGATATTTGATAATAATATCGAACTTTAATTAAATATGGTATTCTAAACCGTCGGCAATTGCCTTGTATATTTTTAAAAAATAATTATTTAAATACATGTGTATGAATACCTACACATTTCGATCGCTGTAATTATATAATTATATATATTAATTACAATTAATGTTATATTTAAAAAATCTTTAGCATTAGGTACCTAGTAGTTGTGAATAAAAAAGATTTACATTGACAGTTTTTCTTATTTTGCTGAAAAATATTTGAATTTTCCATCTCCATGTACAAATTTCGTACTGAATGTTACATTACAAAAACTATAAACAAATTACCTTATATTCGCTAAACACACCCCTTCATTTTCCAAATTCAGTGCTTTTAGACTCAAAATGAAATCCCCACAAAAGGAAACAATTATAAAACAAAACACTTTCGATTTCCAAGACATTTCCAAACTTTGTAAGAATCACTAAAAATGTAAGAATCACTAAAAATGCATTATTATTTTCGCTGCCTTTAATCAGTCACTTTAACCTTAAGGTCTCTTCACACTACCATTTCGAAACTGAGAGTCGGACTGTATGCGTGGCTATCACCCAAACTACTTGTAAAGTCCATAATTATCATATCATTACATCCTTGCTTTGCAACTAGCCGTTATAACTCTTATGACGCGAGCTTTAAAGCTCATGTGGTGACAGCGATCTTTGAGTATGATTCACTTGAGATTTCACGCGACTTCGCTTTCAAATACAAAATATCTTTATTGTGGATCATATGTATAGAAAGGATTACATGTCATAGTTAGAGCTCAGCTATGTCCCGCCACGTGGGCATACAACATTGTGTCGCAGTGAAGCATGCATTTAAAACAAAGTAAAAAAAAAAATTAAAAGTATTTAATTAGATACAAATTGGGCCCGATTCTGAAAACACACATTTAAAAATTGACAGTGCTAAAATTGGTTTCGTCTTTATCTTCATAATACTGTGTGACAAGGACAGCAACAGTTTTAGTGCTATCAGATTTTAACGTTGTGCCTTCAGAATCGAGCGCTTTGAAATCTTAAATTGAATCGTCACCAAAAACTATAATAACATTTTTCTGTCAACAGATCGTGGAGTCCTTGTACATATTGCGGATTTCATTCCTTCCGGCTGCGTATGTGATTGAGTTTCGTAACTGATTGCAGCAGAAGAATATTTATTCTTCGATGGTATGATAACTAGTTTCGGTAGAGGAATTTTAATTAAGTATTTATTGTCCATTAATTGTCATTTACTAGAATGGGTTTACAATAAATAACTAAAATTCCTATCATCATCAGGTTATTTTTGTCTCCACTGTGTGGTTTCCGGTAGAGTAGAATAGGCCCACTTCAACTCTTCCCGTGGATGTCGTACAAGGCGACTAAGGGAATACATTATAAAACATCAATCAGGCCTCCCCAACCCGTCTGGCCAGCGCGGGGAGTGTAGGCCAAATCCTCCGTCTGTCTCCGGCAGTTGAGAGAGGGTTGTGCTCCTGCAGTGGAGACAAAAATAACCTGATGATGAACTGTCCCAACATCAATATTTTTAATCGATATCAACATTCTTATATATATAAGAATTTACATTTTACACAATAGGATTTTACAGTAAGCATAGATTTTTTTATAATTCACGACAAGCGGTTTCATTAAACCTTAAATTAGTCGATCGAGTATGATAAAAAAAATTGTTGTTTTCGTAAAAAAATAATTAAATTCTCTATTTTGCCGCTTTAGTAATGTTACCTTTCCAGCGACTAATATATTTCTCATAGTAAATTACTTTTATATTAAAATTATTTAACAACCGTATTGCAATTTATTCAGCGTTCCTAACTGCAAATTACATATTTAGTTCGTAATTAAATATGTGTGTAATTATTTTAAATACTGTTTTCTACCCACAGAAAACAGACAGACACATAATATTCCAATTACTATTAGAGATTGTGAATGTAGAGTTCACAGAAAGTGTCAACTGGAGATCAATGACACTGCATTGAGAGTAAAATGGTACGGATGCTGTATGTAAGTACCGTCAACAACACAGGCCAGGAAATTTATTTATAGGTACCTACTGATAATATTACTACGATAAGTACTGATCGGTAACTGACAGCGGCGCCAACGAAATGATTAAAGGTACGTATAACAACTCAAGAACTATTTAAAATAAAGGAAAAGTCATAGGGAAAAATGTATTATTATTCAACACTACTTTAAGGATGATGGGTATTTTGGTCCCAACAATAGGCGATACGTCAATTAAAAGGTATTATGAAATAGAACAATAATTACTTTGGCCACTAACTACAAAGATTAGGCGCCAAACGCTATCCGAACATGTCACATGAACCGTTTGAAAGAACAAAATGGCTTTTTTGTTCAACAGATACGAGTATTATCCGGAATGCTATGGAGTAGACCCCAGATAACTATTTCATTTTTTATTTTACAAATTAATCACTGTTTTTTTTTATTTAATCCTTAGGTACATAAAATACACAAATTAATCAACACCAAAATTAATTACAATTATATTATAAAATTAATCGATAAAAATCATGTCAATACAATGCCAAAATGAGTGTTATCTACACTAATATCATAAAGAGGAAAGATTTGTATGTTTGTAACGAATACACTCAAAAACCACTGGACCGATTTCAAAAGTTCTTTCACCATTCGAATGCTACATTATTCTTGAGTAATATAGGCTATACTTATTACTATAAAAAATTAAAGATCCCTACTTAAACTTTAATAATGTAACCAAAGGTGTAAAAAAATTAGCCATAAAATGTCTCTCATCACATGCAGAAACTATTGATGATTAAACAAAACAAAATCTACATTATTAAAGAATATATCAACATCTACTTGGAGCGGGAGTGGGCATGGGAGTGGAAGTGGGAAGGGGTGGGTATTCTGTAGTCTATGCGAGCGAAGCCGCGGGCACAGCTAGTTAACCAGCTATTTTTGTTATTAATAACAAAAGAAAATAGTCGTGTAGATTACAAATGTCAACTATTGCTACAGTTCTTACGTATAGTTTCTTAAATTGTAATATTTTATTAAATACATTTTTTCTGCTGACCTTCCGACAGTAGACTGATAAAGGATATTTATTAATCGTTCTACAAAAATATATTTTTTTAGTAAATGAAAAGCGTTAAGGCTCAATGACCGCTTTTATTTTTAAATACAATTTAAGAATTTTTCTGAATAATCGTTTAGTTTCCGTTTATTATAACAAGCGTTTAGTTTTTGTAGTTCTTAGTATTCCATGTAACAGTAAGTACTTATTGTTAGTTGTTCCGGCAAATAGAAATATATATTACTAGCTGTTGCCCGCGACTTCGTCCGCGTGGACAACTTAACATCACAAACTATTATGTATTTCCCGTAGGAATGGGACTTTTTCGGGATAAAAACTATCCTATATATGTGCCAAGTTTCATTACGATCCGTCCAGTGGTTGAAGCGTGATTTAGTAACAAACATCCAAACTTTCGCATTCATAATATATATATAGTAGGAAGGATAGTCTCCAAAGGTATCGAATCTACGACCTCTGGTGTTCGTGTCCAACGATTATTTCAAGCCACTAGGCTAACTAGATAGTTAAATTTAACTATTATACTAGCTGTGGCCCGCAACTTCGTCCGCGTGGAAAACTTAACATCACAAATTATTATGTGTAAATCTCCATACAAAGTGGCGCCACGTTGTGAGCAAATTCACTGCTTTCGACGATTAATTTGAATTCCCGTAGGAATGAGATGTGTTTTCGGGATAAAATCTATCCTATGTCCTATTCCAGTACCTAACCTATATGTGTGCCAAGTTTCATCCCGATCCGTCCAGTGGTTGAAGCGTGATTTAGTAACAAACTTTCACATTTATAATATTAGGTAGATCAGCCAACTAAATATCAACTCTAAGATATAGTTGAAAAGAAATGTAACAAATCAAATATTCTTTATTATGACGACCTCCGTGGCGGAACGGTAGCTCTCGGACTGCCACGCCGGAGGTTGCGGGGTAGAATCCTGCTAGGGGCAAATGTTCGTATGATGAATATGAATGTTTGTACCCAAGTCTTGGAGGTTTATATATTTATTTAAGTATGTCTATCCGTTATCTAGTAACCATACCACAGGCTCTGCCTAGTTTGGGACTGGATAATTGGTGTGAATGTCTGACATATTTATTTATAGATTCGAGATTTAAAATTAAACTTCACACGTTCTGTCTTACTCATTAACCTCTGGAAATAAAATATACAGTTTATTCCTCTGCTGTAAAATTTATACCTTTGGGCAATGGGTATAAGCAAAGATAATATATACTAGAGTAAGCAAGTGCTAGGTGCAAACATATAAGAAAAAAGCGGCCAAGTGCGAGTCGGACTCGCCCATGAAGGGTTCCGTAGCAGCAAGTAACATAATATAAAAGTTATAGTAGTTCGTTGTAACTTTGATCGATGTTTTAATAATAGTATTGTGGTTTACGATTTATGACGTATTAAAAAAAACTACTTACTAGATCTCGTTCAAATTTTTTTAGTTTAGTTTTATCATTCTCTTATTTTAGAGTTACGGGGGGGGGGGGGGGATATTTTACAATTTTGGAAGTGTCTCTCGCGCAAACTATTCAATTTAGAAAACAATTATATTAGAACATATCCATTATCCTGTATTTATGTAAGTTTGTATATATTAATTACAAGGAAAATTAAACAATATACCACAACAATGCTGGGTTACGTATGACAGTATTAATAGAATTATTGTATGGAAACTTATTTCAACCATTGTAACAGTTTCATACAAGCGTAAATGTCGCTTGAAGAGAAGTGTGCTTAAATATTGAACATAAATTAACTAAATTTTGAACTTAAAGATATGAAAAGATTTAATTGCATTTTCCGTTTGTTTATGGTAAGTCATAAATTTAAGGATCACATAAAAACCGCTTAGGAAGTAATCTTATTAGAAAACCTTTTTTTTTGTATAGCAAAGTTGCCTGGTACTAATGTTGCTTCAGCTTCGCACAATCTTTTTAATATTGCATACAAACTTGTGGCGTATGGTTCCCGGCTTATAATAGGGTCACCCCAAATCTTCCCGTGGGTGTCGTCAAGGCGACTAAGGGATTGCACCAGGGACGGGCAGCAGCGGTCTTCTGCTGTGTGTATTACTGCGATCGCCAACCGTGGTGATTATGGCAAATCCCCCAATGGACAGCCCACCAAAAGTCTCATTCTATTGGGGCGGCTTATGTTCAGCAGTCGACGCATTTCGGATGATGATGATTACAACGATATATACATTTTACCGTGGTGGAGGATACTCGAATAGATTGTTGATGATGGAAAATTG
Organism: Esperia sulphurella; assembly: GCA_947086405.1. NCBI lineage: Eukaryota > Metazoa > Arthropoda > Insecta > Lepidoptera > Oecophoridae > Esperia > Esperia sulphurella. The sequence continues at coordinate 15,253,731 of OX352266.1, forward strand.
TCTGGTACAAATCGCTTTTAGTAATAACATCGCTTAGATGTATTAATGTAAGTTACTTTATTATTGTATCCACAGAAATCCTATCAAGATAGAACGGTTATAGTCATTTGTTTACTTCAGTTGTGTACTTGCCGATTTTCCAACATAGCGCGCCCCTCCGTGCGCCCATCTTTTATGCGTCGCGGTCACGTTTCTAGTAAGGATATAGTTATGCTGTTAGAAACCGCTCAATTTTGTAGTTTTTTGTCGATGTTTAGCCGTCTCAGCGCGAAAAGAGTAAGCGCTTGATAATTTTTTTTGCCGTGTGATTTCCGGTAGAGTAGAATAGGACCATTCCAACTCTTCCCGTGGATGTCGTACAAGGCGACTAAGGGAATACATTATAAAACATCAATCAGGCCTCCCCAACCCGTCTGGCCAGCGCGGGGAGTGTAGGCCAAATCCTCCGTCTGTCACCGGCAGATGAAAGAGGGTTGTGCTCCTGCAGTGGAGACAAAAATTACCTGATGATGATGATGATGAATTTTTTCTATCATCGTTGGCACGCGTGTCGCGTCTACTTCACCATTCTATCTTGATTGTATTGTATTGTGATTGTATCTGTGAATTTTTTGTCGTCCCATAAAGAGTAATTGATTTGAATGATAATGTGTTTCTACTTTTTTTTAGTCCGTCAATTTTTTTCAAATGAGCTGTTCCACGTGTAGGGAACACTTCGTTTTGTTTGAAGAAACCACAATTGGCGCAGGAACCCTACTGAGTCATATTTCGCAGTAAGTATAAGTAATTACAACTGCAGAATAATTATCACTAGCTGAGCCCGCGGCTCCACCCGCGTGGACTATAGAATTAAATAAAGATTTGCAAAAAATATATGTTACGGATGAAGAACAAATAGAGAATTAACATCATTTTTGAATTATTTGTCTGTTTATCTGTTTGTTTGTGTGCGCATCACTTGAAAACGACTGAACTAATTCTGATAGAGTTTTCAGAAGAAAAAAAGGTTTTAATTCGGAGTAACATATGGGTTTTATTTCATTTTAATTGTCTGACTCAATCAAAAGTTATACTTTTCAAAACTAACATAGGTATACACTATACAACGAAGAAGTGGAATCGGCGGAATTCATATTGCGGTGAGTTAGGACTACGTTTGGAGCGAGGGTGAGAGATGGCGGTGGCAGTTGAAGCCGGGAAATAAAAAAACAACATTAAGTCTGTAGTCAACGCGAGCGACGCCGCGGGCACAGTTAGCTAATCATCATCATCATCAGGTTATTTTTGTCTCCACTGCAGGAGCACAACCCTCTCTCATCATCCGGAGACAGACGGAGGATTTGGCCTAAACTCCCCGCGCTGGCCAGACGGGTTGGGGAGTTAGCTAATAATAACATTATTTTTCCAGGACATCTAACATTAACTGGAATGCAGTAGCATTACTGTCAAATTCAACCATCCAAAAGGAATGTGTCGTAGATTTATCCTGCAATTTAGAAACAATATGCTCCAGTACGAATATAGTTAGAAACAATAGCACTGATATTGTTGATTATGACACTGATGATAATATTTCTCTAGTAAATACAGAAGATCCTAATATATATGACAGCAATTCTACTGTAACTGCTTTTACTGTTTCAAACGCAGCTAAGAATACCGTCTTTAATGAAGCTTCCGATGAAACCGAGGAATTTAATACTCATTCTCAAGGAAATCTATCAAATAATGAAAGAATTACAGTAAATACAAGCATCTTTCCTATGACAACTACTCAAAGAAATAATTATAACGTCACCAATGATAATACTAGTCTTACCAATGATGCATTAATGAAAGAAAAAGAGAAAAAACAGAGAAACAAATCAATAATCATATTATCAGCTTGTCTTGTTGGTGGTATTGGAACTTCAATGTTAACTTATTTCACAGCCAAGAAAATAAAGACGATACTTCAGTCTGGTGCATATCGTAAGTAGTATAGTGTTTTAACAATTCTAAAACATATATCGTAAGTCGAATAGTGTTTTAATAATTGTAAAACATATAATAAGAATTTAACAAGTAAATATAGTGGTTTAAGTAATAATAAATAATAAATATGTCAGACATTTACACCAATTATCCAGTCCCAAACTAGGCAGAGCCTGTTGTATGGTTAATATATAACGGATAAACAAACTTAATTAAATATATAAACATCAAAGACTTGGGCACAAACATTCATATTCATCATACGAACATTTGCCCCTTAGCGGGATTCGAAGCCGCAACCTCCGGCGTGGCAGTCCGAGAGCTACCCGGTCCGCCACGGAGGTCGTCAAATAAAATAAAGTATATAAAAATATATCGTAAACAACAAAATCAGGATATAATTTAAAGAAAAATTTAAAAAAATACTCACATAAATTGGGATACATTAAAACCTTCGACATCAAGTGACTTTATTAAAATTAGTATTCCTTATATATTTGAACTGTTCAATTCAATTATTTAAAAATGTATAGGATTTTTTACAGAAACCTTATCATAATAAGCATTTCGGAGAATATCCGTCGACCTACACAGCAATTTTTTACCTCTAACGATTCATGTAACATATTTGAATAAGCGTTTGGTGTTTAAGGTCTATGCATCGTATTTAGACACCAAACCCTCATCATAATACGTGGTGAGTTTTGTACCATATGTATGTAGGTTGAAGAATAATACGAGTCATCCAATGCACATAGTGCTTTTCTGAGATGAGATAAAATAATAAAAGAGTAGGTATGTGTAGTCTAATCTGCCACATGGAGGCAGTTTCTAAATATGACAGCATTTTCTATTTGAATGGCACAGCTTAGTTATTTTGCAAAGAAATTGCCAGATCTGCGGTACCCCGATCTAAACTAGCAGAATTTGTGGTCTTTACTACAACAAGTACTTCAACATTTTCAGGTTTACCAGAAGCATGTTAAATGAAGATCAATAACAGAAACCATCCTTATTGTTTCAAGTCATTTATTTCTACCTCCGAATTAATAAGTGGGTCGTGATCTAACGTGAGCACCCCAGACTATTCGTTCTCTGTTTCGTTGTAAGTGTTTCAGTAGCAGACAATATATAATCAGGTATTACTTATTATATGTATTACATACTTTCTCTCTAATACACACATACTCTCACACACAAACAAACACCCCCTCACACTCTGATACACTCTCGCCTAGGCCCTAGCAGAAAACCAGTGCTACACCTTTAACAACAATTTTAAGTTAATGTATGGGCTGAAAAGTCCCGGACCTAACACATAGATGGTGCTAGTTTTATTGCATTCACCTCTTATTCAGTTAGTACGAACTTTCAAAAGACAGCTGTTAAAATTCCATGATATTCTATTATTTAGCTTGTGAGTTATTATGCTAAGAGTGACGCTACTTTTGTTATTTTCAAAACAATGGATCAAAAACAATTTCGTGTTTTAATTGTACTTTATTTTATTTTTTATTTGTTGTTTCTTGATGGGAAAAAATACCGTTCAAGCGAAGCAATGGCTTGAAAAGTGTTATGGGCACTCCGCTCCATCAGAAACAACAATAAAACGTTGGTTTGCTGACTTCAAACGTGGTCGTAGAGACACCGATGATGCAGAACGCAGTGGACGTCCAAATGAGGCGGTAACACCAGAAAACATAAAAAAAATCCACAAAATCGTTTTGAATGATCAAAAAGTGATGTTGCGTGAGTTAGCTGATATCGTAAAGATATCAAAATAACGTGTTGTCTTTATATTGCATGAGCATTTGACTTAAAAACAAACCCTGAGCATAGCCCATCATACATCATTCTGGTCGAGTCCGAACAGGGCTCGGTCAGAATGCCCTGCAATATGCCCACATTCATTATACTACTCTGTCAAGAAAGTACCGGAAAAAGATCAATAATACACAAAATGCTAATTATTCATCCAACTTTATTTCATCACCTTTAAAGTATGCTCCTTCAAAAGCGACACACTTACGCCAACGAATAATCCAATCATCAAAACATTTTTGAAACGCTTTTCGGAAATGAGTACAGTTCTCGCCGCGAATTCTCCTTATGTCTTCTACGTATGGAAACGGGTGCCACGAAGTGGTAATTTGAGTTTAGGAAAAAGAAAAAGGTCGCATGGAGCCATATCTGGTGAATAAGGTGGTTGCTCAATAATAAATTTTAATATTACTACCCACCGACCCTGTTATTTTATTTAGTGCTTTTTAGTTCTCCAGTATCTCAATCAATAAATTCCTATTTTAATGTCTTTTGGGCAATTTTATTTTAAACCCACTTAAGGGAAAAATCGAGGTGACAGCCTCACTCACATTCATCAACCTTTTCATGCACCTCCTTTTATTTTTCTCACTGCAGACCCCAGCCTTTTTGAGGACGTTACTAATTTGATGACCGTTAGAGAGTAAAAAACGGCTTTGTAGTTGAAATAATTAAAACAAACATAATACAATATACATACATACACTAGTCTACTCCCAAACTAGGATTTTCTCCTGTGCTATGGATACCAGTTCTGGAGAGGAGACTGAGGATTGGTATGCCACCAGGTGGACCGACGAGCTGAAGAAAGTGGCCGGAAGCGACTGGATTCGGAGGGAGGAGGACCGGGTGTGGTGGCGTTCATTGGGGAAGGCCTATGTACAGCAGTGGACGTCTAAAGGCTGATGGTGTCATAAATGCCACTACCTACCTAATTCCGATTTCTGATATCACATAAACAGTTACTTTCTCCATCATAAATATATAATCTTTGTAGTTGTATTAATACCTAGTATAATTGAAATATACGAATATTCTAAAACAGTTCGTGAAAATTTACAAAAAACCTTTTCCTACGCCCCATTAAATTACAAGTTAGTGTACAAACACATGCGTCAAAATGGCTGAAATGGTTGCATTTCACTTCGCGTGAAAGCCTTAAACCGTGTCAATGTTTGTACGGCACCTCTGAAGCAAGTGTTCTCGAAATCACCTGCCAAATCAGTTATCAACCATTCTCTGTCCACTGCGCATGCTCTGTCAAACACAACCATTATAGTGAGAGCCCTTGTCTGTAATGCGAATACATCGTTTTCATCTTATTAATGATCTAAAGGGGAGGGGAAGTAGATCAAGTTAAGTCGGTTTCTGCTGCAACTTCAAGCGGCAGAGTTCGGTGCGATTCGGGATACTTCGATTGTTTCCGGAAGGCTGCTGAAGCGTTTTCAGACGTGGTGGGCGGACTTAGGGATGGCCATGTGGAATAAGGGACCCACACATTGCCTTTTCTCACAAGCCAAGTTATTGAAGTGTGCGCTCCGATTTTAATATACGAGTAATTTTCTAATAGAGCACTCAAAAATAACGGACACGTATTTTTTTATAGTTTGTAAAACTAGACTTGAGAATACTAAATATTATTACGTAAAGAAGCGACAATCGCGCCCGCACGCGCCCTGACGCACCCGCACGCATATATCACGCTGTGAGATATCAGCCGGTTAGAAAGAGAAGTTGGGGGTGGGAGTGGGCGGGGTCGGGGGGGTGGGGGCGGGTGCGGGAGCGGATTCTGTAATCCACGCGAGCGGAGCCGCGGGCACAGCTAGTACAATAATAATTTTATTTATTTATTGAAGTGACCAGACTCATATTGTGTTAGTAACTAAGGTGTTAGTAATTAATACAAACAGTAACCTAAACTAATATACTGATACATATTAACTATGCAGGTGTGCGTACGTGCAAGTCACAGTGTGATACATATAACGTTGTCTCTCTCTCTCGCTAGTTTACGCTCACATACATGTCATAGGACAGACGGTGACGTTTAAGAGTTGACAGTAACATTTAGTAGATACTTAATAGTTACTATGTAACATTACTTACTAGTAAAACGTAAATTAGGTACTATACTCTTTTAATTACCTACTGGCAGACAATATACGCAAAAACGTGTCTAAGGCGTTCGAATTAGCGTTGTTATTACTGCGTGCGGGGTGAAAACCACGCCGGGCGGGTCGATAGCGTAGGTACTTACACCGGTATGTTCCATCGGATGATGGAGGCCTGCGTTCGATAAATGCAAAAGTTGCAGTAGTTCATGCGGGTAAGTGTGCGCTTACCACTAGATGGAATGTCCACCAGTTAAGGAAGTCATGAAAATAAAGCCCATGAACGTAGCATGAGATACCACGTTCTCTCACGAAGCGTAGGTTCGATCGAGTTCGACGGAGGCCGGGCCCTCAGTGCCTGAATCTGTCTCTGTGAATAGGGGTGCAACGTCCGCGCCGGCGCCCGTTCGTCGATACCCTCACCGCCGCCCAAGCCCTGGCAGCAGAATGCACGCGCCCCGCGATTTCCCAAAAGGCAATTAACCACGACCAAAAAACTGCTTTTAAAAAGACAAACTCCACGAAGCGAAGGTTTCGTCGTTCCATTTTGGATAAATTACAATTTCGTTGTCGCGAATGTCACATATTTCGACGTAAATTTTGCTGATTTCCTTTTTTTTCGTAACGAGTTTTGTGCCAGTGGTTTTAATGGACATTTGTGTAACATAATAAAACGAATTAATTTTTTACAGTGTGTTTCTGGTTACAGTGTTTAGAAGGCCTACGTTGTGACTCTTGTTTTGTATTTTGCTGTTGAATTTAATACTAAGAATGGTGTATTTAATTTAGTAAACTGTTGAAATTTGGGTATTTTGTGATGTGATTGCTGAAGAAGTCTTGCGTAACTTCATCCATCGTAGATAGGTGAGTATCGAGGCGTGGTGTTCACTACAATAATGACATAACAGTATTGTACATACAAATTAATATACGTACATTATTCATTTTAGTCAAATTGTGGTACTGATATTAGAGTCTATTATTATACTTTATAATGACAGTCCTCTGGTGTCAACCGGATATTTTTGCTCAAAAAACTTATACGAAAAAGTTTATGTAAAGGATTAACCTCCACAGTGGTAAAACAAAAAAATATCAAAAGATCAAATTGTCGAAATGTTATTATATAAATAAATATGGCCATTATTTTAATCTCCCTTTATTTTGTAGTTTCGCCCCTATATTTATTATATAAAGTACATTATATATTTATATATACTATATCACGAAAAGAAAATCTCAGTTTAGACTATCACGAATCTGTGCAGGAAGACCTTTTTATTGTTGTGAAGCGCGAACTGATTAGAAAAGATGTCTGTCTGCGAATGCAGGCACGGATAACAGAGGGGGGACATTGGTGTAATCCCCCCTCCCCGACTCACGTCCGAAACACATTATTTTGACCAATTTCAAAATTCTGAAATTGTCATAAATACATCACTACAATACATTATAAAACATCAGTCAGGCCTCCCCAACCCGTCTGGCCAGCGCGGCGAGTGTAGGCCAAATCCTCCGTCTGTCTCCGGCAGATGAGAGAGGGTGGTACTCCTGCAGTGGAGACAAAAATAACCTGATGATGATGACATCACTACAAGAATCGTTATTGATTCATGACTAAGTAACTTCACTAACGATCTTTTAGTATATCGATGGATCAAGTGTGTTTCTGGGAAATAGGTAAATTACACAAAAACTGGGCTCAAAAACTTTAAAAAAATTACCGCGGCTGTGTGAATGAGTAGGTGAACACAACCGCTTTGAAAATCTAATCAGTGACCCCAAGAAGCGAGGAGGAACCCTCTGTTTTTCTAATTAGAAAGTTAATCAACCCTAACGAATTAATAAACCCCAAACAATGTTAAATTCGTGCATAAATTAGGGTTACGCCCAAAAGATTTAGTGTGATCTAGTTTAAACTTTCTTTCTCATGCCCGAAACACACAGAAGGCGAATTGGTGGCGGAGGCGTGGCGGTAGCGGTACACTTCATACAAAATCCCCCCCTCTCGGCGAATTTATAGTTTTCGAAAACTCGCATACACTTCATTAGTATAGAACAGGTAGTGGAGGGTGGGGGGTGAGGAAAGGAGTGAGGGCAGGGGGATGGTGTGGGGAGAAGGGGAAGGACTAAAGTCACGGGTTTAGGAGGGGGTTCAGAGGAAGGAAGGGAGATGAAGGGAAACGAAGAGTAGACAGGAGTACGGAGAGAGGGAAGTTGGGGGAGGAAGAAAAAGAGGGAGGTGGGACAGCCACGTACTTCAGTAGTCTGCGCGTACGTTTGTTATTTTATTTCTTGACATTGTAATATTTATTGAGTAACAATAATATAATTTTAGGAATGATATAATGTTAAGTTTTGTATGTCATATTATGTTTGTGTGTACGTCAGAGAGGGCAAGATTTGGTGGATCTACATATGTGCTATCATCATCTGCAATTATAAATCCGAATTTATACACAATAAAAATATCTGTCTAATCTGTCTAAAAATAATCTATAAATCGCAATAGTAGATTGTGTCATAAGGGAGCAAAATAATATTTTTACGGCGAGGGCGCTATTTTGAATCCAGAGCGGAGCGAGGGATTCAAAGTACGGCACCCGAGGAAAAAATAATTTTTGTGCCCGAGTGATACACTCTACTTTTCATCTCCCTCTATGAGATAAATAAATAAAAGGCGCTTTTAGATACAATTCATGAATACGTGTATTTAGTTGAATAGAAACAAACGTAGTTCGCGCCTTTTTCATTTGTTACCATTTTTAAAATAAGCCGGCGCGTTGTATTCCTTTTTTAAATTCAGCCTTCGCGCCGCCCACGTTACCGGCTAGTAACTTTATTCATACAATATTTGCACTCAATCTCTTTGGTCGAGGAACACTAAAAGTCATATTCGTGTTCCAAATTCAAATCTCATTACTGCCCGCTGAAAAACTCTCTTGCAGAAAAGACGTTTGGTCGCACTTATTGAGGAACCAATCGTCGCTTTTCGAATAGATGGGATGAAAAACATTGTTTGTATTAAACTTCTACGCCACGAAGTATCCTGTTTAGGTACTTATATCGTAACGTGAAATAACGTGAGGTATCTCATCATTTATTCAGGCTTGGGTTATACGGCTAGTGCCGCTGGCCGCATCGTACTGACCTACTACGCCGGATAAATTATTTTCGGCATTATAACGCGGTATAATTGCTGTATAAGCAAAAATAAGCTTTAAACCTTATTTATATAAAGTTCCCAAAGTGGAGCGTTAACGGTTTTACCTTTCTACTCTATCGATGATAATAAAAATACGGATATTTTCATCTATTATCTATACAATGACCTAATCCTTAATAAGAATAACAAAGACATTGGGCCAGATTCTGAAGCACACCTTTAACATTTGACAGTGCTAAAATTGGTTTTGTCTTTATCTTCATAATAATGTGTGACAAGGATAGCAACAGTTTTAGTGCTGTCAAATTTTAACATTGTGCCTTCAGAATCGAGCCCATTGATATATTTAATTCCAGGCTCACCACGTATAATAAATTCTACTGGACCCCGCAAATAAATTTATCTATTATGTGTTTGTTTGCTTTTTCCGTTATTATTTTACCAAAAACATACCTTTGATGTTTATCTTCATTTATCCCACTAATATTATAAACACGAAAGTTTGGATGTTTGTTACTCAATCACGCTTCAACCACTTGACGGATCGGGTTGAAACTTGGCACACATTATAGGTTAGGTCCTGGAATAGGACATAGGATAGTTTTTATCCCGGAAAAACATCTTATTCCAATAGTCGAATGGAATATTTTGAAATTCAAGATGTGCAAATATCGAAACCTACCTGGACGAAGTCGCGGGCGAAAGCTAGTATTTTATAGACTTACAATATTTGTAACAATAGTCTGCAATACTGATCATGATCATTCTGTGTATACATTGCCGTGCCGAATCCAAACGTTGTTAATTTATGTATATTACTTATTATGACTGTGATTTGTTTTGTATACCGAATAAATAAAATAAAATATTAGTATATTGTCAGTAAAAGACTTACCGCTAAGTGTTAGTAGCATAATTAATATAACTTGCACACAAACAGCAAACAAACATATATAAAATACATGAGAGGCATGAGAGACTTTGATAATTATTTCGTTTTGTATGAGGAATCGCTCTTACTGCCTTGTCTCACACCCTGCAAGGTTGGCTGGAAGAGATCTCTTTTAGAGATAAGCTCACCTTTGTACACACAATTTATTGCTGTATTTAGTTTTAAGATGTGCAATAAAGAATATATATTTTCATGGAACTGACAGTAAAAAAGCTCTACGCGGCTGAAGTGTAATTTTATTAATTTTCCACGCAACTGTCCATTTTGCTATAGTTTGAAGTTACATCACTTCGTAGTAAAACGAAAATACATATACCTTTTAAACACCTACTGTCGTTAATACACGCAAAAATGTGCCTAGGGCCCTCGACTTAGCGTTGTTATTGTTATAACTCCGTAGACAGAGTGCGATGTGCGGGCGGCGGGCAGCGGGCAGCGTCTGATGTTCCGCGCAACGCGCAAAAATGTGTTTAAAGCACTCGACTTAGTGTTGTTATTACTCCGTACGGGCAGGTACTTATCGCGAGTGATGGAGGCCTGTTGTTCTCGTATATCTGAAAATCACTACTTTACAGGAGACTATAAAAACATTTTATAGACTACGTAGGAAACATTATATTTTTTTTATATTATCCGGCGGCGGAGAGTAAAGGACCATTTTGAAATATAACATATAACATCTTAGTCGCATCATCATCATGAGGTTATTTTTGTCTCCACTGCAGGAGCACAATCCTCTCTCATCTGCCGGAGACAGACGGAGCATTTGGCCTACACTCCCCGCGCTGGCCTGACGGGTTAGGGAGGCCTAATTGATGTTTTATAATGTATTCCCTCAGTCGCCTTGTACGACATCCACGGGAAGAGTTGGAGTGGTCCTATTCTACTCTACCGGAAACCACACGGCAACAACATAATAGTGAGTTATTGACATAGTTTAACAATATTAAAAGGAGTTAGTGCCTCTCAGATCAAGGGTTACGGTTAACCTTTGATCTGCCACGTCGATTTCCGTAGGGAAGTCCTACAGCTGCAGAAGTGCAAAGGACATTGCAATTGCACGAAGTTATTTGAATTACCGAATAAGTTAGTTCATTCCCAAACATTGAATACAGCGGCGATCGTTACATCCTACTAATATTATAAACGCGAAAGTTTGTAAGTGTGGATAGATGTTTGTTACTCTTTCACGTAAAAACTACTGAATGGATTTTAATGAAACTTTACAATAATATAGCTTATACATCAGAATAACAAACAGGCTATAATTTATAAAGATATTGTGTGAATTGTCCAAAATATCAAACACAAAAGCTTGTATGCGAATGATCAGAGGTGCTTTTCGTCAAAAAATGTCTAAGTTGGGTTGAATCATTCTTGCATAACTGTGTCCATTTATCCTTCTTAAACTGGCTTCCAAATAAGACAGACAAACCCTGATTTAAGCTAGCATATTGCTAGCGAATTGTCTTCTTAACGCCTAATGGTTATTCCACAGCACTTCAGACCCTCATTACCGAAAGTTAAACTTTAAATTAAGCTGCATACAGTCTTTAACTGCACGATTTCGGCGTTTTTAACCCTGCAATGCAGGGGCTGCCGCATTGCATCATACGGCCGTAAGCCTGGGCTTAAATGACCCGTTTTATACTCATGCTTTTATACGCTGTATATAAGCGAAACTTGGGGCGAGGCTAACGGTAGTGTTATAATGGGTTACACCACTTCACTACAGTCCTTCGCGTTTTTATTTGAGTCGAAAATATCGAGATATGAGTTTTGGAACTTGTTTTGTTCGACTCGAAAACGAAACTGCTGCTGTTTGCCCATTATATCAATCTATCTTCCATCAGCTTCCGGCTGCATTCTTCAGAGAGCTTACTCCCGGATAATATACGTCGAACTCCAATTGTCTGTCCAACCCTTGTCTAATTCCCATTATCATCATATCACTGCTGGACACAGGCCTTCCCCAATGAACGCCACCACACCTGGTCCACCGCCTTCCCAGCCGCTTCTGGCCAGCTACTTCAGGTCGTCGGTCCACCTGGCGGCGGGGCGTCCCACCCTGTGCGCGTACCAATCCACAGACTGGTCTCCATAGCACAGGAGAAAATCCTAGTTTGGGAGTAGACTAGTGTATGTATGTTATGTTTGTTTTAATTATTTCAACTACAAAACCATTTTTTACTCTTTAACGGTCATTAAATTAGTAACGTCCTCAAAAAGGCTGGGGTCCGCAGTGAATTAATAATTGGACAATTCACAAATATAACATCCAGACCGGGACCAGTTTGTACAAATTGTACAAAGTTTTATGTCCCCAGTGGGAATCGAACCCACGACCTCTGACGCTTGAGTCCTATGACCAATCCACTAGGCCAACGAGGCTCAATATGGTCCATGCACATTTTTTGTTCTACTGCTTGTTTTACCCCTACAGGGTTGGCTGGAAGATATCTCTTATACATAAAGTACACGTCTGTATATTTCATTCCAGATTAATAGTCCTATGAAAACCAACGCTATTTACGTCTCGGTAACATATACATGAAAGGGTCACCAGCAGCAAAAATAGGTTTGTATTACCAAGTAAACTTTGCGGTCCACTTAGGAACACCATCTATTGTGTATTTTGTTTTCGAGACGCAAATGCGTTTGTTTTCATAGGACTATTAATCTGGAATGAAATATATACTTTTATTTATTGCCTTTATTGTAAAAAAAATGTGCAATACTATAAATGCAAATAAAAAAATGCGAAAAAAAATGCCTACTAATATTATAAATGAGAAAGTTTGCATGTTTGTTACTCAATCACGCTTTAACCACTGAACGGATCGGGATAAAACTTAGCACACATATAGATTAGGTCCAGAAATAGGACATAGGATAGTTTTTATCCCCAATAAACATGTCATTAAAATAGTATATTGTTAGTATAACATAACTTGCACACAAACAGCAAACATATCCTTTCTACTAATATTATAAACGCGAAAGTTTGTAAGTATGGATGGATGTTTATTACTCAATCACGCTTCGACCACTAGACGGATCGTGATGAAACTTGGCACACATTTGAACGTTGTGCCTTCAGAATCGGGCCCAAAATCCTACTATCGCACTAATATTATAAATGAGAAAGTTTGGATATTTGGATGTTTGTTACTCAATCACGCGTCAACCACTGGACGGATCAGGATGAAACAAAGTACACGTATAGGTTAGGTCCTGGAATAGGACATAGGATAGTTTTTATCCCGATAAAACATCTCATTCCTACGGGAAATACATAATAATTTGTGATGTTAAGTTGTCCACGCGGACGAAGTCGCGGGCAACAGCTAGTATGGAATATATAAAATCCAGCGCAGCAAAAAGCTATATTGTAACAGAAAAGCTCATTACCAGTCGCGTGACTTGCGACTTCTTACGACACCATCAAGAATTTCGTATGGTAATTAAATTAGTTTAAGCACCTAATAAAAATGTTCGCTTTAATTTGATTACGAATTTATTGCCGAGCGAAATTCTGTAGTTCTACATCACTCTGTGTCGATTCTTAACCATTTTTTTTTACTTTCTGTTTGCTTCTCTATTTTTCTTGATTGTCATATAATAATAGGCATAAAGAAGCTATAGATAAAGATCTAGATAAAGCGCGACTTAAAGACATCGATTAAGAAAAAAAACGTTTAAATAAGTACCAAGTGTACTCATGCTTATGTGCAATAATAATTTTGCCAGCAGGCATTTAATGGAAATAGTGGCCGCATACCATCAGGGTTCTCTGCTATTTAACTCCTTGATTCTGCAAATGAACACACAAATAGGTAATAAATGAATATACTTTATTGCACACAAATTACAAATAATATGTAGGAGAAATATACAGTAAATGTACAAGTGGCGGCCTTATCGCTTTTAACGATTTCTTCCAGGCAACCATATGCTTTTGCCGTGTGGTTTCCGGTAGAGCAGAATAGGACCACTCCAACTCTTCCCGTGGATGTCGTGCAAGGCGACATTATAAAACATCAATCAGGCCTCCCCAACCCGTCTGGCCAGCGCGGGGAGTGTAGGCCAAATCCTCTGTCTGTCTCCCGCAGATGAGAGAGGGTTGTGCTCCTGTAGTGGAGACAAAAATAACCTGATGATGATGAACCATATGCTAGTGATAATTAGTAATATTAAGATTAAGATGCGGGTGCAAAGATATAATAACTTCAAGATACTTAAGCTAGGGCCATATACATACATACTACAAACATGCACACAATATATAAATATATATACACACATCTATACATATAATAAAAGAGTAGAAAAAACAAAAGAAAAGCGAATCTGTACATTGAAGTTAAAAAAAAAATTTCACTGCCCGGACGTTACTGAAGACCAGTAGAGTCCAAAAATATAATTAAAAATTTTCTTATCTGTCTGTATGTATGTATGTATGTACGGGCTAATCTTAAAAACTGCTGAAAAGAATTTGACGGTGTTGTCACTGTTTAATAGCTTTGAGTTCGGGCCTCATACTGGTATAAGTCATATCTCAATAAAATGTCAGGATGCTGATATACAAGTTGACCTCTCATTTCATATCATTTGTATGAAAGTGTAGTTCAACATTACTGGTCGTTGCAAGAACTTGACAGAAAGTGACAGAGATGTTTTAAAGCTCATTTATAGAGTTATTTTAGCTGATGTATTTCAGGTATTTCCACAAGTCTCGATACAAAAAGTTCGCTATTCGATAATTAGTGGCCCTGTATTAGACCGGTGATCGTCGGCAATGTCAATATCGAAGCTGTTCAGGAGTACGTCTGCCTAGGACAGACAATATAGTTGGGTAGGATCAATTTCAAAAGCTGACAGAAGAATCCAGTTAGGGTGGGCAGTATTCGGAAAACTGCGTCATGTCTTTACGTCACCTATTCCACAATGTTTAAAGACAAAAATCTTTAATCAGTGCGTCCTGCCTGTCATGATTACAGCGCGGAGACGTGGACACTGATGGTGGGCCTGATCCACAAGATTCAAGTGGCTCTGCGAGCTATAGAGAGGGCAATGCTCGGGGTCTCTATGAGGGATATGATTCGTAATGAGGAGATCCGATGAATAACGAAGGTGACCGACATAGCCGAAAGAATTAGTAAGCTGAAATGGCAGGTCACATCTGTCGTAGTACCGAACGGCCGTTGGGGCAGACGGGTTCTAGAGTGGGACGCGACGTCCCACGCGCAGGGTGGGACGCCCTGCCGCCAGGTGTATGGACGACCTGAAGATGGTGGCCGGAAGCGGCTGGATCTGTAGGGCGTTGTGGCATTCATTGGGGAAGGCATGTCCAGCAGTTTGACCGATATTTTGTTGTACAGTTAATTGGATATGCAACATAGGAAGGGAATAGGAGGGGAAGGAAGTCGGATGGAAAAGAATAGAGGGATTAGGGTAAGAGAGGAAAGATGAGGGGGCAGTGGTAAATAAAAGGTGTAGGAAGGGGTGGGTTAAGGGAAGGGGGAGAGGTAGGAGTAGGGAGAGGGAAGGGGTGGGGGAAAGGGTTTTCAACGTTGTGGGAAGGGGATGGAGAAGGAAAGAAAGAAAGGGTATGGAAAGGACAAATTGGAGGGGGGGGGAGGAAATATCACCTAATTTGCACAATATAATTTTTATTATTGATTATATGATAATCTTTTAATTCATGATAAATGTAAATGTCAACTTTATTTAAAAAAAAGCGGCCAAGTGCGAGTCGGACTCGCCCATGAAGGGTTCCGTAGCAGCAAGTAACATAATATAAAAGTTAATGTAGTTCGTTGTAACTTTGATCGATGTTTTAATAATAGTATTGTGGTTTACGATTTATGACGTATTAAAAAAACTACTTACTAGATCTCTTTCAATTTTCGGTGGAAGTTTGCATGGCAATGTACATCACATATTTTTTTTAGTTTTATCATTCTCTTACAGGGGGGGGGGGGGGGGGGACCACATTTTACCACTTTGGAAGTGTCTCTCGCGCAAACTATTCAGTTTAGAAAAAAATGATATTAGAAACCTCAATATCATTTTTGAAGACCTATCCACACGTATGGGTTTAATGAAAAAAAAATTTGAGTTTCAGTTCTAAGTATGGGGAAACCCCAAAATTTAATGTTTTTATTGTTCTATTTTTGTGTGAAAATCTTAATGCGGTTCACAGAATACATCCACTTACCAAGTTTCAATAGTAAGTTCTTATAGTTTCGGAATAAAGTGGCTGTGACATACGGACGGACAGACAGACAGACATGACGAATCCATAAGGGTTCCGTTTTTTGCCATTTGGCTACGGAAACCTAAAAAACTGTGGTCCAACGGGCGAAACCGCTGCCGGAACGCTAATTTTAACCCGACTTCAAAAAGGGAGGTTCTTAATTGGATAGTATGTTTTTTTATGTATGTTAATATTTTTAATGCATAACCAGATTAATAGATTTCTTTTAGGATTTAGTAACACGTAATACATAAGAATGTGCAATGTTAAGTTGTCCACGCGGACGAAGTCGCGGGCAACAGCTAGTATACAATATAGATAGATAATGGGCTCGATTCTGAAGGCACAACGTTAAAATTTGACAGCACTAAAACTGTTGCTATCCTTGTCACACAGTATTATGAAGATAAAGACGAAACCAATTTTAGCGCTGTCAAATTTTAAATGTGTGCCTTCGGAATCGGGTCCAATAAATATGTTAAATAATATTACAGACATTCAACACACATATTACTAGGGAACTGAGAATACCACAACATGTGGTTAGTAACCGCATTCAGCGTCGTAGTGGAGGTCGTCAAATCATCATATATCGGTCCATAGACGTCCACGCCACCACACCCGGTCCTCCGCATCCAGCCACTTCCGCCCACCTTGTTCAGATCGTCAACATTCCTAAATATAACAGTAAACTAACTAAACACCACTGTAATATAAAATACTGCCTTTGTACTATTGACGTTTAACATGCTAACTTGTTGAATAGATTCCAGTTTCCGTTAATTAGCAACGCTGAAAAATAACTGTTTAATTACACGTGCTTTATCTGATAAACCACACGTAATTCCCATGTTTAACTTATTAGAAACTAGCTGTTGCCAGCGACTTCGTTCGTGCAGTGATAATTCACAGTTGTGTTGTAAAATTTAATTATACAGAATTTTAATTATTTTAATTTCGTTATTGGCATATTTTGAATTTTATAATAACTTGTATTGTATATAATAATGTAATTGCTGTAAAGTATATAAATAATAAATAAATTTCAGATTTTGAAAAGAATATAGAAATTTTGAAAAGATTCTTTATTTAGCTCCTCCCTCCTCCCCTCCCCTTCCTCTGCGTGTGCTGTATATATTTTAAAAGAAGTATTTACGTCATTATGCAATCTGTAATTGCTAATTTTGTAGTATTCCAGTCCATGGAGTGCTTGATGGCTCAGCATAGGTAGACTTAATGATTGTAATGAATACGATAAATCAAAGGTAGGGCCCTGTGCCGTTGGGTTTGTTGCCACCTCTTCCCCTCGGTTATACAGGTGGAAGTGGAGTAGTTTTAGGCAGAATTTGACGTCAAAAGGAGAATAATATATTCCAATTTTGAAAATAAATATTATTTTGATTTTTGTAAGATCTTATAATATTTACTTACCACACTCAGAAGCCAAGTAACATCCGTTAATTAGGTAATGAACCATGCAAATTATACATTCCTAGCTACCAGCTGCTACCCACGCAGTATACAAAGTTTGCAGCAAACTACGCTTGAAAGCATATCGTTGTTAATGCACCAACTTACGACTGAGTAGTCTGAGATGAAGTCTATTTATTCAACTGCGAACTTTATATACTAACTGGAGTGTTTAGAAATCACCTTGGCGTATATACAATTTAAATCCCTCCCGATATAAATTATTTCATACCCACCTACATATTTATTTTATACGCACCCGCTCTTGCCCCACTCCCCCCGACAGAACTTACCGACGAGTGCTCCTGGTGTCGCGGAGTTCCTCCTAAAACTTATAAACTATAAACCCTAAAAGTGCAAGTGTCTTAAAATCTGTGTGTATATACCTAACTAGAGCAGAGACGGCGACCCCGGACCTGAAGCGGCAAGTACTTAGACATAAGTGCTACTACTTAGACATTTACTTCCCTTGCCCCCTCTTTTAGTTTCACTATTTAGCCCAGCACCCTTCTTAAACATGGAGTCTGACTTTGTTACACATTTCAATGTCATACTGTATCATGTCAATATCTCTAATATATGATATAGATTTTTCTCATAAAACTGCTTCCCATCGTCTGACAATGTCAACAGATATTACTTGCCCACACTAGAAAAAAATTATCAACTAAGAGGTATCTTACTGTATGTTAAGTTGGCTAAAGTAATCATTTTTAAACAAGATCGTTAACAAGTTAAGTTAGTGCAAGGGAACAAGATTTTCAGCTTTGTGGGCTGGGGCGAGGAATGCAGCCATGGGATCCCCTGCCTGTCGTACAAGCCGACTGAAAGGGGTCATCGGGGACGCGGGTGCACGGAGCGGGGGCGAGGTGCACCTATTCCATGTACGCGTCCCCGGGGAGGGCGGCAGCAACGGGGTGGCCTCATTGCTGCTGCATGCACCGCTAGGGTGCGGGAGGGAAAGACTCTCTCCCCCCCCCCAAAACGGGTCGCCAAATGCGAGCGGCGGAGCGCGCGGGGGAGGGACACTGGAATGCAATACGCATTGATCCCGGTGTCTCTCCTTCTGTGCGTCGGAGACGGCCACCACGGGATTTTAGTCGGTGCGAACCCGACATAATTTGCTCGTCCCCCCGAGGCGAGTGGGTATGCAGTAGGCATTACCCCGCGACTACAAGATCTTGTTCAACTTGTATGGAGTTCAGATTCTTGTTCAAATCAACACTCGTTTTTTCCACGTGTACTATCGATGTTGTACATGCCTTTAATAACGTAGCTTGCACGATTCGTAATAATCGTATATTAATGTTATTTCCCATGGGATGCGTTTTATCACACCCATAGAAACTATAATACGTGCCAATTATGTATATAGCTATGCATAAAGTACATTGACCTCATCTATACCAAGAAGTAGAATTTGCCACTAACCATCAGTCATTCATCAATCATCATAGCTCGGATAGGTCATCGCAAAACAATTGCAAGATGGAGCTAGAACAAGAAGTAATAGAGTCGTATTAATGTATTTTTCAACTAGCTGTGCCCGCTGCTTCCCTCGCGTGGACTACAGAATCCGCTCCCCTGGGGAACTTGCGCTCCCACTCCCACTCAACTAAATCTCTCTACCAGAGCTGCAATTTGATTATTATTATTATTTATTTATTTAATTTATTAATCATATAAAATAAAACATTTTCTTACAAAAATTGTCTCCCAAAACCGTCTAGACGGTTTGACTGGGGGATCATAGTCTCCTTATGTTTAAGTGAAATTAATAATTAAAAGTGATGGAGTTAAATGCTTTCCAACAAATAATTTTTCAGCATTTTTTTAAATTTACGCTTGTTACACTCCCTTCTAATATCCTCGGGCAAGGTATTAAGTAAGTAAGGTAGGCGTTTTCTTATGGTTCTGTCGCCATAGTAATTACCCACCCTAGGTACGTCATACCTGCCCCCGGTTACTGATCTAGTAATGTGGCTGTGACTTACTAGTGATAGGTTAGTCTCATGATTGCTATGTTGGTTTGTCAGAAGTAAATATTTATGCTTTAGACCTGCCGGTAGAATTTTACAAATTTTAAATAGCTTTCTGTGATTATCATTGCATCTTGCTTGAGTTTTTTTATCCACAAGTAATTTTAAGAACCTTATTTGATTGAAGATTTCGACCTTATTGCAAATGAGTGAAGCACTTGTCTGGGAAATGGGTCCCAAATTAACGTTCACGACTATATTTCATTCCAGATTAATAGTCCTATGAAAACCAACGCTATTTACGTCTCGGTAACATATACATGAAAGGGTCACCAGCAGCAAAAATAGGTTTGTATTACCAAGTAAACTTTGCGGTCCACTTAGGAACACCATCTATTGTGTATTTTGTTTTCGAGACGCAAATGCGTTTGTTTTCATAGGACTATTAATCTGGAATGAAATATATACATATACATGCTTTTAATTAGCTTATTTTGTCGTATGAGTTTGAACGAAATTATATAATTTAATTAAAAATTATTAAAAAAAAATATTCGGTGCTATAAAATGATAGAGTCGTTGAGATTTTAGACTTTCTTTGAACATTAAAGTCTCCATTCCTCTTAATGAATTACGTTTTCTTATCTATTAATAGAGGTGTCCTGAACTCAACGGTAAACGATGATGGCCACGAATCTCTTTGACTGCGCAGTACTTAGCCTGATTAACTTATTTTGGTTCAGAGAGTCAGCAAAGTGTAGGTCGCGTATAATGTTTCTGAGCCGAAAGGATTAGCAAGCTGAAGTGGCAGTGGGCGGGCCACATATGCGCAGAACCAATGGCCGTTGGGGCAAACGAGTTTTGGAGTGGAGACCGCGGATCGGCACTCGCAGGGTGGGACGCCCCGACGCCAGGTGGACCGACGACCTGAAGAAGGTGGCCGGTAGCGGCTGGGTGCGGAGGGCGAAGGACCGGGTGTGGTGGCGTTCATTGGGGAAGCCCTATGTCCAGCAGTGGACTTCTGGGGGCTGACATGATGACTCTATCAGTTCGTAAATCTACCTATGTAATCTACGTAGTCGCTATGTCTTTCTTAGTTTCCTTGAGAAAGGTTGCCTGGAAGAAATAGCTTTAAGCGACAAGGCCGCCTTTGTACAGTTTCCAAAATTCTGTACATATTTTTATTCTTAATCTGTGTACAATGAAGAGTTTATTTATCTATCTACCTATGCACATCTCGGATCTCTGCGACAAAAAAATAGTGTCTCAGATAAGCAAGTGTAAAAAGAGTCTTTATAACATGGTTTATGTCAGACGGAACCCTAAAAATGATCCGTCGTTGTGACGTGAATTAAACCCACCTTTTCCCGATAAAGTCTGATATAGCGAAATGTAATCTTCTTATAAGATTGTGGGTTTTTATTTTACTGCTGAGAATGAAATTTGTGGAGCAATCACGATTTTGTTGCCATATCTGTAGCTCTGTACCTACCTACTTACTCTAGCCCACTCCCGACACTCCGCCCGCGCCGTGCCCAGTACTAGCTTATATATTTCTAGGCATATACAGGATTCCTTATGACGTTTTCTTTCACCGAAAAGCCTGTGGTATCCTATCCTACTTCCTACTTATATTATAAATGTGAAAGTTCGGATACTTGGATGTTTATTACTCAATCACGCTTCAACTACTGGGCGGATCGTGATGAAACTTGGCACACATATAGGTTAGGTCCTGGAATCGGACTTAGCATTGTTTTTATCCCGAAAAAGCAACCCATTCCTACGGGAAATACATAATAATTTGTGATGTTAAGTTGTCCACGCGGACGAAGTCGCGGGCAACAGCTAGTTATAAATACTTCATCATCATCAGGTTATTTTTGTCTCCACTGCAGGAGCACAACCCTCTCTCATCTGCCGGAGACAGTCGGAGGATTTGGCCTACACTCCCCGCGCTGGCCAGACGGGTTGGGGAGGCCTGATTGATGTATAATGTATTCCCTTAGTCGCCTTGTACGACATCCACGGGAAGAGTTGGAGTGGTCCTATAAATACTTACTAAATACGTACTTAAGTTCCAAGACTCATTGTTGGTACGGAATTTGAACTCACGACCTCATAAACGTGAGGCGAGTGCACGAATAATTAGGCTACAGTAATAACGTGTTGTTCCAGCGCAACAAGCGGTGTCGTGGGGCGGTGATGTCGGCATGGAGGCGGTGGTGCCGCTGGCGCTGGTCTGCGCGCTCGCGGTGAGCGTGGGCGGCGCGGGCGCAGGCGCCGGGGGGGCGGCCGGGGCGGGGGCAGCGGGGGCAGCGGGAGGAGCGCACAACGCCACGCGGCGCCGCCCCGACGCGGCCGACGAGCCGCTGCTTCCCGAGGACGAGGATGACGTGCACCGGCTCGACTACTATGACGAGGAGAGGATTAACATATCTGGTGAGTGAGCAGGGTTGTGAGTTTAGCGACCATAGATCCGATGAGTTAGCATGTGTATAGAGCGCGTAGTGAGCGGGCGACGTACTACCGCTTGACTGCTATGACGAGGAGTGGATTAACATATCTGGTGAGTGAGCAGGGTTGTGAGTAAAGCGACCATAGATCCGATGAGTTAGCATGTGTATAGAGCGCGTAGTGAGCGGGCGACGTACTACCGCTTGACTGCTATGACGAGGAGTGGATTAACATATCTGGTGAGTGAGCAGGGTTGTGAGTAAAGCGACCATAGATCCGATGAGTTAGCATGTGTATAGAGCGCGTAGTGAGCGGGCGACGTACTACCGCTTGACTGCTATGACGAGGAGTGGATTAACATATCTGGTGAGTGAGCAGGGTTGTGAGTAAAGCGACCATAGATCCGATGAGTTAGCATGTGTATAGAGCGCGTAGTGAGCGGGCGACGTACTACCGCTTGACTGCTATGACGAGGAGTGGATTAACATATCTGGTGAGTGAGCAGGGTTGTGAGTAAAGCGACCATAGATCCGATGAGTTAGCATGTGTATAGAGCGCGTAGTGAGCGGGCGACGTACTACCGCTTGACTGCTATGACGAGGAGTGGATTAACATATCTGGTGAGTGAGCAGGGTTGTGAGTAAAGCGACCATAGATCCGATGAGTTAGCATGTGTATAGAGCGCGTAGTGAGCGGGCGACGTACTACCGCTTGACTGCTATGACGAGGAGCGGATTAACATAGTATCTGGTGAGTGGACAGTGTAGTGAGTAAACGTTTTTTTAAGACTTTGGCAACAATGCCTTTAGGTCCAATCACGATCTTTTTATTTTATGTTTACTATCAGTATCACAGTGCCTCAGACCAACCGCGCTGGTCTTGATATAGTCACAGACTTCTCTTACTAAAATTGATAGTGAGGTTAGGAAGTTCTCTGATTTAAGAAGATCAGCTTAGTCACGTTTATTTATGTTTCCTACATCGCACAGACATTTGTTGTATAATATACTATCACTACTATACACCAAAGCCAAAAGTATACATTATTTTGGAAAAAATAAATCAAATATACAACAAACTGTTCGCCATAAAACGCGGGAACAACCATTGCGAGTAAAGTGGGCCTAGATCCGATGAGTTATCATATATACAGAGCTCCCAGTGAGCGGGTGGCGTACTACCGCTTGACTGCTATGATGAGAAGCGGATTAACATATATTGTGAGTGGACAGTGTTGTGAGTAAAGTCGTCCTAGTTTCGGTGAGTGAGCAGTGTAGAGAGCTCGCAATACTCTAGAGACGTACTACCGCTTGACTACTTTGAGGAGGAGCGGGTTAATATATCGTGAGTGAGCAGTATTGTGAGTAAAGCAGCCCTAGTTCCGATGAGTAAGCAGTGGTGTAGAGATATCCAGTTAGCGAGATACGCGGGGCAGAGGCTAAAACACATGAGCCGCACAACCGCTGATACTGAATCAAAATCTTCTATGAGTGTGGAGTGTAGAGACACCTCTTCTCCGGTAACTTAGTGGCCTTTCCCCATCTTTGGTGAGTGAGCAGTGTAGTGAGTAGTACCGCCCCGCTACATGTCCGATGTGAGCAATAAAGTTATTGGAACCCTCTTGTGAGTGAGCAGTGTAGAATGGATGAGTGAAGATGAGTGAATGATTTAGTGAATGAGTAGTGTAGAGAGCAATGCCGCCATTTACCCGTTATAAATTAGCAATGTATTTAATTAGCAGTATCGTCCTACCACATGTTAGTTATATGAGCAATAAAGTTATTGATCTGTAGTTAGTGAACAGTTTAGAGAGCTGCCTCATCGGTGTAATTAATGAGTGAAGCCGCCCCCATCTACAGAGGATGAGCAGAGTACAGAACAACGCCGCCCTTTACCATGTAATGAGCGGTATCGTCCTGCCATACGGTCGTTAAATGAGCAATAAAGTTATTGGAACCGTCCTGTCTCTAGTGAGTGAACAGTGTAGAGAATAGAGCTGTCTTATCAGTGTAATGAGTGAAACCGCCCAATGTTTAGCGAAAGATCAACGCCGCCCTTTCCCCGGTAAATGATCAATATGGAGATGACTAAGCAGTGTATCCGTGCAGTATAATTATTTTAACCGAGAACAGAATCACCAAATATGACGCGAATAGAGCTACGTGCGGCGTAAGCTAATAAATTATATATAATAGCCATGCCTTGACGAACAGCGGATCAATATTTCTGATTACACCCGAACTTTCCATAAGGTTAAAACGGTATCAATTTTATAACACGAACGCTGGAAACAATGTCTATATAGATTTATAATATTCAGTCGACACTATTCGTATATCCAGCAACTTTTGCCAGATTAGCCTTTTTGAGGTCCTGTATTTTGTTTCTCTTTCTTGCCGTCGGAAACTAACTCGAAAACTAGAATTGAATGGACTGATGGATCTGAAATTCGGAAAATAATATTATGTAAAATTTCCCGGCGAATATAGACTTTATGGGAAAACTATTTTCTTTGATATTATAAAAATATATATTGACAAAACTTCAGTTTTATTTCTTAAGATTTTTTTAAAGTATATACTTACTTGTACGCATATAATCTAGGTACGTATATAGGCTATACTTTAGAAAGAAATAAAATGATAGAGGAAAACGTATCACTACCAATGTCTGCGTTATTTAGCGGTTCAAAGTAACATTGACTTTCTTCCTTGCGCACTGGATTCAATATGGCTTGCATTGCGTTTTGTAGGCAAGTTTTTGAGAAATTGAACCAGCTTTCTTATGGGTTGCGTCTTCTATACTTCTACTATTACTTAGTCTTATCAGCTTTGTCGTAACTCTCCAACGACCGGCCGGTTACATAAGTAGAGGTCAGGGAAGCTTTGCGTCAAGGGTAATGCGAATATATACGCTTAGCCTCTGTGCTGTGTTATACACGAGCGATATGCTGATGAATTGCCATGTGACGCATGGCAAATTATACTATATAATACCAAGATCGATTACAAAACTATTTAATTATATGAACGTCTTTACTTCACTAATAATCCACATTACACAATTACAACAACGTATACACTGATTATTGTAATATTCGTAATGCTACTCGTATTTGTTGTTAAATATTATTTTCGTTGGTGAAACGAAATATAACAACTGCATTTTCATTTAATAACATAATATATAAGTTTACATTTACGAATTTAATAAATAAATCTGCAAGAAATCGCTGAAAGCGATAAGGCCGCCGTTGTACCCTAAATTCATCCTTCTATGTAAGTTTTGTTTTTATTAAAAATGTATATGTTTTGGTGCACCATAAAGAATATTTGAATTCAGTTACTCGCAGATATTAGGATTGAACAGCTGTCTGTCCGTAGTGGGAGACAAACCCACGACATCTGACACTCGAGATTAACCGCCAAACCACTAGGCCAACGAGCCGGTCAAATATATTCTGTAATTAAAATATTTTTAAATGGCTGCCAGCATACGTGCCGTGTGGTTTCCGGTAGAGTAGAATAGGACCACTCCAACTCTTCCCGTGGATGTCGTACAAGGCGACTGAGGGAATACATTATAAAACATCAATCAGGCCTCCCCAACCCGTCTGGTTAGCGCGGGGAGTGTAGGCCAAATCCTCCGTCTGCCTCCGGCAGATGAGAGAGGGTTGTGCTCCTGCAGTGGAGACAAAAATAACCTGATGATGATGATAACCTATACGAATAATACCACATTATTGAACGTAATGGCAAACCGACCCCGGAATGCAGTCATGCCTCGAACGTCACTAGTCTTAAGGCCTTGGCCGCCTGGCAGTTTGCCAGCAGAGAGCAGCTGACTCCGACACAGCCTTCCAATAAGCTCTAATGAAATTCGACCGAATTGAACAGCTTTGCAGTAGGAATTTAATGCTAGACTATGATTTGTAACCCTTAACTCTAAATGTAGCGATTTCAGTTAATATTTCTATGAAATTAAAATTATGTGACACGGATTTTAATTAATTACAGAAGTTTATAGTATAGGGTTTATCTCATTTTAAACGTCAGCTGCCACGTGGATCGGAAACTCTTGCATTTTTTTCTTTGATTTAGCACTATAATTTTAGACATAAGACCCATTGTGACTGACTCTTCAGGATACAGTTTACCTAGTTTGAGAGTCACGGCTTCAAAATCAAATCAAAATCAAAATATTTATTTTTCAAAATTGGAACACATAATTCTCTTTTTGACGTCAAATTCTGCCTAAATCTACTCCGCTTCATAAATAATGTATCATTTAAATTGAAAAAGTTATGTTTATGTTTACAAGCTAAGGAAAATATGTATTTTTGGACCTAATAAACCATTATTATTATAAAAAAAGGTTCATGTAAACGTAGGTCGCATTTCATAAAACCGACTCGAGATTTATTGAAATACGTCTTGATACGTACATATCATTAATAATAAATAAATAATAAATATGTCAGACATTCACACCAATTATCCAGTCCCAAACTAGGCAAAGCCTGTGGTATGGTTCCTAGATAACGGATAGACAAGACACACTTAAATAAATATATAAACATCCAAGACTTGGGTACAAACATTCATATTCATCATACGAACATTTACCCCTAGCGGGATTCGAACCCGCAACCTCCGGTGTGGCATATCACAAGTCAGTCACAGGTCTCACATTTAGGTCTGGCCCCGCCACTGGCTTTGAGTTCCGGTAAGTCTGCAACAAATACGTTTTTTTTATTCCTGATGTGTTTACGCTTGACCACAATCTCACCTGATAGTAATGATGATGAGGCCTAAGGTGGAGGAGCGATAGCGTAAGGAGCTAGCGTAATGGAGCGTAAGGAGCGAGCTTACCTAGAAGATGCCTATTCACTATTCCTTTAAAAGGATCCAAATTGCACTTGCTACAGAAGCTGGCAGTGAGTTCCATTCCTTAGCAGTTCGCATTATGAAAGAGGACCAAACGTTTAGTGCGAGAACGTGGTATGTATTAACATAAGGATGAAGTCCCTCCCCACGCGTGGTAGTCCGGTGATGGAACGGGGATGTGGGAATCATATCGTGCAATTCCTGGGCACACTCCCCAAAATGTAACCTGTGGAAAACCGAAAGACAGGCCACACCGTGATGATGTTTGAAGCTCTGTAACTTGGTATGTAACAGAGCATCGTTTTTAAATATATCTGAAGAGTCTCTATTTGTTATCGTACCATTAAAATCAATTTATTTCCTGCTATCGTCCTATTTCGTCAATATTGATAACTTGTTGAGTGAACATGTAATTTATCTATGGCCTAGCTCTATTGTTGCGTTCACAAGATTTATAGCTTAACATGATGGCGACGAGCACTATACGTGACAAGATAACCAATCAGAGAATCGCTATTATTAATCACTAGGGTTTATGGTTTGTACCAAGAAACCCGATGGAGGATGAATGCGGGCGGTTTCATTACAAAATTAGTATCAAACAGAAGGACGTTCTATTTGATGTTATGTGGCTACGATCGCCCATCAAAGTCAAAGTCAAAATCCTTGATTGCTCTTTACATACATTTGCTACACACATTCATGCGAGTAAATTTTTATCGACTACCGTTTCCAAATGCTCCAAACGCCTGTGAAGAAGAAACGGCGCAACAAACTTTCAGCAACACAACATCTTCTGGCATATTATTAGAGGGATAACTCTACAAAATCCCCGGCCCCGGTTGCCGGGGCCACGCCGCCTATGTACATTTTTATACCTGAAGTGCGAAGTAAGAAATGGCCATATTAAATCTATAGAAGTAGGAAAAATCTATATTTCGGGATACGTATAGTTTATTTTTCAAGAAGTGGCGCAGTTTCAATATCAGTAAAATGTTTTAAAGTAACATTTAAAAGAAATCGAATGAGATCACTTATCATTCTACCCTACCTATGTCTGTTCTAACAAATTACAGAGAAAAATATCTTGGTTTTGAATCATCAACTCCTTATGAACGTGTTTGGTGCCATGTGCGATCAATCTAAACACTCTCTTCAAATACATAAAGGGCTCGATTCTGAAGGCACAACGTTAAAATTTGACAGCACTAAAACTGTTGCTATCCTTGTCACACAGTATTATGAAGATAAAGACGAAACCAATTTTAGCGCTGTCAAATTTGAACGTTGTGCCTTCAGAATCGGGCCCAAAATCCTACGATCGCACTAATATTATAAATGAGAAAGTTTGGATATTTGGATGTTTGTTACTCAATCACGCGTCAACCACTGGACGGATCAGGATGAAACAAAGTACACGTATAGGTTAGGTCCTGGAATAGGACATAGGATAGTTTTTATCCCGATAAAACATCTCATTCCTACGAGAAATACATAATAATTTGTGATGTTAAGTGGTCCACGCTGACGAAGTCGCGGGCAACAGCTAGTTTTAATGTTATACAGTGATATATGTGTCTATCTTTATCTTCCTCCTTCATACGGTCCTTTCACTCTAAGGTGACTTGACAAGGTCGTTTCGGTTCCTCGTGCCGGTAAGGTCTACAATTATCTTGTGTCTGTCGATGTTTTCATCAGATCCTGAAGACGAAGTTCATTACATACATACATAATGCTCACGCCTTGGTCCCAGAGGGGTAGACACAGACGATGTATCGCCACTTCGCGCAATCTAATGTCGCAAAGTGGCTTTCCTTCGCCCGCTTTTCGCCCCGTGATACCCCTTGACGTGATGTGTTGCGAACAACATCCCCGCCTTGTTGATGTACGACGATATGAAGGGTAATGAAAAATAACCTTCTAACGTAAACGCTCGCTCCCACCTGCCTTGCTCATCAATTGTGAAATCTAATCATTATGCAACGCAACTGTTTACGCAGACACTACAATCAACGATCTCTGTGTACTTACTAGATGGAGCGAACCAAACAATCGCTCTATTCCACGCAACTGGGGCTCAGGGAGCCGCACCTCGTTCACATTAACTTTGACACTTGTAAAACTTGTTTTACTACATTTACTATTACTATTTATTTATGCTACAGCGTAATACAAAGATCGTTGTTGACAATATTAAGATTGTTTTCAGAACAAGGGTTGCAGCCTGGGTAGTGCGAACAACGATATCAATGTACTATTAGATGGAGCGTTCCAAACAATCGTTCTGTTC
Source organism: Esperia sulphurella (assembly GCA_947086405.1). Lineage (NCBI taxonomy): Eukaryota > Metazoa > Arthropoda > Insecta > Lepidoptera > Oecophoridae > Esperia > Esperia sulphurella. The sequence goes on from OX352266.1 coordinate 15,283,096, forward strand.
CACGTAACTGCGGCTCCGGGAGCCGCAACCCCAATTACATTCACAATGAAACTTGTGCAGTTACTACGCAGATCATTTAATTATTACTAAATATTGACGCTACGGGTAAATATCGTCAATATTTAGTAAATAAATTAAATGTTCTGCGTAGTAACTGCACAAGTTTCAAAGTGAATGTGAACGAGTTGCGGCTCCCGGAGCCGCAGTTGCGTGGAACCGCTGTTGTTTGGAACGCTCCTCGTCAATATTAAATAATTAAATATTCTGCGTAGTAACTGCACAAGTTTCAAAGTGAATTTGAAGGAGTTGCGGCTCCCGGAGCCGCAGTTGCGTGGAACACAACGATTGTTTGGATCGCTCCATCTGTTAGTACATAGAGATCGTTGAGTGCGAACTGTTTGATGGGTAATAGAATCGTTGAATGACATAAATTCGACACTATCTGTTATTCCTATTTTTTATTGGCAACATCTATTAAACCTGAAGCATGGAATATTTCGTTGCTATGTAATAGAATAACGCCATAAAATTATTATGAGTATGATATGGTGAGAAATTTATGGGATAACATGGAAGTAAACTTTGGTAGGTAGCACTTTGACGTAATAATTCCGTTTTACTATTAAAATCCGTTAACTCAAAAGCTGGTAACAGGCCTCTGTCACTCGATTGAACCTACCCCGATAAGTGCCTACATCTTCACGCCGCCCCGGCGTGGTTCTGGCCCCGACCGTTCAGAGTAATAAAGACGCTAAATCAAGCATCTTAGACCCATATTTGCATGTATTATCTAACACCCAAACGGAATGTAGGAATTTTAATTATTTTTAAGGGTACATCAAAGGAACAATATTTAATTTACAAGAAAAAAACAACTGAACGATTCACCTACGTCTCATTTTCCAATATACCTTTTCTATATCGGATGATAAGAAAATGTCTGTGGATCTTCTGTAAAGAAAATAAAAAAACTACAAATTATTTAAATAAACTTTTCCGAAAAACAATACATACTTCATAGACAATATATCGCGCGGGCGCGGAGTTAGATGACCGGGCCGCACCGCACAGTCAAGGGCCAAAATATGTAAAACTCTCATAAAATGTATACCTCAACGTTACAATTTCGCAACAAGTTAGTAAGTTAACTATGGAACAATTTGGCATTATTATGTTTACAATAACACGACTCGAATCTACTGTGGTAGAAGCGCGAATAAATGTTGCAATTTATCCACTTTTAGGGCACGCTTGAACGGACGGCTTGCGGTATCTAGTCTATACATATCTGTGAGACAGTCAAATGCCACATTTTCAGTTAATTCAAATCATCATCATCAGGTTATTGCTGTACCCACTGCAGGAGCACAACCCTCTCTCATCTGCCGGAGACAGACGGAGGATTTGGCCTACACTCCCCGCGCTGGCCAGACAGGTTGGGGAGGCCTGATTGATGTTTTACAATGTATTCCCTCAGTCGCCTTGTACGACATCCACGGGAAGAGTTGGAGTGGTCCTATTCTACTCTACCGGAAACCACACGGCAATTTATTTAATTCAAAACTGCAATATATCCAAAAGTTTTCTTAAATAGAAAATAAAACATAAAAACACAGAATTCCAATTACAGTTATGTAAGTTGAAGTGAAGCCGGGCAGCTGGTGCCATAGTCAGACACGTAGTCAGGAAGGGGGCTACACTGAATCTGCCCTATATGCCCAGTAAGAGCTTAAGCTTTTTTGGCCTTTGTATTTGAAGTGAGAGCCGCCTGTAACTGGATTTACAATGCAACACTACGATGTCGTCATCGCGGCGATGCTATCTTAATCGTTACTACGTAGCAGATACAGCACTCCATAGTTAAACGAAAATATCTACGCTTTTAATCACTTACTGTCAGACAATACACTCAAAAATGTGTCTAAGGCGGTCGACTTAGCGTTGTTATTACGCCGGGGCGGTTCGAAAGTGTAGGTACTTATCACTGTAGGTTCCACCGAATGATGGAGGCCTGCCTTTGGTTCGATAAATGGTTGCAGTCGTTCATGCGGGTAAGTGTGCGTTTACCACTAGATGGAATGTCCACCAGTTAAGGAAGTAGTGAAAATAAAACCCATGAACATAGCATGAGATACCACGTTCTCGCACGAAGCGTTTTGCTTCCTCTTTCATAATGCGAACTGCTATGGAATGGAACTCACTGCCATTTCCAGAGAAGCACAATTTTGATCTTTTTAAAGGAAGATTGAATAGGCATCTTCTGGGTAAGCGCGCTCCACCTTAGGCATCATCGTCACTTTACCATCTGGTGATATTGAGGTCAAGCGTAAATCCATCAGGAAAAAAAAACTGAGTACATGCCTGGTTCTTGCGAAGTGGGACAAAGTAATCACAAAGCGGCGACGCGACGTGGCGTGGCGTGGCGCAGCGTGGACCGGACCTAGGTTGGCCGGGAAGGCCAGTTCTAGACTATGTCAAGTGAGCAAATGCGAGCATTGTTTCCAATTCAATGCCATTCTTTACAAACTTCCTGACCCGCTTTGTTGCTCCCGGATTTTCAGGCCATCCTAGTAAATTTAGCAAAAGCCCCTTATAAAAGTTTTCCTTCTAAGTAAAAGATACTTAACTCTTTCATGTTTTTAAGACTAGGTTTTATCTGACGGCGGGCCGTACGTAAACGGGAGCAGGCTATGTATATTTCATTCCAGATTAATAGTCCTATGAAAACAAACGCATTTGCGTCTCGAAAACAAAATACACAATAGATGGTGTTCCTAAGTGGACCGCAAAGTTTACTTGGTAATACAAACCTATTTTTGCTGCTGGTGACCCTTTCATGTATATGTTACCGAGACGTAAATAGCGTTGGTTTTCATAGGACTATTAATCTGGAATGAAATATACGTATGTTTATTCATCTGTTCCCTCGTGCCGTTTTTTTTAATTAACTTATGATATGATATTTTGAATATATCGACATTCTTTTGACTTGTAACAATTGTTATCAATAAAATTTTCATTTTCATTTTCGTATCTCCTAAACTACTTGTCGTGTAAAGACGAAATGAGGTGTCGATGGAAGCGTCTCAGTCTTCCTCGGGTTATATAGGCTAATGACGTCACAATAAATCCAATATGGCGCCTTAAGTGCTGACTTAAAACATAAATTTAAGATAAATATATCATGTCTGATATCAAAGGAAAGGTCACTCCGAAAATATGTAGCTTGTGTATAGTTTTATATACATAAACCTAAAAAAAGCGTTAAAAACGCTTTTCTATGTTTAATGTATATTGATTACGCTTGATTATGCATTCTAAGCTGTTGTATAACGTTATATACCTAATTCAAATAAAACTACCTATGTTAATAAACAGATAAATTATTTAAAAAATCCTCATGAGTCTCTCTCAATCTCTTGCAGAACCCGAGAGACTGCTCTGCTAGTAAAATTAAACAAATGTTTGCACGACAATGGATTTGAACTCGCATAAAGATCACAGAAGGCGGACTCAGTTTCAGATGAGCCAAATGGTCAACAAAAATGTAGGAAGTGGGAAAAAGGGATACGGATATGCAAACAAACTCCCCTCCTGCCCTCTCACCGTCCCCCCCCCCTCTCACACACCGATCGACGTCCTCCTGCGTCCAAAGACATGCAAGTAATAGTAGTCTCAGGCTCTCAGTCTGCGTAGTATCAACTTGTCCTATATTATATTAGTTTTCATTATCATTCCACTACAATTTCCGCATTAAATCCCGCTGGCTGCCCTTTATATTTTCACTATAGTTTCTCAAATAGGACGCGACAAGCTTGTATCGGGGTCGAATTCCTATCTTATCTGAGGCCCCATTTCCATAAAACTAGTGGGTCGCTGTTTCCCCTTCGTTACACAAGAATATTTGTTAACCGGCTCGAGTCCAGGGCCAGTGGCAGGGGGGCGCAAATATTATTTTTTATCTACATACATAATGCTCACGCCCTGGTCTCAGAGGGGTAGGCAGAAACGATGTATCGCCACTTTGCGCGTCACACAATCACGCCAAGTGGTATCACGCGGCGAAAAGCGTACGATCAAAAATTACTTTGCGACGTTTTCTTTTTTTATTTTTATCTGTAGATTATCCAGATTTTTCTATGTTTATACGGTGAGAGGTCGTTCAGAGACTGGAAAAGAACAACATTTTCAAGAATATATATTATATTTCTGAAGTATTTCGATTTTAAACAGAAAGGCAAATGAAATTACAAACTAAAAAAAATACATTTTTGATACATCATACGGTTAGTATAGCTCATATAGGGAACCCTTGACTCGTGACACCAGGAAAGGGCGAAACGAAACGTTCAAAGAGCGAACACTCCATTACACTCGGGGTAATGAAGGCAGGTGTAATGATCGTGACAACTGCCTAAAGCTGGCTCCACACTGATGCGTAGGTAGGATGCGCGGCAACTGAGCAGACGTCGCGTCGCGGCACGCAGTGAAATCTCTTATGGCTCAAATACTAAATACTAAAAGCAGCTTTCAATACATGTGAAATTACGTTCCAATACACGATTGAACTTTTGGTTAAAATAGTAAGAACATATTTTTGGGAAATTGAATTTATACATAAACAAAAACGACAAATTTTAAAGAAATACAGAAATATAAATTCAAAACACATATTTTGTACTTTTATTTATATGTTTTCAATAAACATAAATTCTGTAAAAAAAGTTTTTAAATACCTTTTTTGCATACCTTTTAAATACGTATTTAATTGGGGCTCACGAAAATTTAAAAATTTTGAAAAATGGCTCGGACAATCAAGAAGCTTCGCCATTCTGATATATAAAAACATGAATACTCCTCAGCGCACGTTTAAAAACAAAAATGCATGCTAACGTCTTGCTACGCAATGAAGAATATGACCTTAGAAAGTTCACAAGCAACATGGAATTTTTTGTTTTGTTAATATTAATGTATTATTTCAGACAAATGTCCATAAATTTTTGTATCCCTAGCAAAAATAAGTTTATTTTCACTAAGGCCAAAAATACACTTATTTTTTATGGTTTTTAGGTTCAGCTTTCAATGTTGGGATAGGTCCAGCATTAAAGACTGAACCTTATCATCATCATACGACAAAATATACTTATTTTATGAATGTAACTCTCTGCAAAATGAACCACGGCAGCGATCTTGCCGCTATTGCTATCTGCTACTTTCGCACCAATGTGTGTGAGTCACAAACTCACCCAGTCACGTTTTATATGAGACATCCCGGCAGATATTCAATTTCGGTTTAATTAATAAAATTACTACGCTGAAAAAATTTGAAATTAAAAATTATTCGAATTCTTGTACGACCTATTTTAACGCGTATCGACGGCGCCATTTTGAATAAATATTACATATATACATCATAATCATCATGATCAGGTTATTTTTGTCTCCACTGCAGGAGCACAGCCCTCTCTCATCTGCCGAAGACAGACGGAGGTTTTGGCCTACACTCCCCGCGCTGGGCTGACGGGTTGGGGAGGCCTGATTGATGTTTTATAATGTATACCTTTATAATATCCCAAACTAGGATTTTGTCCTGTGCTATGGAAATTAAATAAGGATTGGACAATTCACAAATATAACAACCAGACCGGGATCAACTTGTACAAATTGTACATAGTAGTCTGTCCTTGATGGGAATCATACCCACGAGCTCTGATAATCGAGTCAAAGTCCCAATCCACTAGGCCAACATGGCGGTATATTTTCAGGCAAATACTTATGTTAAGAGGAGATTGGTGGTCATTTCAGGGTAGGTGATAAAATTAAGTACATCCCCGTATGGTAATCGGATCCGAATAGGGGCCTCCTGTCTTCCTGTGGGCGTCGTACAACCAGCGTCAAAAGTAGCTGAACAAAAACGAACTTACAAAAGTACTGATTCTTCTTAATTTCACAATAACCTGACTCCACATTTTTCATAATAATGTACCTACACGTTACAGTTTCAAAATAAAGGAAAAATATAAATATTTTGCTTTTGTCAACGCTATGAAACCAAAAATAGAGCACAACGTTCAAAAGAAAATATTTAATAACGTTAAAAATTATACACTTTTTTAGTCAAACTAGATTTTCTCATGTACGATAGGAATTAGACAAGGATAGAATAATTCACAAATATAACACCTGGACCGGGACCAACGTGTAAAATTGTACAAAGTTGTATGCCACGATCTTTGTCGCTTGAGTCTAACGACCAGCGAGCCTTTTCCGTAAGCATTTCGGATAGCTAGATCATCATCATCATCATCATCAGCCTGTAAGAGCCCACTGCTGGACATGGGCCTCTCCCAAGGCGCGCCACTGAACCCGATCCTCGGTTCTTCTCATCCAGTCACTGCCAGCCGCCTTACGCAGATCGTCACTCCATCTAGCCAGGGGGCGCCAATAGCCAATAGCTAGATGCCAATCGCTTATCGGAATATATCACCCAAAAGAAAGTACAAAATGACTTTTTAGAAAGACGGATATCAGCCAAAAAGCTTACCTGGAGTAGGCCTCCAGGCCACCAGGCCAACCAGATGATCAAGCAACCCTAAGAAAAGATTCTTTAAAATTTCACTGCTAAGAAGTAAAGTAAGTAACGTGGTAAATGCCGTGTGGTTTCCGGTAGAGTAGAATAGGACCACTCCAACTCTTTCCGTGGATGTCGTACAAGGCGACTGAGGGAATACATTGTAAAACATCAATCAGGCCTCCCCAACCCGTCTGGCCAGCGCGGGGAGTGTAGGCCAAATCCTCCGTCGTCTCCGGCAGATGAGAGAGGGTTGTGCTCCTGCAGTGGAGACAAAAGTAACCTGATGATGATGAAGTAATGTGGATCCTCCGTCTGTCTCCGGTAGAAGAAAGAGGGTTGTGCTCCTGCAGTGGAGACAAAAGTAACCTGATGAAGAAAGTAACGTGGGGGCTGAGTTAAAGAACCGTCGGAGTAATGTGACAGCTGTCAAACGTATTGTACATCATTGCAATTGGAAGTTTGACCCTCCTACCTCTCCTTACCTCATTCCCCGAAGCTCTATAACTCGGTCCCCCACTGTATGACGACATGCTATAGGTAAGGTAAGTTAATGGTCTCTTGGAAAACACAAACTTATTATATCGAGAACCATTACCTCGTGGCGCCGTGCCAACCATGCCATTGCCACCACACGGGTTTGAAATGGGTCACTGTTTTGCATATTTCTAACATTTAAGTATAATGGGTATCGTACAGTCAGCGATATAAAATTTCCAAAAGAATTGCAATTTAAACGTGTCATAAAAGTCTGACACTAGTCAAAGCACATGATTATTATTTATTTTTAAATTGACTAATGTTTTCTTTTAAAGTAAGATGATTTATGAAGTTTTCAAAAGAATTACATTATACAACATTCCAAAAGTTTCCGAATTTATTTGAATCTTACTGAAATTTCGATTTCTATTTTCTTTTAAACGTTATGCTCTTGATTTTGTTACATAGCGTTGACTACAAGAATACAAAAGATATCATTTGACGTCATAATTTTGTTTTGTATTTAGAGACCATAACTTGAACGTATATTATGAAAAATAGAGGAAGGTTATTGAAAAATTAAGAACAATCAGTAATTTTGGAAGTAAGTTTTGTTCAGCGACTTTCGACGCCGACTGTACTGGTAGCACAGAGTGTGAGCACGATCACCGTACACGTGTACGGTTCAAATTCAGACACGTGCCAACTGAATAATTAATGAATCGTTTGTCTAACGATATGTTATGAAAAATGAAATGATAATTATTTTAATACACAAATGAAATGCAACTTTTTTTTTTCGGAAAACTATCCACAATTTGTTAGTATGCAACTTAAGAAAACTATGTATGTATGTATGTATGTATATAAACGCTTTATTGTACCAAAAATAACAACAACAATAATAAAATAGGAATTAAACTGTGTACAAAGGCGGACTTATCTCACTTAGGGATCTCTTCCAGTCAACCTTAGAGTAACCGAAAGGACAAGAATAATGCGTTTAGTACCAAATTTGATAAAGAAATGTACTACTACTTTTAATAAAGTTTGAAAATACATATTACATAAACATAAACGAACAATATATACATAGAAGATACACGAATAATGAATGATACAAATATCTATATATACATATATACTATTACATTATATATCCCAATAAATACTTATTAGTAGTTTATATACTGTAATATAAGTCAGCTCAAAGCTTCGATATTGAACCCATAGTACTTTTTAAGTTGTTTTTAAAGGACACCAGGGAGGGGGACTTTCGAACGTAGACAGGGAGTTGGTTCAAACTATGTTAGTATTAAATTATTAAAATTCTAAAAAAACTACTACAATTAAACTATTGTATTATTATTAATTATTGACAAGAAGCTTCACCCAATGACGTGGGCAGGGACTGTGAAATCTTTCAGCTATCCCCTTCAGGATAGTGTTAGAGCGGCAGCGCGTTATCCACTGTTTTGCGCATGAGCGCATAGAAATCATCTATGTGTGCGTCCCGTCGGCAAACATGCCTGACGCACGACAAAAGCATGGGAGCCCCCCCAGCACCCTGAAAACATTATTGTACTAGCTGGTGCCCGCGACTTCGTCTGCGCACGATTAGTATTTAGAGTAGCTTTTTTGTAGGACTATTTAAGATAAACATTACCATCATACATTACATATGTGTAACTCTAGCGGTTTTGGCAGCGCACGCCAGAATAGCTCGCAGATGGTAGATTTTTTCCTACTTACTTGATATTTTGGACAATTCACACAATATCTTTATAAATTGTAGCCTATGTGTTATTTTGATGTATAAGCTATATTATTGTAAGGTTTCATTAAAATCCATTTAGTAGCTTTTACGTGAAAGAGTAACAAACATCCATGCATACTTACAAACTTTCGCGTTTATAATATTAGTAGGATTGAATACGCAAGGCCCTGAGTGCCCTCTTGGTAAGTGAATCCACAGATAGCTAGTGTAAAAAGATGCCAGAATGATTTAACTAAGGTTGTAATACATGAATTATTGTAAAATCAGTACCAAAAAGATGAAACGAGGAATTATGTTTTTGCCAATCGTTCGTTGTCAGAAATAACAGTAAATAAATAAAAATAAATAAATATCTCAGACGTTCACACCAATTATCCAGTCCCTAACTAGGCAGAGCCTGTAGTATGGTTACTAGATAACGGATAGACATACTTAAATAAATATATAAATATCCAAGACTTGGGTACAAACATTCATATTCATCATACGAACATTTGCCCCTAGCGGAATTCGAACCCGCAACCTCCGGCGTGGCAGTCCGAGAGCTACCCGGAGGAACGAAACAGTATTCCGAAAGGGACCACTTGGTGTTGTGACCCCCTTATAATAATAATAAGCTTTTATTGCAGTTTAACCATAATTTAACATAAATAGTACATAAGTATTACATTTATTAATGACGATCGGTTTATCAAAAAACGGCTTGTCCTTCGACAAAGGCCTCCTCCAAAGACCCACCTATCTCTGTCTTTTGCAATTCTGATCCATTCTGGACCGGCGGTTCTTTTAAGGTCATCTTCCCAACGTTTCATATGTCGACCTCACTTCTTTCGCCATCCCTGGGGTATCACTCTGATATTATTCTAATCCATTTCTCATTTTTCTCTCTCTGCACATGTCCTGCCCATTTCCATTTTTTTATTATTATTGATGGGTTTGCGCTTGACCCCAATCTCACCTGACGGTAAGTGATGATGAGGCCTCCTAGGTGGAGCGCGCTTACCCAGAAGATGTCTATTCACTCTTCCTTTAAAAAGATCCAGATTGTACTTGTCCATTTAAGTGTTTTGCATACTATGTTCGCATCTTTAAACTTTTTTAATTGTGGCCCCCTTACTCCGATCCAAATATGGTGGCCAATCGATTTTTTTCTTTATTACAGTCTGTATAATTGGTGCCAGCCACATTAAGCACACATAGATATCCCAGTATCTACAAAAAGCCGCATATTCGCTACCATTGATTTTGCAGCTTTCTTTCGCAACAGACCTTCGACCTTTGCCGACCTTGTGCGAAGACGACAAAAGATACCCTTTCTTAGAGAGTACGTGCTCTTCTATACAGATCTATTTCGGCTACAGTGCAAACTTCTCAGAATAAGTATCTACCTACCAACACTCTCAACGATCTCTATGTACTACTAGATGGAGCGTTCCAAACAATCACTCTGTTCCACGCAAGTAGCCACAACTCTTTCACATTCACAATGAAACTTGTTACTAAATCAAAGATCTCTATATACTACTAGATGGAGCGTTCCAAATAATCAGTCTGTTCCACGCAAGTAGCCACAACTCTTTCACTTTCACAATGAAACTTGTTACTAAGCAGAACATTTAATTATTACTAAATAGTGACGCTACGGTTGAATAATGTCAATTTAGTAAATAATTAAATGTTCTGAGAGTAACTGCACAAGTTTCAAAGTGAATGTGAAAGAGTTGCGGTGCTGAAGCCACAGTTGCGTGGAACAGAGCGATTGTTTGGTTCGCTCCATCTAGTAAGTGCATAGAGATCGTCGTTTTAAACAAACAGAAAACATACATTTATCATTTTCACGAAAGAGGAAACTTTTAGATGTTACAATTTTAATATTTCGAAAATTCCTATCTTACAAATGTTGATGTTGTTGTATATTTCATTCCAGATTCATAGTCCTATGAAAACCAACGCTATTTACGTCTCGGTAACATATACATGAAAGGGTCACCAGCAGCAAAAACAGGTTTGTATTACCATGTAAACTTTGCAGTCCACTTAGGAACACCATCTATTGTGTATTTTGTTTTCGAGACGCAAATGCGTTTGTTTTCATAGGACTATTAATCTGGAATGAAATATACATTATAAAACATCAGTCAGGCCTCCCCAACCCGTCTGGCCAGCGCGGGGAGTGTAGGCCAAAGTACTTGCGTGGAACAGAGCGATTGTTTGGAACGCTCCGTCTAGTAGTACATAGAGATCGTTGCTACCTGCTCATAAATATTAACTGTGATAATAAATGTAGTATCCCACTAATATTATAAATGAGAACGTTTAGATGTTCGGATGTTTGTTACTCAATCACGCTTCAACCACTGGACGGATCGTAATGAAACTTGGCACACATGTAGGTTAGGTCCTGGAATAGGACATAGAATAGTTTTCATCCATGAAAAACATCTCATTCCTATGGAAAACGTGGTCCACGCGGACGAAGTCGTGGAAAACAGCTAGTGAAAATTATTAAGAATTAATTATAATATAATATTATAATTATATTATGTTAACCGCCTCGTTGGCCTAGTAACTTGGTCACTGGACTTGACCGCCAGAGGTCGTGGGTTCGATTCCCACAGGGGACAGACAACTTTGTACAATTTGTACTTAAGTTTGTCCCGGTCTGGATGATGTTATACTGTCCTATCATTGTTTAATTTCCATAGCAAAGGAGAAAATATACATAGACAAGTCTATGTATATTGGGCCCGATTCCGAAGGGATTTATTTAAAATTTGACAGCGCTAAAATTGGTTTCGTCTTTATCTTCATAATACTGTGTGACAAGGATAGCAACAGTTTTAGTGCTGTCAAACTTTAACGTTGTGCCTTCAGAATCGAGCCCAATGTCTTATTTACGTAATTACAAAAAGTTTTCAATAATACAAAAGTTATATTATGTTAGCGTAGCACTTTTATTTATTTATTTGTCAAAATTTTCTGTAGATACATATAGTATACTTAGAATCGTCAATTTAAACATTGGTACCGTATAAACATAACATTGGTAGGTCACAGTTAGTACCTACTAAACTATCGTGGAAGAGTGCCACAATAAATTCTTTCATTCATTTAGTCAAAGTCAAGTCAAATTAGAAATATATATACATAAAATTTATGTAAATGTCAAAATTATGTAAATAAATTTATTATTAAAAAATAATAATAATTATGAGCACTGACCTACTATTTAAACTAGAAAATTAATCCTGAACAAAACCTTCCTTAGAAAATTTCCAAATCTCTGCTGAATTACGTCCACTACTGGATAAAATAAAATATAAACCTCCTTAACAGAATAACAATTTTGGTTAACTGTGCATTGGGGGACTTGCCATAATCACCACGCTTGGCAGGCGGATTGGTGATCGCAGTAATGATACACACATGAGAACGCTGCTGCCCGTCCCTGGTGCAATCCCTTAGTCGCCTCGACGACAACCACGGGAAGTCGGGGGTGGCCCTATTCTAAACCGGGAACCACACGGCAGTTCAATTCAATTAAATTCAATTACTCATTATAGCACGTAAAAAATACAATAATAAAGTAACTTTCATATGTACATCTAGGCGGTCTTATCGCTAAAAGCGATTTCTTCCAAACAACCCCAGGCAGTTCTGTATGTGTAAATATAAAAGTAACCACAATCGCGCACATTTTTGCCTGTTTAATTTCTAATTTCTTAGGTCATTTTGAAGAATATTTATTTTCGTTTTGAAGGTATCTCAAGGCTGTTCGCAAATATTTCACCGCTAGTTCTGCGAGCTCATTTGCGTTGTCGTTTTTTCACTGCAGAAGAATTCTAATTACTTATAGAAGAAGAATAAACATTTATTTACTCCCATAATTGGCACACACAAAAGAAAAAACCAACAAAGCAAGAAAAAGGAAAAAAAATATATAAGAACTAGAGAAAACCATTTACAATTTTTAACATAGATAAAATAGTATGCGTGTGCCGTGGCAGCAAAAGGGCAAATGACTCAGCATATGCCTAGACCAAGTAAGGTGCTAGGCGTTGATTTTCAGTCGCACCCGGTGCAGACAAGTTTGTTCTTATAAGTACATAATTGGAGGGAAGAGACATTTTATTACATACGCTTCACTAAGCAAGAAAGAAATGTCACGCACCCCTTCCTACCGAAAAGTATTTTTCCCCCAAAGGAATCCTCGACTGTCATTCAAAGAATTATTTCAAAACATTTCCAAGTTACGTTACAATTTCTGCTACCGGGAGAAAATTTCGTAAAATTATGGGGGCTTCACACGATGCGATTGTCGGTCTGACTGAACAGATCATTCCGTCTGACCGTGTCCTACTGTCCCGTGGCTGTGGATATCTGTCGCAGAACCGACGGCCGCAGAACAGTTCTCTAGTGGAAACCGCTGATCGCCACGCACAGGATGGGACTCCCTGCCCGCCGCCAGATGGACCGACGACCTGAAGACGGTGGTCGGAAGCGGCTGGATGCTGAGGGGGAGGACCGACTGTAGTGGCGTTCATTAGGGAAGGGCTATGTCCAGCACTGGACGTCTGGGGCTGACTGTAATAGAATGCTTGGTTAATGTTATCTGACCTATCAATTTGTCCGATCGTAGAACAAATAGTATAACTAGTTGGACTAACCCTCATAACTCGCCTTGAATTGCCGCTTTAACGCTGTCACGTATTAAGCTTGAGACGGCTATCTGCCACCTCGTTGAACACTCTCTGAGAAAAAAATAAGTAGCCCTCCTACTTACATAAGGATAAAAATATACCACTATTACGTAAGTAGCCGCCCCCATTATAAATTGTGTCGCCTACAACTAATTCAGTAGCCGGCCACGCTACGTAATAATGTGTCCGGCTACTGAATCAATTGTAGGCGACACCATTTATAATGGGGGCGGCTACTTACGTAATAGTGGTATATTTTTATCCTTATGTAAGTAGGAGAGCTACTTATTTTTTTCTCAGTGCGACGTCAGACCAAACCTACCAGAACAAATCCGAACCGCGATCGCACCGTGTGTAGCCCATATTCATCGCAAATTCCTGTCTCCGCTCCGAGCGGATATTAACTTGATTCTGAAGTCGACACGTGTCGTCTCGCTCACACTTCACCTCTGTTATCTACACTTTAATGTCAAAGAGTGAGAGAACAAGCCTCGTAAAGGTGTTTCATAAAGACTCCGTTTTTCTTGTACGCTTAGGTGGTTGCCACACTGGTGTGGTTTTAATTAGACACACGTAACATTTGTCTTTGGTTTATCTTAACGTTTATCATAAATCGTAAACCACAATACTATTATTAAAACATCGATCAAAGTTACAACGAACTACAATAACTTTTATATTATGTTACTTGCTGCTACGGAACCCTTCATGGGCGAGTCCGACTCGCATTTGGCCGCTTTTTATTATCAGTGATTCATATTTTAATTTACAAGAAGTCATGATTGCCAATAATATTTAACAGGCGTTATTTTAAGGACTGTAGTTGTATGGAGGCATCACAGAACATAGAAAGAGGATAGAAAGGGCATCAAGCACTGTTTGTAACGATACCGTTCGACAAACGGTAGAAACCACTACCAGAAAATACTAAATATTACTACCGTAAAGAAGTAACACCCACCCACCTACCCTGTCGCTCGTAAAATTAAGCACGGCCCGCAGTACGCACTACTGTAAGCCGGCGCCGAGAGTTCGACGCTTAAAGTTAGAAAGAGAAGAACTTATGTTGTCGAAGAATAGCGTTATCCTTCTCTCGGTCGACTATGTTCGTACGCTGGGTGCAGTAGCTCTACAATAATTTACTCACACACATAAACGTGTACCATTAGATTTATGCGCATGTCTGTAGTAGTTATAGGTAATTAGGTCTGATCGCTTGTTCCTGTTCGCTTTGTAATATTGCCTACAAGCTGTTGCCCGCGAATTCGTCCGCGTGGACAACAGTTAACTCACAAATTATTATGTATTTCCCGTAGGAATGAGATGTTTATTGGGGTTAAAAACTATTCTATATCCTATTTCTGGACCTAAGCTATATGTGTGCCAAGTTTCATTCTGATTCATCTGGTGGTTACAGCGTGATTGAGTAACAAACATCCAAACTTTCGCATTTATAATATTAGTGGGATAATAAAGCACATATTGAGCCGTGTGGTTTCCGGTAGAGTAGAATAGGACCACTCCAACTCTTCCCGTGGATGTCGTACAAGGCGACTAAGGGAATACATTATAAAACATCAATCAGGCCTCCCCAACCCGTCTGGCCAGCGCGGGGAGTGTAGGCCGAATCCTCCGTCTGTCTCCGGCAGATGAGAGAGGGTTGTGCTCCTGCAGTGGAGACAGAAATAACCTGATGATGATGAAAGCACATATTTAACAAGGTACGTTGTACTATGTTACTTGTTGCAAATTTATTTATGCCTACCCTACTTTTGTTTCATAAATTATTTATTATGTATACTTCTCTCGGCCAACCAAGGTAATTTGAGTTATGGCCCGAAGTTTCGAATTTCAGTTGAAGAAAAATGTATTTTGTTGACCTATTTTTGTTGTATGATGTAAAGAAAAGATAAAGCATAGAGATGTCGAAGGGGTTAAAACGACATATTTTCTTTTGTACATGTTCGCAGCGACACGACATCACGCGTTGTTCTTCGCAGCCTTTTATTTCCAAACAAAAGCCTCCTTAAGGCAGCGAGCACATCGACTCTAAACAATAAGTTTGAAGTCGCAAAGAACTTGCGACTTTGCTCGTAATATACTCTGGAAGTAATGAACAGGTTTTAAAATTCCTTTAGGTGCCTTTGAAATGCTGATTTGTTACATTTAATCAACGATCTCTATGTGCTACTAGATGGAGCGTGCCAAACTATCCGTCTGTTCCACGCAAGGAGCCACAACTCATTCATATTCACTTTGAAACTTGTGCAGTTACACGCAGAACAATTAATTATTAACTAAATATTGACGCTATTTACAAATAGCGTGCATGAAACAGAGCGATTGTTTGGCACTCTCCATCTAGTAGTACATAGAGATCGTTGCATTTAATTAATACTGTTTGAAGGATATGATCACCAATGAGGAGATACGGCGAAGAACGAAGGATTATTAAGCTGAAGTGGCAGTGGATGGGCCACATCTGCGCAGAACCGACGGCCGTCGAGTTCTGGAGTGACGACCGCGATGCTTAAACTTAATTAAGACTCCCTGTTTTTAAATTTATCATGTGCGCCCTTCAACGCGGGTAACCAATAGGTAACTGAAGTGCGGGGGAAACCGAATCGGCGCGGCGGGGGGCAGGTACTGAAGTACATATTACTAAGTATTCTGCCCAAATACTAAACTGCCAGTTCTTATAAAACGTTAAGATAAACCAAAGACAAATGTTACGTGTGTCTAATTAAAACCACACCAGTGTGGCAACCACCTAAGCGTACAAGAAAAACGGAGTCTTTATGAAACACCTTTACGAGGCTTGTTCTCTCACTCTTTGACATTAAAGTGTAGATAACAGAGGTGAAGTGTGAGCGAGACGACACGTGTCGACTTCAGAATCAAGTTAATATCCGCTCGGAGCGGAGACAGGAATTTGCGATGAATATGGGCTACACACGGTGCGATCGCGGTTCGGATTTGTTCTGGTAGGTTTGGTCTGACGTCGCACTGAGAAAAAAATAAGTAGCCCTCCTACTTACATAAGGATAAAAATATACCACTATTACGTAAGTAGCCGCCCCCATTATAAATTGTGTCGCCTACAACTAATTCAGTAGCCGGCCACGCTACGTAATAATGTGTCCGGCTACTGAATCAATTGTAGGCGACACCATTTATAATGGGGGCGGCTACTTACGTAATAGTGGTATATTTTTATCCTTATGTAAGTAGGAGAGCTACTTATTTTTTTCTCAGTGCGACGTCAGACCAAACCTACCAGAACAAATCCGAACCGCGATCGCACCGTGTGTAGCCCATATTCATCGCAAATTCCTGTCTCCGCTCCGAGCGGATATTAACTTGATTCTGAAGTCGACACGTGTCGTCTCGCTCACACTTCACCTCTGTTATCTACACTTTAATGTCAAAGAGTGAGAGAACAAGCCTCGTAAAGGTGTTTCATAAAGACTCCGTTTTTCTTGTACGCTTAGGTGGTTGCCACACTGGTGTGGTTTTAATTAGACACACGTAACATTTGTCTTTGGTTTATCTTAACGTTTTATAAGAACTGGCAGTTTAGTATTTGGGCAGAATACTTAGTAATATGTACTTCAGTACCTGCCCCCCGCCGCGCCGATTCGGTTTCCCCCGCACTTCAGTTACCTATTGGTTACCCGCGTTGAAGGGCGCACATGATAAATTTAAAAACAGGGAGTCTTAATTAAGTTTAAGCATCGCGGTCGTCACTCCAGAACTCGACGGCCGTCGGTTCTGCGCAGATGTGGCCCATCCACTGCCACTTCAGCTTAATAATCCTTCGTTCTTCGCCGTATCTCCTCATTGGTGATCATATCCTTCAAACAGTATTAATTAAATGCAACGATCTCTATGTACTACTAGATGGAGAGTGCCAAACAATCGCTCTGTTTCATGCACGCTATTTGTAAATAGCGTCAATATTTAGTTAATAATTAATTGTTCTGCGTGTAACTGCACAAGTTTCAAAGTGAATATGAATGAGTTGTGGCTCCTTGCGTGGAACAGACGGATAGTTTGGCACGCTCCATCTAGTAGCACATAGAGATCGTTGATTAAATGTAACAAATCAGCATTTCAAAGGCACCTAAAGGAATTTTAAAACCTGTTCATTACTTCCAGAGTATATTACGAGCAAAGTCGCAAGTTCTTTGCGACTTCAAACTTATTGTTTAGAGTCGATGTGCTCGCTGCCTTAAGGAGGCTTTTGTTTGGAAATAAAAGGCTGCGAAGAACAACGCGTGATGTCGTGTCGCTGCGAACATGTACAAAAGAAAATATGTCGTTTTAACCCCTTCGACATCTCTATGCTTTATCTTTTCTTTACATCATACAACAAAAATAGGTCAACAAAATACATTTTTCTTCAACTGAAATTCGAAACTTCGGGCCATAACTCAAATTACCTTGGTTGGCCGAGAGAAGTATACATAATAAATAATTTATGAAACAAAAGTAGGGTAGGCATAAATAAATTTGCAACAAGTAACATAGTACAACGTACCTTGTTAAATATGTGCTTTCATCATCATCAGGTTATTTCTGTCTCCACTGCAGGAGCACAACCCTCTCTCATCTGCCGGAGACAGACGGAGGATTCGGCCTACACTCCCCGCGCTGGCCAGACGGGTTGGGGAGGCCTGATTGATGTTTTATAATGTATTCCCTTAGTCGCCTTGTACGACATCCACGGGAAGAGTTGGAGTGGTCCTATTCTACTCTACCGGAAACCACACGGCTCAATATGTGCTTTATTATCCCACTAATATTATAAATGCGAAAGTTTGGATGTTTGTTACTCAATCACGCTGTAACCACCAGATGAATCAGAATGAAACTTGGCACACATATAGCTTAGGTCCAGAAATAGGATATAGAATAGTTTTTAACCCCAATAAACATCTCATTCCTACGGGAAATACATAATAATTTGTGAGTTAACTGTTGTCCACGCGGACGAATTCGCGGGCAACAGCTTGTAGGCAATATTACAAAGCGAACAGGAACAAGCGATCAGACCTAATTACCTATAACTACTACAGACATGCGCATAAATCTAATGGTACACGTTTATGTGTGTGAGTAAATTATTGTAGAGCTACTGCACCCAGCGTACGAACATAGTCGACCGAGAGAAGGATAACGCTATTCTTCGACAACATAAGTTCTTCTCTTTCTAACTTTAAGCGTCGAACTCTCGGCGCCGGCTTACAGTAGTGCGTACTGCGGGCCGTGCTTAATTTTACGAGCGACAGGGTAGGTGGGTGGGTGTTACTTCTTTACGGTAGTAATATTTAGTATTTTCTGGTAGTGGTTTCTACCGTTTGTCGAACGGTATCGTTACAAACAGTGCTTGATGCCCTTTCTATCCTCTTTCTATGTTCTGTGATGCCTCCATACAACTACAGTCCTTAAAATAACGCCTGTTAAATATTATTGGCAATCATGACTTCTTGTAAATTAAAATATGAATCACTGATAATAAAAAGCGGCCAAATGCGAGTCGGACTCGCCCATGAAGGGTTCCGTAGCAGCAAGTAACATAATATAAAAGTTATTGTAGTTCGTTGTAACTTTGATCGATGTTTTAATAATAGTATTGTGGTTTACGATTTATGACGTATTAAAAAAAACTACTTAATAGACCTCGTTCAAACCAATTTTAAGTGGAAGTTTGCATGGCAATGTACATCATATATTTTTTTTAGTTTTATCATTCTCTTATTTTAGAAGTTACGGGGGGGGGACACACATTTTACCACTTTGGAAGTGTCTCTCGCGCAAACTATTCAGTTTAGAATAAAATTATATTAGAAACCTCAATATCATTTTTGAAGACCTATCCATAGACACGTATGGGTTTGATGAAAAAAAAAATGTATTCGCTAGAATATGGTACAAATAATAGGTATGGTATACAATGAAAATAGTTTCACATATTCTGCCATCGATGGCGTGCAAATTTTAATTTTACATCATTAATTACTTTTAATATAGAAGTAACAAGTCGTGCATGAAATAAAGAAATAAAAATCTAATATCAAAAATGTATATTTATGTAATTTGTCTACTTTTGTTTTTCATAAAATAATCCGGGTTAGTCCAACTAGTCCTACTTCTTAGTATGACATATTGGAAATTAATATTAACTCTCATCTCCATAAAATTGTTATTATCACTAGCTGTGCCCGCGGCTCCGCTCGAGGGACTACAGAATCCGCTCCCGTTCCCACTCTCGCTCCCTATCCCACTCCCACTCAGACTCTCAATGCCGATTTCGATCCCGATTCCGAACATGATCACTATCCCGATCCCGATCTCGATTCCGATCCCACTGTAGTACAAACTGCTCCAACTGTAGTACAAACCAATCGCAATATGAATTTTGCGTATAAAGGCTTCTAGAAAAAATTACTTTATTAATATCTCAGGTTCTAAGTGGCGTATCAAGATGAAACATACACCAGATTTTAAGTTAGACCTCCAGCAAGACAACTGTGAAAACTGCATCAAATTTCATTCAGTAGTTTTGGCGTGATGACGTAACAAACATACATCATACAGACAGAAAGACAGACAGACAAAAATTCTAAATACTATTATTTTAGCTTATATTGGCCCTATAAAGACTCCCATGTACAGACATAGACCAGTTACAGTTTTATTATATGTAATAGATAATACTGGGTGGCAACGATAGCAACAATTTTAGTGCTAATTTTAACGTGGTTGTTGTAGTTACTAACTTCAGAATTGGGCCCATCATCTATAGGTATTATTGCCCTACTTAAAATCGGGTACCTACCGCTTTTAGAAAAAAAACATGGCCTACATCAATCAACTCCAGCTCCGAGGCTCCGACCCACCACAAAGTTGTCAGTTTCCAAACTGGGTTAGGTCAGACTGATGGCCTTAACAGCTGCCAGTCGACCTCGTGCAATCCAAGCTAGCCATAGATGGTTATAGCTTCTTTTGAAGGCTCGTTTAGTCGATATAGAACTCATTCGCACCTCTGCTGACTTGTAGTCACACCAGTAGTGTTATTCTCTAAAATACAAATTCACGTGCGAGTCTCACTCAAGTGAGTCAAAGTCAAAGTCAAAATCATTTATTGCTTATGAGTACACTTGGTACATTTATACTTGTCATTTGTTGCGCGTCGGGTATGTTTGCTGAGAATAGGGTGGATGATTTTTATGCCATCATGAGAAAGAGACAGGCCTCCTTCATGGACCGTGTTAGGAAATCCGACAATGGTATACTGAGGGCTGTTTATGACAGTTGTAAAGCTGTTATATGCAGTCTTTAGTATACCTGCTGAATGACTAATGAAATGATATACGTACTGACATAGAATAAATTGACATGATTAAATAAATGAAGAATATGAGTATGATTGTAAATATAAATATGAATTGATGGTGTTATTATGATTGATGCTATTTAGTTTTCAAATTGTTTATTTAATTGTTTATTTTTGTATTTTTGTAAAGTTTTCTATGGGCTTAACTGGCCCGAAATAAATACTATTTAATTTTAATTTTTTATTTAATTTAATTTTTTAATTTTTTATCGACTACCACTTGCTAGGTGTTAGCGCTGTGAAGAAGAAACGGCGCAACAAACTTCACGCAACACATCTTTTAAAAATCAAGTTTGCATACAAAATTGTTTTTTTTTTCTTTATCTGTAACCTTTGTGTAGAGAAAATAAAGATATATTTTATTTATTTATTTATTATTAATTAATAAAGATTTTGCGAAGCTGAATTAACATTAGTACCAGGCATCTTTGTCATTCAAATAACGTTTATATTATAATAGGCTTTCTTACAAAGTTGTTTTTTGATGTGAATCTTAAACTTTCTGTCCGTCATATTTATGATTTCCTGTGGTAGTTTGTTGTAGAAGTGACTTCACTCACTTAGAAACCTAAACCATTGGCATTCTGTAAACATTCCAGAGCACTGTAGACGTGAAGTGAGTTCTATGTTTACTTCACGTCGATAGTGCTCTGGAATATTTACAGAATTAGCAATGGATTGGGTTTCGAAGTGAGTGAAGTCGCTTGAGTGAGACTCACACGTGAGTTTGTATTTTAGAGAATAACACTACTGTTTGTCACACCAGTGTGACAAACAGGATTATTTTTCTCTTTTGTGACACTACTGATTTTTTCACGGCATTTATCACTTGGCATTCCCAACTAGTGCTGTTCTAGTTATAACAATTAGTTCGCACGAATAGTTTCTTTTACCACAGAAAGGCCGGATTATCCATTAGGCAGTGTAGGCACAGCCTAGGGGCCCCGCATCGGCAAGGGGCCCCGCGCCCCGAGTCTTTTTTGAAAATGTTTCTTAGAGTGAAAAGAGGAGTAGGCGTGAGCCTGCGCGTGGGCGTTGACGTGGGCTTCGGGTCGGAGCCGTAGTCGGATTGAAAGTGAGTAGTCCACGCGTGCGGAGCATTGCATTGTGGTAGAAAAACTATATTTCAGGAAGTTAGAACACGTGCATTGCCTAGGGGCCCCGACATGGTTAATCCGGCTCTGACCACACATACATAATATTATAGAAGCGCTTCAGTAACAAAATTTCAGTTCCACATTAGGGAATCTAGAATTATATACATGTTTGTTTGTTTTTAAGTTCTATAACAGCTGGATTGGCTTAAATGAAGCTAGTATCCTGGCACACAGGCATTTTTTTACCAAGGTGAAACAGAACTTTGCAGATTAGAATATAGAACAATATAAACAATATCTCTTCGTCCACGTG
Source organism: Esperia sulphurella (assembly GCA_947086405.1). Lineage (NCBI taxonomy): Eukaryota > Metazoa > Arthropoda > Insecta > Lepidoptera > Oecophoridae > Esperia > Esperia sulphurella. The sequence goes on from OX352266.1 coordinate 15,305,433, forward strand.
GAATATAGAATAATAAAGTATTTTCATTCAATTATGTTAGAAAACAACTTCCAAGGTGAGCGACGCGTCCTCAGTTGGAAGGCTCGCAGTTTGCTTCCGTCGATGCCTACTTCCGGTGAGCGGCCTACGCCGTTTCCGCTTGCGCACTCTCTCAGACAATACTGACACTGTTATTATGAAACTGATTCTTATTAAGACATATTATAAATATTATTATTATTCAGGTTTGGAAAAGTACACCCATCTTGCGTCTTCAAAAGACCCTCCGAACCGGCGGAGAATTCAGGCTGTATATAACAAGCCTACTTTCTGCATCATCATCAGGTTATTATTGTCTCCACTGCAGGAGCACAACCCTCTCTCATCTGCCGGAGACAGATGGAGGATTTGGCCTACACTCCCCGCGCTGGCCAGACTTTCTGCATCTTGCCCTTATATTATAGGGACCCGGTCCTTTACTACACTGATCTTTTGTTGTTGATTTGAACAATATCTTGTTAACTGTGAACAATCATCTTAACTCCATACGAGCACACTAAAAACTTATTCCTTCGACTTGATCACGATCGTGTTTCAAACTATCATAAAAAGATTGCTTTAGCTACCATACATCAACCAAGACAAAATGACACTTAGTTGACTACAACAATCTCTATGTACTACTAGATGGAGCGTTCCAAACAATCACTCTGTTCCACGCAAGTAGCCACAACTCTTTCACATTCACAATGAAACTTGTGCAGTTATTATGCAGAACATTTAATTATTACTAAATATTGACGCTTAATGTCAATATTTAGTAATAATTAAATGTTCTGAGTAGTAACTGCACAAGTTTCATTGTGAATGTGAAAGAGTTGTGGCTACTTGCGTGGAACAGAGTGATTGTTTGGAACCCTCCATCTAGTAGTACATAGAGATCGTTGGTTGACTACAATTTTTTTCGAAACAGCCTTACGTGAGGACGAATCAAACATATAGAGGCCATTTCAAGAGCTCCCTGTAAGCGAATCATAGACAGAAACACGAACAACCCCTGTAGGTGCCAGGATCTATTTCAGTTAGTGTTAATCAATTTTCTTCCACTTGGCTGAATTTTCAAAATGTAGAATTAGTGCTCTCGTTAGCGTGTGCTTAGGTCTGTAATGTGCGTTATGTATGTGAGAGAATAAAATGAAAAGAAAGAATAAAGTTTAAAAGTACAATTATAATTTTTAGTATTTTTTTAATTAATTATTATTTAGCGGAAGTCATCGTACAAAGATTGTTATCTTTACAACTAACTACTATAACAAGAAAACATGACAGATAGCATGAAAACTGTATGCAAATGTGATTAATTTTAGTAAATGGAAGTTGGCCTTTAGTATGATACGTACATAACATTGAAAAATCAATATTTTAAGCGGTCAACATCATGTTCCTAAAGGGTTCGAAAGTCATTTCCCGGAATTAGATAGAGAAGCCAAATCAAGGCCGGCCTATGTTGTAAAAATCATCAGCATTTTAGGAATTCAACATTTCAAGACAGACAAAGCTGATCTTTGTGCGAAATTAAAAAAAATTCAATATTTTGAAAAATCTACATTTCTAGATGGCGAGCAACAACCTGTTTCTGTGTATTTTTAGAAGTTGATTTAAATTGATACTTCTTATAATACTGTTTTCTTTATAATGTGTTGAGACTGTTTTTAAAACTGGTCACTGAGGGAGCATTGATAATGTGCCCTGTGGTGTGACGATGACTCGAACACGATTTGTTCCATGTGCTCTCGAGTCGAGAGTCTCGACCCTGTTAGGGTGTTAGAATGGATAGTCAACCACTTAATACCATTGTTATGCCTTGCTCTATGAATGGAAATAAGGTTGTCAATAGTCAATTCAATTCAATTAGTCTTGCACGATAAAAAATACTCAAACTGCTTTCCAATTCCGCGTCGCGACCGAACGCCGTTCTGCAAACGTTGGTGCAAGGAGTTGCAGTGAATCCTTCCTTCCTTCCTTCCTGTCCAATATATCCCGGTAATTTCTTTATAGGGTGTTTTAGCGAAGCTAAGTGAGCTACGAAGGAATCCAAGTCAACATTTGTTTTTTAAATTGTATTTTTTTGTACCTGCTTTATTTTTTTTATCTTCTCTCTCTCTCTCTTTTTTTGTTTATTATAATTGTGTGTACCAATTATGGCAGTAAATAAATGATTTTATCTATCTCTTTCTTTCTTTCTTAGTTTCACATAAGGACAGTCATATTTGTTAGTTAGGTTTGTATCTGGCTCCGCAAAGACAAATGGTACAAACACAGGAGAGAACAGTGAAGTGGAAAAAAGTGTCACAACCCTGGAACAGACGGGACAAGTTTGAAAGTTGTTGGTCTGTCCGACCTATAATATCACAGAAGCTTCAAGAACCCCCCGGCCGTGTAACTCGATCGGGCGCAATTGTTAGTAACTTTTTATTCAGCCCAACCTTTGTTCCTCATGTTTCAAATAAAAGGTCGTCTAGTTTTTCTAGACATTGTTATACGATAAAGGAAGTTGCAAAACTTTTACTTTGTAAAGTATCGGTTACGTTCGTCAAATATGAAAGTTTTTCTTGTTAGATTTTATTTCGTATTTAAATTCAGAATTTAGCTAAAAATCCAGAGTATTTATCCGCCTGTCTGTCTGTCTGTCCGTTGGATAACTCTAAAATTATACTTATATGTATCAATCATATACTATACAACTAAAAACTATATCACTATACAAACATATATACATATATCTTTTTGGTACATATATACATAATGCTCACGCCTTGGTCCCAGACGGGTAGGCAGGGACGATGCATGGGCACTTTGCACGATCCACCTCCGTGTTGAGGTACCACGATTATTATCTTCTTGATGCACTGTGATAATTATAATTATGATAGGTACAAGAAATAAAAAATAAACTTGTTTTACCACAACTAAGACTTAGTAAGATCAGTAATCAGAAGACAGGTGTGATGGCGTTCATTTGGGAAGGTCTGAAGACCGCAGATCGGCAGGTGGGTGGTACGCCCCGCCGCCAGGTGGACCGACGACCTGAAGAAGGTGGCCGGAAGCTAGATGCAGAGGTGTGGTGACGTTTATTGGGGAAAGCCTATGTCCAGCAGTGGACTCTAAGGGCTGATATGATGATGATGATGATGAAAATCAGTAAATCGTTCACGGGGCAATGTATACGAAACTACCAGAGACTACAAGAAACTACCAGAGGAAATCTTACATAAATCACGGACAGAAAGTTAAAGAATCACATTAAAAACAACCTGGTAAAATATAACAGATGATTTTGAAATGTTCATCTGTTATCTGATTTAATAACCAATTAGTGTCAATCATGAAGGAAAACACTTTGAGGTGAAACTATGAGCTACGAAAAATTATTTTGTTTCATGGTATGAGGTGTAGGTATGTATGTAAAATTTAGTTGGAAAGATGTGTTGCTGAAATCTTTTGTGCCGTTTCTTCTTAACAGTGCGGGGAACGGTACCGAGGAAGCGGTGGTCGAGCCAATAAAATATTTACGTGTATTAATGTACCAAGAAACTTTTCCCCATACATTCCAGATTTCCCTCTCTCTCTCTCTTTCTCTTATCAACTGATCCTTCGACCAATAGAACATTTACATCATGAGATCCCAAAGAATGATGCTCCTCAGGATCCTGGCACTAAAATCTCTGTTTCTGTTCTTTCAGAGAAGGGCCGGTACCTGGGCTCGCCGTGCGAATTCACCTGCGACCCCAAGTTGGTGCACGTGTACTGCGACCCGACCAGCCACTCGTGTCAATGCGACCCCAAGCACACCGTCGCGCTCGGGGTCGCTAAAGGATGCGCTAAACGTAAGTATAATGCGGTCCTGTCGATCGTTGCATCTTTTATTCTCTTAATGTAGATACGAGTTTTCTTACCTCATCGTACTTTAAAACAAGACTGGTACAGACTTAAGAGGACTTTTAAACCAACGATCTCTATGTACTTACTAGATGGAGCGAACCAAACAATCGCTACGGGTAAATATCGTCAATATTTAGTAAATAATTAAATGTTCTGCGTAGTAACTGCACAAGTTTCATTGTGAATGTGAAAGATTGTGGCTACTTGCGTGGAACAGAGCGATTGTTTAGAACGCTCCATCTAGTAGTAGCCCTTGTATACGACAACACTAAGCTATAAGGTAAGTTAGTTTTATTCAACGATTTGGAAAATGACTTTCAAATTGAGTTGAGCGTCCTTTGATACGTTCGCCTGGGAAAACAAGTTGCCAATATCCGTATTAGCAGGTTTACCGGAATACGGTCAAAGATAATGCCCCAAGGGATTCGTTGATTGGTTGTCTCTCACGTCATTTACGGACTATCCTATTGGCCGCTTAAATACTTAGATCTGACTGCCCCCTACATATGATTTTAGTTCCACTTTTTGTTTAGTTCCCAAGTTATACTGGTCATACACATTACCCTCTTCTGTGTTTGCCTGCGCAATCGAGTAAGAAATATGGTTTGCACCAACTTTCCCATTAAGTTTTAATTGTCCCCGTCTAAGAGGTTGAAGAGCTCTCCTGCTCTTTCCATCGTTCTTGAGAGCGACTCAGAAGTTTGTAAATTGAAAACTGAAGGAAAATTTCTCGCCTTTACATCTAGCGTCGCGTTTTACAATTAAACAACTACGTCTAACTAAGTATATATATTATACAAATAAATAAATAAATATCTCAGACACTCACACCAATTATCCAGTCCCAAACTAGGCAGAGCCTGTGGTATGGTTACTAGATAACGGATAGACATACTTAAATAAATATATAAACATCCAAGACTTGGGTACAAACATTCATATTCATCATACGAACATTTGCCCCTAGCGGGATTCGTACCCGCAACCTCCGGCGTGGCAGTCCGAGAGCTACCCGTTCCGCCACGGAGGTCGTCAAATAAGTAGATAATTTGACGTAAATTATCAATCAAACTGAAAACAATTTCGTTCAAAAAGAAAATCATCCAGAATTGATGGATACTCCACTCCATTTGCAGTAAAGTTCAATCAGTTTTACAAGTCAGAGTAGATCACAACAAAATAGGTTATTTGGACGTTAGAAAATTACTTCACAAATTACTCGTACCTATTACATCACACACAACTTGCATCATCATCAGCCTAAATACGTCCACTGCTGGACATAGGCCTCCCCAATAGAATACCACTTTTGGTGAGTTGTCCATTGGGACCACGCTTGGCAGGCGGATTGGTGATCGCAGTAATGATCTTTATATACACAGGAGAACGCTGCTGCCCGTCCCTAGTGCAATCCCTTAGTCGCCTTGATGACACCCACGGGAAGGATAGGGGCGGCCCTATTCTAAGCCGGGAACCACACGGCCCACACAGCAACTTTCATCAACTTGTACAAATGTACAAATGTGCAAATATGTCAGTCTCAAGTGGGATTCTCACTTACGACCTAGGTTCCTACTCTATAACCAATGAGAACACTGTTCGTCGAAGATAAATGCCATTACGTACACTCTAACAGGTCACATGATATATCCGGATTAGTATTTTGCACCCAACTATCCGTCTGTCGTTTATGATAAACGCCAACCATTCGAATATTACAGCAAGGAAGCTCGGGGACCAGTGCTTCTACCGGCAGACGTGTCAAGCCTTCGACCCTCACGCGTCGTGCGTCCAGATCAACCACAATGCGTACTGCCAGTGTGACCCCGGATATCACAGCACCAGTCACTCCAGGCCGACGCAGAGGGTCTTTTGTACTGAAGGTGAGGATACCCATTCATCGGTTCAACTAACGATGTTTGATACAAGTTCCCAAAAACCAGAGGGGCAGTACCGTAATCTCTGTGGTAAACTAAATGTAAAGAAGCATGTTGCAACCAAAACGCGATGCTTCGTTATAGACTAAAGACGCTTGAGCGTCAATTCAATGATTTGTGTTACAGATAGACAAAGGGCACAAAAGCATTAGCTACATGACTAGGGTCGCCAGACGTCCAGATAAAGCCGGACAGGGTCAGGCTTTTTGCATGTTCGTCCGGCCAAATTCGCCAGTGTCCGGTCCGTCCGGTTTTTGTTAGGTTTTTACATCTTGGGCCATCTCGCGGCTCGTGCACGAGCACGAGTTAATCGAGTCGCCATCTCACGGCTCATGCACGAGTCAATCGAGTCGGATGGAGTTCTAAAATCGTTGGCTTTTAGAGTGTCCGGCCTTGATATCGAAAAGTCCGGGTTAACTGCCTGCCCAGTCCGGCTTCGCCGTATTAAGACCTGGCAACCCTATACATGACGCATCTAGCAAAATTTTCATAAATATAAGCTTGGAGTCATGCAACTAAGTAGATTATAATAAAATATATAACATGGGGCTTCCCCAGAAATAGTTTCCCACAAGGTGAGTCGAAGTCACGACCATGATCATCGAATCTTGAGGCTGGCGTCAGTTTCATAAGATTTGTTGCTAAGAGTGAAGACCAAAGCGTCAGTTCAACAACGTATTGCAGACCTGGTGCTGCTGACGGCGGACATGCCGACGCTGTTGGGCGTGGCGTCGGGCATCTTCGTGCTGGCCGGCCTGCTGTGCATGGTGCTGCACCTCTACACGCGCGCGCGCTACCACCCCACGCACCTCGCCGACGCGCGCCTCACGCCGCCGTGCCTCTACTCGCTCAACGACACTGGTCCGTACCGCTACTATACCTAACATCACATTTCTTTCTCTCGGCTGTTTCCTTACATTCGAAAAGGCACGCTTTATCAAATCATAACGGATGAATCTTGCAACTTCTGATATTTGTTCCAGCATTGGTGTATTTCAGTGACCGCTTTGCTTATTAACTTCGTTCAAAAGAAAAATATAGGTCCTGACAAGCTCGCATGAAGAAGTAGGGCCTCTTCTTGCAAATACACGCTACTGTAAGTGGGTCCTCTTGCAGGAGGTACCGTGAGCGGTACGCGCGCGTCGTCCCGCGCGTCGTCGCGCAGCGGCTGCACGAGCGGGCTGGAGCTGGAGTCGACGGGCTCGCGGCGCGCGTCGCGGCGCGCGGGCGCCGGTGCCGGCGGCGGCGTGCCCGTGTCCGCCTCCCGCGCAGGTGCGGCGCGCGCCGCGGCCATCTTGCTTATCTCGCGCCACCTGAAGGCCGTAAGGCGGGACGGCGGCGCGCACCCGCCTAAGTGCGCCGCCAAAGGTGATCTGGATAATGTATGCAGCGCGCGGTCCCATTTTCTGCACGTCTCGGTGTCCGGGCGGCGGCGGCCCCCGCGCGCCTTCTCGAATGCCCTCCTACGATCTACACTTGCTCCAATATATGCTTCTCTTTAAACTCCTGAAGAGAAAAGACAAAGATTATAGAAAAGATATCCTTTATTCAGAGTGACGCAGAAGATCACATTGAGGTACCTGATATGTGACCGTCAATTATTCATAATAGAACCAAAGCTCTAGTTTCCTCACTCTCTCTCTTCATAGCAATGAGACTCCAAGGTGTTGAAAGCACAGTAACAATCCAATTACAGTTCGAACCCATTATTCCCTAGAACTCAGTAGTCAAATTGCATACAATACTTGGAAAGTGTCTGGAGGTCACTGGGCATTCGAGGAGCGTAAGCGCGGAGACGCATGAAACGGTCGACGACGCCTGTGTCCGTTAGATGTGGCGTTTTGGTGTTAGTGGCCGGACCGAGGCTAGTCTGCGACTGCTCGACCACACTCTGATGTTCATCCAAATATGGTATTTTATCCCTTGTAAACCCATTAATAGACCCTACGCAGTAATAACTCTTGGTCATCCTTATCATCAGCTTCTACCAGTAAATTGAAGAACGTGTGTAGCCCCAAGACACGCCACTGAGCTAGTCTTCATTCCTCCGCATCTAGTCAGTACCAGCTTTAACTTTCATGATTCTTGGAAATGTCTTTAACATCGACTATCTAATTCCAAATCAAAATTTACAAAGCTAATGTTATTGGGAACAGATCCATCTGACTGCGAATAGTTTTCTTGAATTACTGTCCATCTTTCTCTTAACCGATTGCTCGGAAGATACTTCTCTCATCAGTCCTGATGATGACCTGATGAATCATCTATACAAATATATATTTAAAAAAAACTTCTATTCCATTTCCGAGTATTTATGTTATACCTTCAAGCTTCTGCGATACCTAGGACGACCAAATGACTTTCTTCTTCTGCAAAATATTTACCGACCAACATTGTACCGACTGTATTTGGATACATCACTGTAGACCCGAACCAAATCATCAATGTAGAAAGTCAGTAAGTAAAACGCTTGATGTGTGAGGCTTTACGCGTGATTGGCACATCGACAGTTGGGTGGAATATTCTAGAAATTCTGACAAAATCCAGTGGTGTCAGTCGCAGGATGTTCTGGCGGCGCGAGCAAGATGGCCACGGCTCTTTCTTCCTCTATCTATCCTTCTTACACAGCTTATTTGTACATACGGAAACGAAACTGAAGGTGGAGTAGACCTGAATCAAGTTCTGTTTTATCAAAGCTCAACTGGCTTTGTATTTAGCAGAGCTATCGATTTTTTCCCCGTTTTTGCTCATTTATATTACACACAGTCACATTATTATCACTTGAGAGTTATGTTAATTTATAAGGTGAGCCAACGCTTCAGTTTCATGATCTTAAGCTCTGAGCACAATTTCTGCACGCCAACCTTTCGTATGTGTTTTCACAGCTTTAATGTTGGATGGTTGGTTTTGCATGGTATGAATTTGCCAACGTCATTCATTCACATGTTTGTATGGACTGTATTATGGATATGCAATTGTAATGTATTTCATTTCACCATCAAAACTCATGTATCTGTAATACTAATTGGACATTGTATTTTTGTATGTGGTTGGTTTTGAATCTTGCCTTAAACGTTATTTGTATTTGTTGTATTTAATTGTTTTATATAAATTGTTTATGTTGTTTATTCTATGTCTATCTATATCTACATTATTAAGAGAGCAGCTATTAATTATATGAGCTTCAAAGCTTCTAATTTATCTTTCACATCTCTTATTAATATTAAATTCGTTACATGTAATCAACACTTAAAGATTTATTCATGTAATATATACAAATTTAAAGAATATTTACCAATCTCTAAAAGCTTTCACTAAACACCGACATGACAAAAGCTATGCAATGCACGCATAGCACACATCACTTCTCTCTCTCTCTCTCTCTTACATGTGTCAAATCACTAATCCTTTCTTTTTCGCTCAACCAGGTTCGCGACGTCCAAGTATAAGTTCAGTTCAGAGCAGTTCTTCATCTGTTAGGAGTTATAGTGCGAAGAGGTGGGAGCGGGAAAGGGAACAGAAGGAGAAGCGCCAAATGAGCATGCGTCTCGCTCAGTTGCACGACAAAATGGCGTCGGGAAGGGAGATTCCAAAGCTTGCGCCGACACCGTCACCTCGCTCGCCGAACAACTCCACTGATGGACTGCTACCGTCTGTATGTGAAATTAGAGAAGTAAGATCATCACAACTCCTTCATTAGTAGAACCTATTATTTAAACTAGTACTGATCAAGTTTTAAATCTCAAGTCAGATTCCTTTTTTATACTTAGATATTGATAAGAAGTGTGACTACTCACGGGTCTCCATTTTGCCCACGTCTTTGCCTGACATCTTTTCTATGTATTGATCCTCAGGTACAGTTTGCTCTTCATTCGGCCCTGCCTTTACTGATCAGTGACATTATAATTGTAGTCACCTACACTGCACTTTAATCCTGTCAACTCACAATATAATGTTTAAATCCAGCCGAAGGACTAATAATAACAAAAATGAATTTTTGATCTACCATTATACTTTTTTTCTATTTCTATCTTCCAGTTGGTCATTAATCCAGACCAGCAACTGCAAGGAGTAGACGGCCCCTGTTCCAGCTCGTCGCTCTACTGACATCAGCGATCGAAAGCAGTGCTTCGGTCTTTTGATTCACTATCCTCCGACGGCTCGCCAGCCATCGCGTGGATGTAGAAACTTGCATTGCAGAGATAATACTGAAAGTGACTTAAATAACAAACATACTTATTAAATCGTGTGTGACAAAGACAATTTGAGTCGAGTTTGAGACTAAAAAACTTTCGAAAATGGGACTACAGATGCGAATACTTTTAAGACTTGTGACCGAATTTGGTGTTGCCATAGAAAACAACCTCAGACGGCGACGTTGCGTGATACAAGGATGATGGCTTAAAGAGTCAGTGTTATCATCGTTATGAACAATTGCCAGTGTGAATAATTACAATTGACAAATCAGGGACAAACTAAGCATTGGGGAGTCGCGTGGTACTTATTTTGGGCCTCCTTTGTTTGCTAGTGTTACTGTTACCGTTTACAATCTAGAAATCAAAGCTTCTTTTATCACAAATATCAGAAAAATCAATTTAAGGCAGTATAATAATATTTCTAGTATTAAACGAAAGCAGAGGGGAGCTTTGTAAAGAAGACCTACCCGTCACTTGCTTTTTAGTTTCCACTCCAGAATACTTGTAGCGTGTAAATCAACGGCAATCAGTTCTACCACATATCAGGAGTGCCACGTCAACTTACTAATTCTTCTAAGATAGTTATTCGCAGGATCACCTAACTTCAGACCATAATCTTCATAGAAACGCTGGTGTACTGTCGATAGCTCGCTGAGTTCGAAAATTGTCGTTCAAGTCTATCTTCAATATTTCTGAGCCGTTACACCCAAAAATAAACGAGTACCAAAAATATTTACAAATCAATTTAGATGCAACATCTCCCGTAATTTTTACAGTAAAAGAAATTATAAAACCACCAAGATTGTAAAGATGTTAACGGATGCAAATAAGCGACGGTTTTCAATTTCCCATTAATAATGTATGACCCCTAACAAAAACTCCATTTCATTAAAATAAAACAGGTAATAAAATAAGATATATTCATAGCCTATAAATATACAGTAAGAATCCTCTGCTGATATAACAAACGAACCTAAATGTATTTTGTATGAGCTTTGCAGCTTTAAGCTTCTAGAGGCAATTTAGTTCATTTTGCGTAAAGATTTGAATGGGACCTTTTATAATAATTAACTCCCAAAGGTTTTTATTCAACTCATAAATGGACAAGTTGCCTTATTTGTGGTCTGGGCAATAATAGAACATAAATCTATCAGAATAAAGTAAGAAAACGACCGTACTAACCTAAGAGATGGCGAAACGATCCACGACATGTTCGAAGTACAATTCGATAGCATTGAAACCATTGATACAAAAGCACTAAAAATTAAAAGTTTGAAAGGAAATAAAAAACTGGTTAAATTAAAAAAATCTTTTGACATCCATTATTGTTCAGACCTAAACAAGCACTGCAGATTTGAAATATGGGTATTATTATTATAAAAGTTGATAGTTAAACAAATACATATGTTAAAATATGTTACATGATAAAGTCTCCTGGGTTTACCGACGATATTATTATTTTTTTACTAAGAGAATATAGTTAAGTTGGTATTGTATTACGTAAAATATTAGATAAATAATTGTTATTAATTATAGTTAGCAATAGAAAATGTGCTGCTAAAGTTTTCTCTATAATGACAAGCTGTACTTTAAATTTTGTTACTATTTTTTTTCCTTTCCTATCAAATGTAATGGTAATTTTAATATCTCCTATAACAGCAACACGGAGGATGTTTCTTTCAATTTACAGGGTAGAATTTTTTCTGAAACCAACTTTTCTGTTACTTTGCCTGCCTGCATACCGAATATATTTATTCCACTATATCTTTAGAAGCTATTGTATAATCACTAAGCTTCTAACCATCTCTTTTACAGCCTACATCGCGCTGAGAGACATTTTGTTGAAACATTGATCAGCAATTTCCTTGGCTAACGGTATCTTGCCTCTGTAAGCTATGGTTTAAACTTAAGTAAATATTTATGGGTAATGTTCGATACACAGGTAAATTAATTAGTATTTTAAAGGTAAAAATGACTAACAATACCCACAATATAATAATTATTCACTTTAGAGGAAGAAACATCCTCTGGTAGATAACTTTCCCAAGAAATTTAAGTAACCACCTTTCCTTCTCGAATGGATACTAAATAAGACGTAACTAAGTAAAATCTCTGCCCAACTTAAGCTTACAGATGTAATATTAGAAGGATTCTATGACATGTACCTTTTACATGAAGAATAAAAGACTGAAATTTAAGGCTATAATAGTAGTTAAACGCACCACGAAATTTAATAGACAAAACAAATTTATTAGAAAAGTTTACAATGAGTTTGATTATATTAATAAGTAAATAGGCGATGGTGACAAAAGCAGGTAAAGAAACGACAACTTTAGCACGATGTCCACTTTAGACCGCAGTTAGTCTTTGGTCAACTTACAGAGCAAGATCGTTGTGTCATCAAAATCAATCGTTTCTCATCAATGACGATCAAGTTCCGGAAATTTCATAGCGAAAAGTAAAATGCCTAGGGATTAAACGCTGTAGTCTATCGACTTTGGAAGGTATCGATGTTATTGATGATAAGGTACTTGAAAAAATATTCATATCACTTTTTTGTAAGTAAACATAAGAAACTTTAACTAATACATAATTTAAAATTTTGAAGATGATATTGACAAAGCTGCGACAAATGAAATTGTTTTGGTTCTTCTTTTTGGTTTGGACTTAAATTGGCATTTTTTTATCGTATATAATAGCTTTTTTGTATTCCAATATTAAACGTCAATTTATAATAATATGTTATTGATGTTTTTATACTTGGTAGTGGGACAAAATGGATTCGAAAGTCTATACGACACCATTCAATCCCTATGCATTTTACTTTTCGCAATAAAAATTCTGGGCCTTGATGATGATAAATTATGATCAGTCACTTACCTAGATTGTATGCATTTTCTATCAACGTTTGCATGAATACGAAAAGAAATAAACTAGAAGAAGAATAATAGCACAAGTAAAAGACACGAGAGAGAATTTCAAATCAATTGGCTAACTAAAACAAGATTAATAATAGAAGGCGTTCCGAAGTGGACCGCAACGTATACAGGGTAATACAAACCTGTTTTTGCTGTTCGTGTCCCTTTCAAATATATGTTTCCGAGGCGCAAATGGCGTTTGCTTTCGTATGACTATTGATTTGAAAGATACACTCAACTTTGGGTGAATTCGGAAAAGAAGAGTGTACAGGATTCGATCTCTTCAGGCAATTATTCACTGTTATTATTTAATCGTGGTCACAACTTTTCTCAGAAATCTGTCTTCTGTCATAGAATTCTTCTAATGATAAATAGAATTTAAGAGTAGATATTAATTGTAAAATTGTGAGCTTGTTACATAAACAGCAAATAACGTACTGCTAGCGGTATATAATGATGATATTCTAAAGCCCCATTTTAAATAGCTCCAAAGAGCTCTTAGTAGCTTTCTTCATCAACTCGAGTATGACAATACAAAATACAAATTATTTTAAGTTACCAGTAGGCCTTCACTACATAAAACCTATATCACGGTAGCCCAAACTAATAATACATAAATAGACTAGTAGAGTCCGATCCAGACTATACCAGTGCTCACCTCAAAATAATAAGCTGGTAAAGAACAACGAAACCTCAAGCAGTGTGAGGACATTGATAATCAAATTAATATTATAAATGCGAAAATGCGATTTTTTGGGGGTGTTTGTTACTCTGGTTAGACCAATTTTTGGGAGAATCTAAACTTGTCGAATGTGAAACAAGCTTACAATCACTTAAGGTCCTATCACACAGAGATAATACTAACTGAAGCGTAACCCGGAAAGATAGTTTTACAGACAAAGGGTCAATTTTACGAAATACTAATCAAATAGACATATGCCTAAGGTGGCATATACCAATATCTCTATGTGATAGGAATTTTAGCATAGATATTTTAGTAACAGATTGGATTGAATGCAAAGTGGCACAGGCCAAGCCTTATCGTCCAGGGAGATCTCTGGAGATTGTTGTAGAGCATACTAATAGTGTACCTAGTTCGTTTTGTACCGTAATGTACATAGTACTATAGTTTAGTGTTCGCTTGCTGAAAGTGGTTAGCTATAAGATTGGAAACCAATGTAATCGTGATTGACCATAGTCGAAAGAAATAAAGGCTGCCAGTTTAAAAGGGTGAACCGCAAAGTCTTAACGGAAGGGTAACCTGCTAATTATGGCAAGAAACACAATGTGAGCAGAATCGATCATGAGGATACCAATCATATATTGTTATTGAAAGCTTAGATTTGACCTGCAAATGGAATTCCTCATGGCGAAATTAAATTGGCAAACCAGTTTAGCTACGAGAAAAAACAACTAAATATAGAAGTCATCCTAGTTGTATTTGCGGTTCATCTAGAATGGGGTACTACAGAAAATGAGGTATATATACTCAATTCGTAAGTACTCGTAGGCATACAAATCCTGAGCAGTTAAACCAGAAAATACCCTACCTAGTGCGAAACATGGCAGCCAGATTGAAGTTGTTTTATAGTAAAAATAGCACAAATATTGCGACTAATTTAAAATGTTTGTTCGTCGGATTTGTTGTATTAAATTACTATTTGGATGCCAATATAAAGTCGGTATGCATGTTTTATTTTAACTTTACCTGAACGCTCAAAGCTTCGCTATTCCCTGTTGTCCCAGAGCATTAGCTATGCTTCTCGTAGCAATGTTGTAGGCTGAGCCGGTGCTCAATGAATCAGGCGGTCCTGATTTGGTCCAGAGCGATCACCTCACTTCTCGTAGCGATGTTGAAGGTTGAACTTTGCATTATTCGATTGCTGTACGTTTTGTATCTGAAGCTGTGGTTCGAAGTCCATGCAAAACCTTCGCTACGCCTCTCGCTCGTAGCCATTGGTAGATTAAGCACCGCCTGAATAGAAGTCTAGAGCGATTACCACGCTTCTCGTAACGATGGATCTTCCAGTTGATGTTGGGAAATACATTTTAATAAAATAAAAAATGTTAATGCCTTAGACCAAGGTATCAAAATACCCAATGACATTGGCTGGGCGGAGGACCGGGTATGGTTTCACGCATTGGAGAAGACCTACATCTAGTAGTTGACTTAAACAACAGGACCGGATTTCGATATATTAGTGTTCTATCTGTGCCCACGGCTCCGCACGCGTGGACTACATAATCCGCTCCCCTTCTCACTTCCTCTTCTGACTTCCTCTTCCACGCCCACACCCACGCACACGCCCACACTCAAGCCCACGCCTACGCCCACTCCCACTCACACTCCCACTACAGCTGCAAATGTAGTCCAAAAACATCGCGATCTAAATAGTACCGAACATTAAAAATATACTTCCTTGTTATATTGCATACTAACCTTACTTACTAATGTATTTAAAAACTAAAAATGTCCATAACTTTTGATTGAGTAGACCGATTGCAATGAAATAAAGCACATATGTTACTCCGAGTAAAGCCCTATGTTTCTGTGAAAAGTCCATCAAAATCTGTTCAGTCGTTTTAACTAACAGACAAACAGACAACATTTTCAAAAGTGATTGAAATATTTTCTATTACATATTCTTAGACCCCAATTTATTTTTTGCAAATATAAAGTAATAGTAAAGAAAACTTGAACTAGAAACTTATCTTAGGTAATCTAAACGGGCAGAGATATTCTTATAAACCTGCATACCTGTGGTGACCACATCCTCGTGACGCGGCGCTGCTGACAAGTGGTCATCCTCAGCTGACAGCGAGCAGCCGCAGAGATAACGGACTGACATTCACTTGGGGCGCCCATTCATGACCATCAGGTATCAACTTAAATAATGAGAGGCATAATTTAAATCTTAGAAATAATAATAAAATTCAAATACATCATTCTAGATTGTCTAAGATCAATAATTCTTTTGTGGGGCTGTGCCTGCGTTACTACAATAAGGTTCCGAATGAAATTATTGACTTGTCTGAACAAAAATTCAAATCTTCTATAAAAGTTAATCTGTGCAAGAAAGCCTACTATAAGTTAGATGACTACTTAAATGATAAAAGTCCATGGAATGCTTGATGGCTCAGCATAGGTAGACTTAATGATTAAGATAAATCAAAGGTAGGGCCCTGTGCCATTGGGTTTGTTGCCCTTCTTCATCCCCTCGGTTATACAGGTGGAAGTGGAGTAGTTTTAGGCAGAATTTGACGTCAAAAAGAGAATAATGTATTCAAATTTTGAAAAAATATTTTTATTTTTTTATTTTATCTGAAATACAAGCAAACCAGAGTAGATTTTACACCGCTTGACAATGTTGGTGCAGCTTAGGGAACGTAGCCATACTAAGTGACCCGTTCAGGGGGGAGGGGGTCTTCAAAATACCACGCTTGGTCACAGAGGCGGGAGAGGGGGCTTAGGTTTTCGTCACGTGGTCTATATCCTCTAGGGAAATCTCGCGCTTTTTTTAGCTAAGGTACTTGATATAAATAAGGCCTATGTTTTAATAACGCCTATACACCAAAAAACTCGGAAGAATAAACACAACGTCGAAAATACTTCACGTACACACGCATACACAGCCTATAACCCGACTGATTCACCAGCATCCCGCTCCGTGTTCTTTGCGCCAGTCGGCACGCGTTCTTCTTACGGGAGGGGTGATTTCATGCTGAATTATAACAAATTAGTGATTTTGTTGTAAGATTTCGCTTAAAATTACGCTGTTTTGATTTAAGCTACTTAAAGTAATTGTTTATCAATATTCTAATTAGCTATTCATGGCTTTAAAC
Source organism: Esperia sulphurella (assembly GCA_947086405.1). Classification (NCBI taxonomy): domain Eukaryota; kingdom Metazoa; phylum Arthropoda; class Insecta; order Lepidoptera; family Oecophoridae; genus Esperia; species Esperia sulphurella. The sequence continues at coordinate 15,322,248 of OX352266.1, forward strand.
TGTACTTATGTCTATAGATACATTAATTGTGAATTTATGAAGATAACTAGAGCGAGATATCGAATAAAGCCTAGGCCTTATTTCTGCATGGTAGGCCATATTGGTAACCGTAGGCTTTAATGAGAATCCCGCAACTTGTAATGAAATAAGTAATTTATTTCATTACAGATATCTGTGTATTTAACAGTCAACAACAACATCCAATGTCTCTGTCAAAACCCTGCCTGTCACGAAGACAAAATAGCAGATATGCGACATTGCAAAGACTGGTGGTATACAAAGTGGTATCACCAGGATTGCATCGGACTTACAACAGATGATTTAGATGCCTTTATATGCCCTGATTGTGATGAAAATTGAGATCTCTTTTGTTTATTAGAAATTAAGACTGATTTAGGTGTAAATAGAGACAAAAACCTAGCGTCTTGCAAAATATTTAAATGTAAAAAAATAATTAAGCATATATTACATTTCAAAATTTACTTAGTAAATTTCGACTTAATTTAAAAAAAGACAATAAATTCTGTAGTCCACGCGAGCGGAACCGCGGGCATAGCTAGTGATAAATGATAAGTTCCTAAAATGAATATACTTTAATTTGTTTTTGTCTTGGGGCCTTATTCGAACATGGTAATTTAATAAAGCCTATCAAAAAATTATTCTTTTTATGTTTTTTATTATTGTTATGAGAATTTATGATAGGAAGCTTTGGTTTGTTACATTTAATATTTAATTTTTGTGATAATCTATATATTTTTCTTAATAAAAGAACGCAAAGTCTGACTAGATATTTAAAATGCAAAATAATTTGATTTGTTTGGATAACTTATCATAACGCAAAGAAACCGAGCTGTTTAATGTTATGAGACCGTATTTGTTTCATGTAAGTTTAATTTTTATGATATTTCTCACTTTGAAGTGCACAGGCCTTATTACGTGTACGCGATTTATTATGGCCAAAGTCTACGTTTTTGAAAGTCAATTATTTTGATTAGATTTAGTTACAAAATATTAGACATTTTCTTAGATTCCTGCAATTAATGAACAAAAGAAGCTAAATAATGATTTGTTTATTTGTTTGCCTTAATATGTATTGAAATATAAGCATTTAAAATTAGGTAGGCCTTATTTGTATCAAGTACCTTATATTCAAATATGGCGCGCAGCGTTTAGCGCTTTTTAAACTCACAGGTGGCAACACTGATGCCGTATCGTCTGCTGATTGAAAACAGGTTTTTCTTTTTGATAATATTTTTTTCACTTGTAATTATAGGTATGCACGCACTCTTGGCAAGCGCCGTATTAATAAAGACAAATATGAGCCGTTTTTTTTAACTTTCTGTTTGCAAAAAATTGTTTAAAACCATATTTAAGAATTACTACGTGAAAACTTGCGGGGGAGGGGGAGTCTTGGCATATACGTCGGATGGTCACCGAGGGGGAGGTAAATAATTGTAAAAAATTGGTCACGTAGTTTGGGTACGTTCCCTAAGATTATTACTATGATCACCATGTTCAGCAGTGGACGTATTTCTGTTGATAAAGTGCTGCAATATAAAACAGGAAATAATATAATTACAATTTTCCAAAGCCATTACGCAATTAATTCTGTGCTTCTGCAGCGCGTCAGGTATGTTCGCCGAGGCGCGCACTGACGGTTTCCACGCGATCATGCGCAAGAAAGTGGCCTCGCTGATGAGTAGAGTGTGCGGCAGCACGAACAGCATCTTGAGGGTGGTGGGGGGGAGGCACGAGTGTCCTATTGCCAGCCACTGGACAGCGCTTTTGATAGGTTAGTTTGTTTTTGACATTTTAAATTTGTATTCTATTTTAATGGGTATTGAATGTTAACATTTTGAATTGGATTTATTTTTACAATTTTTAATTAATTCTGTATTTTTAACTGACATTTTATAATTCACTGATATTCTATTGTACAATTGACGAAAAAAAAAATATGACTCCCTACTAACCTAGTTTAAGACCTACTAATTATATATGGAAATATCTTTCTGAAATAAATAAAATTTCAAATTTCAAATTTCAAATTACGCAAATATTTCAGTTTCATATTCAATACTTGTCAGTTTCTTATTAGATCAGAGTCAATAAAAATATCTTCCTACTTAAGTATGTTAGATACTCCATTACTTGTCTTATAAAACACAATGTAATTTCATAAACTAAATAAACATTATACACTGGGCCCGATTCTGAAGGCACACATTTAAAATTTGACAGCGCTAAAATTGGTTTCATCTTTATCTTCATAATACTGTGTGACAGGGATAGCAACAGCTTTAGTGCTGTCAAATTTTAACATTGTGTCTTCAGATTCGAGCCCAATATCCTACTAATATTATAGATGCGAAAGTTTGGATGTTTGTTACTCAATCACGCTTCAATCACTGGACGGATCGGGATGAAACTTAGCACACATATAGGTTAGGTCCTAGATTAGGACATAGGATAGTTTTTATCCCGTAAAACATCCCATTCCTACGGGAAATACATAATAAGTTGTGATGTTATGTTTTATCTCGAAAAAACATCTCATTGCTACGGGAAACTAAATAAATCGTTTAAAGCAGTGTGTAAATATCGAATCCTACGCGTACGAAGTTGCAGGCAAAAGCTAGTACAATATAAAATTCAGAACCTTCATCCTATCACTTATTTGACGACCTCCGTGGCGGAACGGGTGTTCTCCGACTGCCACGCCGGAGGTTGCGGGTTCGAATCCCGCTCGGGGCAAATGTTCGTATGATGAATATGAATGTTTGTACCCAAGTCTTGGATGTTTATATATTTATTTAAGTATGTTTATCCGTTATTTAGTAACCATAACACAGGCTGCGCCTAATTTGGGACTGGATAATTGGTGTATAATTGGTGTGAATGTCAGACAATTTAATTATTATTATTATTATTAAAATAATTACTTACAGTTTGCTTGTTGTAGTGTTTGAGTAGAGCTTTCATAGCCAAATATTTAGTAGTTATTATTCACCAATGGTAATAAGGCTGGGCCCACTAATTATTGTCGTTTGCCACGGTCGGGTCCAATCGCAGACTGCTGTCTGCTACTTGTCTTTCCGTCTGCCATCCCATTATCCCAGAAACATGACTCAGCCTGAATTAGCCCACATGCTGAATGCACATTTCTGGGGTGACGAGGTAATGACATAAACGACCTTCAGAATACCACCAACTACACTCGCGCGTCGTTATGTAGAGCTCTTCTTGGAACTTCTAGTAATTTAATTTAAAATTCATTTAATCAGATGTCAGAGATCTATAATTAATAGTAACTAGCTGTGCCCGCGGTTCCGCTCGCGTGAACTACAGAATCCGCTCCCACTCCCGCTCCCCTCCCGCTCCCGCTCACGCTCCGACTCCGACTCCCGACTTTACTCACTACTTTGCCCCTACACTTCCATGATGACTTTCCTCACTCCTCCCCTTTCTAATATGTTACACCGAATGAAGTACTATGATTCTGTGAAAAGTCCATCAAAATCGGTTAAGTAGTTTTTAAGTGATGCGTGCACAAACAAACAGATAAACAGACAAACATTCTAAAAACGATCGAAAGTGTTCTATTAATTATCCCCAATTTTTTTGCAAATATTTTCAATGTACAGACACGCAATGTTTACGTTTTTATTTATTAGAATACAATAATACTTACTTGACTAGGTGTAAATACCTATTTAAAAATACATATTCTTTTAACACCGTTGTGGGGCATTGGTGCATAATGTAGAGGTAATATAAGATTAAAAACAATTCACTTACAATCAAATTTGTACAATCTAGTCCCGGCTTGAATGTTATAGTTGTGAATGGTCCAATCCTTCTTTAATTGTCATAGCACAGGAGAAAATCTTAGTTTGGGATTAGACAAGTGTATGTTTACAAGAAGTTCTACAAAATTTTCAAGACACGATTTCAAAACAACCTTAAATTCAATACTACAAAGGCAATCCTCGATATGTGTGCAGAATGAGTAACAAAGTATAAAATTAACATAAAAATACCTATCAAACAAACCAACTATCAAAATGTAAAATTTCTTATTTTGGCAAATTGATCTTCGTTCTGTTTTTAATGTATAAAAAAATATCATAAAAAAAATACAAAAATTATTAAATGCCAGTCTCAGCACCTACTAACGAGTTTCGTATTCAACTTCTGATACTTTAGGCGTAGTATTATATATACTACTATAAACAAACAGATAAACAGACAAAAAATCTAAAAATGATTAAAATGTGTTCTAGTACTTTTTTTTTTTGCAAATATATTCAATGTATAGACGCGAAGTTTACGATTTTATTTATTAGAATCTATGCTTTAGATACCTAATTGCGCGACTGATTCCCCAAATTCCAGGTTTGGCAACTTCCTCGCACGTAAAAGTTTCTCTCGGACGAAATATCAGTTGCGATTGTATAAGAGAATATTTGGTTTATTACTGCAAAGTATTCATATGTATACACATAGATATGAAAGGGAAAAGGAAAGTGGAACTAGTCCAAAAACTCAAGGTCGCTCAGGGGGCTATGAAAAGAGCTATGCTCGGAGTTTCTCTAAGGGACAGGATCCGAAATTAGGTGAGACGCCAGAGAACATAGCTCGACAAGCTCAGAATGTTATTACGTTAAAGTGGCAGTTGGCTGGTCACATCTGTCGGAGAACCGATTACCGCTGGGGTAAACGAGTTCTCGAGTGGAGACCGTCACTGGACAGGCATAGTGTGGGACGCCCCCTGGCTATATGGAGCGACGATCTGCGTAAGGCGGCTTGCAGTTACTGGATGAGAAGAATTGAATATCGGGTTCAGTGGCGCCCCTTGGCCTATGAGAGGCCTATGTCCAACAGTGCACTCTTTCAGGCTGATGATAGGTAGATATAAAAACAGTATTAATGAGTAATCTATGACTATACTATTATAACTACTGTCATAATGTGTCAAGACGAGTGAATCACTTCTGCCCCCTCCATTCAATTCATCATCAGCCGACATATTACGTCCACTGCTGAACATAAGCCTCCCCAATAGAATGACACTTTTATTTGTTGTCTATTGGGGGATTTGCTACGTTTGGCATGCGGATTGGAGATCACAGTAATAATCTTAATATACACACTGCTACCCGCCCCTATGCAATCTCTTAGTCCCCTTGCTGATGTTAGAGGAAAATTGTGGCATAATATGGTAATAAATAAAGCATTCAGGAATAATATACGTCTGTTTATTTTAGATGAGAAAAAAAAAATATGACACCACTTCAAATTCGAATTAAAGTACATAGACAATCATAGAGCCGTGGGGTAGCATTATAGCCATCCAACACCTTCTCCTAATGTGCACCCACGTGGCTGAACCAGGTCATTATCCACACATGAGCGTCGCGCAGTGTCTTGCAAATTTCACCTTAGACAGTGGCTTCGTCATAATATCAGCTAGCTGACTCTCTGTGGGACAGTAGCTGACATCAATCAGTCCTTTCACGAATTGTTCGTGGATAAAATGATATCGAACATCTATGTGCTTCGATCTCTTGTTAAAGGAACCAGACTTTATAAGTTGTATTGAACTTTGGTTATCAACATACAAGTGTATTTTCAAGTCCAAATCTGTAACTTCCTTCAGCAGGGAGTTTAGGTACATTGCTTCTTTGCAGCAGTCTGCAGCCGCTATGTACTCAGCCTCGGTCGATGACAGAGCTACGATTGGCTGCCTTTTGGATCCCCAAGTTATGGGTCCATTAGCTATCATAAGCACGCTGCCTGATGTGCTTCGTCTAGTCAGTGGATCTCCAGCATAATCAGAGTCAGTGTAGGCATCAATTCTCTCAATAGGGCTGTATCTTTTGAAGAGTATACCTTTATCTTTAGTCCCAATTAAATATTTGAATATTTTCTTCACTTTTGTGACATCTTCTTTAGAAGGATTTTCGACTTTTCTGCTGACTTCATTAACAGCTTGTGCGATGTCTGGTCTTGTTCTAGTGGACAGGTACAGCAAACTTCCCACTGCTTCCCTATATGGGTATTCCTTCTCCTGGGGAGTTTCCTGTGTCACCTTTGCACCATTGCTTCCAGGCGTCTCACACGGTTTAGCATTTTCCATATTATACTTTTTCAGCATGTCATTTATGTAACTCTTTTGAGTTAGTTTAATTCCTTCTTTAGAATTATTTATTTCTATCCCCAAGTAAGTTTCTGGGTTTTCAATTTTTTTCATTTCGAATTTTATTTCAAGCTTTGACAGCAAATGTTCTATTTCTTTCTTGTCTTTACCAATGACTAGTCCATCGTCAACGAATAAGCCAATGATTATCGTCTTCTCTTTGTTAATAAAGACACATCTGTCAGTCTTAATTGTCTTGAAACCCAAATCAAACATAGCACGGGTAAAAGTTTTATTCCATGTGAATGGTGCTTGTTTTAATCCATACAACGACTTTTTCAGTCGGCATACTTTATCAGTAGTATTGTATTTTGTATTATAGCCAACAGGTACTTTCATGTAAACTTCATCTGTCAGTTCGCCGTACAAGAAAGCGGTTTTGATGTCAAAAGTCAAGAAGTGTAAATTTCTAGACGCGGCAATTGCTAACAAGGTCTTCAGAGCAGACTGACTCACAACTGGGCTATATATTTCTTCGAAGTCCAAGTTGCCTTTCTGCTCACAGCCGCGTACGACTAGTCTTGCCTTGTAAGTTCCGTCATCTTTTACTCTAAATACCCATTTGTTGGACAAAACTTTGTGTCCTTTGGCCTCTTGTTTATCAACTAGTATCCAAGTATTATTTTTCTCGAGCGAATTCATTTCAGATTGTATTGCCTTCTCCCAATTTTCTTTGTCGATGCCTGACACAGCTTCTTGATAGGTAAGTAAGCAGTCGTTACTGTTCTCAGACACCAGCATATTTACACAACTGTTTGCAGTCCCTAGCTCATAGTCTTTGGTCCAAGCTGGTCGCCTTCTTTCTCTTTGCGGCCTTTCGCTAGTAGTTGACAATTCAGATTGATTTTGCATGGGCTGTAACAAGTCTGAAGTAGAGGAAGTTGGTTCCTGAAAAGGTAAGTTATCGTCGATTATATTTTCTTGTAATTCAATTTCAATTTGTTCTTTTGTTTCAGGATCTAGTTGTTCCGGTTGAAAATCTTTGTATTCGACAGCAGGATTCTTGTCAAAATGCATCTTTTCAATTATTCTTACATCTCTGCTGATGATTACATCTCTCTTTTCCGGTATATATATTCTATAGGCTTTTGCGTTTATTGCGTAGCCCATAAATACACCTTCCGTGGCTTTCGGAGACAGTTTTCCTTTACGCGTTTTGTTGAGGAAGAATGCTTTACTTCCAAAAACATATAGGTGGTTACCACATGGTGTTCTTCCGACCCATTTTTCGTATGGTGTGCCACCATTTAGCGCCTTTGCCGGGCTCCTGTTAATTAGGTAGTTTACAGTGTTCACTGCTTCTGCCCATAATCTTGGCGGAGCGTTGGAGTCAATCATTAAGCATCTCGCTTTATCCATCAGCGATCGGTTCTTTCTTTCGCTAACTCCGTTTTATTTTTTATTTTATTTTATTGCAGGACTGCAGGTTTTGTATTTTCTTTTTTAAAAACATTTCCACTCTGGATTTATATTCTTTGAACTTTTAAAGTACATCGCTTTTATTTCTCAAGAAATAGATGCAGCAGTATCTCGTATAATCATCGACGAATGTCACATAATAACGTGATCCGGCCAGTGATTCTACTTCGAATGGCCCACAAACGTCGCTGTGTATGATTTCCAAAGGCTCATTTGAGATACGACCATGGCTTGTGAATGGTAGGGCTGACATTTTGCCTTTTATGCATGTTTCGCACGTATCAAGCTTCACTTGTTTTAGCTCTAGCCCTCGCATCATCTCATTATCGACCATCATCTTCAGATCTTTTTCGTTAATGTGGGCTAATTTTCGGTGCCATGTCATAGTCTTATTTTCATTTGTAGGAGCCCAATTTGCTGTCTCGTTTTGTTCAAAATCCAGGTAGTATAGTCCGTTTTTTCTTTCTGCACTGAGTACAGTTTTTCCTTGTTCCATGATATTGGCCGTTTCTTTTGTAAATAATACTTCGTAGCCATTTTCAGTTATTTTGCTGACTGACAACAGATTTGTTGATAAATCGGGTACATATAGTGAGTCATTTAAGTTATAATCTTGGTTTTCCTTGCTGACCACTACCTTCCCTTTTCCTTCAACTTGGGTAGTATACTTGTCTGAAGCCAATTTGAGTGTGTTTGATGTGGAGTTTATGTTTATGAACTTACTTTGGTCCGCTGTCATATGAGAAGTGCAGCCACTATCCAAACACCACATTCCTTCTTTTATATTGGAATTGTCTAATGTTAAACATACGTTAAAATTCTTTTCTGGCTTCTTGTCTTCTGAAGAATTTTGTTTCTTCTTTGACCAACATGCTTCAGTGGAATGTCCCTTTTTGTTGCAATTTGTGCATGATATAGACTTGTTTACCTTCTTTTTCTGCTTGACATACAATGCCTCTGAACTTTGTTCACTTTGACCTTGCTGCCTCGCGTCATTTTCTTCGGTAATTTTTATTTTTAACTCTTCGGGACTTGGCAGAATATCTCTGGACTCAATTGCTATTCTGAAGCTTTCAAAAGTAGTTGGCAAACTGTAGAGCATCATTATGCTAAGAAGCTCTGAATTTATTTTTACATCCATGTCTTCCAACTTTCCTACCACATCCATAAAGTGGTTCAAATGGTCTCTTACATCTTCTTGTGGACTCATTTTTTTTCAGTACCAATTGCTTTAATAATGTAGCTTTTCTGGCTGGTCCAGTACTTTGATGTATAGATTTAAGTTTATCCGATACCTCTTTAGACGTATTACATCCTTTAATTTGTTTAAGTTCAGCAGGAGACATCAGAAGAACTAACTCCGATCTGGCCTTCAAGTCTTGCTTTGTGAAAACATTTTTCTCGTCAGCACTGGCGGTCGCCTCCAGCTTATTGTCACCGCTCACGTAATCCCATAACTCACATTTAATGAGAACAGCCTGCGCCTGTAGACTCCAGGTGTCGTAATTAGATTTTGTTAACGGTTCTATGCATCGAGATGTCGAAGCCATTTTTGTCACTTCGCGTTTGTTTCTCCCGCAAATTTTATGAACTACATTTAGTTTATCACTTTTATCACCAATTTAACCACGCTCTGCTACCACTGTTAGAGGAAAATTGTGGCATAATATGGTAATAAATAAAGCATTCAGGAATAATATACGTCTGTTTATTTTAGATGAGAAAAAAAATATATGACACCACTTCAAATTCAAATTAAAGTACATAGACAATCATAGAGCCGTGGGGTAGCATTATAGCCATCCAACAGCTGACACCCTCTGGAAGATTGGAGGTGGCCCTATCCTAAGCCGGAAACTACACGTAACCATTCAATTCAAATAGGTATTATATGTAAAAGAATCTTTTTTGACAGCTTTCCAAAAGCACAAGAACAAAGTGAAGATCGCTCTTTGACTTCTTTTCGATCAATATTATTAGTAAACTTATATTGTTTTTAAATGGTTTTTAAAAGTGCACTTATGTTGTTTCTTAAAGTTTATTTAATTGGTATTGTTTATCTGACATTGTTGCAAGTTGCAGTATGTCATCCGATGTATCGGAGTAAGCATACGCGCAAACATGTTACTAGAAGCTCGACGAACTTTTATCTTCAGGAAACGACGACCATGGACGCGCTCAGCACCGAATACCCGGACTTGCAGCGAGTGACTCAACATATATCTGCCGACTTGGAAGACGACTATTCTCATTTTTGGAACGCGTGGCGGGCTCTCCGACACTCGACAACAGATATGTCCTTTACTACCACTACCACGAATAAGCCTTTGAAAAACAAAGAGACTAGCTCTCTTCATTTGACCAGAACACCACTACGGCAACGTCAATCGAGTATTATTATAATGCAGATCGGAAATGAGTATTATGAACGACATACCAGGGATTATATTGTCTATCCTAATCCAACAGACCACGATTTATTTCTAGGTAATTATAATGATAAGGAGTGGGTAAAAGATTTCTACTCTCACATGCGCAATTTTGACAATAGGTGGAGCACACTTCTTTTAGATCACCACCACCCGAATCCGTCGGTGACTAGGGGCCTTCGAAGTGCGGCTTCTTGGATAATAGAGTTTTCTTATGACCCAAAGGGTATGAAAATGCATAGACGCTTTTACATACTTAGAAACGTGAACCCTGGAACTCGGAGTAGGACGACGAAAACAATAGCAATGACACGTACAACTACGAATATGATGGCCAAATCAACAGAAAGCACCCCAACAACAAGTAGTAATCATGAGATACTAACAACGACAAAACAGGAAGGTGGAAATGGGGGACCGCAAACGAAGACAATAGATTCAGGAGCAACGATAACGCCAAGAGGGGCCGCAGCAACGGAGCGACCCTGGCTTCAGAAGTACGGTACGTCCAATCGTCATTTATGAACTAACTTTTCAGACAGTTCTTGAATGTAGGTCGAAAATGGCCTCTATATTTAATTCTAGATCAAATGTCATACGGAAACAAACGCATTTCAGTTTCATAAACCAAATAAATAATAGATAGTGTTCTGATCTGGACCGCAAAGTTTACATGATAACACAAACAGGTTTTTACTGCTGATGACCCCTTCATACATGTTTCTGAGACGGAAATAGCGTTGATGGTCTTAGGTAATTTGTCCCAGACTAATAGGCGATTACTCATTGTAGTTTAGATACAATACACTAACAATAGGATATTTTAGGGATGCCAAAAATAGATACACTAACATGCTAGTTCTATATTCAGTTGAGTGACCTACCGTAATGTGCTTGCTCCCTTCTTTCTATCCTACAATAGGATACTTTTCGGTCCTAATGAGATACTTTTGTATTCTTTCAGCCCCTTACATAACTTTTTTAGTAGCTGCAGCAACTATCTTAGGCGGGATTTACTGTGCCTTCAAAGCGTACAAGAGATCTAGGCTACAGAGAGAGAACATACCGACGCAGTGGCGACAAGTTGGCACCCTCAAGAGTATTAACGCGTATCCAGTTAAATCCTGTGGACCTGTGGCGTTGACTAATGCAGAATGTACATTTCTTGGGTTGCGACATAACTTGGTTAGAGACAGGTATGCAGCAACTTTGTAACACCACTCATAGGAATGCTCAGAGGGTATGGCAGTCAAGACTCAATTTTAGAGCTCACCAGAGTTCGCTGCCAGAAAAGTAACACTGTCACTCCCTACTCCACGCTTCCGAAACTAGATCTCAGAACTAGAATCCCCCGGCCTCAAAAATAAATTGTCAAGCGAAATTAACTCTAAAATTGTATTCGTCACGCTTTCAAACAAACGAACATGAAGATTTTGAGGTAGCAACTGACATTCAACTGTTTGTCAACTGTTATCAAAGACCTGAGCCTATTCCCTTAAGCTCAGGTCTTTGATAACAGTTGACTTCAGAATCAGCGAGCGGTTCGGTACAAAAGGTTCCTAAGGTTGGAAGAACCAGACGAGATCCCACGGTTCGTGCATCGTCCCAAATGGAGGGTGATGATGTAGACATTTGTCTCCATTTATTTGAAGACGTGACGAAAACTACCCAAATTCTTAGCGTTTCTTAGAAGTTAGGGTCTCAAATCTCTGCCAAGTCATCGATATAACTATTGGTTTTCTAATATCTTTTAGAGCAGGCAGTAATTTCTATATAGGTTGCTGTGTACTGCATTAGTACCTGCTTTAATACTGTTATTTTGAATAGGAACCTATGTTACAGATTTCTCATGGTCATCAATAAGAACAACCACCACGTCTCTGCTCGATCGTTCCCCGAGCTGCTCGCCGTGCAGCCTTCTGTAAAAACGTACATCCTCACGCTTCGATACAAGGATATAGAGCCACTGGATATTAATTTATCTCAGGTAGCTTTGTATATACTTTCATAGGTTTTATAAACGTTCCATCAACAGTCTATGAAAGATGAGCATGTCATAGTCCACACATGATTGTTCTCCAGTGATTATATGCAGACTTCCGCAAACAGTCACAGTAAAGGCCTGCGCAGACGAGGGACAGTCCTCGAGGTACTCTTTTGACCATCATAATAGAATACCGCTTACAACTGCATCAAATAATGCGCTAAAAGGACTAAAAGTAGGTACCGCATATTTTGCTCGCTATTTGTACCGCATTTATCCTCTGCCGACAAAATTCCCTCGTCTGCGCAGGCAAAATGGCATGTAGGTGTAAAATGTATCCGGCGGATAGCGGCGTATGCCCGCGCTTTTTTCCCGCTTTTGAACTTTATTATAAAAACTTGCCGTGTGGTTTCCGGTAGAGTATAATAGGACCACTCCAACTCTACCCATGGATGTCGTACAAGGCGACTAAGGAATACATTATAAAACATCAACAGGCCTCCCCAACCCGTCTGGCCAGCGCGGGGAGTGTAGGTCAAATTCTCCGTCTGCCTCCGGCAGATGAGAGAGGGTTATGCTCCTGCAGTGGAGACAAAAATAACCTGATGATGATGATAAAAACTAGCTGTGCTCGCGGCTCCGCTCGCGTGGACTACAGGATTAAATAAAGTTGAAAATTATTAAGGACATATTCCCGTCCTCCTCCCCTACCGCCACCCCCTCTACCTCCTCCTCCCGCTCCAGCTATGGCTCTGGCTTCAGGTACAAGTCCAGGGCCAGTACATGGTTCAGCTCCAGGTCCAGGTCCAGCTCCAGCTCCAGGTCCAGCTCCAGCTCCAGCTCCAGCTCCAGCTCCAGCTCCAGATCCAGATCCAGCTCCAGCTCCAGCTCCAGCTCCAGCTCCAGCTCCAGATCCAGATCCAGATCCCGCTCCCACTCCATGTACCTCCCTTAACCCTGCCCTCAACTCTATTCTCGACCCTTCACTCAACCCTCCCCTCTACCCTCCCCTCAACACTCCTCTTAACCCTCCCCTCAACCCTCTCTCAACCGTCCCTGAACCCTCCCCTCTACCCTCCCCTCAACACTCCTCTCAACCCTCCCCTCTACCCTCTCTCCACCGTCCCTCAACCCTCCCCTCAACACTCCCCTCAACCCTCCCCTCAACACTCCTCTCAACCCTCCCCTCAAACCTCTTTCTCTCTTATCCTCGTCGCTCCAAATGTAGTTCTCCTAACTAATCCATCGAATTCCAAATTCCGCCCAGCATTACTTTGTTGCATACGTATGCAACAAATTCATCGTAATCGGCTAAGTCAATCAAAAGTTATTTATAGTTTTCAAAAACTCACATTACATTGGTACCATACCCGCTCCCGCTATCTCTCACGAATTTTCAGAAACTATAAATTCGCATAACTTTTGATTGACTGCACCGATTACAATGAAGTAAAGCCTATATGTTACACCAAATTAAGCACTATGTTTCTGTGAAAAGTCCATCAAGATCGGTTCAGTAGTTATTAAGTGATGCGCGCACAAACAAACAGATAAACAGATAAAAAGACAAACAGACAAAATTTCCAAAAATGATCGAAATGTGTTATCTTTCTTATCCTTAGACCCCCCCAATTTTTTTTGCATATATCTTCAATGTACAGACACACGAAGTTTATGTTTTTATTTATTACATAGAATAGATTTTATTATATTATTAATATTAATTGTCAGTGAAATACCCACCGCGCTGCTCTCAGCTAGGTCTGCGCGAGACCTAAGCCTGGACAGGGGTTTGTTTAAATTAACCAGAAGACGTCATTTCAGGTGAAGGCCCAGAGCGTTACCCAAACTGCGTATGTGTGCGATGTGTCCGTGCCTGTCAAAGACTGCGGCTCGGCGGCGAGCGAGTGGTTCTCCAGGTGACGTTACTTTGAATATTTTATAAATAGATATATCTAGTGTTACCGTGTGGCTTCCGGTAGAGTAGAATAGGACCACTCCAACTCTTCCCGTGGATGTCGTACAAGGCGACTAAGGGAATACATTATAAAACATCAATCAGGCCTCCCCAACCCGTCTGGCCAGCGCGGGGAGTGTAGGCCAAATCCTCTGTCTGTCTCCGGCAGATGAGAGAGGGTTGTGTTCCTACAGTGGAGACACAAATAACCTGTTGATGATGATATCTAGTGGACGCATAACAATCTATATAATGGCATATCTGTAGTAGACTTCGTGCTATCTTGGACTTAATGTTAGATTAACTGGCCCACTAATGCGCAAAAGAATATACACCTGGGTAACTACTTTCACCCTGATGAAGTAAAACAACTCAGTGCTAAAAGCAACATACAGTTTCTAACTGCTGCAAAGCTTGACACGGAACTGTAGTATGGTGGCGATCACAATAGACCAGAAATGGGCGCAGTGCTACAAGGTCTAGACTGACACCTTGAAATAGCCCCAACTCGAAGCATAATAATAATAGATTAACTACGTTGTACATAAATCGTTTGTACCTACCAGTAATGGCTTAAATCCGTTAATGTCCAAATTCTAATTTAGAAAAGTATCTGAGACATAATATCAGAACTGGAGTGAACTGTATGCTAGTAACTGGTAACTGGAAGCGAAGAACTGAAGATTTGGTTGAGTGGCGCGTCTGAGAGGCCTACGTCTCGCAGTGGACTGATATATCTCAGGATGATAACACAAGTATGACCGTCCAGGCTTCGTGTATCTTAGCAGGCGATGTCTGTTGCCGAGACGAAATCTTAAAATATCTTACTCGACAGACTCTTGGATCGACAAGGGAAATGCAAATATCGTCTGGTGCTCTACGCGTCTAGAAATAGTCGACAGTTAACACCTGCCAAGCAAAAAATCTACTGTTTTACCAAATATGATACGGTAATTAATTCTATATTATGCACACCCTCGCTGACTGACTGCTACACGCACAGCTCAGATCATTGAACCAATTAGAAACCTGAAATGTTCCAAGCAGAGGTTCCGAAATTGCAGCACCTACGCGCAGGGGCAGCCCTGGGGGGGGAGAGGGGGGTGCGAGCAGTAAAACCGCACTGGGCGTAGAAAATACAACGATAGATCGCCTGCGCAAAAATTAAAACCCAAGCATTTAATACCACCTAACCCTAACAGCGAAAAGCAGAAAACAGAAGCATTACATTGTTTTATGCGTTAAAAATCGAACTTCTTTCTTGATTGATAAATATTTCATATACTTATGTAAGTGGTACGCGAAAAATAAAGTTTGAGAATTTGTGGCACAGAGGGTCCTATCGGTTTCTGCTATGCGCTCTTCGAACACAATCGACAGATAAAGTCAGTCAGATAGATCAGTCGGTCAGGGTCCATTAGGGTACTTATTCCTTTTATCCCATCCCACTAATATTATAAACGCGAAAGTTTGGATGTATGGATGTTTGTTACTCAATCACGCTTAAATACTGGCCGGATCGGAATGAAACTTGGGACACATATAGGTTAGGTCCTAGAATAGGACACAGGATAATTTTTATCCCGAAAAAATATCTAATTCCTACGGGAAATACATAATAATTTGTGATGTTAGGTTGTCCACGCGGACGAAGTCGGGCAACAGCTAATTTTACATATATTTTAATTTAATTACTAGGTATTTGAGAGAAAGATAGAATAAGATAGCATAGCATAACTAATGGACACGATTCTGAAGGCACAATGTTAAAATTTGACAGCACTAAAACTGTTGCTATCCTTGTCACACAGTATTATGAAGATAAAGACGAAACCAATTTTAGCGCTGTCAAATTTTAAATGTGTGTCTTCGGAATCGGGCCCATTATCTACCCTAAAAATTGATTTTTTTATGAATCTAAAATCAGTGAATATGATAAACTTGATTATTATTTCAATATCCCAAATTCTACGACTACGTTCGTCTTTGCAGGGCGCTTTGTCCAACGAGGCACCCTTTAACCTTATCAACGAGGCGTCCGTGAACGACCTCAACTCTCGCCTGAAGGATTGCCAGGTCAGCCCACGGAACTTCAGGCCGAACTTCGTGGTGTCCGGCGCTGAGACATTCGACGAGGACAAATGGAAGTTCGTGAAGATACGAGAGACCGTGTTCACGGTAACCAAGCCTTGTTATAGGTAGCCTGTTTCTGTTTACTTTTTTATTTTATTCTTAGATTAAACCGATATAAGATAGATGTGTTACTACTACTCGCTAGAAATCGCTTTAATCAATAAAACCGCCCAAATTGTCCTATTTTAGCTTCTAACAATTGTAACAGGTATTTGTTTGTGCAATAAGGTACAGTATTGTTCTACTGACACTTCCAGGTGCATCATGACAGCGATAGACCCTGATACGTCAGTGAGGAGCCCAAACCACGAGCCTTTGGAAACCTTGAGAAGGTGGGTCATTAAGCCCGATTCATTTCTGTAATATTGCCGTCCAGTGCCTGTGTAAACAATTCTCGAGCTCATTTCGACTTGACGCATGACAATGAAGCTATCTCTCGAGTAGAATAGAAACTCAATCATAAAGCTCGCAGTCTAGTAAACCTTCATCTGTATATCTTGCACATTCTAAAACTTGGCTCGTTATGATCAAGGTCCATTTTAGATTGTGCTTTGACTGCCGATGGTAAAATACCGAGACCACGAATCGAAAGCACTGTGCAGACTGTTCAGTACCTGGTCTGTCTACCTAATATGAACATTATTGTAAATGCATGAACGAACGCGACTGTTACCTTTCTCACCTGTACCCACGAATTAGGAACTTTTAGCCTTGGTCGCTAAATAAAATCTTTCCATTATAATTATATTTAATTAGTTTGCTTTAATCTTATTATTGTTCGTTGGTCTAGTTGTTATCTAGCGGTTAGATCCCAAAGCATTTTTGTTCAATAATCGTTCAAAGTGATGAGATTGGCAAGCTGAAGTAATAGTGGACAGGCCACATCTGTCGCAGAACAGGATCGGATGTGGTGGCACGCATTATGAAAGACCTATGTCCAACAGTGGATGGCGACAGGCTGATTATAGCTCATTTGGCGCATTTCCCTCGTTTATATCGCCTATTATCCTTAAATTTCTCCCAACACAGTTACCGACAGAGCGAGTGGACAGAAGCGCGTCAGGTGCTGGGCGTGGGCCCACGTATGGGCGTGCAACTGGCGCTGCGCACCACTGCCGGCTCCGGGGGCTCAGTGGCGGTTAACGACCCCGTGTTCGCGGCCAATGATCCTTGCTGGTGCGATCAGAATTGTGAAGAAAAGAGTCTGTCCAACGCTGGACAGAACGGACATGATCGTGACCAAGAAACATCACGAATGAATTTCGATTCCACTAACAGGAACCAAGAAAGGAGCAAGAAGTTCGAAGAGACAGGAACGTCACCAGTCGGTTCTTATTCCGCAAACCGTAACCAGGCAGGCGGCGTTTACGGCGTGGAAGGCGCCCCGGAAAGCTCGTCCTGTCGCCCGAGAAGTGGGGGGAAAGTGAACAAGTTGTTATAATAAATGGAAAAAATTCGTACCTATTATTTGCCTATTTCAATTTTTAACAAGCCAAATTCTTCACTAGCCACAATTGGATATATAGTTGGCGGCACGAAACTTGGGGTTCGACACAGCACAGATAAGCACTTGGGGCACTTCGCAATTGGGGCACTTCTCCGTCATTTTAGGAATTTTTATCGAATATTTTTACTTTATATTGAATTGTGCAAGCGTCACAGGAAAAACGTGTTGTTCTTGTTCTATTAACTGTTCTGCGAAAAATAACGATGTACTTATATTCAAACTTTACTGAAAATAAACTTGAATCTGGCATAAATGCAAGATGCAATTGTCATACGGGAAAAAAAATCATACGATATATTTTAAACCTAGCAATATACTCGATTTACTATTAGTATACTGTTTATTTAATTATAATACTATAAAGACATAAGCCAAACATAACCACAGCACCAACAGTGTGCTGAGCGCATTGGCCGAGCGGTGGGACTCGCCGATGGTGCAGAGGTGGATGCAACTACATGCCAGCTCAGCACCATTCCAAAAATGATTTATGTTTATTTGTTTTGTTTTGTTTTATTTTAATTTTAATTCTAACCCAAATTTTAATTTTATTATTCTTTTATTATTATTATTCTATTTTTTGTACAACAAATATGACATTATGTTGAAATAAATGATTTGATTTGATTTGATAACTAAACATTAAGAAATAGAAAACTACTAACACTAAACTACAAGTAATAAAGAAGGCCGTCGAGGTGGTCGCACTGGGGCATTGTGCCCAGAAGGCTGGCGATGTTCCCTCTTTGTATTGCCAAACTAATGCGTTGCCTGAGGTACTGGCCAGCCCTCTGGTCACCGGAAGCTTCTATGAGGCGCGAAGACAGCTCGTTTATCAACTTTGTTGCCTCCGGGCCCCAGGGCCCCAGTGTCTCCACCCCGACGGGTATAAATAAGTAGCTGAAGTCTAGGTTGGCGTATTTAAGGCGTTTCGCATTTTCCGCCTTTATAGCCGCGGCTCCAGCATTGAGTGAGGTGGATTGGATATGGGACGGGGCCAGTGTGTCCACACAGGTCGCGTCCCATACCAGCGGTCTGCCCAGTTTCCAGGGCCCGATCGTCATACCGTCGGGCCTTTTGCCATCGGTACGCGAGATACCGGGAGGCTCTAGCACTGCCGGCAGATTTGCGGTGGCAAGGGCCCTGCGGATGATGCTGTTGAGGGCAGCGTGGCGGGATCTGCGGCCGGCGCTTCGAGCGCATGAGAGGCCGTGGTGGCCTAGCTCGCCAACAGGCTCGCCGCAGACGCATGGATGTGGATGGACGGCCCTGGCGCCCAAACGTAGGCAAACCGCTAAGGACAAAGTATTCTTGTCCAATAAGGTGCCGACGTTCGCCGAAGGGAGAGCCTGCAACCAGGAGCGTGATTCTCTTGCAGAAACTGCTAGAAGACGGGCACGTTCGCTGGGGCTATTGCAGGAGTCTAACAGGTGTTGTTGGATTTCTTTGCAGAGCGGCTCGTCCCACTGCCTTTGCGAGTGAAAAATCGTGGGGGGCGCGCAGTTGGGGAGAGCCGCTGACCAGGCAGCCCTGGCCTCCGCTAGGTACGACAGCTCCACGGAACCCAGGGATGGGCCGATTATATTACCGAAGAGACTGTTCGTACCGTGGGCGGAGGATAGGAAGGCAGGCAGAGCCACGTTAGAGATCCTCCTGATCCCCAAACCGCCGAACCGGATAGGGAGAGAAGCTTGAGCCCAGGTGCGTTCATTCATGGGGCAATTTAAAATTTGGACAAGAGTGTCTGTCCCTAATAAAGATGTCGAGGGAAGCCAAAAGGGAAGTGAAACGCCATAGGTGAGAGCAACGGGCAATGTATGTAAATTTTGGCACAAAAAGGCAAAAACGGATAATAAATAGCGCCATGTGGGGGTTAATTTGGAACAGGCGGTCGGACGTTTCTGTGAATTTGTAAATTTGCTCATTAATAAACGCGGGGATTGAATCATCTAGGATAGGAGCACCTAGGAGGCGGAGCGAATCATCGGAGAGGATTTTGATGTCAGGGGCCAAAGAATTAAAATCGGTGATTAACTGCGTTTTGCGGACGGGATCTATGTGTTGTGAGAAATATAGTTCGCATTTCGCGTAGTTTAGCTCCAAACCTATCTTTCCAAACTGCTCGATAAGAGATTTTAGGTCGTCGATTACTGTTAGCGCATCGCCTCCTAAAGTCCCGTCATCAAGATACCAGATATTGAATTTAAGCTCGACACAATGGGGTGAATAGCTAAGGAGAATATTGCGGGGCCCAGTGGGTCACCCTGTTGGCAGCCGACAGCAGAATGTAGAAGATGGTCTTTGTAAATCAGATTGGTGGGTTCGCTGTAACATTGCCAGATGTACTTAAAATACTATTAGTAGTGTTTATCTCCGTCACTGAGGTATTCCGTACCGACAATCAGACCCTGGCAGTAATCATTATTTATTTCATCGCAATCGGTTTAATCGAAAGTACTTAATAGTTTTCAAAGACTTACATGCATTACTTTAGTATACAGCATAGAAATGAGAGAATTAAAATAGCGATAAGTTGGATTACATCTGGAGGGGATAGTCCAAGCGAGGGTGAGGTGGCGGGTTTTTCCCAGTGGTCAGACTAGTCTGGCCATCAATCTGACCACTGGAAAAAACCGGAGGTGGCTAACAGAGTTATAGATAATCTGAAATTAATGTATTTTTGGACAACTTGCTCATGATCATTTACCGAATACAACCCATTATTTCAACGGTTGTTTAAAACTTAGATTATGTAACCTATGTCGACGTCCACTGCTGGACATACGAGTTCGCACTTTCGACCACCACCCAACTGGTATGGCCATATCAGTCGGACAAGTGAGCTAGTGAATGGTCCGCGGTGGCCACTCCTACCCTATCGGCCCTTAGTTCTGCCTCCAACAGATGTGGGCAGCTTCCTATCCTTCCGGTAAAGATAATAAAAACAAAGAAACAAGTTTGAAACGTTTATTGAATTTCAAGCACGGGGTTATTATATTACCGCTATGCCAACGATCTGATTTTTTAAAAGGTTGTGGAATGTTTAGTCGAACTTCTCGATGGTGGGCCCCGCGCCGGGGGCTCCGGAGACCCCGGGCATGGCGCCGGGAATTCCGCCGGGCACGCCGCCCGCGCCCTGGTACAGCTTCGTGATGATCGGGTTGCAGATGCCTTCCAGCTCCTACTGCTTGTAATCAAAATAAATATTTCAGATTCAGATACAGATTCTATGCTGGTCAGTTTCTTATTAGGTCGGAGTAAATATAAAGCCCTCCTACCTAAAATTGTATATTAGATACTTCATTGGCTTTTAAGACACACTGTAAATTCATAAACTAAATAACCATTTTACACAATAAGTATACAGTATAAAATTTAAGTCCTTGATTGAGGCCTATGGGTTAGTCTGACTAGTCATACTGTTAGTTCTACTCACAGTTTGGTGGTTGTAGTATCTGAGTCTTCTTCTTGCCCGTCGTTCCCTCACTGCTGAGGATCGCGACCGTATAACTTGCGCCTCCACGCATAGCGGTCATTGTAGTATTTGAGTAAAGCTTCCAAAACCAATATTTTCGCAAATCTTGTTCACTAACGGTATTCAGGTTGGGCTATATTGTTGCCGTTTGCCACGGTCGAGTGTAATCGCAGACTGCTGTCTGCTACTTGTCTTTCCGTCTGCCATCCCATTATCCCAGAAACATGACTCAGCCTGAATTAGCCCACATGCTGAATGCACATTTCTGGGGTGACGAGGTAATGACATAAACGACCTTCAGAATACCACCAACTTCACTCGCGCGTCGTTATGTAGAAGCTCTTCTTGGAACTTCTAGTAATTTAATTCAAAAGATCCATATTGTTAATAATACAATAATACTTACTTGACTAGGTGGTTTAACATTCTGTTGGCATTGGTTTGGTTTTGTTTGATTTACAAATAAAAGATTTAACAATGTATATAATATCGACTATATATTTTCTTGTTGACAGTTAGACAGATGAATGACACAAACAAGTTTCATGACAGTGTGTGCCAGTACTCACACTCCTCTTCACGGCACTGTCGTGAGCTTCATTTGACTCCAAGACTGCTGCGTAATTTAAACAGTCGTGGACCAGCTAATGCTTTAGTCAGCAGGTCTGCCTCCATATCCTCTGTGGGCAGATACTTGACTCCCAGGATTCCATCCTGGATGCAGTCTCTTATAAAATGCAATTTAAGGTCTACATGTTTGGATTTTGCAGTCACCATTGCATTTTGACTTAATTTCTGGGCAGCTTGATTGTCGTTAAGGATAATTATTCTTTGGAAATCAGTTCCCATACCCTTATAAAAACTGTTAAGATGTATGGCTTCTTTTGCCGCCTCTGTTATGGCTACGTATTCCGCTTCAGCGGTTGACAGGGCAACGCTTCTTTGCTTTTTAGAAGCCCAGCTTACAGGTGCTCCAGCAAATTTGAAAGTGTAACCCGAATAGGACTTTCGGTCGATCTTGCACGCCCCCCAGTCGGCATCTGCCATTCCCTAAAAAGCTTGTCCAGTTTTATTGAATGTTAAGTCGACAGTCTTCGTTCCTTTTAGGTATCGCAGTACCCTTTTTGCACATTTGAAGTGTTCTTCGCTGTAACAATCATTAAACTGTGACAAATAACTTATGGCGAACTTAATATCAGGCCTTGTGGCCACTGCTAGATACATGAGGGTTCCAATCAATTTTTTGTAAGGGAGATATGCCTGGTCACACTTTTCTACTTTTTGTAGATTAAATCCCAGTTCTAAGGGTGTAGGCGTGGACTTACAGTCTTCCATCTTAAACTTCTTTAGAGTATCTTCGATAAACCTCTCTTGGTGTAGTTTGATTTCATCTTCTTTGCAGATAACATCAATTCAGATCCAATCAGACGTTTTGGTACACCCAAGTCTTTCAACTCAAACTTGGTATTGAGCTTCTGTTTAATCTCTTATAGCTCCTTTGGACATGAGTAGGCAATCAATAATTCGTCCACAGATTGTTATTATAATCTTGACTCCTCTTTTCGCCAGGATGTATACACTTGGATCAGCCTTTGATGCTTCAAACCCAATGTTTTTCAATTCAGTGTCGAGTTTCTTGTACCATTGCCTCCCTACCTCCTTAATTCCATAACGGGCCTTTTTGAGTAGGCAGACCTTCTCTTCTTTTATAACTTTTATGTTTTCTAACATGCTTCTCGTTTTATAATACATTATTAGATCATCTTTTTCGCTTTCCTCAATCATTAATTCTGTCAAATAGTTTTCTAGGTAGTCAGGGTATTTCATGGTTATGGTCTATTCCAATGTTCCATTTAAATACGCAGTTGTCACGTCCATCTGATTAACATGTAACCCTTCTTCTACAGCCATTGCAATTACAGATCTGATTGAGCTTAGTTTTGCGACAGAAGCATACGTTTCTATGTAATCAATGCCTGGTCGTTGAGTGAAACCTCGTGCAACTAGTCTTGCTTTTCTTGTGATATTGTTATCTGGTCCTACTTTATTTCTTAAAACCATTTTGTAATCTATCACTTTCATTTCTTTGTCCTTTGTGACTATTATCCAGGTTCCATTCTTGACATGTGCTTTAATTTCAGCTTTTATCGCTTCATGCCAATATTCTTCGTTTTCATTTTCTTCTGATAGGTAAGATATTTCTGAGATGAGTAGACCTTCTTCCTTTTCATCTAATACGAAATCTTTGGTCCACTTTGGCAGTTGCCTCTCTCTTTGTGGCCTCCCATTCACAGCTGTCGATTGCTCTGGCAATGCGACCTCTGACGTATCATGGTAAGAATCTGGTTCTTGTGATGAATTTTCATTTAAAACTACATCTTGATGCTGAATGATGAGTTTTGGATTCTGCGTAATGATGGACTCTGGATTCTGCCTTATGATGGATTCTGGAGAATTTGATCCCTTGTTAGGTGATTTCTCTGTCTCTCTCTTAGTTATTTCTATTTCAAACTCTTTTATCTTATTTTTGTTTTTAGTTTTATACTGTTTTTCTTATTCAGGTCTTTGCTGTTCCTCCTCATATGCAAGGTTTTCATAGCTTTGATCTGTATTCTCATAGTACATTTTATCTTTGATCTTGTCTCTGCTAGTTAAGATTTCATCTTCTTCTGGTATATAGATTCTAAAACCTTTTTTATGATAAGAATATCCCATGAATAATCCTTCTTTTTTTTTGGGTTAGCTTTCCTCGTCTGCTTTTCTTTAAGATAAAGGTTTTTCGTCCAAATACATGAAGATGATTACCAAAAGGTGTTCGGCCAACCCATCTTTTAAATGGAATTTCACCTTTCAGAGCTTTTGAAGGGCTTTTGTTAATCAGGTAGTTAGCAGTGCTGACTGCTTCTGCCCAAAGCTTCTTCGATACATTGACTTCTATCATCAAACATCTGGTTTTGTCCAGCAAGGATCGATTCTTTCTCTCACTTATCCCATTTTGCTGTGGGGTGTAGGCATTTGTTAGCCTTCTGTGGATTCCATGCTCCTTGAGAAAATTATCGAACTCCTTGTTCCGGTATTCTGTACCGTTGTCAGATTGCAGATTTTTAATCTTTTTGTTGAGGAATGTTTCTACTTCATTCTTGTATTCTTTGAATACATTAAATACATCACACTTCCTCTTTAGGAAGTAAACGCTACAGTACCTTGTGTAGTCATCTATAAACGTGACATAATATTTTGAGCCTGCTATTGTTTCACATTCAAATGGACCACAAACGTCACTATGTATAATTTCAAGTGGTTCCGTTGTGTAGATGTCGTCATGTCTTGTGAATGGCAGTCTTGATAATTTTCCTTTTATGCAGGTCTCGCAAGTTCCCAACTTTACATCAGCAAACTTTAAACCGTACATTAGGTCATCTTTAGACATCTTTCTCAAATCATTTTCATTGATGTGTCCAAGTTTGCGATGCCACTCCATGGCGTCACTATCAGCTTTTGCTGTGTACTTTGCAGTTTCGCTCTTCTCAAATTAAATATAGTAAAGGTCATTCTTTCTTCGTGCTAACAGTGTCACCTCACCATTTTTCTCCAAAATGTAGGCTTTTTCCTTCTCAAACACGACTTTATATCCTTTGTCTGCTATCTTACCCACTGATAACAATTTTGCCGACATTTCGGGTACAAACAGGGTATCTTGGATATCCACAGTGTGCTTTTTGGTGCGTAGATTCACTTTTTCTTTACCTTGAATTTGACTTACATATTTATTTGACGCCATCTTAAGTACGCCAGTTTCACGGATCATATTTGAAAACATTGTCTTCTCTCCACACATATGGGATAAACAGCCGCTATCTAGACACCAAATTTCTTTTGATTGGTCTGAATCTGCGGTAATCAAGCAAACATTGTTATGTTTATGTTGCTCTTTGATTTTGTTTTCCTTTTTCTTTCCCCAACATGCCGATGTAGTATGCCCCTTCTTTTTGCAGCTCTTGCAATACGGTTTTTGCTTGTTTTTGTTCACTTAGTATGCTTCAGAACTTTCAGGTTGTTCACTACTATTCCTGGCCTGATATTCTTCCATAATTTTTACTTTCAGGTCTTCAGGATTTGGCAACGTATCTCTCGACTCAATGGCAATTCGAAAGTTTTCGAATGTTGTAGGTATACTGTATAGAATCATTCTGCTTAGCATATCTGGATTTATTTTAATATCCAAGTTGGCCAGTTTTTCCATGATATCCATGTAGTTATTTAGATGGTCTATTATGTCTTCCGCTTTAGAACCAATTTCTTTAGCAAGGTGGCTTTCCTTGCAGGCCCAGTACTTTGGTAGGTAGCTTTTTCCCCATACAGCCTTAGATGTCATGCAGCATTTAATTTGTTTTAATTCAGAGGGCGATATGAGAAGTAGAATCTCGGCTCTTGCCTTTAAATTCTGTTTTCTGAACACCGTCTGGGCTGCAGCATCTGCCGCAATTTCCAAAGTTTTCTCACCGCTCACAATTTCCCAATAATCATTTTTTATCAGGATTGCTTGCGCATGATAGCACCAAGTGTCATAATTTGACTTGGTCAATGGTTCCACAGTACGGTAACTAGTCGTCGATGCCATACTTGCAATCCTTTGCAATCAAATAGAAAACCACAGGCAACCACGCTCTGCTACCAATTTGTTGGCATTGGTTTGGTTTTGTTTGATTTACAAATAAAAGATTTAACAATTTATATAATATCGACTATATATTTTCTAGTTGCAGTTAGACAGATGAATGACACTAACGAGTTTCATGACAGTGTTGTGCCAGTACTCACACATTCAAATTCTTCTTCTAATAAATAAAAACGTAAATTTCGCGTGTAAATTGGGGGGTCTAAGGATAGGTAAGTAATGAAAACACATTTCAAACAGAATTTAACTCGCAGTAACATATAGGCTTTATTTCATCGCAATCGGTTTTTTCAATCAAAAGTTATGGACATTTTTAATTTTCAATTACATTAGTAGGTAAGGTTAATATGTTACATAAAGAATAAGTATAATTTTAATGTTCGGTACTATTCAGATTGCGACGAGTTTGGACTACATTTGGAGCTGGAGTGATCGTGGGCGTGGGATTGGGATTGGGAGTCTGAGTGGGAATGGAAGTGGGAACGGGAGCGGATGTGGGAACGGGAGCGGAAGTGGGAACGCGGATTCTGTAGTCAACGCGAGCGGAGTCGCGGGCACAACTAGTGTAATATAATTATTGTAGTTAAAAACAAGAACGTCATAGTTTTCATTTGTACAATTTGTACAAGCTGGTCCCCGTCTGAACGTTATATTTGAGATTTGTCCAAATATAATATTTATTTATAGAAGTTCTTATTTAAAGATAAACCTATACGCGAGTAGGTATAAATTTAAACTAAATACTGTCACAAATTCTACAAATTATTCAAGACACGGTTTAAAGGCTACCTGAAATTTAATACTAACCAAGTAAACTTTTGAAATGCTTGCAGCAAAGTGTAATATCCCACTCGCCACGCGCAGAGCGGGACGCCCCGCCGCCATATGGACCGCCGACCTGAAGAAGGTGACTGGAAGCGGCTGGATACGAAGGGTGGAGGAACGGATCCACATCCGTTCCTCCACCCTTCGCATCCATTAGACATAGACATAGACATACTTTATTGATAACTTCCGTTACAGGTCAAATAAAAATTATAAACAAGTTAAATGAAATCAAATTATAAATCAAATTAAACACAAGTAAATATAAAAACATAACATAAATATAAAAATGTCAAATAAAATTCTTAAAACTAAATAAACTAAGTTAATGCGTTCTGCAAGAACTCGTCATAACAATAAAATGCCTGCTCGACAAGCCAGGCGCACAGGAGAAGGCCTACTCGTATGTCCAGCAGTGGACGTCTAAGGGCTGATATGATGAAGGATGATGAAACAACAACAACCTAACGAACTTTCATAATGTAAAATTTCTTATTTTGGCAAATTGAACTTGGTTCTGTTTTTGATGTGTCAATATCATAAAAAAATAATACAAAATTATTAATTGCCAGTCTCAGAACTTACTAAAGATTTTCGTATTCATCTTCTGATACTTTAGATACATACTTGCAAGACTGATTCCCCAAATTCCAGGTCGGGCAACTTCCTCGACATGCGTAAAAGCTTCTATCGGACGAAATACCGGGGGCGATAGTACAAGATAATATTTAGTTGATTACTTCAAAGTATTCATATGTGTAGACATAGATATGAAAGAAAAAAGGAAAGTGGGTCTAGTACGAAAACTCAAGGTCGCTCAGCGGGCTATGGAAAGAGTTTCTCTAAGGGACAGGATACGATATTAGGTGATCCGCCAGAGAACTAAAGTCTTTGACATAGCTCAAAAAGTTATTACATTGAAGTGGCAATGGGCTGGTCACATCTGTCGGTTGGAGTGGAGACCTTGTGGGACGCCGCCTAGCTAGAGATAGATAACATAGGTTAACATAGGGTCCGCGCTCGTAGGTAACACTCGGGCACGTACAGTTTTAGTACCCTTCCGACAAGATCAACACAATCAATTTTGTTTCTGATTACGTGTAAGACAAACCCTACCAGGGCTAAGTTTCTCCTCAGTTCGAGGGAATCGTAACCTAGATGTCCCTCCAAGAAGCGAGTCGGATACATGATTTCAAATGTTCCGCAAACGCTGAGGCGACGTCGGCGCCGCCATACTCAGTGCCCGCACGAGTAACTTTATTTTCTAGACCTCCACGATTACGTAAAGTGTTTATATATTCCCAAAATGATCATTACATAAATTATTAGAAATACGTTGTACATAAGATTTATAAGCTGCGTCTATATCACGTTTTATTTTACTACGTAAGCGTCTAAAGTTAGTTAAAGCGTATTCACTACCAGTCCGTTTCCACTCGCGGTGACAACCAGCCTTTGATTCAATGTCACGGATGATCGCTTTCGTGTAGAAGACAGGATACGTGCGACTACACGATCGCTTCCGTATTTTCTTAGGAACGCAGTGATCGAAGGTGTCATACAAGTTAGCACAAAAGTATTCTACAGCAGCATTGCTGTCACTCATTTGATACAGGTCAGTCCAGTCGATACTACCAACTGCAAAGTACAGTTCAAGACAGTCAGCCCTGGCGAAGTTCCAGTCTCTGGATTCGTCAATATTGGATGGTTCTAAAATTGTTACCTGTTTGAATAGTGTGTACCCGATGTCCACCACCAGCGGCGGGTGGTACCCGTCCACCTTGGTGACCTCGTCCCCGCCCCGCCCCCGCACCGCATCGCCCAGCTCCGGGCTCGTCAGCACCACGTCTAGCACTCCGTCTCGCATATTAGTCACGCAGTTATACTCACATAAGTTACACATTGACATAGAGCCGTGGTAGCCGGGTTGGTTGTGCTCTCGCCTCACGTTCTTGAGGTCGTGGGTTCAAAACCCCGCCCGTACCAATGGGTTTTAAAAAAACTTAAGTACGGTTTATTTATAATACCACAGGCTTTTCGGTGAAGGAAAACATCGTGAGGAAACCTGCATATGCTAAAGAAGAATTTCTAAGGCGTATGTGAAGTCCACTAAATCGGGGCACCGTTGGTGGTCAGGGGTTTGGCACAAAAGATCCTGAAGGGTCGAAGTGTCGCCAGGTCTTCCTGGCCCCCTAAGAAGATAAGATAAGATACACATTGACATAAAACAATTATAATATCACAGCGTATTTTCACTGGCACTATTTAAGTTTAAATCCCCTAGAATAAGTATTTTTGTAGTATCGCGACTCGTGCACATCGTTTCTACTATTTCAAACCACTCCATGTGCACTTCGTGTTTTGATTGAGGGCGGATGTACACGACACACACGTATAAATATTGTCCGTCAACTTCATATCTAGCCCAGAGAGCTTCAAAATGTTAGTGTCGGTATCGAGGGCCGATAAGCGCTCCAGCATAACCGGCGCGCGCGCCAGTAGCAGCAGCCCGCCGCCCGCGCCCGCCGCGGCCGTGCGGTCGCGCCGCAGCAGCGTCCACTCGCAGCAGTCGCACACCTCGGCGTCCAGCACTGATGCGTCCAAGTTCGTCTCAGACATGGCTATCAGGTCAATATCATTTATAAGCCGAATGTTATTTCTTAGGTTGAAAAGTTTTGTTCTTAGCCATCTTACGTTTTGGTAGTAGACTTTGAGTATAAAAGTATGTTTACACTGTCTGTTCGGGTTGCTTTGGCAGTTTATGGTCTGTTTCAGTGCGTTTCTCGAGCCGCAATAACTAAGGATCAAAGAAAATCCCTTTGGCCAGAACTGTGGACTGAGGCACTCCTCCAGCATATCGTCTGGCACGCCAACTTTGAACGAAGTGTATTCCTGCGGACGTTTCGGTACTATTTTAGTTGCCGTATATAAACTACTGGGTTTTCCGATTTAGATAGCCTGTGACATTGCCTTCCGTCGGATCGGGGCGGGCACCCCAGATGTGAAGGAATTTTATTAAATCAGCTGCCGAAAGCAGGTCGCTGGTGTCTCCGCTGCATCGTACCACACGTCGTTGGTGGTTCCTTCGTTTACGCGAAGCTGCAACTGTCCATTCGCCTTTTATTTGAGATTTTGACTCATCCTTGGCTATTTGTTGCGTATTATCATGCGTCTGAATGGATATTTGTGGTTTCGCCTCTCTATTGATAAACACGGCGGCTCGTTTAGCCGCAGCACGGGTCCGTACCTTTGACGAAAACGTTTCTTTACGGTTAACAGTTGTCAATGCTTGCTCCGTCTCGCTCGCACTCTCCACGTTCGACGGTACAGCTATCTTGTTTGAACCATCTGTTGATGTATCGCAGTTAGGGCATTGATGTTTGTATGTACCCTCATTCCATATTTTGAAGATGGAAACTAGTTCGCATATTTAGTCTTTTAACGCACTAATTTCGTTACTTTGAGCTACAACTTTATTCTCAAGGTTCGCGATACTCTTCTTCAACACGGCACTATCACTATCAGCCTTGATTGGCGCCATTTTTCACCGAAACGAATTATTTTATAGTAAGCGATTACACTCGCGTGCAATTACATTGGAGGAGGCAGACGAATGACTATGTTTGTATTCTATGACTATACTATTATAACTACTGTCATAATGTGTCAAGACGAGTGAATCACTTCTGCCGCCTTCATTCAATTCATCATCAGCCGACATATTACGTCCACAGCTGAACATAAGCCTCCCCAATAGAATTGGTTGTCTATGGGGGGATTTGCTACGTTTGGCATGCGGATTGGAGATCGCCGTAATAATCTTAATATACACACTGCTACCCGCCCCTATGCAATCTCTTAGTCGCCTTGCTGACATCCACAGGAAGAATGGAGGTGGCCCTATCCTAAGCCGGAAACTACACGTAACCATTCAATTCAAATAGGTATTATATGTAAAAAAATCTTTTTGACAGCTTTCCAAAAGCGCAAGAACAAAGTGAAGATCGCTCTTTGACTTCTTATCGATCAATATTTAGTACACTTATATTTATTTTAAATGATTTTTAAAAGTGCACTTATGTTGTTTCTTAAAGTTTATTTAATTGGTATTGTTTATCTGACATTGTTGCAAGTTGCAGTATGTCATCCGATGCATCGGGGTAAGCATACGCGCAAACATGTTACTAGAAGCTGGACGAATTTTTATCGTCAGGTAACGACGACCATGGACGCGCTCAGCACCGAATACACGGACCTGCAGCATGAGACTCAACATAAATCAGCTGACTTGGAAGACGACTATCCTCACTTTTGGAACGCGTGGCGGGCTCTCCGACACTCGACAACATATACGTCCTTTACTACCACTCCTGAGCCTTTCAGAATTCCTAGTAATTGGATTGTAACAAAGATCGGAAATGACTATTTTGAACAATATGCCTGGACTTATATAATCTATCCTAATCCAACAGATCATGATTTATTTCTAGGTAATTATAGAGATGAGAAGTTTGTAAAAGATTTCGACTCTCACACAGAAAATTGGAGTATAAGGAGCACGATACTTTTAGATCACCACCACCCTAATCCATCGGTGACTAAGGGTGTTGTAGGTAAGGTTTCTGTTGTATCCGAACGCTCTCCCGCGCTTTTGGAATGTCAATGTCATGGGGATTCTGGACGGTGGAACAATAAACGATTTTATAATAAAAGACAAGTATTATTCAAAATACCACATGGTGGCAGCGGTAAAACTATACAAAAACAATGGTAGAAAGACAAGAAACAGTTTCGCTTGCGGCAGCACATCAAGTAAGACCGCCACTGCCTTTCGACTTTACCAAGCCGGAGGAATGGCCCAAGTGGAAAAAACGCTTTGAAAGATATATGCAGATCAGTGGAAATCATGAGAAAAATGATAAAGAAAAAATAGATTTGCTGGTGTACAGCATGGGAGAAAAAGCGGAAGACGTAATGTTGCAAGTATCAGCAGACATCTACACAGGTATGCTGCAGGCATTGGATGCATACTTTAAACCAAAAAAAAACGTAATATATCAACGTAGTAGCTTCAATAAAAGGGTGCAAGCACCAGGAGAATCCATAATGGAATTCGTCAGCAGCCTGCATGTATTAGCAGATAGCTGTGACTACGGAAAGCTCAAGGAAGAACTAATAAGAGACAGATTGGTGGTGGGGACTAGACTCCACGGTGCAAGTGAAAAAATGCAGCTGTCCCCAGAGTTAACACTAAAGGAAGCGGTTACAATCGCATTACAATTTGAGGTTATGGAAAAGGAGGGAAAATTTGCTTTTCAAAGCAGTCAAGAGGACAGTCTACCCATACCCATTAACAGAATAGCAAAGAACAGGGAATGGAAAACATGCTGGTTTTGTGGAGGGAAGAATTTTCACAGACGAACATCTTGCCCTGCAAAGGAAAGTAGATGTAATATATGCCACAAAATTGGTCATTTTGCCAAGTGCTGCAGGACAGCGGCAAGAATTAATCTGACGGAGCAGGAGGACGCCATTCAACACTTTGACAAGGAAATATGCATGGTAAATACTACAGGAAAATATAAAGCAACGGTCCAATTTTTCCAAGCGAGTGCATATAAAGGTGATATTTTATTTCTAATTGACACAGGTGCTGACATAGTGGCCATACCCAGTGACTACATGAACAGCAACATTCAATTGGAACACTCCAGAATAAAGGTTCATGCTGCAGACAATACAAAGTTAAATGTTTTGGGTAAACTAAATAAGGTAGAATTAAGATATGGTGATAAAAGATACAAAGGGGAGGTCTACGTAGTAAAGGGCCTGAGAACCCCTATTTTGGGCACACCAGCTATTGAGCAAATGTCGCTTGTTCAGATCTCTGACATTAACAATGTTTCAGCTAAAGGTGAAAAGGAGTGTCACATATCGTTACAAGAGATTGAAAAAGACTATCCGGGTATTTTTCATGAGTTAGGGGTATTCAAAGATACATTTTCAATAAAACTACTTGATGAAAAAGCGACATTTGTCCAGAGTGTGCCTAGAATAGTACCAATACCACTGCTAGGAAAACTTAAATCTGAACTAAATAGACTATGCCAGTTAGGTGTGATTAAACCAATTGAGGAACCTACACAATATGTGTCTCCCATTGTGGTAGTTCCTAAAGAAGATACAGTGCGAATATGTGGGGACTATACTCAATTAAATAAAAACATTGCAAGACCTATATATCCAATACCAAAAGTAGAGGTTACATTATCACGCCTAAAGGGCTCAAAGTATTTCAGTAAATTAGATGCCACTTCTGGTTTTTTACAAATTCCCCTGGATGATACAGCAAAATTAACAACAATTATTACTCCATTTGGCAGATATATGTATAACAGGTTACCTTTTGGTCTAAATTGTGCCCCAGAGTACTTCAGTATGAAATTTTCTCAATTATTTCATGACTTAGACAATGTTGTAATTCATATGGATGACTTATTAATATATACAGAAAGCATAGAAGAAAATAAGAAAATTTTAAGAGAGGTTTTACATAGGCTACATGCAGCAGGCATCACAATTAATAAAAGAAAGTGTTCATTTTGTGTAACAGAAGTAAAATATTTAGGACACATAGTAAATAGAGAAGGCATAAGTCCAGAGCCAGAAAGACTAGAAGCAATAAGTAACTTTAAAGTTCCAGAGTCAAAAAAAGAGGTTATGCAGTTTTTAGGTATGCTAAATTTTGTAAGTAGGTTCATACCTGATAAGACAGAGACCTTGGGACCACTTTATGCCCTACTAAAGAAAGATGTAAAATTTATGTGGGGCATCTCTCAGAAGTTAGCTTTCGAAAAAATCAAAAATCTTTTACAAAATACACCCATTTTAGCTCACTATGATCCTTTAAAAAAAATTACAATATCCGCTGATAGTTCCTCATATGGATTGGGAGCAATATTGGTGCAATCTAATAGCGACAACAGTAAGAGTATTATATCATATGCTAGTAGAACATTAAATGATACGGAAAAGCGGTATTCTCAGATAGAAAAGGAGTGTCTTGCTTTGGTGTGGGCAGTTGAAAGATTCAAGGATTTTGTATATGGCATTCGAGTTACTTTGGAAACAGATCACAAGCCATTAGTGCAAATTCTTCAAACTAAACCTCTTGATGACTTGACACCTAGGCTTATGAGGTTAAGAATGAGATTAATGTGTTATCAGTATGTTGTAGAATATGTGCCAGGCAAATTACTAGTCATTCCAGATGCTTTATCCAGAAATCCACTGCAAAATACAAATAATACAGACATACAAGACCATGACATAGAGTGCTTTGTTAACTCAGTGATAGGACACATACCAGTAGGGGATATTCTTTTAGACAGAATAAAACATGAACAAAACAAAGACACAATATGTTCCAAGTTAAAAGAGTACACACAGTCAGGCTGGCCTAGGGACTCTAAAATTCCAGATAAACTTAAAGACTATGTTCAGTATAAAAACAATCTATCAGTAATTGACAAATATTTATTGTATAATGCTAGAATAGTTATTCCACATAGCATGCAAAAGGAAATTTTGTCCAAAATTCATGAGGGACATTTAGGCATAACAAAATGTAGAAATCGAGCTCACCAAACAGTATGGTGGTTAGGAATGTCTACACAAATTGAAACCTTTATAAAAAACTGTGATAGATGCATAGAACACAGACACAATCCTAGAGAAGACATAATTCTGGAAAAACTACCCTCCAGGCCATGGCAGAAGATAGGTATAGATTTATTCTACTACAATAATACTTGGTACATGGCTGTAATAGATTATTATTCGAGATTTCTAGAAATAAAGAGATTAAATAGTCTGCATGAAAATTCTATAATAAATCATTGCAAAGATCTGTTCTCAAGGTATGGTATACCAGAAATTGTGCGAACAGATAATGGTCCACAATTTCAATCTAAATTCCGAGACTTTTCAAATCAGTATAATTTTATACATATTACAAGCAGCCCATACTATCCTCAGA
This sequence comes from Esperia sulphurella, assembly GCA_947086405.1. Classification (NCBI taxonomy): domain Eukaryota; kingdom Metazoa; phylum Arthropoda; class Insecta; order Lepidoptera; family Oecophoridae; genus Esperia; species Esperia sulphurella. The sequence continues at coordinate 15,356,892 of OX352266.1, forward strand.
GTAATGGGTGTGCTGAGGCTGCTGTTAAGATAGCTAAAAATTTACTTAAGAAAAATGAGGACATTTATTTAGCATTGTTGATTTATCATAATACACCTCTGGATTCGGGGTTCAGTCCAGCTGAATTAATGTTTGGGAGGAAAATAAGGGATAACCTGCCTATGCTACCCAATACACTCAACAAAACAGTAGTAGCAAAAAATAAATTCCAAGAAAGGGAAAAAATAAAACAAGAAAAAGTTAGAGGTTATTATAACAATAGGCATAGAACACAGAATTTGTCAAAATTAGATAAAGGAGATATGGTGTGGGTAATCGATTTAAAAGTATATGGAGAGGTGGTGAGTAGGGGCCCTCAGCCCAGGTCATACTTTGTGAAAACACCTTCAGGGGTATTAAGGAGAAATAGATGGCATTTAGTACCAGCTCCATACGTCAAACTCAGAAATACAGGAGAACAAAAGTCGTTGAAGCCACCACCACAGTCATTTCATTTTAAAAATATTGGTTCGTCTTCAGAACTGTGTCAGGGGGTGGAAAATTTAGATAATAGTAAGTCTAATGTTGATGTGGAGGTATTTCCTAATAATTATGATGCACCTGTTATGGAGAATAGTGTTGTAGAAAAGGAGGATGTCGGAAGGGTTTCAGGTACTAATGGTAGTGCTGATAGTAGTGAAACAAAAATGGAATACGCAAAGCGAGTGCGTAAGAAACCCTTTTGGCATCAGGACTATGTGACTAATTAGATTACATGATTGATTATTGTGGAATTAGGGGTTATATTGTATTTGTAATTAAGTAATTACTTTTAAGAGTTTCTAAGGGAAAAGAGAGGGTGTTGTATCCGAACGCTCTCCCGCGCTTTTGGAATGTCAATGTCATGGGGATTCTGGACGGTGGAACAATAAACGATTTTATAATAAAAGACAAGTATTATTCAAAATACCACAGTTTCTTGGTTAATATACTCTTATTGGGACAAAAAACATAAGGAAGTGTATAGATACTTTTACTTACTTAGAAAATCAGTCCCTACAACTACGAATATGATCGCAAAATCAACAGAAATGACCCCAACAACAAGTAGTAATCATGAGATCGTGAACATACTAACAACGACAAAACAGGAAGGTGGAAAGGGGGGACCGCAAACGAAGACAATAGATTCTGGAGCAACGATAACGCCAAGAGGGGCCGCAGCAACGGAGCGACCCTGGCTTCAGAAGTACGGTACGTCCAATCGTCATTTATGAACTAACTTTCCAGACAGTTCTTGAATGTAGGTCGAAAATGGCCTCTATATTTAATTCTAGATCAAATGTCATACGGAAACAAACGCATTTCAGTTTCATAAACCAAATAAATAATAGATAGTGTTCTGATCTGGACCGCAAAGTTTACATGGTAACACAAACAGGTTTTTACTGCTGATGACCCCTTCATACATGTTTCTGAGACGGAAATAGCGTTGATGGTCTTAGGTAATTTGTCCCAGACTAATAGGCGATTACTCATTGTAGTTTAGATACAATACACTAACAATAGGATATTTTAGGGATGCCAAAAATAGATACACTAACATGCTAGTTCTATATTCAGTTGAGTGACCTACCGTAATGTGCTTGCTCCCTTCTTTCTATCCTACAATAGGATACTTTTCGGTCCTAATGAGATACTTTTGTATTCTTTCAGCTCCTTACATAACTTTTTTAGTAGCTGCAGCAACTATCTTAGGCGGGATTTACTGTGCCTTCAAAGCGTACAAGAGATCTAGGCTACAGAGAGAGAACATACCGACGCAGTGGCGACAAGTTGGCACCCTCAAGAGTATTAACGCGTATCCAGTTAAATCCTGTGGACCTGTGGCGTTGACTAATGCAGAATGTACATTTCTTGGGTTGCGACATAACTTGGTTAGAGACAGGTATGCAGCAACTTTGTAACACCACTCATAGGAATGCTCAGAGGGTATGGCAGTCAAGACTCAATTTTAGAGCTCACCAGAGTTCGCTGCCAGAAAAGTAACACTGTCACTCCCTACTCCACGCTTCCGAAACTAGATCTCAGAACTAGAATCCCCCGGCCTCAAAAATAAATTGTCAAGCGAAATTAACTCTAAAATTGTATTCGTCACGCTTTCAAACAAACGAACATGAAGATTTTGAGGTAGCAACTGACATTCAACTGTTTGTCAACTGTTATCAAAGACCTGAGCCTATTCCCTTAAGCTCAGGTATTTGATAACAGTTGACTTCAGAATCAGCGAGCGGTTCGGTACAAAAGGTTCCTAAGGTTGGAGGAACCAGACGAGATCCCACAGTTCGTGCATCGTTCCAAATGGAGGGTGATGATGTAGACATTTGTCTCCATTTATTTGAAGACGTGACGAAAACTACCCAAATTCTTAGCGTTTCTTAGAAGTTAGGGTCTCAAATCTCTGCCAAGTCATCGATATAACTATTGGTTTTCTAATATCTTTTAGAGCAGGCAGTAATTTCTATATAGGCTGCTGTGTACTGCATTAGTACCTGCTTTAATACTGTTATTTTGAATAGGAACCTATGTTACAGATTTCTCATGGTCATCAATAAGAACAACCACCACGTCTCTGCTCGATCGTTCCCCGAGCTGCTCGCCGTGCAGCCTTCTGTAAAAATGTACATCCTCACGCTTCGATACAAGGATATAGAGCCACTGGATATTAATTTATCTCAGGTAGCTTTGTATATACTTTCATAGGTTTTATAAACGTTCCATCAACAGTCTATGAAAGATGAGCATGTCATAGTCCACACATGATTCTTCTACAGTGATTATATACAGACTTCCGCAAACAGTCACAGTAAAGGCTTGCGCAGACGAGGGACAGTCCTCGGGGTACTCTCATGACCGTTATGGCGGCTCCACATTAGTGCCGTGAAGCTCCGTAAACAGGCGTGAACGAGAATGTGGACGGTTTTCACGGGGTTCACGCGTGTTCACGCCTGTTCCCCGATCAGAGTCGGTATTTTGTCCCGCGACAAAGGGTTCGCGCCCTCTTCGCGCGGCGTTCACGCATAAACATCCACATTCACGGCCCCGTGCTAGTTTACTCTGGACTACAAAGGGGTATTGACTTGTGCAGTAATATAATAAAGTCGCGCGTGAATGTTTGGAATAACGAAACTGAAAATGGTCTTTTTTAGAACATTACCATTATGAAAATGTACTGTCAAAGTTATTGCAGCAGCAGCTTCTACGTCCATTTCGCGGCAGGTTTCACGAACGATTGTGAGCATCCCGTGAATGTGGAGGGCACGACTTGTGCCGTGAATTTATGGCGTGAATTCGCGCGTGAATTCACGGCACTAATGTGGAGCCGCCATCAAAATAGAATACCGCTCACAAGTACCGCATATTTTGCTCGCTACTTGTTGTACCCCGTTTACCCTCCGCCGACAAAATGTCGTCGTCTGCGCAGGCAAAATTGCATGTAGGAGTAAAGGGTATCCAGCGGATAGCGGCCTATGCTCGCGCTCCCGCCTAAAATAAAAGTTTTAAAGACGATTATTAAAGTCAGTGAACAAACCCACCGCGTTGCTCCGCGCTCAGCTAGGTCCGCGCTAGACCTAAGACTGGACAGGGTTTTATTTAAATTAACCGGAAAACGTCATTTCAGGTGAAGGCCCAGAGCGTTACCCAAACGGCGTATGTGTGCGATGTGTCCGTGCCTGTCAAAGACTGCGGCTCGGCGGCGAGCGAGTGGTTCTCCAGGTGACGTTACTTTGAATATCTAATAAATAAAATCGTAAACTTCGCGTGTCTGTACATTGAAGATATTTGCAAAATAAAAATTGGGGGGTCTAAGGATAAGCAACAGAACACATTTCGATTATTTTTGAAATTTTAGTCTGTCTGTTTGTCTGTTTGTCTGTTTGTCTGTTTGTCTGTTTGTCTGTTTGTCTGTTTGTCTGTTTGTCTGTTTGTCTGTTTGTCTGTTTGTCTGTTTGTCTGTTTGTCTGTTTGTCTGTTTGTCTGTTTATCTGTTTATCTGTTTATCTGTTTGTCTGTTAGTTTGTGCACGCATCACTTAAAAACTACTGAACGGATTTAGATGGACTTTTCACAAAAACATGGGGCTTAACTTAATTTAATATTTAGTCTTTATTTCATCGCAATTGGCTAACTCAATCAAAAATTATAGACATTTTTAGTTTTCAAATACATTAGTAGGTAAGGTTAATATGCAACATATTGTACACTAGCTGTGCCCGCGGCTCCGCTCGCGTGAACTACAGAATCGCTCCCACTCCCGCTCCCGCTTCCGCTTTCGCTTCCGTTCCCGCTCCCGCTCCCGCTCAGCTCCGGTCCCACTCCCGCTCCCGTTCTCCCTCCCGCTCCCGCTCCCACACCCACTCCCCTTTTCCCACGCCCACTCCCACGCACGCCCACTCCCACTCCCACTCCCACTCCCACTCCCACTCCCACTCCCACTCCCACTCTCACTACCACTCCCACTCGCAGCTCCAAATGTAATCCAAACTCATGGCAATCTGAATAGTACGGAAATACTATTATGTGCAATACATTGCATACTAACCTTACCTACTAATGTATGTATTTGAAAACTAAAAATGTCTATAACTTTTGATTGAGTTAGCCGATTGCAATGAAATATAGACTAAATGTTAAGTTAAGCCCCATGTTTTTGTGAAAAGTCTATTAAAATCCGTTCAGTAGTTTTTAAGTGATGCGTGCACAAACTCACAGACAAACAGATAAACAGACAAAAATTCCAAAAATGATTGAAATGTCTTCTATTACTTATCCTTAGATCCCTCAATTTTTTTTTGCCAATATCTTCAATGTACAGACACGCGATTTTTACGATTTTATTTATAAGAAGATAATAATAATAGTATTTCAGATTGCGATGAATTTGTATTACATTTCGAACTGCGAGTAGGAGTTGGAATGGGAGTGGGAGTGGGCGTGGGTGTGGGACGGGGCGTGGGAAAAGGGGAATGGGTGTTTGAGCGGAAGCGGAAGCGGGAGGGGAGCGGGAGCGGCAGCGATAGCGGAAGCGAGAGCGGGAGCGGGAGCGGGAGCGGGAGCGGGAGCGGGAGCGAGAGCGAGCACGAGAGCGGGAGCGGGAGCGGGAGCGGGAGCGGGAGCGGGAGCGGGAGCGAGCACGAGAGCGAGCACGAGAGCGGGAGCGGGAGCGGGAGCGGGAGCGAGAGCGAGCACGAGAGCGGGAGCGGGAGCGGGAGCGGGAGCGGGAGCGGGAGCGGGAGCGGGAGCGAGCACGAGAGCGAGCACGAGAGCGGGAGCGGGAGCGGGAGCGGGAGCGGGAGCGAGAGCGGAAGGGAAGCGGAAGCGGGAGTGGGAATGGGAGCGGATTCTGTAGTTCACGCGAGCGGAGCCGCGGGCACAGCTAGTTTTATAAATATATCTATTGGACGCTTAGCAATCTATATAACGGCATATCTGTAGTAGACTTCTTGCTATCTTGGACATAATATTAGTTAGATTAACTACGTTGTACACAACTATCGTTTGTACCTCCCAGTAATAAAGTCCAAATTCTAATTTAGACAAGTTTATCTGAGACATAAAATCCGAAATGGAGTGAAGCGCCAGAGAACCGCAGTAATCGACCTGTCAGCTTGCGTGCGGGCTGGTCACAACTATCGAGATCTCAAATAGAGACGGTGATTAGACGTTGTGGGGATGTACAGATGTAGCGATGCTCTGTCTGATGTCTGTATGGCGACTGGCAGTAACTGGATGCGAAGGACTGAAGATTTGGTTAAGTGGCGCGTCTGAGAGGCCTACGTCTCGCAGTGGACATCTCAGGATGATAACGACAAGTATGACCATCCAGGCTTCGTGTATCTTAGCAGGCGATTTCTGTCGAGACGAAACCTAATATATCTTACTCGACAGACTCTTGGATCGCCAAGGAAAATGCAAATATCGTCTAGTGCTCTACGCGTCTAGAAATAATCGCCAGTTAACACCTGCCAAGCAAAAAATCTACTGTTTTACCAAATTTGACACGGTAATTACCTATATTTATATTATGCACGCCCTCGCTGACTGACTGACCTTTCATCGCACATCATCATCATCATCATCAGGTTATTTTTGTCTCCACTGCAGGAGCACAACCCTCTCTCATCTGCCGGAGACAGACGGAGGATTTGGCCTACACTCCCCGCGCTGGCCAGACGGGTTGGGGAGGCTTTCATCGCACGCATAGCTCAAATCATTGAGTCAATTAGAAACCTGAAATGTGCCATAGAGCAGGGTTTCTGAAATTGTAACACCTATTAAATAGGTGTAAAAAAAGTTAAAGTTCAAAATCGAACTTCATTCGTAAGTGGTACGCGAAAAATAAAGTTTGAGAATCTCTGGCATAGAGGGTCCTATCGGTTTCTGCTATACGCTCTGCGAACACAATCGACAGATAAAGTCAGTCAGTTAGCTAAGTCAGTCGGTCAGGGTCCATTAGGGTACTTATTCCTTTTATCCCATCCCACTAATAATATGAATGCGATTGGTTTGGATGGGTGGATGTTTGTTACTCAATCACGCTTCAACACTGGACGGATCGGAATAAAACTTGGCACACATATAGGTTAGGTCCTGCAATAGGACATAAGATAGTTTCTATCCCGAAAAAACGTCGCATTCCTACGAGAAATACCTACATAATAATTTGTGATGTTAAATTGTCCACGCGGACGAAGTCGGGCAACAGCTAATTTTACATATAGATATTTTAATTTAATTACTAGGTATTTGAGAGAAAGATAGAATAAGATAGCATAGCATAACTATTATCTTCCCTAATAATTGATTTTCTTATGAATATAAAATCAGTGAATATGATAAACTTGATTATTATTTCAATATCCCAAATTCTACGACTACGTTCGTCTTTGCAGGGCGCTTTGTCCAACGAGGCACCCTTTAACCTTATCAACGAGGCGTCCGTGAACGACCTCAACTCTCGCCTGAAGGATTGCCAGGTCAGCCCACGGAACTTCAGGCCGAACTTCGTGGTGTCCGGCGCTGAGACATTCGACGAGGACAAATGGAAGTTCGTGAAGATACGAGAGACCGTGTTCACGGTAACCAAGCCTTGTTATAGGTAGCCTGTTTCTGTTTACTTTTTATTTTATTCTTAGACTAGCTGTGCCCGCGGCTCCGCTCCCGTTCCCTTTCTCACTTCCACTCCCACTATCAGACTATCAATCTCCCAACCCCAATCTCCAAACAGACAAAAATTTCAAAAATGGTTGAAATGTGTTCTGTTACTTCTCCTTAGACCCCCAATTTTTTTGCATACATCTTCAATGTACAGGCACGCGAAGTTTACTTCAGGTCCAGGTCCAGGTCCGGGTCTTGATCCGGGTCCGAGTCCAGGGCCAAGTCCGGGTCCAGGTCCAGCTCTTGAGCTCCATTTCTAGCTCCCGCTCCAGGTCCCGCTCCCACTCCCGCATCCCCTTAACTCTGCTCTCAACCCTTCCCCCAACCCTACCCTCATTAATAACTTTTAATTGCGTTAGCCGGTTACGATAAAATACCCTCTCCGTCGAGCATTTACCCCCTACACTTCTTTGTTGTATATATACGAATGCAGTGTATGCGAGTTTTCGAAAACTATAAATTCGCATAACTTTTGATTGATTGTAATGAAATGAAGCCTGATACAGACACGCGAAATTTACGTTTTTATTTATTAGAAGAAGTTAGTATAGAAGATTAAACCGAAATAAGGAAGATATGTTACTACTACTCGCTTGAAATCGCTTTAATCGATAAACCGCCTAAATTGTACTAGGTATTTTAGCTTCTAAAAATTGTAACAATCTTTGTTTGTGCAATAAAGTGTCTTGTACTACTGACATTTCCAGGTGCATCATGACAGCGATAGACCCTGATACGTCAGTGAGGAGCCCAAACCACGAGCCTTTGGAAACCTTGAGAAGGTGGGTCATTAAGCCCGATTCATTTCTGTAATATTGCCGTCCAGTGCCTGTGTAAACAATTCTCGAGCTCATTTCGACTTGACGCATGACAATGAAGCTATCTCTCGAGTAGAATAGAAACTCAATCATAAAGCTCGCAGTCTAGTAAACCTTCATCTGTATATCTTGCACATTCCAAAACTTAGCTGGTTATGATCAAGGTCCATTTTAGATTGACAGCCGAGGGTAAAATACCGAGACAACGACTCGAAAGCACTGTGCAGACTGTTCAGTACCTGGTCTGTCTACCTAATATGAACCAACATTATTGTAAATGCATGAACGAACGCGACCTGTTACCTTTCTCACCTGTACCCACGAATTAGGAACTTTTAGCCTTGGTCGCTAAAGAAAATCTTTCCATTATAATTATATTTAATTAATTTGCTTTAATCTTATTATTGTTCGTTGGTCTAGTTGTTATCTAGCGGTTAGATCTCAAAGCATTTTTGTTCAATAATCACCGACGGTGATGAGATTGGCAAGCTGAAGTAACAGTGGACAGGCCACATTTGTCGCAGAACAGGATTGGTGAGGTGGCGCGCATTATGAAAGACCTATGTCCAACAGTGGATGGCGACAGGTTGATTATAGCTCATTTGGCGCATTGCCCTCGTTTATATCGCCTATTATCCTTAAATTTCTCCCAACACAGTTACCGACAGAGCGAGTGGACAGAAGCGCGTCAGGTGCTGGGCGTGGGCCCACGTATGGGCGTGCAACTGGCGCTGCGCACCACTGCCGGCTCCGGGGGCTCAGTGGCGGTTAACGACCCCGTGTTCGCGGCCAATGATCCTTGCTGGTGCGATCAGAATTGTGAAGAAAAGAATCTGTCCAACGCTGGACAGAACGGACATGATCGTGACCAAGAAACATCACGAATGAATTTCGATTCCACTAACAGGAACCAAGAAAGGAGCAAGAAGTTCGAAGAGACAGGAACGTCACCAGTGGGTTCTTATTCCGCAAACCGTAACCAGGCAGGCGGCGTTTACGGCGTGGAAGGCGCCCCGGAAAGCTCGTCCTGTCGCCCGAGAAGTGGGGGGAAAGTGAACAAGTTGTTATAATAAATGGAAAAAATTCGTACCTATTATTCGCCTATTTCAATTTTTAACAAGCAGAAACCTTCACTGGCCACAATTGGATATAGTTGGCGGCGCGAAACTTGGGGTTCGACACAGCACAGATAAGCTCTTGGGGCACTTCGCAATTGGGGCACTTCTCAGTCGGGGCATTTCTAATAAATAAAAACGTAAACTTCGCGTGTCTGTAAGTTGACAAATATTTGCAAACAAATAATGTTGATGTCAACGATCTCTATGTACTACTAGATGGAGCGTTCCAAACAATCGCTCTGTTCCACGCAAGTAGCCCAACTCTTTCATTTACAATTAAACTTGTGCAGTTACTACGCAGAACATTTAATTATTACTAAATATTGACGCTACGGTTAAATAATGTCAATATTAAGAAAATAATTAAATGTTCTGAGTAGGAACTGCGCACAAGTTTCAAAGTGAATGTGAAAGAGTTTTGGCTGCTTGCGTGGAACAGAGCGATTGTTTGGAACGCTCCATCTAGTAGTACATAGAGATCGTTGGTTGATGTATAATAATTCTACATTCTAGTTCAACATTAACATTTTGCATTCACATCATTTTAGGATTTTTTATCTGTTTGTGCACGCATCCTTCTCTCATAAGTACTACTGAACCGATTCTCATGTAGTTTTCAGAAAAATAAGGCTTAATCATGTTCGTCACTGCTTGCAAAGTCGAATTTCAGTAATCAGACCCGGCCGACCCGACCTGGCAGTAAGCATTATTTATTTACATAGGTATATTTGCCCTTGGCTGTGCTCCGGTAATCTTTACACTACTGGTATAACTACTTGGAATCCATTTATTAAATTTACTTGATTCCAATTTGTCATAAGTACTGAGCAGTCGGACTAGTTGGACTTTTTTTGTCCAATCTGTCCGATCGTAGAACAAATACTAGGACTTAAAAGTTCCCATATGTTAGCGACGAGCAATGTTAGAATGCAAGGCAGGTTGACGATTGATTCAAGTGGACAAAAAGAGCACGTACTCGGAGCCAAAAACGTATAAAAAGGGGGATAAGGTTGATGGACGATTGAGAAGGGGTTGTGATATGAGTTAATGTTTTGTTATAGCTTTAAAAGGGATATAGAACTGTTGTAACAGTCAAGTTATGATAATAACAGAAATATATGATATACAAGCATTTACTGTAGTCTGATTTTACACATATAAGGCCTAGTTAGTCCAACTTCATCGCAATCTGAACTTTCACTTCGATGTTGTATAGGTAGTGTACTTATATTAAATAGTATATATTATCTTTGATTAAATACATGTGAAGTTTTGGGAACTATAACACAAGTATTGCTATGTACCTACCTAATAGATTTTCTGAAAACTAGGTACATAAGAATCGGTTCAGTAGATGCGTTTGTACAGACAAAAATTCCTAAAATGATTTTAATGGGGTCATCTATTACATGCGAAGTTAACGTTTTAATTATTGTATTTTTAGGGTTCCGTAGCCAAATGGCAAAAAACGGACCCTTTTGGATTCATCATGTCTGTCCGTCTCTCAGAAGAACGAATATATGGTCCCGTCTGTAGGTATGTCACAGCCACTTTATTCCGAAACTATAAGAACTATACTGTTGAAACTTGGTAAGTAGATTGTATTATATGAACCGCATTAAGATTTTCACACAAAAATAGAAAAAAAAACTAATTTTGGGTTTTTTTTTAATACGTCATAAATCGTAAACCACAATACTATTATTAAAACATCGTCGATCAAAGTTACAACGAACTACAATAACTTTTATATTATGTTACTTGCTGCTACGGAACCCTTCATGGGCTTGTCCGACTCGCACTTGGCCGCTTTTTTTACCAGTTGCGTTCATTAGGTGGGACCACGGTTAATACGTGAGATTATGCGAGCCCTATCGCCTCCTCTGCTGGACAGACTACTACCACCGAACTCCCTGTCCGTCCCACTAGTCCCATTGACCCAGTCCCATGATGGGACAGTTGGGATGATTATGTCCCAGTAGTCCCCCATGGGACAACTGATATTGATTTTCAAAACGGTGGGCTGTTCGAATTTTGAACAAACCTCTTTGCAATATCAATGGTCATTTTTTTCCTATGGCGTCATTCAGTCTGACGAACGCCAGTACCAATGGGTTTTTCGAAACTATTTATAATACCACAGGCTTTTCGGTAAAGGAAAACATCGTGAGGAAACCTGCATATGCCGAAGAAAGAAAGAAGAAATTCTGAGGCATATATGAAGTCCACCAAATCGGCTTGGGGCACTGTTGGTGGTCAGGGGTTTGGCACAAAAGATCCTGAAAGGTCGAAGTGTCGCCAGGTCTTCCTGGCCCCCTAAGAAGATAAGATATTGTGGCTAACTTCAGGTAAACAGAATAAAAACAAAGAAACAAGTTTGAATCATTTATTTGAATTTCAAGCATGGGGTTATATTACCGCTATGCAAACGATCTTGTTTTTGAAAAGATTGTGGAATGTTTAATCGACCTCCTCGATGGTGGGCCCCGCGCCGCCGCCGGGCGCCGCGCCGCCCGCGCCGGGGGCGCCCGCGCCGGGGGCTCCGGGGAACCCGGGCATGCCGCCGGGCATCCCGCCGGGCACGCCGCCCGCGCCCTGGTACAGCTTCGTGATGATCGGGTTGCAGATGCCCTCCAGCTCCTTCTGCTTGTGCTCATACTCCTCCTTATCAGCCAGCTGGTTGGTGTCCAGCCACTTGATGGTGTCGTTGCATTTGTCCAGGATAATCTGCTTGTCGGAGTCCGTGATCTTGTCCTTCAGCTTCTCGTCCTCCATGGTGGACTTCATGTTGAAGCAGTACGACTCCAGGGCGTTCTTAGACGAGATGGTCTCCTTCTGCTTCTCGTCCTCGGTCCTGTATTTCTCGGCCTCGTTGACCATGCGCTCGATCTCCTCCTTGGACAGGCGGCCCTTGTCGTTGGTGATGGTGATCTTGTTCTCCTTGTTGGTGGACTTCTCTACTGCGGACACGTTGAGGATGCCGTTGGCGTCGATGTCGAAGGTGACCTCTATCTGGGGCACGCCGCGCGGCGCGGGCGGGATTCCGGTCAGCTCGAATTTGCCGAGAAGGTTGTTGTCTTTGGTCATGGCGCGCTCGCCCTCGAACACTTGGATGAGCACTCCGGGCTGGTTGTCGGAGTAGGTGGTGAAGGTCTGCGTCTGCTTGGTGGGGATGGTGGTGTTGCGCTTGATGAGCGTGGTCATGACGCCGCCGGCGGTCTCGATGCCGAGCGACAGGGGCGTCACGTCGAGCAGCAGCAGGTCCTGGACCTCCTCGGACTTGTCGCCGTGCAGAATGGCCGCCTGGACGGCCGCGCCGTACGCGACGGCCTCGTCGGGGTTGATGGATTTGTTCAGCTCCTTGCCGTTGAAGAAATCCTGCAGGAGCTTTTGCACCTTGGGAATACGAGTGGAACCGCCCACGAGCACGATGTCGTGGATTTGTGACTTGTCCATCTTGGCGTCGCGAAGAGACTTCTCCACGGGCTCCATCGTCGACCGGAACAGGTCCGCGTTCAGCTCCTCGAAGCGCGCCCTGGTGATGGACGTGTAGAAGTCGATACCCTCAAATAGAGAGTCGATTTCTATACTCGCCTGGGTGGAAGAGGACAGGGTTCTCTTCGCGCGCTCGCACGCCGTCCGGAGTCGTCGGAGTGCCCTCTTGTTGGTGGTGAGGTCCTTCTTGTATTTCCGCTTGAACTCCTGCACGAAGTGGTTCACCATGCGGTTGTCGAAGTCCTCGCCTCCCAAGTGCGTGTCGCCGGCGGTGGATTTAACTTCGAAGATACCATCCTCGATGGTCAGAATGGATACATCGAAGGTACCGCCGCCGAGATCGAAAATTAGAACGTTCCGTTCTCCACCGCCCTTCTTGTCGAGGCCGTACGCAATCGCAGCAGCAGTCGGTTCGTTGATGATTCGGAGAACGTTCAGGCCAGAGATGGTACCCGCATCTTTCGTGGCCTGTCTCTGTGAGTCGTTGAAGTACGCTGGAACCGTGATTACTGCATTCTGCACCGTTTTGCCGAGGTATGCCTCGGCTGTTTCCTTCATCTTCGTAAGCACCATTGAGCTAACTTCCTCAGGGAAGAAGGTCTTGTCCTCACCCTTGTACGCAACCTGAATCTTTGGTTTACCACCATCACTGACCACCTCAAACGGCCAGTGCTTCATGTCGGCTTGTACGGTGGCATCTTCAAACTTGCGGCCAATAAGTCGTTTGGCATCTGGAACAAGAGGAAACAACTGTTGTATTAATTGTTCACAAGCATAAAAAAAAATTGCTTCAAAAAGATTCTCAGATTATTTTTATCATTCAATATGTTCAGAGACTCTAGTCTAGTATATTGGTTATCATCATGATATATTTGTAGAAATTTAATATATTTTAAATATAGTGTCTTACATTGTAATGATAAATAACATTAATAAATGTATCAAGCCTAAAAGTTATGCAAACCACAGCAATAACTATGACCAATGAGGAAATGACTATATGAAATGGATGACTCATTAAAATATTAGCATGTTGATAATTTGACTTTGAAACAGAAATAGCCTCCTAGACTTTGGCAAAACTATGGTAAAATTAATATAATTGAATAAATAGCACAACTATTATAAACTAAACACACATTAATTTTGTAGGCCGAAGTTGCAGAGTCAGTGCGAGACAATTTTTTTATCAAGGAAAATTTTAAATTTTTAAGAATGGGCTGCAATCCAAAGTTATTATCGAAACCGCAGGCGAAAGAGACTTCATAAATAAAACAAGATTTCAAAACATTTTATACAAAGTTAAATTTAACTGTTAAAACCTCTATTTTTATCTCTTTCGTCTGAACTAGTATTATTCAGTTCTTTGCTCAATGCCTCCACAATCTAAATCTATTTTATTCCAAAGGTTAAACATAGATTATATAAGCATACTGGAGTGAGTACGTGACATTGATTCATGATGTGGATTTACAAGCTAATGTGGGCTGTGGGTGATTATTATAAATATTTTAGTAACTGATAACTATTATATAAAAAATATGAGTTGGTGAAAAATCTAAGTTTAGCTGATACTGTTGAAGAAATGAAATTGTGTAACTAGTGCTATACAAAGAAAGTGTTGTTACGTCCTGTATAATAGAAAACAATACTTTGTTAATGAAAACAAAGTCATGCATGAGTTGGCATGAATGCACAGTTATCAACCTCATGCAATAATAAAAAATGATATGTAGGGTGGCCTTATCTAAATCATGACTCACACACATGTTAGCAATACAAGCAGATTGGTATTTTGGATAATATTAGTAATTCAGGATATAGGTATTATTACTTAATATTCTAGAACAGGCAGTGTTCATGATAAGCAAGAAATTTGATGGGGTTTCATGGGATCAAATTGTACAGTTTTCTGTCCCTAAGTAGGAATTGAACCCACAAACTCTGAGGCTCTAACCACTACACAAACAAGACGGTTAAATAGTTTGGGAAATCCATTGGTGAAGTACATATTCAGCAAATTAAGAACCTTTTTCCTACTGGTTATTCTGTGATTAGGTTAGCGTATTGTGATTGTGTTAGTGTCAATTGATGTCTTCATTAAACAAATTGTGATGTATTGTGAAATATTAATAAATCTGTACACAAAGTGAAGAAACTTACCAAAGATGGTATTGTTAGGGTTCATGGCGACCTGGTTCTTGGCAGCGTCCCCGATGAGACGCTCCGTGTCCGTGAACGCCACGTACGAGGGTGTGGTCCTGTTGCCCTGGTCATTGGCGATGATCTCCACCTTGCCATGCTGGAACACTCCCACGCAGGAGTAGGTGGTTCCCAGGTCGATACCAACAGCGGGTGCTTTCGTAGCCATCTGCAGACAAACGCATCGTTAGTAGGTTGGTAACCCAGTGGACAAGAGAGATTGTATATCGAGAAGTGGGTAGGAATTTCATACTTTGTCATACCAAGTGTTGTTTATTGTAGGTTAACCTCTGTAATAAACACCAGCTGTGTGATTTCTGGACAGGAGTCAAATTATTTGTACCAATGTGAATTGGTACAAATAATTTGACTCCTGTCCAGAAAACTATGTAGGTAAGTTAATAATGATCTGTGGAGACTTGACCTACTTGTTACAATGCTGTATGTCGTTTGGTCTCAAATCTTTCTGTAGTTTACTGTTAATGTCATAAAATAGCTACACTTAAGTATCTTTCCTTGTCATGTAACTGACACATGTTCATGACTTGTGAGTGAAGGATTATCTAAAATTACCATGCTTTAAAGCTAGGGTTGCCAGACGTCCGGATAAAGCCGAATCAGGCTTTTTGCATGTTCGTCCGACCAAATTCGCCAGTGTCCGGTCCTTCCGGTTTTTGTTAGGTTTTTACATCTTGGGCCATCTCGTGGCTCGTGCACGAGCACGAGTTAATCGAGTCGCCATCTCACGGCTCATGCACGAGTCAATCGAGTCGGATGGAGTTCTAAAATCGTTGGCTTTTAGAGTGTCCGGCCTTGATATCGAAAAGTCCGGGTAAACTGCCTGCCCAGTCTGGCTTCGCCATATTAAGACCTGGCAACCCTATTTAAAGCAGATGTCTACATACTGTCCCCTACAGAACAAATTGAACAACACATTCAAATAGTATGCCTTCCTATTGCTTTATTTAAGGTATTTATAAATAATTCATATATACAAATACGTCTGTCCCTAGTGGGAATCGAACCTACGACCTCTGGCACTCGAGTATAACGACCAAGGTACTAGGTCAATAAGGAGGTCAATGTATCCGTTGTAAGTACCTATATAACCTTAATTTACCCGCGTGGTTTTTTTAAAATTTAATGTAGGTATGAAAATGTCTGTCTTGCTACATGTTCTTTGTTAGTGTGCCAGTATCAGCACATTTTATACCTAACTGCACCTTTCCTATACCTTCAGACATTGCGTAACAGCATCACCATATCACTAGGCGTAAACCGCGTGCGTTACTTTAGCAGACTGTAACCATATACGATTAGATTGAACGGAACAAAGACATTTGACGAATGGGTAATACCTACCTACCATCTAGTAGGTACCTACGTGCAGGAAAACGCGTGGGATTTTCTGGGGAAAGAAACGGCCAACGCCTCCATAAAAAGCTAGTGCCTACCTACCTACCTACACATACGTTTTCTGGCTGAATCCTCGAATACTTATTATTTCTGTTGAATTGTTGAGGTTGTGTAGAGAATATAAAAGGGGCGGGAAATGTGTGCTAGAATAAAATGTGGCGGCCGGCGGCCATGGCGTTAAAATCGATGCGCGCGCGAAGCTTCTCGAATAAAGCCGAATGCGGTTTTTTTTTTATGGAATTTTCACCTTGAAATTAAATTAACATGAAAAAAAACCGAGTCGAGTCGTATAAGGACTTGAAAATCTGCTGAATACTTGAATTTCAGACAACGTGCACGAATAAAACCACGTGCTAAAAATGTTAACGAAGAGCACACAAAGGAAATCTCATGGACTGATAAGGTACCTTGGCTGTTGCAATATCCACGAAAAATTAACACATTAAATGATTCAAGTGATGACTAATCTAGAATAGAAAAGTTCAAGGAACTTCCCGTAGTCAGTCATGCTGAATGTACCAAAATCAAAATGAAGCCGAATCAAAACCCACATGAAATAGATACTTAAATACGACACATTATACAGTATACTAAATAAAATAATATGAAATAGTACTCACTTTGTGAATTAACTAATAAAATCAGTCGAACTTATCTAATAGAACACTCAGCAAACGTGCGCGATTGACGGCTTCTTTTCAATAAATAAGATGGCGTCGAAATCGCACCAACAATTTTATACACGGACATGAACTCGTTCGACGTCACTAGGTTATTCTGGAATATTCCAGCGAATCAGCCAATTAGAGACGTTCCCTCCTGGGAAGAAGTGCTGCTATTGGCTGAAATTTAAATGAATGCCGCGATTTTGAAGTCGTTCCAGCAGAACTGTCAAAAATAGTGATGTAGCAAAATAGTTCTATAGTTCATATCACGAATGAACTTATTCGTTAGTTATTTGGCGCTTGTACTACAGAATACTAAATAGTACTATTCCTTTCAGCAGCTGGTATATTTTAATGAACATGTGTATTGATAGATAGATATATAGACATTTATTCACTGACACAACAAAAAAATTCATTTTATTGCCAGCGTTACAAACATTTCTGGTCTTGTATAAAACGAAAAGTACTTTTATTTTTGTTTATCCTGAGGCTGAGTCAGGTTAATTTATTTTTTAATACGGATTCCTGAAACTGACTTAAAGTTTTCTTTCGAACTATAATATTAGAGTGTCATTTAAAGATTTAATATCCACGTTTATTGTATTGTACTCCTCACACCGGCTAGAAAATGAGAAGTATGTAAAATAAATAATCTACTTTCGGACAAGCAAACTTTATTCCATTAAGCCCGTTATTGTCCAGAAAATACCTAAAAAGACTGTGCGTGATCCAATACTAAGCACCAAGGAATGATCCAAAATAGAAAATGATCGCATTTCGAATCCCACTAATATTGTAAATGCGAAAGTTTGGATATTTGGATGTTTAGATGTTTGTTACTTAATCACGCTTCAACCACTAGACGGATCGGGATGAAACTTGGCACACATGTAGATTAGGTCCTGAAATAGAATATAGGATAGTTTTTATACCGAAAAAGCATCTCATTCCTATGGGAAATACATAATAATTTGTGATGTTAAGTTGTCCATGCGGACGAATATTTAATTTATGCACACGGTGTTTCATTTATTTAAATAAATATATGTGCGACTATGTGCCTTATCAAGATCGGCACGAATTTTTAATTCTCATAAATATTACAGGATAGTTTATATTTTTTCATAAACTAGTTCAATTTTAGACAATACTCGTGCATAAGAACTATTGAACCATATCTTTATATCGAACTACATTACAACCCTAATGCCGAATCATAGACATCAAGAGCAGTGGTACTAGAAATTCTCACTTTTTATTGACAAGCTTTGTATCGAGAAAAATGCGAGTGAAACAAACTCGCATTTTTGGTTTCAGTACTTTTTTAATGTGTTTTACGGCTTTGGAAGCCCTTTAGTCAAATAAACGAATTAATCAAGAAGTTTAGATACTAAAACTTCTTGGAATTAATAGTTCTCATTGAATAGATTAATATCAACATAACGAGTACATTAATAATAATACCAAAGCCACAAACTAAATGACTATGTATCCCAAAGCTGATTTGTAGCGGTGCTCATACAACAAAATCGTACATTATGACACATTTTGATATTTTTGTTACACATGGCAATCCACAACACAGATGTTATTTATAAATTAAAACAACAAAATATAACTCCAAATATTTAATAGAAAAACAGTCCAATTACAAATAATGTAAAAAATGAGATAATTCAATTTTCATTCATTTTATTATTCCTAAATATTTTATCCCTCTCATACACTAGCCAGTGTGAAAGAGACGGAACATAGTTTAAACTCCATACATCAAACGCACTCTAAATAACAGAAACAAAACAAAAATACGAATCAATACTGTCACTCTCGATTATTTTACATACTTAATTGTACAATTTGTTTTAAATTAAACTGAATTACAACATGAATTAAGGTATTAAATTAAGACAAATAACCTACATCAAATAATTCTGATTTGCACATGAATTGCCGTGGGGTTCCCGGTTTAGGACAATCATCCATATGGTGTCGTCAAGGCAAGCATCGTTCTCCTGTCTATATTAAGATCATTACTGCGATCACCAATCTGCGTACCAAGCGTGGTGATTATGCCAAATCCCCCAATGGGCAGCCCATCAAACGTGGCATTCTATTGGGGAGGCTTTTGTTCAGCAGTGGACGTATTTCAGCTGTTACGATGACATAAAATGCACACTTTGATGCGAAATCAGTATATTTGGTGTAAATACAGTATTTATATATTTATATGTTGTACTTTTAAATATTTCACATGGATTAATTGCGCAATTAAGTAGCTATTGGGCTCGATTCTGAAGGCACAATGTTAAAATTTGACAGCACTAAAACTGTTGCTATCCTTGTCACACAGTATTATGAAGATAAAGACGAAACCAATTTTAGCACTGTCAATTTTTAAATGTGTGCCTTCAGAATCCGGCCCATTGAGTTATCAAACAGACAGACAGACAAAAAGTTTCGCTATGAGGGATAAGGGTATCTGTTTTGAGGGGAAATAAAATGGCGAACTTCATAATAACAATGTATGAAACAATAGACAATTCTGACTAGAAATACTAACTATTCTTATTAAATAACTAGAAGAATATATAATACACTATGTTTTTCGAGCACTGGTTTTCTGCATGAATCTAAAAATAATAAATAATAATGAGAGACGAAACCAAAAGAGGCGCCACTAGACAACACTGCTGCAAGGAACATTTTTTTTTTATTGTTGATTGAAGAAGGCGGCAAGGTCGCTCAGCGGGCTATGGAAAGAGCTATGCTCGGAGTTTCTCTAAGAGACAGGATCCGAAATGAGGTAATCCGCCAGAGAACTAAAGTCTTCGACATAGCTCATAAAGTTAGTACGCTAAAGTGGCAGTGGGCTGGTCACATCTGTCGTAGAACCGATTACCGCTGGGGTAAACGAGTTCTCAAGTGGAGACCGCGACTGGGCAAGCGTAGGGCGGCTGGCAGAGACTGGATGAGAAGAACCGAGGATCGGGTTCAGTGGCGCGCCTTGGGAGAGGCCTATGTCCAACAGTGGACTCTTTCGCGCTGATGATGATGAAGGTGGCAGCTGGATGCGGAGGGCGGGGGACCGGGTGTGGTGGCGGTCATTGGGGAAGGCCTATGTCAAGCAGTGGTCGTCTAGGGGCTGACATGATGGCGTTGAATGTTCATTGTGGTGCATTCTTAAAGACAGGTCTAGGGCCTACCCCGAAACGTGAAGCATGCACTCCTTTGATGTGTGATGTCTTTAAGGTAAAGTATAGGGATTGGATCCCGTGGATGTCGTACAAGGCGAGTAAGGGAATACATTATAAAACATCAATCAGGCCTCCCCAACCCGTCTGGCCAGCGCGGGGAGTGTAGGCCAAATCCTCCGTCTGTCTCCGGCAGATGAGAGAGGGTTGTGCTCCTGCAGTGTAGACAAAAATAACCTGATGATGATGATAGGGATTGGGCGTACTCACTTTGAACGTAACTACGGGACCAATTTTTTTTTTACAATATTTTATAGATACAGGTGGTGGGTCATCACGACGCGATGCGGAAGTAGGTCTGGTAGGCGAGCCCGAGGCCCGTGGCGGCGAACCAGGCGGCGCAGCACCACCACGTGGCGAAGCCCCCCACGCCGCGCCACACGCCCGCCGCGCACACCTGGCAGTACATACATAACATTAGATTTTTATTATTTCACTCTACATATTAAATGCTAGCTGTGCCCGCGGCTCCGCTCGCGTGTCCTACGGAATCCTTATATACTAACCTTACCTACTAGATAAAATGGCAGTGTTACCAGCAAACACTGCCTTGTTACACAAAAGCCTATTTTGCAGGATACCGCACATATATAATAAAATCCTTAAAACGATACGAGATGTAGATGAGATTAATTTATTTAAAAAAACACTCCACGATCTGCACGACGAGTCCACGCGAGCGGACATATATTAGTCGTATGCAATATAATAAAGAAGTATAATTAATGTTCGGTGCAAATCAGATTGCAATGAGTTAGGACTACAATTGAAGCTGGAGTGATCGTGGGATTGGAAGTGGGAACGGGAGCGGATTTTGTAGTCCACGCGAGCGGAGCCGCGGGCACAGCTAGTTCGATAATAAGTAGGCTTTCTTACAATGTTGTTTTTTTAATATGATTCTTAAAATTTTCTGTCAGTCTTAGTTTCCTGACAAGTCGTCCGATCCTGACAAACGTCGCAAAGCGACTTTCCTTCGCCCGCATTTCGCCCCGTGATACTTGGCGTGAAATTTGAAGGTTTCCGGTAGAGTAGAATAGGACCACTCCAACTCTTCCCGTGGATGTCGTACAAGGCGACTGAGGGAATACATTATAAAACATCAGTCAGGCCTCCCCAACCCGTCTGGCCAGCGCGGGGAGTGTAGGCCAAATCCTCCGTCTGTCTCCGGCAGATGAGAGAGGGTTGTGCTCCTGCAGTGGAGACAAAAATAACCTGATGATGATATTTTGATTAATTTTTTTATTCCCTAAATTGGTACAAAGGCGAATGAGTTATTTTTCTATGTACCTAATATTTAACTCACCATTTTTAAGTTTTCCCAGGCTAGTTGGAACTGCTCCCCGTCGCCCTCCCCGGCGGGTGCCACCACTTCTTCTTCGACATAGGGCTCCGGCGCTCCGGTCCACGAGTACCCGCCGAGCGTCTTGTACATAAGAGCTAAGTAGAGGATCATCACCACGGGGCAGATGTACTGGAGCGCCACCACACAGAGGTAGTAGAACACTGACGCTATCTGAAATAGTTTACATACTCAAAAAAAATCAAAATATTTATTTTTTCAAAACTGGAATACATTATTCTCTTTTTGCCCAGATACTGGGCTCGATTCTGAAGGCACAATGTTAAAATTTGACAGCACTAAAACTGTTGCTATCCTTGTCACACAGTATTATGAAGATAAAGACGAAACCAATTTTAGCGCTGTCAAATTTTAAATGTGTGCCTTCAGAATCGGGCCCAATGTATTCGCAAACCGAGTGTTTTATCATTTATTTATTTATTTTATATATAAGAAAATCTTACAGCATTAAATGTAAATTAAATAATTTGCTTAAAATAATTGGACGCCAATTATAAGATTTCACATTTTAACAACAAAAAAAAGAACTTAATAACAGCTGAACATAAAGATGTACAAAATAAAAACAAACTAATAACAATAGAACACATTCAGGGTTGTTAGGGGGGGTTGAGGTGATTGTGTCTGCAGGTGTGTGTGTTTGTTTGCAGGTTTGGGTGTGATCATGTCGCTGACCTCTCTGCAAACTCTGCAGTTGACGGTCTCTGATCAGTGCCGTAGCTAGGGCGGTTCCAGCAGTGCCCAGGCACAAGGCGCAGACCTTGGAGGGGCGCAAACATGATCAGGGTGGGCATTTTTCAAGGGCGCAGTTGTAGAAGCTCGCACCGGGCGCATAAAAGATAAGTTCTAATCCTGGGCTGGGCAGTATTAGGATAACTGTATCGAGTCTTCACGTCGCTTACTCCACAATGATTAAAGACAAAAGTCTTTAACCAGTGCGTCCTGCCTGTCATGAGCTACGGCGTGGAGAGGGCTATGCTCGGTTTCTTTTTAAGGATATGATTTGGTTCGGTGGATCTCATTAGGAGATCTGACGAAGAACGAAGGTGACCGACATAACCGAAAGGATTAGCAAGCTGAAGTGGCAGTGGGAGGGCATCATCTGTCTCAGAACCGACAGCCGTTGGGGCAGACGAATTCTGGAGTGGAGACCGCGGATCAGCACACGCAGGGTGGGACGCCCTGCAGCTAGATGGACCGACGACCTGAAATGGGGGGCCGAAAGCAGCTGGGTGACGGAGGAACCCATGTGCTGGTTATGGGGAAGGGCTATGTCCAGTAGTGGACGTCTAAGGGCTGATATCGTCGACTACTTTTCAGGAGACGCAAAAAACCTTGTTTTTTTTTTCTTTGCGACTGTAATTATGTAGTCTGTGCACCTATGTTAATATTAATCATGTCAAAGGATAGAGTCATTGAAAGATTCTTTTACATATACCATTCGATACAGAGTTTGGAAATATACGCCATTTCTGCGTTTGTCTTTAACGTAAATTGTGTAATTATGTTGAATTTCATTATTGGTTGTATAATTTTATAATAATTTCTAACAGTAATCTAATTGTTATGCTGTGAAGTTTATGAAATAAAATAAAATAAAATAGTGATGAAATTTTTTGAAAAAATGATAGCGTGTTCCCAAAGGGTCTGTCGAAAGGCGCAGAAGGCGGGAGCTGGAAGTATATCCTGACCTTCTTCTGCAGGTCCACGTTGGTGATCCTGCCGGCCTCCTTCTTCTGCGCGTCGAGGCGGCGCTGCGCCATGTCCAGGTAGGCCTGCAGCTGGCGCGGCAGCAGCGCCAGCCGCGCCAGCGACGCGCCCACCACCGCCACCAGCCGGAGCGAGTCGAACGCTTCAGAGCTCATGCTGATGGAATTAAAACATACAGAACATGATCTCACGTCGAGTGAAGTGCACGACTTGAGTTGAAGCGTGGGAGGGAGAGGGGGGAGGGAGACGGGGGAGGGAGAGGGGGGAGGGAGACGGGGGAGGGAGAGGGGGGAGGGGGATGGGGATCCTTCATCCATCATTCTATGCAGTAGACATACCACGCTCTCGTACGAAGCGTTTTGCTCCGTCTCTCGTAATGCGAACTTCTAAGGAATGGAACTGTCAACTTCGATACTTCCGAACAAGTACAGCTTGGATCTTTTTAAAGGAAGCAGACATCTTCTGGGTAAGCGCGCTCCACCTTAGGCCCTATCGTCATGTACCACCAGGTGTAACTGAGGTCAAGCATAAACTCATCAGGAATAAAAAAAAGGGTGATGGTAGAATGTAGAGGGTGTGGACTCACAGAGGCGTCTCCATCCCGCTGAAGACCCTCACGCTGAGGTAGTGCCGGGCCACGGGCCGCACCCACAGGAGCACCAGAACGAAGGGAAGAGCGAAGTTCACATTCAGAAGGAGGGACTTCACTTTGCTCTCGTTGTAGTATCTGGAAAAATTATTACAATTACGTCAAAACGATTTCCCAGCTTAGAATACCACCCCCAATGGTCCCGTGGGTGTGGCGAAATTTATGAAACTGTGAAGGACCAATTGGCAAATAAATTCAATTTTAGCTAGTCACGATTAGATCCCTCTAATAATATAACGCATTGAAAGTGCTACTCACCAACAAAGGGAATAAGGTCGCTTTCTGCTACCATCGGCGCCGGGCTGCCTCGATTGTTTAATGTTCCTTAGTTTAGTCTATATTAGATATATTCAGTGTCCAAGCACACACACAATTGAGCACTAGATTTGAACGTTAAGTGTTCCTTTTAATTATTTATATTGGTTTTGGTTAAACCGCGTGCTGTCAAAACACGTAATGAGTTGATAGTCTCGTATCCGTAGGGTAGGAGTCGGTTCTTGTATAATGCAGCAGTGCATTTCGCGTAATTGAGAACGCTTAGCGACATCTAGCGGATTTCGTCACCAACTTAAATGATATATTATAAAAAGGACTATAATTGTGACCTTCTATTGAATCTAATACCAGTGGGTGTCGTCAAGGCGACTAAGGGACTGCACCAAGGACGGCAGCAGCATAACCCTCTCTCATTTGCCGGAAACAGACGGAGGATTTGGCCTATACAGGAGCATATCATCATGTCAGCCTTTTAGACGTCCACTGCTGGACATAGGCTTTCCCCAATGAACGCCACCACACCCGGTCCTCCGCCCTCCTCATCCAGCCGCTTCCGGCCACCTTTTTTAGGTCGTCGGTCCATCTGGCGGCGGAGCGTCCCACCCTGCGCGTGCCAATCCGTGGTCTCCACTCCAGAACTCGTCTGCCCCAACGGCCGTCGGTTCTGCGACTGATGTGGCCCGCCCACTGCCACTTCAGCCTGCTAATCCTTTCGGCTATGTCGGCCACCTTCGTTCTTCGTTCTCTTATGATGATGATTTGCCGGAAACAGACGGAGGATTTGGCCTATACAGGAGCATATACAGGAGTATATATTAAAATCATTAACTGCGATCACCAATCCGCCTGTCAAGCGTGGTAATTATGGCATATCCCCCAATGGACAGCCCAGGAAATGTGATAATCTATTGGGAATGCTTATTTTCAGCACTATTTCGCCTGATGATGATGGATGATGGAAGGGAATGATTGAATCGGTAATGGCGCCTCGATAGCGAGAGGCTATTATGTTTTAAAATGTTATTTTCTGAATGAAAGAAAATGGAGTGAGAGACATACTATCAAATTCGTAGAATTTTGATCTTCCTTTTCTCATCTCGTTTTAGATCTTCTATCAACAAGTCTGCTATAATTCCTACACCGTCTAACAACAAATCTGTCTGTCTCATTACATTAGATATCTTTTAGATCTTGAATTTTAGTGTAAATACTCTGAAAGAATGGTAAATATGAACTGATCCAGGTGAATTATATATGTATATGTCATTGCTGAGGATCGCGATCGCCTGCCCTCCACGTACGTATCAATCGGTATCAAAGTGAACTTTTATCAAAACTACTTTGTCCAAGTTGACTTTGATAATGTCAACGCGGCTTGAGTACATTTTGAATCATTTCTGCATAACTCGACCCAAGTGTGGCATAAGCTTCCATCATCACCGACTTGTTGACGTCCGTCCACTGCTAGAATTCTTCGCTCCTCAGCCGTCCACAGATTCAAATACCTACGCCATGTGGCGAGCAGAAGCGTCACCGGTGCAGAGCCTAGTAGTAGGATAGAAAATGTATGTAGGTACCTTAAAGAATCCCAATGCATCCTGGCAACCCTGAGGCCAGGGAAAGTGAATAAAGTGCCGATGATGGCCGCCCACACGGCCAAACAGAGCTTCAGAATCAGCTTAGACGCTGGACCTCTGCAGTGAAAACATTTTGAGAGTTAATTTTTTCGATAGTCGTAAAAAATAATTCTTGCTTTATTGCACCAACAATAGTAACTAATGGGTACGATTCTGAACGTTAAGAGTCCCCACAGACTGCAAACTTTATATCGGCCGATAATTTAGTAAGGCTCTTAAACAGTATAAAGATGTATGCAAGTGCGCACACTATGACGATTTGTTGGCCCAGTATGCGCACTAGCAGCTCAATCCGACTAAATTATCGGCCGATATAAAGTTTGCAGTCTGCGGGGGCTCTAAAACTAGACACCGCTAACACTAAAACTGTTGCTGTCCCTGTCACACAATATTATGAAGATAAATACGAAACTAAATTAGTGCTGTCTTTTAAAAGTGTGCTATCAGAATCAGGCCTAATGTACAGTTATATGATTTTGGATTTTCAACAGTAGAATCTGGGCGGTCGTATCAATTAAATAATAAATATTTTGGTAAATATTTCTAGTTAAAATAGGTTGATAGGTCACTATTTCACTGTGTTTTCTTTGGCAGTAACTTGGACTCAGATTCTCGCTCGTGTAACACTGTACATAAGAACATCTGAAGGTCCACTGTTGGACTAGCTATGCCCAATATGAAAATTAAATCCATTACTTACACAGAAGACAACCCCTGGTTCTCGAGAAACTTGGACGCGTTTTCATAGAAGCTGTCGTACGCTGGGTCCACCCCGACTTCTAGATTGGATTCGTCCACAATCAGCACAATCATGGCAATCAGGAGGAAAACGCAGAACGCCACTATGCAGGTGGACCGCTCACCGATTGACTCTTCATTTGTGAAATATTGCTTCGTTAGAGATAACAGAATTTTACTGGGTTTGAATTAAAGACTTATCATTTGTAACCAGAAGAATCTAATCCCATCCTTTAGCACTGAAAGCTGAACTGGGGAGGTAGGGGGGATAAATGTAGGTAGGAAAATGAAATATATGATTATGTGCTCAGTATGCTTTCCCATTCAAACAAATGTCTTGTCTGCCCGATAGATAGCCATTTCTATGTTCAGATATTATCTGCCCACAGCCACTGCAGCTTGCTTATTCTTTTGTCTATAATGGTGACTACAGTTATTCTATGGAGCTCGTCATTTAGATAATATCTGTTAAAAAATATCTAAATATACATTACTTGTCTAAACCCAAATTAGGATTTTCTCCTGGGCTAGAAGGGCTCCTGGGAGTGAAACAAGGAATGAAAAATTCACAAATATAACATCCAGACCGAGACCAGCTTGTGCACAGTTGTCTGATCCCAGTGGGAATCAAACCCACAACCCCAGGTACTTACCAAGCCACCTCACTGGGCAGTAAATAATTCATTCGAGGAGGCCAGGATACTATATAAAATAGTTAATATTGGCATTAAACGTAGAGGTTAAGTATGTATGCAAGCAACAATGAGGATGACATGTTCTAAGCAGAACAAACCCTCTTTATAGAGGGTTTGTTATAAAGATTAAACAAAATCATTGGACCAGTGCAAGAGCAGGATATATATAAGAGGTAAAAAATTACACTAGACCATATATAAGATTAACTGATCTCTGTGCTGTTAAATATGATATTCCTAATCTCAAACTTCGTATCATTTCATAAAATTGTACGATTAAAAATAGTTTTCAAAGGATACAATGAAAATAATACAACTAGCAGGCACCAGATCATGCTCAGGTTGAATTCATCCTTCAGGGGAAACACGGATGTGTAGATCTGAAACATGGACAATTGACATCATGAATAACACCATCTAATAGTTAGGATAAGACTTACTATCGCTAGGATCTATATAAGATAAGTCTTATACTAATAATTTGTCAATGTGAGTCTTGTTATTTTAAATAAATTATTTAGCTACACATTTACTAGAATAATAAGAGGTTTATGCCCTTAGTTCTAATCGAAATGATTTACGATTATGTCTTCTATTAGGTTATTCTGTAGACTACAACATATATAGCAATAACTAACAAATTACATTTTATAAGGCTTTTCTCCATAGAGTCCATTCTCTCATTAATTACAATAGAAGATTAATAAATAATAGGGATCAGAATTATTTAGTGTTATGTACTTGTAAAGAAATATTTATGTTTTCTTCGGAGATTTATTTAAAAATTGGTTGGTCATTCATTAATGCATTTAACTCATACAGTAATATAAATATGGTCATTTTACGTCGCTCATTTAATAATCTATAATTCTTCTCCGCCTTCCGCTTACTAGTAAAATAAAATACAGATAATATTTAATATCTTTTCTTAATGAATGAATGAATATACTTTATTGCACACAAAGAATACATAGTGTACAAATATAAAGTAAATATACAAGAGACGGCCTTATAGCTTTCCTTGCTTGCCTTATAGCGATTTCTTACAGGCAATCTCATAGGCGCCAGATTTTTGTTGCAAGTACATGACACTATCTAACACCGATCCCTGGTAATAACTCACCTCAGACATAATGTACACTATACCAGAGTACAAAGAAAAATCCACGATCCAAAGATACTCCGTATAAAACCTCAAATGTACAACGTCTAGTGGCGTCACTAGCGCCGTCTCCAGTTGTATATCCAGGTTTCGAGGCACGTGGAACGTTTCAGGTTTACCATTAGAGTCATGCTTACCGCCTTTCTTACTCTTTGGCTTGTCTTTAGGAACACCTGCTAAAGCTTTCAGTTCACTATTATCCGGGTATAAATACCGGTATAACCCTTGGGAGCATAGTAGCCACCTCGCAAACGAGTAATCTCCTAATTTCTGTATTACAGACACCATTATAATAGTAATAACTAGTTGAGCTCCAAGCAATGCCTGGAAAAATGCAAAATGTACATGAAATTAGATATGAGACTACTATACCGATGGTATTATCCTTCTAAATATACAATACAAACCATTTTGATTCGATTTCCATTCACGGTTTAGTCTATCTATTCATAGTCCTAAAATTATTTTTAATTTTAAGCGAATCTATAACCTCAATTTACGACTCCCACACATTATAATCCAGTAAAATTAAGAACAAAACAAATTTCAATGAAATGTCACATGTGAAGAGTGAACAAGTCCAATGAGTTACGTACAAGAAAGAGATGCATACGTAATTATCACATATGTTGTAAATACTTGATTTATTCGAGCTATAAACGACGTGTTTACGGATATACTTTTACTTTCTGAACAGAAATATTACTATTTATTACACAAAAATATAAAATATCAGAAATGAACTGAAATCAACTGAAATCGATTTCTTTATTCTTAGAAATTATAAGAAGAATTGAAGATTATTTAAATTTAGTACCTGCATTCATAAATGCACGGTGTATAAAACCGAGTGAGCGAGCAAGATCATCAAAATAAAAAGAACAAGGTATATCGAAGTTGCCACATTAGTCATGTTTTCCTAATATATTGGTGAAACTTTATGTTGTTTGATTGCAGCTAAAGGCATTGCTTTCAATCGATCGAAAATAAAAACGCAACGCACCTTATGCTTCTTTTTCTTAGCTGCAATCAAATCGTAAGAATCTTACTTTTCGGCAAGAGTAGCAGTAAGTGAGTGTAAGTCCGACACTGAGTAAAAAAATGTTTGTTGTCTAAATGTACCTACCAAGTGTACTCATGTGCAAAAAACAATTTTGATTTGACTCCACAAAAGCGGGAGCTTCGTGCAATCTCCCTCGGCCGGTGCGAGCCCCCATTTCTGGGAATCTATGCACAATTTAGTTGGGTAAATATATTTATATGCGGGTAACCCAAAAAACAGATGTCCGCCCCGCCGCGTTGCGCACTGAGCACTGTGACGTGACGGGCCGCAGTTTGCACGAAAATCGTTTCGTATCGATTGATTTGATTTTATCATTAATTCGGTTTCGTCGCCGCCGAAGTCTGCTCGCAGACTTGCGACGAAGCCTTTAGTTTAGGAGTTATTTTTCTGTGTGTGGTGGTGAAAATCGTGCCAAAATGGGGTCGTTGTTCAGGAGTGAGGAGATGACTCTTTGTCAGCTTTTCCTGCAAAGTGAAGCTGCTTACGCCTGTGTTTCTGAGCTTGGGGAGTTAGGGCTCGTACAGTTCCGTGATGTGAGTATATATTTTTCATTATTGTTTTTGAGTTTCCTGTTTTCCGACTATCGATATCTTCAATGTATGACCCCGATTCCAATGTGATACGGTCTTGGTTTGTCATTTCGGTATTTATTATCTTGATGAGTAATAGACCAACATGAGATGTCCGTTGATTTTTCTAATAATATATTCGTAAACCACATTGTACTGAATTGATAGTCGGGGTAAAGGGGGCGCTGAGGAATAGAAGAATGTTTTTTTAAAATACAGAAATCGTTTTCACGGTTCACGTTTTTTGAGATGAAGAAAAGGGATGAGAAAAAAATTACTTTGAAATTGTTCAACAATCTGGACGAGCACAAGCAGTCATTGCAACACAGGATGTTCAAAGGGGGTGTTAAAGAAATAAAAATTGATTCTTTGGTTTGAGTGTACAAAAAAATCTCTGATTGGCGTGAATTTTTTTCCGGGGCGCCCCCTTTTGTACACCCTAACCAATTCTTTTGCTTTTTTAAATTCTGACACTGATAGAAGCTTTAGACTAAAAAAAATACTTGCTCGATAGACTGTAGAACTATCCTAATACTTTCACCAAAAATAATGTAACCAAGTAACTCAGTAATAACCAAGTGTTGTAAAATAATGTGGCCTCTAATGTATAAAACCTTTTATAAGAAGTTTAATAAATACACACACAAAAAGAATTCACTGTTCAATTTCAATTAATCAATGTTGTATCAAATAGTCCGAGGGGTGGGGACCTGGTGATCTGTGCCACAGGTTCATCCTACTACAGACACCAGATTCTCACAAATAAGTGATGTAACAATAAATAACATTGTCACTATAGTTGTAACTATAAATAAGATATAAATAAGATTTTTAATGTGAAAATATTTGTGGGAACGAAACAATAAATACTTACTTACTTACTGTGCAAAAAGAACATATTTTCTTACAAGCTATCTGTGTCTCACATATTTATGGTGTTTTGGCACCCATGCTAGTAGACCCTAGTTCATCAAACAGATAACTGACACACTGGGTATATTATAAACTTTTTATTAATTCCTAATTTGTGTATTAGAAAAAAATGTCCAAACATAAGTACACTCTCTTTTTTTTATTGTTAATGGGTTTGCGCTTGACCTCAATCTCACCTGATGATCACACACACACACACACTTTTTACACACACCCATACACATGTCTGACCCTTATGAATTTAATATATAAATGATACTACTTATTGCACAAATACATAAAAAAAATTTAGATGTACAAATAGTATGATTTAGGTGATCTTATTGCTGTAAGCGATGTCTTCCAGACAACCTTTGGGTAGAATATATTATGCCAGTGTAAGGTAGTTTGTAATTTTTGAAAACTTTAATAATAAATAGGTACTTGACATTAAATTCCTATACATTGTAATGAATGACTTAATATGGAGTTTATTGTTACAATGAATCATAGCCTTTCTGATAACTCAACTTCCTTACTGAATTTGTATATTATTCATATTACAGTGGGAGGCATATAACTGATAATCTTTTCAGTTAAATCATAGACACTATAAAAGATCTGAGAGTGTGTTTGCCCGTAAAGGTGATTGGACCTAATATAATAAAGATCTTATCGTTTATAGCCAGGCACACCTGGTAACACAGACAATATGGGATCTTTGTGTCATTCCCTCTGTTTATATGATGCTCCCATCCACTACATAAAAGCCATTATGCAGTTAACAGATATGAGCCTGTGATCCTTGAGTTCAGGGTAAACTACACACAGTATTCAGCTTGCAGTTATTGCATTCTTAAAGCAACTGCTTCGTCATCTCGCTGTCCTGTCCACAGGCTCTATAGTTGACTGTCTCTAACAGTCCCATCTTATGCATGAGATGAGTGGCCGATTAGCTCTCCTACTAATAAAGATATTAAGTTTGTTAGTTTGCCTGATGTTATCGCTCTAACCAAACTACCTATATTACTGAACAGATTTTATTTTACTGTTGGTTACTGATACCATATAATTATAATTTCTGTACAATTTTACAGTAACCCATAATAAAAGAGCCGTGGTAGCCGGTTGGTGGTGCACTCGCCTCACATTCATGAGGTTGTGGGTTCAAACCCCGCCTGTACCAATGAGTTTTACGAAACTTAAGTATGGTTTATTTATAATACCACAGACTATTCGGTGAAGGAAAACATCGTAAGGAAACCTGCATATGCCGAAGAAGAAATTCTGAGGTGTATGTGAAGTCCACCAAATCGGCTTGGGGCACCGTTGGTGGTCAGGGGTTTGGCACAAAAGATCCTGAAGGGTCGAAGTGTCGCCAGGTCTACCTGGCCCCCTTAGAAGATAAGATAACCCGTAATAAATATATATATATTGAATACAATGCAATTGAAATTAATAGATTGATAGGTCATCAGCTTACTGCAAGTAGTCACTGCTTGGGAATTACCCTAGCAGTTAGTGACTTCTTGCAGTAATCTGAAGAGTATTGTTCATTGAACTCAAGCGCCAGAGGTCGTAGGTAGATTCCCACTGTGGCAGACAACTTTGTACAATTTGTACAAGGTGGTCCTAGTCTGGATGTTATATTTGTGAATTGTCCAATTCTTGTTTAATTCCCATAGCACAGGAGAAAATCCTAATTTGGGATTAGATAAGTGTATATGTATATATGTTTTTTTTTTTTTCCTCGTTTCCTGGTTTATGATCTACAATCAGTCTTGAGACTTTTATTAGATGGGTGGTAAGGAAGTGGGTGTGTAGGTGCTGCATTCAGTAACGCAGCTCCCTTCATGGGTTCACTATTGTTTGAGGAGGGGATTGCGCTTGAGCCTGTGGAGGCTGCTGGTTGGGTCCAGCAGTTCAGCAGCCAGCTGGTTTGGGTGAGCTGCAAGTCGCTCCTTGTAGCGATTGTTCCGAACCTCGATTTCTTCTTTAATTGTTGGTATCTTGAGATATTCATGAATCTCGGTGTTCCTTGTAAGCCATGGGGCACATACTAGGGTTCTCAGGATAGAATTTTGAGATCTCTGTAGGATCTCTACGTTTGATGTGCTTGCAGTGCCCCATAGTTCAATGCCGTATGTCCAAACTGGCTTGATCACCATTTTGTATATGAGAGTCTTGTTTTCCAGTGTGAGTGAGGAGTTTCTACCAAGAAGCCAAAGTAAGTTCCTAAACTTCATATTGACTTCATGTCGTTTTGCCATTATA
This sequence comes from Esperia sulphurella, assembly GCA_947086405.1. NCBI lineage: Eukaryota > Metazoa > Arthropoda > Insecta > Lepidoptera > Oecophoridae > Esperia > Esperia sulphurella. The sequence continues at coordinate 15,390,102 of OX352266.1, forward strand.
TGATTTTTCCAAGTCAGTCTCCGATCAAGATGAAATCCAAGATACTTGACAGTCTGTGTGTGAGGGAGAACTTCACCTCCTAGTTTGACGAAAGGGCAGTCACCCTTCCTTAGAGTGAAAGTGATATGAGTGGACTTGCTTGCGCTTGCTTTTATTCTCCATGTCTGTAGCCAGGCCTCTGTTTTGTTAAGATTAAGTTGAAGGTTGGTTGAAGCTGTAACTCTATCATTACTGGTAGATAGCATGGCTGTGTCGTCAGCATAGGTGGCAGTAACCACTCCTCCAGTTTCCGGCAGATCAGCAGTATAGATGCAGTACAGCACAGGGCCGAGGACAGATCCTTGAGGGATTCCAGCCTTACAGTCATAGAGACTTGAGTAGGAGTCCTTCATTTTGACTTGGAATATTCTCTCAGAAAGGTAGGATCTCAGCAGAGGGAATAGGGAATGTGGCAATAGAGTCTTTATTTTATATAATAAGCCCTTGTGCCAAACTCGATCAAAGGCCTGTTGTATGTCAAGGAAGGCCCCAGAACAGTACTCTTTCCTCTCAAGGGTTTGTCTGACCGTGTCACAGACCCTATGTACCTGTTCCAGTGTCGAATGTTTCTTTCTGAAGCCAAATTGGTGATCTGGGATGACTCTTTGTTCATTTAAAATTGGTGCAAGTCGTTTGAGGATGATTTTTTCACAGATCTTTGACATAATTGGCAAAAGACTTATAGGTCTGTAACTAGTTACTTCAGTAGGTGGTTTTCCTGGTTTGTGGATCATTATAATTTGGGAGACCTTCCATATTCTTGGGAAGTAGCCTATACGTAGGATACCATTAATTATGTATGTTAAAAACATCACCCCTTTTTTTGGTAGCATCTTTAGAGTTTCTGAATTTATAAGGTCAAAACCAGGAGCCTTTCGTATGTTTAGGTCCATTATTTCTTTATAAATCTCTCTAGGAGAAGTAGGCTTGAGAGGCAGGCATAGCTGGAGGTCCTGTTGTAGATTGGAATCTATGCTGTCTTCAATATCAATACCATTTACAGGATTTGGTTTGAAGATATTAGATAGGTGGCTAGCAAACATTTCCGCCTTATCAGTGTCACTTCGTGCCCAGGTGTTTTCAGATTTCTTGATTGGCGGATAAGCTTCCTGGGGCCTGTTGTAATTTTTGGTGAATTTCCAGAGTGAGTGTTCTCCTTTGTCATAGGCAGATAGGTTGAGCAACTGGTGTTGAAGAGTTTCGTTTTTAAGTTGTTGAATTAAATTCTTTAACTCTTTGGATGCTTTGTTAAAAGCTCGTTTGTCTGCTGGGTGTCTGGATGTTTGCCAGATACGACGTAGTTTTCTTTTATCCCATACTTTTTGTCTTAAGTGGGGTGAGACAGTGTTATGCAGTTGTGTATTTTCCAGGACTGGGGATGATTTCCAGGCGGCCCTTTGTATTTCCATGGTTAGATGGATGCTTGCATTTTCTATTTCTTCCTGATCTTTAAGGCTAGTTTTAAGATTGATGTTATCAATTAAGTGTTCTTGAAAAGAATTCCAATCAGTCTTCTTGTTCGTAAGTTTTATAGTCTCATACTGGCAGCATATTATTTCACTTAAATTCAGTAGCACCGGCGTATGGTCTGAGCAAGTGTCTAGGCAGGATTCCACAGTTAAGTAAAGTTTTGAGATACCCTTAGCCAGAAAAAAGTCAAGGACATCTGGTTTCTTTTTTGGGTCTGATGGCCAGTTGGTTGGTTCTCCAGTTGACAGTACAGTGAGCTTCATACTGTCAATGCATCGTTTCAGTTCTCTGCCTCTGGTGAGTGTTAGTCTGGAGCCCCAGAACGTATGTTTGGAATTCCAGTCTCCTCCTACAATGAATCTATCACCCAGTGTCTGGAGGAAGTGGTTGAACATGTCACCACTGATTTTTTGTCTTTTTCTGTTAGGTCCGCAGTATACAGAAGATATTATGATGTTTCCTAATCTGTCACTAAGGCTTATGGAAGTAGACTGAAGTAAATTTGTTTTGTACTCTGGCATCATATGATGCTTGATGGAGTTTTTGATAACAATTGCAGTGCCTGCATGAGCTGTGCCATCGGGATGATGAGTAGAGTAAATGTTGTAGCCCTCAATCACACATTTGTTTCTTTCAGTGAGGTGAGCCTCTGAGATTAGGACTATGTCCAGTTTGTGGCATTTTATTAGAGTCTCTAGGTCCTCCTTACTTGAAGAGAGGCCATTGATATTCCAGGTTGCTAGCCTGAGTGTAGTCATTTCTGGGTACGGGTGACAAGTGTGGTGATAAGGCTTACAAGAGCACTTATTTGCTGGATTAGAATATCAATTTTCTCAGACTGCTTTAGGAAAAGTGTTTCTATAGAATAATTGCGTTGTGTTTCTTCACTAGCAGTTGATGTATATATGTATCCTTTTTAATTTTTAATATAGTGTATAGTGTTAGCACATAGGTAACTTTAGACCTCTGTAAATGTTTCTCAGGGATTAAAGCTAGATTTTTCTCTGTGTAGCTGTGATAGTTGACTTCCATTTTCGTGGAGTTAGGTGTAAGACTGCCACCCCATCTAAGGATAAGAATAGTCTTGGAAAATACTGTATTCTACTAACTGTGCCCAAAGCGGTGAGACTAAAGAGCTAATAGGAATGTAAGAGGCACATGGATGACTAAGTCATGTGATTTTATATGTGAAGGGAGTGGTATAAAATCATGTGATTTTATATTAATCAAATGTGATTAGCTGGATTGTGTAATTTTCCTAATCTTGATAGGTATTTTATGATTGATTGATTACCTGTTACTATTTGATAGTATTAAATACCTTCCTTATTTATTAATAGGTTTTAGCTTGCATTCGCCTAATTATTGGTTTATATTTGGTTTAAGAATTGGTACCCATGATGCTGAGTAATCGGTGCCTATGCTTTATCTATAACTTTTATGAATATTTTGTTAATGATAAATGAATATGTACTTTATTTTTCACTACAAACAACACAATATAAAGAATCTTACTATTTAACAGATACCAATTTGTGAAACCCAGGTATGGGTCTTCAAGTCACCAGTCCCTTCCCACGTTGTTGCCTTACATACAATACATATCTTGTATCTGTTGGATCTTTTGTGTCAGCTCCTCAGTCTACATGGTGTTTCCAGCCCCCATAGTCTATTGCATAAACACTATTATGCAGTAAAGGGATTGGAGTCTATAGTCCTTGGGTTCAGAGTAACCAACACCCAGGACACTCATTTGCTTGCAGCTAGTGCTTTGCATTCAAATAGCAAATGCTTCATCGTCTCGTTGTCTTCTCCACAAGCTCTACAATTGACTGTTTCTCACAGTCCCATCTTATGCAAGAGGTGCCTTACACCTAGATGGCCATAAAAAATTCATACGATAAAACGGTCGGCTGTTTATCCATATTTTAGAATTTAGTTGATAAACTCCTTGGAGTCTTTCAGCTCTCGAAGTGCTCGTCACTCCGCCAAATGTTGCTTCTAAGTATGTTCTTCTAGAACGGTTATCTAGAAGAACGTACCGAGAATCTTAATGCTTTGCCCCTTGTATTAAACTAGAGAGAGAACTCCAAAGCTTAAGTTTCACATTCCTTAAACTTGTCTTTTGCCTCGTTCACAAACTAAGGAGGAAATGCTATACTCATAACCAGTTCTACTTTGACATGTAGGTTTTCTAATGAATTGTTTTCCTTCACCGAGGAGCTTGTGGTATAATATAAGCCTGTAATTAAGTCCCAGGTTTGCAACCTTGACCTCATGAGCGTGTGGCGAGCGCAATCGGGTAAATATTCGAGCGTTCAACCGCTGCCATTATCATGTTGGTTTCCATATTTTCCTTCATCGAAGCGCCTATGATATGATCATTAAAGTTTAAATTATTTAAGCTTCCAAATCAGCATAACCTTTTTTTCTGGCATAATATTTTCTACCGTCCAAATTGTACTAAATTAACTTCTAAAGATTGTAACTGAATTTATTTGTGGAATAAAGTGTATTGTATGATATATACAACCTTACGGTATGCTCGGGTTTGAAATCTTGACCTCATGCACGTGAGACGAACGTAATCAGTTACATATTGAGCGTTACAACCGCCGTCATTACCGTAAACCCCAAAAGTACATTCTGCATGGACCGGGACTTTGCTAAGACCAGGAAACTGATTGATGATGAACTGAAGTGCCTTCAACTTTTGAAGGTAACGGTAATGACGTTGAAACGCTCGATTTTACCCAAACATTAGGCTGCCACGTCTCAAAGAAACATCACTAGTTAATGTTGATTTTCTTTTCTCTTCTAGTGTAGGTATTTTCCTACGTATTATAAAACGCAAGGGCTCTCTGTCCGTAAGTGTGCTTATATCTCGAGAACCATTAATTCGATTTACGTGTTTTTTTTTTAATTTCATAGATATGTTCTCTGCAATAATGAAATCTAATTGGTTCTCTGGCCAGGTTTAAGTGTAATATTTTGTTACGTTAGGTAATATAATAAAATTTAAGGAGTTATATAACTCTGCAGACCACGCGAGCGTAGCTGTGAACATATTCAAGTAACTGATAAGTATTCGTTCTTTTATCACAGCTTAACCCCGACGTGAACGCGTTCCAACGCAAGTTCGTAAATGAAGTCCGCCGGTGCGATGAGATGGAGAGGAAGCTGCGATATCTCGAGAAGGAGATACGCAGAGATGGCATCCCAATGCTGGAGATACCCGGGGAGTGTCCCGAGGCCCCGCAACCCAGGGAGATGATCGACCTTGAGGTAAGTTAAATACAAAATCATCTTCTAGAAAAGGCGGCAACAGGCTGATGAATAAAATTCGAGCATCTCAACCGCCGAATTTACCGTAACATATTCTATTTTATATATTATCATTAGACGACCTCTATTTTAAATTGGGAGGGAACTGGCTCCTGACACACGGGATATTCCATTCTGGGAGCCAGGCCTACATCTAATAAATAAAAACGTAAACTTCGCGTGTCTTTATATTGGGAGTGAGAGTAAGAGTCGAAGTGGGAGCGGGAGCGGGACGGGAAGTGGAAAAGGGAGCGGCTTCTGTAGTCCATGCGAGCGGAGCCGCGGGCACCGCTAGTCTAATATAATGTTATGTTTCTGTTCAATAAAGATATATTTTATATATATATTTAAAAAAGAATGTGCTATCACCAGTAACAAACTTGTTTAATAAGAACAGAACAAGTTGTCTCATCAACATTTTTATGGTAATGGTATATGATAGCAGTTGAAACGCTCGAAAATTCACCCGGAAAAGCCCCATTGAATTTTCTTTTTAATGCTACTCATAAATTAATGGCAGAACTTTGAAATACATACTTTAAGCTATCCAATAATATATATATAACACCGATATAGTTTCTCTAGAAAGTTAGGCAAAAACTAGCGTCAAATTATCGAGCGTAGTTTGGAACAACATAAGTTTGAAGTCTACCAAATACGTGTCTATTTTAGTGTGTAAAACAATTAATAGTACTTTGAAATTACAAGTTTGTCATAACAGTTTTTGAGATTGGTACATGGCCTCCCCATGTCCGTCGAAAATGGCCGATACGAGCAATACGGACTACAAACGCATCGCTTGGGCAGTGAATGAGCGATACAGCTTTCAGATTTATATGAAAAATTTATATAACTCAAACAACCGACGAGTTTCAGCTTTATAAGCAGAGCAACGTAAATGAAAGTGATGTAACTGGTTTCTCTTTTCGCGCTTTTAATGATTGAACCAACAACGATCTTTATGTACTACTAGATAGAGCATTCTAAACAATCGCTCTGTTCCACGCAACTGCGACTCCGGGAGCCGCAATTCGTTAACATTTACTATAAAACTATGCAGAACATTTAATTATTTACTAAATATTGACGCTATTTACCCGTAGCGTCAATATTTAGTAATAATTAAATGTTCTGCATACCTAGTAACTGCACAAGTTTCATCGTGAATGTAACCGAGTTGCGGCTCCCGGCGTGGAACAGAGCGATTGTTTGGAACGCTACATCTAGTAGTACATAGAGATCGTTGGATTGAACTGACCTAGTTCTTTAAAATTGTATCATTTTATTCGCGTATAGTTAGTATACTCTAAGACCTACTTTTATTTGAAAATTGAATAAAAATATTTGATATCGACGCAAAAAGCGGAAACGCTGTAAACCCAGACCTGTCAATCCCATTTATTTCTATGTCAGTCCCCTTTTGTTGCAAATTCAGAATCAAAGAAGGACGATTCACATTAAAAAACAACTTTGTAAGAAAGCCTATTACAAAATAAACGATTATTGGAATGACAAAGATGCCTGGTACTAATGTTAATCCAGCTTCGCAAAATCTTTATGAATTGTATGCAAACTTGATTTTTAAAAGATGTGTTGCGTGAAGTTTGTTGCGCCGTTTCTTCTTCACAGCGCTAACACCTAGGAAGCGGTAGTCGATAAAAAAAATGACGTGTATAAATGTACCAAGTGTACTTATATGCAATAAATGATTTTGACTTTGACTTTGAAGGACTACGTCGAATGGTGTGGTTCCCTTGTATTGTCTATTAGACGCACATACACGTTACACGGCCCATTCGACGTAGATTTTTTTTATTATGATTCCGAATTTGCAATAAAAGTGAATTGACATCGGTTTGGGTGACAGCGTTTCCACTTTATCGCGTCAATATATACATATACGTACACTTTTCTAATCCCAAACTAGGAATTTCTCTTGTGCTATGAAAATTAAACAAATACTAATTAATGAATATATTAATTTCAGACTAAAAGTTCATATTTTGGTTACTAATTATGTTTAATGTAATGACTATAGGTAGCTTAGTAACAGTCAGTACAATGAAATTCGAGAGATCTCACATGCTACCCGTCCTTGACAATATCACATGTGACCTCACCCAGTGTCTAATATTTCGTTATCATCATCATCCACCTAATACCCAATAACTTTCGGGAGTGTGTTTGTTGGTACAACAGAGATGTTACTTACGCAAAATGGCATAAATGATCCATCGATCACAGAATCAGATACAAAGACACAAGCTTGGGTTTCTGCCAACTGCTGTTCCGCATGCAAATCTACGTTATAACGCCCAAAACTATAGTTGCATCAAGCCACTACACAAGTAACTTGTGTTTCCATAGAGTACTGAACAGGCGCAGATCCAGCCCTCAAAAGTGCAAGTCGGGCTATAGACTCGCTCACGATCGATATATTGCATTCCTACAAAGAAGACGTTTACAGAATGTAGAACGCCCCGGCCACAAGATCTTGTACAGTTTTATTTTATTTTGGCACTGAATATAACATCAGCCTATCGACCTCAATTAGGGTTGTAGGCATGCCCGCCCTGCCCACAACGGTGGATCCTCGCTTGGTACTGAAGAACACCTACAGTGTTATAGTTGCTAGTTGGAACATTTGAGAAATCTTGCCATTGGGAAAGGACATTTTATTTATTACGCATATAGTTCATCATCATCAGGTTATTTTTTGTCTCCACTGCAGGAGCACAACCCTCTCTCATCTGCCGGAGACAGACGAATGATTTGGCCTACACTCCCCGCGCTGGCCAGACGGGTTGGGGAGGCCTGATTACTATGTAATTCAAATTGCAGTACCTTACTTGACTAAACCCTTAATTCTACTACAGGCAACATTTGAGAAGCTCGAAAACGAGCTACGCGAAGTTAACCAGAATGCAGAAGCTCTGAAAAGAAACTATCTCGAGCTAACTGAACTCAAGCACATCCTAAGGAAGACGCAAGTATTCTTCGACGAGGTAAGTGAACGGACAAAACCACAGTTTTTGCTGTCGGATAAATAACATTAGTACTGTAATTAAAACTTTAGAGAGAACGAATCGACAATTAATTTTTTACAACATTCAAATCACATGATTTCCTATAAAAATTTACAGATAATGAGTTGGATATTTGTTTGATATGCTGTAGTCAAGTTCTATAAATTAATTTAGATTTATCGGGCGATAAGATAGGAGTCGTACCGCTTACGCTCCTATGCCAGCAATATCCTCGTGATGATGGTTTTACGTAAAATTTGTAAGCTATTCATTATGTTACTAATAATGTTTGATCAATTACATCCAACGTCATATATTTCGGTCGTCTCTCAAATCTCTGTGTTGGTCTTGATTAGGGTTATGGCGTCATAAATTGAGAGTTTATCTGATACATTTAAAGTTTGTTTACCGTTGAACCTAATAACTAATCCTGGGGTAAATCTCAAAGACTTTGAAACCCAAGCGTTTGTAGATAAAATGCTGAATGGATTTGAAAAAAGTATTATGGCCTCATTTCAGTAATCAAATCATTGATAAAAAAAATGTGAATGACAACAGGTGGCAAGGTCAAATAAGCTGTTGTAGAAAAAAACTAGCTCCACGATCAGTCAATTCGTTATTTATTTAATCATCATGTATTTTTTCTTTGTTTTTTTCCGCACTTTATTTCGGTCAGTGTCTCATACATAAAATCTTTATATTTTTATTTTGAATTTATTAATTACACTCATAAACCCTTAAGCACTTCAATGTCAGTGCAATTATTACTAATTGAATATCAAAAAGAAACACTGAATTATCTTTCACTATTAACTTTCGAATTAAGACGTGGGTTTTGGTACTTTTAAATACACTTTATATAAATTTATAATAATTAGGTATGAATTGGGCTTCAAAAACTACAAAATATGTTTTAAAGTTTACTTTGTGTAACATCGCGCCAACGTCAATGTCACTTCTTTTTTACTTCTATTGTTAGTTAGGTAATCGATTATACATACTCATTCATTACTCTCTCAAATGTTTTCAATAACATCTGCAGCTATTGTAAAGTCTTGAATATATTCAAAATGAACTTAAAAGAATATCCAGAATTTATGATTAAAAACGCTGAATATGGCTTGTGTGTATGTGACATTGAAATTGAGCGCGAAATTGACCTTGGCGCCATTTTGGCGCGTGTGTGAACAAGATGGCGGACCCGTCGCGGGAGGAAGAACAGGTGACCCTACTGGGTGAGGAGGGACTCATGGCGGGAGGTCAAGGTCAAGCGCTCAAGCTGGGGTATGCTCAGAATGAATTTGTCCGCTCTCTGAGGCGCTTTGACTTCCCTCTCTTAACTACTGCTTATGTGTTAGGCTTAATGTTACTTAGAATATATTAAATTAAGGTTATGGGCCCCAGTATTAACAACACTTTCTTGTCGTTTAAGCTGTAAAACAAAATTAACTCCCTTCTTGTAGTTTATTGGGTTCTTTATGTGGGTGAGATGGGAGTGGAAGTCAAAGCATATCCTAGAGCGATATTATTTTTGCAGCGCTTGTACTGTGACGCTGATACGGGAGTCTACCGATCACCACTCAGGCAAGCATTGGAGTCGGCCGGTTTATAGTATATCATCAACATAAACACCTCTTGAATTCTTGTGTGATTGAATGACAGCTTAGCGTAGCACCGCAGACACATCCTCCGTCCACGGTGTTAGAATGTAGAGGCAATGTAAGTGACGTGGATTCTTCGTAGATTTGAAGGGTCTTCCGCGATTAGGCGCGTTTGCCGATAACCTCTCTTCAAATCCACGACTAGAAAACGCGACAATCATTGTCATTATTACCTTGCATTCTAATCACACAGTTCTAAATATCTTCAGGTTTAGAATTGAGCCCCTTTCGAGCGTGCTAACCAACTGCTGCCTGAGTGAGTTTTAAACTAACAATGTTTTCTATCAAACATGATTTATTTTTGAAGTCCAACAGGTTTTCAGGTCGCCACTAAACTTGGACTTTGACATACCTATTTATTTTTATTTCCATTCCGTCATGCTTTCTGTATACTTGTCATTTTATGCATGCCATTATGATTTTTATATCCATGTTGAGTAGCATAGAAGTCACGACAGAAACTGTCATACAAAGCAACAAAACCTTTGTTTAGTTACTATGATTTGGAGTTTCTACACATAATAATGTACTGTTTAATACACGAGATGTAGACACTAACAATGAAATGCTTTAAAAGTAGCTAGGTTGGCATGAAACCGTTGCAGTGAACGCGTTGGCGCTACTTTTTTACTACAACAGGCATTGGAACCCGCGTATTCAGCTTCTCGTGACTGTCGGGGTATATTGTGACGTCATCTGGGCCATGTTTGTCTGTGTTGATGTTTATGTTTGTCCGCTAGCACGAGGGCGGTGCCAATACCACTGAATCGATGACGCGCGCTCTCATATCCGACGACCCGAACGTACATATGGGCCACGTGCAACTAGGGTATGTATGCGTGTGTACATACGGCACTAGTGTGACACTTAACTGACCCCACCAGACTTATTGCAAAGTTTGAAACGTGTACGTGAAAACATATCAGGCGATTATAACCAATATACGAACCAATGTTGTATGTACATTTTGGTCATCTGATCAAATCTCTAAAGATGAAATCACCGAAACTGTATACTTTCGAAGCTTCGATCGATTTTGTACAAGATAGTAGTATCGGATACTTCAATGTAACCCAACTGGGAGTTACTGAAACAACTGACATTGAACCTTTACCTATTTCTACGATCGATAGGAACTCTGTAACTGTAGTTTTGGTGGTTGTACCCATAGAGATTTTATCAGGGAGACAGAAATGTATGACGACTCAGATTTAACTAAAGCAAGATCATTATGACTAGTTGTTCGGAGTCCTTTTTAAATATAAATCTTAAAGTAGATCGTGATATCTCATAAAATTAAACTCGTGAAATAAATATTACAGAAACGTAAAAGGAATACACTAGTAACTTAAATAGGAAGTATTTATATGTTTTCACTTGCACTCTAATATAAAGCAGAAATGAAATGCAGTAAGAATCGTGGATTACGATATGATGAAAACTTTAAACAAAGGATTAATTAAAGATTAAATACGTCACGCTCACGCGCGGGTTGAGAAAGTTTCTGATGCTATGTTTTGCATTTCAATTTTGCTTAAACTGTTGAACCAAATTGACTCGAACTCGTCTGCTCCGTGCTATGACTACGAACACAAAGTGTAACAAAATACCGTAGTTACTCGTTGCAGTGTATTTAGTATCGATATTTAAAAAAGGTTTTATGACTTTCGGAAGTTCGCTTCTAACCTCTTGTAAATTAATTTTGTCTAAAGAATTTCAAAGTTGCAGAACTAAAATTATTCCACAGTCAATACTGAATGCTTCTGTATCGATTAACATCAAGTATTTCGTTAAACTTGGTTTCTTTACTGAATAACGAGAAAAATAAATCGGACTTAAGAGATACGCTTTCTGGCAGTCCTGCTTTTGTGCCAAATTTAGCTTACACTGAATGCTCTGTTTATTAACTCCACTGCCCAAGAAATTACAAGTTGTATAAAAAAATTGCCTGCCATTGTCGGAGACTATAAAGATAATCAAGCCGTAGCGTCGAGCAAAACACGTAAGATGCAATCAATCAAGGTGTTCGCATAAACTTGACAGTTTTATTATTTGGTATACAAAGGTTGTGCAAACACAGCCAGTATTTGTTTGTTTACCGACACTACAACCGAGTTTGCACTATTTTTCGCTTATGTGGACACCTTCAAGGACTATCCGATGCACGTAGAAGTATATGATTCTGACATACTCACTGCTAACCGACTTTAGAACCCAAAATCGACTGATATTTGCAAAAAACGAATGAAAATTAACAATTTTGTTATGTCTATCACTGATATTAATTAAACAGAAAGCAAAAGTAACTATATTCGATCTAATAAAATTGCATGTAATGATCACGCCCCGATATGAAGACTTGTAAATAAAAATAGCATGTAAGAATTAAAATGAATAGACTAATTTGCAAACGCAACTGATTATGTTGCAGTAATAGAAAAAAATACAGAAACGATATTTCTTTAAATATTCGCGTCAAATAGAATAATAATGTAGTTGTAATTTTATATTTAATTGTTATGAATGTGTATGGCTAAACTGTTGCTTGGTTTATTCTCCTAGTTTACGGGATAAACAAGAGTCCTTGGAATTCCTGCCTTGGTTAGTAGATGTACATTGTAATATTACTATATACTGTAGTTGAATCTTTACTGTGGAGGGTATTATGATTTATGTATTTGTGTAAGTTGGTGGTTGGGAGACTTATTTCCTTAGTTCCAATTCGACAACACCGAAAAGGTTCCTTTTCAGTTTTGTCACTAATTGAAGGAGTTTGAATTAGTAGCGTCGAACTACTAACACTTTCACTATGCTTTCTAACACTCCACTCTTTTAATATCACAATATTAATATATGAATTTCACTTCAGTGTGCGTTAAGGTTACTTGGACTTCAAGAATAGATAATGGATTTAGGTGCGATTATTGTAAATGCTGAAAACTCGGTATTGCGTACTCATACTTTTTCAATCGAACATTATTTGAATCCTTTTTTGAATGATCAATGAGAACGTGCTTAACGTCATACATACGGTATATTTGGGGACCAAGCGTTAACCCCTGTGGTACTCCAAATATTAGTACAGATTTAGTTTTCGTAAATATTAATTAATGTTTGTAGAAAAAGTTATGAGCACGATTATTTCCTACTTTCCTTTTCGGAAAACGATTTCTAACAGCGTCTTGGTACGAGTGTCTTAGATATTAATATTTGTTTCTTGTGTATTTTTTTTCTTTTGTCCAGTTAAATCGTGTTATTCATTCATTATAAATACCTTTAATGTTATTTATTATCAATGATATATTCAATCTTATTGTTTGGCGAACAATATGTTTGTTCAGGAATCGTAACAATAACTGAAAAGATTCCGTCCAACCTTGGTTTGTTCATGTATGGACTTGGTGATACACATACGGTATGTTTAATTTGAATATTCTTATAAGGTTCGTCTGTATTGCGACTGACAATAAGCAGAGCCTGTATTGGAACTTATTTTAGCGTTTACTGATTTGGTGACATCACCATAAGTTGTTATATCCATAGGACGAGAACAAAGTGCATTTCCAGACGATAAAGGAACTTGTTCATCTGACCGCGGCAGAAGAGGCACTAGAATAAACACAGTGTTGATATTTTTAGCGTATTTAGTTAAAACAATACAGTTGTGGGTGTTACAGCCTTAGGCATAACAATGCCTCTCAAATAGATGTCACCGTTTCTATATCCAATGACAATATCATCGTATCACGGTCGTTGTGTCGTATTTGTAAGTCTGGTTACAGTAGTTCTAAAGAATGTACCAGCTGCACGGAACTTCATTAGTTAATGTTCAGTTCATGTGAAATTCAAACTGACTGAGTTTGTTGTATTAGAATTGATAGGAATATATAATAGCATCTTCCTCTGAAAGTTTTCGTATCTTTAGATTTGATGGTAAATTAACGATTGTACTATTATATCTAAACATTGCTGTACTTTCGAATTTTAATGTATGACTATGATCATATTTAAAAACGATGCTTACCATTTTGGAGGTATTTGTTTAAATCATAAATGGGCATGACCTTTGAATTCGATTCGACAACTCTGATTTTGATCGTGTAATACATTAGAAAGTTAAAACTTTGTTCGCTTTTAGATTATTCTCGGAAGGAAAATTATGATCTTGTAGTTTGAACTGTACTTTGATTTTGTCTATAGTGGTTGTAAGTGACGGTGATCCAGTTCAACCAAGCAGACCTTCCCATCATTTGCGATCACTTTTCATAAGTTTTCCGTTCCGATATCGTCTTTATTTTTAATTAGGTTTGCCATTTGATGCTTATTATGAGCCGAACGCCGGAAATGTAAAACTTGGATAACAAGCAAGTATCATAGAGCAGCAGTTCACGTATCCTGTAAACGACATAACAATTGTGTGTACAGCGCAATGCGCCATTCTATCCTTTACTGCAATATCTACAAATGGCCGTTGTAATGTGACGTGAACGTTCACAAATGCCGCAGTGTGCGAGTCAGTTCTGTCGCTATCATTTCGAATTTTACGATTTGCTGCGCTACGGTCTAACTGACCATCGGTGTTTTGATTTGACATTGATATGATTTTGTATGAAGTTAAAATCTAGAAATACATGTCTTAACTTGTTTGTTAACCTGCAACCTCTGTTAGTTTAGTTAAGCTAAGCTTACCGCTGACCTCTCGGTTACCGATGCGTAGCCTTCCAACGTCAGATGATTTACAATTTTCACTGACGCTTGTAAATGTAATGATTCATTATTACTAATGAAACGAATGATGGACTGCTTTATCGTCTGTGGATCTAATCAGTTGCTGCAAACTCATTTGCGTATATTCGCATAAGATTACTTAGCTAGCTTTGTTCAGCTTACTAAAGGTAATCTTGGCCTCAAGCTTAGCTTTGTTCAGCTAGCTAAAGGTAATCTTATCCTCAGTTTACATGGACGTCATTCTTTCTAGTAAGATTAATCATATTTGTAAAGTCGTCTGTAGTGATACGATGTCTCAGTCTCAATCCTCAGAAATCTATTATCAATAAAATGTATGGAAAATGCAATAAGAGCCGAAATACAAACAATAACAAAACAGTGGAATTGTTTGGCGCGTCTGAATGGTTAATATGACTGATAAAATGCTTCCGGATTCTCTCAAGGTTGTGGCTATCAGTTATCGGGATTTAATCAACCTTAGATTATTGAGAGACTTATGGAAATTTGATGACGATTGATTTTTGTATTTTTATAAATTTTCCATACTCTGAACTGGGCAACTCCGGGCACTATTACCGGACCTTACCGAAGGTAGACAAGTATTTCCTTAGCTAATGTGGTACCACAATGTGTCTCTACACGGAGGCGGCGATGTTGTTCGCCTCACATTACGCCATGTGGTATCACGGAGCGAAAAGCGGGCGACTGGATCGCGCAAAGTGCCCATGCATCGGCCGGACCAGGGCGTGTGCATTATGTATGTATGTTTCATATACCGCTGACGTAAGTTCTCCTGAAGAAATTGTATCTTTCACTTCTAGGATGACCCATCCTCACTTATTAATTTAATTTGGTGTAAAAAAGTTAATGCAGTAATTGTAAATAATTGTTATTGTGAAGATGTTGATTGATCGGTCATGTTACAAATTGAGGTAAATGACATTCATCTGACAAAAATCAGACGAAGTTCTGAATACTAGTGTCAGTGTGGACCGAAGACGATGAATCAGGTGAAATGACGTGTTTCATCACAATGAGAACATTAAAGTGAATTGATGAACAGATAACTCTGTCAAATGACTGTGTTTCTCGTGACAATATGTCGGAATACGGTGACGTAGTATTGATAACGAGAATTAATAGAGTGACGTTTAGAAATAGTCAGGCGACTCGGTGGCCATGGCTAGATGAGGGTAACAGGACCGCTAGAGTGAAGACGAATCGGTGACGCATATATCCAGGCATAGACAAATTACAAACTAAGGACTGGGATGGTGATGATGATAATGCTGTTCTTTTAAAGATCTTTAGCTATTTTTAAAGGATCTTCGATAGTTTATGTAGTTATGTCTAGACGATCTTATTTTCAGATCTTTAATCAGAAGGATGACGGACAATTGCAGCATAAGTACACTTGTGGTTTCGTAGCAACAGATATCGAAGAGTGTTCAATAAGATAAGAAAGTAATCTTGAAATACATGACCGTTACTAATTCCCACGGTGCTGTAGAAAAATACATTGTAAAAATGCGCTTACTTCACCATCGGATGTATTTCCTTCAGTTTGATCTCAGATCATTATATGTTGCGGTATTGGACCTGCATTATTCAGCCAGTGATTACCTTCATGTCGCCTGATGTTTTCTCTTACAAGATGTTATCTTTTATTTCATCTCGCTTTCTTTTCTAAGTGCTCTATAGTCTAGCTAGAGTTTGTATCAAGGTCATTGACCGTTCAGTGTCTACGTGTGATCAATGCTCTCGCGTCACATGGCGAATGATTAGCGAATCGCTAATTATTTATATATGGATGTCATTACTTGTCAATTGGATATGATTTTGTCATCATTGTTAGCCACTTTCTTTGGTTCTTTAAATTGAACGAAATTAAAACAGTATACTTAGATCTGCAAATCTTACTTAAAACGAATTTTCGATATCACTTGACTTTTTTTCCTCCAGTATAGATTAAGGGTTTACAAATACAAAATTTTTTGCACATCGGTAGTTTAAGGTAAATTTGATGTCTGTGGTTCCCGCATTAGGATTCCCTGTGTTGTCTTTAACCAGTTGCGTCCGTTCCTCTTTCGTCGTCATCGTACAGCGTCACTATTCAAATTCTATGTCACTATTACAAGTTCTTGAACTTATCAGTTGACCGTTATGGGTTCGTCGACCTTTCAGTTCGTGACTGACACATTGTCTTCGGAGCGAAGTGTCATAACTTGTACCGATTTGATGCTTACGTATATGTTTGGCAAATAGTTACAAGACGACTTTCGCAAACTATTTTATGTTCCAGATGCTTGGTTGGTCAGGAAATCGACTTGAAGCTGTTGTACCCCTTACATCCGAGTTCTGAGTTCAGATTTTAATTGAGTACTTATAAACTTACAGCTTTTTTAATTCTCTAAATTGTAAAATCTTTAAACACCGACTAATTGTACCCAGATGTAGTTTATTTTTTTATTAGAACTATCTTCCGTTCGTTATCTTGTGATTTCATCTGTAGTATTTGATAGCTAAACATCCTACATGATATGAATGTGTATATAAAGTTATGTAAAAGGGGGTTTTCCATGCTCAATTTGTATCTGCTGTATTATCAACGGCCCGCTGGACGTCCACTATTGGACATCTGCTGTTTAGGTGCCCTACAATTTTGTTAAACTATAAACCAAAGTTTGACATTTCATCACATTTCCGTTTCGTCGTAAGAATTTCAGAGATATAAAAGCCTTAATGAAATCAAAGGGTTTACCCACGTTTCAGTAATTAAGGAACAAAAAACAAGACGTAGTGGCCTTTTCTATATAAACGAAGTCATTTTGACCCTTGGTTCTTCTGCAATGTCAGCTGATGGCTATACGAGTGTGGAAGGAGATGGGCCAAGGTGCCTGATAGCTAACCGATCAGACAAGCTGTTTACACTAAAACACTATGTAGAATCATGAATATTTGATGTTTTTTTGATACATGGACAATTTGGAGTAAACTGGCAATTTGGTAATCTGTTTTCTCGCGCTCTGTAAATACTCCATCCATACTCTGGATTGCCTTAGAGAACGTACCCATACTACGTGAGTGAGAGCTGTAATTTTTAAAATCAAAATACCTAAACAGCAGTGGGGGGGGGGGGGGGACTCTTGACATATACTACAGGTGGTCACAGGGTGAGGGCGGTGATCAAAAGTTAACAAAATGGATCACATAGAATCTGGTATATGATCTGGCACGTTCCATTACCAGATCTCACCAAAATCATCAGACTTCGATTTGTATGAAGAAGCTGATTATAACCCGTTTCTTTTGCACATTTGTTTTAAAACTTCGAACACTGCTTCAGTATTTCTTTCCATACAGGTATATCGTATCTAGCTCGTCTCAGAGAATCTAAATGCGACTTGTCATGCGGTCAGACGGACCTAAAGTACAGTTTTTACGCCACATTATCACCAGCCTTGGGAACATACTCATGTACACGATTGAATATACATAATTGCATACAAAACCCAGTAACAATGTCATAATAGCAAATACATGACTCCTCATAAAATTAGAGACGCTATCGGTCTTAACGAGGCAGTTGGAATGAATATCACGACGTTTTATGTGGACTTTTATACAGGTACCCAAGTCTCAATCTATTGACCAGCGCAAACAAACTTTATTTGTGGTTCGTGAACAACATTTACAATAGATGTAGTTGCTAAAGCTGAGAGTAAATTTAAGTTGGTGCCGCGGAATTATTTTTGCAGTTATTGTCACGTTCACAGTCTATTGGAAAATTAGTTCACGAGAAGCAAATTAAGTTTGTTTTCGTTTTTCTGTGGACTGAGGCCATCTAAATTGGTGTTGGTATTGAACACCGGTTATCGCTTCACCGATTTTTGGCCTAATGTTTAAAAAAATTAACAGAAGCGGTGTACGTTTTCCAGTGTTGAAATTAACGTCTTGTGTATAATTTTGGAGACTTTGATGTTTATAAATAAAATTTGATTACTTATTGTCTAAATGATTATGTTCCCTGATCTGCTCACTGGAGCTGCTATGTATCTATACTATAATGAGTTGAGTACCTAAGTATACTTTGCTGTATTCTTAGCTACTCAACTCACTGTACGATTTTTTAAGCTTGTATTTTGCAACTCAGCCTATGTCTGAAGTCGAAAGGCTTGCTTATCGATCAGCTGCTGTTTTATAAAATCGATGAATTTACGACGGTGCACCTTGTGAGACGTGACTGATATACTTAGTTCACTCGTAAATACTTTTTACTTCCGGTAGGTACTCAGCGTGAAACATTTCTAGACGAGTAAAGTATACAACTACTTGAAATAGTTTGGTGTAATAGTTTCCTGCGGATTGCGAACGAACGTAATGTTCCAAAAATTGTCCAGACTGCGGAGTTCAAATATAAATCTGTTACGTAGTCAGACAGACGGACTGACTTGTTGGTGGCGTGCCAAGGTGGCGGGCGCCGGCCCTTGCATAATAACTCATATAAATGTAAACTCGTAACAAATTGTACTCAAATGGGCATCGAAGACCTGAAGAAAGCGGCTGGACGCGGAGGGCGGAAGACCGGGTGTGGTGGCGTACATTGCAGAAGGCTTTGTCTACGGTCTGATACGATGGGCATTGTAATACAAATCATACAGAAGTTCTATAACGGCTAGATATCTAATCAGCAGTAAAACATCTGCAACGCAATGAACTGTCAGTACTAAAAATTTGATCATTTGCGCTCCGTCAGGAAAACCACTGACTATAGACTATGCAAGTGCCGATAACCAATAAAGCGGCGGCGGCGTGACCTTGAAAAAAAACTACCTTATTTAAGGGAATTGAATTTTTTAGAATATTTTTGTGTCTTGGTGGCCGGGTGCGGAGGACGGAGGACCGGGTGTGGTGGCGTTCATTGGGGAAGACCTATGTCCAGCAGTGGACGTCTAAGGGCTGATATGGTGAAACATTATTGAGTACTTGTAAGACTTCGAGATCCATTAATTAAAAGAAATAAGAAATCAACAGAATCAGTCTTGAGATTCAGTGTACTAAAAATCTTTACTGTTTGTACCAAACTATGGACCCTCTATGGGTATATGGTATACTAGCTGTTGCCCGCGACTTCGCCCGCGTGAACAACTTAACATCACAAATTATTATGTATTTCCCGTAGTAATGAGATGTTTTTTCGGGATAAAAACTATCCTATGTCCTATTCCAGGACCTAACCTATATGTGTGCCAAGTTTAATCCCAATCCGTCCAGTGATTGAATCGTGACTGAGTAACAAACCCCCAAATATCCAAACTTTCGCATTTATAATATTAGTAGGATAGGATACCAAAGTGGGTCCAATAAAAGTTGTAGAATATTAAACTGAATGTAAAATTGTTACGTCACTAAGTTTATTATTTGAAACGTCTACGTCTGCTGCAGCCATTATTTTGACAGCGTGTGCTTGTATGCGTACGTTGTTGGTCGGAACTCTGAACTAAATCTAGAATCTCTAAGAATCTTGACTTTACTAATAGTCAATTGAAGTCAAAGTGAAATCACTGTAGGTCCACAAGTTTCATCAAAAAGTCTTACGACTGAAGCGTAAAAATACATATTTTTTTTCTTATTTTATTTAAAATACTCTTATAGAACCATAACAGTAAATCCAATTCGGCACGGCAAACCATACTATTTACCTTTCCAACTTAAGCACTCTAACATTATATATTCACCTCCTAGCCCCCATGGCTCGAAGTGCGGCTCCTGTGAATTCCGTCAGGGAACAGTTGAATATATCCAACCCTTCTCGAGACATAAAATAAAATGGAATGCACCAGGAAAAAATTAATTAATTGAAATGTTATGTATTAAAAAAGTCTGAATGCTAAATCATTTATACATATTGAAGACAAAGAGTCGTTAACACCTAGGACCTTACATTAGACCACGTGGTTTAATTAAGGAAGCAAAATAAAATCGCACACCTGTTTAAATGGATTTATCGGGAAAACCGCAAACGGCATACCTAACAGGTTATTTAGTAACGTCACGCGAACACGTCACCGCAAATGTAATTCCCGAGTTGTAAAGAAACAAAGTGATCGCAAGTCAACGAATAAATCCAAAAGTCATGTATTTCTTATTACAATACAATACAATACACTTTATTGCACAAACAAATACAATTACACGTTATAAAAGTTACAAATAGTACAATTTAGGCGGTCTTATCGCTTTAAGCGATTTCTTCCAGACAACCTTTGGGTAGAAATTATTATTTTATGTTAATCTAAAGAAAGTTATTCACACCGAGTACACGACTAAAAAATTTACGGAAGCAAGTACTTTTATACGAGTATTTGCTTATAGCGTTGAGAGAATGGGTAAGGGGGAGAGATGTTTGAGATAAAGGGGGCGAGGCGTAAGGGGGGAGAGTTCTAGAGGTAAATACGTCTAGCAAAGGGTTATACATTAGACAGTACCTACTTAGTTAGGCAGTTTGAATTTCCAAAAGTTATTCTACGAAAGTTTTTCGGTTTCCGATACCGAGTACCCAACATTTTTAAAATCCCATATATCGGTACGGAAACCTTGCAGGGTTTCCTAAGCCTTACATTTATTTAGTCAATAGTAATTTTTTTATATTTTTATTATACTAGCTGTGCCCGCGACTTCATACGCGCAAACCACAGTAATAAGTGCCTCCGCCACCTCCCACTGTCCGCCCTCCCACCCACTCTTCCGTTCCTTTCTTTCTCCCGTCCTTTCCCTAACTTAGCGCAACGATATAATGTATAAGTATATTATACTTTATCCGCTTTACTATACGTACCTAGTTAACACACTTCACCTAAACGGCATACAAATTCTATGTACTTGTCCGTAATGCAAACAAAGGTTTTTTAACATTGTTATTTGCACCATGCATCACCCGTGGCACTTTTCACACTACCATTCGTGGGAAATCGCGAGGTTGTTTGTCGATATACGAATAAGTACGATATTCGTGAGTCGTGATGTTTCCATATTGATAGGTAAGAACTATATTTAACTCAAAATCAGGGATCGAAATTAGGTAATGTCATGTATGTACTTGAGACGAAAATATGACACATAAGATTAATATGGACATGCCTTTCTTGGGATTTTATTTACTGTTTTAACTTTCGTCTTAGTAGTAATAATTTTATAAGTACCTATTTAATTGGACACGATTCTGAAGGCACAACGTTAAAATTTTACAGCACTGTTACAAATTGTTGCTATCCCTGTCACACAGTATGAAAATTAAGACAAAAATAATATTAGTGCTGTCACATTTTAAATGCATGTCTTCAGAATCGGACCCAATATCCAATTAAGAAGAGATACATAAATATTATATACAATACATATACATACACTTGTCTAATCCCAAACTAGGATTCTCTCCTGTGCTATGGGAATTAAGGATTGGACAATTCACAAATATAATATCCAGACCGGGACCAGCTTGTACAAATAGTACAAAGTCGTCTGTCCCCGGTGGGGACTCGAACCCACGAGCTCGGGCGCTCGAGTCCATTGACCAAATTTAACAAAAAATATACTTACTTGCTGTGTGGTTTCCGGTAGAGTAGAATAGGACCACTCCAACTCTTCCCGTGGATGTCGTACAAGGCGACTAAGGGAATACATTATAAAACATCAATCAGGCCTCCCCAACCCGTCTGGCCAGCGCGGGGAGTGTAGGCCAAATCCTCCGTCTGTCTCCGGCAGATGAGAGAGGGTTGTGCTCCTGCAGTGGATAAAGACAAAAATAACCTGATGATGATGATGATACTTACAACCTTTGAATTTCAATAAACGTCATAATATGTTATCCGACACATGACGTTTATTGATATACAAACAACATTATTACATGGCAATACGCACTGCATTGTCAGATGATCACTTGATTACATCTGTGTAATCAGATCCATCAGACTAGAGTGTAATCTTTGTTATCGGCTACTGTAGAACGACTTCATTGTCAGATCACGCCGCAGTACACGCACGGCAGTTTCCTATCATGTTTTTCCGCGGTGCAATCAAACTGTACTGTAATGTAATTTTTTGCCCAAAAACTGTCTCATTGTCTAATTTCCAAACCTTAGTTTGGGATTAGACAATAAGCATATGCAATTTAGGTCCGATTCTGTAGCCACAAAGTGCGATAGAGATAGAAATAATTTAGTGTTACAGACAGTCTAGTGGGGTGGAGACCTGGTATCCTAAAATACAGGGTTTCCCTAAGTCCAAGCGTCAGTCTCCACAACAATCTTCCTTGCCATTGACGCCTTTAATTTAAGCCTTTAATAAATTTTGTAAAGATTGCTTGGGGGAATAAATAAATATTATTATAAATAAATAACAATGAATGGAAACAAAAGTAATGAAATAAAAAAAACCTAATTAGACAATTAACCGGCCCAGAGTCGTACCCGGTTGGGAAGTACCCATCACGCTGTCGGCGAGTCCCCCGTGGTACCAGGTATGACTCTGCGCGGGGGTCACCTGTGCACTCCCTCACACGCTGCTCCAAAGCATTGATAAAATATTTGCCTTGTGGTTTCTGGTAGAGTAGAATAGTACCACTCCAACTCTTCCCGTGGATGTCGTACAAAGCGACTAAGGGAATACATTATAAGACATCAATCAGGCCTCCCCAACCCGTCTGGCCAGCGCGGGGAGTGTAGGCCAAATCCTCCGTCTGTCTCCGGCAGATGAGAGCGGGTCCTGCAGTGGAGACAAAAATAATCTGATGATGATAAATTTTTTTGCGTCTTCAGAATCGGGCCTAATACTAACTTATATTTATTATATAGTATTGTTTAAGTACTAAGTAGTAGTAATATCTTACTTTATAGTATTGTTCAAGTTTTTATATTGTATTTTGTTTCATTGATCAAATACAATTTTCAATAAAGTATATTTATCTATTGGTTATTAACGTTTGATAATTTTTTAAACATCAAGGTCTCCAATACTACAGTTTGTAAATATTCAACACAGTTCACTTGCCTGTTGATAGTTGAACTGAATCAATGTTATTGATTTGTTGATTATGGTTCAACTGTCAATAAACATTGTTATCTGCAGAAGTGTTTGTTATTAATTTATTATTTATTTATATAACGTGTTAATCCGAACTGCTAAGGAATGGAACTCCCTACCAGCTTGGGTATTTCCAGACAAGTACAATTTGGATATTTTTAAAGGAAGAGTGAATAGCCATCTTCTGGGTAAGCGCGCTCCACCTTAGGCCTCAACGTCACTTACCATCAGGTGAGATTGAGGTCAAGCGCAAACCCATCAACAAAAAACATTTTTTTTCAACCAAATGGATTAATGTAAATGTGAAACTTAAAAAATCTTGAAAATTACAGCTTTTGAATAATCACGTTTCTTCAAAACCAGTTTATAATTTAGATGGCATATTTAGTTTAACACTTATCATATGATTTCTGCAGATTCCGGTAGTTTAACAGTCACATTTCTTATGAAGTTTGTTATTTACAAACTGTTTTGTATATATAGTGTTTAATATTAGTTTTGTAGATTAGATTTTCCCATATGACGTCATCAGCGATTCTTCCATAGCATGATACAATAAGATGTTCTTAGGACCATATCTTAATTTTATCTGGGTGTCTATTAGTGACAATCTCTATTTGGGCGTTTGTTCAATTTCCCGCGAACCATAGAAGCGTAATTTCAGTTTTACGCCACCGCCACTATTGTAAACGTATCCTGTTACAGGCTCTCCGTGTCCTGTTACATATTTCCACTTACCCTGTTACAGGCACCCTAATTCCCTGTCAGAGGAAATTACTTTCCTGTTGCAAGCGTTTACTTTTCTATCGATGTAATACTTATTGTTTAACTCAGAATATAAAATAATTTACTTTAAAACAGTAATAAAAGAAATACAGTTTCAATTTGAAGTTGAAACGACGTATCGTAAAGAATGAACATCAATATTGTATCAATTTCCACAGTAACTTTGTAAATATGGGTAATTTTCCTTTCATATTCAGCCAGATTTATCACAGGGAAGTGGTAACGTTTTCATTTTATTAGAAGCTGCTACCTCATTTCAACAATTAACACGTTTAAAATAAATCTTATATAGCTTTGTTATGAAAGGAAACGTTTCTACCACTACCTTTGTTTCATCCCAAACTCCACTGCCCGATATTGACACTGGTTTCCGTGTAGTTTCGTCGCCGGCGTGATTCTGCGCGAGCGCATCCCAGCGTTCGAGCGCATGCTCTGGCGCGCGTGTCGCGGCAACGTGTTCCTAAGGCAGGCTGAGATCGACACGCCACTGGAGGACCCGTCTTCTGTAAGTATACTCTGATCTTCTGACTTACTCACCGACCAGTTAACATCTTTGAGAGACTTTATTGTCTATATCGGATCTCATTGGCAGCTCTCGTTATTGTTATATTGGTTTGAAGGATATGATTCGTAATGAAGAAATCCGACGAAGAACGAAGGTGACCGACATAGCCGAAAGGATTAGCAAGCTTAAGTGGCAGTGGGTGGGCCACATTTGTCTCGGAACAGACGGCCGTTGGGGCAGAGGAGTTCTGGAGTGGAGACCGCGGAACGGCACCCGCAGGGTGGGACGCCCCGGCGACAGGTGGACCGACGAAGTGAAGAAGGTGGCCGGAAGCGGTTTGATGCGGAGGGCGGAGGACCGGGTGTGGTGGCGATCATCGGGGAAGGCCTATGCCCAGCAGTGGATGTCTAAGGGCTGATACGATGATGATGAAACGGAGGTCAATTGCAAAGTGTAAAGGCACCTGCATCTTTACCCCTTTACCCAAATGTGTTTCTGCTCATAGGATTTAGAACGTTTTGATCGACTCCACGCGCGTTGCGTCGCGTGGGGATAATGTGTTTCTGGCCATACGATTTCATAGGTTTGAATTTTACTGTGTAAATGTGTTTCTGCCTTAACTGTTCACATTCACAAATAGTCCAGGTCAGTGCCGTAACCAGCCTTTTATGCGCCCGGTGCGAGCGCCCACCCAGTTCATTTTTGCGCCCTGGACCAACAACGCTAGCTTTTTTTCGGATCAGATAGAAACGATTATAAAACTGTCTTCTCCCTCAGTCGGACCAAGTCTACAAGTCGGTGTTCATCATATTCTTCCAAGGAGACCAGCTGAAGACGCGCGTCAAGAAGATCTGCGAGGGTTTCCGCGCCACGCTCTACCCATGCCCCGAGGCGCCCGCCGACCGCCGCGAGATGGCCATGGGGGTCATGACCCGCATCGAGGATTTGAACACCGTGAGTACATACTGGAGTTCTCTTAGAAATAGCAGAAGCCGTGACTCAGCTAGTTACAAATTAAAATTTATAATAAGGTACCGAAATCGATAAAGAGATAAGATCAGTACATAGAGATCGTTGTTACTTTCATATATCTGCTGCGTCTGATCTACCTACAACGATCAGCACAACCTTGCATGCACTATTGTTGTAATTTAACTATGGCATTATGCACATTGCTGCAAAACCTTGTTCTGGCTTTGACACACTTTACTGTCACATAAATAATACACTTGGTACATTTTTATACACGTAATTTTTTTTATCAACCACCGCTTCGTACGTGTTCGCGCTGCGAAGAAGAAACGGCGCAACAACCTTCCAACAACATATCTTTTAAAGTCGAAATTGTATACAATATTAAATAGATTGTGCGAAGCTGAAGCAACATTCAGGTATCTTTTTGTCATTTAAATAATCGCTGAACATAAGCCTTCCCAAGCCGTGTGGTTTCCGGTAGAGTAGAATAGGACCACTCCAACTCTTCCCGTGGATGTCGTACAAGGCGACTAAGGGAATACATTATACCTAAAACATCAGTCAGGCCTCCCCAACCCGTCTGGCCAGCGCGGGGAGTGTAGGCCAATTCCTCCGTCTATCTCCGGCAGATGAGAGAGGGTTGTGCTCCTGTAGTGGAGACAAAAATAACCTGATGATGATAAGCCTTCCCGATAGATTGACACTTTTGGTCGGCGGTCCATTGTTGGATTTGTCATAATCACCACACTTGGCAGGCGGATTGGCGATCGCTGTAAATATACACGGGGGAAATTTGCTGTCCGTCCCTGGTGCAACTCCTTAGTCGCCTTGACGACACCCACAGGAAAGATTGGGGTGGCTCTTTTGTAAGCCGGGAACCATTTTCTTATACATACGTACATAATGCTCACGGCTTGGTCCTTGAGCGGTATGCAGAGACGATGTAACTTGGCGTGATGTGTTTTCCTATCATACCATTTTTTTAGCATTGATTTATTTATTAAACGTAATTCTAATTATTGTTTCCCGACAGGTCCTCGGCCAGACCCAAGACCATCGGCACCGAGTCCTCGTGGCCGCCGCCAAGAACATCAAGAACTGGTTCGTCAAAGTGCGCAAGATCAAGGCCATCTACCACACGCTGAACCTGTTCAATCTGGACGTGACGCAGAAGTGTCTCATCGCAGAATGCTGGGTCCCAGCGCTGGACATGGAGACTATACAGCTAGCGCTCAGGCGTGGCACGGTTAGTATCGGACTTTTGTTTTTGCAGCAAAGCCTTTGACTGGGGTAAAAAGATCACCATCATCTATATATACCTTGGCTATCCATTCTCGGCTATTTATACGTGATGAGAAAATTACTGTAGATATTTCGCTCTGTAATGAAAATATAAAATATGGTTTCGGTCTTTCAATTTAGTATAAAAATAAAAAAATAAAGTATAAAAATTACGACGCTTCCAAGTTTTCCAAAAACATGAGACTTTATGAACAATACTTCGCGCGCGCGCGGAGTTCAATGACCGGCCGCACCGCGCTCCCATCGGCCCGGTCAATGTATCATCAAGACCGGTCAGTATGGGAAAGTCGGAAACTATAAGAGATGAGGTAATTTCTTCTAAGCAACCATAACATCGATTTGGACGATAAGAAAAAAGCAAAATAAAATGTTTATTCCTTAACTACACTTATCAACTTCCGTAATAAAAAAAAACGTTGTTTTTATTTTTGGGAAAATGTCCAGGTTTGATTCGCGAGTCGAGTTGATATATCTAAAAATCTATGAATACAGTTTTTCTCGGTTATGCTCGGCTTTTTTCAAATTGAAACTAACAAAATAATATAAGAAATATTTGTTTTTTCGGCATTTTAATTGCTAGATATCTGTGTTAATCGTGGATGTTGTCTTCAGGAGCGCAGCGGCAGCTCAGTGCCGCCGATACTGAACCGCATGGAGACTGTAGAGGATCCACCCACATACAACCGCACCAACAAGTTCACATCCGCCTTCCAGAACTTGATATACGCGTACGGTGTCGCCACCTACCGGGAGGTCAATCCAGGTAAGATACTTATTTTACAAACGATTCATCATCAGGTTATTTTTGTCTCCACTACAGGAGCACAGCCCTCTCTCATCTGCCGGAGACAGACGGAGGACCGGGTGTGGTGGCGTTCATTGGGGAAGGCCTATGTACAGCAGGGGACGTTCAAGAGGTGAAAAAGATTAGAGAGTTGACAGATATAGCTACAGCAAGACTTGTATATTTTAGCTACTTTCACAGTCTTATGTCTTATGGCCTCTTGCTCTGGGGTCGTGCCGCTGATATCGATTCTATATTCATTTTACAAAAAAGAGTAATAAGATCTATTTATGGGCTTCGTAGTCGTGATTCTCTAAGAGAATTATTTAAGGAAATAAATATAATGACGGTGCCATGTCAATACATATTCGCTAACATTATGTTCGTTAGACAGAACCTTTCTTTACTCAGCTTAAATAGTGAGAGGCATAATTTAAATCTTAGAAATAATAATAAAATTCAAATACATCATTCTAGATTGTCTAAGATCAATAATTCTTTTGTGGGGCTGTGCGTGCGTTACTACAATAAGGTTCCGAATGAAATTATTAACTTGTCTGAACAAAAATTCAAATCTTCTATAAAAGTTAATCTGTGCAAGAAAGCCTACTATAAGTTAGATGACTACTTAAATGATAAAAGTCCATGGAGTGCTTGATGGCTCAGCATAGGTAGACCTAATGATTGTAATGAATAAGATAAATCAAAGGTAGGGCCCTGTGCCGTTGGGTTTGTTGCCACTTCTTCCCCTCGGTTATACAGGTGGAAGTGGAGTAGATTTAGGCAGAATTTGACGTCAAAAAGAGAATTGTGTGTTCCAATTTTGAAAATAAATATTTTGATTTTGATTTTTGATTTTGACATGAGGAACTTTGGGAAGGGGTCGACAATTTAGGAAGAGGTTACCGTAGGAACAAAACTTCATAGGATGAGTCATGCCCCTAATGGGCTGCAGTATCAGGGCAGCCCTAACAGGACCCTTAATACCTTATATTCATCATCATCATCAGGTTATTTTTGTCTCCACTGCAGGAGCACAACCCTCTCTCATCTGCCGGTGACAGACGGAGGATTTGGCCTACGCTCTCCGCGCTGGCCAGACGGGTTGGGGAGGCCTGATTGATGTTTTATAATGTATTCCCTTAGTCGCCTTGTACGACATCCACGGGAAGAGTTGGAGTGGTCCTATTCTACTCTACCGGAAACCACACGTTATATTGTACGCGCAGTATGTTGTAGGCACGCTTAGTGTAGGTAGTCCATAATAGCCTTTTCCATAATGGTCCAGCCACTTTCTTCATATCGTCGGACGATCATTTATGTTGGTCTCTTTTCCTCTTGTTGTTACTTCTAGGGATCCATTCTGTCAGGAATTTGCCCTGGTATCGTTTGTAATTTTGCCGTGTGGTTTCCGGTAGTAGAATAGGACCACTCCGACTGTTCCCGTGGATGTCGTACAAGGCGACTAAGGGAATACATTATAAGACATCAATCAGGCCTCCCCAACCCGTCTGGCCAGCACGGGGAGTGTAGGCGTATACAGGAGAACTACGCCCGTCCCTAATGCAATCCATAATATTTCAATATCCATGAACATTATTTTTATCTACCGCTTGTTTTAGCTTTTTCCCACAATGGAGCTTGCTTTGCACGCGTGGGTTCGAATCCCATCCTCGTCGCCACTGATAAATATGTAGATTATTGGGATTAATCACGGAGAAGTAAGTTAAACAGCCGGTAGTCTGTAGCGCACTTACACGCGTCGTTTATTGTCCTCTCTGCGCGAGGTACATGCAAGTACCCTCCACTTATATATAACAGAAGAGATCTCTTTTAGACATAATATCACCATTGTACACTTGTTGTGCCCTTTTTTTGAAAAATTATGTGCAATGGAGAATATATCCATGAGTGTAATGCAGTAATGCATCATTATAATAATGTTGGTTGGTGTTGCAGCTCCGTACACGATAATAACGTTCCCGTTCCTGTTCGCGGTGATGTTCGGCGACCTGGGGCACGGCGCCATCATGGCCGCCTTCGGCTTCTGGATGTGCTACAAGGAGAAGCCGCTGGCCGCCAAGAAGATCGACAGCGAGGTGGGCACCAATTTATGTTTGTAACAGGAACCTGAATAAATAAAAATATTAATTAATTGCTTTATAAATTGTAAACTTAATATGTACTTTTTGTAATTGATTAATTTGGCTTTCTTACTTATATTTAACTAGCTGTCTGCCCGCGACTTCCGGAAGGACGACTTAACTTTATGAACTATATATCCTATGACACTCACAAATAATGTTGCTTTCTATTGGTGAAAGAATTTTCAAAATCGGTTCAGTAGATCTAGAGATCACCCGCTACAACCTCACAAAATTTACCTATTTTAATATCCAATTTCTTTTTCAGTAATTTCATATTATGAAGTTAAGGACCCAGTTTCAACATCTGCATAACAAATAAAGTGATTATATAAAAAATGCAAAATTTTTACTCCGTTTTAACGAAGCTAATTGTTATCCTCCGTCTGTCTCCGGCAGATTAGAGAGGGTTGTGCTCCTGCAATGGAGACCAAAATAACCTGATGATGATGCTGAATTGTTATCGTTTGTCGTGAGCAGATCTGGACGATATTCTTCGGCGGTCGCTACATCATCCTGCTGATGGGGTTGTTCTCCATGTACACCGGCCTCATCTACAACGACATCTTCTCGAAGAGCCTCAACATCTTCGGCTCGTCGTGGCGCAACAACTACAACCAGAGCACGCTGGAGGAGAACCATCTGCTGCAGCTGAACCCTGACTCTTGGGACTACTTGCAGACGCCCTATCCGTTTGGCATTGATCCTGTTTGGCAGGTTTGTTTGTTTTTAAATATATTTATTTGTACTAACTAAATAACATTACAACTCTTCCCGTGGGTGTCGTACAAGGCGACTAAGGGAATACATTATAAAACATCAATCAGACCTCCCCAACCCGTCTGGCCAGCGCGGGGAGTGTAGGCCAAATCCTCCGTCTGTCTCCGGCAGATGAGAGAGGGTTGTGCTCCTGCAGTGGAGACAAAAATAACCTGATGATGAACATTACAACTTAGTGTAAATTTACCCTAAGTGTAAATAACATAGTTTACAATTACATCGCTCTCACGACCCTGATGTAAGACTGGCCTGTCATGCAAAAATTATAGAGCAAATTATAAATTATTGTATTTGTGTCTAAATAATAAAGTTTAAAATTGCATGTAGGAGTGAAATGTATTCAGCGGATAGCAGCGTGATCTTTATTTTAATAACTTTAAAGACTATTATTAATTGTCATCGTGAAATTCTCCGCCAGGTCTCGTGATATCTATTGAAGGCTTACTTATAGTATACTGTTACTCCACAGCTGGCCGAAGCAAACAAGATCATCTTCATGAACGCTTACAAGATGAAGATCTCCATCATCATCGGCGTCTTCCACATGCTGTTCGGTGTCTGCCTCTCCCTCTGGAACCACATGTGAGTCCATGCGGCGGTTTGTTCTAGTAAATAATAATAATAATATTTATTTATTTCGGGCCAGTTAAGCCCATAGAAAACTTTACAAAATTACAAAAATATTGAAAAAATAAACAATTAAATAAACAAATTGAAAATGAAATAGCATCAATCATAATAACATCATCAATTCATAATCATATTTACAATCATACTCATATTCTTCATTTATTTAATCATGTCAATTTATTCTATGTCAGTATAATAATAAATCGTTTATTATCTGGCACCTTGGCCCATAGATAAATACCTTAACCTAGAAATACATACATTATTATAACCTTAATTAACAGAGTTCATCTTACACATTCATTCATACAAAGTATTTGTTTCGAGACGCAAATGCGTTTGTTTTCATATAACTATTGAATTGGAATGAAATATATGTACTAGTCGTACCGTACCGTCACGCCGTGTGGTTTCCGGTAGAGTAGAATAGGACCACTCCAACTCTTCCCGTGCATGTTGTACAAGGCGACTAAGGGAATACATTATAAAACATCAATCAGGCCTCCCCAACCCGTCTGGCCAGCGCGGGGAGTGTAGGCCAAATCCTCCGTCTGTCTCCGGCAGATGAGAGAGGGTTGTGCTCCTGCAGTGGAGACAAAAATAACCTGATGATGATATGTAATATTCTACTGCTGGCCATAGGTCTCTCACTGCAATAGATAAAATATGATATTCATTCATTCATTCGTTTCATTTATTTAGCCATAATTTATAGGTACATACATGTTCTTAAAAATACATTACGGTTCCAGTATAAATTTATCCAAGGGTGTAGCTTGCAATATTCTATAGGTAATCTCATTTGTACAATGTCAATATGTTAATTTTACATTTCCCATTAACTAAATACTTAATTCATTCTGGAATAATCCAGTTCAATAACATCAACAATGAAATTCATTAAATATAAATATATAATGCCTAATAGTACATTTTTCACGACAAAAGAAAGGTCTTGTTCACACAGTATGTCAGTTTAAAATCTTTATTCTCCCGTCACCAGCTACTTCAAGAGGCGCATCAGCATCTACGTGGAGTTCATCCCGCAGATCCTGTTCCTGACTCTGCTGTTCTTCTACATGGTGCTGCTGATGTTCATCAAGTGGACTTCCTACGGATCCACGCCCCCCTACTTCGGAAGCCAGGAACCCGGTGAGTATCACATCATGATCAGCCTAATTATATCCACTGCTGAACATAAGCTTCCCCAATAGAATGACACTTTTGGTGCACTGAGGGATTTGGCATAATCACCACGCTTGGCAGGCGGATCGGTGATCGCAGTAATGATCTTAATATATGTACACAAAATAACGCTACTGCCCGTTCCTGGTGCAATCCCTTAGTCGCCTTGACGAGACCTGTATTCCACATTATAAAACATCAATCAGCCCTCCCCAGCCCGTCTGGCCAGCGCGGGGAGTGTAGGCCAAATCCTCCGTCTGTCTCCGGCAGATGAGAGAGGGTCGTGCTTCTGCAGTGGAGACAAAAATAACCTGATGATGATATGGATAATTGATGCAATATGTCGGTTGCGTGTTGTTGTTCAGAGATCGTGGCGTCGAGCGCGTACTGCGCGCCCTCCATCCTTATCACGTTCATCAACATGATGCTGTTCAAGCAGGACGAGAACCAGCGCAAGCAGTGCGACCCCACCATGTTCGCCGGACAGATGGGCCTGCAGAAGGTAATCATGTATATTCTTTACCACCTGTTTCCCGCGACAACTTTACCCAACAACGTATTATGAATACGGGAAATACGTAGGAATGGGATGTTTTTTCGAGATAAAAACTATCGTATGTCCTATTCCAGGACCTAACCTATATGTGTGCCAAGTTTCATCCCGATCCGTCCAGTGGTTGAAGCGTCATTGAGTAATAAACATCCAAATATCCAAACTTTCGCATTTATAATATTAGTAGGATTGCACATTTTAAAACTAAATACAGTAGTAAATGGTGTGCACAAGGGCCAGCTTGTCTCTAAAGGAGATCTCTTCCAGCCAACCTTACAGGGTGTGAGACAAGGCAGTAAGTAACGTATACGCCTGCGCATGCGCACAACCAGCCATTATTGACGCAACTTATATTAACAGTGCCCGCGGGTCCGATCGCGTGGACTACACAATTATACATCGATCCATCGATATATACGCCATTTTGTTTGCGCGCATCTTTTCTGTTAAGAAAAATAGTGATTTGATAGATTTTATTATAATTTTGTGCGAAATTTATATGGTGCTTAGTATTAAGTCGTTGCAGCTTCGTCAATCCATTCAGATAGATAATGTTACAGAAACATAACATTTTAAAAATGGGTAAACCCGGCAATGACCCACCGCAAGTCGCAGGTGGACTGCGCTCTTAGACTCCAGCGCCAGAAGTAGTGGGTTCGATTCCCCCCAGGGACAGACAAATTTGTACAAGCTGTTCTAAATCTGGTTTGTTATATTTGTGAAAATCCCATCATACAGGAGAAAATCCTAGCTTGGAAATAGATAAGTCTGTACCTATATTTACGAAATATGTTTTTTTTATTCCTGATGGGTTCGCGCTTGATCTCAATCTCACCTGATAGTAAGTGACGATGAGGCCCAAGGTGGAGCGCGCTTACCCAGAAGATGTCTATTCACTCTTCATTTAAAAAGATCCAAATTGTACTTGTCTGGAAATACCGAAGCTGGTAGGGAGTTCCATTCCTTAGCAGTTCTGATTAACACGTTGTATAAATTAATAACAAACACTTCTGCAGATAACAATGTATATTGACAGTTGAACCGTAATCAACAAATCAATAACATTGATTCAGTTCAACTATCAACAGGCAAGTGAACTGTGTTGTAATTGATTCAATAAATGTTGGTGGCAGTTCTTCGTGATCATGGCGCTGCTGTGCGTGCCCGTTATGCTGTTCGGCAAGCCGTACTTCATCATGAAGGAGAGGAAGCAGCGCGCTGTGAGTACACTCGCATCATAACCGCCGCAATTGCATAATTGACCACGTCATTGGCCTAGGGCGCTAAGTCTCTAAGGACAGAGACTACTTTGTACAGTTTGTACAAGTGGGTCCCGGTCTGGATGTTATTTTACATTGTACAGGAGAAAATCCTAGTTTGGGATGTATGTATAATAAATAAATTAAATAAAATGCTTCCACTAAATTTATTTCACATAAGAGTTGGCTTCCATTCTGTAGATTTCATTGTTAATGATATGGTATTAATGAGTTGTTAAATAAATTAATTAATATAGTTGCAAAATACGTGGCCCTTGTCATAATATCAGCCCCTAGAAGTCCACTGCTGGACATAGGCCTTCCCCAATGAACGCCACCACACCCGGTCCTCCGCCCTCCGCATCCTTGTTAGTGTTCAATGTATTAATTATATATTTTCATCTTTTTTACACTAATACATTTGGATAGTTGCAGGTAAGATTCTTTAAGGCATAATTGACTAGCTTTTAAGCGCGACTTTCTCTACGTGAAAATATATCCTTCGTTTGCCAGGAACCGGGAGTTATTTAATGTTCTTTGTAGCTACCATTGTATCAAATTCGACGGCCCCGCAGTTTAGTCTGTAGTGCATCAGCTAGCGAAGCTCAGGGGTTCGAATCCCGCCCAGGGCAAACGTTTGTGTGATGGGATGTGTGTTTGCCTTGTGTCTGGATGTCGTTTATCTATGTCTGTATGTACGAGTTTATCAGCTGTCCGCAACGATCTCTATGTACTACTAGATGGAGCGTTCCAAACAATCGCTCTGTTCCACGCAAGTAGCCACAACTCTTTTACATTCACAATGAAACTTGTGCAGTTACTACTCAGAACATTTAATTATTTACTAAATATTTACATAATGCGTTGTAAAGTTTCATTAAAATCCATTCAGTAGTTTTTACGTGAAAGAGTAACAAACGTCCATCCATGCTTACAAACTTTCGCGTTTATAATATTAGTAGGATAATAATAATTTATTTTATTTCAGGTCAGAAGCCCATTAAAAATACAATACAAAACAAATAGTCAAAACAATAATAAAATACAATAATAAAGTAAGACAAGACAATGTATAATAAAAATAACAGCCTTGGCAGCATAATGCTAAAAGCTATAAGAATTTCTATTTACGATTCTCGCTTATAGTACTATAGCGTTTGTTTATACTTTTTGTATAAGTTTGCGACTTATATGTGTCTCGTGTATGTGTACATTATAAAACATCAATCAGGCCTCCCCAACCCGTCTGGCCAGCGCGGGGAGTGTAGGCCAAATCCTCCGTCTGTCTCCGGCAGATGAGAGAGGGTTGTGCTCCTGCAGTGGAGACGAAATAACCTGATGATGATGATGATGATGATGTATGTGTAGAGGCAAGGTGGACACCAGACGATCGAGCCTACGGCCGAGAACGGCGCCGCGGGCGGCGCGGGCGCAGTGGTGGCGACGGCGGGGCATCTGGAGGAGGAGGAGATCAGTGAAGTCTTCATTCACCAGGTAACCAACCAGTCCTGCCAAGAATTTACTGTATAGTTTTGTGAAAGGGCGTCGTGTCGAACTCATTACGTGAAATATCGCAGTGTTCAAAAGGGCTGGGGTCCGTAGTGAGAGGAATAAAAGGAGGTGCATGAAAAGGTTGATGAATGTGAGTGAGGCTAGTGAGGTGTGTCAGGATCGCCCAAAGTGGCGATCCATCGTATCTGCCTACCCCTCTTGGACCAGGCGTGAGCATTATGTATGTATGTATCGCAGTGTTTTAACACGAATTATATTTTATTGTCGTAATAGGTACTAACTGTGACCTACAAATGTTATGATATGTTGTAATTGACGATTCTAAGTATACTAAAATGTTAATTAAAACAATTTCAACAACAAAAAAGAAGTTCAAAAAGAAGCTGTGCCGCCTAGCTTGTCGAGCAGTCATTTTACCATTATTGAGAGTTTTTCCGATATTCATTGACAGAATTAGATTCAAATTTATGAATTATATATTTGACAGTTTTATTTTTAATTTATTTTTGGTCTTAAATTCGTTGTATTTTTATTTTCTCTTATAATTAATTTGATCTGACGTGTAACAAAATTTATTAATAAAAATATGTCTAAGTGTGCTTAGCGCAGACCTCGTGGAGAGACTCGCGGTGGATGTTTCGCTGTCAATTAATAATTGTCTTTAATTTTGTTGGAATAATGTTCAAAATTAAACGCCAAGCAACTTCTCGAGCACCAATGAAGTCCAAAATACGTTAATATCAAAATTATAGTCCAATATTCTTATCAGTTGATTTTTTGTCATATAACATGATCCTTCTCTTTGCTTGCGAATGATAAACAGTGACAATAGCGTTTTTAAACCTTTTTTTTAACGAATCTCCTTTGTAGGTACTATATTTTTTGATTGTTTGCAAACACGTTATAAACGTAATGTAATGGTGCGCAGGCGATCCACACGATCGAGTACGTGCTGGGCAGCATCTCGCACACGGCGTCCTACCTGCGCCTGTGGGCGCTCTCGCTGGCGCACGCGCAGCTCGCAGAGGTCGCCTGGAACATGCTGCTCAGGAAGGGTAAGTCGTCTTCGATTGTTATCATTCATTCATTAATTATTCCTTAATATATCTCCATGTCAGACCTTTGACGTCCACTGCTGGGCATAGGACTTCCCCAATGAACCCCACCACACCCGGTCCTCCACAGTTTCCGGCCACCTTCCTCAGCAGTAATCTTTGCTCTCGCGAGCAATTTAACGGAGTGGGATTCTGATCGTGGGATGGGATTTTGATGGGATGGGATTCCGGATGTCCGGAATATAGATGTAGGAGCTCCAGATCACCAAACATACGTCGATTAAATTCATAGTTAACGTCACAATTATCCATTGATCTTAAAGGTCGGTTAAGAAATTAACAGAAGTATTAATTAGCGTAATGGGCAAAATGACAAAAGTGAGTTATATACATTTGCCGTGTGGTTTCCGGTAGAGTAGAATAGGACCACTCCAACTCTTCCCGTGGATGTCGTACAAGGCGACTGAGGGAATACATTATGAAACATCAATCAGGCCTCCCCAACCCGTCTGGCCAGCGCGGGGAGTGTGGGCCAAATCCTCCGTCTGTCTCCGGCAGATGAGAGAGGGTTGTGCTCCTGCAGTGGAGACAAAAACAACCTGATGATGATACATTGGAACATTCAGAATTAGCTTATGTTTCAGTTTATATCGTTGAAAATCTAAAGAAAGTTTGCTCTGAATATCATTTAAATAGATGAGAAACAAAACAAAATTATTCAACATAAATACTTTTTTGAATCAACTGAAAATTCGTCATTTATCTCTTAGGCTAATTGTTATTTACGGTATCGTGATGTGTTACTCCGAGTTAAGCCCCATTTTTCTGTGAAAAGTCCATTTAAATCCGTTCAGTAGTTTTTACGTGATGCGTGCACAAACTAACAGACAAAAATTCCAAAAAATATCTAAATGTGTTCTATTACCCTTGGACCCCCCAATTTTTTTTTGCAAATATTTACAGTGTCCAGGACACGCGAAGTTTGTGTTTATTTATAACGTTTAATTGATTTGCCCGCAGGTCTGATGCAGACGGACTTCCAAGGCGGTATATTCCTGTACGTGGTGTTCGCGGGCTGGGCCGGCATATCCGTGGCCATCCTCGTGCTCATGGAGGGGCTCTCCGCCTTCCTGCACACGCTGCGTCTGCACTGGTTAGTAACATACACTGGCTGGTTTTGGTGAATTGGATTCTTATTAAAAATTATTCACTCATACGTTACGGTAGTATTTAAGACTAAAAAAAAAGGATAACAAATTACTGACAATTTCAATTTATTTATTCCTTAACAAAACACATTGTGTCGGAAACATTTTCACATAACATTTAACAATCACACGTAACAATAATACAAATTATATATATAATAAACATAACTTTATTCGGTTTAAATTGATATATTATTTATGAAGACCCCAGTTCCACACTTTGTTGGTACCTTTCTGTCGCACCCGCTTCAAGTGTCACAGTTGTCACATTGAGTTTGGGAGGTTGAGACTTGAACTTGTGTACAATCTACAGGTCATCATGAAGCAAAATAATTTTCGCACCTCGTAAGTCACCTCAAAGTTAGTGTCAATCATGAAGGTATAAACTTTGAGGCGACTTATAGTCATCTGTTAAATTAGATAGGTGAGTCAACTATTATCTTATTTAATAACCAATTTGTGTCAATCATGAAGGTAAAAACTTTGAGGTGACTTATGAGGTGCGAAAATTATTTTCTTTCATGGAATGACCTTTAGATATTTTAAACCGGAGCATAACTTGATTTCTCACATACAGGGTGGAGTTCCAGAGCAAGTTCTACGCTGGCGAGGGCTACCTGTTCCAGCCGTTCTCCTTCGAGATCATCCTGGACTCCGCCGGCCAGGGCGAGGAGTAAACCCTCTGCCTTGCGCAGTAAGCTTCCACAATACTCCCCCTTTTATCTAACTTTAGAAAAAAACCTATTTATTTTTGTTTTCCTTTCAATATTTATTGGTTAGGGAAAGGATTATCTATGTCCTTATCGGTCTAGATGGGACACCTCGTAATTGAAAAATGGTACATTTTCTAAATGACCTGCAGTCACTAACGTATTTCCACTAACGAATTATAACTACTGATATTTGTAACGATTGCGTTCTCACCAGGTTGTTAGCTACTAGATGTCACTAGAAATGTATTCCACATACTTCTTCATCAAAAATGTCATGATATTTAGTTACGAGGTATCACCTCTGGAACGGCTATGTGCTCCTTAAGTGTCCCAGTTTGGGCGCCAATACTTTACCCCAAATCGGGACTTTCGTACCTAGGTACTTGTTTCTTAGCAGCTTATTTGTAAACCTTTCATTCGAAGTCTATCCGTCTTTCTAAAGACTAATTATTTATTTTGTACAGTGATTTTATGGTATTGTGGAAGATCTAAAGTGAATCAATGTTGCAGTAGTACCCTAAATAAATATATTAATAAATGGCATCATAATGCAAAAGGTAGATTTTTCAGTAGCAGCTATATACTAGTAACAAATACTGTTTTTAAATGTAATTGTTTGAAATATCGTATATTTATTAAGAATACAAAATGTTTAGACAGTTTTGTCAGCTGTAAGTAGTAAATTTTAACACATATAAATACTTAGTCTAAAATCATGTTGTGGAAACAAACGTATTTACGTCTCGATAATAAAATAAATAATAGATGGTGTTCCGAAGTGGAGCGCAAAGTTTACATGGTAGTACAAACCAGTTTTTGCTGCTGATTACCTTATCATGTACATGTTACTGAGACGCAAATACGTTGGTTTTCGTTTGACTGTTGGTTTGGATTTCTCAAAGTTATGAGTAAGTGTTAAATATATATATATTTACAGTATTTTCACAATAATAATCGTATTTTCATCATAAAATTCGCGTCCTAAAATTCGCAAAACTATGAAACAAATAAAATATTTTTCCAAATATCTTGATAAAATCGAACAAGAAAAATCTGGAAAAAATTACAATGGTGTATTACGGCATGTTTAATCTGAAAACGGAATGACACGAAAACAATAGTAAACGGACTTACGACTTTATTCGGTGGGGACGGCGAAATTTAATTGTAATTTAATTTTCAGCGCTGCAGCTCTTGCTACAGCATAAGCTGAGCTGGGGCCCCTTTTGGCGTCACACTACAACACTGTGGCATTTTTTTCTGTTTTGTTTTAGCGGTTATGTAATTTGTTTGCTTCTTCTTTTTTCATATTTATGTCATCAATTTTAATTCCTGTGTTGTATTTATGTTCGCCAAATAAACTTTTTCTATTTTCTATTCTATTCTAATAATATTTTTGTTATACTAGTTTGCGCTCGAAAAAGAGTGAGCGGAAAAATTTACACAAGAAATACTGGTTGTGTTTGTGAAAGTACTGTAGTTGTAATTTTGTCAGAAATCAGTAGTTTGAATATAGGTGTGTAAGTTTTACTCAGTATATTTATTCTCACAATAAAGCTTGTCATCCTTGTATGCCAGAAGTAAACTTCAGAGGGTACGATGCGTTTTTTTCTATAAGTTACGATGAGGAAGTGAAATTAGTTTATTTTTTATTTTTACTAATCCAATTTTTGTAAGAGGTAATAAAATGTGTGAAGTATAATTTCTTTTGTATTCCTGCTATGAACCCAATGTACTTAAAATTGTTTTTTTTTATACTCTGAGTGTACTACCATAGGAAACTTTGTTTGAAGAAGTGATAATGCCTAAGAAAATCGTGCAAAATCTTTAGTTAAACCTTATTAAGCACTAGTATCTCTTCTGTTCAAACTAAAGTAACTTAAGTTAGTAGCACTTGTAAATCCAATGTCAGAGGCTCTCTCTAATTGTTACTATAATTAAATGCATGTTAGAAACAAATATCATTCCAGTAGATGTTCAATAAACGTTTCCTATAATCAATTGGTATAATAAACGTTCTAGTAGCATATGCAGTCGTTTTATTTATCTAATAAAAAAAAAACGCAAACTTCGCGTGTCTGTACATTGAAAATATTTCCAGAAACATAATTAGGGGTCAAAGGATAAGTAATAGAACACATTAAGATAATTTTTGTCTGTTTGTGCTCGCATCACGTAAAAACTAAACCGATTTTGATAAACTTTTCACAGAAACAGGGCTTAACTCGGAGTAACATAGGCTTTATTTCATCGCAGTCGGTTAACTCAATCAAAAGTTATGGACATTTTTAGTCTTAAAATACATTAGTAGATAAGGTTAGTATGCAATATAACAAGGAAGTATAATTTTAATGTTCTGTACTATTCAAATTGCCATGAGTTTGGACTACATTTGGAGCTTGGACCTATTAACCTATGGACGAGTAACATTACCTTTCTCGCCTGTACCCCCTCTGTCTCGAACCACGAACTTTTTCCATGGCGATGACGATCTTTTTGTCAGTCTGACGCAGACGCTCGGCGAGACAATATATGTGAAAAAATGGGTAAATGCCCATTAATGTGGTGCACATCTTATAGTGGCAAAACAGGCAATCTGTCTTTTCACTTGTAAGTATAATTTTATTTCATTTACATGGCTACTTTTATCGAAAGTCATAATTATTGAAAAATAAAAACAATGTAATCCGTCTATGTTGAATACCTCATTTATAATTCCACATGGTAACCAAAAAGTTACCTACCTTATTCAGCCGGATTATCGCTCATTCATTCTTGACATATTCATCGTGAGTAGGGGTTGACGTTGTCGATAATGATATCGATAAGAACGAATGAATGAAATAGTGAATACAAATATCTTTATTGTGTATCATAGGTATAGAAAGGATTGCATGTTATAGTTAGAGATCAGGTATGTCTATTATTTGCGGTTCCGTAAATTTTTCTAGAATATTCCAGAAAACCTTACTTTTTTTCATAATTCCTCAAGTAATCAAATAATACGTGTTAATATATAAGGTTGACTGGAAGAGAATCCTAAGTGTACATAATCGTAATCCATTGTACACAGTTTTATTAATATTTCTTATTATTTTTGTTAATTTTGATACAATAAAGCGTTTACGTTACAAGTTTCAGCTCAACCAGACCTGTAGTTTTTAGTTATAAAGCGGACGGACGAACAGAATACCTACACTTAAAGTGTGTCACTTTTGACGGAACCATAAATACGACACTTGGATACGTCGCCGGTCCGATAGTCTGAGTAATAGACAAGACGAGACGATAAAAGCAAACATAGTGTAACTATTATGTCACATGACATAATTGTGTGCAGTACCGAACATTAAACTATTACAACAATATACAGATTTATTTTTAACAACTGAACTAATATTAACCCCAACATAAGAAATTGTCATTCATTCGTTCGTTCTCGATACCAAGTTATCGACTGCGTCAAGCACTAGTGTCAGTCGCTCATTTTATCTATGTAATGCATAAAAAAATGCTTCTGTGGTGGTAGTTAGACAGTGACAACGCTCTATGTCAAAGAAGTGCAACAATAGATCACACAACCATAAAACGTCGTGTGTGCGAAATAATGAACAAGGCTATTAAGATAGTGTGTATTAATTACGTAAAGTTAGCGTTGTGTGAAGTCTTTCCCCCCTCGGACAGTTGGTTAAACGTGATTCCATACTTCGACGATATCGAGTCGTGTCCCGAGGTTAATAGGTCCAAGATTTGGAGCTGGGAGCTGGAGCTTCTGTAGTTCACACGAGCGGAGCCGCGGGCACAGCTAGTAATTCATATAACACCCCGATCAAAACGAACTTGTCGGCCCCGTAGCCTAGTCGGTAGTACAACTGCCTGCGAAGCTCGGGGTCGCGGGTGCGAATCCCGCCCAGAGCAAACATTCGTGTGATGAACACTTGTGTTTGCCTTGTGACTGGATGTTATTTATATATTATATTATGTATTTATGTATGTATATCAGCTGTCTGATACCCATATTACAGGCTCTGCCTAGTTTGGGATCAAGTGGCCGTGTGTGAAATGTCCCCATATATTTATTTATTTGTACAAATTGTACAAATAAATTGTATTAACTTGTACAAATGGTTCAGTCGTATTCCGCTCCGATGGTGATGCTGATGTCGCCAGGAAGCACATTAGTCTTGTGGTACCACCGATTCGTGTTCACTACCACTGCAGACAAACAAGTATACATTTAATATACATACATACATTTGCAGTGTAGTTCCCGGCTTAGAATAGGGCCACCCCAATGTTCCAGTAGGCGAGTAAGGGACGTCGGCTGACGCAGGCTTCTGATCATTACTGCGATCACCAATCCGCCTGCCAAGCGTGGTGATAATGGCAAATCTCCCAATGGACAGCCTAGCATTCTATTGGAGAGGCTTATGTTCAGCAGTGGAGTTAATTTTGATACTGTTGTTTGTACAACTTTCTGCATTGAAAGAGCGGGAACCCTTAAAAGGGGTTCCTTACAATTAAAAACTGTATTAACTGTAAGTTATAGCAATAAATCATTTCAAAATCCAGCCTAGGACTAAAATTAAGTTTACAGAATTGCCTGTCACGGTAAGGGTGTAGATTACACATCATCATGTCAGCCGTCCACTGCTGGACATAGGCCTTCCCCAATGAACGCCACCACACCCGATCCTCTGCCCTCCGCATCCAGCCGCTTCCGGCCACCTCGGTCCATCTGGCGGCGGGGCGTCCCACCCTACGCTTGTACTGCTCGCGGTCTCTACTCCAGAGCTCGTCTGCCCCAACGACATATGCCCACTACCACTACAAAATGGGATCCTGAAAATGATCAATGAGAGGTTTGACGGCCCCATCATTAGACACTGGGTGGGGCTGTTGAAACCTATATCTAGTTATGTAA
The DNA here is from genome assembly GCA_947086405.1 of Esperia sulphurella. Taxonomy (NCBI): domain Eukaryota; kingdom Metazoa; phylum Arthropoda; class Insecta; order Lepidoptera; family Oecophoridae; genus Esperia; species Esperia sulphurella. The sequence continues at coordinate 15,433,749 of OX352266.1, forward strand.
GAAATTAGTTAATAAGTTTAGTAACATAGTATTAAGGCTTTACTAACACTATGGATGTATATCGTATCTGAAATAAATAAATAATAATAATACTACAGCATGCTCTCCTTTCGGTTATGTCGGTGACCTTCGTTCAAAGAATATTGAGCAGTTTATTTTATGCCTAATTAAACTACCTGTTTCATATTATAGCTGCCCGGAAAAAAATACTCGTAAGCCATAATATAACCTACATATCTCCCCTGGAGCGACAGTAAAGTTGATCCACTGACACCAGTAGAGGCACTCCGGCGGCGGCGCGAGCTGCCACTGCTTGTGGCCGCGGATCTGTGCCTGCCACGACATGTGGCGCACAGAGTCCACCTGTGGGGCATATACACTGTTATATATATGTTGGTCCTTCGAGCCGGATGGTCCTTCGACACCAGAGACGCTGCCACTGCTTGCGGCTGCGGATCTGCGCTATAGCCTATAAAAACTATAGCCACTTTACCTATGTAAATAGTGCGTAGCATATGTCTAATTGTAAATACAGAGTACAATACCTAGGTTTATGTTAGTGTTTGTTTAGAAAAAGTTGAAGTCAACTTTGCTTGGACTTAACGTCTAAATGCACAGAGAACTCGGCTAGTACCTAGGTATATTTAAATTTATGAGATTTGATTACTATGACTTTGCGCACAAAGTCTATTTGTGGAACATAATATACAGTTATATGTTGGTCCTTCGAACCAGATTGTCCATACACCATACCTATCTGCCCCTCAGATCGTCGATTCATCTAAGTTTCGTTGTCAGATGTTTTTAACTACGCTACTGTTCAGTTTCTTAGTAGAAATACCTTAAAGAATCTATATTCTACTTACATGCATATGAGCCCCTTGCCCCGGTCCGCCCATGAAGATCCAGTCCACCATGTCACTTTCAGCTGTCTTAGGCAGGAAATAAGGTCGGTTGTAGTAAGTCCTAAGCTTCTGAGTTTCTTCGTCATAGCACGTGCTCCAACCCACGTACCTGGTTATCAGATATCAAGAGTGATACAGTGGAAAACACCCAGGGCCTATTATATCGAGAGATCCGAGTTTGATTCCCGGTCATGCCATGGGTTTTTAGGGAACATTCAAAACGGAGATCGGTCTGTCTGTTTGTGCGGCGGATAACTTGAAAACTACTTAGAAAATCCGAGCATTTCGAAATAGTTCAGGAAAACTGAAACGAATATTAATTGATTGATGCCTAACGTTGTCTGTAACATACACTTTTATTATATTCTTTATTGCACATAAATTTTACAAAAAAAAAAGGGCATAACATAAAAGAGTACAAAGGTGGACTTATCTCTATAAGAGATCTCTTCCAGCCAACCTTCACCGTGGGAAAAGCTAAAACAAGGTCAAATAAAAAATGTGCATGGATATTGAGATTTTATAATAAAATATTGTACTATACATAGAATAAATGAGTAGGTATAGCTACAGATATATACTAATATAAGTTACTAAGTAAAGTACATACATAATAATATATATAACATTAAATATTATAATTACAACTATACATTTTATATACTTACATAAATACATGCAAAAATATACAAATATATAACATACCATACATATACATAATATATACCATATCACGGCAAGTTAGATAGGAAAAATCACTTTTCTGATTTCATAAGATATAGATTTGTGAAAAAACTATCATCAGTCTACTGTTGGCCATAGCCTTTCGAAATGAGTGTTACCACATCATTTTGTGGTTGTCGATCAATGCCGGAAGACGTCTAACCTCTATAGTATTAAAACTGATATATATATGCGATACCTACCTACGAGAAATCTTATCTTATCTTTTAATAGGGGGCCAGACACGCCGGCGACACGTCGATCCTGTGGGATCCTTTGTGTCAGCCCCTTTGTCTATGCTGTGCTTCCGTCCCCCACAGTTCGTTGCATAAAATCTATTATGCAGCTAAGGGGCAGAAGCCTGTAGTCCTTAGGTTCTGGATAAGCCACACCCAGGACACTCATTCGCCTTGCAGCTAGTGCATTGCATTCACACAGCAGGTGTTTCACCGTTTCGCTGTCCTCCCCACAGGCTCTACAACTGACAGTCCCAGCTTATGTAGGAGGTGCTTTACATCAAGATGGCCGGCAAACCTACGATAAACAATCCATACTGTGACGTATACATACCAGGGCTCCCCTGACAGGTTGGCCCTTGTCTCGTCCATGTCAAACACCTCTCTGAGGGACTTCAGCCCGGACTTGTAGGCGAAGTAGAAGCAGTCGTTTATCTGCTTACCCATCTTTCCCTCGCGGTAGAAGTTTGCGAAGAAATTGAAGTTGAATTCCTGTAAATATTTCCATAAGAACTAACCGCTCGGCCACGACCTTGCCGCTGCCAGCGGCAGCTAGGAGCGAGGCGGCGAGCGGCGAGAACAAATGTACAAAAATGTTAGCAGCACGCCACGAGGCGCCGCAATCAGCGGCCAACCCTCCGCCTGCCGAAACCGCGCCGCTCGCCGCGCCGCGTCCCGCTGAGTCAAAAGTCGTTGATTATGTAAAGGTCTCTGGTGACTTTTTTGCATTCAGAGATATCATCATGTGTAAACGCTTTATTGTACCAAAAATAACAACAACAACAATAATAAAATAGGAATTAAACTGTGTACTGCGGACTTATCCCACTTAGGGATCTCTTCCAGTCAACCTTAGAGTAACCGAAAGAACAAGTATAATGCGTTTAGTACCAAATTTGATAAAGAAATGTACTTTTAATAAAGTTTGAAAATACATATTACATAAACGAACAATATATACATAGACGATACACGAATAAGTAAATGATACAAATATCTATTTATACATATGTTCATATATACTATTACATTATATAAAATAAATAAATAAATAAATATCTAAGACATTCACACCAATTATCCATTCCCAAATTAGGCAGAGCCTGTGGTCTGGTTACTAGATAACTAGATAGTTATTATATATCATATATATAATTGTTATCAAGTCGCCTCTAAACCAGATCTTCGGTACTCTGCATTCAGTCACTGCCAGCCACTTTACGCAGATCGTCGCTCCATCAATGCAGTCGTAGTATCCATTTGAAAAACTCATCTACTCCAACCAAGACATCGTATACTCAATGTAGTGGTATGTAGAAATGCTGCTGCTTCCGTGGAGGCATATAGTAGCCAAGAAGATCGAATTCATCATCAGGTTATTTTTGTCTCCACTGCAGGAGCACAACCCTCTCTTATCTGCCGGAGACAGACGGAGGATTCGGCCTACACTCCCGGCGCTGGCCAGACGGGTTGGGGAGGCCTGATTGATGTTTTATAATGTATTCCCTCAGTCACCTTGTACGACATCTACGGGAGGAGTTGGAGTGGTCCTATTCTACTCTACCGGAAACCACACGGCATAGATCGAATTCAATCCCCTGTAACTCCATGCATCAATGTATTTAAATTATATGTATAGTAGGGGATTTAAAAGGCCTGTCGGTATAATGTAACGGTTATGTAATAGTGCTGTGCACGTTTGATTTTCCTTAATTTCATTAAATAAATAAATAAATATCTCAGACATTCACACCAATTATCCAGTCCCAAACTAGGCAGAGCCTGTGGTCTGGTTACTAGATAACTAGATAGTTATTATATATCATATATATAATTGTTATCAAGTCGCCTCTAAACCAGATCTTCGGTACTCTGCATTCAGTCACTGCCAGCCACTTTACGCAGATCGTCGCTCCATCAATGCAGTCGTAGTATCCATTTGAAAAACTCATCTACTCCAACCAAGACATCGTATACTCAATGTAGTGGTGTGTAGAAATGCTGCTGCTTCCGTGGAGGCATATAGTAGCCAAGAAGATCGAATTCATCATCAGGTTATTTTTGTCTCCACTGCAGGAGCACAACCCTCTCTTATCTGCCGGAGACAGACGGAGGATTCGGCCTACACTCCCGGCGCTGGCCAGACGGGTTGGGGAGGCCTGATTGATGTTTTATAATGTATTCCCTCAGTCACCTTGTACGACATCTACGGGAGGAGTTGGAGTGGTCCTATTCTACTCTACCGGAAACCACACGGCATAGATCGAATTCAATCCCCTGTAACTCCATGCATCAATGTATTTAAATTATATGTATAGTAGGGGATTTAAAAGGCCTGTCGGTATAATGTAACGGTTATGTAATAGTGCTGTGCACGTTTGATTTTCCTTAATTTCATTAAATAAATATCTCAGACATTCACACCAATTATCCAGTCCCAAACTAGGCAGAGCCTGTGGTATGGTTACTAGATAATGGATAGACATACTTAAATAAATATATAAACATACAAGACTTGGGTACAATCATTCATATTCATCATACGAACATTTGCTCCTAGCGGGATTCGAACCTGCAACCTCCGGCGTGGCAGTCCGAGAGCTACCCGTTCCGCCACGGAGGTCGTCAATATTCCCCAAGACATTTAATTCGGTTCCTATACCTATATATTCTGACGTCTTTCAAACACTCAAGTCACCTGTAGTGCTGTTCTTTAAAATACAAACTCACATGTGAGGCTCACTCAAGTGACTTCATTCACTTTGAAACCTACCTAATCTATTGGCATTCTGTAAACATTCCAGAGCACTATCGAAGTGAAGTGAGTTCACCTCACTTCTGGATTGTCAGTCACTTTTTAAAACTTTTTATACTACTATTTGTCTTCGGGCAATGACAATGTTTGTCAGCCGTACTGTCTAGATAAAGAAATCATCAGCCGAAACACGTCCACTGCTGAACATAAACCTCCCCAATAGAATGACATTTTTGGTGGGCTGTCCATTGGTGATTGATTAATCAAAATCACCCGCTTGGCAGGAGGATTAGTGATCGTTGATCTTTATATGCAAAGGAGAACGCTGCTGCCCGTCCCTGGTGCAATCCCTTAGTCGCCTTGACGACACCTACTCATAAAGAAATGCCATACAATAATCAAATTATTGACTGGAACTTCGTAATGCCAAATGGGTAATTCTAATAAATTTAATAAATAAAAAGGTAAAAGCGTTTCTGTAAACTATATTGAATATATTAAAAAAAATGGGGGTCTAAGGATAAGCAATAGAACACATTTCGATAATTTTTCGAATTTTTGTCTGTTTATCTGTTGGTGTACGCATCAAATAAAAACTACTGAATCGATTGTGATGTACTTTTCACATAAACATGGGGCTTAGAGTAACATTTAGTTTTTATTTCATCGCAATCGGCTTACTCAATCAAAAGTTATGGGAATTTTTAGTTCTCAAATACATCAGTAGGTATGCATATAGCAAAGAAGTATAATTATAATGTTCGGTACTATTCAGATTATGATGAGTTTGACTACATTTAGAGCTGTAGCGGGAGCGGGAGCGGGAAGGGGAGCGGATGACCGAAGCCGCGGGCACAGCTAGTGCCTACATAATAAAATTGATTTAGTTTTGGTGCCTGCTCAAGACGTGAACTCACATCAATTGCCCGCCACCCGCTCGTGGCGTCCGTCACGATGACCGGTGCTGCCCGGTACGCGTACTGCTCCTCGAACTCCTGCGCAGAAATATTAGTGACCCGCACCACCCTCTCCACATCCTCGCACATGCTGCAGTCTTCCGGCGGTCGAAAGAGGGATTTGGAAGCCGATGGTAGCTCGAAGAAGCAACTCTGTTGATTGCGTAGATGATGTGTGCAGATTAGAAGTTATCTTTTTCACCATCCTACTAATATTATAAACGCGAAAGTTTGTATGTAAGGATGGATGTTTGTTACTCTTTCACGTAAAAACTACTGAATGGATTTTAAAGAAACTTTACAATAATATAGCATATACATCAGAATAACACATAGACTACAATTTATAAAGATATTGTGTGAATTGTGCAAAATATCAAGTAAGTAGGGAAAAATCTACCATCTGCGAGCTATTCTGGCGTGCGCTGCCAAAACCGCTAGAGTTACATATATGTAATGTATGATGGAAATGTTTATCTTAAATAGTCCTACAAAATAGCTACTCGAAATACTAATCGTCCGCAGACGATGTCGCGGGCACCAGCTAGTTATGAATATTTCCCCACTGTTGGGGCACAGACCTGCCTGCTCTCTCATTCTTTCCATAAGGACGTTCGGGCTCTAGTCTACCACGTACCTACTCTGGCCCAGGGTGGGTTTGTAAAGTTCACATGCGCCTTAGAATCTATCTTTTGGGGTATGCAGGTTTTCTCACGGTGTTTTGCAATTTAAATTCAATTCAATTCTTTATTGCGGATAAAAACACAAGCACAATAATAAAATTGCTTACATTTGGACATCTAGGCGGTGTTATCGCTAAAAAGACTACTATTTACTTCCAGATAACCTTTGGGTAGAGGCTATTTCCTTCACCGAAAAGACTAAACCGTACTTTAAATCGGAGATCATTTTTATGGGTCCGAATTTAAACCTTACAAATATTTCGACTTTTATACTGAATATTATAATTATGTAAAAGGACAAATTGAAGTAAAAAACGTATTATAAGCTAATTCAGCAAAATATAAAAAATAACAGAAACAATTTCCCTTCAAATTATATCCTGATTTTGGGTCAGAGTATACAAAAGGGGCCACTATGAAAAGACATTCCTCATCGCCCCATTTTGTACACTCAAGCACTTGATACAGTTACTTAATTTAGGTACACCAATATTATTTACCTGAGTTGATACTTCGGAATAAATCCACCACGCACCAATAACAAATACGATAGTAAGAGAAATAAGCAACGTGTAGTACTTAGAAACACCGGCTGGAAACTTAAAATTGTACTCACTTCTACCACTTATATCTAGCTGGGAAATGTATGAACTTTTTAGCTTAAAACTTCCCATTTTACTTAGAATTTTTTGAATTTTAAGTTCAGCAGTTTTGTGTTTTTTGTCGTACGTTTTTGGACGGGGTTGACTCATTTTGGGATAATACTTGACGAGGATTCTATGATAGAGTGAAAAGGGTTTGTCCTCTTCAAGGGTTTTTATAGAAGCATATAGATATAGAGCTAAGAATACCACCAGTGCAAGTACCATATTTTTTGTAACAACTTTTGCTAGTCCAATATCATTATCGTATCAGCCCTTCGGAGTCCACTGCAGGACATAGGCCTTCCCCAATTAACGCCACCACATCCGGCCCACTTTGCTATTGACCAACTTTCAGATATTAGTAAAATACATTGTTGTTATTTTGAGAATTAACGAGAAGAAATAAAACTCACATAGTTTTAAAAGAGGCCCCAGAGGTCTAGCCTATTATTATAGGCTGTGAATGTTGGACAATGAACCCTCCCCTGATGGTAGGTCAGTTTTTCACTTCCCAAATTAAGGTGATCGCTTCATCATCACCATATCAGCCGCTAAATGTCGACAGAGTCCTTCCCCATCAACGCCACAAAATTCGGACCAACACCTCCGCATCCAGCCACATCTGGCCACCTTATCCAAGGTGATCGCTTACGAGTTCATTAATAATAATCTTATAAATAAAATCGTAAACATCGCGTGTCTGTACATAGAAGATACTTGCAAAAAAAAAAATTGGGGGGTCTAAGGATAAGCCACAGAACACATTTCGATCATTTTTGAAATTTTTGTCTGTTTGTCTGTTTATCTGTTTGTCTGTTTGTCTGTTTGTCTGTGAGTTTGTGCACGCATCACTTAAAAACTACTGATCGGACTTTGATGGACTTTTCACAGAAACATGGGGCTTAATTTGGTGTAACATATAGGCTTTATTTCATTGCAATCGGTGCAGTCATTCAAAAGTTATGCGAATTTATAGTTTCGAAAACTGAGTGTAGGGTGTAAATGCTCGATTGAATTCGTGAGCGGTAGCGGGAGCGGGTATCGTATCAATGTAATGTGAGATTTTGAAAACTATAAATTCGCATAACTTTTGACTGAGTTAGTTGATTACGATGAAAAATCTGGAGCTGGAGCTGGATTTAGATCTAGAGCTGTATCTGGAGCTGGATCTGGAGCCGGAACTTTAGCTAGACCTGGACCCGGACCCGGACCCGGACCTGGACCTGGACCTGGACCTGGACCTGGACATGGACCTGGACCTGGACCTGGACCTGGACCTGGACCTGGACCTGGACCTGGACCTGGACCAGGACCTGGACCTGGACCTGGACCTGGACCTAGACCTGGACCTGGACCTGGACCTGGACCTGGACCTGGACCTGGACCTGGACCTGGACCTGGACCTGGACCTGGACCTGGACCTGGACCTGGACCTGGACCTGGACCTGGACCTGGACCTGGACCTGGACCTGGACCTGGACCTGGACCTGGACCTGGACCTGGACCTGGACCTGGACCTGGACCTGGACCTGGACCTGGACCTGGACCTGGACCTGGACCTGGACCTGGACCTGGACCTGGACCTGGACCTGGACCTGGACCTGGACCTGGACCTGGACCTGGACCTGGACCTGGACCTGGACCTGGACCTGGACCTGGACCTGGACCTGGACCTGGACCTGGACCTGGACCTGGATTTATAGTCTGAGTGGAAGTGGGATAGGGAGCGGAAGTGGGAATGGGAGCGGATCCTGTAGTCCACGCGAGCGGAGCCGCGGGCACAGCTAGTATAAATATAAATATGTAAGAGATTCACACCAATTATCCAGCCCCAAACTAGGCAGAGAATGTGGGTATGGTTACTAGATAACGGATATACATATTTAAATAAATATATAACCATCCAAGACTTGGGTACAAACATTCCTATTCATCATACGAATATTTGCCCCTAGCGGAATTCGAACCCGCAACCTCCGGTGTGGCAGTCCGAGAGCTACCCGTTCCGCCACGGAGGTCGTCATTATCACTAGATTGCTCTGTAGTTGAGAAAATTTTATTTTCCTCAACATAACTGGTAACAATTTTCGAAATAAATCAATTTCGCCAGCTTTCTAGAATATCACTTAAAGTAAAGTATCCAAAAGTTTGTGACAAGATTAGACGTTAATTTAATGAATTTATATGCATCAACTTTTAAAAGTGGACGAAATTGATTTTATTTTTATCCAGCTCTAGATATTTCCTGCAGCGTTATTTAACCAGCCCACGATGAGGGTGCAATGGGTATGAAATTGGAATTCATTATCAGCGCGACAACGCAACTGTGTCCCCGGCGTTACACGCGGCTCGCTGCACGACCGCGTCAGTTCACACATTATGGATGGGGAATAGCTATTTTATGGGGCTGGTTAAACTTTGATTAGGTTTTTGAGAAGCTTGCGGGTTTAATCGCAGCGACTAGAATGTTATATTCTCTTTGGCAACGACGTTTGACGACGCCATACTGCTCGTATAATGGCGGCTCCACATTAGTGCCGTGAATTCACGCGCTAATTCACGCCGTGAATTCACGGCACAAGTCGTGCCCTCCACATTCACGGGATGCTCACAATCGTTCGTGATGGCGGCTCCACACTAGTGCCGTGAAGCTCCGTAAACAGGCGTGAACGTGAATGTGGACGGTTTTCACAGGGTTCACGCGTGTTCACGCCTGTTCCCCGATCAGAGTCGGTATTTTGTCCCGCGACAAAGGGATGTGAAAGTGAAATGTGAAAGTGGGATTGTGAACGCCGCGCGAAAGGGGCGCGAAGCCCCTTTCGCGCGGCGTTCACGCGTACACATCCACATTCACGGCCCCGTGCTAGTTTAATCCGGACTACAAAGGAATTTATTAATAATTAAAAATTAAATAATTATATAATTAAAAAGTTTGGAATAACGAAACTGAAAATGGTCTTTTTTAGAACATTACCATTATGAAAATGTACTGTCAAAGTAATTGCAGCAGCAACTTCTACGTCCATTTCGCGGCAGGTTTCACGAACGATTGTGAGCATCCCGTGAATGTGGATCGTACACATCAGAGTCGGTATTTTGTCCCGCGACAAAGGGTTCGCGCCCTCTTCGCGCGGCGTTCACGCATAAACATCCACATTCACGGCCCCGTGCTAGTTTACTCTGGACTACAAAGGGGTATGGACTTGTGCAGTAATATAATAAAGTCGCGCGTGAACGTTTGGAATAACGAAACTGAAAATGGTATTTTTTAGAACATTACCATTATGAAAATGTACTGTCAAAGTTATTGCAGCAGCAGCTTCTACGTCCATTTCGCGGCAGGTTTCACGAACGATTGTGAGCATCCCGTGAATGTGGAGGGCACGACTTGTGCCGTGAATTCACCGCACTAATGTGGAGCCGCCATTAGATTTGTTACCTACGTGTTTTGTATGACAGTGTGTACAGGTTGGAACAGAAAAGTGTCACCAGCCGATTATTTCTTAATTAATACAGCTGTGCAATGAAATCAAATATGGAAAAAAATGGTTTTTATAAAACGGTAATTTTGGTAGTTTTTGATTTAATTTTTTTCGCTAGCAACTCTGATAAGAGGAAAACAGTCTGCTGTGACTGTCTACAAAACGTAAATAAATACCGTTACATATGTAAAACCTAATAAAAAACGTTTATACGTAAGTTTTGATTTCTATACCTACAGCCAACGTTGCGCAAAGAAAATACAATCCTACGGAGTTGGCGTTGCGCTGTGTGGTGCAAACTAATGTGCGACTGTGGTTTCATATATAGTTTAACTTCATCATCAGGCAATCAGTCACTTTATACCAGCCCACGGGTCGACGTGGGCCTGTCTCAAGGCTTGCTTATTTAGTTATTTACCTGATCTCCAATCAGTAATAGAACAGTAGCTTTTAGTAATTTGTGATAATATTCTGTGATATTTGTTAAGTGAAATAGGATTTTTATATTAAGTATAATTATTGCACAACATGTCGAATCCGTGGAACAAAGTTGCACCAGCATCAGTGCAAAGTCTTTCTGATATTATGTCCGAAGAGTTCGCTAAAAGCGTATCTATTTCTGCAGAACAGTTGAGGCAAGCCCAGAGTACAAGCGGTTCTCATGATGTCACAGCCAACATTTTACAATGCCAGTTCAATGACTTCAATCATTTAACAACCATCAGTAATGATAACTCTGATTCTGAAGACGAAGATAAAGATAATGTCTGGGAATACTATGAGAGCTATGATGACAAAGGATTCTCTTGCGTGCACAGACAGAGCCATGTCTCAAAATATAAAATGGCCATTAAACATGATATTATCAATAGCAGGAGATTTGCTTTAAGTATTCTCGATGAACGGACCAGGCGCCTTTTATCGAAACTTGTAATTGATGCAAGAATAAAATGTATTAATGGTGTAATTTCTGTGGGGAAGGAATCCATTATTTTACATGCTTATGGCAATCCTAGATGGTACTCTCCACTCCTAACTGTAGAATATGCCATCAAAGTGTTTAAAACTACTCGTAATAGGCTGAAACCTCGCACCAAATTAATTAAAAATGACTTGGGATTCAAAACTTCTCAAGAACTGGCCCACATGAAGGCTGCGAAGGAAAAATATGCACATTACTATGTGTTTCACGTTGACAATGTACTTGTGATGTCGTTTATTGGTGAAGACCAGAAACCTGCCCCTAATCTTAAAAATGCTACACTTACATCTGAACAGTGGCAGAATGCTTACAATAAAGTGGCTAGAACAGTGAAGAGTTTATATTCGATGGGTTGGATCAACGGCAATTTAGTTAAAAACAATATATTGTGGTATAATGATCAGTGCCACTTTATTAGTTTCACCAAATCTGTGCAGCTGGACCATCCAAAGAGCCATAAGTTTCTGCTCCGTGATTGCCATAATGTTTGCAATGTAAGTATTACCACCCTGATATAAAAGAAGTCAACAAAGTATAAAAAATTTTCAATTGGTGAAAAAAGTTGTAATTTTAATAGTATTCTAAAAAATCTGACATCTCTTTCATTACTTTTTTCACTTATCAGCCTTCTTGTATAAAGACAAAGTTTGTGATTTACTATACTAAAATTCCTTACTGTGCAAGAGGTAAGCGCGCTCCATCTTATAATAGGCCTCATCGTCACTTACCATCAGGTGAGATTAAGGTCAGGCGCAAACCCATCAACAATAAAAAAAAAAGGTTTACTTTTCCAAAATGTTCACTTTGACATTTGGTGAAAGGAATATTCACTTTCTAATATATTAGCAAAAGTAATTATTTTGGGAAGTAATTTTGAGGAGTGATCAGTTTGGGAAAGTGAGCATTTTGAGAAAGTGGGCATTTTGAGAAAGTGGGCATTTTGGATAGTGGTTATTTTGGAAAAGTAGACCACTTGCAACTGAATGTATGATGACAGTAATTAGAATTTTTAATTAAAATTAAGATTTCTGTTTCAGTTCTTCAAGAAGAAAGGAGTACAAGAAATGAAAAATACAAAAGAAAAATTGTTCGAGTGGGTTACAGGGTTAGAAGTAGCTCATTTTATAAAAAATTGAACTGCCTTTATTGTTGACAATAAATATATCTCAATCAACTTACAGGGAATAAAGTACCAGACCAGTACGTGTACCTTTACACTTTATGTATAACTACTGTACTTTAAAGAGATGTACAAGATGTTATTTTGGTTTATTGACCTGGTAATCTGAATAAATATTAATGATAATAATATTTGATTGTTGGTGGTAATAACTGTTTACAGATTACAAAACATTGGGTAATAACTATTCGTGTAAAGGCTTGTGTTTACAATGTTTTGTAATCAGTAAACACAGTTACTACCAGCTCACATATTCGAGAAAAAGGAGATGAACTGAATTGTGGTGCAATAAGACACCAACAGGTTTATAATATTGAACCAATGGCACGGAGTATTAAATCCAATGGTAGAGATTGCTTATGGCATGAATTTCACCTGTTGTATCTTTGTGTGCAATAAAGTTGAATTAATAATAATAAGTTAACATATTATTTTACTAAAAAAAATCTAATTAGGTGCCTTTATTCATGTGGTAAAAAAAAGTTGGGTTTTACTTTCATCATCATCAGCCTATACGTCCACTGCTGAACCATAAGCCTCCCCAATAGAATGCCAATCTGGTGGGATGTTCATTGGGGGATTTGTCATAATCAGCACGCTTGGCAGGCGGGTAATGATCTTAATATACACGGGATAACGCTGCTGCCCATCCCTTAGTCGCCTTAACGACACCCACAGGACGATTGTTTTTCCTTTTTCTGACACAAATTTCGATAAAAATCAATTTTGCCGGCCAAAATACTACCAATCAAAAGTATTCAATTATTTGTATAACTTTTAGGTAGTGGGTGAACTAATTCTTAAATTATTAAGAAATCAGTACATGAGCGTAAATTATTGCTCATTATTGTTCTTAACGAAAAAGTGCCTAATGGGGAATACCATACCGGATGGATATTTCGGACATTTAAAATTGTCAAGTTGGGTTGGAGTTTAATGGCCTCATTTTTTTGGCCGCCGCGCCGTCGGCCTCACTAAGTAGTGACTAGCGTGTCGGCCTTTTCATACTGTACAAGTTCAGTCCTTGTTTTGGGATTGTAGTATAACGTACGTTGGCGACACATAACTTAAGCTATGATTTAAATGTGAACTGTGGAAGAAAGTTACGTTATCCGAGTTCCGATTAAACGTTTGATAGAAATATGTGAATATATAAAAATCTGGCAACACCAATTTATTCAGGGAAATCTTGAGGCCCCCAGTACACATTGGCCCGTGCTGGCCCAGTGCAGCCCATCGCCATTGTATACACGGGGCAATGGTGTATGCTGGCGGACAATTGCCAATGGGCCAGGCATCGTGGCGCGCAATGGCGAAGTTGTCGGTTTTCGGGCACACTTCAAAGGAATCGTGGCGTAGCCTCGCCAGTGGTGTTCACACAGTCATCCATTGTTCATTTGTTCAGTTCGTCACCGACCGCTGAGAGGATGGTTGGTACGCTTTTTTAATTGGAGAATTGTTCAATTTCTTATTGACAAGTAGGTACTGAGTAGTTGTATGCAGTATATAAATAAACTGGCGACCTACCCCGGCTTCGCACGAGTGGACATTTATTTTTTAAACATTTTGGGATATACGTAGAGTAAATAAATGTTTATACAGGACATAAGTAGATTTTTATTTATACTTTTCTTATGATTTTTAAAGTAATAAGTATAGCCTATGTTACTCAGGGATAATGTAGCATTCTAATGGTGATTTTTTTTTAAATCGATCCAGTAGTTTCTAAATTTTTCGTTACAAACCTACACATTTTTCCTCTTTATAATATTAATGTAGAAGTGTATATTTGTGTATATTTTTAGAAGGGATCCCTAATTTTTTTAAGGTAATAAATATAGCCTATGTTACTCAAGGATAAAGTAGCATTCTAATGGTGAAAGAATTTTTGAAATCGGTCCAGTAGTTTTGAGTTTATTCGTTACAAACATACAAATCTTTCCTCTATAATATTAGTGTAGATGTAGATTGCCGCGGCCGTGACTACTTCAACGTCAATCGCGCGTGCGTCGCTAGACGGTAATGAGCCGTGCGCTATTATGTGAACACCTTTTCGCTGTTGGGCGATGCTGGCCTGTGCTGGCCTGTCGTGGCGCATGGTCGTGTATGGGCCAATGTATACTGGGGCCTTTGGAGAAAAAAAGCGAATTCCGTATTGACATCTGTCAGTGGTTCGTGAAATTAAATGTCAAAACAAACGTGCAAGAGAACAATTTCGGCATTACCTATTCCTGGTTTTAGGCGTTGCACTCGAGATTCTAATAGGATATACGTAGATAAACGTTAAGAGAAAGTGTTACGAAGATAACAGTGCAATAAATTAAAGCAAACTTATAGCAATGGCTGCGATAATCGGCGGCGGGTTAGGCGGCCTATCAACAGGTTACTATTTGCTTAAAAACAATATATTGAGCAACAGCAACTTGAAGCTGTTCCTTCTAGAAGCGACCAACTGCTGCGGCGGATGGATCAAGACCATCAGGACAAAAGACTACACCTTTGAACAAGGGCCGAGAACCATTCGACCCAAAGGTACATCAGGGCTTAACACGCTGAATATGATACAAGATTTAGGCCTTAGCGAGCATATATCACCTATTAAACCAGGTCACCCAGCCGCAAAGAATAGAATGATTTACGCCAATAATACTCTACATATTTTACCATCGAGTTTCAGAAGCGTTTTTCAGAAAAACGAACCATTTTCCAAGCCGCTTATCTACGCGCTCTTCAACGACATGAAACAGCCACATCCGGAGCTGCAGGACGATTCCATCTACAATTTTGTTGAGAGACGATTTGGTAAAGAATTAGCAGACTATGCTATCGCTCCAATGATATGTGGTATCTGTGCTGGAGATGCCCGGGAGATATCTGTCAAGTTCCTCATGAAAACTTTATTTGAATGGGAACAGGAACACGGAGGAGTCGTGAAAGGGTTGATGAGATCGATGTTCAAACAGAAGACAGAAGAGAAACTTATATTGTGCGAGCTAGCCAAAAGGGCACAGGAGGAAAAGTGGAATGTGTACACTATAAAAGGGGGACTTGAACAATTACCTGTGGCTTTACACGAGTATCTCAAAGAGAATGATGTAGACGTACGCTTGAGTAGCAGAGTAGAGGAGTTAGAATTTGTTGATTCTAGCCTGGTCGTGCTGAAAAGTAGCAATGGAGAGAAACTGGAAGTTAACCACATTTATGCATCAATACCAGCATTCTCTCTAGCTAAATTGGTCCAAAATCAACATCCTGAATTGGCAGAAAATCTTAAAAACATTCCTTTTGTCACAGTAGGAATAGTTAATTTATACTTTTCGTCATCCAAAGATCTTATAGAACCAGCATTTGGTTTCCTCGTGCCGCCGATCGAGAATTCACCAATTTTAGGAGTAGTTTTTGACTCGTGTTGTATCCCAGATCAGAATGGTACTGTCTTGACTGTAATGCTTGGAGGTAGATGGTTCGAAGAGAGATTTGGAAAGAATGTAACTGAAAATCAGTTGTATGACATAGCAGTGAGACAAATAGGTACAATTCTTAATATAAAGGAGAAGCCTGCAGCACATAATGTGAATATTCTCCACAACTGTATACCTCAGTATATCGTTGGTCATTATGAGAGGGTGGATAAAATTAGAGGGTACATTCAAGATAATAATTTGCCTATTTCTCTAGTTGGATGTAGCTACGATGGGGTTGGTATAAATGATGTTATTTATTCAGCTAAGACTCAGGTTGAGGAGGATAGTCCGTATTTCAATAAGACTGATGATAAAAAGACAGAGTTACATGACTGAGATCTTTATTTTTATGGACAAGAAGTAAACTGTTGTGGAAATGCATAGGAATACAATTTATTATATTAAATTATTAGATTACAAGTGGCATATTTATACCTGCTTGAAGTATGAGATAAAAGATTGTATATCTGACACGCTTAAGAGATATTTTTACATAAAAAAAAGCAATATTTATTTTTTAAGCAACAGGGTTGTATCAAGATGGATAAATTGGACCGAATCTGTTGTATCTGCATGTTTAAGAACAGACTAGACAACTTCTTAAAAGAAAATAACTAAGTCGGCTATTTATATGGAAGCACCAGCTATAAGTTGCCTTTCTACACACTGAAAAATAAGAGTTTTCTACGTGTTTAAGACTCAGGCTATACCTACGAAAGACTGGAGATGCTGTAATGCATATTAAGGCATCTCTAGTCTTTAATAAAAAAATGCATAATGTAGGCATCTTTAGTCTTTAATAAAAAAAATGCATAATGTAGGCATCTTTAGTCTTTAATATTAATACTCATACTGAAACATTTTGTACTATTTATTAAATAAATATTTTTAGCAATATGTAAGTTTTGAGACGTAAATGAACATAAGTATAGATGTTCAGGGGGGCAATTCTACTATTTTCAACATTTATCGTTCGTTTAAACAATAGTTACGTTTAAGTTAAAGTATTTAACAGACGCTGTTTTGACAGCAATGCGTCTCGTTTTTACCTGAGACAACTGTCAAAATGTAGAAAAACGTTCGTTCCGTCTACGTCTGACGTTTGTTTAGACGTTAGCTACGGCTGAAGCGCAGCTGAAGCACGAACGTTGTGCGCAGCGGAGTACGAATAGTGTTAACTCTTGCGTTTCAGCTGCAGTTGAATTGCGTTTTATGCGAAAATGCGTTAGTAGAATTGGCCCCCAGTTCATGACAGTACGCCACACTCTAAACATTCTGTGTTAGTTGTCGTTACGCACTAATCATCATGTACATCATACACTAAGCTACTGACGTTTGGATAGGTTCGGATTAACTCCTCTCGTCCCGCGCTCACCCCTCGCGAAAGTAGCGGGGCGTGCCGTCGTGAATTGTGCGATATATACATGATATTATACATCATGTTTTCCCATAAATATTTTTTTTAACTATTTGTGTTTTAATTTATATGGAGAAGGTAAAGAATGAATTTGAGATGTCAAGTGGTTTTATATTATACTAGCTGCTGCCCGCGACTTGTCCGCGTGGATAACTGAACATCACAAATTATTATGTATTTCCTGTAGGAATGGGGTGTTTTTTCCGGATAAAAACTATCCTATGTCCTATTCCAGGACCTAACCTATATGTGTGCCAAGTTTCATTACGATCCGTCCAGTGGTTGAAGCGTGATTGAGTAACAAACATTCAAACATCCAAACTATCGCATTTATAATATTAGTAGGATTATGATATTCTTTATTGCACAAATTTTAAAAGTAAATACAGTTACAAATTGTGTGTACAAAGGCGAGCTTATCTCTAAAAGAGATCTATTCCAGCCAACCTTACAGGGTGTGAGACAAGGCGCTAAGAGCGATTTTGATTTTGAAGCACACTTAAAATTTAACAACACTTAAATTAGTTTCGTCTATCTTCATAATACTGCGTGACAGGGATAGCAACAACTTTAGTGCTGTCAAATTTTAACGTTGTGCCTACAGAATCGAGCCCTGTATTTGACAATGTATAAAAAAGGAATTTAATTTTCATCATTCAATAAGCTTTTTACTTAAAACTTTTACCTACAAAGTGTCACATAGTTGTAGAATTCTTGGGGATATTGTAAATTATATAGTGCAACTCATTTGCAGAAAATTAATACATATAACTATAGCTAAATAAATATTACAAGTAAAATTAGTGAGAACTTGATATTATCTTAACACGACATTGCAACTTAAGACTACAGTCTTATAAAAGCTATAAAAAATAATTAATGTAAAAAACAACGATCTCTATGTACTACCAGATGGAGCGTTCCAAACAATCGCTCTGTTCCACGCAAGTAGCCACAATCTCCATCTAGCAGTACATAGAGATCGTTGATAAAAAACTACAATTTCACACGTTTAAAACGCGAAAATGGATTTCATAAATAATTTCTTGCAACAAGCAATACATTTAGGCACAAGTGCTGTTTAAATTTTTAATGCCAGTACACTTAGCTAGAAAACCTGGAAAATTTCATCAATAGCTTTTGCCTGCCTGTAAATATTTAGTTTCATTTGTATATTTCAGATCGTGGATTCGATTCCTATTAAAGGCACACGAACTTTGTAAAATTTATACAAGTTGGTTCCGGTCTTGTTATATTTGTGAATTGTTCTGTCCTCTAATTCTCAACGTACAGGAGAAAATCGTAGTCTGGGTGTTGCGGACGGCTAGCATACGAGTAAAGTCAGTGCCGGGAGAGAATACCCGATACGTAAAAGTGCGCTGCGCCGTACAATCGCTAGTTGGGAGCTAGATCGAGCGTTCGTTTTTAAATCCGTACACAGTCCACTTTTGAGTCTATTAAATTTTCAGCACCAAACTTCAGAGCGAGAAGTTTTGGAAGCTGAAGACGTCGGGCTAGAAAGAAGACAGTAATGCAGAAGAACGAAGACTTAAGTTTTTGGAAAAATACCGAGGATCAAGAACGAAGACTTCAGTAATTTTGAAAAATACCGAAGATCAAGAACGAAGACTTCAGTAATTTTGAAAAATACCGAAGATCAAGAACGAAGACTTCAGTAATTTTGAAAAATACCGAAGATCAAGAACGAAGACTTCAGTAATTTTGAAAAATACCGAAGATCAAGAACGAAGACTTCAGTAATTTTGAAAAATACCGAAGATCAAGAACAAAGACTTCAGTAATTTTGAAAAATACCGAAGATCAAGAACGAAGACTTCAGTAATTTTGAAAAATACCGAAGATCAAGAACAAAGACTTCAGTAATTTTGAAAAATACCGAAGATCAAGAACGAAGACTTCAGTAATTTTGAAAAATACCGAAGATCAAGAACGAAGACTTCAGTAATTTTGAAAAATACCGAAGATCAAGAACGAAGACTTCAGTAATTTTGAAAAATACCGAAGATCAAGAACGAAGACTTCAGTAATTTTGAAAAATACCGAAGATCAAGAACGAAGACTTCAGTAATTTTGAAAAATACCGAAGATCAAGAACGAAGACTTCAGTTATTTTAAAAAGTTCCGGAGGTCAAGAACGAAGACTTAAGTTTTTGGAAAAATACCGAGGATCAAGAACGAAGACTTCAGTAATTTTGAAAAATACCGAAGATCAAGAACGAAGACTTCAGTAATTTTGAAAAATACCGAAGATCAAGAACAAAGACTTCAGTAATTTTGAAAAATACCGAAGATCAAGAACGAAGACTTCAGTAATTTTGAAAAATACCGAAGATCAAGAACGAAGACTTCAGTAATTTT
The DNA here is from genome assembly GCA_947086405.1 of Esperia sulphurella. Lineage (NCBI taxonomy): Eukaryota > Metazoa > Arthropoda > Insecta > Lepidoptera > Oecophoridae > Esperia > Esperia sulphurella. The sequence continues at coordinate 15,453,555 of OX352266.1, forward strand.
GAAAAATACCGAAGATCAAGAACGAAGACTTCAGTAATTTTGAAAAATACCGAAGATCAAGAACGAAGACTTCAGTAATTTTGAAAAATACCGAAGATCAAGAACGAAGACTTCAGTTATTTTAAAAAGTTCCGGAGGTCAAGAACGAAGACTTCAGTAATTTTGAAAAATACCGAAGATCAAGAACGAAGACTTCAGTAATTTTGAAAAATACCGAAGATCAAGAACGAAGACTTCAGTAATTTTGAAAAATACCGAAGATCAAGAACATAGTCTTCAGTAATTTTGAAAAATTCCGAAGATCAAGATCGAAGACTTCAGTTATTTTAAGAAATTCCGGAGGTCAAGAGCGAAGACCATAACCGTTTGAAAAGGAAGCGGTTCTGGACCTGACGAAGCGCGTCCAACCGAATAAGTTTCATATCCCAGTTTCATTATCATAGTTTCACTATTCTAGTTTTGAAGTTTCATATAGTTTCACTGTCTGTCGGTAGCCAATCCAACGGCAACCGCGGGCTTGCAGCTTATAGCTTCTTACGAAGCTGAGCCACTACTTATAGCTTAGGGCGATACAACAATGCGCACCACACGGAATCAAACCGCCGCCGGCGACGCAGAATCACAGGATGAAGAAAGGATCCCGGATATTCCAAGAGAGCTAGCACCCAGAGCATTACTACCAGTACTGTTCGAGCATTCGCCCGCGTCGCCGTCGATACAAGCCTCCGGTTCCGCGTCCGCGCTAGTACTCGCGTCCGAAAACCTTTCCGCGCCGGTCGTAATAAGACCGTCTCATATGCATCCGCCTGCGTCCGCGCCGAGACCTACAACGAGCACGACGAACGAACACGCCGTCGCCGGAAGGGCGAGCAAACCCGCGACACGACCAAACTCCGTAGCTAGCATGCGCCACCGCCGCGCGCGTCAAGTAGATTGAATATGAAGCCGAAGAACGTCTGGCGGCCATACGTAGACTCGAAATGCAACTGGAAGCTTGATAATGAAGAAGCGATATTGGGACATCGCTCAAGCCCACGAGGACGCCGAGCGAGAAAGCTTGACAAGGGAGCAAGTTATTCTGGACGACGCCCACGTGGACGCCTGGTTGCAGAAGTCTATTGCCGAACCACAAGAGGCACCCCCTCGAAAAGTCGAACGGTGTCTGCCTGAACGACAAGCTGCTGGATGGTCCGGACCTACTACGAGAGCTACCGGGGATATTGTTTCGCTTCCGTGAAAGACCGGTCGCTGTTACGGCCGACATTCGCGAGATGTTCCTACGCGTAAAGATACGAAGAGAAGATCAACCCGCGCAGCTATCCTATGGAGAGGGGACGAACCCACCAAGTACGTCATGACGTCAATGTTGTTCGGCGCGCGAAGCTCACCGTTTTTGGCTCACAGCGCACGCGACGGAAAGGCGAACGATTTCGCGATCTCTCACCCGCGCGCGCATTACGCCATAACGCACTGTCACTATATGGACGACTCACTGTCACTATATGGACGACTTGGTAGATAGTTACGATACGGAAGAAGACGCGATCGCAACCGCGAACGAAGTTATTCACGTACACGCACAAGCTAACTTCGAACTCGCCGGCTGGAACTCGAACAGCGATCGAGTGCTCGCGACCATACCGCGCGAACTTCACGCGAATACGCTCACGCGGCTCTGCTCTAATTCACTGCAACACGGTAAAACGCTGTGATTACTATGGATGGAGGACGAACTCGGCTTTAACACGACGCTGAGCCGAGTACCGAACGACGTAAGGACTCTTAGCCGAGTGCCGACTAAAAGAGAAGCCCTAAGCGCTGTCATGTCGATATTCGACCCCCTTGAGCTATTGAGTTACTATACGATCGCGGCCAAGATATTGCTTCAAAATTTGTGGCGACAGAAAGTCGGATGGGACGAAGCGTTGCCATCAAATGAAGCTCGAGAGTTCCATGAATGGGTTCTCCAACATACAACACATTGCCCAGCTGCGACTACCCCGTTGTTCCTCTCATACGGGGGGAGTGTCGAGAAGACAGCTGCATGTGTTTAATGACGCAAGCGAATAAGCATTCGCTACGGCGGCCTACTGGAGGATTGAATACGAGGACAGAACGATACAAGTAGTCCTCGCCGCCGTGAAAGCTAAAGTTGCAGAGTATACCCATCAAGGGGCAGAGTATTCTCCGCCTGGAGCTGCAAGCCAACCTGATCGATGCCCGCCTGGCAGACACAATTCAATGCGAGCACCGTTGGAAAGCAGAGAAAATTGTCTGTGTACTGGTCGGATTCCCGCACGGCACTTCATAGGACACGAAACGAAACGAAACGCAGAAGTACACGCCTCACGTTGCGCACAGAATAGGCGAAATAGCAGAACTAACGAGCAGCGATCAGTGGAGGTGGATACCCACGGAGCTAAATGGCCGAACCATGCGCCGATCACGAGCGGCGACCGATGGTTCACTGGGCCCGCCTTCCTGCATGAGAATGAAGAATCATGGCCAACAGAACAGACACCCACGGAAGGAGAAGCGGAAGTCCTCGTAACTAAGAATAACGAGCCTGCGTACCTACCCAGAATCACTCGTTTCTCGAGTTACGAGCAACGGATCCGCGCGACTACCGGATACAATTCACTGACGCATGTCGCCGTAACACCAAACAATTGGAGCTAAGACACATTGAAGAGGCCGAACGACTATGGATCTTACGGGCTCAAGAAGATGATTTCGCTGACGACGTTGCCCGCCTGAAGGAAGGAAAGAATTTAAAAAAGTCAAGCCGCCTAGAGATCCAATACTTGACAATAGCGTGCTTAAAGTACGAACGTAGAACGTGCCTCGTACGTAGCGCCCTCTGTGAAAAGCCTATCATACTAGACGGCCGACACCCGCTCACCAGATTACTCGTACTGAAGACTCACTGCCGTGCCGGCCACGCAAATAATGAACACGTGGTGAACGACCTCCGGCAGAAGTATTGGATTCTGCACCTTCGACCAACAGTGCGCGCTGTCGCTACTAAGTGTTCACTGTGTAAAATACGCCGAGCCACGCCTAGAACTCCAGCTACTGGAGACCTCCCTGCTGCGCGCCTAAGCTACTTCGCCCGCCCTTTCTCTAATTGTGGGGTGGATTACTTCGGCCCAATGATTGTGACTATAGGGCGGCGCAATGAAAAACGGTGGGGCGCACTATTCACGTGCCTCACCACCCGATCTGTCCACATAGAACTAGTGGCCAGCTTGTCGACTGATTCGGCGATAATGGCGCTAAGAAGAATGGCTGCGAGGCGTGGCTGGCCTCGCTTGATGTACAGCGACAACGCCACTAACTTCAGAGGCGCAGACTCGGAACTACGAGCCGCGGTATCGGATGGGCCCCCGCACTGCGAGACTACGGCCTGCAACACCGAATGGAGTGGCGCTATTATACCTCCCGGAGCGCCGAACCAAGGAGGAGCGTGGGAACGCCTAGTACGCTCAGTGAAGGCTGCCCTAACCGCCACCCGCTTCAGCAAGTCCCCGAAAGAAGAAGTTCTGACTACGCTACTCACTGAAGCCGAGTACTCGATAAACGCCCGGCCGCTAACCCACGTCTCCGTCGAGAGGAGCGATCACGCCGAACCACTTCTTGCTAGGATCGTCGGCAGGCCTCCCAACTACTGGACCCTGCGAGTAAGCAGATCTCTGCGCATGGAGAGCGACCCAGGAGCCAGGAGGAGCCGACTGCTTCTGGCAGCGCTGGCTCTGAGAGTACTTACCCACTCTAGTATCTCGCGGCAACTCCGTCGGGAAAAACCGCTGCACGAGGGCACTATGGTGGACCCGAGACTGCCGCGCAACGTGTGGCCGCGAGGCGTAGTGGAGAAGACCTTCCCTGGACCGGATGGAGGAATCAGGTGCGCTGACGTGCGGACACGCGGAGGAGTCTTCAGACGACCCACTTCGAAACTCGCCGTCCTGCCAGTTCAAGAAGAGTCTGCGCTTTAGAGCTACGCCGAGGGGAGAATGTTGCGGACGGCTAGCATAACGCGAGTCAAGTCAGTGCCGCGCGAAATATGCGACTGGAAAAAGTACGCTGCGCCGTACGGCTGCTAGTTGCGAACCTAGTATGTAGTATAATTATAAGTGAATTTGTGAAATAAAGTCGGTCAGTTATTAACAACCAGATCGAGCGTTCGTTTTTAAATCCGTATACAGTCCACTTTTGAGTCTATTACACTGGGATTAGATGAGTAAAAATATACATAATATATATATAACACTTGTCTAATATTTCCTCCTGAGCTAAGATTTTCTCCTGAGCTATAGACATTAAGGGATATAACATCCAGTCCGGGACCAAATTATATAAAGTTGTCTGTCCCCGGTGGGAATCGAACCGACGACCTTTGGTGGTCGAGGCCACTGACCAAGCTCTACGCTAACGAGATGGTCAAAAATATATCTAAAATATTTATAGAGCATGAAGAAAAAAAAATATATAGCAGTGTGTGGTTCCGTTAGGGTTCTGTCAAAATAGAAACCCTTTCAGACAGAACTCGCAAACTGTGTACGGACGTACACTTTGCCGTTTTTTTTATTTAGTTCTGCGCTTGAATTGTATCAAGCTCCTTAGGCATATACAGTGCCCAGGTCGAGCACCACAACGGTATATAGCGTATGATCCCGATGGTGGGTGGCGGCCGCGGTGGGCGGCACGGTGTTCCTATAGGAGTACTCGAGGGCGAGAGCTGCGGTCGCGGGCGTACCGGCGACTGCAGACTGGTCCGTGGTCAGCTCCAGTCGTAGAGCGAGCTTGTTCGATTTGCGCCAGAGGATTAACCTGGGGAGAGTTTCCAAATCATATTTATTGTTGAACTATAGGTCAGACTAGCAGTGCCCGCGGCTCCGCTCGCGTAGACTACACAACCCGCACCACTACCACGCCCTCTACAGCTCCAAATGTAGTCTAAACTCATCGCAATCTGAATAGTACCGAACATTAAAATTATACTTGTTATATTGCATACTAACCTTACCTACTAATGTATTTGAAAACGAAAAATGTCCATAACTTTTGATTGAGTAAACCGATTGCGATGAAATAAAGTCTATATTTTACGCCGAGTTAAGCCCTATGTTTCTGTGAAGGTCCATCAAAATCGATTCAAATGAAATGAAATCAAATAAAAATGATTGAAATGTGTTCTATTGCTTATCCTTAGAGCTTCCAATATTTTTTTTGTAAATATTTTCTATTTACAGACACGCGAAGTTTACGTTTTTATTTATTAGATTTAACATTTCTATTCATCATCATCATCATCATCATCATCATCATCAGGTTATTTTTGTCTCCACTGCAGGAGCACAACCCTCTCTCATCTGCCGGAGACAGACGGAGGATTTGGCCTACACTCCCCGCGCTGGCCAGACGGGTTGGGGAGGCCTGATTGATGTTTTATAATGTCCTTACATTTCTATTGCCTGTTCACTACTAGGTGGACATCTAAGTAGATAAAACATGCTAATTTAACGAAAAGCAGCTAGACTGTATGGATCAGTTAAAATATTTTTGTCATGACGCCCGTTGTTTCTAGTTTTTAATGTAAAGCCCGTGTTTCTAGTAAACTGCCTTGCGACTTACTCATCACCATCAGTCAAAATACCTCCACTGTTGAACATAACCCTCCCCAACAGAACGCCACGTGGTGGGCTGTCCGTTGGAGGTTTTGCTACAATCACCACGCTTGGCAGGCGGATTGGTGATCGCAGTAATGATCTTAATATACAAAGGAACGCTGCTGAGTCCCTAGTCCAATCCCTTATTCACCTTGACGACACCCATGAGAAGATTTTTTTATTTTTCACTTATTATCTGAACACAAAGATTTACAATGATTATAAGTGCATAAAAATTAAAAATGAGTAGAAATTTATGTTTTGCGAGACACTGATGTCTAAAAAAGGGATGGACCTGTGATATCAGGTTACCAGGCTCCCCCCTCCCCCTCGGAAATTGGGCGCACCACTGCCATGCCAAGCAATTAGAATAGAATTATCTGATGAAAACAAAGCACTGCTCAAATGATTAATTCAGAACATAAATACATTTAGACGTGAGAGTATAATTATTATAACATGCATCAAGAAGAATGTATATGTGTGTGTGTGTGTGTATGGGGTGTGTGTGTGGTGTGGGCGTGTGTGTGTGCAGGGTGTGGGTGTGTGTGTGTATGGGGTGTGTGTGTGTACTTTATGGGTGTACTCACTCGCTGTCGTCGTTCTGTGCGTCGTCGTCGTACTCTGCGGCGTCGTCGCGCTGCGACAGCGAGAGCTCCACGCCCGGCACGGCGACTACGCAACACGACGACAAGTCCGCGCGACGCTCTATGACCTTGTATAGCGACGCGTCCTGCGGAACCAATACACAGGGAACATTAACTTGTGTATCCTACATTAGGATCGCTGATCCCCTGGTACATTTATACTAGTGTCCGACCGAAACTATAATTTTAATAAAACTGCCTGGATTCTCAGTAGTATTAATTAAAATGAATATAATATCCAGTTGAGAAAAGATAATTTCATATTTGTATTTTCGATCCCTGATAATGACCTGATGAGGATCGGGTGCGGGGGCGTTCATCGGGGAAGGCCTATGTGTGGACGTCTAAAGGCTGACATGATGATAATGACCTTCTCCAAGTGCAATGATTTCTCTAGCGACTTGTCTAGGCTCCCGGGCTCCGAGTCGTCGGCCCCCGGCGCGGGCACGGGCGCGGGCGCGGGCGCCTCCCGCGGCTGCAGCAGGCGCACGCGCATCTCGTGGCCCGTGGGGTTGGCCAGCTTGAGCAGCAGCGCAGACCGCGCGCCCGCGCGCGCCGGCTCGTGGGAGATTATCTTCACCTCGGGCACGTGGTAGCTGGGGGACGGTGACAATGTTAATAATAAAATAGAGTAGTAGGATTCAGGTGAGTGCGCAAAGTGGCGATACATCGTCTCTGCCTACCCATCTGTGGCCAAGGCGTGAGCATTATGTATGCATGTATGAAACTACAACAGGAGGTAGTCGGTTCTCGCGTTTTTGGAGAAGTTGGATTTTTTTTTCTCCAAAACAATGTATACTTTGGGCTTTGGTGTTTAGTAGTGATATTATATTATACAACAAATGTCTGTGCGTGTGTACACTGTGAAGGAAACATAAATAAACGAGACTGACCTGATTTTCTTAAATCAGAGAACTTCCTAAGTTCAAACCTCCCTACCAACTTTAGTAAGGGAAAATATCTAATGAAAAAACTATCTAAGATTGGCTCAAAATGACTCAGCTTCCGGAGCCGTAAAACACAGTAAAAAAAGAAACAAAAAATGTCACATATTGTACAGAAGCTCACGAGTGAGATAGAGACAACGCGGCAAACAATTTTGCACCTTTTACTACTGCACATAGGATTGAATATATATAAATGTATTTCGGCTAATGACGATGACACCTCGCAGAGACGTCACCTAAACGGTGGTATGTGAGTGTGTGCAGCGCAGCGTGTATACTGACAATGCGAGCAGCTCTATCTTGAACTTGATGGAGCCGGGGTTGTACTCCGGCTTGGTCAGGTTGTGGTCGCAGGCGCGGCAGCGCTGGCTGCGCTTCACGCTCAGCAGCTTGGCCAGCGGGTGCAGGCGCGGCGCCGCGCCGGGCTGCCACTCGGGCGCGCGCAGCCGCTGCGGCATGCTCGTCACTGGCGGCAAGGTCAGGGATACATTTAAACTCAAGGTCGAGTTCAAATTTAAGTTCAAGGTCAAGTTAAAATTTTAGTTCAAGGTCAAGTTCAAATTTAAGAACAAGGTCAAGTTCAAATTATTTCATCGTAAACATAGGGTATGCAATGTTTTTAAAAATTAAACTTAGATTATATTTTGCCCATAGGCATACTCGTAGGTACGACATATTACATTTTAAAAAATTATTCCACTTATTATTTCAAATTATTATGTAATAAAATTAATTGCAATTATTTCCAAATGTCAAATACCAATAACAGAATTAAATATAAATATATAAAAACGCATACCTATAAATGCAATGTCATAATTAAATTAATATAAAAATTTCAAAATCAAATAAATTTTGCATCAGTTAAATGATATGGACTACTGCCGTCAATTCTTCATAGATATATCTCTTTCTCATTCCAAGACCAATCCCCTTACCAACCAAAGACAATCGTAATGTGAAACAAATAATCATAATCATTTATTGCCAAGTATAGGTAAATACAGATACTCAGAAGATGATAAGTAAATGATGGGCCCGATTCTGAAGGCACACATTTAAAATTTGACAGCGTTAAAATTGGTTTCGTCTTTATCTTCATAATACTGTATGACAAGGATAGCAACAGTTTTAGTGCTGTCAAATTTTAACATTGTGCCTTCAGAATCGAGCCCGATATATAGTTAACTCTACGGACACTATGTAGGAAGGAACTACAGCTAGAGGTCGTCCTAGGACGTTCAATGATCAAATTGGTGACGTTCTCAAAAGGGCTGTGGTCCGCAGTGAGATGAATAAAAGGAGATGCTTGAAGTGTTACTGTTACGGATGTGAGTGGGGCTAGGTGTGTCAGGATCGCGCAGTGGCGATACATCGTCTCTGCCAACCCTTCTAAGACCAGGGCGTGAAGATTATGTATGTATAAGTATACACTCACTCTGCTTCAAATTGACGTCTTTAGTGTAGAAGTCTTCGGGGAGCTCCTCGATCTGTGCGCTGGGCTGGCTGGGCACGAAGCTGGCTATAGCCGACGAGGAGCCGCCCTCGCCGGACGGCAGGCCCGCAATGTTGCGCGCCATAGCACTGGTCAGACCTGTCTTGTCCTGCGAAAGATCGTCATCACAGAGTCGTGCTAGCCTAGTTGGTTTTTCTAAACTCGTAAGAAACTACGGTTTATTTATTAATACCACAGGCTTTTCGGTGTAGCAAAAAATTGTAAGGAAACCTGAATATGCCAAGGAAGAAATTCTAAGTGTGTGAAGTGATCACATGTACACATTGTTCTAGCACCTATAAAGATGACGACAGTATAATAATGGTATCGATAAATACATACATAATACTCACGCCTTGGTCCCAGAGGGGTAGGCAGAGACGATGGATCACCACTGCGCGATCCTGACCCACCTCACTCACATTCATCAACCTTTTCATGCACCTCCTTTTATTCTTCTCACTGCGGACCCCAGCCTTTTCGAGGATGTTGCTAATTTGATCCTGTCCTCCTAGGATGACCTTTAGCTGTAGTTCCTTCCACATTCGCACTGTATATTACTTTTGTCACTCTTCTTTCACTCATACACTCTAAATATCCAAACCAACTTGGTTTGGACATCGATAAATGTAGTAATTAATACAGAGTTTAACAATCTTTCAATTTGGCCTGCAAGATAAACATATGTATATTTCATTCCAGATTAATAGTCCTATGAAAACAAACGCATTTGCGTCTCGAAAACAAAATACACAATAGATGGTGTTCCTAAGTGGACCGCAAAGTTTACTTGGTAATACAAACCTATTTTTGCTGCTGGTGACCCTTTCATGTATATGTTACCGAGACGTAAATAGCGTTGGTTTTCATAGGACTATTAATCTGGAATGAAATATAAGATTTACTTTACATATGACATTTTATTCAACTTATCTTTTTGCCATGTGTTTTTTAAAATTCGTTCATTAAAAGTTAGCGAAGACCTGGCGGAGAGTAGCGCGGCTGATTTTTCGCTGACAATTAATAATCTTCTTTAAAGTGTTAGAATACAGTTCAATTCATTAGGGAGGGAGTATGTCCTGCAGTGGACATCCAACATCTGACATGATGATGACGAAATAAGGCAACATTAGTGTACGAGTAAATACTTACAGTGAGCGTAATGTACTTCCCGCGGATGGCGAACTTCTTCCGCTCGCGCTCCAGCTTCTCCTGCTTCTCGAGCAGCGCCACGGCGCGGTAGTAGTCCAGTAACTGGCTCACGCGCGTCGAGAACGGGTTGCTTCTCTCAGGCCAGCCGCCAGACGCTTCACAATTAAATGATCACTTAAGGTACTATGGGGAAGACACTGACTCCTCAAATACAATTTACCTAGTTTGGGAGTGAGGGCTTCATAAATAATGTATCATTTGAAATGAATAAAGTTATGTTCATGTTTACTGGTAGCTAAGAGTTTAAGACTGCTTCTAACCCTGACAGGAGCTCATTATATAAGATGTCACTGTCACTAATCCATATATCATCATCAGGTATCATCATCATCATATATCAATGATGTGTATTATGCGGTCGTGAGCACGATTGCGAGCGCAGCAACATTTATACAATTAAAAAACTCCACAACTCAACTAAAACTGTGTGCACCAAGTGCTAGAACTGTATTACCAGTGTTGGTGAAATTGGAGCATCCAGGGTATCCTGAGAAAGATGATGCAGCACCATGCAGGTGAACCAGGTGAGTCTAACTCACCTTAATAAACACCTGTAATAAACTGTTCTCCCCCGAGAATAACTCTGGCTGGATGCATGCCTATTCTGGTGTCCCTCGATATATGTTGTAGATAGGGTTTTAGTCATTGCGAGTCCGATTTAACCTACTCAATCCCCTGGGCTAGTAGGTTTCCGATATTTATGACGAATTTCCCCAATTAATAGTTATTTTTCCCTTATTCAAAGATTTTTAACATAAATAAGCAGGATTGAAAGTTAACTGTAGTCTTTGGCAAAGACTATTCACTTACCAACTGGCTGGTCAGGAATGCCTACATCTCTGGACGTCCATCTGCAGTTGAAGCATGACAAATAATACATTTTCTTTGGCTGCTTGTTTTCCACCTTGGCGTCACCTCCTGGAAACAAAACAACATCTCTCTTTTGTATTCTAACATAATTTGAAAATTAGGTTCGGTCTCAAACCATGAACATGGTAAGAGTGTGTTTGTAGAGAAATATGAAGGGAAAATTTGTTGGTGTGTATTATGACATAGACATAGAGATAGACATAATTTATTGATAACTTCCGTTACAGGTCAAATAAAAATTATAAACAAGTTAAATGAAATCAAATTATAAAGCAAATTAAACTCAATTAAATATAAAAACATAACATAAATATAAAAATGTCAAATAAAATTCTTAAAACTAAATAAACTAAGTTAATGCGTTCTGCAAGAACTCTTCATAGCAATAAAATGCCTGCTCGTAAAACATGACTGGTTATGATATTAAAATAATGTCAAATTAAACCCCAGAAAACAGAACACATATAAGGAATGATAGAAGATGGAAATTCCAAATGAAATGGCATACGAAAACAAAATGTACTAACTAACAAGTTTGTGTTAATATGTCTACTTTAGACTTGAGTATGCAAATGCGTTTGTTATTGTCATTTGTGTCGTGTCAGAACAGAAGTTCCATGTCTTACCAGCAGCTATGTCCTGCGAACTCTGTCGGGGCTGCGCGAGCGTGGCGCGCGTGGACAGCGTGTGGAAGCAGCTCGGGCAGTCAAAGCAGCTGCTGCACCGGTTCTTCTTCAGCCGTGCCTCTGAAGACGGCATGTTTTCGAGGCAATTCGCACAGTAGTGCGAGTCCACCTGTCACAGGAATAATACAGTTTATAATAAAAAATTATATTTCTGTATTTTCTCACTTAAATATTGGGTAATATTCAGGTTCTAATGGAATTTCTACAGTGAAGTAAACCTTTTATGTAGATGATAAATGATTGGCATTACAAAAAAATTACCACTTATGGGGGAAAAACGCATATTTATTTCTATGAAATTTTTTTATTAAAATTAAAAACTAAAAGTTACATTTTTTTAACATCAGGCCACCAAGTAGCTATGTCAGTTTGATTTTTTCAGATATATAATTGGTTGAGGAATAATCAGCTGGTGACGTTTTCTAAAAGAAAAAAAGTCACTTATTGGCACATAATCTGATGGTTCTCTGCACTAATTTATGTACTTAGAATTAAGATATATGCCTTCAATCTCGTCTGTAGGGTGGTGATGAGTTTTTCTCCGTTCCTGAAGTTATTGCAGAATTCTTGTTTTTGTGTTTGTAACAGCAGTGTTTTATACTTTTTTTAATGGACATAGACATACATAGACATAATTTATTAATAATATTCATTACATGTCATTAACTTAAAAATAATATTTCCTTACCAATTGTAAGCATAAAAAAAATAATTAAAATAAAATACAAATCACTATACTCAAAAGTAGTTAAAAGTAAAATACTCAAAAGTAGTTATAAATTGCTCAGTTCACAACAGCACCCACACACTCTAAATTGTAGACATTTCATTGTATACGTTATATTATTACTGCGTTAGTTTTATCGTTACGCACTAATCATCAATGTGTGCATATGTACACCATTAGCTGACGTTCGGAGTGGCTTCCCGCGTCGCGTACTGGGGGGTGCCATCATGAACTGAATGATCTACAAAGTAGCATTATGCCTCGAAGGCAGGTCAGTTTATTGTATCTAGTGAATAGACCACAATATAACAATAAAGCAAGGGTGTGTTCGCTTTAGAGCAGTATGATTTCATCACGTCTACCTACAAGACATTTATGACTTTAAAATGAAACCATGCAGCGGTGTTACGGTTAAACGCCTAATAAAGGCTTGTAACATGAAAATAAACATACTTTTGATGATTTCATTGAACAAATTCCTCAAAAACTAGATTACCTCATGACAAATGCAGAATCCGCAACGAATTTTCAAACAATGCCGGCAGAAATACAAACTTGTAATCGGTTTTAATTGACCGCAAGAACACACGTATTTAACGTAGTCGGGCTGGGTCAAATAAGCCATGATTTTTGGCGAATTTAATTCAACAATAAAAAATCTCGAAATCCCAAATCACCCAAATGCAACCAAAATAAGCGACTTGACGTCTGCTGTCAACCTGACAGTGCCATTACGTCATCCTCTTTACGTTCGAAGACACGAATCCGAATGCAAAAATTAATTAGAAAAGAATAAATAAATACGTTGTTGCTTTATGAACACGGAAATGGCAATAGAAATGACATAACTTGACCAACGATTGCAGTGCAGACACATTGTATCACAACAGTCGAAGCAGAGCATTTATTTCAGTTCTATACTATATAGTAAAAGTTACTAGCTTCAGAACGTGCGAGAGGCTGATGTTACCAGCTCTAATATTATCCTACTAAATAGTAGTTAAAACATCTCTTTATTTTCAAATGAGTGTCTAACGACTAAACAACAAAATTTCGTTACGTACATTGATCTAATATTGATAGTAAACTGGAGGCGATGTTGCCCGTCACCCGTATGTGTGGCATGTATGGTCCAGATAGTGTAAATGTTTTTGTTCAGTTACTAAAGAAGTACTTAGATGTATAGATGAAACTTGGTAGGTACTTAGTGATGAATAACGCCACTGAGTAGAAGCCAGTACCTAAATCCTAAATAACAGAAAATGCAATCTAAATAATTCATTACACGAAGTGTAACTCATTAGTAAAAATGCGCCTAAACAATTCCATTCACACGTTAGTCGGTAACCTGAATATGTCACTCCACTGAACATTATGAATGCGAGGATTCCTGGCACGCAAGGCCGCGTGGAATATTAACAATTCGGGCGCGACGATGGGACGGACTTGAGGTACGAGCCTTTAAATGGCCCCATGTTATAATTAGTGACAGGGCCAGGCCTGCCTCACTCCGCACTTTAGGTATAAAAATATACCTAGGGCAAATCGGTCGGGTGACGCGAGAGCGATTTGGCGCATTTGAGTAAAGTCTCGCGTCGCTTCACAATCCGAAAGTGTAGGTACCAGCCCTACACCAATCGCGTACACAGTTGGTTCTGACCTGAGTTGTTATATTTGTAATTTGTAGGCATCTTTTGCTAATTCCCCAATAAGTAGGTTCAGGGATTTAGGTTATAGACAAGTGGACGTGTAGTTCTGGAGTCGTATTTCATATTTATGTTTCATAAAAAAACTAACATATTTGCATAAATGCAATGGATGTAGTTTTCTTTTAGTTTGTATATAAATAAGGATAGAAATTGTATAAACAATTAAGCTCCGTAAGAAAAGTGTCGAGTTGTATAACCTCAGTAATATATATAAATATATATTTTTAATTAAAAGAGAGAGAAAAGGCCCCCTGTCGGCAGCCTGCCGCCGCACCTGTTAACCATTAGGTCTTTTAAGGTATGCCAACAGGAACCTACGTGAGGCAGTTTCGATTGCTTTCTAATGGCGTAACAAGATAGTTGCGAAAGGGATCGACTTATGTCATTGCATTAATTGCTATAGATCAGTCTTCCACAGTATGGCTTGATGGTTTCCCCCAAGACCCCCAGTCTTCTCGCATGTATCGTTAAGGCGACTAAATGATTGCACCGGGGATGGGAGGCATCGTTCTCCTGCGATTAGCAATCCGTCTGCAAAGTGTGGTAATTATGTCAAATCTTCTGATGGACAGCTCAGCTGTCATTATATTGGGGAGGCCTATAAATGTTCAGTAGTGGACGTATTTCGGCTGATCGTGAAGTATGAGGTAGCTACACTACAATTCGTTCATCTGAAACATCGTGCTCCTGGTGGATATACTTTGGGAGCAATAGATGGATTAACTGGCGGATCCAGTCCTCAAAAAAGGTTGTTGTCACGGCCACCCGAAAATCGGTCAAGTGCGAGCCGGACTACGGACTCGTTTATGATACACTAGCTGGTGCCCGCGACTTCGTCTGCGCACGAAGTATTTCAAATAGCTTTTTTGTAGAACTATTTAAGATAAACATTTCCATCATACATTACCTATGTGTAACTCCAGCGGTTTTGGCAGCGCACGCCAGAATAGCTCGCAGATGGTAGATTTTTTCCTACTTACTTGATATTTTGGATAATTCACAAATTATCTTTATAAATTCTAGCCTATGTGTTATTCTGATGTATAAGCTATATTATTGTAAAGTTTTATTAAAATCCATTCAGTAGTTTTTACGTGAAAGAGTAACAAACGTCCATACTTTCGCGTTTATAATATTAGTAGGATAGGATTGCATTCCTACAATGGAGACGCTTACAAGACGCCCCGGCCAAGACCTTGTAAAGCACTTTAATTTTATTAAGGCACTAGCTGTGACCGCTGCTCCGCTCGCGTTGACTACAGTAAATACCCGCCTATCCAAACAAAGAAGTATAGTTATTATGTATGTAGTAGGTGAGGTCGCTTGTTGAGTGTCCTGGAACTGGGTACGACATCGTCTATTATCATCTAACTGAAATAAGTACCGATTGAATAGCGGAATGCAGGCGGTCTAGACTGGTTGCGGAATGCTGCTGGCACCAAAGCGTAAGCATTCATATGTAATATTAGCGATATACAGGCCCTAGTCACGTGGTTGTGCCAAGACTACCTCATAGGCTCTCAAATGGAAATAAAATATCCGTTATCGTTATGTTATTGTCTTATATGACGTCCTAGACGTGCCTGCTACACCAAGACCCTCACCTATCCTAAATCCAACACCAAATTCTTTTTCAATTCCTTCACTATGCGAGCTGCGCAGATGTGGAATAAACTTCCGACGGTCATTCGAGATAGTACGTCGGTGACATCCTTTAAAACTAAACTAAAAGAGCACTATCTGTCTCACTCAGTATAATATGGTATGTATATTTCATTCCAGATTAATAGTCCTATGAAAACAAACGCATTTGCGTCTCGAAAACAAAATACACAATAGATGGTGTTCCTAAGTGGACCGCAAAGTTTACTTGGTAATACAAACCTATTTTTGCTGCTGGTGACCCTTTCATGTATATGTTACCGAGACGTAAATAGCGTTGGTTTTCATAGGACTATTAATCTGGAATGAAATATATGTATGTTTATTATAGTTCAGGTATTTAGTTATTATGTAGTCTATTATGCACTTATTTTGCCCCCCCTCGCTCTTACTGCCTTTTCTCACACCCTGTAAGGTTGGCTGGAAGAGATCTCTTTTACATATAAGCTCACCTTTGTACACACCATTTATTACTGTATTTAGTTTTAAGATGTGCAATAAAGAATATATAGATATTATATTGTGTTTTAAAGCAAAGCTATTTAGTATTCTCTGAGGCGTCATGTGACATTCGGATGAGCGTTTGGCGTGTAATTTTGTAAGTCTTCACGTCGCCTATTCCACAATGCTTAAAGACAGAAGTCTTTAATCAGTGCGTCCTGCCTGTCATGACCTACGGCGCGGAAACGTGGACACTGACGGTTTCAAGTATGGAAAGGGCTATGCTCGGGGTTTCTTTGAAGGATACGATTCGTAATGAAGAGATCCGACAAAAAACAAAGGTGACCGACATAGCCGAAACGATTAGCAAGCTGAAGTGGGTGGCAGTGGGCCACATCTGTCGCAGAACTGACGGCCGTTGGGGCAGACGAGTTCTGGAGTGGAGACCGCGGATCGGCAAGAGCAGGGTGGGACGCCCCGTCGCCAGATGGACCGACGACCTGAAGGTTGGATGCGGAGAGCGGAGGACCGGGAGTGGTGGCTTCATTGGGAAAGGCCTATGTCCAGCAGTGGACGTCTAAGGGCTGACATGATGATGTGTAATTTTGTATTCAGACGCCAAACGCTAATCAGCTTATTTGCGTCTCGGTAAGGGTCACCAACAGCAAAAACCGGATTGTTTCACCGTGTAAACTTTGCCGTCCACATAGGTACACTTAGGTACAACATCTATTATTTATTTTGTTTTCGAGACGCAAATGTGTTTGTATTCATATGACTATTGATTTGAAATGAAATATATATTTATTTCGTATTTAAAAAAATTATAATTTATATTTCTTTATTTATATGTCCTCCTAGGAGGATGTTCAAGAATCAAATTAGTAACGTCCTCAAAAAGCTAGGGTCCGCAGTGAGAAGAATAAAAGGAGGTGCATGAAAAGGTTGAAGAATGTGAGTGAGGCTAGTGAGGTGTGTCAGGATCGCGCAAAGTGGCGATCCATCGTCTCTGCCTACCCCTCTGGGACCAAGGCGTGAGCATTATAATAATAATAATAAAATCATTTATTTGCAGGCAACTTAGCCCATAGACAAATACCTTAGACTAGAAATACATACATTATATAACCTCACATTAAATACACACTATTTCAGGGATTTTAGAGTCTTCACCTCCATGTAGCGTCTAAGACGACTCCCTCGGGCCAGAAGTCGGGACTGAGGAATACACCCTGGTGCTTAGTGGGAACCCGGAGTCTACAGGCCCTAAAGTTATTAGAAATAGTAGACTCCAGGATCGCACATTCGACCGAGATGCTTTCCCCAGTCCGACCTCTAAGCCTCGCCCGGATGTGCTGCATTACATCTTCTGGTGTTGTGGCCGCATCCAGACGGGAGAGGTAAATGGATGTCGTTGGCGTTGCAGCCTTCAGGTTGGTAGGTTATTATGTATGTATGTAGGGATATACATATATACCCCCTACATATAGGTACACAAACAGTAATCCTCTCTCACCATACAGACTATATTTGCTCAAATTTGCAATGCCACTTTACCCCAGAAATAGAAACTGCTCGCTCTTTGCCAAGTATTTCCAAAAGACTCTTTAGCGCCAGCCACGTGTGAAATCGATGTAATTTTTTTTAACAAATGTCGACTTAATTTACAGTTCGTAATGTCCCAAAAGGTGGAAATAGAATAATTATTTTTATTGTTTAATTAAATGAACTGTTTCTTTAATTTTAAGTAATATACTTACTGCATGTTTTATTAGTTATTCGTTTTCCTCTTATTTTATTTCTATCTTGTGATCTGTTTTACTTTAGGCTAATATATAGCCTTATTTGGTGTTTGTTTTCTAAGTGTTTGGTGCTGTTAAGTATCACGTGAATAAATAAAATAAATAAATACAATGCCTTGTAATATATTATGTATGTATGTATGTATGTATGTATGTATGTATGTATGTATGTATGTATGTATGTATGCATGTATGTATGTATGTATGTATGTATGTATGTATGTATGTATGTATGTATGTATGTATGTATGTATGTATGTATGTATGTATGCATGTATGTATGTATGTATGTATGTATGTATGTAAACGCTTTATTGTACCAAAAATAACAACAACAACAATAATAAAATAGGAATTGAACTGTGTACAAAGGCGGACTTATCCCACTTAGGGATCTCTTCCAGTCAACCTTAGAGTAACCGAAAGGACAAGTATAATGCGTAAGACAAGTGTAAATAGTATCAAATTTGATAAAGAAATGTACTTTTAATAAAGTTTGAAAATACATATTACATAAACATAAACGAACAATATATAAGTACATAGACGATACACGATATATATTAATGTGGGTAGTATATATTAAATACATACAAATCATATTTATTTAATAATATGTATTATGTAAATGTAGGAAGATCGTATTTTATAGTATTTACTTGTGCTCTAAAATTATTTTCTTTTCTTTTAAATGCAATCCTCTGTCTCTATGTCTTTTTTTTTCTTGGGAAAGGTTGCCTGAAAGAGATCACTTTAAGCGATAAGGCCACCTTTGTACAGTTTCCAAAAGTCTTTACCTATTTTTATAATCTGTGTGCAATATAGAGTTTATCTATCTTGTGTATTTAAAAATGTGATGTGCTGTGAAATTGACTACACACAAATAAATATTGACAAACATTGAAAAGTTCTGTGATTGGCAATCGAGCATCGCAGCTCTATTCCATTGACACAGTGCGCATATTATAGGCTCGTGCACGGGTCATTTAAATATAAAATGAACACATTACCCTCCTTTGCTAGTGCAGATGGGTAATAAAGTATGACACAACACGCCGGGCCGTTACCTAAACCAGATTTTCATTACAAGTCCGAATTTCGAGAACAGACGTTCCGCCACTCTATTTTTGTTGTTGGAGATCTCTCGTCTGCGGCTTTTACCGTGGGAACCTAGGTTTTATAAATAAAATAAAAAAAGAAAGAATTTATTCAACATCATTCAGTACAGCAATTAAGTATTTATAACTAGTCTATAGTCAGAGCGATGAATTGGTAGATGCCTCAGCGAAACGCTGCTTTTGAGGCATCGCCATTATGGTTATACATCGCTAAAATCGAAGATTAAATTCGTTCCAAGTTACCTACTGTTAATTGAGTTGGCTGTACTTCTGCCGTATAGCTAATCCGTCCAATCCAAGAATCTGCCGAACCAAGTATTTGTAATGCCTTCATAAATAAATAAAAATATATGTATAAAAGAAAAAAAAACGTTGCTAAAATGACACATACCCACCGAAAACATAACGTAGGGCTGTTCATGAAGGACCGAAGAAGCGGCCTTTAGTATATATTTATCTCGGGAGCTGGACCTCCTGTCACCCCTCCCCCCCGATACCCCATGCAATCAAAACAGATTTAATCACCTACTACTTAACTATTACGGGCGCGCTCGCCTCTTATATCTTATCTTCTCAGGGGGCCAGGAATACCTGGCGACACTTCGACCCTTCACGATCTTTTGTGCCAAACCCCTGGCCACCAACGGTGCCCCAAGCCGATTTGGTGGACTTCACATACGAATCAGAATTTCTTCTTTGGCATATGCAGGTTTCCTTACGATGTTTTCCTTCACCGAAAAGCCTGTGGTATTATAAATAAACCGTACTTAAGATTCGTAAAACTCATTGGCCTTTCTTTATAACACGCCGTGCTTTATTTTGTGGGTGATGGGGGAAGTGAATGCCGCTTCTTTACGTAGTTTTCTTTATTATAGTTATAGTACATACAGTATTTATTATTATAGTATTCAGTATTCTTTGTTACAGTTGTAGTATAGAATCCAACACTGGTTGTTCATTAAATAGTTATGCACTGTATGCAGTGTCACACCGTCAAAGACCAGATGTATGCGTAGAGCCGCCGTCATACAACACGACAGAGGTTAATTGACGTTTCCTAGCATACATCACAGGTGCGGATTCAGGGAGACACACATTAATAACAGACCAATTCAAATCAACAACTAAAAGTCTATTTTAGGGGGCACATTTTCTCGCACAATTTAAAAAAAATGCGTTAGAAATGGTACCATTATAACGAAGCTTTTTCATCCGTCTGAAATGTGTAACTTATGTGAAAAAAAATCTGGCAAGATGGGAAAAAATGTAATTTTTATTAAAAAAAATTAA
This sequence comes from Esperia sulphurella, assembly GCA_947086405.1. NCBI lineage: Eukaryota > Metazoa > Arthropoda > Insecta > Lepidoptera > Oecophoridae > Esperia > Esperia sulphurella. Next base: position 15,473,830 of record OX352266.1, read on the forward strand.
AAGTATGAAGTTGCAATTTGCAGATTTTTTTTGATAATAGGAGGTGTTTGTTAGGTTGCTTGATCCCCGTACCGGTAGAGGCAGCATGCGAGGCGGGCGGTCGCCTTCTGCCAAAGTAACCGACAACCTGTAAGGTATGGAAGCGGCTGTATGAGCAAAGCAGAGGACGTCCTCTTTCGTGAAGATAAATAGAGGTAATATTAGAACAGGGTATAAGGTAAATGACCCCATTTACAAGAAGACACTTGCTCCGTGCCTGTCTTTTGGTACTTGACATACAACATACAGTTTATTATGTAAGAGTATTAGACAAAAACAGTTAATACTTATACAGGCCGTTGTCTTCTTTAACTACTAATAAAAACGTCAAACTTGTTTAATGTAAGGGGGGTACAACAACGTCTAGTGCTCCATATGTTAACCTTATATAATTAGTTCCGTTTTTTTTTAATAAATACCGCGGATAACAACGTTATAGCTCACTTTGTTCGTAAGATAGAATACAATAATTACCTATATTAAATATTCATCATCGTCATGTTATCCTTTAGACGTCCCCTGCTGGACATAGGCCTTCCCCAATGAACCCCACCACACCCGGATATTAAATATTATGTTTAACAAATTGTTTAGTACGTGCGTGGTTTCCGCGCCACCCCACTGGTTATATTGTGCATCAACGATTCACATACAAGCAGGCCAGCCTGTTTTGTTGCACTGTGACAATAACAGTTACGAAATGTTATGAATTTATGATACAGGAAATAAAAATAAACTTGTTTTACCACGATTAAGACTTAGTAAAGTCGGTAAGTCTAAAGTTGACGGGGCAATGTATACGCTTCCACAACAATCTACCAGAGGAAATCTGAAAGTTTTTAAAATCACATGAATAAACAGTTTATAAAAAAAGTCTATTATAAAACAGATGACTAGGATAGCTTCAGCTTCGCACAATTGCCATGCAACTTGAAATCGCTCAGTGACATGGATTTTTTTAGACAGCTTAAAAGCTTTCTGATACAAAAGTAAATGAGGAGGTTCTCAATTCGACGGTAGTTTTTTGTATGTTTGTTACGCGATTACTCCGCCAGTTGTGAATAGATTTTGATGTGTCTTTTTTTTCTACATCCTCCTGTATAATAAGCACCGATAACTATGGATTGTTACCCTCGCGACCTGCTCAATGGCATACAAATAAAGGTCAAGAGAAATTTCTTTATTCGCTATTATTGGTGTTGACGTCGCCCACGCATCACCTGTCTAGTGGTTTGGGCTTATGCCTCGGGCGCCGTACTGCATGGGTTCGATTCTCAACAGGTAACGACGACTTACGAAGTTAAGGAAGTAGGTATTGTGATTATCATCGTCATGTAGACTCCACTATTAGATTGTAAATAAATAAATAAAATGAAGCGTCTAGTCGACTTATCGGGCGACCGAAGGGCTGGTGCGTACCTCGGCCAGCGCATTAGCCTGGCCATTCAAAGGGGAAACGCAGCCAGTGTTCTGGGCACCCTACCGCAGGGCAGCGACCTGGAGCCCATTTTTTATCTCTAACTAATTAATTAATTATCTGTATTTTTTTATTTATTTTTATAAGACACTGGGCCCGATTCTGAAAGCACACATTTAAAATTTGACAGCGCTAAAATTGGTTTCGTCTTTATCTTCATAATACTGTGTGACAAGGATAGCAACACTTTTAGTGCTGTCAAATTTTAACGTATTTACGTATTTGACAGCGCTAAAATTGGTGTCGTCTATATCTTCATAATACTGTGTGACAAGGATAGCAACACTTTTAGTGCTGTCAAATTTTAACATTGTGCCTTCAGAATCAAGCCCACTTAATATGTAATCGATGTATGTAAATAATAAATATTAATATATTTTTAATTAATAAAGAATTCCACTTTTATAGGGCTGTCCATTGGAAGATTTGCCGTAATCACCACGCTTGGCAGATTTGCGTCTGCTCAAAGCTCATTTGATCATGAGTACATTCTGTCAAACTGACATTTTGTCAACAGTAGGTATATTGTACATTTTGACACTCGTGCCATCAGATACTTTCATAAATTTAGGAGATGTATTTACTAAGTTTATGGATACTTTATACATAATGACATTGTTATTCATTAGTCTAAGTAATGACATATTGTCAGTTTGTACCCGCCGCCGTGGCAGGTGGCAGTAATGCTCTTAATATACACTGGAGAACGCTTCTGAATGTCCGTGGTGCCACACGACACGACCCTATTCTATGCCGGGAGATACACGGCTTACAGTATGACCAACAGCGGACGAAAGCTGGTTGCTGATTAAAGCGATATGTAGAACTTTCTTGTTTTAAAGATAGATAGATAAGATTTTATTTGCCATAGAATAGGGTACAGTTCATCAGATGGTCATTATGAGGCTACGATTTCCTAATTCTGCTATTTACAAGAGCATGCAAATATTTACATTAATAATAACAATAATTATAACACATCAATCAGGCCTCCCCAACCCGTCTGGCCAGCGCGGGGAGTGTAGGCCAAATCCTCCGTCTGTCTCTGGCAGATGAGAGAGAGTTGTGCTCCTGTAGTGGAGACAAAAATAACCTGATGATGAAATAACAATAATATTTAATGAAACTAAGACTTAATCTTTTCAACTACTTAAAGTAAACCTATTTTTTTCTTTGTTCGACAAAAATTCTGCAACGGAATAAATCTTCCTAATACGCACGCCGTATCTACAGTTGTAATTTTGTAGTGTGCAGTTTCCTCTGACCACTCCGCGCCATTGATTCATTCGTCCGCGCGTTGATGTAACAGGTTTTAGGTGAGATTTAGACGTTTTGTACAGGCTGATGCACAATTTCAGATAAATAAATAATATCTATAACATGTATCTATAGTGCTGGTAAATCAAGGTAAATAATTTATTGAATGAAAATTAAATTATAAACATGAATTAAACTAGATAATCTTGTAACAAAGAAATAAAACCATAATTAAAAAATATATGTACCTACATAATTTAGAAGGCGAATACGTCGTCCAAGGTTGGGCCGTGCGGCATGGACCCCAGCACACTGGCGCCATTGCCGCGTTGAATGGCGATGCTCAGCCTCTGGGCAAAGCAGGCACCAGCCCTGAGGTCACCAGAATTCTTTGTTCATTTCACGTCCGTACTGCTCTTGAATGTTTACAGAATAACCAATGGATTAGGTTTCAAAGTGAGTGAAGTCACTTGAGTGAGACTCGCACGTGAGTTTGTATTTTAGAGAATAGCACTACTAATAATAATACCTTATCTTAGAGGGCAGACGCGAATAATTAACTTCATATGAACGAATCAGTAAATCAGCCTGTTAACTTGATCATTCTTTATTGCACAACTTAAAACTAAATACAGTAATAAATGGTGTGTACAAAGGTGGGCTTATCTCTAAAAGATATCTCTTCCAGCCAACCCCACAGGGTGTGAGACAAGGCAGTAAGAGCGAGGGGGGGGGGGGGGGGTTCAAAATAAGCGATCATGATCTTAGCTGATATACTCGTACAGATTCTTTTTTTTTATGGGTTTGCACTTCACCTCAATTTCACCTGATAGTAAATGATGATGCATCTCAAACAAAATGCCACTAACTTTAACAAAAATAATTCCGTACATCCACCATTTGCTTTCCGGTAGCAAAATAAACAATAGATGGTGTTTCGGAGTGGACCGCAATGTATTTGTGACTTGCCACCACTGTATTGGCATTCTATTGATATGATAACAATATGACGTTCCATATTTTAATTTATTTAGTCATACACCTTTGTGCCCTTCGCGGTGGAGACTTCGGAGGCCAAGGCATTTGTGCGTGAGATGGGGAAGCGCATGAGAGACCATGGGAGTGACCCCCGGGCGGAGTCGTGCCTGATTCAAAGATTAGCCCTGGCTATTCAACGTGGTAACGCAGCCAGCGTCATGGGCACCTTTGAGCCGGGTACGAGTCTTCATTAGATTTGTAACATTTTTAAAAAGAGGTTGTATTCATCATAGCATTAAATGTAATTTATTTACACTTGACATATCATTATGATTTTATTATTGTTATATTTTACACTAGCTGTGCCCGCGGCTCCGCTCGCGTGGACTACAGAATCCACTCACGTTTTTTTTTATTGTTGATGGGTTTGCGCTTGACCTCAATCTCACCTGATGGTAAGTGACGATGAGTGGATTCACTCTTCCTTTAAAAAGATCCAAATTGTACTTGTCCTGAAATACCCAATCTGGTAAGTAGTTTCATTCCTTAGCAGTTCGCATTATGAGCGAGGAAGCAAAACGCTTCGTGCGAGAGCGTGGTATGTCTACTACATAAGGATGAAGTCCCTCACCACGCGTGGTAGCCCGTTCCCACTCTCGCTCCCTATCCCACTCCCACTCAGACTCTCAATCGCGATCCCGATTTATGTGTGCCTGTATTGGAATAGTTATTAGAGATATCTCATTTAAAGACGTAAAATTTTTTTTATACACTCCGTACATTGAGGAGTGGAAGGAGGGGAGGGGAGGGGTATTTCCGGTCGAGACCGCTTCGCCAGCCAGCTCGTCGCCTCGACTAAGTAGTAATTTAATGAGATCGTTCTCATCACGGTAACTTAAATTTTAACGATGCCATAATGATAGAACCTGCTCGACCTAGAAACAGTTAAAAAACAGTATATTCTTATTTATCAGATTTTCTGCTTCTTTGAAGATGGTATAGTGGCAGTGGAGGTCTACAAGTTTATTATTATTATTTATGCATGTATTGTATATATTTGTTGTATATGTATATGTAGTGTATGTGTAGAACCATAAAAGCTAATTATTTATAACTTACTTGCTATTTTATTGTATTTTTATAGGCATATAAGTAAACCTATTTATCATTTAAATTTCCTAATCAGCGCAACCTACCTCTTTCTCTGGCCTAATATTTTCTACCCAAAGGTTGTCTGGAAGAAATCACTGAAGCGATAAGAGCGCCTAAATTGTACTATTTGTAACTTTTGTAACTTGTAACTGTATTTGTTTGTGCAATAAAGTGTACTGTATTGTTTATATAACCAGAAATGACGGATTTTGAGAGATCTTTTTTCATACCTATAACTTTACAATTTGTAGGTTTGCCGTGTGGTTTTCGATAGAGTAGAATAGGACCACTCCAACTCTTCCCGTGGACGTCGTACAAGGCGGGGAATACATTATAAAACATCAGTCAGGCCTCCCCAACCCGCCTGGCCAGCGCGGGAAGTTTAGGCCAAATCCTCCGTCTGTCTACGGCAGATGAGAGAGGATTGTGCTCCTGCAGTGGAGACGAAAATAACCTGATGATGATGATGAATTCTAGATTCCGTTTTTTATGCTAAAAAATTTGACAATGTCGTTATTAAGAGGAAAGTTTTCCGTAAAAAAAAACTCTCTATTTGATGTACTGTGACAATAACAGTCATGTATGATACTAGAAATAAAAACAAACTGGTTTTACCACGATTAGACTTGTAACGCCAGTAAATCGTTCAAAGGCAATGTCTACGCTTACACAACGAACTACCAGAGGAAAAGTTTAGGAATCACATGTGAAAGACAGTTTTGTAAGAAAGCCTTTTATTTGAATGACATGTTGCTTCAGCTTCGCACATCTTTAGGTATATTATTGTATACAAAGTTTGTTGCGCCGTTTCTTCTTCACAGCGCTAACACCTAAGAAGTGTTAGTCGATAGAGAATAGACGTGTATAAAATATGTACTCATGAGCCTATGGATATGGGGAGATGTACACTCCCGGCCAAATATATGGAAATGGAGCCTTCAAATTTGCGAGGATATTTTGAGCCCTTGTATCTCCGCCGGGGATCGATCTGTATGACTTTTGATGCTAGCTGTACGGAATATGGATTAAGTAGGTCCAGAGTGCCAAACATCTTTAATCAAATTGACAAGCGAATTGCTTCCCTGATCCAACGGGTGAGGGCAGCTCCAACAGCCTCCTGCAGACTGTGACGGCGAGACTGGACGTGGACAGTGCTATTATGCAGCACTGGATTCGCGTCCATCTCGCCAGAGAAACAAAATTTTCATTTTTTGTGTTTTAGAGTTTATAAATATATCAAGTTACTAAAATATTGTTAAGTTATCATTGTTACTAACACTTTATGATTCTTGGCAGAGTTTGTCCTCAAAACATTTTGAGGCCAGCAAAAATATGGAAATGAGAGGCCTTTTTCATACTTTCGAAGACATTTTGAGCCCTTGTAATAGTTTCCATACTTTTTCCCGGGACTGGACAAATAGCCAAACTAAATCTGTGTTACTTTGTATCCTACTCCTAGATATTTCCACACTCCATCCATGCGGGGACGGTGCCTAAGGTCGGGGAGCACGTTTGCTTCTATTGGTATTGTGCAATATGACGCGCGCTGCGCAGGCGCGCACATGCGCGCACATTTTCCCGCCAAGCGCCGCCCGCGCACGGCAGACGTCCAAAATAAAACTTAAAAAGAAACCAATTAAAATAGTAAAAAAATTATCAAAAAGTTTCCTTTGCTAATTTGTTTTTTTTTTAGTAAAAATGAAGTAATCTTTTTTTTTTTAATAAAAAAAAGGGTTGAAGGAATTAGTTATGTAAAGTGCGGTCAAGTGTGAGTGGTTCGTGATGTGGTCACGATGTGGCTGGTCTTCGGATATCTGATGCTGTTGAGTGAGGTTCACGGGTTCAATTCCAGCTTGGACGCTTTCAGCTTCAGCGAAGCAGTAAGTTAATTATATTACCTATTAACTCGATAACGTCCATTTTTACTCCAAAATATCTCCGGGTCTTTTTAGGGATAACACTTTTTAGTGATAAAGTCAAAACGAATACCTTTATGGAGAAGCTATTCTGTCCGTCTGTCTCTCCGGCAGATAACTTAACAACGACTAGACCGTTTGAGCTGAAATTTAGAAAATACATGTAAAATTAACCGGGAATGATGGGAAAATCATGGAAATTTTAGGAAAACAATTATATTCTGAGATATTTCAAGAAAACTATATCATTTTTCGGAAACCGCACATCGTGTACGACACTCGCTGACATTTTCAGTTAATTTAAATAATGTTTGAATAAGTTGCAATCTCTAAATGGTAAAAAGGATACTGACTGATTAATCTACCAGCAATAGTCATTTAGTTGTCTGTTTCCAGTAGGAATTGAACCCACGATCTATGGCGTTTGAGGCCGACAACCTAACCACTAAGCCAACGGAGTGATCAATATAAATAAATTTAAAAAAAAAAAAGTCAGACATTCACACCAATTATCCAGTCCCAAACTACGCAGAGCCTGTGGTATGTTTACTAGATAATGGATAGACATACTTAAATAAATATATAAACATCCAAGACTTGGGTACAAACATTCATATTCATCATACGAACATTTATATATTAAATATAATTAATATGTTATTATAACTTCTAAAGTTTAATAAAGTCTAGTTTAAAAATGACGACGTTTGGTCGTCATTTTTAGACTAGACTCTGACTGCCTCGTTAGCCTAGTGGTTCGAAGGTTTGCCTCGATCGTTACTGCTTAGATTACCATCACAGACAAACGACTTTGCCATAAACAATCCTGGTCTGGGTGACAATAGTGCTGTCCTTTTCTAATTCTTGAAGAAAAAAGGGTAGGAAATTCTAATAGATTTAAATTACCTACTTAACTTCTAAAAAGTGGGTCATTCCCGTTATGATACACCATTGGATAATCCAAAAAAATACTCTATTTATTATTCTTGGATAGTCCGCTTGAAAACGGACAGAATAATAAATTATTAAACTTGGTGTTGGAATATTTTTATAAAGACTTTCTTTTAAAATTAACTACACAAACTTCGAGGCATTGATATATAGGTTATAACCTTATAAACAAAAAAACTTTGTGAACAAATTTTTTTTTGTGTTTATGTCGAATAACGCTAGGTTATTTTAAGGTAGGTAACTTAGACTCCAAATTTAACGATTTTATGAAAACTACCTAATTAAACCAAAAATATATATTATTATAACCTGTCGATATAATTTCCAAAGTCGTGTAGTTAATTTTGAATGACCTTGTATATTATATGTTTGAATTTTAATACAAAATATGTTGAACATAATGACATAAGTAATACAGGGATGTCATAAATATAGGTTCAAGGTGTTTGAAGTCCTCATCATGGATTTTAAAGTGTACATATTTTTTTCTCTAAAAATATCTTCCTTTTTTTGTATGCAGAGCCACAAACAAACCCGAATATCTAGAAAACGGTAAGGTGTAGAGATTTGAATTTAGGATATGTGGAGCACAAATTTGAGTACAAATTTTGTACTATTACAGAATTTTGATACCTTTTGTAGTTTCCGAGATATGGCGTGGTTCTGCTGTAGTGACGTCATTTTTACAGAGCCATCAATATACCCCTATAACTTTTAAACGGCTGAAGTACAAATTCTAATTTTCGAGTACAAAATTGTCCTTTTTCAGGACCAATTTTCTACATAGTCAGATTTCAAATCCGAGATTGTAACTCTGCGAAAATGCGAAGCGGTTATTTTAAGGCGCCTGATTGTTTGATAATTGAATCGTGGCTAGCGGGAACAAACCTCAAAAGCATCTACTACTTTATCATAGGTAAGATTTTGGGGATTTTAAATTTGAGTTGTGTACAACAAACATAAAAAAATATAAATATGTGGGGACATTTCACACACGGCCACCTGATCCCAAACTAGGCAGAGCCTGTAATATGGGTATCAGATAGCTGGTATACATACATAAATACATAATACAATATATAAATAACATCCAGTTTCAAGGCAAACACAAGTGCTCATTTAAGGTTTCAATTTGTATCTAATTAACACTTTTTTTTGTTTTTTAAATGCATGCTTTGTTTTTAAATGCATGCTTTACTGCGACACAATGTTGTGTGCCCACGTGGCGGGACATAGCTGAGCTCTAACTATGACATGTAATCCTTTATATACCTATGATCCACAATAAAGATATTTCATTTCATCACACGAATGTTTGCCCTGGGCGGGATTCGAACCCGCGACCCGCAGCTTCGCAGGCAGGTGTAATCCTAGTCTGGGCTTAAACTTAGTGTAGGTGTTGTTATTAATAAGAATCTACTTTTTCGCATAGCATTTTACACTATGGCCTATTACGCAAAGGTTTTTTGCGGACCAAATAGCATCTCCTATCTATAATTTGATGATATTGACCATACTTATGCAGTAGTTATATGCTTATTTGGGTACTTATATGGTTTTTAGAAAGCTAGTTAAGTCATCGGAAGTATTTTTTTATAAATAATACTAGTGGATACCCGCGGTTTCGTCTGCGGTAATAAGACACCTTAGGTGGCAGTCAACAGTTCTCAAAAGTACCTATCCTCTAGTCGTACCAAAGATAATATATACTAGAGTGTCGTACTGAATCATACAACCCTCATGTGCGAAGGAGACAAATATAGTGATTATGGCACCGTCTCATAAAAACAACCGTTATTACTCCATAACTTTTCCCGCGAACACTAAAATCTTTACAATCATGAGGTTAACAAAATTTTGGATTTCTTAAATTATTATTTATTGAACTAAACTGATTTTCATTTAGTAAATTTTGATTTCTACATTTCATTGATGCGCCCATCTTACAATTCATAGCAAGAAATTATGTCTGTTCCATACATAGAAAAAAGAGATTGGTTCTATACTAACATGAAAGAACGAGGATATAACAAAAAAATTCAGACTTTAAAAAGGGTTTTCAGCGGTGACAGCCAGGTTGTCGAAACCTCTATCAGAACAACGAATTTCTTTATCAAAATATGGTACTAAACGCATTATACCTACTGGTCTTTTCGGTTACTCTAAGGTTGACTGGAAGAGATTCCTAAGTGGGAGAAGTCCGCCTTTGTGCACAGTCTAAATCGTATTTTATATTATTGTTGTTGTTGTGATTTTTGGTACAATAAAGCGTTTACATACATACATACATACATACATACATACATACATACATACATACATACATACATACATACATACACACATACATTTATATAAATACATAAGCTAGTTCTTTGAAACCATTCAATTAACCTAAATAAAAGTCTACCTTTTCTATGTGTTGATCTAGGATACCTACAAACTTTCTCTGTACTAAGTTTCCTCATGTCGTTACGGCGTAATTGATTAACGAATAACCAAACAAACATACATACCTGCACAATTTTGCATTTAAAATATTAATACTTTGATTATTTTATACCTGCATTAAGTTTTTTTGATATCGCCGATGGAAATTGAGAGGTAATTTATTTTTTCATCAGATTCAAAATTAATTAAGGTAAAAAAGTTAATAACAAGTATAGAACTGTCATATTAAGGTCATATTACATAACTGTTGAATGACACTTGATTCAAAATGGTTTCCCAGTATTTTCCCAAGCTAAAATTATTTATATTTATATTATATTATTGTTGTTATTTTTGGTACAATAAAGCGTTTACGTACATATATAAAAAAGAGATAATTTGAAATCCCCTTAGCGTTTCCTTTGAGCATCGGCATGGACTTTTTGTCCAGAAATCCCCTTAAGGGGATTTTTCGCAGGGGATTATTGGAATAAGCCATTTTTCGCATATCATTTTCTTAGTAAAATACTAACCGTACTCATAATTTTGGCGTTTTAATTAGAGTATACATATAAGAAAATGTCAGTCATACTGGCCCCTATACCTCCCCTATTCCTTAATTTTTTTTTATAATCGAATCAAATCCGCAATTCAAACTTGTACTACCGCACGAAGCGTTTTCTTCCTCTTTCATAATGCGAACTGGTCAGGATCGGAACTCTCTGCCAGCTTCGGTATATCTCGACAAGTATAACTTGGATCTTTGGACTGGCAAACGGGACAAGGATCGTTGCCAGGGAGACAGGAAATGGGGGTATGGGGAAGGAGTAGGTATAGGTTGGGTATGGGATACCGCAATTACGGAAGGATAGTGGGATTGTAGTAGCGATAACTCGGGAAGCCGGGACCGCATACCCGTGACTCGTCTGGATAGCACCGGACAGGCAACTACCTGAACGAAGTCCCCTAACATACTATCTAATAAATAAAATCGTAAACTTCGCGTGTCTGTACATTGACGACATTTGCAAAAAAAAATTGGGAGTCTAAGGATAAGCAATAGAACACATATCAATCATTTTTGAAATTATTGTCTGTTTATCTGTTTGTCTGTGAATTTGTGCACGCATCACTTAAAAACTACTGATCGGACTTTGATGGACTTCTCACACAAACATGGGACTTAATTTGGTGTAACATATAGGCTTTATTTTATTGCAATCGGTGCAGTCAATCAAAAGTTATGCGAATTTATAGTTTCCGAAAACTCGCATAGGTACACTGCGAAGAATGTAGGGTGTAAATGTTCGACTGAATTCGTGAGCGGTAGCGGGAGCGGGTATGGTACCAGTGTAATTTGAGTGTTTGAAAATTCGGACAACTTTTGACTGAGTTACCCGATTACCTGACCTAGACCTGGACCTGGATTTAAAGTCTGAGTGGAAGTGGGATAGGGAGCGGATCCTGTAGTCCACGCGAGCGGAGCCGCGGGCACAGCTAGTAGTATATATATGTATATGGTAAGTACATATACTTAATCGAAGGGCCCAGTACGGTCTATAGTTAGTTTTAGTAAACTGCCGTGGCCTAATTTCATCACAACTAGAGCAGAACAGGTTTGGGACTTTACGATTAGTGATTAAAGAGTGTTTTATAGCTGTTGAGGTTCTATTGGTTACGTTAACCAATATCCGAGTGCCATAGCAATAGTTTGTCGGGTCCAATTAAAAGCATAATAATAATTCATTTATTTCAGATTAATCCATAATTTTGTTATTAACAGACCTAAATATAATGTTATTAAATTTTAAAATAAAATCATTTTATTTTACATTAAATCTTGCGGCTCCAGATTTCACATCAATTATTATATTATTAACGTGAAACGTCTGTACCACGCGTACATAAAATATATATATTAACAATGGGCCCGATTCAGAAGTCACACATTTAAAATTTGACAGCGCTAAAATTGGTTTCGTCTCTATCTTCATAATACTGTGTGACAAGGATAGCAACAGTTTTAGTGCTGTCAAAATTTAACATTGTGTCTTCAGAATTGAGCCCAGAATTAACATATAATTATATTAAATTTAGTGCACGCGCGTGCGTCCAAAATAGTGTCTTATTTATTAAAAAAAATCACAAGTTTGCACTAGGGAAGTGCTCTATTCCTCCACCCTGCACCTCCCCTCCCTTTGGAGGGCTTAGGGCACCGTTGGTGGACAGGGGTTTGGCACAAAATATCCTGAAGAGTCGAGTGTCGCCAGGTCTTCCTGACCCCCTAAGAAGATACGTAATGTATAATTTTAGTCATTTACTCAAAGAAACAATAGCTATTAGAAAATTGTCGCCAAGCAAAACTTTCAGCGGAAATCTTGAGGACGAACGACTCAGTCTCAATTCTGAAAGGTTTTGTCGAACAAAAAAATGTGAAATAGTGAACGAGTTTCATAAAACATGTCAATCAAACACGACAGCCGTTTAGTCCAGACATTTGGTCAGTATTATTAAGAACTAGCTGTTTCCCGCGACTTCGTCCGCATTACACATTATTATGTATTACGTGTATTACTAAATCCTAAGTGCCTAGCCGGCGGTTCCTCCCATTGGACTACAGAATTATTGTTATTTTTTTTATAAATAAAGTTGACATTTACTTCATGTTTGTCATGAATTAAAAGATTATCATATAATTATTTATATTTTTAATATTTTAATATTGTGCAAGAAGTTTCTCATTTGATAAAAAAAAATCGTAGGTGATATTCCCTTTTCCCCCTCCAATTCCTTCTTTCCATATACCCTTTCGTTCTTTCCTTCCCCACCCCTTCCCACCACACTGAAAACCCCTTCCGAATATACTTGCAATAATTTATGTATGTAGGTTTGTCGGTGCGTTTGAACATCTGGCTCATAAGGGGAGAGTTTTCAAACATTGCAACTCGCAAGCTAGCTTTATAAGATTTAATTTAATGTCAATATACTTAAAATACAGGATTACGACATTACAGCTTATTCAACCTTTTCATACAATTATAAGAAGTGGTTGGACCAATCCCAACCAAGGCTTTTAAATGACAGTTTTCTATTCCATTTAGTTTTCTATATTGCGTTAGTTAAATTTGCACTAAACTCTATTACGAACTGATTATGTTTTTCCCATTCACTAAATATTTGAATATGTTTAACTACCTGTTACTTAATACATAATTATTAACCATATTCCAGGGAATAATAATAAATAAATAATAATATATAACTCAGACATTCACACCAATTATCCAGTCCCAAACTAGGCAGAGCCTGTGTTATGGTCACCAGATAATAGAATAGAATAGAATGTCTTTATTGTATGGAAAACGGGTACGTTTTGCGGCTTAATTTGCTGTATACATTGATTCACCGTAAATCTACCTTTCCAGGCATGACTAAAGAGGAACGAAAATAATATGTAAAATTTAAAAGAATTAATTGTCACAGTGATAAAATGATAACGGATAGACATACTTAAATAAATATATAAACATCCAAGACTTGGGTACAGACATTCATATTCATCACACGAATATTTGCCCCTAGCGGGATTCGAGCCCGCGACCTCCGGCATGGTAGTCCGAGAGCTAGCCGTTCCGCCACTGAGGTCGTCCGTACTAAAGTACTCATTTTATTTCCCACAAACTGGAGTGAGAAGGTTCAATTAAATTCAATTTCTCTTTATTGAAAGATAAATATACAAAGATACAATAATACAATAATAATGTAGCTTACATTTGTACATCTAGGCGGTTATATCGTTAAAAGCGATTTCTTCCAGACAACTTTTGGGTAAAGGTTAAGAAGATTAGCAGAGAAAGATTGGTTGTGGAGTGAAATAAAAGTAGGAGTATAGTTTATATCATTAAGTGCACACCCATACATACTCAAATAAATTCATAATAATAAGCTGGTGCAGTAGAGTTTTGGAATGGAGACCGCGGATCGGCACGCGCAGGGTGGGACGCCCCGCAGCCAGGTGGAGCGACGACCTGAAGAAGGTGTCCGGAAGCAGCTGGATGCGGAGGGCGGAGGACCGGGTGTAGTAGCGTTCGTTAGGGAAGGCTTATGTCCAGCAGTGGACGTCTAAGTCTGATATGATGATGATGCATAAATATATACATACAAATAACGTATTACACAAAGATAAGGACTCAACGCAAATATTTACTGTGAGTCAGAATCGGGCTAATGATATAACTTAATCATTGTCAAAAAGGTATCATAAAATACTTAAATGGACAAACAACTTTATTCTATTTTTGGACACATGCAACAGTTCAAGCTTCAAACCAGTTTTCTTATTAGAAAAACACTCTTTCCAATAACCCTGAATCCGTTTTTTCCATCTCCATGTCATATATGAATAGTACCTTCGTAATATTGGTTCACAATGATGAAGTAATAAATAACGATAATGTTTGGAAATGACTTTAAAAATAACTGTTAATTATTGCAAATTTATTCGGAGTAGAAAGGGTAAGAGTTATAAAATTCAGTAGTATAGTGTAGTAGAGATGTGGCACATGAACTGGATCTTTTGAACTTATTCATTTATCAGAGAAAAGGATGGATTGATTACTACTCCGTAGTAAAATAAATTGTGTAGATTTTTTAAATCATTATTCTTTAAATACACTTACATAATATTATAATTTTGTAAAATGAAATAAAATTAAGTTTCAATATAAACACTCAATATGCTGTTTAAGCAACGATCTCTATGTACTTACTAGATGGAGCAGAGCGATTGTTTAGAACGCTCCATCTAGTAATACATAGAGATCTTTGTGTTTAAGTCTCCGAACAGGTATGTTTTTTTTTTAAATTTGTATGATAAACTATTATAAATCAATTAAACCTGAAAACTGACCTTAGAATAAGTAGAAGGCTATTCTTTACTTTTAGTACAGACATGCAATATAATTCATCTCCAAATACAGCGGATTTTTTACATAGTACGTTCTTATAATAAAAACTATCATAAATAAATAAAACCTTTTTAATTATAAATTAAACGAACTTACCAAGTGAAGTTCCATTTTAATTGTACGAGCTGCATAGTCTCGAAATGATAAAGTAGACAGTGTAGTTTTCGCATCCGCCAGCCTTTGGTCACGAGTTTAAAGCAAATAGGATTGACTCCAAAGCCTGAAAATAAATAAAAAAACGCTCCTACCACCCTCTGTACCAGTATTCCTTCAAACGTCATTTAGTTCAGAGAAGCCTAGGACCTTAGCCCCATGTCATATTATTTCACGGAACCAATCACGTATGGGTAATGTTTATCGTAGATAAGCGGGGTGGGTGGGATACTATATATCATTTCGAGACTATGCAGCTCGTACAATTAAAATGGAACTTCACTTGGTAAGTTCGTTTAATTTATAATTGTACTTCGCTGCATAGTCTCTTCAATGATAAAGTAGACAGTGTAGATGTTTAGAGATCAATACGTGAAATAATATTAACCTGGCCATGTGTAACCATTTAAAATACAAACACCTCAGATAATGTTTAGTGAACAATTAACAATTAAATAAAGAATTATATTTTATTATTTATTTTACACAAGTAATCTAATTATTATTAAATATTATATAATTATAGATTAATTAATTCGCCACCACTCAAAGGTTGCCTGTAAGAAATCGCTGAAAGCGATAAGGCCGCCGTTGTACACTAAATTCATCCTATGTAAGTTTTGTTTTTATTTAAATTTGAATTTGAACTGATGTCTGATTTTAAGTAACTTAAAATAATCAGACTTTATCAGTTATCATTATTACATACAAATAAATATTGATGAAAATTTATTATCATTTGCCATCGTCAAATCTTTGATATAGAATTAAGCAAAAAGGCTTGGATGACGCTCTTCATCCAGCGGACTTTTTCAGTGGTATCAATACTAACACCAAGTCGCTTATCCGCCGAGGTAGAAGCGTGACGTGTGCTATGAGCCGAAAAAATAATAAATATATATATTTGATGGTACCGCTATTGACTAAGTGTCTGTGACGTCACCGCTATATGCGTTTTTTTTTTTAAGCAATAAAAAACGTGGACTTTTTTTTTTTTTTTTTGTTATGAATTCTTTTTATGTAATTTTAAAGGCTCTTATTTTGTTTTTTTTTTTTTTTTTTTTTTTTTTATAAACTGGTAAGACCAGGTTAGGTTGTAATACACCAGCTCGAGAATTTCAAATTAAGTCAGGATTTTTTATGTGAATTCTGTCATTAAATTCACATAAACATTGTAACTGTATTGTTTATGCAATAAAGTGTATTATTATATTGTAAGTTACTCCATATTACAAATTTTTATTAAGAAAATGTTTGAATGCGAGTTGTTATAATAGCTAATTCGCCCATAAGCTTTTTCTTTTTTGATGTCTAGTACGGAAATAAAACGGACTATTTGGGACTTTTTGGGCAAAACAAATAATACTATAGATGGGTCCCAAACATCATACTTGCGGTGAGGATGACGCAATGTAAATATTCCTATTAAGAAACGGATCACTTTGTCATCATTAGTGATTTATGATCCTATCACAAGTGATAATGCTGCTCTGCAACAGCATACAACGTGCACCATATAATTTCGTCAGGAACGAAAGTATTTGAAGCAAAATATTTCAATACCTACAGTACCTACAGTATTCATATCACTGTTTTAGATAGGTATTATACTGTATGATATACTTGTTCCAAAATAGAGATGTTTTGAACATATAATGAGTTTTTTAAGTACCAGGGCTGCGTGGGGCAGTCTGGTACTATCCACTATACCCTCCGACCGTTCAGAGATAATCTTTTTCAATAAACACCTTAGTTGCTTGATGCTTAGAAAAAGAGATTTCGAATATATAGTGAAGCATCTGTTTGAAAAACATCCGAGTGATATTTCCACAAAACAGCGTTGGCATTTAGCATTAGCGGGACTAGCAAACAAATCTATGATGGGGAGCCCAAAACCTTTAATATAGTCTGAAAAATGTTGTCATGAAGTTTACATTCAATTTCCGAATGTGTCAGTAACAATGTTTTGAGCGGATTTAAGACAAGCTTACAGTTTTCACACCACTGCCATATTTGTTTTACAATAGAGTAAGTGTGGATATTGAAAGCCACCCATGCAGTTAATGTATGAAATAACTGTATAGTGTTGTAAATGCGCACTAATATTTCACAATTGTGCATTTTAGTCAGAAAAGGTTTTAATGCCACAAAAGCAGCAAGCTACTCTAAATATTTGATGTGGTTCTTCTCTCTTCTTCATCCCACAACCCTACAGCTTTTTCATTTTCGCATGAACCTCCCCAGCCAATAAGGTATAGGTCTAAAAAATAATAATTTACAAGTTTAAAATGGTCATATCTAATGGGGTTGATTAAACTTTCTACATGGTAGAACCACATTCCAGCTCCGAACTTTGAGCCAGTTCCATAGTCTTGTCACTTGTTGTTATAATTTTTAAATAAATTAGTTTTTGTTTTCTCAATTTCCATATTGGACAGCTGGACACGCAAACACTAAAAAAACCAATAAATTAAGCAAATACGCTTATTTTACAGAAATGAAGCTATGAAATACTTTTTTTTTTTTTTTTTTAAATATGCCTGTATTTTGCTAGCCTGTATTTTGCTGTGTTCGGACGTCGCGTGCACGACCTCACATTACTGTCGATATACACTGAACATTATTTCTTTTCAAAAGAACATGTAACTTTTTTGCCATTATTTGGCTCAAAAAACCGATGCCAGCATCTAATTACTCTATAGTATAGAGTTGGCGCCTAATGGTTAATCCAGAGTGTAACGCAATAAATCCTGTGGTTTGTACAAATTCCCTGATTAGAATCTCAAACTCTAGGAGAGATTTGTAATTATAAGTAATTACTGATTTGTAAAATCAATTTTTTTTTTTCCCTTGGACGAAATATTATTGAGATGTAATTGGGGATACATGCTTACGCCTTGGTCCCAGAGGGGTAGGCAGAGACGATGTATCGCCACTTTGCGCAAATCTTATGTCGCAAAGTGGCTTTCCTTGGCCCGCTTTTCGCCCCTTGGAAAATTGGAGATCTCTCGGAATTTTTGCCAAATTCTATAAAACAATTGTCGATTTCATCAATAGGTGACCGACTCATTCCAAACTGTGTCAAAGTTAAAGTTAATTTTGTAAAAGATTATGTATATTACCTCATTTAGGTATATACCTATCTGAAACTGATTATTCTTTAGGTCTTATTACATTTCAATAAGAAACATATAATAAGATCGGTTTTTGTTAAGTAGGCTGTAACAAGAATAAGTATTGACAGCTGAGTTGGTTTGTTATGTGCATATTGTTTTTGATTCCTCTGCTATTGCAGAGGAGCTGGTTTCCTCATATGCTGGTAATTGATTGGACACCCGAACCGAGTTCCTTGGTTTTTCGCAGACTGCCCGAGGGGCATTTGTAATTAAAATTTGGCTTCACAACTGTGGTTTCTTCGTCATGTTCATACTTATTCACAGGTTTTTGTTATAATCCCGCCAAAATGAAATTTCGCCTAGTTGTGGGCTCCTAATGTTCATGATCGTACTGATCATATGTAAGCGACAGGTATCACTTATGAATATGATGTTAATCCTTATTTTTACAAAGCTTGCCGAGGGCCATGCCCAAGGTGGTTAGCGCACATATGTTTTATGGTCATTGCCATATAGCGATTCACTGCTGCCTGGGCTGCCAAATTTAGTGTTGGAGCATCTATGGTCTTGAATTTTTTATATGGCAAGTAGGTATTTATCTAGTATTTCCTTTTTCTATCTTTCTCCAGAACCTGCCCATCTAGATGCTAGATCCTTATGGATAGGTAGATGAACCAAATTTGGTTTCTCACCCAGCAGCGCGAGGAAATAAAGAAACAAGGGGTAGGTACAAATAAATATTTGTACAAGGAATTTTTAATCTACTCAATAGTAGATTAAGGTATTATGGATAAATATCCATTTATTTTAGTACGTATATACTGAATATACGAGAGGAAAAAATTGCCTTTCTATTACGCCAACATCAGTAGTAATTATTATATGATTACCTAAATAGGCAACACAATAAATAGCACCTCAATAGGTACCTATGGAATATCACCTAAATAGGTGATGTGTGTGGAAATTATTATATGATTACCTAAATAGGCAACACAATAAATAGCACCTCAATAGGTACCTATGGAATATCACCTAAATAGGTGATGTGTGTGGAAATTATTATATGATTACCTAAATAGGCAACACAATAAATAGCACCTCAATAGGTACCTATGGAATATCACCTAAATAGGTGATGTGTGTGGAGTGTGTTTAGATTTAAGGTCGTAAAGGCCATAGTCGTAAGAGGGAAAAAATGACGAAATTCTAACCTTTACGTTGAGGATTCCGTTCCAGACACGGTGGGGCCGGGGCTCGCCTGCCGTGTCGATTTTTGCACATTGGGAAGACCTTGTCATTCCATCCTGTTCCATAATAAGCTCCGGCTATAATTTCTGGACGCAAGGTGATAATGCCGGTGCCATCGAAAGGGAGGCCGACCGCCAAATGCCTCGCGTAAGCTTTTCTCCGTATTTTCTTTGTAATCGTTCTTCTGAATCTTCACGATTCCTCTTTTTGACATAGTCGGGCACAAAATATACCCGGAAACACGATAAAATTGCTAAAATTTAATTTATAAACGAATAGTGAACCGACCGCAGGCTGCACGAAAACGATAATGACGTTTGAAGGAATACTGGTACAGAGGGTGGTAGGAGCGTTTTTTTATTTATTTTCAGGCTTTGGAGTCAATCCTATTTGCTTTAAACTCGTGACCAAAGGCTGGCGGATGCGAAAACTACACTGTCTACTTTATCATTGAAGAGACTATGCAGCGAAGTACAATTGCATATTTTTTTAACACAGAGCTATCTGGAAAACTTCAAAAGGCAAATTAAATATAAAAATATTCCTAGGTTCTCGATCAATGCGATGGAGGCGTGCCCAAGAGGTTGCCGCAACGGCGAGACTGACCTTTGTAATATAAGCCTCGTCTCTATTTGCATATGATTAGATTAGTTCATTGAACTAACAGTAGGATGAACTGCGGCTCACATAGTTCTAGTAATCACATCTCTAGCGTGATGCATGGTTTTGTTGATGCGTAAATATAATCACGATTATGCCATTAAGAAGCCCAATAATGCACGAATAACTGTTATTAAATTAATTTGATTTCAAAGTGAGATATAAATATCTGTTTTGTACATATTTTTCGCGAATAGCTTGAATTGTTTCCTTTGACTATTGTGTGTTTATTCAGTCTGTGTTTTTTTTGTATTTACAATTAAAAGTAAATTATTTAAACAGTCATCGTCTTGGGACAACGGGGCAATTTGCAGAAAAATTATGTTTTTGTTTTAGCAAACTTCATCATCCTCATCATTATCAACCTGTAAGAGCCCACTGCTGGACATACCGCCATTTCCATAATCACAGAGAACCATGTTGTCCTAAAGCGATGCAGTATCAAAAGAAAAATGAAAAGGTTAGGTAGATAAAGGCCGCCATTTGTATAAATTCCTGGAGTAAATTACAATATTTCATTAATTCATTCAAATGATATTTACACATTATAATAACATCTTATTGCTACCCAGTTAATGAGGACTTTTATTGATACATAATGCTCGAGCCATGGCCCCAGAGGAGTAGACAATGTATCCCCACTGCGCGATCCTGACACACCTTACAAGCCTCACTCACATCCATCAACCTTATCATGCACCTCCCTTTATCCATCTCACTGAGGACCAGTAAATACCCTGTAGTATTATTATACTCGTAAATATGAAAGTCCGTTTCATTGATCCTGGTTTTTGTTAAATTCTGCATGCATATTACACAAAGGACATTTGTTACCATGGTAAAACAATACCGATGCATAACCGTACTTACCTTTTACAAACAAGACGATAAGCTCAGGCAATAAATCATTAAAACCATAAACCTTAACGTTCAAACACACTACACCAAGTTATACGGCGATTACGATTAGTTACGCCTTTTCCGTATTTGAGAATATAAACCTACCTATTTAACTAACTGGATTGGTCATTGACCATAAAATAATAGAACTGGACTTCGTTGGCTTAGCGGGCTTCGATTCTCACTGGGGACAGACAGCTTTGTACAATTTGATCCCAGTCTGGATAAAATCTACTTACGAGTATGTATTTTTTGGAACTTTATTGATGGTAAATATAAATTACTCTTTCCACATTCACCCGTCTCACATGATATACACAAACATACACACACACACACACACACACTCACAATCACACACACATAAATTTTTCAAAATGCATGTTATTAAAATTAAACTCTCACATCTAAATTAATAATTATGTTCTAAATTAATCATTTGCGCAGTACTTTGTTTTTATCAGGTAATTAATTATTAATCTAATTGCTTGGTATGGCAGGGTGATGCGCAAAAATTCCATGGGGTGGGAGCCTGGTGACCTGATCTCACAGGTTCATCCTATTTTTGGCACCAGTCTCTCACAAAAGATAAATTGTACTCATTTTAATTTTATACATTATAATTGTACTTAATCTTTGTGTTGAGATAATAAATAAATTTTGTATTGTATATTGTAATTATATCTGTCAATTTTCTTGTCATTGTCGTTTGGCAGAGATGGGAAGAACCGAGGACCGGGATCAGTGGCGCGCCTTGGGAGAGGCCTATGTCCAGCAGTGGACTTTTGCAGGCTGGGATTAAATTTGCCACGCAATCTTTTCTCATATCGATGATTAATCTAGCTTTTCGCTTCTCCCGGAGTTGAGCACTTTTACTGAAATATTTAACTAGAACATTTTCGCGTAGTAAATCAACATTCAGACGTAGGTAAAAGAAGTTGAGTAGGTCAGGAAAAAATAAGCTTTACATTCCTGCTATTTTATATTTCTGAAGAAGGTTTTTCTTAAGGAAAACTGGGTGTGGTGGCCTTCATTGGGGAAGACCTATGTCTAGCATTAGACGTCTAAGGGTTTTAACGATGATGATTTAACGAACTAGGTTAATTACTAAATCTTAAAACATTGTAAATGTTTGTGATTTGAATATGAATATGTTATAAAATATATTCATATTCATTATTGTACCAGAGCATACTAGCTGTGCCCGCGGCTCCGCTCGCGTGGACTACAGGATCCGCTCCCATTCCCACTTCCGCTCCCTATCTCATTTCCACTCAGACCCTCAATATCACTCTCAATCTCACTCTCAATCCCGCTCCCGCTCCAGGTCCAGGTCCGGGTCCGGGTCCAGCTCCAGATTTTTCGTCGTAATCGACTAACTCAATCAAAAGTTATGCGAATTTATGTAATAAAGCCTAGTAGTTTTTAAGTGATGAGTGCACAAACTCACAGACAAACAGATAAACAGACAAACAGACAACAATTTCAAAAATGATCGAAATGTGTTCTGTTGCTTATTCTTAGACCCCCAATTTTTTTTTTTGCATATATCTTCAATGTACAGACACGCGAAGTTTACGATTTTATTTATTAGATTTCCAAAATATGTGTAAATCTATATATATATATATTTACAAAACTACAAGGCGCTGGCTCCACCTACTTACAAACTTTAGGCAACTCATAATAAGGTACAATATTTTAACAGTCACGAATTCATCTACAACTACGAATAGAAAATTGCATGCAAATTAGATCACAAACAAGGCGAATCCGTCTTAAAATTTCTACATTAACATTTGAAGCGGATTTTTCCCACTATGACACATCACAACAGATTTGTAAAATCGTTTACTCGAGCGCACGAGTTCGTCTCACTGTTACCACATCTAGCGTAATTCATTATCTCTATGGGCACACCGAGCCTATTAGGATTAGCCGGTCGGGCTAGTAAGATAGGTGTGACCAACTCAGCATAAAAGAAGGGCCATAAGTATTAAATTGTTATAGAATAACCACCTCGTTGGCTTGATTTATACGCGAGCGGCAGATGTTGTGGGTTTGATTTCCACTTTGTACTATTTGTACAAGTTGGTCCTGATATGGATGTTATATTTGTGAATTACAAATATTCTACAAATATTCGTATGATGAATATGAATGTTTGTACCCAAGTCTTGGATGTTTATATATTTATTTAAGTATGTGTATCCGTTATCTAGTAACCATACCACAGGCTCTGCCTAGTTTGGGACTAGATAATTGGTGTGAATGTCTGAGATATTTATTTATTTTTATTTAATTGTCCTATCCTTGTCCAATTCCCATAGTACAGCAGAAAATATTGGTTTGAGATTTATTTTAAGTTGGTAGAGGTAGGTCTGTGTACCAACTAGGCTCTTAATTAGGCATATGCTGAGCCGTTTGTCCTTTATTTTTTCTTTGTTAAAGTTTGTAAACTGTATTCTCTAGTGTTGTCGTGTGGTTTCCGGTAGAGTAGAACAGGACCACTCCAACTCTTCCCGTGGATGTCGTACAAGGCGACTAAGGGAATACATTATAAAACGTCAATCAGGCCTCCCCAACCAGTCTGGCCAGCGCGAGGAGTGTAGGCCAAATCCTCCGTCTGTCTCCGGCATATGAGAGAGGGTTGTGCTCCTGCAGTGGAGACAAAAATAACCTGATGATGATGATGGTTCTCTAGTTGTTATTTTTTTTCCTTTTTCTTGTTTTGTAAGTTTTTTCCTTTTGTGTGCGCGAATTATGGCAGTAAATAAATATTTTTTCTTTCCCTCTTTTCTTTCTAATTGCTCATACATTTATTTCAATCTTTTGGGACATTCAGAACTCTAGGCTAAGCCGACATTGTTTTATTTACAATTTAGTTTCACATAAATTTTATACATGGCTGGCGTAAGAGCGAGAGTTTTTACGTTATAAAAATTAAGCTACGGTGAAGTGGAATTGTTGACATATAATTAGAATGCATAATTAAATAATTATAGCTATGTCAGTGTGTAAGCTACTGCAAAGGGCTTTGTCCGAAAGTGGTTGCATAAAAATAACTTCAGTAATATTTAATGTCAGTTTCAAATTCGTTCGCCAAATTCTATTAGGGGACCTCCCTAGGTCCAGGGACGCAGGGGAGCAGTGGACGTATTTAAGCTGATGATTATGATGATGATATATGTATGTATTCTTTTAATTTTTACCAGCTGTTTAATATTTTTAAGTCACATGCGACCCCTGGTCTCCGCATATTGGACATGCCTGGCCTAAGGACTGACCACCGCTGGCTTAGTTAAATGTGGTTATACCCGCATTTGTCATTTGCGGATATATGGTTCTTGTTACTTAATATTTATTAAAAGCTGAGGTAATAGTCGCCTATCAGCAGGACTAGCTGTGATATACAGGGTGCCCAGTAAATAGACCTCCCGAACGAAACTGGGGGCAGATGGGTCAAGACCTATAAGGATGTGAAATTTCATGTTTAGTAGAACTCTGACGACCTCCGTGGCGGAACGGGTAGCTCTCGGACTGCCACGCTGGAGGTTGCGGGTTCGAATCCCGCTAGGGGCAAATGTTCGTATGATGAATATGAATGTTTGTACCCAAGTCTTGAATGTTTATATATTTATTTAAGTATGTGTATCCGTTATCTAGTAACCATAGCACAGGCTCTGCCTAGTTTGGGACTGGATAATTGGTGTGAATGTCTGAGATATTTATAATTATTATTATATTACCGTTTTCGAGATTTTATCGTTACTTTTTATTTATTTTTATAAGCTAAAAAAATGCCACAACTCGATTGGTTTTTTTTTCGATTGCGTTTTATCACATATGTATTCAGTAATAAAATACCTACGCTTGTGTCTGTGGCACCCAAAATCGTACTAAATCTGAAAATATAAGGAATAAATAAAATAAAAACGATAATATCGCAATAACTAGACAACTTTTCACAGAACATGAAATTCATGACTGATAGAGATTGACCCCATCTAGCCTCAGTTTCATTTTGGACGTTTATTTATGGACAACTTGTGTAATTATATAAATGACATACGTGCCTCAAATGAAACTGGAAAATCTCTATTTAAACATCTCTATTGTTTCCATTTTGTTGTTATCGACGGCAGCAAAGTAAAGTCAGCTTTTTTAATTGCATTATTTTGCTTAGAATTACCTATCTATTCTTAAAAAAAAAAGTTTAAAAAAAAGAAGTTGAACGTAAAAAAGAGGTTTAAGTAGGAATATTCAAATTTTGTTTACTAATCTCATGTCAAAGAATGTAATCCATTAACTTAGAACGATAATGATTCTAAGCACGATAATCCAAGAATATATATTTTTTTAATTTTATATGACTGTAGTTACTTTGCTGCCGTCGATTTCGATAGTGAAAAGGTAACTGAAAGGTTTACAGAAAAAAATAAAAAAATATTTATGCCAAATATTTTTTTTTATCAAATAGTGTCTTTGGTGTGAGGTTGTTCCCGCGTTTTTTTGAGCACAAATTGAGTGTGTGTGTTTTTTTTTATTTTTCAAAAAATGTACATATACCTTGAGCTTTGGTATTTAGTAGTGACAGTATATTATGCAGCAAATGTCTGTGCGTGTGTACTGTGAAGGAAACATAAATAAACGTGACTAAGCTGATCTTCCTAACCTCAAACCTTACTAAAGCTTACTGTCAACGTTAGTAAAGGAAGTCTGTGACTATATCAAGACCAGCGTTGGTCTGAGGTGAGGTACTCTGATACTAATAGTAACCAGAAAATAAAAAGATTATACTGATGGCATTGTTGCCGATGCCTTAAAAAAACTGTTGGTGTTTTTATTTTCTTTACAATTTGGAGCCCACCAAATAGTAAAGAAAACATTTAACTATTTAACCTTATTTCGTCACACATTCTCGTTATATTTATCGTCACCTTTTCGCAACTGTGTGAACCAAATACTAATGGCGCGAACAGCCAACAGGCCGCTAGGCAAACAACATATTTCGTAGTTAAATCACACATAATGTTTAAGTTTGCTCAACCAATGTACAGTTTAGCAGTTTATCACGCGAATTGAAAACACACGTGTTATATCACATAAATACACATTAACTACATGTTTAGGAAGGTTTACGATGTCATCATCATCATCATCAGGTTATTTTTGTCTCCACTGCAGGAGCACAACCCTCTCTCATCTGCCGGAGACAGACGGAGGATTTGGCCTACACTCCCCGCGCTGGCCAGACGGGTTGGGGAGGCCTGATTGATGTTTTATAATGTATTCCCTTAGTCGCCTTGTACGACATCCACGGGAAGAGTTGGAGTGGTCCTATTCTACTCTACCGGAAACCACTCGGCAGTTTACGATGTATTTAAGTCTATTTTTATGGTGAAATAGGTTAACAGTTGTATGTATAGAGTTGGTAATCTGGCCTTTAAATCATCCGGTACACGACGGCACACCCCACTCTTTCTCTGTATGCGTTATATCGTTACTGTGTTAGTTCTACCGTTACGCATTAATCAACAATGTTCTAGTTCCAGTTTTCACGTAATAATGCATAAATATGGTTTTAAACCAATTTTCGTAATTTTTCTTTTTGTCATATTTGTCTTTATTAATACAGCGCTTGACGTCTTTCGGCTGACAATATCCGAGCCTCAGTATGTTATAGTTTACGTATGCATACGTATTGGTTTAAAACCATATTTATGCATTATTACGTGAAAACTAGAGGGGGAGGGAGGAGGGGGGGTCTAGGCATATACTACGGGTGGTCACCGAGGGGGAAGGGGGTAAAAAATGGGTCACGTAGTTTGGGTACGTTCCATATAGATACATGAGTTTTTTTCCTGTAAAAGACAATAAACTTTAGCAGTAATAGCACAACCACATAAAACCATTACAATCAATCGAACCCCAAACCACAAACCGTCGCTTAGACGGAAGCTTTAAACTGTGCCATCAGCTCCACTCCCGCGCAAATCTCTCGCGCATGCGTAATATGATTGCGGGCTGTGCGTAGAATATAATGCATGTGGCAACACTGGGCGGGACTGATTGATTTTCGATGAGGTTTCATATACAATATCATCAAAACTAATGGTAAATTGATAAGAATTGCTAAAATTGTTTGGTGGTCAAATAACTTTTCGGTTCAATGGCTCGCCGGTACAAAGTTACTACGCCAGCGCGTAATCGACCAGCGCCGAGAAAGCGACGCTATAAGTTAGAAAGAAAAGCACTTATGTTGTTAACGTACAACGTTATCCCTCTCTCGATCGACTATGTTCGTGTGCTGGTTGCAGTGGCCCTACAATAATTAACGCACACATACAAACGTATACAGACAGGCTGATAGTAGGAGGTAATAAAATCCGTTCGATTGTCTGAGTTTCAGAGGTGAGCTTTTAGTATAAAAAAATCCCACATTCCTCCTGGGGGAAATCTGGGTAAAAAGATCCCCCCCCCCCCCCTTATCATAAAAAGGTCTCTATAATCATCAGCGGAAAAACATTCACTGCTACATTTAAGCTTCCCCAATAGAATGTCCCTTTTGCTGTCCATTGGGATATTTGTTATAATCATCACGCTTGGCAGGTGGATTGGTGATCACAGTAATGATCATAATATACGTTAGAGCCCGTCCCTGGTCCCATGCCAAGTCATTTCATCAGGCTTAGGATACTTACTGTACCTTGTCTGTACATTCTGGTGATACTCGCTCAGTAAAGCATGCCGTGTGGTTTCCGGTAGAGTAGAAAAAGACCACTCCAACTCTTCACGTGGATGTCGTACAAGGCGACTGAGGGAATACATTATAAAACATCAATCAGGCCTCCCCAACCCGTCTGGCCAGCGCGGGGAGTGTAGGCCAAATCCTCCGTCTGTCTCCGGCAGATGAGAGAGGGTTGTGCTCCTGCAGTGGAGACAAAAATAACCTAATGATGAATTTAAAATAATTTACAATGTAAATATTTTTAAACATCGCTTGAAAACAATATTTACTTGACAAATTTTATTACAGTATTGATGAATTTTTAGGACATTTAGTTTTTTTTCTCTCTTTATTGAATTTTTTTTCTTATTTGAATATAATGTCAAATAAGAAAAAAAATTCAATAAAGAGAGAAAAAAAACTAAATGTCCTAAAAATTCATCAATAATTGACTTTTATTTATTTTTGCGTGTAGTTTTAATTGTTTAAGGAATAAATTGAAATTGAAATCCCTTGACACTCACGGAAAGATTGGGGGTCCTATTCTAAGCCGGGAACCAAACGGCAAAAGGTATCTGTGAGAAGGAAAACATTCTAAGTTATGTAAATTACCACAATACATTTCACATCATGATCTTTGCCTTATCATCATTATTCTGTGCTCGTTTCTCAGACAACCACACGACTTGGGCCATAAGCTAGATATATCATTACGTACATCGAAACACTAAGTATAAGTACTGTAGGTAAGTTATCTCACAAGAAAACAAAACTCAGGAAGTATTTTAAGTTTTTATTAATATGGTTTACGGCTCTGGAAGCTAAGTCCTTTTGCCTAAGGCTACGTGGTCCGATCGGCTTGTCCGATCGATCGGGACACGATTTTTTTCCTGATGGTTCGATTGATCGAACTCTAAAGTTCTCGTAGTCCGATGAGTCTCGTAGCCAGAAATATTTCAACAAAAAAAAACATTTATTCATCTCTCCAAAAAATATTTATAGGTACAATAACTCCGCCAAACTATATAATACAGATTGTTGGCAGAAACTCAGTGGCAGGTAATACATCACTACGCAATGGTAAATAGCAAAGCAAATTACAAAGTTTTAATTTTGATACAGATTTCAATGTTGACAATTGAAACAAAATTAGTAGTGCTTCAGAATTTTATAAGCAAGGGCCGGAATTAGGTAGTATTATGTACGTGCTAGGAAAATATGGCATGTAAGATTAATATGGACATTCCTTGGCACTGGATTTTATGTTATGTAACGCTGCTGTCCGTCACCGGCCTGCAGTGAGCCGATCCATCGTCTCTACCTACCCCTCTGGGACCAAGGCGTGAGCATTATGTATGTATGAGATACCAAATGCGAAGGTTCAAGCCGACTTGTCATACAAATATTTTTTTATGACAAATGTAAAATTATATTTCAAAATCATCAAATTTTGATGGTTACGAAACATGTACCTTGTATGTGAGACTTTTATAACAAGGAAATGTGTGTCGCTGCGCAATAATACTGCAGTTTTATCTAAATTTTAGTTTTTTTATTATCTGCATGAATGGTACGCCCGTACATAATTCACGCCGTTGGCCAATGACCTGAGGTCAATTGTTACATTACAGCCTCCTATGCCCACTATTACTTAACAGTGCACAATTAACTTATTTGTTAAATGTCATTTATGAGTTTTATGTTTTTTGACCCTCGCCAAAAGTTCTATAACTGGCCACTTGGGGGCGTACTCTGTAAGCATTCGGATAATATCGGTCGAACAATAAGTTTATTTATTTGTGTTACTCTCTAAGGGCCGGGTCATGTGACCATATTATGATAAGCGCTTGGCGTCTAACTGAGATAGAGAGGCTTAGAGATAGGGTTTTTCATTCCGCTCCTGATTGGCGGCAGTTTTAATTTCCAGTGGAGAAAACAATTAACTATATCGATAGTTAAAAAACCGTTATGAAGCGTTTTTCATGGAACTCATAAAGATTTTTTTTCAATATTTTAATAGATGATGAAGAATCATCATCAAAGGTGGTCTGAAAGAAATCGCTTTTAGCAATAGGACCGCCTAGATGTACATATAAGCTACTATATTATTGTATCTTTGTTTTCATCGGGCAATATAGAGTAATTGAATTGAATTGAATCATCCTTCTGTTTTGTGCGAAAGTTGTCGATTTCGGTCAACAAAGTGGAGCTAGGTGGTCGGAAGTGGCTGGATGCGAAAGATTCATTGTTGAAGGCCTATGTCCAGCAGTGGACGTATAAGGGATGATATAAAGATGATGATGATATGGAGCTTTGCGATTTTACCTCAACAATATATGCGACTATGCTTAATTAACTACTCGCATGTTAATTTTAAAAAAAGCCTCATATAATCACTTAGATTATCTCAATAATTCTCATATAAATCAATAGACGATTGTTTTCATACATTACGTGTGGGAATTAGGTATTTATTTCGATAGGTTACCTATTGTTAATAAGTTATGGGTAGCCACAGTAATAGGACAAAGCACAGATAACGTGGAAAATTCCCGTGAGAATGGATTTTGCAATCTAATAAATAAAATCGTAAACTTCGCGTGTCTGTACATTGAAGATATTTGCAAAAAAAATTTGGGGGTCTAAGGATAAGTAACTGAACACGTTTCAATCATTTGTGGGTGAATCAGGTGGGGGCGGGAGCGGGAGCGGGAAGGGGAGCAGATTCTGTAGTCCACGCGAGCAGAGCCGCGGGCACAGCTAGTAAAATCTATACTCTTAAAAATATGCTGGTCAACTACAAATTGATTTTTTTCTTGGTTCCTGTAAGTTAGCTAAAGTAATTATTTTTATGATTATTTGAAACAAAATCGTAATGGCCAAGGGGACAAAAGTTAGTTCAAGGGAACAAGATCTTAGTTATTTTCCAGACAGGTGACGGACAGCATATAGCATTAGATGTGGTCACGTCTATCCATAATGCGAATTGTTCGCAAGTAGCAAGCAAAAAGCAAGTAGTAAATGCATAGTTACATTTTCTTCATCATCATCAGCCCTTGGACGTCTACAGATGGACGTATAATCTGTAAGTAATCCTATTTTGGCGATTCAGCTACTTTGCCTTCCCAGCGACGATGTGTCCATACAAAAGATTTCAACGAGCTCAAACTTTTAAACTTGTGTACCAAATAAATAAAAAACAGCTGGCCAGATCGGCTTTGCCATAGCGTCATGCCATCATCACTGCAGTGTAGGTCAATTCAACTTATTTCGGTCTTTGAACAAGAAAAACCAGATCGCATTATATATTTGTTTACTAGTTGGCTGGCCTATGATTAACATACATTCTTGATTGTTTTTCTATTTTTAACTTATTTATAAGTTAAATATAAGTCTATTATAAGTAGTTTTAAGGTCAGGGGACTTGGTTCTGATAGTTACCTGTCCGGTGCTGTCCAGACGAGTCGCGGGTATGCGGTCCCGGCTTCCCGAGTTATCGCTACTACAATCCCACTATCCTTCCATAATAGCGGTTTCCCATACCCCTTACCCATATCCCCATTTCCTGTCTTTCTCGCCCCATCCCTGTCCCGTCCTCCATCTTTTCTATTAGCCGTAGAGAGAGACACGGAAACCGGACCATTCGACGTAGTTTTTTTTAAGCTTCACAGAACCAGGCCCGCTGCCCGTTGCTAGTCTATGACATTAATAGCCTAGTTAGTTTGAATCTTTATAGCTGTATTTGAAGAATTTGAAGATCGCCTGTTAGCTACTATGTGCAGATTAGGTTGGCATTTGAAGGGATATTGTGTGCCCCTCTCACAATCCACAAGCATTGCGTGTGCGCAAGTCCATCGTGAACTCGCGAGACTATCGGCTTTCTCATTAAATCATAACTCACCTAATGAATCGTAATAATGCTGTTGACTTTATAATATAAGACGCTTGACCTTAATAGCTCTTGCACTATGTCATTGTATCAACTACTAGCAGTGCCCGCGGCTGCGCTCGCGTGGACTACAGAATTATTGTTTTTTGTTTTTAAATAAGGCTGAAATTGACTTAGTGTCAATTATGAAATAAAAGATCTAATAAACAAAAATGTAAACTTCGCGTAACTACATTGAAAAGAGAGAAGAGGGTGAGGAGAAAAGAAAGGGGAGGAAAGAAGGAAGGTTCAGGAGAAGGAAGGAGGCGAATGGGCGGGAGGGCGAAGAGAGGGAGGTGGGAAAGCCACGTATGTCAGTGCTCTACACGTACGAAGTCGCGGGCACAGCTAGTTAACATATAATTTTGTATAGGTATATTTTGCAAGAACTTTTGTTTTCTCAAATCTTAAAACAAATATTTTATCGCAGGGCAGAGGCCTTAAATATATAAAGAGTAGTACATTAAATTTCTCGTTTTTCTATTGGGCGCAAGTAACTTGCGACATAGAATTGTCCATGTAAAAAGCATGGCTGCCGGAGGTCAACTCATATTTAAGGGTTGAGACCAAACCCTTGAGACTTATTTATATATTTTAAGAAGACTAACTTATTATAGTACTATTTAAAATGTAAATAGTACCAAGTTACATTACAAGTACATCACAATCAGCCAAAAGACGTTCACTGCTAAACATAAGCCTTCCCAATAGAATGCCTTTTTTGGTAGACTGTCTATTGGGGGATTTGCCATAATCACCACGCTTGGTAGGCGGATTGGTGATCGCAGATCTTGTGTATATTACACAGGAGAAACGCTGCTGCCCGTCTCTGGTGCAATCCCTAGTCGTCTTGATGACACCCACGGGAAGATTGGAGGTGGGGTAATTTTACTAACTAAAGCTTAACCGTCACGCTCGCCCCTTACGCTAGTAACCGATCGGTAACTGATGTGCGGGGGAAGCTGATCAGGAGGGGGGGGGTCAGGAAGCGGTCAACTGTACGTAGTACCTACTCATTAGCCTCTAGACCTAGACATAGACATATACATACTTTATTGATAACTTCCGTTACAGGTGAAATAAAAATTATACACAAGTTAAATAAAATCACATTATAAAGGCAAATTAAATACAATTAAATATAAAAACATCAATAACTAACATAAATATACAAATGTCACATAAAATTCTTAAAACTAAATAAATTAAGTTAATGCGTTCTGAAAGAACTCTTCATAGCAATAAAATGCCTGCTTGACAAGCCAGGCGCACAGTCTCTTTTTAAAAATAGGTAGGCTCGGAGACCTACTGTGGTATGGTGGACTATGACCCGCACATCTTGTCCTGTCCACCATTTGAACGTAACACACTATTGTTTAAAAGGAAAGCATTACGCAACCCACTCACGACCTAACAAGGTCGGGTGCACATTGTCTGTCAGGCCGAGTGCACACTTCACGCGGCGGGCGTACGTAACGCGGTGTTTGCGACGGATGCGCCGGCGCAATACCAGCCTCTCTCGAATGTCAATGAGGTTATGTCACAGTAGAGGCTTCTACAGACAATCGTTGAGGCGGCGACGAACGTATGGGCGTAGTTAAGGCTGCGACAGTCATCCTACTGTTGGGAATTGAGCATAGACCTATCTTACGAAGAGGATGCTCAAGCCACAGTCCATCGCAGAGGCCTAGGGCGCTTTTATGGGTGGTATTTTACAGGTTTGACAACAAAATACACCAGATGATAATGACATAGAACTAAGTACATACTGGACTCGATTCTGAAGACACAATGTTAAAATTTGACAGCACTAAAACTGTTGCTATCCTTGCCACACAGTATTATGAAGATAAAGACGAAACCAATTTTAGCGCTGTCAAATTTTAAATGTGTGCCTTCAGAATCGGGCCCACTTAGTATGTTAGAAAGAACAGGTTTGTGTCAAAATACTTATCCGTTTTCTAATAATAAATTGTTGATAGAGTCAAGTTTTGTTCCCCAAAACCCCCTAATCTAATAATTCTTTCAAGTTACTGCTGTAACCCACATTGTTGTATTATTATGACGACCTCCGTGGCGGAACGGGGTAGCTCGCCGACTGCCACGCCGGAGGTTGCGGGTTCGAATCCCGCTAGGGGCAAATGTTCGTATGATGAATATGAATGTTTGTACCCAAGTCTTGGATGTTTATATATTTATTTAAGTATGTGTAACCGTTATCTAGTAACTATACCACAGGCTCTGCCTAGTTTGGGACTGGATAATTGGTTAGAATGTCTGAGATATTTATTTATATTTTATTTTATTATATATATATGTGCTTATCTCTAAAAAGAGATTTCTTCCAGTCAAACTTTGTCTGGAAAGAGACAGGTTTATAATAGTAGTACATACATACGTGTACACATAAACTACATATATATCGTAAGTATTTTGTTATTGAAAAAAAAACTACGTTGAATGGTGTGGTGTAGCTATGGAAAAGAAACTGGATCCAGACCATTCGACAGACATTTTCTGATTCCCGATTTGAATAAACAAAAAATTACATTTTATGTGCGTGTGATTGACTGGAAAACTCAAAGTCGCTCAGCGGGCAGTGGAAAGTGCTATGCTCGGAGTTTCTCCAAGGGACATGATCTGAAATGACGTGATCCGCCAGATAACTAAAGTATTAGACATGGCTCAAAAAGTTGTTCAGACGTTCAAGTGGCAGTGGGCTGGTTATATCCATCGGAGAAAGTGAAAAAGAAGAAAGAGCAGTGACCTTTTTACAATAAGCGTTTCAACATCTGCTGTAAAGACAGCCTTCACCCAGGTATTTCTTCACATACTTCTATGACATAAAGTGAACGATCCTATGGATAAGTTAAATAAGCAATCTCTAAGTTTCATAATCTGCCGTGTGGTTTCCGGTGGAGTAGAATAGGACCACTCCAACTCTTCCCGTGGATGTCGTACAAGGCGACTAAGGGAATACATTATAAAACATCAATCAGGCCTCGCCAACCCGTCTAACCAGCGCGGGGAGTGTAGGCCAAATACTCCGTCTGTCTCCGGGTTATGCTCCTGCAGTGGAGACAAAAATAACCTGATGATGATGAAGTTTCATATATAGACGACCCGTTTGTCGGCCCAATCCACGGGGCCCAGTCGATAGTCATTTCCACAGAAATCATATTAGGATAGAATGTGAAGTAGGCGCGTGTCAACAATCTGCAATATATTGCATAAACTATCCAACGCTTACTCGTTTCGCGCTGAGTCACGGTCGGCTAAACATCGACAAAAAATCTGCAAAATTGCCATATTGCGCGGTTTCTAACTGCAGAACTGAACCTCTTATTAAAGGTGCGCGGGAGGGGCGCGCTGTCCGAAAATCTGCACGAGCAGAACTGAAGAACAAATGGCGATAACCGCTCTATCTTGATAGGATTTATGTGGTAGGTAGCGTCGTTCTTTGAACGAATACAAATGCATTCATTCTCCATCCACACGCACGTTTGACTAGTCGCTTGTCTGTAGAAGGCCATATTCTGTGACATCTCAATAGAAGTGGAATAAAACTGTCTGACACTTGTTTATTGTCGGTTTGACCTGTTTATTTGTAAGCACGTGTCGCCAAGGTCGCGGTACACTAAGAACAGTGATTTATAAATGTGTCGTATCCTCCGTCGGTTACATTAGACTGAGCTTTAAAGCTTGCGACAAACGAGTACTCGTATGTTCGTTTAGAACTGATAATATACATAGGGCGTCTGCGGTGTGGTTCTCGGCTTCAATTCCAACTTTCTGGGTGTCTACAAGGCGACTAAGGGGCTGCAGTGTTCTCCTGTGTATTGAGGATCATTACTGCGATCACCAATCCGCCTGCCAAGCGTGGTGGTTATGGCAAACCCCCCAATGAACAGCCCACCAAAAGTGGCATTCTATTGGGGAGGCTTACGTTGGACATATTTCGGCTGATATAAGTCTGTGATGAAAGGATTGGTAAGCTGAAGTGAAAATTAGCAAGCCACATCTGTAATAGAACCGACGACCGTTGGGGCAGACGAGTTCTGGAGT
This sequence comes from Esperia sulphurella, assembly GCA_947086405.1. NCBI lineage: Eukaryota > Metazoa > Arthropoda > Insecta > Lepidoptera > Oecophoridae > Esperia > Esperia sulphurella. Next base: position 15,509,800 of record OX352266.1, read on the forward strand.
GCGATCGCGGATCGGCACCCACAACTCAATTGGGGACTTTTCCGCCAAAAGTATGAAAGCTAATATTAATTATTTTACCAAACCTACATCTGTACCCAGTTTCATCAAAACCGGTAAATGACACCTCACGAGTTTCCTTTGTGAATCATCATCATCATCATGTCAGCCTTTAGACGCCCACTGCTGGACATAGATCTTCCCCAATGAACGCCACCACACCCAGTCCTCCGCCCTCCGCATCCAGCCGCTTCCGGTCACCTACTTTAGGTCGTCGGTCCATCTGGTGGCGGGGCGTCCCACCCTGCGCGTCCTTTGTAAATATCACAGCACAAAGGTTAACAATGAAATGTTAGCGAATTGCAAACCCATAATATGATGTAAACTATCCAAGGTTTATGCAAATAATAAACGAACATTAAAATAAATAGCTATTACACATATATCTCACGTAAAATCAACCGGCTAACGACCTCGCATTGCATAATAAAGCGATTTGTTCCTCACTACTATATTTGGGCAATTATTTAATTTAATATGTGGGCAAGTCGTAAGCATTGGATGTCAAACACTTGAATAAACACACACAGGGCCGGCCGGTAACAGGAAAACAGGAAAACTAGGGCGCTCGACTTTGGGGGGCGCCATGCCAAGGGTAGAATAAAATACTAGCTTTTGTTCACTGTGATAAATAATTTTCAATCATTCTGGATTGCACGCCTGAAATATGTAGAAAGATAAACTGTTTATTGCACACGAATTATGAATAACAATAAAAACCGGTACCTACATATTTTTGGAAACTACAAAAAGAAGGCCTTATCGCTTAAATCGATCTTTTTCTCTTCTTTTTTTGTATGTAAGTCATATGATCATAATTTTTCCAGTTATTTATTCCTCTTACGGACACAACTGGCACTTGCTTAACCGCTTATGGACAATCATGAGATGGAGAATAAAGCTCGTAACTATCTCTGACGGACTCTAAGGATACTGTTTTATTTGGTTCCTATTCGTTCTATTCGTTCACCTAGGGCGTCGGATTGAACGGAGGAGTAATTTTGTTGTGGTACGAAGGTACCTGACAAACATTGTCATATCAGGCTTTCGACGTCCACTGCTGTACGTAGGCCGTCCTCAATTAACGTCACGTCCATCCACCGCATTTAGCCGCACAACCAAATTACTTCTGGAGACTCCGTTAGCTGCGGACATTATGCGAAGGGGACTGCTTGAGAAAGGGATTCTTTGCGAAGCTGTGACGTAACATTTTGCGAACGAGACAATAGACACGTAAAGGTCCAGCCAAACCAACGCGTCCTGCGTCTGCGTGCACGTCTATGGTCTGCGTACGAACAAAAATGATATTATTGGTAGCCATCATTGTTTGTTTTTTTAAGTGGCCATTTCAACAAAGAGATTGTTAAGTATTTTAACCTCATAACAATGTGCTTATTTATTTTTCTGAGATTTTAACCTTGATATCTATATACGAATCTCTTTATCCGTTATCGCTGCGTCTGAACGCTGCACAGGACGCTGGACGCAGTGTTCGGTGTGAAAACTCCCATACAAGCATATGGGAAGTAACTGATTCCCACCACGAACGTGCAGGCGAACGCAGGACACAGACCTTAACTCTTTTAGCGGAATATCTTATCTTATCTTCTTAGGGGGCCAGGAAGAACTGGCGACACTTCGACCCTTCAGGATCTTTTGTGCCAAACCCTGACCACCAACGGTGCCCCAAGCAGATTTGGTGGATTTCACATACGCCTCAGAATTTCTCCTTTGGCATATGCAGGTTTCCTTACGATGTTTTCCTTCACCGAAAAGCCTGTGGTATTATAAATAAACCGTACTTAAGCTTCGTAAAACGCATTGGTACGGGCGGGGTTTGAACCCACGACCTCATGAACGTGAGGCGAGTGCACAACCAACCGGCTACCACGTCTCTTTTAGCGGAATAACACTCTATATATAACATTTAGTTTTGATAGATGTAGGTATATAAAGTCATGTCTATTGGATATTACTTTTTACTACATTTTAACAGAACCTATACTAAAACAATATTTTATACTTCAGTGAATAAAACATATATTGCACAATAGGTTCTCGTATCTTGTATGTTTATACAGTTGACGTAAACGGCGGTCAGGTTGCGATGACATGAGTTGCATCATATCTGGCTTATCCGTTAGATCGGGTAATTGATCATTCAAACAAACATACAGACAGACAGTGAGCGGCGTTAAAAGATAAACAGTGCTAATTGTTTGCGCAAATTGCTTTCGAATCTTTGAAAAGTGTTAATCATAAAGTTGGTTATTCTTTGATGGAAAAAGTATCATTCGGTAAGATCAACAGCTCTAGAAATTTTACTGGCACGATAACAATTTTCAAAGTGCTAAATAAAATTGATACTTTATACTATCGATTAACTCGTATATGATTATACTTTCATCATCATCATCAGGTTATTTTTGTCTCCACTGCAGGAGCACAACCCTCTCTCATCTGCCGGAGACAGACGGAGGATTTGGCCTACATTCCCCGCGCTGGCCAGACGCGTTGGGAAGGCCTGATTGATGTTTTATAATGTTTTCCCTTAGTCGCCTTGTACGACATCCACGGGAAGAGTTGGAGTGGTCATATTCTATACTTTCTTACATTAGTATAAAATAATCATGGCTTTAGTAAATTCATTCACATATACATTTTTTAATCAAGTCTGCAGTTCCTTATTTTCTTCTTCTAAAGTATTAAGGTAATGTCAAATGTAATTACATATATACATATACTTGTCTAATCCCAAACCACTCCTGTGCTATGGGAATTAACTAAACACTTGCTGGTATTCAATGGATAAACAACGCAAACGAGGAAGGCCATGTAAAAGATGGAGTGATGAGATAGCAGGATTAATAGGAAAAATATAGCAGAATGGCGAGAGATAGGAAGAAATGGAGGGGTCTTTTACAGCATTAGGCGGTCCTTACGCAAATTAACTTAATATTTGAGAATGTGTTAAATAAAATATAATAATAATGAAATGTTATTTTTTCTATGTTGCGTAAGGAATGAATAAAGCTATTCAATTTATTTTATTATAGGAATTAAACAAGGATAGGACGATTCACAAATATAACATACAGACCGGGACCAACAAGGTACAAAAATTGTCACTCCCCGGTGGCAATCAAACGCGGTCGTTGGACGACCGCGCGCGACGAGCCGTAATTTCGATATTGCCAGATTACTGACTGATTATTGATGAACCGGTTTGTAGGTATTCTAATTAGCTAGCAGCAGAACCACAATTAACATATTTTAGTACTGTCGTGGCGGTGGAGAACCAATAAGTTCCAACCCTTATTTAATAATAAGGATTGGAATAAGAAGGGTTGGAACCACTTACTAACATAGCCTTAAGTTTTATTGATACTAACAAAATTTTATGGACTATCGTCTGAATTAATTCAAATTCAAATTCAAATTTTTTATTTCAGACATTAGTCCATATTTTTGTTAGTACAGTCTTATTTAACTACTAGCTGTGCCCGCGGCTCCGCTCGCGTGGACTACAGGATCCGCTCCCATTCCCACTTCGCTCCCTATCCCACTTCCACTCAGACTTCAAATCCAGGTCCAGGTCCAGGTCCAGGTCCAGGTCCAGGTCCAGGTCCAGGTCCAGGTCCAGGTCCAGGTCCAGGTCCAGGTCCAGGTCCAGGTCCAGGTCCAGGTCCAGGTCCAGGTCCAGGTCCAGGTCCAGGTCCAGGTCCAGGTCCAGGTCCAGGTCCAGGTCCAGGTCCAGGTCCAGGTCCAGGTCCAGGTCCAGGTCCAGGTCCAGGTCCAGGTCCAGGTCCAGGTCCAGGTCCAGGTCCAGGTCCAGGTCCAGGTCCAGGTCCAGGTCCAGGTCCAGGTATAGGTCCAGGTCCAAGTCCAGGTCCAGGTCCAGGTCCAGGTCCAGGTCCAGGTCCAGGTCCAGGTCCAGGTCCAGGTCCAGGTCCAGGTCCAGGTCCAGATTCAGGTCCAGGTCCAGGTCCAGGTCCAGGCCAAGTCCAGGTCCAGGTCCGGTTCCGCTCCTGCTCCCCTCCCGCTCCCCTCCCATCCCACCCCCCACGCCCACTCCCACTCCCAGTCCCACTCCCACTCCCACTCCCACTCGCAGCTCCAAATGTAATAATCCAAACTCATCGCAATCTGAATAGTAAGGTACGGAAATACTACTTTAAGCAATATATTGCATAATAACCTTACCTAACTAATGTATTTGAAAACTAAAAATATCTATAACTTTTGATTGAGTTAGCCGATTGCGATGAAATAAAGACTAAATGTTAAGTTAAGTTAAGCACCATGTTTTTGTGAAAAGTCCATCAAAATCCGTTCAGTAGTTTTTAAGTGATGCGTGCACAAACTCACAGACAAACAGACAAACAGACAAACAGACAAACAGACAAAAATTTCAAAAATGATCGAAATGTGTTCTGTTGCTTATCCTTAGACCCCCCAATTTGGTTTTTTGCAAATATCTTCAATGTACAGACACGCGAAGTTTACGATTTTATTTATTAGATGTTAGTTGATTTTAAAATATATTAAAAATTAAAAAAAAATACAAACATTAAAATATCACAAAATTTAAAATTATAAATTACGAGTATATAAAAAAAAACAATAAATTACGACATACATTCATTTATTTATTTATGTGTAATCGAATCGAGTGACACAACATGGGGCAGTTTACTCGGCTTGCTATAACGCTTAATAAATGATTTGATTTTATTTGATTAATGATGTATACCACTTTACAAAATTACCGTTTCACAGATCATTCAGTCCTTCCTCAGCAGTATTTATCTAATTCCAGTGGCCTCTCCGCTACCCACACCGGAAGTCTAACATCCGCCGGCAGCGCTCGATCTCCCCCTCCACCCCATTCTTCTGCCAAGACGCCGTCCCCTTCGGCCGCAGCAGGGAGCCCCCCACCTCAGTGCACCGCCTCCGACCGGGGGACATCGACGTAGTGGCGGCGATAGGGGACTCCCTCGTGGCTGGTAGCGGGGCGCTGGAGGAATACGCCTTAGGAGCATTCATAGAGTACAGAGGAGTCTCGTGGTGTGCAGGTTAGTGTTGTGAACATTATTTTAGAGAGTTATTTGTTTTATTTTGGTGCACCGTCGTCTCAGGCTGGCGGTAATCGTCGTTGAAGCAGAGATAGAGGACTCGTTGTTAGCCGTCAGCGGGTCGCTGCTGTGAAAGTATGCGTTAAACTATAGCTAAAATATATAAGTACCGATGGTTTTTTACAGTGATTTATGTTATACTTTTTTTCGTACCCGACTTAAAAATCTTTTCATCTTACCAGTATATTTTTGTCCTATTTTTTTCGAATCTACATATGTAAATAAATAAATTCTTGAGTTACGAGTATTAACAACAATAAAGACACGTGGAATTGGAACCGGAATTTCCACTAGCAGGGAAGAGTGGAAAATAACTCAATTTATCAGTGGTGATTGTCTGGTACGGATGGGTGGAACGGGCTGTGGTGGAGATAGGTGACTCCTTTCTTTTCTGTGGTGGAGATAGGGGACTCCTTCGTTTTCTGGTAGAAGTTCAGATTAGATAAATTTCATATTAACGTCGTTTCTACGCAGCGCCATCTGTTTTTAGAGACCCGTCAAAATGGATACTCGCATATTGAAGTTTTTGTTCATCTGCCAGTCTGTCAGGCGGATGATTCGAAAACTGCTGAACCGATCAGCTTAAGCCTCAAACTGTCCGGCAATGATGGGAATATTACGGAAAATTCTAGAAAAAAACCTGCTGTTGCTTATTTCTACAGTTGTCTCCTTTAATACTTTACTACAACAGCGAATTGTAGAATTTAAAACGCGTTGATTGTGCAAATCACGACACTTCTAATTCCAGGCGGCGACGGCACCTGGCGGGAGTTCCTCACGCTGCCGAACATCATCAAGGAGTTCAACCCTGGTGTGCGGGGGTACTCCACTGGCACCGGGGAGTGGCTCACCAAGAATGCGAGGCTCAATGTTGCCTTCCCAGTGGCTTCAGATCAGGACGCCTTTAAGCAAGCTAAGGTATATTTTCTTAATACTGTAATTTAATACAGAAAGTTTAAGATTCACATTAAAAAACAACTTTGTAAGAAAGCCTATTATAAAATAAACGATTATTTGAATGACAAAGATGCCTGGTACTAATGTTGATTCAGCTTCGCAAAATCTTTATTAATTGTATGCAAACTTGATTTTTTAAAGATGTGTTGCGTGAAGTTTGTTGCGCCGTTTCTTCTTCACAGCGCTAACACCTAGGAAGCGGTAGTCGATAAAAAAAATGACGTGTATAAATGTACCAAGTGTACTCATATGCAATAAATGATTTTGACTTTGACTTTAAAGAATGAATAGGCATCTTCGGGCAAGCACGTTTCCTTCCATCTTCGTTCCATCTTCACTTTCCATCAGGTAAGAATGAAGACAAGCGTGGATGTTGGCGGGGGTGTCCAAATTTGCAGTTTTACACCTTATACATTTTCCAACTATATGTAACTTCTTTCTATGGATGTAAACGCCAATCAAATACGAAAAAAAAAGTGTACTTAGGCGGACTCATCCCAGTTACGGATCTCTTTCAATCAACCTTAGAGTAACTGAAAGGACTAGTAAAAGGGGGTTTGTATGAAATATTGATAAAAAACAACTTGTACCTACTAAATCTAGACACGCGTCAGCTCAAGGAAAGGAAAACTAACTGGCGATATACATTTACACTGTATGCATCTATATTTCATTCCAGATTAATAGTCCTATGAAAACAAACGCATTTGCGTCTCGAAAACAAAATACACAATAGATGGTGTTCCTAAGTGGACCGCAAAGTTTACTTGGTAATACAAACCTATTTTTGCTGCTGGTGACCCTTTCATGTATATGTTACCGAGACGCAAATAGCGTTGGTTTTCATAGGACTATTAATCTGGAATGAAACATACGTATATTAATTTTACGAATTCCGAATCATTTATTTGATTAGGTTAAGTGATTCTTGACAACAATAAAATAACGCAATACAAAAAAGTGAAGTAGTTATTGACATTTTGTTTGATCAAGTGAGTTACGCTGACGCACGGCCTATAAAATTATAGTAACAAATGTGAAAATGATAGCACATTGCGCCATGCTGCTTTAACCTCTGTGGTTGAGCTTAGGCGGTCCACACACTCGATACTATTAGAATCGGTAACTTAGTCGCTTATACGAGTGGTAACGCTACCACTCGTATAAGCGACTAAGCTTTTCAGCTGTTTCAGCCATTTGACATGAGTTTTGGGGTTAGCAATATCAGGCTGGCGCAATTCAGTAGTAAAAACCGATATATGAAACGGACAGAGTTTTTAATGGCGGCCGAATCCGTCTAAATCAGGAAGAGCACTGAAACCCAAAATTGTTATAGGACTCAGTGGTCTTCGTAACCAGACGGATGATAGAAACCGATGTATGAAAGGGACAGAGTTTTTAATGGCGGCATAATCCGTTCAAATCAGGAAGAGCACTGAAACCATAAAATTGTTATGGGACCCGGTGGTCTTCGTAACCAGACGTATTATGTGTTGCTTTTTTCAAGAATTTTGTATGGGAGTCTCGTCTCTTACTAGTTGTATTCTCTTTGAGTAATATTTCCAAGATCGATCACAAAACTAACTGATTATTGTTGTATTCGTAATGCTATTTGTTGGTAAAGGTTATTTTAGTTACTGAAACGGGTTATAGTATCTGACAAATTTAAAAATGGGCTTTTTGCTTTGTAGATGTATTTATTAGTCTCAGGCATCAAAAAAGCTAAAATATTGATAATTAGGAGTTGTTATAAACCTAGCTATGATTTTATTTTCTCTAGTAAAAGGAAAAAAAACAAGAGCTAAATAATAAATATAACATGGTACAAACATATACAATTTAAAATTTAGTTAGCCGCAAATACTAGGTTATTTAATCGGACAGCCGCTCTGTACGCGTAATCATGCATAGTAAAGCTAGATTACAACGTACTCATATCAGTATTTAGACGTCCACTACTGGACATAGGCCTTCCCCAATGAACGCCATCACACCCGGTCCTATGCCTTCCGCATCCAGCCGCACCCAACCAGCCTTCTTCAGGTCGTCGGTCCACCTGGCGGCGGGGCGTACCAGCCTGTGCGTGCCGATCCGTGGTCGCCACTCCAAAACTCTCACCCTGGTGGTTGACTAACGAGGCTCTGGCGACCGACAATGGCGGTAAAACCATGCACCATACGATTTCTGTGCAAATGCAAACTATTTATAGTCGCAAAACGTGGAAAAATATATGCTATGTGAAACATCCTATAATTTTCATTCTACACTCGTGCACAGTATATTTATAACCTCTCGTACACATCGAGGCATTCCAATACGGCGCAAGAAGTGTACCCAGTCCTCCAGACTTCACTGATACCTCATCTTAACTTACGTGGATGCCGCGATCGAATTTTGACAGACATCATCGCTGCAACTGCAAAATCGCCAATGCTATAAAAGTAGCGAGTGTAAGCCGGGCCTAAGTGAATAAAATTCGGACAGGTGCTATTTTACTAGCGTAATAGTCAAGTTATTATGTCAGAATGATAATGTGTAACTCACGGATTGAATGGAATATCAATGTGTTATATAACGGTACGATGCGGTCCATTCATTGATACACGTTGACAGTGGATTGGTCTTAAATATTGCATACAAATTCATCATCATCATCAGCCTATATACGTCCACTGCTGAACACAAGCCTCCCCTATAGAATGCCACTTTTGGTGGGCGGTCACTGGAGGATTTGCCATAATCACCACACGTGGCAGGCAGATTGGTGATCGCAGTAATGAGTTGGCTTATCAGGTATTTACAGTGATCACGAACAATAACAGGCAGCATGATATTGATAACCATTTAATACAAAGTAAGTAACCGCAGTAACCGCCGCGCAGCTAGCTTAGCCTTCGACTATGTCCGTCACCTTCGTTGAATCTCTTCATTACGAATCATATCCTTCAAACAAACCCCGAGCATAGCCCTCTCCATAGCGACTTCAAACTTGTGCATCAGGCCCACCGTCAGTGTCCACGTTTCTGCACCGTATAGGTCATGACTGGCAGGCTAAATTAGGATTAGATTTAGTAGTTTCTTTACCCTACCCTCAGATCCTGGTGGCCCGCATGCGTTCATCACCAGACATCGACATCCGCCGACACTGGAAGATGATCACGGTGTTTATCGGTGCCAACGACCTGTGCTCCGCCTCCTGCCTGTCACCCGTCGCCTGGTCACCAGCAGCTCACGCCAGGAAGCTGGCCAAGGCATTGGACTACTTCCACACGCATCTGCCGAGGACTATCGTCAATTTGGTTCCTGTTTTAGGTATTGTTAAGATAACATCATCACAGATATTAGTAACATAAATGAAGATTACAAAGGTATATGAGCCTTGGTCCCAGAGGCAGTAGGCAGAGACGATATTTCGCCACTTCGCGCGATCCTGACATACGTCGCAAGACTTTCCTTCGCCTGCTTTTCGCCCCGTGATACCGCTTGGCATGAGGCATGTAACAGCATCGCCGCCTTCATTTGAAGACACTTTGTGTAGGGAAAGAATTGTTCACCTCATCAGAGCCCCGCATGACTCGGTAAGGCTAAAAGTATCTGAAGTTCGCCCAGATCCGAGACGTCTATTATACATTTCAGCTGCATCTGAATTGAAGTATATTTATTGACTTCATTTATATCGAGAACAGACAAGTTCTATGGCAACCTGATTGAAAGGAACGACGGACCACTCGGCTAGTCCTTAGATTGCTGTTGTATTGTATTGTATTGTTTACAATACAGTTATTCCAGTTCAGTATTTATTGCATCACAATTATCTTGCCTCTAGATATTCATAAACTCACCACCAGTGTGCTGTTTTCTCTCCAGATGTGTCAGTATCAGTGCGCGTGATTCGATCCATGATGTGTCGCATGATGCACTCGCTGTTCTGCACGTGCTTCCACCGGGGCGGCGGGGAGCTCGAGGATCTGGTGCGCATGGCAAGACTCTACCAGAAAGCTGAGAAAACGCTCGTGAGTGAGGATGTATTGAATATAAACTGCCACTATGGCAGCAGCGGTGGGCAGGCCACATATGTCGCAGAACCGACGGCCGTTGGGGCAGACGATTTCTGGAGAGGAGACAGCGAATCGACACGCGCACGTTATGGACACCCCTCCGCCAAGGAGGTGACTGGAAGCGGCTGGCAGCGGAGGGCTGAACACCGGGTGTGGTGGTGTTCATTAAGGAAGACATATATCCAACAGTGGATATCTTAGTCCTTAGGGTGGCGAAGCACTAGCTGTCTACTATCAATTGGTATATCTCACCGATTTCCATTTCAGAACTATTACTGTTTTAGGGTAGGGTACAAGACTTTCAAATCACCTAATCTAGGTCTTACTTCACGTCATTTCTAATTGCAGGTGGACAGCGGGCGGTATGACACCACTGATGACTTCACGGTGGTAGTCCAGCCCTTCATGAGACTGTTCAACGCGCCCTTCCCGCCCACGCTGCCGCTGCCTCTCGTTATCCACCAGTCCTACATCACGCACGATTGCTTTCACTTCTCGCAGAAGGGACATGCGCTGGGTAAGCAGCAAGGCACCATGGTGTAACGCTGGAACTCTTGCTTCAAAATATCATGTCTGAAATATCGTTTTTGGTGTCAGCTGCATGCAACAGCAGGCTTCTACAGTCCGATGTCAACTTAATCGGATTATTGGTCTAACTAAATTTTGAATCTTAATAAAGAGAAGATTTTGTACAGGTTTATCGAATCGTTTACGTCCTTTCTGGTTAACTTGTTAAAAAAAATCATAAACTAAATCGAGCTTCAATACGCTGATCACCAAACCCATCTTGATCTTCGAGACGCCCCTGTTTGCACAGTCACATTCCGAATTAAGTGACCAGCCCACGCACATTATCGAAAGATGATAAAGTTAATAGAACGAACTTGCTCATTTATCATAGCGCCCTGACTATCTATTGAATCTTTGATGATCTCGTCGGCTTGGTCGTTAGACTGGAGCGACATAGGTTATGTATTTAATTATCAGTAAGGACTTAGTTGATATCGGTTTGAATGTTATATTTGTGAATTCCTCGTCTACTTATCTTAGTGCATTGAATACTATTTTTTTTTCCAGCCGCCAATCTTCTGTGGAACAATTTGCTGGAGCCTGTAGGCAACAAATCTGAGAATGATCCTCCCGTGCTGTTAAAATCGTTCCGCTGCCCCACCCGGGACGCCCCCTATATTTTCACTGCCAAGAACTCCAGGAGTTACCTGCTGACTGGGAGACAAGATGGCGCTGACGAGTTATTACGATGTTATGGTCTTAGGTAGTTTTGGAAATTGTGGAATTCAGCAACAATAGAGAATGATGGTACAGACGTGTTGGTGGTCCAATCAATCTAATGCGCGCTGTACTGTCTCTTCAGGTACTTAGGAATTTATCTGCTGACAGGTAGACAAGTCAGCAGTGCCATTTTGTATACAATTAATACAAATACGATTCTAAAATATCAAAATTACCTACTAGTTTTGATATTTTAGAATGGCGGCACTCAGCAACAAGAAATAACGATAGTACAAATAATTTTCCAATCAGTGTTGTCTGTACTTCAGGAGTTAACTGCTAAATGCCGAATGTAGCAGTTTTAATTTTTTCGAATTTACCAACGAAGAGGGATCATCTCTGTTGCTTGTTAATCACATGAGTGCTATCTCAATAGATAATTTAAAAGATACTGCTGATAGGGAGACAAGATTGCGCTGACGAGTTATGCCGATAATGTAGGAAAAGATGGTAAAATTAAAGTTGTCAGTCGATCTGATTTGTGCTGTCTCTACAGATACTTTAGGCTGGCAGTGCACATCTCAACATTTGGCGTACATTTGCGAAACCGACCATACTTGCATGGTAATACTTCTAGGAAAGCATGGCTATCCAGACATGGCCCAGTGCGCAAATGTTCGGTGAATATAGAGATAAGTACCCATAGCTGCATTTAATCTTTAAGATCTAACTGCTGATAGGGTAACAAGATGCCACTGCTGACTTATTATGACGATGTCATGTGTCATAGATAGTTTTAAATTAGCAACGAAGGATGATTTTTTGCCAAGAAATCTGATATCTGCTGTCTCTTTATAGCTCTTCGAGGTACTTGATAATTGGGAAATAAAGTGTCATTCAAATTAACTGAGCCCCCACAACTAATATAAGTACTCGTATATTCCATGACATAGAGAACTTAAATAGCTGACAGATGTCGTTGACTGTATTAATAGGTATTTCTTTTTTAAATAACAAGTACAAAGTTTTAAAATTTATAGCGATCGAGCAATTAAGGATAGCATGCTGTAGGCTGTCCTTAGCTTGCATGCGATTTGCGCCCTTAAGGTGGTCAGACATTTTCTTTAGCGATGGTACATCGCCTAATATTTTTGTGCATTTCACCAAAAATATAGTTTTAGTTGCCTGTGGTTTACGGGTATGTTATACACATATACTTAGAAAAAGTATTCAATTTTATAAGGAGGAAAAATGAAGCTAAATTTAAGGTAAAATTTAATATAATTGGTGGTTATTGGTGCCATTTGTTGTAATCTATTTATATTAAATACCAAATACCTAATTAGTATTATACTATTGACAATTCGTGATAGTAGTTACCTTAAGATAAGATTTTTAGGTAGATAAATAAAATAATTCAACTACCTTTGCCTTTTTTGTTTCTTTACCTGTCCATAATAATTTATGTTTAAAAATATTTGTATAAAGTATTTATATCTGCACAAAACTGAGTGTTAAAATACCAATACAATAGAAATTTAAATCCTATAAGGTAGACAATGGGCACAATTCTGAAGGCACACATTTAAAATTAGACAGCGCTAAAATTGGTTTCGTCTTTATCTTCATAATACTGTGTGACAAGGATAGCAACAGTTTTAGTGCTGTAAAATTTTAACGTTGTGCCTTCAGAATCGAGTCCTATGTGCCATGACAAGACCAGTGTTGCCAGAGTATGCCTGACTATGACCACGGATTGCATTTCTAAATACATATCCAAAATGTTTATTAGTCGAATGTAATCTCAGAAAAGTAGATTTAGTCAGTCCGCCTTTCAAAAGTTATAGGGGTGTGTTTGTGGCTATGCCGAAATAAGGCTTATTCAGGTATGGCCACTGAATAACTCCAGAACCATAGTACATAGCGAGCTAATGATTTAGTCGATTGTTCACGTGAATTAGTCAAACCTAGTTACAAAAAATCATATTTGTTCGGTACTCTATTTAAAAGTTTTTGTTGTTATAAATTGGCCGTGCCGGTATAAGCCTACAAAGCGCCTGATGGAATCTTGATAGCAAGAGTACAATAACAAATTATAGTAGGCGTTAACCAATTTAATTTACAAATTTTTAAGGATTTCTTGAAAACTATTGTAAAATTTGCTACAGTGATAGTTTATATTCTGATTTGCTACATAAGATACCAGAGGCGCAAGTACAGTTTGAAGCCCTAGCATTATCGTCGGTAAGGCCCTCCCTGATAATACAAAAACCGACGTTGTCCCTTTTTTGAATCAATTACTATATGAAATTCCTAAATACGTTAAGTATTAGTTAACTTTCCAGCACCTTTTAATTTAAGGGCAGTGTTGAAGTAATAATTTTTAATCTACATTTTATTTCTAAATATATTTCCAGTTTGTTAATGTAAGAGAGACTGGAAGAGGTCTCTAAATGGGATAATCCCACTTAGGGATCTCTTCCAGTCAACCTTAGAGTAACCGAAAGGACAAGTATAATGCGTTTAGTACCAAATTTGATAAAGAAATGTACTTTTAATAAAGTTTGAAAATACATATTACATAAACGAACAATATATACATAGACGATAGACGAATAAGTGAATGATACAAATATGATAATTTTTGTACTTTTTTCCGGAAACTTTCAGCACCATTTCAACGATATTTCCAGACTAAACATTGCTCAGTAAACAGCACGTCCTCCCTGGTATTCAATCGAGAGGTCTCGGTTCAATTCCCGATTCTTTATATTTATTCTTTATATTACTAGTTACATATGCTTGTATAGTTTGATAATTTTTCTCAAGACAATGGACTTGTAAAGAGGAGGGGAGGATCGATAGATACAGAAGTAATTTCACGGGTCGTTAGCGACCAAACCTCTGTCGAGCCCGCGTCTATTCGATCAACAAGTAGAAAGATAAATTCTTTGTTAATTTTTATTTGAATTTCGAGCATATAGGTAATGCTATTCATTTATTTTATTGTTGATGGGTTCGCGCTTGACCTCAATCTCACCTGATGGTAAGTAATGATGAGGCCTAAGGTGGAGCTCGCTTACCCAGAAGATGCCTATTATCCTATTGATCCTTTAAAAAGATCCAAATTATACTTCCGGAAATACCCAAGCTGGGCAGGGAGTTCCATTCCTTATCAGTTCACATTATAAACGAGGAAGCAAAACGCTTCGTGCGAGAGCGTGGTATGTTTACTACATAAGGATGAAGTCGCTCTCCAAGCCTGGTAGCCTGGTGACGGAACTGGGATGGGGGAATCAAATCTTGTAATTCCTGGGCACACTTTCCAAAATGTAACCTGTAGAATACGGAAAGACAGGCCACACTGCGACGATGTTTAAGGCTCTGTACCTTGGTGTATACCAGAGCATCGTCACCTATGAGCCTTCGGGCACGACGCTCAACCGCGTCCAGAGCAGCCAGCTGATACTATTACGCAATCATGCGTAAAAGTCTGCCTCAATTCTCCGGAGAGTGCGGGGGAGCTCCAATAGAATCCTGAAGATGTTTGTAGAGAGATTGATTGATTGAATTTACTGCACACAAATTACAGAAAATATGTAAGAGAAATATACAGTAAATGTACAAGAGACTGTACATTTACTGTAGATTTTAAATATTATATTATGTATTTATGTATGTACCTATATCAACTGTCTGATACCCATATTACAGGCTCTGCCTAGTTTGGGATCAGCTGGCCGTGTGTGAAATGTCCCCACATATTTATTATTATTATTTATTCACTGGATTCCGTCCTGCTTGGCAGAGTACTCACAGGCGGGAGTACTCAGTCCTTTTTAATTTCTATTTTTTTAATTAGTTGAATGCATGAGTTAATTCTTCCTTTCTTTTTTCTTTACTGCCCTATCTATACCTCATACCACGAAGCAAAATACTTTTTCGTAGCTCATAGCTTCACCTCAAAGTGTTTTCCTTCATGATTGACACTAATTGGTTATTAAATTAGATAACAGATGCACATTATAAAATCATCAAAATTATTTTGCTTCATGGTATGAGGTGTAGTAATATATTATCTTTGATTGTACACGAACTATCAAAGAGTAAGTAGAAATTAACAAAACAACAAAAAATAGTTATAGAAAAAAATATATACTTATATTGATATTTTATTATTATTATTATATGGTTATTTTATTATTATATCTAAAAAATTTGTGAAACAACATCATTCTTTATTAACAACAAAAAGTGTACAGAGATGACCTTATCACGTAAAGCTATCATTTCCAGGCAACTTAGCTTCCCAACCACGAAAGTTTTAAAAATTGCTAGTAATTTTAAAACTTTATTCCTAAATTTCATGTCGTGTCGACAGCAATTGAATCAAGTATCATTCTATTTCTCAACAAAACAATAACGTTTTATTAATTATTAACTTATTAGTCAGATACTAATAATATCCAGGTAGATAAAACTGAAAAAAGCTCTCCCGTGTGGTCTTAATAGACTACTATTGTCTGGCGATATGAATTGGCGGGCGTATTCTGGCGGGCAATAAATAGATTTGAACGCAATTGTTGTAATGGCAAGGCACTACAATAATACAAAGGAAAGTGACTCTAGGCTTATTAATTTCACCACCTGACTGTACTTCAATCAAAACTCCTTCCCTTCATCTCTGTATGTCTGTCCATTAATGTGTTTATAACTCGAGAACCATTTATCCGATTTATGTTTATTTTAAATTCAGAGATATGTTCTTTGTCAGGTTTTAGACTGTGTTAAGTAACATAAGACTCCACGCGAGCGGAACGGCGGGTACAACTTAACTGGTTCTCCTCCGAAAATAAAACAATTGTTAATTTGATCAAGGTCTTGTTAACCGTGAACAGGCATCGATCTGGTTTCCTTGAACTAACTGAACTTTAACTTATAGTTTAGTTTCAAATAATCATGAAAATGATGACCTAAGCTAACATATATAACAGCAAGACGAAATGCCATTTAGTTAACCAGCATTTTTGTCATCGCTTGGCCACCTTCTTTCAAAGTTTTTTTATCCACTAAACTTTATGAAAACGACATCACATCTAAGTCCAGAATCAACCCGTGCGTGCACCTCACCAGCTATAAAGGCGGACGCTCGCCCGCGCCGCGCACAGTCTGGCCCGGTGCGTTGCCTCGCGAACCGCCACAGCCATCCATCAGCTCTCTACCGCTCCAATCGTACGCGTCCCTTATAAGTAGACAACATGGTAAGTGTTGCTATAGTTATTTTATATTATATTTAGCTATTTTAAAGTCCCTGCAATCTTTAATTGTAATTTGTAACGAAAATTAATCATATAAGAAAAGTTTTTCATCAGGAAAATGAAATTTAAAAGAAATATTAAGAAAAAATCTACGTCACACTATAAAATTTCTAATATTTTTATGACGATTTTGTACTTCAGCATACGTTTTGAAATTTTCAGGTGAAATATAAAAACTTTTATCAAAATGAGTTCCAAACATTAAAATTGCTTACGAAAAGAAAACACTTTTTGCACTGAACTTTGTGTGGACCAAAGACATTAAAACTTGTTCTGTAACAAATAGCAACTGAAAATTAATTTCTCTGAGGCACGTAATGCCTCCGCCCGCCCATAAGTTCCAAGGTGAATCGGATATACGGACAAAATAGCAAACTTTGCGTACAAACAGCATTTCAATACTTAATCGAGGACAGCAAAGTAATAAATGTAATCTTTCTACAAACTGTTTTTTTTTATTTGTTATTGCATTGCATTGCTTAGAATTATTTTATCTTAAAATTAAATTTGAAAAATGAATTTAACATATTAAAGTCAAAGTCAAAATCCTTTTTGCAACTTAGTATACTTACAATACACTGCACAAACAAATACAGTTACAAGTTAAAAAAGTTGCAAATAGTACAATTTAGGCGGTCTGCCGTGTGGTTTCATGCCGTGTGGTTTCCGGTAGAGTAGAATAGGACCACTCCAACTCTTCCCGTGGATGTCGTACAAGGCGACTAAGGGAATACATTATAAAACATCAATCAGGCCTCCCCAACCAGTCTGGCCAGCGCGGGGAGTGTAGGCCAAATCCTCCGTCTGTCTCCGGCAGATGAGAGAGGGTTGTGCTCCTGCAGTGGAGACAAAAATAACCTGATGATGATAAATTTATATTGATGTACTTAACGACTTCATTTTAAATTGAAATGCATGATTATGAGTATTTGACTAATACATGCCTAATAATGTAGCTGGCTACACTCAATGTAAAGTAATTCACATAACACTATTTTAATAAGTTGGAAATAAATTTATAATTTCTAAATAATAATTTTGTAAGTGAAATAAATGAATCTAAAGCCAAAATTACTGAAAACCTATTTTTGGTTACACTTTCTATCAACTATTCAGATTTTAATTTGACCAATAATATTCCCATTTGACAGATATTTTCATACACAGTATATATACTCATATTTAAATTAAAAAGTGTTTCTATAATGGTATTTTTGACATCAAGACAAAGTAAAGTTGATTCCCCAAGTACACTAATATACAAAAAACTAATCTTCTATTTTATACTTGCATTTCTGTCTATATTTGAATGCAATCTGCAGTTTTAACACGCAGGATATAATGTATATTCCGGTATTGTGGTTTTGTATTATTCAACAATGCAAGGAAAGCTCTGCATATTCGGGTAGCTGGTAGGCGCATCGTGCGAACACATTATGTGCAGAACATTTCGATTATAAAGTGGTAGGTAGGGAATTACTTTACTAAAATTTCAAACTAATTCAAAAGTGGCGGGCAGCAGGGCCACCGGTGCGAGGTCTTGTACTGAGAAATTTATTATTTTATTCGAGAATTTTATAATAATACTAGTCTAATAAATAAAATCGTAAACATTGCATGTCTGTACATTGAAGATATTTGCAAAAAAAAATTGAGGGGTCTAAGGATAAGTAATAGAACACATTTCAATCATTTTTGAAATTTTTGTCTGTTTGTCTGTGACTTTGTGCACGCATCACTTAAAAACTACTGAACGGATTTTGATGGACTTTTCACAAATCAATGGGGCTTAACTTAACATTTAGTCTTTATTTGATCGCAATCGGCTAACTCAATCAAAGGTTATAGACATTATTACAGTTTCACAGAAACATAGGGCTTAACTCGGAGTAACATATAGGCTTTATTTCATCGCAATCGATTTACTTAATCAAAAGTTATGGACATTTTTAGTTTTCAAATACATTAGTAGGTAAGGTTAGTATGCAATATAAGAAAGAAGTATAATTTTAATGTTCGGTACTATTCAGATTGCGATTAGTTTGGACTACATTTGTAGTAAGAGTGGGAGCGGGAGCGGGAGCGGGAGCGGGAGCGGAAGTCGGAAGGGGAGCGGATTCTGTAGTCCACGCGAGCGGAGCCGCGGGCACAACTAGTACTCAAATATTATAGGTAGGCATTTTAGGATAAATAATACCTTAATTTAAACAAGATATTTTATTCATCATATCAACCCTTAGATGTCTACTGCTGGACATATGCCTTACCTTATGAACGCTAACACACCTGACCCGCTTCAGACCACCTTCGTCGGTCCATCTGGCGGCGGATTGTATTGTAAGGTACTTTTTAATAAAACAATTAAAAGGTACTTCAGGCTCGATCGGAACGAATCGAATCTAGGCGAACGTTAATTTGTAACAAATCAAGATTCTGTCATGTCGGTCTGCGGTGGTCGTTAGATGCCGTAATAAGGAGTAATTCGACCGCAAACTATTCTTTAACTATATGGGTGGCGAATGATCTGGGTGTAAATTGGTTAATAAGAATTATACCTAACGCATCACATTATAAAAAGTCAATCAGGCCTCCCCAACCCGTCTGGCCAGCGCGGGGAGTGTAGGCCAAATCCTCCGTCTGACTCCGGCAGATGAGAGAGGGCTGTGCTCCTGCAGTGGAGACAAAAATAACCTGATGATGATACCTAACGCAGCACTTGAGCGATTGAGCTTTCAGCCAACTTAGGGACTGCGAATTTACCTTATATTGGACCGTTTAGAAGAGTAAACCGATGGGTAAAGTGGACCGTTGGGAAAAGTGGGCCGAAGAGAAAAGTGGACCGAAGAGGAAAGTTGACCATTTGGACAAGTAGACCGATGGGGAAAGTAGACCGATCGCTCCTGAGGGAAAATCTTGTTGGCTTAGTGGCTTGGTGATTGGACTCGAGAGCCAGAGGTCGTGGGTTCGATCCCATTGGGGACAAACTTTGTACAATTTGTGCAAATTGGTCTCGGTCTGGATGTTATATTTGTGAATTGCCCTCCTTGTGTAAGATGAAGTATCGTGTATTCTTCAAGATGACACCGTCCACTTTCCAAACTCGTCATTTTTCCCAGCTCTTCCACTTTCCTAGATCTTCCACTTTCGTAACTCGTCAACTTTCCTAAATCTTCGACTTTCCTTACAGCCTAAGATATTTCGTATTCTGTCTTTAAAGATGTTTGCCTAGAAACATGTGTGAAGGGAAAAGTTCCCATTTTACATTCAATATTTCACTTTTCTCACCTCATACAAATTATATATATTTTTATTGAATTCTTAATATATTATGTTGTTTATTAGCCTTGTGGTTCCGGGCTTAAAATAAGACATACGTCAATCTTCCGTTGGTGTCGTCAAGGCGACTAAGAGATTGCACCAGGGACGACCAGCAGCGTTCTCCTATATATATATAAGATCGTTACTGCGATCACCAATCCGCCTGCCAAGCGTGGTGATAATGGCAAATTCCCCAATGGACAGCCCAACAAAAGTGGCATTCTATTGGAGAGCCTTCTATGTTGAGCAGTGGACGTATTTCAGCTGATATAAGTCTGTGATGAAAGGATTGGCAAGCTGTCATTCCAGCTCTCCAAGTAGAATTTCAGTAATCTGATCCAGGCAGGATTTAGTACCCAATGGAGCAGTATTGCTTATGTTCGGCAGTGGACGTATTTCGACTGATTATGTGTCTATAATAGTAGATTAGTAGCCAAGGGCTGTAAGGCATCAATTGCAGCCCGAGATATTTAGACGCACGAGCGCAGCTATATAGTTCGAGGGTGCAACTGATGCTTACACCCAAGCTAACTACTCTGCTTTACATCTCGATTGTGAGGTATGTAGATAAAAAACCGGCATTACAAGAATAAAACATTTTATTAGTTATTTAAAGTAAAAGATTTCTATTCCCGCCTTTTTTCATCGTTTTTTTTAATTATTTTTTTCAAGAACGAAATTTAGCTTCGCCGTTCGATATTTAAAATTGATGACTATTATACTCATACGAAGACTCTTTTGTCATTGGGCTGAATGCATGATGTCTATTGCCAGTATGATGGTTAGATGTACGCGAACTTTTTGAAAGAGTGAAGAGTTTTTTTTTAATTACTTACCGCCCTAGGGCTTACGTTAGGGCTACGCTAGGGCTAGGGCTACATTATTACCCTAGAGCGCTAATTGGTCACTTACAAGCCCCATTTGGGGGTAATAAGGACCTACTTACCGAATATGAGAGATGTAAAAATATCTTACCATCAGTCTAATCCACAAACTCATCCAAAATGCGAAGAAATAATCATCAATCATTCACAAAATTAATGAAATTCCATTCGTTCCGCATCAGAATACGAATTCAAATGTACGGCGAACTAAATGTACAATTTTGTACGGTTCTTAGAAAGCTTAAAGTGTAATTTAAGACGATTGTACAGTAGGCAAACTATAATAGACCTTATTATTCATCCCACTGACGTAGGGTTGCCATCTCTAAAATCTGCCAACCAGGACAAAAATCATGAAAACCCTGGAACTTGCAGCTTATAACCCGGACACGTCAACAGAGTTCTTTTTAAGTTACTCAGTTAAATAAAAAAATGTTTTCATAAATTTTTAGACTAAATATGTACTGTAAAGAAATAAACAGTATCTTCTTAAAGTTTTAAGGAACTATTAGCAGTGTTCAATGTTATATTTCTTTAAATAAAACAAAAATTAAATTCAAATTCAAATTCAAAAAACTTTATTGCGATACACAGGTGTTAGTGGTAGTATATTTGTACAATGGGCTCTGTGATCTGCCTTGGAGCATGCAATAATTATTATTATTTCTAGTGTACATAAGGAACCGCTAAAAATCTTATTCATCTAATTATTACAATTTATTATTGATAAAATTATTATAAATATAAATATTTGGTAATTTTCTCATCATTCCCACACATACAAGTCAGTAATTATGTATTATGAACGCTATAATATTCCTCCATACAGTAAAAAAAAAGTGTTCATAAGGTTTTAAGAAACTACTTGTTAGCAGTCCTGCATTTTTCAAATCCCGGTCTACAAATGAAACCCAGCCCGGACGCTCCTCGGACGCCCTTTAAACTAGGATTAATCCAGGGCAACCCGGACGGATGGCAACCCTAACGGAGATTCAGTTTTTGTTGCGAGATGAATCAGTGTTTGGTGTAACGTGTCGCGTCTTTACGAAGAAAAACATGACTATGTACGTTGCACAAAGCCAGATGTTCTTTTTAGAAATGAAGGCTAAAATGATATTGTGAAATCTTTCTTAGGAAATGTCAAAAAATCTAGAAGTCCATTGCTGTACATAGGCCTTCCCCAACGAACGCCACCACACCCGGTCCTCCGCCCTCCGCATCCAGCCGCTACCGGCCACCTTCTTTAGGTCGTCGGTCCACCTGGCGGCGGGGCGTCCTACCCTGCGAGTGCCGATCCGCTGTCTTCTCTCCAGAACTCGTCTGCCCCAACGGCCGTCGGTTCTGCATGTGTAAATATAAATACAGTCATATTCACGCATATCAATAAATTGCAGCGACCTCTTTGAGTTCCTTCCATTTGCGGTAGAGACACTTCCCAAGTAGCATTTTACTCCATTTAAGAGTACACATTTAGTTCCCATGTGAACTTAAAGCATTATTACAGTTCACTCGTGATGTATAAGCTGCATTATTGCGATTAACACCACCTATACCTGTCTAAGGGACTTATAGGAGTGTAGAGTTATACTTTTATACGGTTGTTGGTGTTATAATACTCTAACAACTGTCCTTTAGTCAGCCGTCTGACTAAGAGCATTATAGGAGGGTAGAGATACGGCAATCGCTGTTTAACGGTCTACTTGTACGATGTTATACAGCTAGCATATTAATAGAACACACGTGGTCATTTATACAGCCAAAGGCTGTTATGTTTACTTGTTTTAGACTGTTATACAGCTAGTAGCTGTAGTAGGAGTTGTTTGTGGTCATTAAAATAACCTTTTTTACTATCTGTATAGAAGTGTTTAAATGGTTCACATGTGCACTGTAGGCTGTTAAAAGGACTACATGTGTTGTCCATTAACTTCAATAGCAGTTTATTTGTCCACAAGTACTACTCTTATTTGCTGTAAGCTGAACATGAATGTGAATGTGATATTCTATTACACTTATCCCACAAGCTGACGTGTATTGTGTTTATTACGTCGCGTGCAAAAATTTGTGAAAATGAATAAAAAATCTTGGAAAATAAGAGCGAGAACCGGTGGAATAAGAAGAAAAATTGCAAAAGAATATTCGCAAATTCGTCCCTCTTTATCTAGTTTGTTTACATTCTTTTAAATACCTCCTTGAACAGCGTAGTGTCTTTGTAAGTGTAAATACTCTGACACCAAACTGTGTGGCTCACACGAAAACAAAAAGTGTTTTTTGTTAGTTTGTTACAAAATTTGTACTTTAGGTATTCATACTTGACTTAGTACCTGGGCTAGGCGATTTAACGGACAATAATTATTATTGCGGATCTCTAAAATTTCAGTATATGAAAGAATAAAACGATGATCACAATTGACCTGAACTACATCTTAAAGCTGTACATAAGTTCACATTAGAATACATTTATAGACATTGGTTCTGTAGTGGTACAAATGTGGGACTTCATATAGCCAACAGCATTCTAACAGAACACATGTGAACCTATATACGCTCTAGCCGTATTTCATTTCCACCATTTTGTTCACGTAACCTAAAATATTTACCATATAAATCTCCAAAATTATCATGCAGATTTATCACAAAATACGCAGATAGAGCGATTGAGTTTTGGTTTCATGTTTTAATTAATTACCGTAGTATAATTATAATGCCAATATAATATCAAAAACTGAAAATTGTAGATTTCCTCTCAGCCAGTTTTAAATATTTTAAAATGAATATCGCGTTTTTACAGAGGCGCGTGAATATTTTAGCTGTAAATATGTATACATTTCACGATAAAGTTGCATTCCCATGGCATTTAACATTATTAAGTATTTAAAACAGGTATACTTACCGCGTGTTATCATAAATTTTTATCCGCCGGAGTTAATGTTTCTGATGGCCGGGCGTACACACAAAACCAAACTAAATGAGGAAAATTTAATAAATAAAAGAAATAATTTAGGACACACGTGAACTTTAGGTAGCACTGGAGTACTTTTGTGGGATTTTATAACTGTGAAGGCTGTGTATTTAGCCACTTGTTACTCTTTATTTCGCTCATGGACGTTGTATGGTTCACATGTGTCCCATATAGCGCCGTAAGTCAGCCTTTAAGCCCGATGTTACTACTTAAACTGTTAATATAACGCTAATGTACAGCCATAGTGAACTTAAGGCTGTCTAATTTGTGCCCAAACTGGTTCTATAAGAGCTGTATAGCAAGCTATACAGCTCTTATACAGCTGACTTACACAGCTTGTGGAGTACATGTGAACCACTATACATCTTATATAGAACCCCGAATGCCACTTGGGTTGGCGCTCGGGCTCCGGAAGCTAAGAAGTTTGCGTCGAATATTGGCAAACTTCTGAAGGAAAAGTCCAGCGACCGTCGCTCCAGATCCTTTTTTATCAGCCGCTTCAGCCTGGACATTCAAAGGGGTAACGCAGCGAGCATCCTCGGCACTGTTAAAAACTCTGCAGAGCTGGAGGAGATATTCTATCATGCTGTATCATGGAGCCTGAAATTCGAGGTTACATTACAACTGTAAGACAGAATAGATATTGATAGAAAAATATGATAATATCATTAGGAGCAGAGCCGGATTAACCATGCCGGGGCCCCTAGGCAATGCCCGTGTCGAACCCTTTACCGTGTTCTAACTTCCTGAAATATAGTTTTTCTACCACAATGCAATGCTCCGCACGCGTGGACTACTCACTTTCAATCCGACTACGACTCTGACCCCGAAGCCCACGTCGACGTCCACGTCCAGACCAACGCCTACTGCTCTTTTCACTCTAAGAAACATTTTCAAAAAGACTCGACGCTCGGGGCCCCATACCGATGCGGGGCCCCTACACTACCTAATGGATAATCCGGTCCTGATTAGGAGGGTGAGAGTTAGATATAGTGTACCTAATTCCGAGCTGATTATAACGATGAAGAGTTCAAAGTTCCTAATAGGCCTGGGTATTTTCAGAAACGGTCTGAATTAATAATCCAGTGATTGATAATGTCGTAAGTGGTAACCACAATTCAGGGTGGTGACCTCCACGGGTAGTTATATATAGTTGGTAATTTTAAGCTCTAGGTATCTAGGTCTAGTATTAACCATCACCTGGTTCAATAACCGGTTATGTGAGTTATTATTGATGAGTAGAAGCGTACATATTTATTACTCCAGTAAGTATTTTTGTGACCAGAAAAGTATGTGATGTATGCCGTATGTACATCTCCATCTCCTGTCTCTCTTGCCCCGATCCTGTCCCATCCGCCAATCCAAGGTCTGCCGTGCCGATGGATGCGTATCCAGAGGCTAGGCTGGTCGTAAGCGTGCCGACATCCCGGAGCTGGGCGAACTCCGGACAATTAGCCTTACAGAGTCATGCGGAGCTCTGATGAGGTGGAAAATTATTTCCCTAGCTAATCGTGGCGATGTTGTTCGCAACACATCACGTCAAGAGGTATCACGGGGCGAAAAGCGGGCGAAGGAAAGCCACTTTGCAATATTACATTGCGCAAAGTGGCGATACATCGTCTCTGCCTCCCCTCTGGGACCAAGGCGTTAGCATTATGTATGTATGTATGAACATATGTAAATTTAAAAAAATCACAATAATAAAATATAAGAGACGTTAACTATATACTTACTTGTACAATGAACAATTTATGTATTTAACTTGCACTTGTAGGTGAATAAGGGGACGTCCATTAATTACTTTAACTCAAAATGGGGGAAGGGATCCGGCAATTTGGTTGCAGCTCACAGTAATCCAAAATCGCAACGTTCATACGCCAAATGTTTGCTTGTGAATCGTTAATTAAATTACATACATAGAGCGGTAGGTAGAGGCAATGTATCGCCACTTTGCTCGATCCTCTCAAACGTCGCAAAGCGACTTTCCTTCTTCCGCTTTTCGCCCCGTTATACCTACCACTTGGCGTGATGCGTGGCGAACAACATCGCCGCTTCTTGTTGAGACATATTGTGGTACCACGATTAGCTAGAGGAATAATTGTCCACCTCATCAGAGCCCCGTATGATTCGGTAATAAATTCATTAAATTATGTTTAGTTTGACATGGTTTTCAATCTCTAATTTGAGTAATTTTTTTTGTTATGGGTTTTATATTATATTAATTAAGTATTTATTATTTAAATCCTACTAATATTATAAACGCGAAAGTTTGTAAGTATGGATGGATGTTTGTTACACTTTCATGTAAAAACTACTGAATGGATTTTAATGAAACTGAACAATAATATAGCTTATACATCAGAATAACACATAGGCTACAATTTATAAAGATATTGTGTGAATTGTCCAAAATATCAAGTAAGTAGGAAAAAATACACCATCTGCCAGCTATTCTGGCGTGCGCCATAAAATTATAATTTTAATGTCATAATGTTAGTTCTTTTCTACGCCACGCTAATATAAGCTACTCGAAATACTAATCCTGCGCAGACGAAGTCGCGGGCTCCAGCTAGTAAATTATATTAGTAGGTATATTAATGTGTTTACTCCTGCAGAGGTCTGGTTTGGTGAAACCTTTGGTGATACCAAAATATGCCAGTGGAACTGCGAATGTAAACCATATACCTCACACATTAAAGATTTCATTTTAGGTTCTTCAGTTGTTGCATACAAACAGGCAAGTAGCAACGGCAGGCAGGTCCCGTTAGAATAAAATCTTTAAAAAGTCATCAAACTCTGTAATGAACTTCTCTTTCAACTTCAAACTCATAGAATGGCTTGCAAATTGAAGTAAGAGCAATAATTTGTTTCCATTTGCAATGCAATCGGATCCAACGGCATCTAATTCGCATGACGGACGAGTCATACTGTTGTAGTAGTTCGCCGATAATCATCGGTTATATTTCAGAGTGCAAAAGAGAAAGAGGTAGATGCATTGTGGACTAAACTTTAAGACTTTATATCCATTTCATTGGTAGGTAAGTGAAAATATCAATTGTAAATACCAAAGCGAAAGAATTTGGCTTAATATCTACAATAGAATTTAAAAAAACATCCTATTCACCTAAAATACATCTGCACAAGTATCCTGCTGCATATTCTAAAAGAAATACCAAAAAGTTTGGTGGTAGATATGTTGGAATATTTAGTAATCGTACTAAATATTGACGCTACGGGTAAATAGCGCCATTGCAATATTAAGTAAATAATTAAATGTTCTGCGTAGTAACTGCACAAGTTTCAAAGTGAACATGAACGAGTTGCGGCTCCCGAAGTCGCAGTTGCGTGGAACAGAGCGATTGTTTGGAACGTTCCATCTAGTAGTACATAGAGATCGTTGTCAAACCCCAACTAATAATACTTATCGTGGCCAAAAAATGCATACTAAAGCAATCGAGTAATCAAGCACCGTAACTACAAAAACAACGCGCAATATCTCTCCTGTTTGATAGCGTTATGGTTTTGGTAATGGCGTGTAATGGCCCACTGCTGGGGTGAGCAGTGGACATACGGTGGCCTAATTGATGATAACAATCGTGATTAAGTCCAGCGTACGTGGGGAGGGGGAGAGCGATAACCTGGTTTGTTGCTATGCGATGACAATGTTTTGAATTCACTCGGTAGGATAAATGCGGTAATTGTTCAACACGCGAAATTAGATATGTTTGGTAACGCCTACAAAATTAAAGGTTTTAGGTATATTTCGTTCGCACGAATAAAAATCCCAGGTTGGGCGCCAAAATCTAATGAAGTTTCTGAGGGTCATAATATTCATAATCATAGTTATTACATACATACATAATGCTCACGCCTTGGTCCCAGAGGGGTAGGCAGGGACGATGTATCGCCACTTTGCGCAATCTAATGTCGCAAAGCGGCTTTCCTTCGCCCACTTTTGATACCCCTTGACGTGATGTGTTGCGAACAACATCGCCGCCTTGTCCTCATATAACCGAGTTGGGGAGCCGCAGTTGCGTGGAACAGAGCGATTGTTTAGAACGATCCATCTAGAGTATATAGAGATCGTTGTTCTAAGGTTAGACATTTATTGCCGTGAAACATTATTGATTGTCATAAAAAAAACCTGCGTGCGCGCACCGTGCAGTGTTAAAGTTTGTTGTATTCAATCACATACATATACTTGTTAGTGATTTATTATAAAAGATGGGATACTTGAGTTGACATTTGGATGCCAAACGTGGGCTCTCACAAAGACCCAATGCAACAAATTATCAGTCTGCCAGCGCGCAATGGAAAGGAGCATGTTAGGCATTAAAAGAAAAGTGACAGAAGTAACCGTAAAAACCAAGTTACTTAAGTGGAGATGGACAAGACACACAATCAGAGGCATTGATAAGTGGAGCAGAAGGGCCACAGTCTGGCAGCCGAGAATCGGTAAAAGGAACAGGGGAAAGCAGAATAAAAGATGGAGAGACGATATAAATGATAGGAGGAAAGCTATGGACGAGAACCGCAAAGGACAGGGTAAAGTGGAAGTAGTTGGAGGAGGCCTATGCCAATGGGCATACAGATATAAACAGCAGGTGTCAAAAATATCGCGAAAGTGATTAAGTTTAAGGTTAATTAAGAGGAAAATAATGGCCTGTAAACATAGTAGTATTAAGGATAGTGTAAATTGATCCATATGTTGTTTATTATTATATAATTATCTCATATTTAGTTTATTTAATATTTACTGTCATTGGTATATATATTAAATATATAATGTACATTTTTATTCATTACTATATTTTATTATTATTTTATATTATTTTTTTCCCTAGTCATATTTATGTATTTGGTGTGATTCTAAGTGTTATATTATATTATCTAGGTACATACGTATTGCAATTACACATATCATATTTATTACTTATTTGTTTGGCACTGTAGACAAACTTATCTGCACCGGGTGCGACTGAAAATCAGCGCCTAGCACCTTACTTGGTCTAGGCATATGCTGAGTCGTTTGCCCTTTTGCTGCCACGGCACACGCGTACTATTTTAACTATGTTAAAAAATTTAAATTGTTTTCTCTAGTTCTTATAATTTTTATTTAATTTTTTTTAACTTGCTTTTTTGGTATTTTCTTTGTGTGTGCCTATTGTGGTAGTGAATAAATGATTTTCTTTCTTTCATTCTTTTCTTTTAAGGATGTATGATGTATATATTTAAATGGCTTATTTATTTATTTTATTTACTTGAGTTTCCAAGTTGGTATATATGGTTTAAATTCGTTTTCAATTTAAAACCAATTTCTTTAAAAAAGAATCAACACCCCTGCGCAACTCCCATACCAAATTACTTAGCACACACCCACTGAACTGCACGTAATATGGTTATTAAATTACATGTCATGTTACTAGGGAGGACTGGGAGGGAGTGACGTCACCCGCCACTCCTGCACCTCGTCGCTCGATGGCTCAACAGCTATATTGAGTGGTTTCAAATTTCAGAGGACATTTTTCGTATCAATAACTGCATTGATCGTCTATAGGCGTTGCCCTATACCTACTATTTAAACTGGATAGTGAATACTGAACAAAATCCTCATTAGGAAATATCCAAAGTTCTGCATGAATCATTCACGCACATTAATAATGTCTTCAAATTTCTTAGGGCATTTGGAAGAACGCCCGGCAGTGGTCTCCAAACTGATCGCAAAGAGCTCACCTCAGATTTCAAATCTAGTTACTTTTTATCGTCAGCTTCACTGAATACCAAGCTATGCTATAGTTTCGTTAGGTTGTGCCGCGTGGTTTCCAGTAGAATAGAATAGGACCACTCCAACTTTTCCCGTGGATGTCGTACACTAAGGGAATACATTATAAAACATCAATCAGGCCTCCTCAACTCGTCTGGCCAGCGCGGGGAGTGTAGGCCAAATCCTCCGTCTGTCTCCGGCAGATGAGAGAGGGTTGTGCTCCTGCAGTGGAGACAGAAATAATCTGATGATGATGATGTGCCACTAGAGCATCGAGAGAGTATCTCTCAGGTCACAGGATATCACCACAACCACACAAGTTTGATCTTCCCACTTGCATTCCCGTAGAGAAGACATTGCAATTGCACGAAGTTATTGGAATTGTCGATAAATTAGTTCTATTCACAAACATTAATAAGTAATGTGGTGATCTGAACTTACTGCCGCTCAGCAGTCATGCCGAAACCCCCCGTGACACCGTCGTAGATAGGGTAGACGTGTTGCTGGAAAGTTTGTTGAGCCGTTTCTTCTTCTCAGCTAAAACACTAGGAAGCGGTTATAGAGTCGCGCAAAGCAGGAACAGTAAGCAGCATAGGATTATCTAATATATAATAAAATATAATAATAATAAAAAGGAATAAAAAACACAGTACAAATGCAACACAGTATAAATTAATAACAGGGTAAAACGCCACAAAATAAATAGCGGCGTTTATGTAAAGCTAAACCAAACAAAAAAAAATGTGGTGATAATTCTATAGTCACATTACTTGTAATAGATTTAGCGACAACTGAATAAATACAAAAGCCAAAGGTAATTACGGTTCATTAATGCTAGCACTACATTCATATAATGCTTGCCACCACGGAAATTCGTAAAGAAGGATTTAAAAAAACTTCAACG
Organism: Esperia sulphurella; assembly: GCA_947086405.1. Taxonomy (NCBI): domain Eukaryota; kingdom Metazoa; phylum Arthropoda; class Insecta; order Lepidoptera; family Oecophoridae; genus Esperia; species Esperia sulphurella. Next base: position 15,540,384 of record OX352266.1, read on the forward strand.
ACAACTTCAAACTTGGCCAGATTTTTTATTTTATTTTATGCCCTTACTTCACCGGCTTTTGCCAATATTTGGCATTTGATGATACTTTCGCTGAGAAGTATCAAGATTAAACAAAAATATACTTAGACTGAATGAGTAATTATTACGGAGCGCCTCGGCCGTGACCGACAGTGGCATTGGCTGCTTGCGCCGCGATCTTCGCTTTTCATATTTTTTATTTTAATTTTTTGTGGTGCCAGCCGAAAGAGGAATTAGTGCCGTCTGGCAGTTTATTGAACTCGCAATACTATTACATGCAATCATGTAATAATGGAGTTTACATCGCGTAGATTGCTGTATGCTCTTTATTGTTGATGTATATTGGACGCCACTTAATAATCAGGGCTTTCAGTTCCAAATCAACATTTGTAGCTCTTAATAAAAAATGCCTCACATAATAAGTTTAGATCGTTGTGATTTAAAATAATGATAATACGAATATAATTACTGGGTATACTGCGCAGGAGATGGGATTAATTACAGTTGACGAGCAATGCCGCGGGCAATGCTTGATTATGCATTATTTTGTAGGTTTTGTTCGTTCTGTCAAATCTACTTTAAATTATTAGTAATTTAGGTTTCCGGTAGAGTAGAATAGGACCACTTCAACTCTTCCCGTGAATGTCCCCAACCCGTCTGGCCAGCGAAGGGAGTGTAGGCCAAGTCCTCCGTCTGTCTCCGGCAGATGAGAGAGGGTTGTGCTCCTGCAGTGGAGACAAAAATAACCTGATGATGAATATAGGTACCTTATAATATAAATAAAAATTCGTCCATTTTTTTTATACGCGTGTCTATGTTTTTATATAATAGTTATTCTATGGCCTAGGACCTAAGTACTTAATATTTTTGATTTATAGGTAAGTATAACAAAAAGTTCATAATGTAGTTCTAAGTTATAATGCCTATTGTAGGGGGCAGAGGTAAGGGGTTTCGGGGAATGAGATGCGGTGAGGTGGGAGAGAACGTCAAACCATAGAATACCTAATGTCAAACTTCGAATTGCAATGCTAGGATCTATGACCTGTCACATTCCTGGTCCCCCACTGTACAGTCGACAAAATTAATTTCTGACCTATCCAAGTGCACTGTCCCGTTTTTGCACGACGTGAATGTAAGCGTTGCATTATATTTTTTTCTATGGCGTCTTATAAGTACATCCTTTCCCCCCTGAATATTGTCTATATCACAAATTGTGAAATTTGAGAATCTTAGTATATTGGTTATTTGGTATGATAACAAAAATGACACTAATTCTTTGCATGAGAGTGCAGTAGGGCTAGCACGATTTTATGGGTGAGAAATCAATTTGGCCGAGTGTACCTACTTGATTGTTATTTTTAACCCACAGAGAGAGAAAGAGAGAGAGAGAGAGAGAGCACTAATTGTACTAAAGTAAAATGAGAATAAGGTTCATGACCTACAAAACAATTTTCCAATCGGATTTCTAATAAGAAAAACGTTTTTATTTAGGCTACGATTAGGTCGAGAACAAATAGAAGAATCCGGACGAGGCACCGCGTGGTACCGTACCTGTATGTGAAGCAAACAGCAGTACAGTCATTAATCACGAGGCGGAATAATAGAGCAGATAGAGCCTTCGATTCATTTACCCGATATTGTGTAGCAAAAGCGTGTGAATGTGTGAGAATCTCCGGTGGGATTTCAGCTGAAGGCATAACAAGGTTCATTCGGACCTAATGGTGCCGTTAAGTCCTGCCTGAGGCAGTCTTTTTTAGTTTGGTTAAGGATCCAACTAATCCCATCCCACTAAAATTATAACTGCGAAAGTTTGGATGTTTGTTACTCAATCTCGCATCAACCACTGGACGGATCGGGATGAAACTTGGCACACATATAGGTTAGGTCTTGGAATAGGACATAGCATAGTTTTTGTTTTTAAAATGATATCTAATTGAAATTCAAGATGTATAAATATCGAAACCTATGCGGACGAACTCGCGGGCATAAGTTAGTGTGTCATATTTCAAATGCAGTGAAGGTTATCGATCCACCACCACATCTACTTATATTATTCAGAATCAGAATCAGAAATAATTTATTGTTTACTATTAGGTACATTGTATAGCAGATGTTATTGCGGAAAGTTGCTTTTATCTAATAGTTTACCCATTACGGGCATACAATATTGCATATATATAAATTACTTTAAAATGACAGATTTACAATATCTAGTAAATAATGTCAAACATTTTAAAATCAGAAAATAATCAAAAACATCATACATTAATTCTATTACAATTTTAAAAAACCTATAATTTTATGTCGTCTTGTCTTTAGTACGGAAGGGTATTGAATTTAATTAAATGTAATCCTTATGAGAGTTTCGACAATATTTCAATTACCCGTTTATTTAGTTTTTAAATAGAACTCATGCATGTCATAAAACACATTTTCTGTAAGCCACTTTTTTAGTACAGTTTTAAATGTGTTTCCTGACAAGCACTTTATGTCGTTTGGCAGCCTGTTATATATTCTTATGGCATTTATATAAGTACTCTTCTCAAAAATCATGCACTTGATATTAGGTAATGCAAGTCTATCTTTGTGCCTGACGTTAATTGATACATAGTTAGAGACTTTAGTAAAGAAATGACTCTGTTGTCGCACGAATAAACAGATCTCTAAAATATAAATACAAGTCACGGTGAGAAACCCCTTTTCTTTAAATATAAGTCTGAGCGAATCTTCCTGTTTCTTATTAAATAATATTCTCAGACAGCGTTTTTGGTAAATAAATGTTTTATTCGCATCGACCGAGTTTCCCCAGAAGAGAATTCTGTATATCAGCAAAGGGTAGACATTACCGTAGTATGCATTTGTTGCCACTTCGACTGATGAAGCATCTACTAGTACTGAAAGGGCATAGCAGCAGCTACTAATTTTATTATTAAGTTTTTCAATGTGCTTCTTCCAATTCAAGTGATTGTCTATAGTGACTCCAAGAAATCCAATATCATTTACTTCTTCTATGGTAGTATTATGGCAGTTTATTTGTAAGTCCAACTTAGTTTTCTTGTTATTTCCAAATTGCATCAATTTTGTTTTTGTTAAGTTGACTTTTAGATTGATAGTTCCTAACCATGTTGTTAACGATTTAAGTGTATTGGTAATTTGAGCTTTATACTGTTCTATGTCATTTTTGTCATTTAAAAATATATTACATATATACACATATATATTTGCCGTGTGGTTTCGGTAGAGTAGAATAGGACCACTCCAACTTTTCCCGTGGATGTCGTACAAGGCGACTAAGGGAACACATTATAAAACATCAATGAGGCCTCCCCAACCCGTCTGGCCAGCGCGGGGAGTGTAGGCCAAATCCTCAGTCTGTCTCTGGCAGATGAGAGAGGGTTGTGCTCCTGCAGTGGAGACAAAAATAACCTGATGATGATGACATATATACATACATATAGGTACATACACTTGTCTAATCCCAAACTAGGACTTTCTCCTGTGCTATGGGAATTAAACAAGGATAAGACAGTTCACAAACATCACCAAATACAAATTGTACGAAGTTGTCTGTCCCCAGTAGGAATCGAACCCACGACCTCTGACGCTCGAGTATAATAACCAAGCCACTAGGCCAACTAGGCGGTCTACATTTTTGACGCAATAAAATCCAAATCTATTTAATAAATAAAATCGTTAACATCTGTACATTGAAGATATTTGCAAAAAAAAATTGAGGGGTCTAAGGATAAGTAATTTCAATCATTTTTGGAATTTTTGTCTGTTTGTCTGTGAGTTTGTGCACGCATCACTTAAAAACTACTGAACGGATTTTGATGGACTTTTCACAAAAAACATGGGGCTTAGTTTAACATTTAGTCTTTATTTCATCGCAATCGGCTAACTCAATCAAAAGTTATAGACATTTTTAGTTTTCAAATACATTAGTAGGTAAGGTTAGTATGCAATATATAGCACATAATAGTATTTCCGTACTATTCAGATTGTGATGAGTTTGGACTACATTTGGAGCTGGGAGTGGGAATGGGAGTGGGCGTTTGCGTGGGCGTGGAAAAGGGGAGTGGGTGTGGTTGTGGGGGTGGGAATGAGAGTGGATTCTGTAGATCACGCGAGCGAAACCGCGGGCACAGCTAGTTTTAAATAAGATGGTTTCATTGCATCCAAATTTGGTAACAAACGTGTATTGTTTAACAAACTGCCCCATTTACAATCCAATTGACAGCATCCACAAATATGGCTTAGCGAGTGGGTGTCTAATTCCCCTATTTAACCACTCCACCCACAAACCAATATTAGTTAAAACTTAACTGGACGCAATTCTACGTCTTAAGCAATTACGGAAGGAGTTAGTCGTAAAATAAATTGTAATTGTCCAAGTCAAATGGTAGGTTGGTCGTTACGCATCATGAGGCTATAACAATGGTACGGGGGACGCATCACAAGCTCTGAGGCGGTCAATGAAGCATTACAAGTAACATTTAGCTGTTGAGATGAGCTTTTGAGCCAAGTTGTCCCGTAACTCGAGCTTGTAAAATGTCTATTTATACAAACAGAAAAAAAACATACTGTAGAATTGAGAACCTCCTCCTTTTTTGAAGTCGGTTAAAAATAATATTTCACACTGTATTCTAAAGTTTTACGTTAATCATTATCATCATCATGTCGGCATCTAATGTCCACTGTTGGACCTATGTCTATTGGCCTATGCCAATCCCAATGAACCCCACCATACCCGGTCCTCCGTCCTCCGCATCCAGCCGCTTCCAGCCACCTTCAAGTCGTCGGTCCATCTAGCGACGAGGCGTCCCACCCTGCGCACACCAATCCGCGGTCTCTACTCCAGAACTCGTCTGCCCCAACGGCCGTCGGTTCTGCGACAGATGTGGCCCATTGCCACTCAGTTTGCTAATCCTTTCGGCTATGTCGGTCACCTTCGTTCTTCGTCGGATCTCCTCATTACGAATCATATCCTTCAAAGAAACCCCGCGCATATGATAGCCGATAGACTGGACAGTCCTCTGGTGTGGATATTCACCCAGAGGACTAAATCACTTTTAGCTATTAAGTACTAACGTAGTTTAAGTCTTTAATAACACTAACTTTAAAATAAATCATCATCATCATCAGGTTATTTTTGTCTCCACTGCCGGAGACAGACGGAGGATTTGGCCTACACTCCCCGCGCTGGCCGGAGTTGGGTTGAGGAGGCCTGATTGATGTTTAATCATGTATTCCCTTAGTCGCCTTGTACGACATCCACGGGAAGAGTTGGAGTGGTCCTGTTCTACTCTAACGGAAACCATACGGCAAAAATAAATAAATTAAAATAGCCCTCTCCCTACAAAGCTAAATACAACTACCGCCATTACAATTTCTTGTGAAACAAAAACAAAGTCTAATGACAATAATTCGGCCGGCGCCCTTCCGCCCTTAGGTTTAGCGATCCCGCCCTGTGACCTAATTTTTCCACTGTTATGAAAAAAAGAAAAACTAGTCACGCACACGCAAGTCTCATGAATCTTGTATAACATGTCATAGGAGGAAGCGATGGCGGTAACTATTGATTTTTTTTATTTCTCACACATTATACAAACATTTCAAAATTACAATAACTAAAATAATTTAAAATTAGTTTCAACAAGTAATTCATTCATCACACTAACTTTCAAAACTAAGTATAAACTTGTGGCTTAAAAGTCAGTTTTAAAAGTGGTAACTGTCTTCTACAAAAACAGGTCCTGCAAGAAAATAATAATGTCGCTTTAACTTTACTCTGAGATTCTTGAAGTCGAATCAGGCAAGCACTTATAGGCTCTTAGCTTTTGTATATGCGGGGAAAAGAGGCATATTCGAATTCCTGGAGCGAGGAAGACGTCCGACCGCCCATGCGGACGGCGTCAGCCGAAGGGCAAAAGCTAGATGAGAGGGGCATACGATCGTGGGAGGAACCTAGTTCAGAATCCGTCAGGCTAGTAACCTTTTTTACCTATATCTGCCAATAAACAGCAATGTTAACATTGTTCTGTTCCGATTTGAAGGGTAGGAGAGCTAGTGTAATGCACATAAGGCAGTTCCACATATAATCTTCCAGGGTGGAAAGCCAAAGTCAAAGTCAAAATCATTTATTGCATATGAGTACACTTGGTACATTTATACATGTTATTTTTTTTATCGACTACCGCTTCCTAGGTGTTAGCGCTGTGAAGAAGAAACGGCGCAACAAACTTCACGCAACACATCTTTTAAAAATCAAGTTTGCATACAATTAATAAAGATTTTGCGAAGCTGAATCAACATTAGTACCAGGCATCTTTGTCATTCAAATAATCGTTTATTTTATAATAGGCTTTCTTACAAAGTTGTTTTTTAATGTGAATCTTAAACTTTCTGTCCGTCATATTCAAGATTTCCTGTGGTAGTTTGTTGTAGAAGCGTATACATTGCCCCGTTAACGATTTACTGACTTTACTTAGTCTTAAGCCTGGTAAAACAAGCGGCAGGGTACTTGTGTTTGTGGCCTTTGAGCTGCAAGTTATGAGCAACCTGAGACCGTTCACCATCACCAAACAAGTCGTTACACTTTAGATTGTTGAAAATAGAGTCATTATAAGGATTTAAAGTCTACCAATCCACACTAAAGACATGGTATATATGGTAGACTTCATCCTACATATTCGTAAGTTAGCTATATGGTTGCCTGTAAGAAATTACTTAAAGCGATTTACCCGCCTAGGCCCGACCCGATCCGGTTTGGCTGCCGCTTGTACATTTACTTTATATTCGTATACTAGCTGTTGCCCGCAACTTCGTCCGCGTGGACCACTTAACATCACAAATTATTATGTATTTCCCGTAGGAACAAGAAGTTTTTTCGGGATAAAAACTATACTTTGTCCTATTCCCGGACCTAACCTACTCGTATGTGTGCCAAGTTTCATTACGATCCATCCAGTGGTTGAAATGTGATGAGTAACAAACATCCAAATATCCAAACTTTCGCATTTATAATATTAATAGGATACTACGTATTCTCTGACATGTGTGCAATAAAGTATATTCATTCGTCTTGCTGAGAGGTCTATGCACCAACAAATTTACGAACGTATGTAATAATAGTCCGTTGATTTGAACATAACGCAACCGACGAATCGCTACCGCTCGCGTCTTTTACTTAAACCGCAACATAATAAATTATCAGCAGAAACAACAAAGAAAACACCTTAAGGAAACTCTTAGATATACGTATATCCAGCGCAGTAAATTCTAAGACTCGTAAATTTTATTCAACAACCAACAATGACGTGTTCATTTACGGATGTTAACCCCTTTGGAAGTATTTACGAGGAAAGTCATTGTTGTGTTAAAACTTCATTAGTTATTCGATATCATTAATCAAATAAAGAATAATGATAATGATCGTACAGTAGTTTCGTTCGTTCTCCTACGTTTTGTAGTATTTTTTTGGACAAATTAATTTTATTAATCATAAAAGACCTTCCATAGACAAAGATTCACCAAGAAAACATACTATTCATACCTATATATCTTTTTGCTGTCTTTTTGAAACCCCTTTGCGTAGGGTTGCCAGGTCTTAATACGGCGAAGCCGGACTGGCCAGGCAGTTTACCCGGACTTTTCGATATCAGGCCGGACACTCTAAAAGCCAACGATTTTAGAACTCCATCCGACTCGATTGACTCGTGCATGAGCCGTGAGATGGCGACTCGATTAACTCGTGCTTGTGCACGAGCCGCGAGATGGCCCAAGATGTAAAAACCTAACAAAAACCGGACGGACCGGACACTGGCGAATTTGGCCGGACAAACATGCAAAAAGCCTGACCCTGTCCGGCTTTATCCGGACGTCTGGCAACCCTATTTGCGATTAATTTGTCCACTTGAATGTTCAAAGAAATAATTTTTAAATTTAAATGTATTTAGTCGTAGTTTGGAAGAAACAAAACCATTTATCAAGACCAGTTCGGATGATTTGGTTTGGAATGTAAGACACAAAGCTTAATATTATGATGATCTACATGTCTGCCTACGGTGGCCATTTTGAGCAAAAAGCATGTCACGTGACACCATCTCAGCAACACGTCTCTGGTTTAGTGCTGACCGAAACTGATTATTAATGTGGGCTTGTTATTATGGCGGCTCCACATTAGTGCCGTGAATTCACGCGCGAATTCACGCCGTGAATTCACGGCACAAGTCGTGCCCTCCACATTCACGGGATGCTCACAATCGTTCGTGAAACCTGCCGCGAAATGGACGTAGAAGTTACTGCTGCAATTACTTTGACAGTACATTTTCATAATGTTCTAAAAAAGACCATTTTCAGTTTCGTTATTCCAAACTTTTTAATTATATAATTATTTAATTTTTAATTATTAATAAATTCCTTTGTAGTCCGGAGTAAACTAGCACGGGGCCGTGAATGTGGATGTGTACGCGTGAACGCCGCGCGAAAGGGGCGCGAACCCTTTGTCGCGGGACAAAATACCGACACTGATCGGGGAACAGGCGTGAACGCGCGTGAACACCGCAAAAACCATCCACATTCACGTTTACGCCTGTTTACGGAGCTTCACGGCACTAGTGTGGAGCCGCCATTAGATAAGGTACTGAAGGCGCTACCAAGCTTCTAGGTGCCCCCGAATACAACTGAAAATAACAAATAATAATACAGTAAGAAGTTCGATTCTTAATTGTTATAAAATATATATAGGTACTTAATTAAAACTGTTAATTCATTATCCAAACATAATTAACATCCACCCATTTGTTCCAGAGGGAATGCATCTCCGTCCACATTGGCCAGGCTGGCGTGCAGATCGGCAACGCGTGCTGGGAGCTCTACTGCCTTGAGCACGGCATCCAGCCTGATGGCCAGATGCCGTCGGACAAGACCCTGGGCGGAGGAGACGATTCCTTCAACACCTTCTTCAGCGAGACTGGCGCAGGGAAGCACGTGCCCAGGGCTGTGTTTGTGGATCTGGAGCCTACTGTCGTTGGTATGCCTTGTAGTCAAAGCCAAATCAAAATAGTATTATTAGTAACTAGCTGGTGCCCGCGACTTCGTCTGCGCACGATTAGTATTTCGAGTAGATTTTTTGTAGGACTATTTAAGATAAACATTGCCATCATACATTACATATGTGTAACTCTTGCGGTTTTGGCACGCCAGAATAGCTCGCAGATGGTAGATTTTTTCCTACTTACTTGATATTTTGGACAATTTACACAATTTATAAAGAATAAATTGTAGCCTATGTGTTATTCTGATATATAAGCTATATTATTGTAAAGTTTCATTAAAATCCATTCAGTCGTTTTTACGTGAAAGAGTAACAAACATCCATCCATACTTACAAACTTTCGCGTTTATAATATTAGTAGGATTCGATATTTCTGTGGCAGCAAGGAAATAGAAATAGGTAGGTACATAGAAATTGAGGGAACGTACCTGTCCTGCTTGTCCGGTTTAGGGTCACGAGGGAGATTTAGGCCTTCGTCACGTAGTTTTCATGGGAGCTGTAAATTTTTCTGGTGACATGAATTGAATGTGTATAGATTTCGTCGGTCGATAAAGTCGATCGACATGTCGCCCAGGTTTTGTCGATGGAATAAGTCGCTTAACATTTTCTGACGTTGCTTTGTTGTTATGATTTGTTAAGCTATTCATTGCATACACAAAAAATCATAACAAACAATTATAACCGAGCTGTAGGTATTGCATACATATTACATACACATCCCAAATTATGATTTTTCTTATGCTATGGGAATTAAACAAGGATAGGACAATTTACAAATATACCTAACATCCAGGCCGGGACCAACTTGTACAAAGTACCTATATCTGTTTCCCGTTTCAGAAACTAAAAAAGACAAATCAATCACACGCACAATATTGAATACCTACTGACGTCAAATCTGATCACTCTTTCTGAAAACGTAGATTTCTAGATAGACAAAAGCATATTTTAAAAAGACAGCTATCCAGTTATACAATTAGCCAAAAAAATTAACCATCAACTCCGGTGACTATAATAGACCTAGCCGGGTATTGAACCCGTTCTAGACCCGTTATTACTTCGCCGACAGCGTGTCATTACGGCTGTCTTAGCCAGACAAAACGTCTAACTTTGATTGACTGATTTTGACATCAATATTTGGACTGGGGTATGGAGAAAGACGAGAGAATTGTTAAAGTTAGATTTTTTTTTAAATCGAGGTAGTGCTTGCACCAAATGCACAATTATGTCTATAACTTTTGATTGAGTTAGCCGATTGCGATGAAATAGACTAAATGTTAAGTTACGCATCATGTTTTTGTGAAAAGTTCATCAAAATCCGTTCAGTACTTTTTAAGTGATGCGTGCACAAACTCACAGACAAACGGACAAAATTCCAAAAATGATTGAAATGTGTTCTATTACTTATCCTTAGACCCCTCAATTTTTTTTTTTCAAATATCTTCAATTATATCTTGAAATATATTCAAGACACGCGATGTTTACGATTTTATTTATTAGATATAGTTGTAGATTATTTTACTTAAGAATTTAAAAGCAATCTACAGATTCCAGTGAACAACTTACCTAACGGTGACGCCAAGCGTGCTTCTATATAAATAGTTGGTAGACAGCTTTGATATCCTAACAAAAATCAACTTTTTGGTAGTCCGATATTCGATTTGTGATTAAATCTTTTGAAGGGCAAAATCGATCAAATGGAGAGATCAGAGATCGATTTTTCTCTTAATATCCGAATTTTTTCCTAGATCGATCTCAACTCCCACGATTCGAATCGATTTAAAGTATCGATCTTTTCACCAAAGACCTAGCTTTAGCTCGATGAGGGTGAGGTAAAGATTCAAACAAAAACATACAAATAAATGTTTCGGTTACAATTCTGCAGTATGAATTGTTCAACCTATTTAAATTTGCATATTGGTTATCCTAGCGACAAAGAATCTAAACGGTCACGGTTGGCCACCGTTTGTGATCTGCTGATGGTCACACTTCACCGCTCCCCTGCCGTCCGTGTCTTGTTACCATCTTAGTTATCTCATGCTAAACAGCTGTTCTTCAGTCGCCTTGTGATCATAAATTTCGAGATTTTATGTCAGTTTTTGTCTTTACATTTTCTGCTGAATGCATGAATTCAAATTCAAATACCCAGTTTATTATTATAAATTACCAAATTCATAGATTATTACAGTCATCCTTAAAATTATTATATGATTACATCAATTGAGTACGATTAAAACATAAAAATTAACAGGACAATACAAATTGGAGCTCCCACACCAGACCAAACAGTCTGTATCGGCGGAGGATGTGGAAAATATGTAGCAAGAATTTAAATTCAAATTCAATTCAAATTCAAATATTCTTTATTATGCACCAAAACATATACATTTTTTAATAAAAACAAATCTTACATAGAAGGATGAATTTAGTGTACAACGGCGGCCTTATCGCTTTCAGCGATAAGATTTTTCTTCGTATCTATTAGCATAAGCATATTGAAGTGCATCGATTCGTAACAGACCGCTTAATTTCGAGGGTAGGCGTCTGGTCAACGTGAGAAGTAGGTATGTACCTACGTCCGTGATTTATTGAAATTCATCATTTATTTATCACTAGCTGTTGCCCGCGACTTCGCGTGGACAACTTAACATCACAAATTATTATGTATTTCCCGTAGGAACGGTATGTTTTCCGGGATAAAAACTATCCTACGTCCTATTCGAGGACCTAACCTATATGTGTGCCAAGTTTCATCACGATCCAGTGGTTGAAGCGTGATTGAGTAACAAACATCCAAATATCCAAACTTTCACATTTATAATATTAGTAGGACAATTAATAGGATATTAGTAGGATGACTTTATTTTTTCTTAATTGGATATTAGGATATACCTATTTTTTAATTAATACTACTGAAAGTAATGGAATTGTAATTAGAATTGGTAAGTGGAATTTTCATATTAGTCTTCCGTCCTATATTTTCATCACAAGTACATAATGACTCTACCTAATTCCGAGATCTGTCTGTATGCCATCTCAACCGTACGTCTAGAAGTTAGGGACCTACGTACTTTGGATAAGCGATTAAAGTATGTATATTGACCCATTTGTAACAAGAAGTCGAATTTGCGTTACTTATCGCTCTTCTTAAAGAAGTGTCAGTCACTCAGTTACTGATATTACTATTGAAATTAGAAGTTTTGCCGCCTCTGGCCAATTAACTACTAACAACAGTTTTTAAAATGCATCGTTTGCTTGTCCGCAGATGAGGTCCGCACAGGCACATACCGGCAGCTTTTTCACCCAGAGCAGCTCATCACCGGCAAGGAAGACGCCGCCAACAACTACGCAAGAGGACACTACACCATCGGCAAGGAGATCGTCGATGTAGTGCTCGACAGGCTCAGGAAGCTGGCTGATCAGTGTACTGGCTTGCAGGTGGGATACAATTAGCTAAGCTGTGATAAGCTGAAATGCTTCAGAGAATGAGGAAGCAGGTGGAGCTTGTGAAATCGGTAAAGCAAAGGTACTTTGGACACGTAATGAGGAACGCCAAATACAAAGTTCTTCAATTTATTATTCAGAAGAAGATTGTGGACAAAACATATCCCAAACAGGACCAAACATTCTTGGCTAAAGAATTTACACCACTGGTTTGGCTGCAGAGATTTGCAGAGATCTCTTCCAGCCAATCAGTAGGATTGGCTGGAAGATTGGCTTCTCTTGTAGCCCTTGAGTCATCCATACAGCAAATCGAAATGTAACAGGTATTCTAGCGTTAATATTCTGAAACAATCTATTTGTCCCAGGGCTTTCTGGTGTTCCACTCGTTCGGCGGCGGCACCGGCTCAGGCTTCACGTCGCTGCTGATGGAGCGTCTCTCCGTCGACTACGGCAAGAAGTCTAAGCTAGAGTTCTCTATCTACCCTGCTCCTCAGGTATATTCCAAGTCTTTATTATTATCCTATCTTATCAAAGACTGACACTGTCTTTTGTCATTCAAGAAAACATAGCCAGGTTTATCTTCACTACAGTACGAGTCAAAGTAATTGTCTCAAGAAGGAGAGTTTTTCAGGAGTGAAGTATGCTCATTCTGGTTGTCACATTATGGTCATCTGAATCGTGCGTTAAAGAAGTTGGTCTACAGTTTCATCAAAGAACGTTATTAGTAAACATTATTAAAATATTTCCACGATGCAGGCAATTGAAGAAACTATTAGATCAGACGGTATGTCTACAGCTGAAAGAAATCCCTAACAAAAACTCATCACAGAAACCTGCCATGATTCCAGGTTTCAACAGCGGTGGTTGAGCCGTACAACTCGATTCTGACGACGCACACCACGCTGGAGCACTCCGATTGCGCGTTCATGGTGGACAATGAGGCCATCTACGACATCTGCCGCCGCAACCTGGACATCGATCGGCCTACTTACACTAACCTCAACCGCCTTATTGGACAGGTAAGTCTTCTGAAGCTGAGAAATTCCTCCTCGGCAAGACGTAAAACTCTCCTCTAGCCCGCTCGTAGACTAATAATTTATATGCTCATAGGAATCAGGCTTCATTAAACCTTGTACCATTCCTGTAAATACATAAACCATTCTGATTCTGAGCACCTGCTTCATCTCGGTTTGAGGAAGTTTATCGGCTAAAGTAGGTTATATACAGAGCAAATAGTAAATTAACTTTCAGGAAACAAGTACTGAAATTGCTGAGCTGAGAGAGAGAGAACAAACTTATTATTATATATTTATCTGTTTATCTTTTTACATATTTATATAAATATAGAACAATAAATAAACAATTAATATATTGTTTTCCAGATCATACAATAATATATATACACACACACCCACACACACGCACACAAACACACACCCACACACACGCACACAAACACACACCCACACACACACACACAATCACTAGACTGTAATATTAATATATTGTAAATCCGTTATTGGCAGTAAGAACTATAAATTAGAATAATTCTACTGTATACTAAGTGCTGTGGATTTTGTGAAAATAAATAAAATAAAATAAAATAAATAAATAAAATAAATAAATAATAAAAGCAGGTGAAGGTTTTAACTCAAACGTAGCATCGTTCAACACCACAAGGGGAATTTCGTCGTGGTACGACGAGGAACGTGGGAAGTACGAGGGGCGTTCAAAATATTCTCGGTATTCGAATGAAGATAAACAAGTACGAAAAGTGTGATATTTTTTCAATATACTCCCCCCCTATGTTAATACACTTAAAAGATCGATAAATTATTTTTTTTAATCCCTCATAATAATATTTTTTATCCTTGGTGTAAAAATGCTCGTCCACTGCCGCCTTCAACGCTCCATCGTCAGAAAATCGATTTCCACGCAGATCCTTTTTGAGATTGGGGAACAAAAAGAAGTCGCTGGTGGCTAAGTCCGGACTATACGGTGGATGAGTTATAGTTCCAAACCCACATTCAGCAATAGCTGCCTTGGCAATATGAGCAGTATGGACAGGGGCGTTGTCATGCAGAAGCAGAACACCGTTGGTTAACTTTCCTCGCCTCTTTTCTTTGATTGCATCCCTTAATTGACGTAGAATGTTTGCGTAGTATTGTCCTGTGATATTTACACCTTTTTCTTTATAATCGATTAACAATACTCCTTCACAATCCCAAAATATTGTTGCCATAACCTTGCCAGCGGAAGGGACGACCTTGAACTTCTTGGGATGAGCTGAACCCTTAATGTGCCACTGCATGGACTCCTGTTTACTCTCTGGGTCATAATGATGAACCCAGGTTTCATCTCCAGTAACTATATTTTGCAGTACCTCATCAGGATTTTCGCCACACAGGTCAATAAAATCGGAACAACAAGCTGCACGCATATCTTTTTGAAGCCGAGTCAGCATTCACGGAACCCATCTTGCACTCACTTTTGACATATTAAGATGGTCATGGATAATATCTTGTACGGTACCAATAGAAAGATTGGTTACTTGAGCTATTGATTTTATCTTCACTCGACCATCTTCCAATATAAGGTTTTCCACCTGATCAATATTTTCTTGTGAAGTAGCTACTACAGGCCGGCCAGGTCTAGGGTCATCTTTAATACTCTCCCTGCCACGTTTGAATTCGCTTGACCACTTTTGAATGGTAGATAAAGAAGGAGCAGACTCACGGTAAACACAATCCATTTCCTCTTTTATGGTTTTTTGATTTTTACCCTGTTTTGTCAAGAATTTTATGACGAAACGATGTTCTAATTTCGTTAACATTGTTAATTCACTCATAGTGTTCATGTTTGTTCAGAAATTGCAGAAAAACAAAAGAACATCTCGGTTTGAATTATACTTTTTTTTTAGTCAACGAATGAACCTTAGCAGCCAGTAACAAAACAAATTCAAAAAGAGGTGGTAAGATATCAATACCGAGAATATTTTGAACGCCCCTCGTACCTAACCAGTCAACAGTCTCCTAAACTAATGACAGTAGGGTGAATGCAAGGACACTCAGATCAAGTTTAGAGGCTGGAGAAACAGATAGGATAAGGACATTGGTGTAACGGTGAGAACCAGCCGGAGTCGTACCTTTAACGCTTGAAACAGGGAGAAGGAAACTTGGCCATACTTATCATGTCTTCTGTTACTCTTCTACAGATCGTATCATCGATCACAGCGTCGCTGCGTTTCGACGGCGCGCTGAACGTGGACCTGACGGAGTTCCAGACGAACTTGGTGCCGTACCCGCGCATCCACTTCCCGCTCGCCACCTACGCGCCCGTCATCTCCGCAGAGAAAGCGTACCACGAACAACTTACTGTAGCTGAGATCACCAATGCCTGCTTCGAGCCAGCTAATCAGGTAAAAATCAACTCAGAAATTGTTTCAAGTTTAACTCTGTAACGATTTCAAATTTAAAAGTCCAATTGAGTAAGTAGTCTTCAGAGTTAGCTGAATGATTTCGAGACTATGCTAAAATGTTAAATACTCAAGCAAATTGTATTTTTGTTTCAGATGGTAAAATGCGATCCACGTCACGGGAAATACATGGCTTGTTGCATGCTGTACCGGTAATATTCCAATGAAACTAATAAACTTACCTATAAATGCTAACATGAGATTGTGTGTTACTTATTTTTACTGTAGGAAAATTGGTTTCCGCGGGAAGAGATCCGGCTCAAAGGACCAAAGTAATATATAATATAAAATTTGTGCTTTTCAGAGGTGACGTGGTTCCCAAGGATGTAAACGCAGCCATCGCGACGATTAAGACCAAAAGGACCATCCAGTTCGTGGACTGGTGTCCTACAGGTTTTAAGGTATGTTGAAATTTGATTTTACGATATCGGCAAACATCCAGATTGCCTATCTGCTGTAAACTGGTATCTACAACCTTTGCATTGCTGTCTGGAACAATCCAGAGGGTACAGGAGCAAGATCTGTTTACATTCTGAAGATTTTAGATGTTATGCCTCATGTGCTTGTAATTTAGTCACCCTGGCTTTGTTACCCTTTAAACCAGAAGAAACCATGCAAGCATTCCTGTATAGCAGCATGTATCGAGATGGACCTTTCAATGGAGTTTATTTCTAGTAAAGTTCTCGATGAGGTTATGACATAAAGATAGAATCCCTTTTGTTTACACTGGGAGACCAAGTTAAAGGACCATCGTCGTAGGAATGTGACAGTTCACAATCCTGTTTACAGCTACATAGTAATTGGAAGTTTTACGTTCCCTCCTACTTCACCATACCCTCATTCCGTGAATCGCTTTCCCTCGGTCAATCTCTCTCTACACGATGTTTATCTAAGCTACAAGAAAGATTCATAGTTTTTACTCATAATATTTTACTAGACTAAGTTTAGTGTTCTTGAAAGCGAAGAGGGTGGATTTTCGAAAACCCTAGGAGTCTCCTTTCTTTTCCTTGAAGTTTATTGCATGAATATTTGTTCTCGGCAGGTCGGCATCAACTACCAGCCTCCGACGGTGGTTCCGGGCGGCGACCTGGCGAAGGTGCAGCGAGCTGTCTGCATGCTGTCCAATACCACCGCCATCGCCGAGGCCTGGGCCAGGTATTCTATTACAAACCTGAGTCATAGATACGGGCTGTGGAAAGGGTTATGCTTGGAGTTTGAGACAGGGCCAAAGTAACGTGATCCGCTGGAGACCCGAAGTTGAAGTCACAGTCGTCTGATTCTCAAGTGTAGATCACGGCTGGCGGCGACTAGATGCAGAGAACCGAAGATGGGATGGGGTTCAATAATCCAGCTTACAACAGACGAGACCCTAAAAAGACACCCTAGCTCTATATGATATAGTCAATCATCAAGTGCCATGATTGATTCTACTCACCCCACAAGCTAAACATTATTATGGTCGTATCGAAGACCGATTGCAAGTAGAAACCTTGAGGGTCCTTCTGACCTGTTAGACTGTGGTCACTCATTTAAACCTTTCTTTCTTCCAGACTGGACCACAAGTTCGACCTGATGTACGCCAAGCGCGCGTTCGTTCACTGGTACGTGGGCGAGGGTATGGAGGAGGGAGAGTTCTCCGAAGCCCGTGAGGATCTGGCTGCCCTGGAGAAGGATTACGAAGAAGTTGGAGTGGACTCCACGGACGGAGAGCTCGATGAGGAGAATGAATATTAATTGGGAGGCAGTACACGCGGTGTTACGTTGAATGAAATGAATGATTGCCAGAAAGAGTGAGTAGTGTCTTTTCATATGTTTTCTATCCATGTTGATTTTAAAGGTCTATATAACCTCAAAACTTCAAAATTAAAAGAAAACATAGTTAATTCAGAAAAATACACTTTTTTTTTCAATGTAACACTGCGCAAGAATTAACGTTGTTTTAAGTAAATAATGGCATGGCCATTAAAAGCAAAGTATTCTGGTGTTGCCAGGTGAGAGCTTATTTTTAAGATTTTTTTACTTTTGACAAAATTCATTCCTACATTGATACGGTCAATTTAATATTAAAACTATTATTAAAAACATTATCATTAAGGTATAATATAACGTGAGCTTGTTTGGAAGAACGCTAACAGTACAAACTTTTTTAAAACCATTTTCGATTATTGAAATTTAAAGTTTGGATCTCTGTACTTTGGGTTTGTGTTGATATGATTAAAATGCATTTATTAATTTTAAAAAAGGTCGTGATAATAATCTAACAATCGTAATCATTTTATATAGTAATAAATAATAAGCTAACTTATTGAGGTTATATTTTAATTGTGTTTCTTAATTGTCAATTTTGTATGTTTGTGGATAAGTTTATTTTTAATGCACAATAAAAAACTATACTTACACGAAAATATGACTTTTTTTAAACCTGTTTTTAAATTTGATTACACTCAAATAAAAAATTTTTTTACACGTTTTACTTCATTTCTTGAAATGATAGAAAAAAAATCTAGTTACAAAAATTTATTTGTACAAAATTATAAATTTTTAACATTCCTAAATAAGTATATTAAGTCCATTATGTACAAAATACGTACATATACATGTTTCATCTACATATTTACATGGCTGTGTTAGGAACTAAAGGTAAATCATCTATCTCTTAACAATATTCGTAAAAAAACAGTCCAGATTTTTTTTTGGAAAATTTTGAGAATGATTACAAATTATATGACTTTTTTTTAAAAAATATAAAATATTGTATCTATTCTTACTTATTGTGATTACTTATTCAAAATAAAAAAATACAAACAAGAAAAATACAAAAGCATATCCATATATATAGCTGTTAGCTATAGCTATTTATAAAGTTGCTATTGATATCTCTAAAGACACAGTATGAGCCCGATTCTGAAGGCATAAAGTTAAAATTTTACAGCACTAAGATTGCCTTTATCCCGGTCACACAGTATTATGAAGATATAGACGAAACTAATTTTAGTGTCGTCACATTTTAAACGTATGCCTTCGGAATCGCGCCCAATATTTCATTGTACATTATCCAAAATGGAATCCTACCACAGAACTGTTGATTTTTGAATATATTAAATTCAAAGGTTACTCGGATTACATGAATTTTGATTTTATTATATATACACCCAGAAATTCATGTTACAATATTAAAATTTTGAATATTTACAATGGTAATCCATTTTATATCTGTTAACAAAATTTTACTGAAATGTTGGTCCTGATTCTGAAGGCACACATTGGTTTCGTTTTTTTCTTTTAGTTTTAATGCTGTCAAACTTTAAAGTTTGTGCCTTCAGAATCGAGCCCGTTATGCATTTAAATAAATAAGTTATATATACATATATACACTTGTATTTTCTGAACTAGGATTTTCCCCTGCACTATGCAAATAGACAAGGATAGGATAATTCACAAATTGACCGGGACCAACTTGTACAAAGACATCCTAAGTGGTCAGTTTGTGTCAAAGAAAAAAAGGAAACAATCTATAACAATAAAAATACAAAGTATATAGTATATAGAATAATGTCTTTTATCGATTTATCGCAAGAAAATATTTCACCTTTACAATTTTTAACACCATACCCCATAGTGCCCCATATCGGGTACGAAAAGTGTTCCTAAAACCTAAAAATTATATATATATTTTTTACTATTTTTATGGCTTGTCTGTGGTTAAATCTACAACATATTTTTTTTCGATAATATTTAAAATACATAAATGACACTACCTAATTCTGATTCCTGGCTAAGACCCATAAACCTCCCATTATTTTGGGAGAGGTTTTTATGCTGCTGGTTTTGTATCTGCAGACTTTTAAAAATATTTTTTTAGGGTGAAAGGTAGCGAAACTTGTCTAATAAAAAAAACGTGAACTCTGTGTATGGAATATATTTGCAAAAACATTTCGCAATCGGCTTACTCAATCAAAAGTTATGGCAATTTTTAGTTTTCTAAAACATTATTAGGTATGCAATGTACCAAAGAAGTAAAGTTATAATGTTCGGTGTAATTCGGATTGCGATGAGTTAGGAGTACATTCCACGCGAGCGGAGCCGCGGGCACAGCTAGTTAATAATAAAATTGTCTTTTGTTTTTATATCACAATATTGGGGTACTATATCTACCTATAACTATAGACAAATATATAGGTTTTTACTATAGAGGTATTTATACATTTATTCTTACTACATAATATTATTCTTGTTAGTTTTAACATAATAAAAAATACATATAAAATAAAAAAAGGAAGGCCAATTATTGCTTTCTCGCTTACGTTATGTTACCTTATGTTCAATACAACATTCGAAACATTAGTCACATTTGAGATCGAAGTTGCAATTAAGAATTATATATTGTAAAAGAGTTAACAACTATTCTATATATATATATATATATATCCTGAACAGTCCATAGTATAAAGTATATGAATATTCGAGCGTTTCCCCCAAAAGTTGATGAAAAAGCATATATCTATACCGAAGATATGTATGTTATCATGGAAACTCTACGAGTGTTCTATATAAGCGGTAATGAAAGGGTACCCACTGTTTAATCCAACACTTGTAGATTTGAACACTGAACTTGAAATGTCAGTGTTTTGTGTTGTACAGCACTGCGATGGTTCAGTCCTCAAATAAATTGCTTTTCTATATATCGCTTATAAATTAAAATATACTTAAATAAATAAATATCTACAGATATTCACACCAATTATCCAGTCCCAAACTAGGCAGAGCCTGTAGTATGGTTACTATATAACGGATACACATACTTAAATAAATATATAAACATCCAAGACTTGGGTACAAACATTCATATTCATCTTACGAACATTTGCCCTTAGCGGGATTCGAACCCGCAACCTCCGGCGTGGCAGTCTGAGAACTACCCGTTCCGCCGCGGAGGTCGTCATTTGTTTATTTATAAAAAAAAAACACCAATGCAGAATTTGTGCTAGGAGCAGAAACTTACTGTATAATAAGAACGATGAACTGGCGTTCTCTTTTTTTTTTCATATTTCGTGGCCAACATGCGATCGGTCCTCAGACCACAAGCCGTTATTTCGATATTGATCAGATGGCATTTTCTGGTAATGACAGTGGTTGAAACGCTAGAATATCCACTAATTTATATAAAAAAATAGTTAACTTAGTTTGTAAAATAGTTCGTTGCTGGAAAGGAATATAGTAGCGCTAAGCTAGTGGTAAAAAGTAGACAAGTCTAACCGTGTAGGCTGAGGCTAGGCCGGCAGAGGGTAGTCCAGCATAGACTAGTCTGGCTTGGTCTTGGCGAGCTGGTCGGTGGGAACAGCAGAGTCTTTAGGGAACCAACCGCGAGGTCCGCGCTCGCTCCCAACTCCACTCAGCCTCTCGCCGAACAGCCAGTGTCTGCAAGTACATATTACATTAATAAGGACAGTTAACGAACGATAAGAGTACACTTGGTACATTTATACACGTATTTTTTTTATCGACTACCGCTTCCTAGGTGTTAGCGCTGTGAAGAAGAAACGGCGCAACAAACTTCACGCAACACATGTTTTAAAATCAAGTTTGTATGCAATTATATAAAGAGTGTACGAAGCTGAATTAACATTAGTACCAGGCATGTTTGTCATTCAAATAATTGACTATTTTATAATGTCCTTTCTTACAAAGCTTCTCACTGACACAGCTTCTCAACCTTTACCAAACGCAAGTGCGGTCGTGTATGGAGTACTGCAGTCACCTTTGGCTGCTCTGAACGCGGTTGAGCGTCGTGCCCGAAGGCTCATAGGTGACGATGCTCTGGTAAATACCAAGGTACAGAGCCTCAAACATCGTCGCCGTGTGGCCTGTCTTTCCGTATTCTACAGGTTACATTTTGGGGAGTGTGCCCAGGAATTGCACGATTTGATTCCCCCATCCCGCTTCCATCACCGGACTACCAGGCGTGGTTAGGGACTTCATTCTTATGTAGTAGACATACCACGCTCTCGCACGAAGCGTTTTGCTTCCTCGTTTATAATGTGAACTGCTATGGAATGGAACTCCCTGCCAGCTTGGGTATTTCCGGACAAGTACAACTTGGATATTTTTAAAGGAAAAGTGAATAGTCATTTTATGGGTAAGCGCGCTCCACCTTAGGCTACATCATCACTCACCATCAGGTGAGATTAAGGTGAAGCGCAACCCCATCAACAATAAAAATATAAAAATCTGTTTTTAATATAAATCTTAAACTATGTCCGTCATATTTAAGGTTTCCTCTGGTAGTTTGTTGTAGAAGCGTATACATTGTCCCATGAACGATTCACTGACCTTACTATGTCTTAATCATGGTAAAACAAGTTAATTTATTTGTCAAAGCGAATAAAAAAAGGGATAAGATGTTGCTTAACTGAAAAAGTTTGCATGTTCGTTGATCACTACATTACGCCATAACCGCTGAACCGATTTTGATGAAACTCAATGCAGTGATAGCTTATATTCTGAATTGATATATAGGCTACTTTTCACCACAGGAAAACAACATCTACCAGGGGAAAATGGATCAAACGTGGTGTTAATACGTACTTTTTCTGCCTCGTGGCTCGTATGACGTCGCCGGGCGCTAAGGGCAGCCGTGCCTCGTCTGTACAGGGCACCCCCAAGGCGGCGCGTGGTCTCGATACAATTGGCACCCAGGTGCCGGAGTAGCTGCGCGTCGCGGTGTACAGCCGCGAGCGAAGACGCTTGTCCGCCTTTTGGGCTTGTTGCTCGCGCTGGAATGAAAAAAAGCCCATAAATACTCATTTATTTCAACCTTTTGGAACATTGAGAATACTTGGTAACTTGGTATTTACCAGAGCATCGTCATCGTACATGTTATCATACGAGACGAGTACTGTAGTGAATATCAGCAGTACAGCGATGACCAAATCATATCATATTCTTTATTGCACAAATTTTAAAAGTAAATACAGTTACAAATTTTGTGCAAGAGATCTCTTCCAACCAACCTTACAGGGTGTGAGACAAGGCACTAAGAGCGAGGGGGCAAAAGTGCATAATATACTACATAATAACTAAATACTGAAACTACTTTACACACACACATACATATTACATATAGTAAATAATAATAAACATACATAAATACATACATATCATATTATACTGCTTAGACAGACAGTGGCTGTTGGGAGGCCGATATTTATGTGTGTGGGTGTGCGAGAGGGAGAGAGAGGGGGAATGGAGAGAGGGGGATAAGGAGGGAGAGGGGGGGGAGAAGGTAGAGAGAGATATGTATGCCGGGTGAATGTAAGGGTAAGTGAATTAAACACTCATTAGTGTTGAGAGTAAAATGTCATGATACTACTTACAGTGAGGTCGAACTCCCCGCAGCCGTCGCTGACAGGCCAGCGCAGCCCGTCATGCGGCGGGCCCCACAGGAGGGCCCGGAAGTTCCGCCTCCAGCCCAGGTCGTACGGGAACCGGAAGGGCGGCAGGCCCTGCTCCTCGCGCCGCCCAACAGCCTTCTCTATTATCCATTCCTCGATGGTCGTCTGGTTGCGGTAGATGCCGCGAAGCTGATAAACATATATTTTATTAAGTACTATTTAAACTACGCAATGAATTCAAAACAAAATCTTCCTTAGGAAATGTCCAAAGTTCTGCATAATGTATAATTCATTTTCAGGTGGAGCTTACCAGTAATATAAAATACAAATAATATGAAATTATCTTTCGTTAATAGGACAATATTATATACATTGTAATTATTACTACTAAGAGTAATTTCATTAAGTGTCCCCGCAGACTGCAAACTTTATATCGGCCGATAATTTAGTCGGATTGAGCTGCTAGTGCGCACACTGGGCCAACAAATCGTCATAGTGTGCGCACTTGCATACATCTTTATACTGTTTAAGAGCCTGACTAAATTATCGGCCGATATAAAGTTTGCAGTCTGCGGGGACTCTAAAACTGAACAAGCTACCATGAAAAGGGATGTCATTTTCCGTGTCCTACTACGTTACATAAAAGACTATCAATAATTCCGATCTCTGCTGATCAGACTCATACCTGGAAAAACAGCAGCGCGCTGACAGCCAGCACCACGCCCACCGCCATGCCGATGGCCAGCAGCGTCAGCAGCAGCGTGGTGAGCGACAGGTGCACCAGCGGCTCCAGCCCCGACCCGTGGTGGACGTACCACACGCGGTGCAGAGCGTGGTACACGCACACTGGCAGCACCTGACGAACAAAGTCGACAGCTGCTTGTCAGAGCTGGTGGCTCATAATTCGTCTTCTCCAGCTAAGAGAATCTAACATGAAACATGTGAAGGTGAAATCTAACTCAATCGATGAGTTGAGTTTTGTATAGACTATTTTATTTTTATTCTGTCCACCCGCTGTTTAACTACTGACCGATTGGGAAATACATATAAAATCAGCCCACAATGATAGCAATGAATTAGTTTATTTCTTACATATACAATACAGCTAGAAACTAAATAAGTGCAGCATTTACATTAGTGAAAGTAAGTAAATTGCTTACATTAAATCATATCTATACCAAGTGGTGCCAGAACATAGTGAGCTGGTATCCATGCTAGGCGAGCCTGTGTTACAGACTCCAGTGCCCTCCTCCGGAGGGTAGGTTGTTGCATTTACGTACATGATAACTAAATAATAATAATACAATTGTACTAATACTAATATAGATGTATGTATAGTGTGTGTGTGTGAGAGGGGGGGGAGGGAGGAATCTTAGTAAGCAAATAATAATTATTATTTTTCCCTTGTATAATCTTCAATCGTTGTGTTACCATCGTCTCAATTCCGCATCTAGTCGCCACTCACATACGTATTAGTTCAAAGATGTATGTTTTGAACGCACTCGGCTGCCTCCTCCCGCTTCCCCGCACCTCAACTGTCATTAATCTTAAAGTTTGGTCCTGATTATACAACCCTGTACTGGGCTAAAGATAACTTGCTATTGCCGGGTGGGTGGGTTCCACCATCTTCGGAGAGGCAGCAAGACTATAATTTCCATCGAACTTCACTTACATGTAATCTCGGTTGATTGTACACCTATTGCCATTATTATGTTTACTGACCGACGTTGGTAAGCTTCAACAAAATAAAGACGTTTATGCAACGATCTCTATGTACTACTAGATGGAGCGTTCCAAACAATCGCTCTGTTCCACTCAAGTAGCCACAACTCTTTCACATTCACTTTGAAACCTGTGCAGTTACTACGCAGAACATTTAATTATTACTAAATATTGACGCTACAGTTAAATAATGTGAAAGAGTTGTGGCTACTTGCGTGGAACAGAGCGATTGTTTGGAACGCTCCATCTAGTACATAGAGATCGTTGCGTTTATGTAAAAATTCGAATGCTGTGCTGCTGTTTTCACAGTGTTTGATGGACATTTCTCTCTCACAAAAGGTATTCAATCAATCACCAATTTAGTTAGTCATTTGTGCAGCAGGCGTGTTTTAAACGAGTTCACTGATGTGGCAGAAACTATTTTACTCTATTACTCAGGAAGATAACTCTATTACTCAGAAAGTGGAAGGCTATATTGGAGTTAGAATTAGTGCAGTTTATACTCAATTTTTAGTAATTAAACAGCGATTCAAGTTACCGGAAAGCCACAACACGCATTTATCCAGTCAACTACAAAAAATCATTCTAATAAAGCTAGTAGTCACTGTCGGAACGGGTAGCTCACGGCCTGCCACGCTGGAGGTTGCTGGGTCGAATCCCTTTAGGGGCAAATGTTCGTATGATGAATATGAATGTTTGTACCCAAGTCTTGGATGTTCATATTTTTATTTAAGTATGTGTACCTATCCTTTATCTAGTAACCATAGCACAGGCTCTGCCTAGTTTGGGACTGGATAATTGGTGTCTGATATATTAATTATTATTAGTCATTCAAATCCAGCCAGAGGAAGGCAAAGAAAGCTCCATGTATGATTTGTTCATAAAAACTATCGAATAATATATATAGACATTCGCTTGTTTGTTTGGATGTGTGCCATCTCTTAATTCATGACAAAATTAAACTTATCATTGGCAAAATTATAAACTGCTAATAACACTGCAGGGCAGAGGATAGAAGGGTTCTTACTATGGAAGCGTGCAAGCATCCCAACACTGCAGAGATGAGGAACAGCGTGAAGTAGCTATGATTTGCGTGGCCCACACAACAGTTGATCCATGGGCAGTGGTGGTCCATTTTTTTTACACAGTAGCCACCTGCAAAATTACAACCAATAAATCCAAGCAACAGCGGAAGCTAGGAGTTAGATAACATTACCCTAATGTTTCGAGCAAGTTACACTGACTGTGATAATTTTTTATTGCGTTTTTAAATAGATATACCATTTATTCTTAAATTAAACACAAATACAATGTTACACATGGGACACAGGACAGTAACGTTGTAAGATGTAACATTAAAGCGTTATTACAAATTTAATTTTAGTCAAATGCATGTGGACTTGGTCGAAACATCGGGCATAGGTAAATGATATATATATATGTGCGACTCGTGTTGTTTGTTAATCATAATATGCTAAATTTATGTAAAAGCTCAGTGTAGTCATATGCACTAGCTTCAAATCATGAGCATGTCAAAAATAATGTGATTAAAATAAATAAGTGTGTTAAAAATAACATGAGTAAAATAAATATTACATTTTCTGCAGTGGTGTGATCTGGGCGCCTTATATCCTTTGCAAACTGTACAATACTGTAAGTACTGTGCATGTGCCTCAATTTCCTGCAACAAATAATAAGTTGTTTGTTTAAAGTCATCCACAAATTGTGAAAAAATATATATTATCCTGCTTATTTCTTTGTCATGCATAAAAAAATTACATACAAACAAGTTTACATAGGAGTTCAATAATAATGCATTCAATTTGTAGGTGACTTTAATTACTTTATTTGCCGTCGATATTTTTGAAATGTTTTAGGCCGAGTTCCAACTGTTTCAAGGTAGTAATGCAACACATAAATTTTTATACCTTTTTGCACAAACATATCTTTGCGAGACTGTATTTTTGGCGATAACAAATATTTAAAAACTAGTAATTGACGATGATTTAAGATTAAAACTCAAGAATCAGCAGCCTGATTTAAAAAAAAATCACTTTTCATATAATTTATATTGTAACAGAATTTCAAATATGTCTAAAGGAACAAATAACCACAACACAAATTTATTAAGATTATATTTATAGATCTGCTCTGGACTTTTTGAAGAGAATTTAGGAATACCTAACTGGTAACCACTGCCTTAAGGAGTTGTCTAACTGGGAGCATTTAAAAATGACATTGTCAATGGATAGTGACTGACAATCTGCTCAACTTAACAATTGTTCCAAATGAATGTGAAAGGTGAGGACATAGCTTTAGAGTCATGCCTAGTGACAGAAACTTACCGGTTTCCACCCAGGAGGCACATACCCTGGCCCTTCCAGCAATGACTGCAGGAAATAGTACAGAGTGCACGAAGCCAGGGTCAGGAACAGGCCTGAGTGCAGGGCTCCACCAAGAGACTCATGCGGGGGCCACCACATGTTCACTACATACACCATGGCCCAAGCAATCAGCTTGATTATACCTGGAAAAGTCACAGCTTTAACACTAAATTCTATTTCAAGTTGGGTTAAAGTGTAGGCAAAGAGGCATCATGAAAAATTGCTTCATCATAATCATTTCAGCCCTTAGACCTCCACAGCTGGACATAGGCCTTCCCCAATGAACAGCAACACACCAGGTCCTCCACCCTCCGCACCCAGCCCCTTTGAGACACTTCCTTCAGCCCTACTATTCATGATTATTGGTTGCTGCTCATTTCCCCATAATGGCCACACTGGGCAAACATGTTGGCCATCACAGTACTAAGCCCTGCCCGGTCTGTGGTATTATGGTTTATTTAATTGTTGAATTATACATCATCATCATATCAGCCCTTAAAATTGAGAGGTTCAAAAAACAGCACATAAATCGTCTTGCTTCTCACCCAAACCCACTTTCCGCTGAGCTGTTGGATAACTCAAAAGTGGTCAAGAGACTGAAAAGGGGCCAAGTTATATGAACAGGGCAGTCGAGACACTGGTCTCGTCTCCCACAAACGCCCTTCTAACTCCATCAACAACATTGATGTCATCAAAAAAATATATATATCAGCCCTTAGACGTCCTGCTAGACATAGGCCTTCCCCAATGAACGCCACCACACCCAGTCCTCCGCATCCAACCCTTTCCGGCCACCTTCTTCAGGTCGTCGGTCCATCTAGCAGCGGGAAGTCCCACCCTGCGCGTGTCGATCCGCGGTCTACACTCCAGAATTCTTGAATTATACATTGTAACATTTTGTGACTTATGATTACACCATAGTCGCCAGGACCTCGTTGCACAATCAACAGGCTGCACGGCATACAGGTGAGGTTGGGATTTGGAGCATCGGATGTCTTTGCGCTACCTTACATCTTAAAAAATACTTAGACAATTTTAATAGTTATCGGTTGCGAGGAGCAAAAGCGACGAGCTTGTTAGGTGACCACCGTATGAGCTGAGCGAGCGAAACGAGCGTGCCGGGGCGGCGGCCGGTGAGTGCCAGAGTCTAATTGTATCCATTTTTTTGTCTTTTTCCACAGTGCCCACTATCTACACTATGACTGTACATTTTATTACGGAACTTACATAGAACAGCGATGGGACCCCAATGGAACAGTCTGCGAATAGGACTTGGCACCATTTTTCGTCGTTGTACGGCAATACTAAGTCTAGAAACTAATGTGCAACCACTATAATTATTGCCCTACAGCTACTGTAAGGCTACATCTACAATATCATGGCGAGTGTAGGTGAATTCTCATGAAAACACCTAAAACAATGAACATCAACACCCCTCAGCCCAGCCAAATACAAATCACATATCATGTGAATGGAGAATGAATGAATGTGACATTATCAATGTTGTTTATAACGAACGATAGAAAATATGCGTAAGCGCCCTTTTGCACGGAAGGTTTTTAAAAACGACTAATTTAAATGGTATTTAACTTGTATCCGAATGTGCAAATGTTGCTATATTCGCATTTAGTAGTTATTCAAACGCGACCTGTAAAATTGTAATATTATTATAACCATTCTGCTTTTCACAAAAGATGAGATATCGGTCTGATAAGTGATTTAAAAATATATGTTTTTTTATGTGAAACGTATCTTTATGCTTAACGCCATTCACATTCAATTCACCCTCAATTAATACCAGCCAACAAAATAATTATATCGCATTTAATATGTTTCTTGTCCAGTGGTTTACAATTTCATGTTGTTAATGAGCCACAAATAAGCAAGTCTTTTTTTAAACGCTGCCACAAAAAAATATCATCAATACACTCTTTAACTTTGTGCTTGTCGTTATACTCAACAGCCAGATCAATGGTTCGACTCCCACTCCACTAGAGATACTCGTAGCTTTGCATAATGTTTATTTAAATGTTAATCTTGGTTTAGATGTAATATTTGTGAATAAGTGATTTTCTAGTAGATATTCAATTTTAATTGCATATGTTGGAAATAAATTTCGTTTCATTAATATCAACTGTAATAGTCAATCAAGACTTTTAACATGTCAAGTACCCGATTGTTTGTTGAATTGTAAAATCTTATATAATTATACTGTTTTATTTCATTTTACTTCACTTCATTTTGTTTGTTTTATAATTTATAATGTTGTATATGTGATATGGGGTTTTACCTTATAATAAATGCTTTTATTATTATTTATCTTTATTATTATTATTATAATTTGCTTCACGTACTTACTTTTGCAAATATTGTTGCATATTGAGAAATTTTACTATGCAATCAGTACCTACCGTATTATGAAATATTTATAAAGCTACTTAAAATCTCTTATTGATATAAAAGTCAACATATTGTCTAATTCTATATTTTAGGAGAAAATTTCAGTTTAGCATCAGACAAGTATATGTACAGTCAACCAATTTGAAATGTAGGCCACCTTGGAACCTTTATTTTATTTATTTATTTAAAAAGAAAACATTCGTCGTCAATTTTAAATTTTTATAAAAGTAGTAGGTTACAGTTAATACCTATTAAACTAATTAACTGTGGAGGAATGCCTCAATGAATGTTTTCATTTAGTTAATGTCAAAATTAATTATCAAGTCAAAATTAAAATCTGTGCGTGTGCGTGCGTGGGTGCGTGTTCCAAATATTTTGGTAGAAAATGTCATTATTGTCTGACAACCCCAGCTACCACGTCACGCAGGCAGTTGTCACATCACGTCGCGATATTTTTGTGGCTCTTTTTAGGGTGTGTGCGTTCTTTATTTGTGTTGTGCTACTTATGTGGATTATTAGGTGATATTCCTCTTTTAACGGGTAAGATTTTCTCAGAATACAAATTCTTTTGTTGACTAAAATACGCCACTTTTATGTTCCACCCTACATGCCCTGAATTCCTACCAGCGTTTCTATGTGCATATTAGCCGACTGCCGGCTACACAAATTTTATCATTTTGCTATCATAACTATTTTGTAAGAAATTGTGTACTGCAGCACGTAATACTTCGTTTATTTCATGATTTACATGGACAACCGCTCGTCAGTCAGAATTTACTATGTAAATGTCACGCGGCAAGATACTTGTCAATTTGCTTGCTAACGCTGGAAATTCCTTACGTGATTTCTCACATGCTCGCTTTTCCTTCGCAGGTAGTGATCCAAATCCACCAAGATGCCGAAATCGGTAAGTTGATAATATGTTGTTGTATTTTTCTCAGTAAGTTAGGTTACCAATAACTATAGGGTAGTTAGAATGCCATTTCTCGCGTGTTTTTACCGATTTCACCACTGCAATGTGAACTGGCAAGTTGGCAACATGTTAATCACTGTTCAAATATTTGAATTGTTTAAAATTTTACTGAGGCAGTGGTGATTCATAGAAATTGTCACCTGAAGATGAATTACTAACTTAATTAGGTATCAGGTACTTTGAGATTAGATCATAACATGAAACCATGTCGATGTATTCTTTATTTAACATTAAGTCTCATACTCAAATTTATGTACTTGCGATGAAATGTTTATGTAAATATGGATGTTTCAGTTTTTTATGATTTAAAAATTTGTTTGTTATTCATATATGTATAAACTCATACAGTAATATTAATATGGACATCCCATATTGCTCAATTCATAATCTATATTTCTTCTGCCTCCCACTTACCAGTAAAATAAAATACAAATAATGTTAAATGGATATAATGTACTTTTTGGTATTAGTAAGAGACCCAGGATTTTCATTAAAACAGTTAATAAAATTCCTTGAAAAGGAATGTCCGTAATAATCTTTACAAGACATATTTTTGTCACAAGGAATAAATCATACTACCTAATTCCGATCCAATTCTGATTCCGACTATGGTATATTATAAGTTCCCATTTAGCATGCATGCAGATAGTTCCCACTTAGCATGCATGCAGATAATTTTGTGGTAACATCAAAGAATTATAGGTTATCATGTTTAAAATACCAGATAAGATCCAGATAACCTTACATGTGATAAAGTTTTATTTAAGTAAACCACTTTGAGACTTATCACAAATTATTTCAGTGTTTTCTCCGCTAATAAGTTTGTTAAACACAATTCATTACTTCACTTTTTCTTCTATGTGTTGCAGTTGTATTTATATTTTATAATAATAAAATAACTTATTCAGTTTTTATAACGACTCCAATTACTTGAATTAATAAATTTTGGGGCAGTCAAATTTTCAGCAATATAACCTTTAGAATGCCACTGCCGCTGGCCCACGTCTTTTGTATCAAGGATCCCACTCTCTTGAACCCTCTGGCATCTGATGGCATCAGTATATGCTTTGGCAAACACCTACAAATCCATCCATATAAATTCTTTATTATCTTCCATCACTCTAGAATTACTCAATTTGTCGGCCTCGTAGCCTAGTCGGTAGTACACCTGCCTGCGAAGCTCGGGGTCGCGGGTTCGAATCCCGCCCAGGGCAAACATTCGTATGATGAGCACTCGTGTTTGCCTTGTGACTGGATGTTATTTATATATTGTATTATGTATTTATGTATGTATATCAGCTGTCTGATACCCATATTATAGGCTCTGCCTAGTTTGGGATCAGGTGGCCGTGTGTGAAATGTCCCCACATATTTATTTATTTATTTATTTACTTATTACTCAAAGATTAAGTAACATACAACAGTAATATACCATCTTATTTCAGACATTACAAAGTTAATTAATATGACAGTTAAAAAAAAACTACAGAAACATTGCATCACTTAAGCATTACTATCAGGGTACCCTGTGTTTTTGTGATTAATTTTACTATAACATTTTCAAACCCAAAGCCACTTACTTCATTTTTAGTAAATTAATATGATATTCTGTTAGAAATTTTTTAATTTACTAATTGTTGTAGTAAATGAAACAATACTGGGCTCGATTCTGAAGGCACAACGTTAAAATTTGACAGCACTAAAACTGTTGCTATCCTTGTCACACAGTATTATGAAGATAAAGACGAAACCAATTTTAGTGCTGTCAAATTTTAAATGTGTGCCTTCAGAATCGGGCCGTCTGTCCATTTAAACACACACAAAAAAAATATGTAACAGAGCAGTCTTAAATCAAAATTGACAATATTTTTTCTCTTTCTAAATTGATAAGATTTGTAGCATAATGCAAATTGAAGCAGTTCATTTAGATTTGATGCATAAAATATAAATTGGCTCAGTGACAAAATTTAAACTTCAGTCTTCAGAATGTATTATCCAATTCATAAAAAAACTCAGTTATCACATCCTGGATGACATGTTTAGTTTCCGTTTTAGGGCTGATTGTAGTTTACAAAAGAAGTTATTATCCTCAAAATAAACATTATTTACTGTTGTTATATATGCAACATGTATTGCATTGTATGCATTAATTTATTATTTTAAATCACATGATCGTATGTCAGTTTATTTTTATTGTGATGCTATCAAACCAAATAATATTGATTACAACTATTAAAAGTTCAGCCAACTTTATTAATTTGATGTTTTTTTTTTAATTAACCAGTAATCATCGACATCTCTGAAGACCTGGCGACATTTGACCAATTGGGATCTTTTGTGCCATTTGGGACCAATGGTGCCCCAAACTGATTTCGTGGACTTTATGCCTTAGAATTTCTTCTTTGCCATATGCAACCTGCATATGTCCTTACCAAGTTTTCCTTCACCTAATAGCCTGTGCGATTATAAATAAACTACACTTAAGTTTCGAAAAACTCTTTGGTGTGGGTATAGTTTGAGCTCACAACCTCATGAATGTGAAGCGAGTGCACAATCAACTAGGCTACCACAGCTCATCAACTACATAAATTATACAATATAGAAAATGGAAAGAAAATATAATGATAAAGGTTTATAATAACCATTACCATATTTTAGCAGTTCTGCCATTGTTTATTCAAAGAAAGGTTGCATTTGAAAACTGCAATATTTAATATTTTATTTATTTGTGTGTCTAGAGAATTACAAGCAGAATTCACACTGTGTCTACGTGTGTGTTTCATTTTCAGATATTCAGCTATATTAGCAACGCACTAGATCTAAGTGGCAGTGACAATGCCCTGGTTAGTCATGGTGTGAGAATTTGAATGAGTTTCCATTTTGTGAATGAGTCCCCATTTTATTGCTACTATGTGTTATGTAATATGGTGTTATTATGCAAGATTTTTCCAATGAGATTGTTTGGTATAACCTGCTCGTGTAAAAAAAGCCTGTTTTTCTGTTAGTAACAGTTGTTGATAAAGGAAGTACTTAGCTGACCCCCCTTTAAGGTATTTAACGTGAAATTACTCGCACAGTGGGCCCGATTCCGAAGGCACACATTTAAAATTTGACAGCGCTAAAATTGGTTTCGTCTTTATCTTCATAATACTGTGTGACAAGGATAGCAACTGTTTTAGTGCTGTCAAATTTTAACGTTGTGTCTTCAGAATCGAGCCCAGTTACTTTGTAAATTGTTTAGGTACTTCCTATTGCAATGGTATCTTGTATATAGAACTCTGCTCTGAAATTCGTGGTTCCCGGCTAAGAATGAGGCCACCCTAATCTTCCCATGGGGTCTTTTCAAGGTGACTAAGGGTTTGCACTAGGGCAGCAGCTTTCTCCTGTGTATACAAGGATCATTACTGCGATTACCATTCCACCTGCTAAGCTTGATGTTTATGGTAAAACCCCCAATAGACAGCCCACCAACTGTGGCATTCTATTGAGGAGGCTTGTGTTCAGCAGTGGACATATTTCGGCTGATGATAACACAAAAACATACCCTATTTAAGTATATTCTTTTATCCCCTTTTTAATACGATAAGAACCTAAAAGCATTGCTAAGTACCTTCCCCCACTTTTTGCCTTGTTAGTTGAAAATATACACCTTCAGTAATGTGCTAGCTGTATTGTCAGATTGATTTTTTTGCTGATTCTGTGCGATTTTATTTTGAGTAGCATTTAGTGATTCCGGCCATTATTAGCTTGAGTGTTGAGTGCATTTTTTGTGCGAGATTGTGCTCGTTTTGGTTTGATTTTTGCACAAACTGAACTCACACAGAATGGTTTTCCAATGTATTGAATGAATAATATAGACTGCCGTTGCCGTTGGTTAAGTTAAGTGAGGCTGGACTAGAGCGCCGAAGGTCACTGAATTCAATTCTCACCAGACACAGACTACTTTGCTAAAGTTGATCCTGATCTGGGAGTCATATCTGTGAATTGTCCTTTGTTTGGGTCTATGTATACTATACTTAAAAATATTTTTTTTAACACAATGTTTATTAAAATGTACCAGAATAACTTTGAAGGGGTCCAAGGTTTGTTCTGCCATATTGGCATTATTTTCGCCTTTTGTACTTTCTGTGCAATAAAGTTAAAAAAAAACATAATTCGGAATCCCGGAATATCGTATTGGTCTTTCATTTATGCACTAAACTTATACAATAATATAAATATTGACATTCCAAAGGCCTGGATTAAAATTCGTTGTAAAAGTAAAGTAGGTGAAAAAGGTGAAGGAACTTGTATTCAGGCCGAGTCACAGGTTACACGTTTACAGGTTACAACAATTAATAAAATCCCGTGAAAAGCAATCTCTATTTTTAACCGACTTCAAAAAAAGGAGGAGGTTCTCAATTCGTCGGAATCTTTTTTTTATAGTCTACCGTGACATATTTTCGTCGCATGTCAATAATCATATTACCTAATTCCGATTCCTCGTTCTATGTTATCATTGTCAATGTATTATATTTATTTACTAGCTGTGTCCGCGGCTCCGCTCGCGTGGACTACAGGATCCGCTCCCCTTCCCACTCCCAATCCCACCAATTTTTTACACCTTGGGTTACATTATTAAAGTTTTAGTAGGGATCCCTAAATTTTATAGTAATAAATATAGCCTATATTACTCAGGGATAATGTAGCATTCTAATGGTGAAAGAATTTTTGAAATCGGTTCAGTAGTTTTGAGTTTATTATTTACAAACATACAAATCTTTCCTCTTTATAATATTAGTGTAGATTAAGAGTAGAGTAATTAAATTCGCACTGTGAATTATCCCCTCAATAAGATACGGTTCGTTATTCAGTGGTCGTGGGTTCGATTCCCACTGAAGACAGACAACTTTGTACATTTTTACAAACTCGTCCCAGTCTGGATGTTATATTCGTGAATTGTACTTGGTTAATTTCCATATTGCAGGAGAAAACCTATATATATATATATAAAAAGATTTATTTATTATTATTATTATTATTCGAGCCTAAAGGTTTATACGTGATTATTATTCGAGCCCCACGAGCCGACCCGGCATCTCTTAGAAGCACTGAAATATTGGTGATCAGACCACAAAAATCAGCACTTTGTCATTGTGCTTAAATTGTATTAAATGGAGCCACTTGTAGCAGTATTGTATGTGAACTGTAAAAACCCATTATCTGTGCAGTGTTATGTGTGTTCACTTGTGCCGTCTAAGTGGACGGTCTGTGCACAGGGTGCAGTGTCCACTAACCAGATAAAGCGTGTCCCACTTTCCCACTTCCTTCCACCGTGGTCGGCGTCGCTCGACGACACGCGCCTACAAAGAATGCCGTTTGCTCTGAGTTGCACAACCGACGCAAATTATCAGATACGACACATTCTAGCATTCCACTATCAAGTGACAATAGTAGATATAGACATAGTCTTATCTTTAACTGGGGGCAACGTCTTGGGACGTAAAACTAATACATCTACTTAATAAAATTGTTATGTACAATTATATCAGATCGTCTATAAACGGAGAAGCGTCTCGCGTTTGTCGATTGAATCACTATTCAATTTAGATGCGAATAGGATAAAAAGTAGCGAACCGTGGGCGTAAGTGCGAGACACACGATCCGACCCGGTCTGTTGGGATTCTTGATATATCGGATTGTCGACAATTAGCTTGGGTTATTTGTTTACATTTTCAATACACCCAATGCCATAATGGGGTCATACATATCCCACTAAACACATTAATGTAAAAAGAGTCAAGTTCTCATTAGGTAATTGTTGCTGACAAAAGTACTGAAATCTTACAGTTATGCCAAGTTCAAAGAACTCCCTTTTTTAAATTAGAATATAAAAAAAAAAACAGCTGCTTATTGATAGAAAAAAAAATAAGTGTTATTATTATGTTATGGAAATAAAAGGGTTGTGTAATAATTGCTATAAGTTTTTGGGTAAATAACTGTTTAATTATTCAACATATTATATCCTAATTTATTGTACTTAAGATATACAGTGAGCTATTGATCTGGATGGTTTATTTATTTGTTCACCCTGTTTATGAAATATTTGACAAGTAATAAAACCGTTTATAGTCGGATTTCGCATATCATTTGTATTCATTTCTTTCGCTTTTCTCGTTCAATTATTCCCGGCTACCTTTTGTATGTATCCGATGTAAATAGGGGTTTAGCCTGACTGCATCGACGAAATCAGACAGCCGAAACAGTTTTGGCAGTCGCTATGGTCTGTTCGTTCGGGCTGTGTGTAGCGACGAAGGCTTGAAGCGATAGAGGTGAGCGCGCACGGCGGCGCAGGCGCGGCCTTGGACTCAGGGCGCACCTCGCACTCGCAGGCGAACGCGCACGCGCATCCCCGCGACGACCGTTCAGTTTAAACTCTACCGCGGCGTCCGGTAGACGCGGCTTCCGTGCCGCCCTTTGCAACACCCCAAAAACTATCGATAATTCCAATTTTGGAAAGTGATTGTTGTGTCTGTGACATTATCCCAGTGGAGTGAAATTATCTGTCACGATGGTCGCAGGAGGAAAACAGGTAGTTATATAACAAATTTGGATTTCTTGTCGCCTTGGACGAAGTTCAAAGGACGAATTCGCGTTGGTTTCTTAAGTCCTCCAGCCGTTTCTTTGTAAAAGTCTCTTATAGTTATCCTAAGCAAATAGCAAAAACAGTTGAACTCGAATGATTTCAGTGGCTTTGATTTCAGAATCATTGGTAGTGTACAGCTTTTATATAAAATAAAATATTTGCAACTAATTTCTTAGTACTCAAATTTATAAATGTTTCATAATCCATTGTAATTGATTCTTACTACGATTATTTAGTGTTTATCGTTTATCGCACATGCGTAAGATTCTACCTAGCAACAGTAGGTTTCATACATCATCGCGAATCGTTTCGTCAATGGAATTCATTACCTGGTGTTGACTCAAATCATAAGTGATGGTCTCGTGATGATGTCATCTATACACTTCGCTTCAACGCTAAGCTCTTACTTTTATTTTGTTACTAGTTACCACTTCGTTACTTCTTCGGCGGGTCTTTAAGGGTGGTATTCCAAAAAACCCTTTTCTTAGAAGTTGTCGACGAACCTATGTTAAAAATGTCAAGGTTCTACATCCAGTGATTTCTACTTTGATAGATGGGTTAGTCAGCGTACCCTTTTGTGTTTATTTTGCAAACGGTCGTAACCGTCGTTTTATTCCCTGTCCCTGTCTCCCGCCGTTTGCAAGAAAGAGACGTGCCTTTCCTGTTGCGCCGAGCCGAGCCCTTGCTCTCAAACACAATTTTATTTACTCGTGATACGTGAATTTACATTATGTTTCTATGTTGCTATCGCCAAGGCTGTTTTATTGCTGTGCTTCTAATGAATTATCACCAGCGAGAATTGTGGAAACATGCAAATTCATGTTTTTTCTCGCAACGATATTCAATTACAATGTTTTTTTATCTTATCTCCCATTGTCGTACCGCATGGTTTCGACAGTAGCCTCTCAATTATTTGCTGCCTTATCATTAGCTAACGTATCATTGAATTAGGGAATAATGATGAAATTAATGAACCTTTACATAGTAGACAAAAATTAATATGCTGTCTGTAGGATTATCATACTTTTAGTTTGATATGTCATTATGTACTATATACTGGCGAAAATATGCCTCGGAAGATTAATATATAGCACTTGTTTGTATTAATTGTTATAATATGTGATCGTCTAAGTTAACGTCTAGCCTGTGACTCGGCATGCATTCAAATGCAAGTTCCTTCACCATTTTCACCTACTTCACCTTTACATTGTAGATTATTAAATGAGCCTAAGGAATGTCCATATTTCTATCACTGTATGAGTTTAGTGCATATGAATAACCAATACGATATCCCGGGACTCTTAAACAAAATTTTAATGAAATCTCTGAAAAATCTCAGAATTTGTGTTGCAAGTACATAAATGACACTACCTAATTCCGATCCGTGGTCATTAGTACAACTCTATTTATATTACACGATCCATCATCATCATTATAAAAAAGTCCGTGATCTTGGCGGCTTGGCAACCTTCATATTAAATGATTGTAAATTTGAAAAATAAAGTTCTTCAGATTACCAAGTTACCTGCCAACACTGCTTAGGTAAATAGTATTTCATCATCATCAGGTTATTTTGTCTCCACTGCAGGAGCACAACCCTCTCTCATCTGCCGGAGACAGACGGAGGATTTGGCCTACACTCCCCGCGCTGGCCAGATGAGTTGAGAAGGCATATATAAATAGTATTTGCTATTACGAAATCATCAGCCTTTTGACGTCCACTGTTTGATAATAGGCATTCATCCAGTTTCTTCTAAAATAAAGATTACTTGTGTACATGTACAAAGTGTACTCATGTGCAACGGATGATTTTGACGTTGACTTTGAAGGATTGTTCAAAGAAGTCACTGGAACCGTTATACAGAACAGATAGTGACTTGCAGTAAACTGTCAATATAAGGAAATAGTATACGCTAACGAACTCCACATTTAGTATTAACGTCATTGAAATCATGACTTATTGGTCTCATCAATACGATAACAAATGATCGATTTGAATGTCCACTACGAAAACTTTAGTCCCGATCAGCTTTCTGTGAGGACCAGAGGCCTTTATCACACATCAGACACACTCTAACTCTACGAATGCAATCGGGTAACAAACACGTAAGCCTGCAGAATAAACTGTCGACCTTCCACATCAGCATTAACATTAAGTACGTGTATTAAATCATTATGCCATGTAACGGCGATGTTACGAGTAATTTTTGCCTCATCTTCGTCGTTAGCCGTACCGTACGTAAAGTGGCGTCAAGGTTTTTCCTTATCTGTCTGAAAGCGAGTTTCGTGGCAAAAAATACTGTGTCTCTAACAGGCATCGAGATGCGCCATGTATTTGTATGAATATTCAGAGAAATGAATTTGCCAAGTTTTTCGGTATTTTTTTTATATTGCAAAAAAATTCGAGCTGTGTTCATCTACCAGCATGATGAAGATTGTTGCACTGCAGCATTACAAGTTAAGCAGACGACTTCTGGAGTGAAGACTGCGGATTGGCACAGATGGACCGACGACCTGAAGAAGGTGTCCGGAAACGGCTGGAGACGGAGGGCGGAGGACCGGGTGTGGTGGCGTTCATTGGAGAAGGCCTATGTTCAGCAGTGGATTTCTATGGGCTGGCTTGAACTGTCGACCTAAAACATCACACGAGCAGACTTCTCCAGTCTTTCTGGCAGTCTGCCACAACTATCGGCGTGTAATACGGTGTGACGTCATACATCACACATTGCCTTGTACTTGAAGCTAATTTGATGGTCGACATGGTCGTTGCCCATACAGTGCCGTTTCACTTGGTTTCACTCGCACATCACTGCGATTTCTACAAGCACTTGGGCTGATTTCTTTTTTACCTATACGAAGTTTTACTCACCCAAACCACCTTCGTTGTCTTCTTCAAAGTAATGTGTAAGTTATACAGGCCCTAGATTTTCAATAGGATGTATAGGCCTTCAGACTGCAGACTTCTGGGGGCGGCAGATGTCAGGGGGTAGTAGGTTGATTAAGAAGATAGGGTCTGTGCAAAGTCAAGTGGCCTAACTCAAGGAATCGGGCACTGGCGGAATACGACTTATTTTATGAGCGGAAACTGAAGCGGCAAGGTGCGGAAGACTGGGTATGGTGACGTTCATTGGAGAAGACCTATATCTA
Organism: Esperia sulphurella; assembly: GCA_947086405.1. Lineage (NCBI taxonomy): Eukaryota > Metazoa > Arthropoda > Insecta > Lepidoptera > Oecophoridae > Esperia > Esperia sulphurella. The sequence continues at coordinate 15,581,021 of OX352266.1, forward strand.
GTAGTGGATAGCTAAGGGATGATATGATCGGGAGGATCCTGTCTGGCCAGCGCGGAGAGTGTAAGCCAAATCCTCCGTCTGTCTCCGGCAGATAAGAGAGGGTTGGAAACAAAAATAACCTGTTGATGATGATGAATAGAAAGACTGCTCACCTGATAGGGGATACTGTCTCCTATGCACTCTGCAACTATTAGATTACTGCGTGGAACTCAAAGGCTATCAGTTCGCTGCCATTTGCCACCCTAAAGACTACCGTATCTTGTTATAGGGGGCCAAGCATATCATACGACCCCTCAACCTTTATTTGTGCCAGCCTCTTTTAAAGTTGCTTCCATCCCCAAGAGTTCGCTTCACGAATGCTATTATGCAGCTAAGGGCATCTGTCTGTAGTCCTCGGACAGATGAGACTGCTTAGTGAATTAAGACAGACTTTGGTTAGGAACAATGAATCATTCAAGCCATTTGATATTTTATCAGACATCGAAGGCTGCATTCGTAATCACGTAGCTTAGGCTATATCTGTCTCACTTTCACGAGGAATATTCCTTACTTATAAGAGTGAGACGGATTGACACTGTGAAATAAGGGAAGGGGGTTACAGAAGGGCGGGTGGAAGACAGGTGCGGTGACAGGTGAGGGTAACACGTGGCCGACGGCCATGTCTGAACAAAAAACACTGGGTAATCTTTTCGTTTCCGCTGCAAGGGAAGCTTGAAGGTTGTTTAGTAGGGTAGAAAAGTTCACTATAGACGAGCCGAGAGATAATGTAATGCTTCATAACTATACATAAGAATTCAATAGGTAAGAATCAGAAAACTATAAAGGTTATTCAAAATGAACTGTACAAACTTTAAAGGATTTATAAACAGCTTGTATTATCATGAGTCTAAAATAAGACATATTAAGTTAAACTCAAAAGTAATCCTTCCTTATTGCCATATATGTACTTATTAATTTTTAAATTCTGTAGAATCATGGCGAACTACATTTTTCTGTGTCACGTTATAGTATTTCGTGAAGGCTTACAGTAATTATGTCCTGTTAAATATTTTTGAGTTTAAATAATGTAGGATTTTTAATTTAATTCAGACTACTGTTTTTCTTATCGAGGTAATAATAAAGGAGTTTTGATTATTATTGAATATTATTAATTATTACAGCTCGTAGATATTGCTGGCAAAAAAAATCGTTAATTTTTAATAATTAATTCGAAGATCTAGTTCTAAATTGAATTACATACATACATAATGCTCACGCCTTGGTCCCAGAGGGGTAGGCAGAGACGATGGATCGCCACTTTGCGCGGTCCTGACAAAATTGAATTGTCTTTGATATTATCATAACTATTTATGCACTAACCTTTAGGATATCATCTAAGTACGAGAGAAAATTGCTATAGTAGTTAAAAATCGGTCCAGTGTTTCTTAAACTATTAACGGAATTTTAATTTAAAAAAAATTGATGGCTTTTATCCTCTGACATTCTTCAGTGACTCTTTCCCTTAATCCTTAAGGGATTATAGTTTATTAATAACTATTAAAACAATAGCGATAAACAAAGTAGAAGTGACAGTACACTGAGGAGCTTCTGTTAATACTTTTAACTTCAGTATTGGTTATGACAGTAACAGTAAAATGGCTGACTCATTCTTTACTGTCACTTTCTATCACCTACTAAGTCTATCAAAATAAGTATTTAAAAATGTTCCTTCGATTAAGGTACGCTATGTTATCATCGTAATTTTATATTAGACGATCTCCGTGGCGGAACGGGTAGCTCTCGGACAGCCACGCCGGAGGTTGCGGGTTCGAATCCCGCTAGGGGTAAATATGATGAACATGAATGTTTGTACCCAAGTCTTGGATTTTTATATTTTTTTTAAGTATGTCTATCCGTTATCTAGTAACCATACCACAGGCTCTACCTAGTTTGGGACTGGATAACTGGTGTGAATGTCTGTGATATTTATTTATTTATTATTATTGCTTGTAGACCGATTACGCTGTGAATAATAGATACATTAAAAGACCCCATAGGTTAACCGTGTGACGTGGACGTGTATTAATGATGTAAAATTCACTAACACTACTTGCAGTACCCAGTTTAATTGGTGCTAATTAGGTGTAATTTAGACAAAGAGGTCTTTTAATGTCGTTATTTATATAGGTCACTAGCTGTTGCCTGCGACTTCGTCCGCGTGGACAATTTAAAGGAACGGGATGTTTTTCGGGATAAAACTATCCTGTGTCCTATTCCAGGACCTAACCTATATGTGTGCCAAGTTTCATCACGATCCGTCCGGTGGTTGAAGCGTGATTGAGTAACAAACATCCAAATATCCAAACTATCGCATTTATAATATTAGTAGGAAGTACGGCTAGCGTTACATTGGCTTGAAGAGGGCCAATGCATTGACTTTATGACAGATGCGTAGGATTCAAATTGGATTGTATTGAATTTTGCAGGTTTTATATTTATAAGAAATTGAACGAGCTTTCTTTGTGTATTTGTACTATTACTTATATTGTGGCATTGTTGTGGTCCGATTTGAAAGGTACTAGTGCCACGGTACACAACATAGACCTCAGGGTGATGACGCATTTGTTGCCTTTAAACATAGGGTTAGGGCGTCAGTGGCCACTTACCGCTCGGCCACGACTTCAGGCGGAGGGTTGGCCGCTGATTGCGGCGCCTCGTGGCGTGCTGCTAACATTTTTGTACATTTGTTCTCGCCGCTCGCCGCCCCGCTCCTAGCTGCCGCTGGCAGCGGCAAGGTCGTGGCCGAGCGGTTACTGTCAAGCAAGTTTTCCCTCCTTTGCTGCTTTAGACCGTTCAAAAATCACCAAGCCATGTAAATATACTTCCTTTTCTAGATTCTATAATTCTAATATATTTTCAATCACGGCATTATTTTTATTATCGTTCAAATTAAATCTCCCATTGAATTTACTGTGTTTTTTATGTTTCTACTTAACTATTGTAATTGTCAGTAAATACTCAAGCAACTGGAGACAATTGCTATAACTAAATATAATTATGGGGCTGAAGTTCAACTAAAGTATGCTATTAGATGGCCTAGAGATGTCATCGGTAGTAGCTATTAAAGATAACGTTACATCCTGGTAATAGGTTACGAGATTTAACGTCAGTTTAAAACATTGTATAATGTTCAAACTAGCTTTTCATCTGCGGTTGTTCAATTTTACCGCGGTAACTGTTTATTTTTTCGCGATAAAAAAGAAACGGCATCATAATGAATAATAATATTAGCATTTGATCATAAACTTATCATATAATATTTTCGTGTTATCTGTAGAGACTTGATTGAGTACATTTAGATATGCTTTTTAGGAATCCGTTAAATGATATCCTTATAGAAAGAGCGAAGCTTTTTGTTCTTCTGTCGTTTCGGCGGATAACTCAAAAACTTCTGAACCGATTTACTTGAAATTCGAATGTGTGACATTGGTCGATGGTGAGAAAATTATGGAGCGATGGACACTTTGTTGACTTTATATATTTGTTTGGTTGGAATTAGGACCCAAAAAAAAGCATTATTATTTTAAATAATGCAATTTTTTTGTTGATATCGTGAGATATTGAAAATCTCTTTGCCTTGTCTGGTATCGTCTTAAATGCACCCTCCGTCATGGTCTGGATATACATAGTTGGATGGAAAGATGGACTTTGATTTTTGACTTTGCAGAGGACCATCTGTGGTGGCGTGTGAAGGCCTATGCCCAGCAGTTGATATGTCAGGGCTGATGATGATTATTGAAATGTTCCTAATAAATGTAACTAGTATGTTACTTTTAGAGATAAAACAAACTAGTACACGTTATAAGCAATATAATTTCCCACCTCTAGGATGGGTCCGCAGGAAATAGGCGTTTATAATTATTACCAACCTTAGTCGCCATGCACTCATAGTCACTTCTCAGTTGCATTACAAGGCTCTTTAACTGTAAATACTTGTTGGTACTTATATGGTAACGTGGGAGATGTGATAGGTTTTTTTTTTAGTTCTATTATTGTAATATATAGACGACAAAAATTCAAAGGTGACTGCAGACTCGGTTAGGCGTGGTATACACACACTTGACCCGACCTACATATCAACTCGACAAAAAAATTTGAGCAAAAATGTCGAACCGAAGAATTCGACTTTTGCCGATCGACTCGTGTCGCCCGACAATTCCTCCAGCTTGTTCTAGCATCTTTTCAGCGGGATGATTCAACTTTTATTAAAACTAGCCTAATAAAAAACAAGAGGTCCTCCGCGCCAATGTCAAGTTAGTGGAAATTACACGTAGTGTGGGACGCCCCCTGGCTAGATGGAGCGACGATCTGCGTAAGGCGGCTGGCAGTGACTGGATGAGAAGAACCGAGGATTGGGTTCAGTGGCGCACTTTGGGAGAGGCCTATGTCCAACAGTGGACTCTTTCGGGCTGATGATGATGAACACGAATAAGGTTACTTCTGTCTCCGAACTGATGTCGGTAGCCTAGTAATTATCATTAGCAGTAGCTGTTTATGGCATTGACACATGTCATACACAGCCATAAAACATAGCAACAAAAAAACCTTAGAAGATATTGAGTGACATAATCGAACGACAAAACCTGGGCGGGAATTGTCAAACGACATTATCGAACGACAAATTCATCTACACATTCGATTTCTGTGGCCCGACCTTGTCCCCGTGTCGGGTCGAATGTACCCTATGTGCAGCCTTAGAATGCTTCGTTAGTCTGTAAAACTATAGGCTATTCAACTCCTCCTCAGCCGTGTAGTTTCCGGTAGAGTAGAATAGGACCACTCCAACTCTTCCCGTGGATGTCGTACAAGGCGACTAAAATACATTATAAGACATCAGTCAGGCCTCCCCAACCCGTCTGGCCAGCGCGGGGAGTGTAGGCCAAATCCTCCGTCTGTCTCCGGCAGATGAGAGAGGGTTCTGCAGTGGAGACAAAAATAACCTGATGATGATGATTCAACTCCTCAAATCGGAACGCAAACTTGCTTTGTTTGGCGGCAGAAATACCCGAGGTTCTGAACTCATGGGTACTCACCGCGTCCATGACGAATCTTGTCTCCGGAGACACATTTATCAGTGGATTGTAACATCTTTTAATGTAATCATGTTCGTCGTTTAACTTAACAATGGCGCACAACGAGTTATTCCTATTGTTTAAAGTTCCCAGCGACCGATGTATTAGCATGTATACTATAAATAAGTAGGTATTACAAAGGCACATATGGTCGCCATACCATACTACACGTCATCACGTCATCAATACACATCATCACCCTAAATTCTGTATTATTACGAACTTCATCAAGGACCAAGCAGATTTCTTCGTCGTTCCCTCACTGCTGAGGATCGACAGTATAAAATACGCCTCGACACATAGCGGTCATTGGCCAGACTGACCACCTCGTCTTCTGACACGCCTGGCCTCCACTTCTCCCAGGATGATGAGCTTCTCCAGGTCCTGCTTGGGAGATCGCATAATGTGACCGAAGAAGCTTAGGGTCTTTTCATTGCAGATGGTGGAGAGTTTCGTTATATTGAGCTCTTAATGAATGGAGTCATTTGTTCTCATCCGAACTTAAATCCAGCTACGTTGATTTGATTTATTGGGTTCATACTCTATCCAACGGCTGTACTTGTATAATAATTACTTAGATACACACCAGTTACAGCATCATAGTGATGTCATCGCCGTATCTCCCTCGTGTTTGTTCTAGCTATATATAACTTGCACTGTATAAACTGTGACGGTTATTTTATTTTGCCTCTAAGCCGCCATTTTGTTACTCACCCTGACTCATCGCAGTGAGACCGCTGTGCTGAGATGTTATTGCAGTGTAATCACTAGGCTAACTGAAGTTATGCAGCCCATAACATTCCCGCCTCTTGAACATTCTCCCTCCGTAACTCCTCTGAGCGAGGATCAACGAAGGTAACTAACGCATAACACCTAATAGTGAAGGTATGCGAGCCCCGGGACTGATTTTACGCTACCTTGGGCCCCAGTAAAGAGTCGGAAGTAGGAAAAGAGGTCCCACTTTCCCTCTACACTCGCAGTAGCAAATAAATGATGACCTGAGCTTTCAGTCGGGGGTTGGGGAATTGGTGTCGCCAAGAGTTTTGAAGTTGTTGAAGAAGTTTTGCCTCGCGAGGTTCCCAGAGTAACAGCATCTTCAGTGTAATGTACAGAAAAACTTCTTGTCAGCCTTTCAACGTCCACAGCGGATATAGTCCTCCCGCCGTCCTCCGCATCCAGCCGCTTTCGGCAACCTTTATATCGTCGGTCCACCTGACGTCAGGCCTCCCATGATTCGCGGTCCAACCGTCTGCTTCACATATTAGTAGGAAACTAAACCTAATGAACCTCTCAATAGCACTTTAAATGGCAATGAAATGAACGATATGATTTTCCTCTCAAAGTTTCACCTTGCCCGTATGCAATATGCTCTCCCCTTGACATAGCACAGCCGGCGCACATACAAATCAGAGCTCAAGTTACGTGCCACCAACTATAATATTAATAGCATTGAATTGAATGTTCTTGAATATTCGTGCCGTGTGGTTTCCGGTAGAGTAGAATAGGACCACTCCAACTCTTCCCGTGGATGTCGTACAAGGCGTCTAAGGGAATACATTATAAAACATCAATCAGGCCTCCCCAACCCGTCTGGCCAGCGCGGGGAGTGTAGGTCAAATCCTCCGTCTGTCTCCGGCAGATGAGAGAGGGTTGTGCTCCTGCAGTGGAGACACAAATAACCTGATGATGAATATTCTTTATTGCACACCAGTTAGCGATCGATCACCTTGTTGGCACGGGATTACACCAGAGAAAGGTAGCAGCGTTCTCCTGTGTATATTAAGATCATTACTGCGATCACCAATCCGCCTGCCTAGCTTGGTGATTATGGCAAATCCTCCAATGGACAGCTCACCAAAAGTGTCATTCTATTGTCGAGGCTTATGTTCGGCAGTGGACGTATTTCAACTGATGTGTGAACTTTATCTACTACAGGGAAGACACAGGACATTTTTGCAGCTTATTTGCGAAAACATATTATTCTCAAATACTTGCCTTCTGTATCCGGACGCATTCCACCAAAACATGGCGAGTGTTATCAAATGTACGGACTTATCAAAACATGCTTACTATAAATACATTGTGGTATATTTCTGTACTAATCAAGAAGCGATATAAGATGTTATCAGCCTGGCATTAAAAAAATGCTTACAAAGTCACTAAACTGGTTATGATTTTTCATATCGCTAATGGCGACTAAGAGATTGCACCAGGGATGGGCAGAAACATTCTCCCGTGTATATTGAGATCATTACTGCGATCACCGATCCGTCTGCCAAGCGAGGTGATTATGTGGGGGGGGATGCAACAGCAGCGCTTACACAAACATCCGGCGTTGCTCGATAACTGTCCCCAGCTACTCGCTTATCTAGAGCCAAGACTTTATCAACACTCATACATCGCGTGTAGGATTTCGCTTTAAGATCTGCCATTTCAAAGACCAGGAAGCGTAGTAAGTAGGTAGGGAAGACGCAGTCTATGGCAAACCGGTTACTTGTTGCTCCAACAAAAAACATTTATAGTTCTTCTTTAAAATGTATTTAGAAGATTTTGAACAACGAAGTGATGGAGGGAGGTTATTCCTAGTGTAGGGACAGCGAGACGATGATGCATTTGCTGTGTGAATGCAATGCACTAGCTGAAAGGCGAATGAGTGTCCTGTTTGTCGCTTACTTTGCCGTAACACAACTTTTCTTGGATTACCCCTAGCACCTAAGATGATCATCGAATGCGCGTGAAAAGGAAGGCAAGAGTAAAGGTTTTAGAAGTGAGTCAACGAGGTTATAATTACTAAAATTACGCGGGCGGAATCTTGTACAAGAGCTAGTTTGATACTAAAAATAGACAACAATCACTTAGGTATTGAATACGTAAGTGATGTGGGTAAATTGATGAGTAATGTAATAGGGGAGGAATCAAGGCTTTGTGTTGACCTCGGCTGCTGCGAATGAATGCAGTCGTAACTTATTATACTAAGAACTACACGTACTTTACGGATATCCTACTAATATTATAAACGCGAAAGTTTGTAAGTATGGATGGATGTTTGTTACTCAATCACGCTTCAACCACTGGACGGATCGTGATGAAACTTGGCACACATATAGGTTAGGTCCTGGAATAGAACATAGGATAGTTTTGATCCCGAAAAACTCATTCCTATACGGGAAATACATAATAATTTGTGATGTTAAGTTGTCCACGCGGACGAAATCGCGGGCAACAGCTAGTCATTTATATACTAGGCCTGATTCTGGAGCCGCGGAGATAAAACTTGACGGCCATTTGACAGCACTATAAAGTTAACTATTCCCGTCTCACGTATTACGAAGATAAAGACCAAACTAATTTTAGTCCTGTCAAATTTTAAATGTGTTCAGAACCGGCCTTATTATCTTATAGCTAAGCATAGACATTTTAGGGCAGATATGCTAGTGATTTTTGGGTCGCTGAATAGTTTGTACATATCTTTTGTTTTGGTACTTTTAAATGGAAAAATGAATATGTAAAAAGTAGACATAAAATGTGTGTCTATATCAACAGGGTTTAGTGAGCTTATTGGCAGAAAGTGGTAGAAGTAATGGAAGTTTATAATTGTACAGTTTTTGAAACTAAAATGTCAGTATCAGAATCGTTCACGGGGCAATGTATACGCTTCTACAACAAACTACCAGAGGAAATCTTAAATATGACGGACAGAAAGTTTAAGATTCACATTAAAAACAACTTTGTAAGAAAGCCTATTATAATATAAACGATTATTTGAATGACAAAGATGCCTGGTACTAATGTTAATTTAGCTTCGCAGTGTATAAATGTACCAAGTGTACTCATATGCAATAAATGATTTTGACTTTGACTTTGAGTATATATATCGTTCAATATGGGAAAATATGGTTTCGATATTTATATTTAGCGACTCAAATCTGCTTCAAAAAGTTATATCTCTGGTTATTATAGCTTTAGCTCGGCCGGCTGATCAGCAGCAGGTCTTTTTGGGGGTAAATAATACAGATGTAACCCAGCTGGATTAAAGGTTTAATGAATATCGTAAACACAGCTTAATCTAGAAGTTTTAGAGTAATACGGGGATGTGAGTCAACTACTCCTCTAATATTAAACAGAATGATAGACCGACGACCTGAAAAAGGTGGCCGGAAGCGGCTGGATGCGGAGGACAGACGACCGGGTGTGGTGGCGTTCATTGGGGAAGGCCTGTGTCCAGTAGTGGCTAAGGGTTGATATGATGAATAGATTGTGAGCAGACAGAATGTTTAAAAGGATTTTTGCTCTGTATCCAACGATAATCGAACTCATCACTTGATGCGATCGAATTTTGTAAACATTGCAAATGACATAATCCTCCCGGAAGATCTCATCCGCTTGGCGCCAGGCCAGCGTCCAGTATTAAACATTGGCCTAACGACAAACGTGATTAACTCAAGATTGTTAAAATAGAGAGGCGTTTTTGTTCAGACGTACACTCCCGCCAAAAAGTGTAGAAAAGAAAAGGCCTTTATCATACATTCGAGGTTATTTTGGGAACTCGGATCTTCGCCGAGGATCGTGTTGGGTGATATCTGATACTGGCTGTTTGGAGGTTTTCGAAAATTCACTATGAAATAAATGTCATACTAGTATGGTAAAAGGGATCGTCATAAAATAAAATAATGTATAAATTACAATGTCAACAATTCAAATAATGTCATGGTATATAACATACTATCTATGTCAGTATATGATATTAAAATAAAAATTTAAAAATACACTTGTTATTAAATTATCACAAATTAAATTAAACGTCAGAGGGATATCGCTGTTCGTAGTCGGCCCAGCGTGTAAAGTTAGCGTGAAGATTTACGCACATCTATTTGTGTTACGTTTCATTTTATTCCTACGTTTGGTATCTCTTACTGTCTATATACGAAGTTTATTTATATATTCTGTCTCTCTTACTCTCGCTGACTATATACGAAGTTTATTTATATGTTTTGTCTCTCCCACTGGCTATAAACGGAGTTAGTTAATTCTGCTGCTCATCTTCTCGTTTTGTTGAGATTTGTTTTCGATGCAGCTTAGTTTATTTTTGGAGAGCTTTCGGTTTTAAGTCTTTTTTTTGCTAGAAATAAGTTTTTTTTAGTATGGACTATTAAAAAGCTGTTTGTTTTACTGAGAATCTTAAGATGAAATCTATTAGGTAGAGATAATAATAGAAAATTGTTCATTATCTTACTGCTCGGCCACGACTTTTGGCTCAGCGGGACGCGGCGCGGTGAGCGGCGCGGTTTCGGCAGGCGGAGGGTTGGCCGCTGATTGCGGCGCCTCGTGGCGTGCTGCTAACATTTTTGTACATTTGTTCTCGCCGCTCGCCGCCCCGCTCTTAGCTGCCGCTGGCAGCGGCAAGGTCGTGGCCGAGCGGTTACTGTATACAACTTTAAACGTGTGCTTAGATGCTAGTTTATACATTGCGGAGACGACTGGTGCCAGGTCTCCATAAGTATTGTTAGTTATTGCGTTGGTTTTTAATAGATACAGTTACTACATAGGTACATGTTTCGTCGTCCTACTCGACACTATAGTTTGTCCTTTCTTCCACTCGCAACGCCATATACGAATTGACAAGTAAGGTCACAGGTACATAATTTGCGGTCGAATGCAAGGGCAAAGTACGTACAAACAAAATGGTTTGTCGTACAGTTTAATTTGTAATTTATGAATATACATGCAGCTCTTTATAACGAAACTGAAGGGACCGAGCAAATTTGTCACTTATTTTTTTTAAGGTATACAAAAAGATTACAGTCAAAAGTCAAAATAATCCGTAATGCCGTCCACAATGAAAACGTTGTTAATATATTTAATGCTAGCTGTGCCCGCGGCTCCGCTCGCGTGTACTACAGATCCGCTCCCATTCTCACACCCGCTCCCGCTCCTGCTCCCGTTGCCGCTCCCACAACCACGCCCACTCCCCTTTTCCTATGCCCAAGCCCACGCCCACTCCCATTCCCATTCTCACTCCCAGCTCCAAATGTAGTCCAAACTCATCGCAATCTGAATAGTACGGAAATACATGTGCAATATATTGCATACTAACCTTACCTACTATTGTATTTGAAAACTAAAAATGTTCATAACTTTTGATTGAGTACACCGATTGCGATGAAATAAAGACTAAATGTTAAGTTAAGCGATGTTTAAGTGATGTGTGCACAAACTCACAGATAAACAGACAAAAATTCCAAAAATAATCGAAATGTGTTCTATTACTTATCTTTAGACCCCCCAATTTTTTTTTTTGCAAATATCTTCAATGTACAGACATACACGCGATGTTTACGATTTTATTTATTAGATAACAACATTTTGATTGTGGACGGCAACGCAGACATGTATACACAGCGTGATCAGTATTGCAAGATTTTCTTAGCTACCAGCCTTTGCCCGCGACTTCATCCGCGTAGGTTTCGATATTTACACATCCTCACTGCTTTTAACGATTAATTTGGTTTCCTGTAGGAATGAGATGTTTTATTGGCATGAAAACTCCTATTCCAGGACCTAACCTATATGTGTGCCAAGTTTCATCCCGCTCCGTCCAGTGGTTGAAACGTGATTGAGGCACAAACATACAAACTTTCGCAATTATGTATTAACTGCATAAATTGCAGGTTTCTCCAATAATTAGCCACTCTCTATTAAATAAACTTAGACGTAACAGTCAAGTTTTACTATCGTATGTGTACAACATTGTAATATCAATGTTTATATTGAATAACATTAATAATAATACTACAGGCTAAACGTTACCCACGGTTAGCGAACTTTCCCACGGAAACCTAGTAATTTTACCCTGGTAAAAACAAGTTTTATGGACGCAGGTGCATAAAAAAACAAGACCGTATTCTAAGAGTAAATACTGTCATTCGAGATAGTACGTCGGTGACATCCTTTAAAACTAAATTAAAAGAGCACTATCTGTCTCACTCAGTACAATATGATATGTATGTATTTATGTATGTTTATTATATTTATTATTATTTATTATAAGTGTTTATTTACTATATATATATACAGGGTGTAAGGGACGGTCTTCCGAAAACTTTAACCATGGCTTCAGACCATCACCCTGAACATCGTACAGCAAGAATTTTTCGCCGGAAATAAAAAAAAAAATCGACTTCTTCATACAAATCTGGCATGTCATTTGTAAAATTTGTATGGTGAGTCCGAAATTTTTTTTTATTTCCGGCGAAAAATTCTTGCTGTACGTTGTTCAGGGTGATGGTCTGAAGCCGTGGTTAAAGTTTTCGGAAGACCGTCCCTTACACCCTGTATATACGAGATATATGTGTGTGTAAAGTAGTTTCGGTATTTAGTTATTATGTAGTATATTATGCACTTTTTGCCCCCCTCGCTCTTAGTGCCTTGTCTCACTCCCTGTAAGGTTGGCTGGTAGAGATCTCTTTTAGAGATAAGCTCACCTTTGTACACAAAATTTGTAAATGAATTTACTTTTAAAATTTGTGCTATAAAGAATATACAGGGTTACAGGAAAAGTCGTGCTAGATCCCTTAAGGGTGTGGAGCACCCATCATTTCTGACTTATTTCACTATGAAACACCCTACCCTAAACTTAACCCTTTTCGAGATATTCGACTTTTAATTTTTTTATTGAAAATTGCTGATTTTTAGGCTACTACATTTATTTTTGTTTATTTTGTGTATCTTATTATTATTATTATTGCATTTTTACATGTGTAGTAAGATGCTTTAGGACGTCAATCATTAAAATAGTGCACAAGTTAATTGAATAGACTGTAGTAGACAAGTGAAAGAAAAGAAATAAAAAACATATTAGAAAGTTTATTTTTCTCTAAGGGATATCTAAAAAAAATGTTATGGTAATTGTTCGGCAGATGTTTTTTAAAATATTTACGTTTCATCAGCTATCTAACGAGGTGTAACAATCTAGGGTTTGTATTACATTTCGTGGAAAATAACTAGTTGGGACGCTCCAGGTAGCAGTTCTAACGGTCCCACGCCTATTGTCCTTCAAGTTAAGACGCTTACACTTAGACGTTGACAGAGTTTATCGAAGACTTCGAGAAACTGGCTCTGTTTTGAGACGAAGTACAGACATGGGAAGACCACGAATTGACGACGAAGAACAGGACAATGAGATAGTGCAACGCTTTCGAGCGGATCCGACTACTTCCACTAATATTGTTGCCCGTGATCTGGGGCTTTCGCAATGGAGAGTGTGGTTTACAGTGCATACTGCTGGCCTATACCCGTACCATTACACGCCAGTACACGTTATTGAAGAAGGGGACCCCGCGAGAAGATTGGACTTTTGCAGATTTATGCTAAATGCTGATGTAGAAGACCCAGATTTTTTAAGAAATATCTTGTGGACGGATGAGTCGAAATTTGATAAAGATGGCATAACTAACTATCACAACGCCCATTACTGGGCCCTAAAAGAACTAAGGAATCCCAATAAGAAAAGAGTGAAGGGGTCCCAACGAAGATTCAGCGTGAATGTGTGGATGGGCATTATCTCCAATCATTTGATTGGACCTTACTTTCTCCCGGATAATCTAAACGGGGAAAGCTACGAAAATTTCCTGAGAGCAGACTTGAGTGATTTGCTGGATGATCTGCCACTCAACCTGATCAGGGACATGTGGTTCCAACACGATGGCTGCCCTGCCCATTTCAGGAGAAGTGTCAGAGACTGGCTGGACACAAATTATCCAAACAAATGGATTGGACGAGGTGGGCCATTGCCATGGCCAGCAAGAAGTCCGGACCTAACCCCCATGGATTTTCATGTGTGGGGCTGCATGAAAAGTCTCGTGTACAGCGAGCCGAATCCAGTTTCGTCTGTGGAAGACTTAAGAGAAAGGATTGTGGATGCAGCAAATAAAATGAGGACCACATTGACCACTGGCGTAGTGAAGACCGGTCTCCGTAGAAGGATGCGACAATGTATTAGAAATAGAGGCGGCCATGTTGAACATGAACTGTAGAAAAAGAAAAAGTTGTGAGAAAACCTTTAATAAATGGCATTTCATGCTTACCTATTGTTTTATTTTACTTTTTAGGGCTAAGTATACATTTTCTTCTCCACTGTCGCCTATGAAACTAAATTTTTTTGAATGCATTTGAATAAAACCCTACATTATTATACCTCGTTAGATAGCTGATGAACCGTAGATATTTTACAAAACATCTGCCGAACAATTACCATAATATTTTTTTTAGATATCCCTTAGAGAAAAATAAACTTTCTAATATGTTTTTTATTTCTTTTCTTTCACTTGTCTACTACGGTCTATTCAAATAACTTGTGCACTATTTTAATGATTGACGTCCTAAAGCATCTTACTACACATGTAAAAATGCAATAATAATAATAATAAGATACACAAAATAAACAAAAATAAATGTAGTAGCCTAAAAATCAGCAATTTTCAATAAAAAAATTAAAAGTCGAATATCTCGAAAAGGGTTAAGTTTAGGGTAGGGTGTTTCATAGTGAAATAAGTCAGAAATGATGGGTGCTCCACACCCTTAAGGGATCTAGCACGACTTTTCCTGTAACCCTGTATAATAATAATAAACGATCGTTTTTAACTATTGGGGCCTGTATATTAACCAAAATAAAGTGAATGCAGTGAACTGTACCTTAAAAGTGTACTAGTACCTACACACACATCGACGTATACGAACTGCCTATAGCAGTGGCAGATAGGGCTAAGTAAGATAACTTTCTTTTAACCAGTTTCATCCAACGCCACCTGACTTTAGATTCCTAGAAAATATAAAACTACAACGATCTCTATGTACTACTAGATGGAGAGTTCCAAACAATCGCTCTGTTCTACGCAAGTAGCCACAACTCTTTCACATTCACAATGAAACTTGTGCAGTTACTACGCAGAACATTTAATTATTACTAAATATTGACGCTACGGTTAAATACTGTCAATATTTAGAAAATAATTAAATGTTCTGAGTAGTAACTGCACAAGTTTCAAAGTGAATGTGAAAGAGTTGTGGCTACTTGCGTGGAACAGAGGGATTGATTGGAACGCTCCATCTAGTAGTACATAGAGATCGTTGGAAAACTATGACAATCTTCGAGTATTCCTATTCTATCGTTCTTCGTATAAATTGTCAGTTGGTGACAATGAAACGCATATTGTGACAAGGGAGCGATTTGGTTAAATTATAGCTAGTTGCTACCGCGGCTCTGGAGGAGTTCGACGGATTCTGGCTCAATTCTGATTAGTATATCAATAGAGGCCGCCAGATAGACCGACGACCTAAAGGTGGCCGGAAGCGGTTGGATGCGGAGGGCGGAATACAGGATGTGGTGGCGTTCATTGGGGAAGGCCTATGTCCAGCAGTGGACGTCTAAAGGCTGACATGATAGAGGTCTTAAGTGAAACACTGTATATTTCATTCCAGATTAATAGTCCTATGAAAACAAACGCATTTGCGTCTCGAAAACAAAATACACAATAGATGGTGTTCCTAAGTGGACCGCAAAGTTTACTTGGTAATACAAACCTATTTTTGCTGCTGGTTACCCTTTCATGTATATGTTACCGAGACGCAAATAGCGTTGGTTTTCATAGGACTATTAATCTGGAATGAAATTTAAGTATTAAATGGGCACTGAACATATGTAGTTTTAGATGGTGCTAGTAGTATTTTAAAGCTTATGAAAGTCGTACAGTAAAGCTTACTTAGAAATCCCGCTAAATCCTATCAGGTCCTACGTATTTTTACTTAATGTTTTTCTTTTTACTCAGATGAACGTCCGCGTGACGACGATGGACGCGGAGCTGGAGTTCGCGATCCAGCAGACGACGACCGGCAAACAGCTGTTCGACCAGGTCGTCAAGACCATTGGCCTGCGCGAGGTCTGGTTCTTCGGCCTCCAGTACACCGACTCCAAGGGAGATCTCACATGGATCAAGCTCTACAAGAAGGTAGGGCTTTTAGATGGTTATTTAATTTAACGATTTAAGAGTTTTTTTTAATAATAAGAATAATAAAATCATTTATTCATCTCTTAAAAAATATACATACAATAACTCCGCCAAACTGTATAATACAGTTTGTTGGCAAAAATAGCTCTCTTACTTTATACACATCTATGGCAGAGAATACTAAATATCACTACGCAATGGTGAATAGCAAAGCAAAGTTACAAAGTTTTTAATTTTGATATTAGCACAAAAAGATTGAGGTTACGTTAACGTATACTGTACTGTAACGTATTGATTTTGAAAATACTAAGAAACGTGATAAGATATACCTCATACCATGAAGAAAAATAATTTTTCGTAGCTCATAGTTTCACCTCAAAGATTTTTCCCCCATGATTGACAGTAATTGGTTATTAAATCAGATAACAGATGCACATTAAAACCATCAGTTATCTAATTTAATAACCAATTAGTGTCAATCCTGACGGAAAAACTTTGAGGTGAAACTATGAGCTACGAAAAATTATTTTGCTTCATGGTATGAGGTGTAGGTACAGTGAAGTTGTAGAATAAAAAATCGGTATTAGAGATGGGTACCCAGATTAAAACCCAGTTATCACCCATTTCATTCTGCCCACTGGTTAGTTTGTGCGGGTGAAAATCAATTCCTTTACAATAATCTAAAGGAATTCATTTTACCCGCACAAATCATGGAATGAAATGGTCGCTAACTGCGTTACCTCATCACTAGTCAGCAATATTTTGAGATGTCTAGAAAAATATATTTTTTTATTGATTTTTATTGCCAGCAATTAAGACTTTATTTCGAGTTACCCGCCGGAAAGAAAGACTGATCCTTAAAACTAACCGCCAACAACGTATTGCAAGAAAATTTCTCGCTAATGTTAATTAATGAATTATTAAGTAACATCGCTTCCTAATTTGCAGCTTCCTAATTCGATAAAACCCTGTACAATTGAAAAATTCTATTCTTGCAATCCTCGTTCTCTTTACAAGGTCCAACGTTTCAGAACTATTCAAACTATCCACGAGCAAAGAAGTGATTTTGTTATTTACTAGAGTATCAGTAAATTGTCGCCTCAACTGCATTCATTTTTAAATGTATTTAAAAAAGACAAAGGTTTTTTTTTAAATAATAATAAGTTCCTGTGTATAATCTTATCAGTTACTTACTAATCTACTATAATGACAGTAGACACTCCTAGGTCCGCCTATGATGATAAAAAAACATTTAAAACTACACCTTTTGTAAGTAGAGTTAAAAGGGTTAGAGAGAGGTTTGAAATTGGTGTAATTAAAGTCACAAGTCATCTATACATCAGTACTGATAGAATTGTTTGTAGAATAAGGAATCT
The DNA here is from genome assembly GCA_947086405.1 of Esperia sulphurella. Classification (NCBI taxonomy): domain Eukaryota; kingdom Metazoa; phylum Arthropoda; class Insecta; order Lepidoptera; family Oecophoridae; genus Esperia; species Esperia sulphurella. Next base: position 15,598,511 of record OX352266.1, read on the forward strand.
TAGGAGTCTATTAGGGTTATTTATCTATGATATGTTGTCTATGATTGCAACCCTTTGTTACTATCTTGTCAAATAAAAGTAAATAATTTTTTTAATCATGTTTTAAGTAGGTAAATAAGTCGATCATTTGTCATTCGCGTGCGAACGCTATCTGGTTCTATCAAGAAAGAAAGTCAGCCAACGTGTACGGTGTTCTTGAATATTCATTAAGTTTTCAACTCAAATAAGTTGCTGACCTCACTCACAAAGTAGTACTACGCAACAACTGTAAATTGAGCTCTGACTTTTCGCCCAACACTGCGGCTTCCAAACGTGAGTAGGGAGTTGGTGAGGTCATTTTATAGTAGCAGTGTAATAGGGTTGAATTATATATGTACAAGTCGGCATTGCTCTACCGGGTCAGTGTCGCAGGTAAGGAAAACAATTTCACGGAATTGTTTACTCATAGGCAAAGCGGGGACAAAACGTCGGAACTACGCGATGACTTCAATGAACATTGTAAGGTGGTCAAGGTGTCAAAGGAAGCCGAGCTTTATTGTACAGCCAACAAATTATTAAAACATATAAAAACTAAAATAACACGAACTAGCTTCAGACTAGCAATAGAGCGAACTTCGTGTTAGGGCAGACATATGTGTACATAAAAATACTAAATAAGTATACTACTATACATATAGATAATCATGTACACATGTATTTATAAATAGATTCATACTTTAAAATATACTCTATGAGTATAAATAACAATGTGACTGATATATAAAATATAATTTCTTAGAAAGAGATAATGCCCTTTCACTCTTGAAGATTGCGACAGACTAGCTGTCGCCTATCTCAGCAGGGAGTGAGTTCCACATCTTGACCGCATGTACCGAAAACGAGTAAGAATAGAAGTAGGTAATGTGTGAAGGAGGGAACTAATGTGGAATCTTAATTTAAAAGATAACTCTAAAACATCTGGTGATGTCATCCTTAAAGACATGTGGATCTCGGCAGCTGGACCCACATGGAGTTATGATTTAAACCACAGAGAGGGCTTCCTTGATGAAATCGTTACATGAAACAGGAGCTATGTAGGAAGCGCCGCCGTCATGCGCTAATATATAATAAGAGATACAGTAAACAATCCCAATGATGATGCCACAGTAGATTGTAAAATTCTAGGACATGTGTATAAAATGGGACTTGCAAATGGAAATGAAGTTGACATTTTTATTGCGAATAAATTGATTTGCAATATGAATGCGAAATTGCATATCCATTTAGCTGCATCTGTTATTAGCACAGTCATTATGATGACATAGGTATATAGCGAGACTGGCGTGGAGGCGTGTATTGCTCGGATGCGCGGACTGAGTACGATGTAACGACTATTTTTAGCAACTGAATCGATGCGTCTTTGCCACCGACGGACCAAGTTCAAGTTTATTTGTTTCGGCCTCCAATGTGTGGGTTTGTAGGCTCGGAGCTTTAATAGTTTAATCCGCTTATCGGATATTCCGGATATTGGGCTTAGAATGGCTTCTTCCTTTCTGTGTACTTCAACAGGACTTGAAATTTCACGTACTCCCACTAGTTGATACTAAACAACACAACATTTGTGTATAAAATTAACGAATTTGTATCAATCACCAAATCGATGTAGTCTAACATAAGTTATACACAAATGAATGCGAGCTAATACAAACGCATTGGTGTCATGGATACAAAATAAACAATAGATAGTGTTCCGACTCTAAATCCTAAGAGTAGAGAGAAGCAGTATAGAAAGAGCTAGTCAAGGAAATCAGTACGGATAACGGGTACATCAGACTATGTTAATTAGCATTAAACGACTTGATTTCCGTTCGGCGATGCGTCTATCCACGTGCCCAAATGTAAACACGGCCATTCAGCTGCGCTCGATTAACCAACCAGTTGGTTGGTAGCCCGTGAGCTGTTTATAAATACACCACTAATACCTTGTAAACTGCTCCAGTTAACAACACTTATTGCTGATGTGATTAGAGCTTATAAAGGCTATCGTGAATCCTTATGTTGCATTTTATTCAACGATAAAGGAAAACAGCGCTGCAGAAAAGGAGACATGAGTAATGCAGTTGTAGAAATTGACAAGGGCCATAGTTTAACCCAGAATGACGAAAGAAAGAAATAACTGATTAAATAAAAGAAACCTTTAAACTGAAGAATAAATCATCCAACGTGAGTCATGAAAATTAGACGCCCGGGGCGGCAGTTGCTTGAGTCAGAAACAGTACTACTAAAGCTGACCCTACCTGGCTAGAGAAAGTGAGAAGGCAGGTAGGCAATGAAAAGATAAAAGATCACAGAGCAGCTTTATGCGAAAGATAATAATAATGACCATACTAATATTATCGTCAATATTAACGGATTTGATAGTCCAATATCAAGGTCCCATTGTGCTAATCTACAACCCGTTGTGACTCATCGGAAACGTACACCGCTGCAAAGAGCAATTATGATCGCTACTGGTAACGCGCACAGCCACACTAGCATCGATGTGTGAACTGATGTACCAGTAACATACGGGTTATGATAAAGAGTATACAATTTGAGTTCTGGCGTCTGATGCGAACGGATATCGGCTATAGTATGGATTAGAGAAGCCCATATCGCATTGAATATGTGGAGTGAAGGATTGAATATGAAAGGACAAAGGAAAATAAGACTTGGCTAGCAATATGGGTAATCTCATGAGGAACGTAACGTTAAATCAAATAACTTATTTCAAAAAGATCATTTGCAAAACTACGAATTGTCTCATTAAAGTCTGAAACGAAGCAAGATCAGTCATATATAAGATGAAACTGTATCTCATATCTGATTGGTTGATTTGTTTGACGTTTGCTTGCTTCATTGTGTCTTCCGTGTGTGTGTAGTTCAATTGCCACAATGTTTATCGCATCCCAAACGTTAACGGTCACATTTTAATTGTGCTGGTCACCAACCGTCAAAACAATATGTATCACTTTACGCTCTACAGCATTACGTGCCCTATTAATAACTATTTAACGTGTTTGTCTATCTAGAATAATATATGGAATTGTTCTGGTGACTGACCATGTTTCGCAAATTTGCTCATATGGACTTATTATAATTGATTTAATGGTTAGTTTTGAAATTCAGTTCAATTTATTTGGTGGAATATGGTCACAAATAGATGGTAATGTTCGTAGCAGTCTTTTAAAAACAGTCTATCCACAGTCTACAATAGTAACGCATACCGTAGGTAATCGATTGGTTTAATAGTTTATCCTTGTATTGCATCAATGAACGTAGGTATGGCGCGGCGTCTAGTTCTTAGAGGACCGGTTTCCTTTGCGATTATAATTATTACTTTGAACTTCGGTCTTTTTGATTTTCTCATCGGAATTTTATTAGTTTTAAAATATTCTATGTTGCTATATGATAATTTCTGATTGGATTCGTTACAGTGTCATTTTACGCAAACTAGTTTGTTTTTCGAAAGAAGTTCAGACCCAGCTCGGAATTGGTATGTAAATAGGACAATAATAACTGTTTTGGAATTTCTTAGATGGTCTGACTTTGAAAACTGAGTTTTTCTCTATTTCCTTTCTAGAGCATAATCTATCAAATCTTAAGTAGTCTCAGCCTATTTTAACAAATATTTGTTTAAAACGTATTTGTTTAAATATTTTTGGGAATTAGAATGTTGTGAGCGGACTGGTTGAATAGGTTTACGATTATCTTGTGATCTATACCTAACGGACTAGTAGATAGCTGTAATGTTTTCTTATCAAATGCTTTTATCATTTCTCTCTAAATTTTAGCTCATTCATAAATTTTTAACTGATAACATTTAATACTTTTGTTAACATATTTAACTGTATTTATTGAGGTTTTCCAAGAAATAATCATTTATATTATTGTTGATTATATTTTGTGAAATATGGATTGAAATCTTTGTAAAACTATGGTCGTTTGTAGTTGTCCTTTCATCTCTGTGTATTATAATTTAATAATTCAACTTGCCCGTATTATGGTGTCTAATATGTAAACGTGAGCTCGATAATGTTTCTTAAAACTGTCTTTCATTTGCGAAATCGGAAGTTTACTAATTAATAATACATCAATCTCTCGCATAGAATGCTGTGTAAGAGTGTCCGATGTGTATGTTCCGTATACGCACACATGCACGTACAATACCGTCGTCGTGTCACACTTACGTAATTCGTACCTGAACGGCCTCGACATATGATAATCGTGTGTGGCAATGGTGCGCGCTTTCCGTCGCTTTTCCTTCAATTCGCCACTCTTTGTCCTTATCTACTGGTGCCTTTTAAATTACCATATTTGGTTTTATTACCTTAAATGTTTAAAGGAGACATCTTGTTTAATATAATAAAAATTGTCTTTCATTACATTATTATCAATTTGTCCATCATCGTTTCCGTTTATCATCGGAAAATGTCTTATTACCGTTTTTCTCCTGTAGTGCCTCTGCGATTGTAAATAGATCGATCTAATTCGAGGTACATATAACTAGTATACTAATTCTCATTGATGATTCCCATGCTTTAACAGTAATTATGTTTAGTTTACGTCATACATTATCTAAGTCAGTCAGATCTATACGAGTGGTTTCGGTCTTCCGTGACGACTTGACGAGTCATTAACTTCATATTTAAATCACACATCACTTTACTCTGTTTTGATATTGTTGATTCATTCAGAATCCGGCGGCGTGAGTAAGCATGACGTTTTGATAAGTTTTGCGGGTTGAGAGAATTGTAAATTAATGTTATCGCATTCCAGTGTTTGATTCATTTAATACTTACGTCGACTTTAGATAAGCATTCGATTTCCTATTACATAAGGTCACATTTGTCCAAAAAAAATTGTTGGACAAAATACCTGTTTGAGCATTTAAAGTGTGTTTGGTGCTGTTGTAATTTTCTAAGCTTAATCTGCCTCGGCAATCTCTTATTGGAACTGGAATGTAGGTGACTATGACCACATTTCATAAATATGTGTAGGATTTATTATGATATGATGATAAGTTTCCATGTTCCTCGTAGTCGAGTGGAGTGCATGGTATGCAGTTCAGTAAATTTCTATTGTTTTTTACTACTTCAATATTATGTTTCGTACACGGCCGAAGGGATTTGATAAATGATCTTCTATATTCTTCTTCGGTATTTTTAATAGCATTATATCTATAGGAACTTTTTAAGACTACGTTACGTCAATTTCAACCAACACCTACGCATACATTGGTATTTATTTACTCATCATTGACTTCTCGAGAATTTTCTAAGTGGTATTATCCTCTATTTATTGTAATCATTTGTACCTTGGATTCCGGTTGTGATGTTTGAATATGCCCTAAGCTAACCTTTCTTGGTACATGTAATATGCCACGGTCAAATGGTTGTACAGAAGTTTGAATTGAGTAAATCTTTCAATATATTACTATGTATTTCTTATTCATTTAATTTAGTTTAAATGAAATCATATCTTCAATTTTCTTTTATCCAAACAACTATTATTCATATTTTCTCGTAGACTTGATTTTCGCAACTCGTTTGGCGATGATGTCGTATGCGAATTCATGACTAAAACTAACCCACATGTCGGTGAGATCATTCTCAACAAAAAAACTTGCCATTTGCACATTGTTCTAGATTCTCCAAAGGATATTAGTCACATGATTGCCACCTGAAATTGCCTCTACATTCAGATTTATCATTGTGTTATGTCATTTTTAAATTATTGGAACGATTTCACAGTTCACTGTCTTGCTCTGAATTATTGTGCCGTTAGCGCTGTTAAACTTTCATTTGTTAGTGTAATTTCATTCATCATTAGAAGCTTCAGGCTTTGATTGATCTCTTTCACTTTCCACGAATATATTTACATTTACATCGTGTACAGTTCTTACATTCTCGAAGATCTCAACTCAATCAACATTTTTACTTAGATTATAAAATACACCTGCATTGTTTCATTCATCTCGTGCTCAAATAAGTATCGATTTTACAATATTTACGATGTTACTAACTTCATCCATACCATGACTGTTAATTGCAGTATATTCCCTCGTTCTGCTAGGGTTGTGAGATGTTTCAAATTTACAAATATTATCTAAGTTTCTTTCAGTACCAAATTGACCAAGACTTTTGATCAATTATATTGTATCATTTCGAATTCAAGCAACCTTAATCTTAACTTTGAAATTATTTCTTCCCATTAGCTAGTCTCGTACTTATCCGCTGTTAGACAAAGCCTGGAGTAATCTAAACTAGGTACAGTTTTAGTTTCGGTATCACCAAAGTGCACTTATTTTCATAACCTTGGCTAGAAGAACCTTTTATTTACTGTCTTTTACCAAGGGTACGTTTTGTTGTCGCGCGTTATTTGTTTTATCTGTTGCATCTTAATTGATTTTTAGAACTAAGTTCATAATTCGTTTTCTGGTATCAACCCTGCAAATCGTGTTGCCCCGCACGCGATATCGTTCTCCCGCAGCTCACACGCGTGGAATGCTGCTTTTTGTGGCACATAATTATGATCATGGCACACGGCCCCGATACAATGTGACGCGGGGACGTTGCGTCACGAAGGTATAGTGGTGGAATGTGTTATCTTTGAGATATTGTCACCTTTATCTACCCGAATAGATATTGCAAACTTGTGAGAAGCAGTGTCCACTTTTGCTGAATCAATCGTTCCGTGTTTTCCCGTCGCTTTGCGACTCCTTTAAATAAGACCAAAACTTTCGCCTTCACTTCATATTTATATTGTTAACCATCCTGCAATATCGGAAGACACTGCATCTAATATTGCAAAAAAGGAAACTGTCAGAGACAAATCATGCATCACTCATATCACTACTCATACGATAAGTCCATCAAGATATTCCATAGTCCCTCCATGTCTACCGAAAGAAACGTAAGTGCTCTGACACTCTAAAACATATCGAACGGTGAAAAAACTAATGGTAAATTTGTGAAAGACATGTTGAAAGTAGAAAATTAATACTCCAAGCAGGTGGACATAACCGATTTGTAATAACTTCAAAGGCAAAATTAAACACAATCAAGATGCCCCTTAATCTATCGATTATCAAGGACCAAATAAAGACTGATAAGTTATTTGGGACAGTCTATTGCCACTGGCACACATCTACGTCGTAATAAGATTACATTGTCCCTTCAATGCCGCTAATCAACCTTGGGCTATTCACTCACCTGGAACTGGAACGTAACGAATATGGGTGCAGTGCAGCGCTTTACTATTCATTGACAAGCTTCCGAATCGATACCCAATAGTCCTAATACCATAATATAAAAACAAGTTATTTCCGTACTGGGAGAAGACTATCTCTCGATTACTGATGAATGTAACAAATCAGACAAGACAGTGTTTACTGTCGTAAAAATTAGCCAATAGAAACACCAACGGGCATCAGATTATAAATGTTCATTCTTTATCCTACCCACCTCAGACTTCACGAGGAAGATCGTTTAACAGGTGATAAGATATAAATAAATACGTCGGCCAAAAGACTCGCAAATAGCAGATACGCAGGACTACACCAAATCGGCGCATACGAAGCGAAGCCAGCGAAGCGAGTCGCGGCGTCCGCGTGACCCCGTTCCCACGGCGGATCCATCCACCAGCGGCCGACGTGTCCGCCGATCAGCCAGGCGAGCAGGGCTGGCTCAACGGCTTTTGGAAATTATACCTGGCCAAAATACTACGGACTTCACAAACGGAGGATAACCCTTAAATTCTTCTTGCATTAGATAAATCCTTACAAAGCCTTAAGGGATAGTTGAAGTTTGCTCCAATAAAATTTGGTTGGACTCAAACCTCTCCGTAAGCTTTTGGATAACATCTGTCGAACTGCAAAGCCATTTCGTTCTCTCTAAAGGGTCAAGCGACATACTCTGATAAGCGTTTGGGGTCAAATTATCGTAGTTAAGACTCCCAACATTACGAAATGCTTATGGAGTATACCAGGTGCCTGTCTGTATATTTCCTACTCATAAAGCGGTAGTCTCTAAAAAAAATACTTTTATAAATGTACCAAGTGTGCAAACTCATGTGCAATAAAGGGTTTTGACTTTGACTTTTTGCAAATAAATTTTATTTTGAAAAATGACGTTTGTTATGTCAAGTGTCCAGGAAAACGTATTTTTTCTAAAATCCAAGCGAAATTCATAGCAGGCGTGGATTTACTTCCTTTATTGTATGGATGATAGAAGAAATACATTCCTTTATAATGTTCATTCTGGCAACCCTAAGCTCTTTCGACCTCTGCCAGCCATACAATACAGCTGTCCTTGACTGCCTGTAAAACAGGTGCTTAGTATGCAGATATCATCTATGTTTGACGTATGTATTTAAAAGATGAATTATGAATTTGTAACGTAAAAGAACCACTGACGTTTGACGTCAGTTCAATCGTCAATCGATGGACGTGTAGGACCTTGAAAAATGATGTTTTTCACTGAAATCAAAGTCAAAGATGTCTTATAGAAAAAGTTGATTTTACCAACTATGAAGCGAGTAAAGCACTAGATTGCCATTAGTATATTTTTTTGCAGATTTGCAAGAAAAAAAAGTTAAAAGTTAATTTGACGTTGAATTTTAAGTACAGAATTGTCATTTTGTGAACAAATTAAAAATGTAACAATATATAAATTTACTAATTCTGTTTTTTTTTATATATGTATATTTAGTAAGAAGCTCATGTCACGGTAGTTAAGCATGCTGGCCCGCTGATTTTCTCGATGCACCAATGCAGTTAAGTTAACGCTTTTTAAGGCATACTGCACATCACTGTACTCGGCAAGTCTGTGGTTCAGATATACCCAAAGGGCTTACAATGCTCTGCGAGTCCAATTCAATGATGCGTTCAGCTGGCAGCCGCGCTTCTGCAGTGCATCGACAATGTTCGCCGAGGCGCGCACAAACGGCTTCCACGCCGTCTGGCGCAAGAAAACTGCCTCACTATTAGGCAGAGTGCGCGGCAGCAGCAGCAACAGCATCCTAAAAGTAATAGCAGACAGACTGGACAGTCCTCTGGCGTGGATACTCACCCAGAGGACTAAATCACTATTAGTTATTAAGTATTAACGTAATTTAAGATTTTACTAACACAAATGTACTCCTGTTGTCTTTTAAATATAAATAAAATAAAATTAAAATAAAATAAAATAAGCTCTTCACAGAACGATTTGTTATATTGGAAAACGATTATATTTTTTTAATACTTTACTACTAGGCAACAGCTTCTTCGGAGGTCAATATACGAAATACAGAAATTCCATAAAACTAGTATGGTACGAGCCGCTGCGTGGCACAGACTGGAGAAAGTGCCGTAACGGCATCACGTGACCTTGTCTTGTCTTCATTGCATGTCTAATTTGTCCTCCACACAATGATAATGCTTCGTGAATCCAACGCAATTTTTACACTCGAAATTATCAACATTTCGTAACATGCTTACGAGTCGTGCTTGTCTGGTTGCTGTTTAGGGAAAGCGTTGAGGACGACATGTATGTAGTTGACCTTGTCTAGTTGTGAGACCTTGTGATTCAATTGGAATAGGTTCTAAAGATTTTACCCTGGGGTTTTCACACAATTTTTATCGATAAGGAAGATCACACAGATTTACCTTACCACGAGTCGAGTTTACGAATGCATCGGTCATTTTCCTCGTAAGTTACATTAATGTCAACGCAACACATGCATGAGAGAAGGGTCGAGCAAGGTGCCACGGCATGGCGTCGTCCGCAAACTGGGTTAGCAACACGCGATAGCTGAATACGGTCATCTCTGTCGCGCGTACTGGCCTCGAAAGAGTCAGCAGTCGGTGCGTGTGCGCATGAATTGATGGCAAAGAGAAATGTCTCAAACGATTCGCAAAGTTTCACCTCCTAGATTGATGTAATCACGTACGCAGGTATTTGCGCCGCATCAGCATTTTGTATTGCTGGCTTACGTGTTTGATGTACACTTGTGTGTCTATTGATTCAAATATTTTAGAGGTGATTGTTAGATCGTCGTTATTCTTATCATCATCAGGTTATTTTTGTCTCCACTGCAGGAGCACACCCCTCTCTCATCTGCTGGAGACAGACGGAGGATTCGGCCTACACTCCCCGCGCTGGCCAGACGGAAAGAGGAGGCCTGTATTCCCTTAGTCGCCTTGTACGACGTCCACGGGAAGAGTTGAAGTGGTCCTATTCTATTCGACCGGAAACCACACGGCTGTTATACTTAATCCTTTCTACACGACCAATATTTTCGTTTTTCTAGTCCTTATCTCGGCCTTCACGATGTTGACCGTGGTGTTTGCCTCCTGCGTCAACTAGGTCACGGCGTCTGCGGTGTAATCTCGTTACATCTTCAAACAGCTGTAAATCTTCAGCTTACTTTCCTGGAACGGCGTTTTTGACGTCACTCTGAATGGTCGTTACACTCAACTTGATTATGTATGAAATCGGAATCTTGCAACCGATCAGAATCAGAAATGCGTTATGTTGGGCATGCACACAAGAACAGCTGATTTTGCGCAGATCGCGGCCGCGGGTTCAATGACCGTACTTTCGCCGCTCCCACGCCTAGCTGCTGCATTGCTCAATCCTCGCCGCGGGGCCTAAGACTTCGCTAATTGTCTTGTAGACGATGTGCTTTTATAGTCGGATGGTGGTCGTTTTAGCGCTCCACCTGTTGACTCCTACACGGGGCCACCTGCATATCTTAACACCTGTGCCATTGAATCACAGAATGTTTTTTTTTTACATTCCTTTTGACAAGAGATACAATCATGCCTATTTTACTACCAAATACATTAGTGTGTTTACATGTCGGTATTTCAAGTTACGTATAGGGTCAAAAACTTTTAAATTGGGTTCAATCAGAGCTTGAATAGATAATTGGCAAGTCATCCAATAAGGGTTCCGTTTCAATTCTCAGAAGGGTAATTTCTCCAATAGTGATTTAATCAAAAGTAATTGAGAGTACATTAACTTGTGTATCCATTCAGTTTATTGCCTGTCGTTTAGACCAAGGATTTTCATGACAAAACCATTTACCAGTTGTTTTCTTAAAGTCTGATTCAGTAGTTGAGAAGGCTGCGAGGTGCATTACGACTGCTGCTCGGAAATTGATATTTCCCGAAGAGGATGATGAGGAAGCAGCCTACGATAGGGACGATGACCTGGTAAAGTCAGGAGTTGTGTTGTGTTACGGCCAGTTTGTAGATACGCTAGTCTGCTAGAGCAAATCAGAATTCTTATACCTGATTTATTTAGGAGTTTTATACTTAGAGTTATTTCTTCAGGATGATGATAAATGTTTGTTGCGTGTGTTCCTGATTGGCGTTTAATGGGGCTTTTATACGTTTAGTGGATGGATTTGCTCTGCCATTTCATCTGCAGGAATCTGTCACAAAATCAGAAATATTTAGTATGTTGTGTTCTCACAACATTTTGATCTACAATCTAAAGATTATCTAGTGAGATTAACATGATCTTGATGACTATATAAGATTGTGTAGTAGATGTGCTAGAATTTATAATAAAAAAATAATTAATCATTCCAATCTCTTCTGTTTGAGAGTTTTAAAATGTTCTTTTCTTAAGGTCAATGCCAAAAGTTTAGACGATATATATATTCTTTATTGCACACATAAATATTGTCAATACATTACATAAAGAAAAAAAGATGTACAAAGGTGGACTTATCTCTAAAAGAGATCTCTTCCAGCCAACCTCTACTGTGGGAGAATCTAAAAAATAAACGGGAGACCAATGGATAATGTGCATAAACATACTATAAAATTATATAAAATACAGATAATATTACATATTACTACATACATAGAATACAATAGATAACCAAACATAACAGTTACATATATAAAATACATAGATAGATACATACATACATAGGTACATACATACATACAATATCTGATAATACAAACATTATTATAGGTCAGTGGATATTTTTTAGTAGCTAGATGTTTGTGTTTTTACTAATGTATTCAGATTTGTGTTTATAAAGTCACATCGACACTCGGTTTCGTGTTCATAGTTAAAGTTATATTCACAATCCGTTTTTCGTTTATAGTTAGAGCCCAACTAGTACACTGGCGAAATATGCAGCCATAAGCTGTAAAATAGGTCCATAGTGGGGTTGTATAGGTGTTAGTGCATTTAACACCGATATACGCCCATTGTGAACCTATTAAGCTGTAAATCAGCTACATATTTCGCCAGTAGTGTGCTAGTCGACTCTCGTTTTTGCTTAGCTCACGTCACTCCCAATTAAATGAAAACAACGAAGCTCTCAATTCAAAGGATGCAATTAAAGCACTCATTTATATTTTTCACATCATGTATCAATCCTCGTATGTAGGATTACGAACGATCGGTTGAAATCGTCTTGCAATATTATGAGCTGAGAGGTAACATTTTATTATCAGTTCTAATGTAACTATGCAATTCACACGTATGCACCGTACGTAGCCAATATAACAAGACTAGATTCGTCACGTACATTGTACCGATTCTCTTCGGCTGTTGAATTCTTAAAATTACTTAAGTCTTAGTGTTAACAGTTTAGGTATCATTTTTGTTTTTGCTATTAGTTTATCTATACATGATGTAACTATGCATTTTTATCGCTTGAGTGGTTTGAGTGTTGTATTTATGTTATAACGTATTTCGTGTAAATTTTTATTATATTAAGTTATACGTGTGCATCCTGAAAATGGCAAGCCCAATTGTTGCACTCAGCAACACTTCATCGTCAGGTTATTTTTGTCTCCACTGCAGGAGCACAACCCTCTCTCATCTGCCGGAGACAGACGGAGGATTTGGCCTACCCTCCCCGCGCTGGCCAGACGGGTTGGGGAGGCCTGATTGATGTTTTATAATGTATTCCCTTAGTTGTAAGACATCCACGGGAAGAGTTGGAGTGGTCCTATACTACTCTACCGGACACCACACACAACAACACTTGTTACTAACATTTATAAGTACCAGGAAACTATAAAACTAATATGGTCTAGTCACGATGACGTAAACAATGTTGGAATTTCTGTATCGTCGCCTAATCTTTACGACAGTTGTGAATTAACATGACTTACATTTAATTTTACAAATTTGTTTTGTCTGGGTATGAGAATAAGAATTATTTAGACATACATGTAATAATAAATATTTCATATATACCTAAGACACTTATCTTAATCATAGGATTTTCTCTGTACTTCAGGAATGAGACAAGGATAGGACAATTCACAAATATAACATCCAGACCGGTAGAAAATTATGTGTCAATGGTGAGAATCAAACTCACGACTTTTGGTGCTCGAGTGTAACGATCAAGCACTAGACCAAAAGGCGTTCAGATCAGTCAGGCTATCCGTTTAAACCAACGATCTCTATGTACTACTAGATGGAGCGTTCCAAACAATCGCTCTGTTCCACGCAAGTAGCCACAACTCTTTCACAGTCACAATGAAACTTGTGCAGTTACTACTTAGAACATTTAATTATTTACTAAACATTGACATTATTTAACCGTAGCGTCAATATTTAGTAATAATTAAATGTTCTGCGTAGTAACTGCAAAAGTTTCATTGTGACTGTGAAAGAGTTGTGGCTACTTGCGTGGAACAGAGCGATTGTTTGGAACGCTCCATCTAGTAGTACATAGAGATCGTTGGTTTAAACACCGCTATTAGACATTTTGACTAGGTTCTAGTTCCACCTACCATAATTAAATTTGGTTACAAAAAAGGGTAAGATTATTTTAGAATTTGACAGTTCTAAACATCCGAGTTAACGGGCACTGAATATCTCAGATATGTTAGTTTTCCTTCTTCATCATCATCATCAGGTTATTGTTGTCTCCACTGCAGGAGCACAGCCCTCTCTCATCTGCCGGAGACAGACGGAGGATTTGGCCTACACTCCCCGCGCTGGCCAGACGGGTTGGGGAGGCCTGATTGATGTTTTATAATGTATTCCCTTAGCCGCCTTGTACGACATCCACGGGAAGAGTTGGAGTGGTCCTATTCTACTCTACCGGAAACCACACGGCATTTCCTTCTTCACTTGAGAGCAATCATCAAATGCACCTAAGTTTCGAAAAACCCATTGATAAACCTCACTACTAACTTGTCCATCAACTGTGATAATGTAATTTAACCTCTATGTATTTGTCACATGGCATGTTTTTTCCCTGTACCTTCATGGGCACTATCACACCCTAAAACGCCAGCTGTGAATACTCTTAACACATTAATAAATAGTATAGAATTCCTAGATTAGGCGTTATCACTATCGTTATGTAGTAATGGTGTCCGTGAGATCAGCCGATAAGATATCGGCGGGCGACACGCTGCCGCCGATGGTATTGCCGGAACATCGGCTAATTTTGTAAACAATCAGCGCCGTTAGGTCGCTTTATAATTATTTATTTATCCGTTTCCGACTTAAAATAAGGCCAGCCCCAGTCTTCCCGTGGGTGTCGTTAAGGCGACTAAGGGATTGCATCAGGGACGGGCAACAGCTTTCCCCTGTATAATATCGTAGCTGTGCCCGCGGCTCCGCTCGCGTGAACTACAGAAACCGCCCCCGTTCCCACTTCCGCTCCCGTTCTCTTCCCACTTCTACTTCCACTCCCACTCAGACTCGAGCCTCGATATCCCAATCCCAACCCCAACCTCAACCCCATCCCTATCCCCAAAAACTAAATTTCACTCAATCCCATACGCGCCGCGCCGTTGGCCGCGCTGCGGCCGTTGACCTCACCCATATGATGAACATACTCGTACGTTCGAGAAATATTGCATTTTTTTTTCAAAAAAAAAATTGGGTTAGCTTCTATTGGCCCTATAAAGACCCCTCATAATTTTTTTTTAAATATCTCTCATGTACAGACATAGACCAGTTACAGTTTTATTATAAGTATAGATTAAGATCATTACTGCCATCACCAATCCACCTGCTAAGCGGGGTGGTTATGTCAAATCCCCCAATGGACAGCCCACCAAAAGTGCCATTCTATTGGGGAGGCTCATGTTCAGCAGCGGACGTGCTTCGGCTGACGATGTGATCTTCTCCTGTAGGGATTTTTAGATAAGTTAATATGAATGTCTGGTTAATTAAGCTTTACAATTTAGTTAATAGGCCGCCTAATGAGAGTACGTTGACTTCGCGACAGTGACGTCATCTAGTTAGTTGGTTGTTATCGCTACAGTAGATTTGCTATCATTATTTGCTTTGTTTTAACGTGTACTCTCAGCCGGCGGACGAACCGCCAGCGATTTAGTCGCGGCGGTGTGTTGCGTACTTATGTATACAGGGTTACAGGAAAAGTCGTGCTAGATCCCTTAAGGGTGTGGAGCACCCATCATTTCTGACTTATTTCACTATGAAACACCCTACCCTAAACTTAACCCTTTTCGAGATATTCGACTTTTAATTTTTTTATTGAAAATTGCTGATTTTTAGGCTACTACATTCATTTTTGTTTATTTTGTGTATCTTATTATTATTATTATTGCATTTTTACATGTGTAGTAAGATGCTTTAGGACGTCAATCATTAAAATAGTGCACAAGTTATTTGAATAGACCGTAGTAGACAAGTGAAAGAAAAGAAATAAAAAACATATTAGAAAATTTATTTTTCTCTAAGGGATATCTAAAAAAAATATTATGGTAATTGTTCGGCAGATGTTTTTTAAAATATCTACGGTTCATCAGCTATCTAACGAGGTATAATAATGTAGGGTTTTATTCAAATGCATTCAAAAAAATTTAGTTTCATAGGCGACAGTGGAGAAGAAAATGTATACTTAGCCCTAAAAAGTAAAATAAAACAATAGGTAAGCATGAAATGCCATTTATTAAAGGTTTTCTCACAACTTTTTCTTTTTCTACAGTTCATGTTCAACATGGCCGCCTCTATTTCTAATACATTGTCGCATCCTTCTACGGAGACCGGTCTTCACTACGCCAGTGGTCAATGTGGTCCTCATTTTATTTGCTGCATCCACAATCCTTTCTCTTAAGTCTTCCATAGACGAAACTGGATTCGGCTCGCTGTACACGAGACTTTTCATGCAGCCCCACACATGAAAATCCATGGGGGTTAGGTCCGGACTTCTTGCTGGCCATGGCAATGGCCCACCTCGTCCAATCCATTTGTTTGGATAATTTGTGTCCAGCCAGTCTCTGACACTTCTCCTGAAATGGGCAGGGCAGCCATCGTGTTGGAACCACATGTCCCTGATCAGGTTGAGTGGCAGATCATCCAGCAAATCACTCAAGTCTGCTCTCAGGAAATTTTCGTAGCTTTCCCCGTTTAGATTATCCGGGAGAAAGTAAGGTTTCTGGAGGTGTGTGGGGCTGCATGAAAAGTCTCGTGTACAGCGAGCCGAATCCAGTTTCGTCTGTGGAAGACTTAAGAGAAAGGATTGTGGATGCAGCAAATAAAATGAGGACCACATTGACCACTGGCGTAGTGAAGACGGGTCTCCGTAGAAGGATGCGACAATGTATTAGAAATAGAGGCGGCCATGTTGAACATGAACTGTAGAAAAAGAAAAAGTTGTGAGAAAACCTTTAATAAATGGCATTTCATGCTTACCTATTGTTTTATTTTACTTTTTAGGGCTAAGTATACATTTTCTTCTCCACTGTCGCCTATGAAACTAAATTTTTTTGAATGCATTTGAATAAAACCCTACATTATTATACCTCGTTAGATAGCTGATGAACCGTAGATATTTTAAAAAACATCTGCCGAACAATTACCATAATATTTTTTTTAGATATCCCTTAGAGAAAAATAAACTTTCTAATATGTTTTTTATTTCTTTTCTTTCACTTGTCTACTACGGTCTATTCAAATAACTTGTGCACTATTTTAATGATTGACGTCCTAAAGCATCTTACTACACATGTAAAAATGCAATAATAATAATAATAAGATACACAAAATAAACAAAAATGAATGTAGTAGCCTAAAAATCAGCAATTTTCAATAAAAAAATTAAAAGTCGAATATCTCGAAAAGGGTTAAGTTTAGGGTAGGGTGTTTCATAGTGAAATAAGTCAGAAATGATGGGTGCTCCACACCCTTAAGGGATCTAGCACGACTTTTCCTGTAACCCTGTATACTACTACTGTTGCCCGCAACGTCGTCCGCGTGGACAACTTAACATCACAAATTATGATGCATTTCCCGTAGGAATGGGATGTTTTTCGGGATAACAACAATCCAAATATCCAAACTTTCGCTTTTATAATATGTTAGTAGGATAAAGCTGTTTGCGAGTGAATCGCCGGAAGTTATTAATTTCCATGGCGGACGTTTTCCACATTTTCTTTTTCTCTAATAAGTTCCAACGGTAAATATTCGAGAGTTTCAACCGCCGTCCTTACTGTCACCTTCAAAATTGAAGAGACATCAAAAGTTCATCGATTTTACTATACAAAAGGTTTCTGGTCCCAGCACGGATTCTTTATTGGTGAAATATTTAATGAAATATATTCATTTTTATCATGCCGTGTGGTTTCCGGTAGAGTAGAATAGGACCACTCCAACTCTTCCCGTGGATGTCGTACAAGGCGACAATGTAAGGGAATAATACATTATAAAACATCAATCAGTCCTCCCCAACCCGTCTGGCCAGCGCGGGGAGTGTAGGCCAAATCCTCCGTCTGTCTCCGGCAGATGAGAGAGGGCTGTGCTCCTGCAGTGTACACAAAAACAACCTGATGATGATGATTCCAAACTAGATATTATGTTAATATCGGTTATCTATGATACTGGCCAGATCTGGCGCTGAATTGTAATTAATTGTTGCCTTTTTAACGCTCCCCCCTGGATGTGTCGTGACTCGTGGCACACAACGAAGTCAGGGTCGCTACCGTTCTCCAGATGGGTAAGATGTGTGGTTTTGCATGAATAGTCCACCGTCCAAGTAACAAATATTATCAACAATGGCATTGCAATCCGAAAATAGTAATAATATTAAACTTAATGGTAACATAGGGGACAAAAGTTACTAAGTTACCATAATATTTATCTATTTTTTTTAAACATACGTATTGATCTTATAATTCACGATGGCACGCCTACTTTAGGGGTGATCACGGGACGCGGGGAGTTGATCTGAACCTATCCGAACGTCAGTATGTTAGTGTACGTATGCACATATTGATGATTCGTGCGTAATGATAGAACTAACACAGTAACAATATAACGCAGAGATTTTGAGAAGGGGTGAGGCGTGCCGTCGTGAATTAAACGATCTACGTTTCTCTTGCAACTATTATTATTTAAATTTGACTGTTCAGTTTTATATTATAACAGTTTATTTCGATTGAAAAGTTGATTCACCCATATCGGTCAATATTACTACAATTGCCAAATTTTACTTATCACTCGTCTTATTTTTCCTAACTTACTTTGACAGATTAAAATGTCATTCAATTTAAGCCACCCTTGACCTTAAAGACAACTGTCATTAGGAAAACTAAAGACAGCCATACACTGGGGCTGTGGTAGTCGGTTAAATGGTATGAAGAACCCCGTGGGTACGGCGCGGACTGCGGTACAAATTTGTATGCACCCTGGATGTCTTTAGTTTTCCTAAAGACAGTTGTGTTTAACGTCACTTGCGTCTCAAAAGGGTGCACCCTTGGAAGCTTACTCAAGAAACTTTATGGGGCGTTCTTGAACCCCACCAAAGTTAGTAAGGTTTTTTTCCTGTCCTGAAATTTCCAAGCAAGGTAAATGACCTGTAAATTGCATTGTTTCCAGGTGATGCAACAAGACGTCAAGAAGGAGAATCCGCTGCAGTTCAAGTTCCGAGCCAAATTCTACCCCGAGGACGTCGCCGACGAACTCATACAGGAGATCACGCTCAAGCTCTTCTATCTTCAGGTACGTGAGCATTTATAACTTTTGTGGCAATGACTTTCCGATTATTTTGAAAGTAAGAGCGTTAGAGGGTAAATATTCGACCGTTTCAACCGCCGCCATAACCCTTAAAGTTGATGAAAAAGAACCATATTTATATTTCACCAATGCAGAATTTCTCCTAGGATCAGAAACTGATAGTGTAACAAAAACGATGAACTAGAATTCATCATCATCATCATATCAACGCTTGTACGTCCACTGCTGAATATAAGCTTTCCCCAATGAACATCACCACACGGTCCTCCGCATTCAGCAGCTTACAGCCACCATCAAGTCGTCGGTCCATCTGAACTGGTATGGTCTCTGTACATTTTACGGTGATGAGAATGACGGGGGTTGAAATGCTCGAAGGTTTACCAGACGAGGTCATCTTAACTTGAGCTTGAGAGTCATTTCCTTTGCTCACGCAGGTGAAGAATGCGATCCTGTCTGACGAGATCTACTGCCCGCCGGAGACGTCGGTGCTGCTGGCGTCGTACGCCGTGCAAGCGCGGCACGGCGACCACAACCCGTCCCTGCATGGGCCCGGCTTCCTCACCAACGACCGCCTGCTGCCGCAGCGCGTCACCGATCAGCACAAGGTGGGACTATAAGCTCTACTGAAATTGAAAGTCTATGATTCATAACCGACGCAGCAGTTATGATTGTTAAGCATATCTTTGATGCTTGGGAAGGCTTCCATGATGCAATAGGCGTCTTCTGCGACCTCTCCAAGGCATTTTATTGTGTTGAACAAGAAACCTTGCAATTTAAACGGAAACATGGCGTTAAAGACTGAGCATTCGAATTACTTGAAGCTTATTTAGAAAATAGAGTACAAAAAGTAGATATAAACGGAATTAAATCATCTGGGTCATATATGAAAATGGGGGTGCCCCAGGGTTCAGTTCTGGGCCCATTTCTTTGTCTTGTATATATATGAATGACTTGCTGTATTATTTGCCGATGACACTACGCTGAGTTTTAAAATTAGTAGAAATATGAACTTGCCTAGGTAAATAACCTTGTCTTAAACTTAAATAAAACGAAATGTATTAAATTCGCGGTACTGTGTGTAGGTACAAACAATTACGTAATAAAATTTGGTTTAATATTTTCCAGTAAGCTTAACTGATAAACGCGAATGCCTAGGATGACATTCTGATTCAATGCGATGCACAATCTCTATTTTAGAAGTTATAATTTCTAACAGAGTGTTGAAACTTCCCAATTTAATTCTCTCTCACACCGGATATGACGCCGCTTTGATAATCTAAGAGGAAATATCTTAATCGTGTGTCAGTGTCACACAGGCTAATCTAAATGACACTGTTTGCATGAAGTGACAAGCATATAAATATTAGTTTATCTTTTTCAATTGCGATTATAAGCAATTTTTCCCGATCTCATGAAGTTGGTTCTTTTACCATAGGCTCATAATTAGTTATATTATAACCTGCAATACGATTGAAAATTTCGACCTTATTATTACAAATGAGTGTTCTAAGAACTTTTCTTGGAAATGGGCCCCGAGTTCGCGACAGTACATGCAAATTCAATGTTGTCTGTGCATCCAGATGTCCCGGGAGGAGTGGGAGCAGAGTATCACCAACTGGTGGCAGGAGCACCGCGGCATGCTGCGCGAGGACGCCATGATGGAGTACCTCAAGATTGCGCAGGATCTGGAGATGTACGGCGTCAACTACTTCGAGATACGCAACAAGAAGAACACTGAGCTGTGGCTCGGCGTCGACGCGCTCGGGCTCAATATCTATGAGAAGGATGACAAGTGAGTGTAGTGAAAACTCTTTTTGCTTGTTATTGATTGTTTTTTGTTTAAAGTTGAGTTCTATGTATTATTGGCTTGCATAATTAGCCTATAGGGCGATCCAGAAAGACTGTACTGGCTGCTTAAATTGCATAAGATGCTGCTTTACAGCAGCTTAGAAGTATGTTTGGCGCTGTAGACATCCTCCGTCCATACTCCAGACAGCCATCATTGGAACTAACCCAAGTCACAGTTACCGGGGCTCGAAATTACCCAAAATGTATGAAAACCATCGTTCCTTTAATTGTACTTGTGAGTGTATATCCGACAAAGCCATCTTTTTGCTGTTACGGTTATGATTAGGACCGCAGTATACCTCTTTCAGAATACCAAGAAAGCTTATTTCAGAGCCATCGACCCCAACACTAATCTATATCTCTCCACCCATTTCCAGACTGACCCCGAAGATCGGGTTCCCGTGGTCGGAGATCCGGAACATATCGTTCAACGACCGCAAGTTCATCATCAAGCCGATCGACAAGAAGGCGCCCGACTTCGTGTTCTTCGCGCCGCGTGTGCGCGTCAACAAGCGCATCCTGGCGCTGTGCATGGGCAACCACGAGCTGTACATGCGCCGGCGCAAGCCGGACACCATCGACGTGCAGCAGATGAAGGCGCAGGCCAGGGAGGAGAAGCTCGCCAAGCAGGCACAGAGGTCAGTCTGCTGCTCTTTGGTTGAACTTTCGTTTTACTTTATTGATCTCTCACGGGTTGAGTGACAACACTAGATGGCACCACTAGTCAAAACTATAGTTTCGTGTCCCGACATCTTCGAGTAGATCCATGACATCCTGACGTCCAGGTGCTATCCCTGACGGTCCCCTTAAAGAGTGAAATGCAAAATAGCTATTAAGCCTTTTCGAGATGCATCTCTCGGCCGCCTTCAGTAATATCATAAACATCCATTTAAACTCTTATAATAAAAGTCAATATTAGTGCTGAAGGATCGTTGACGTTTAGCTACCTTTCTTAGAGTTTTAGCCTCAATTTCTGCCACCAGATGCTTTTCAATCGTCAACTCAACATTAGGGTGCAGGCGTGACAAGGGAATGTCCTCAATACTATTTATATTTATACTATTTAATTAATAATATATATAATACTTATAATGAATGTGTATATAATGTTAACTATGTTGTGTTAGTGAATAAATATTTTTTCTTTTACTACTGTCGATGTCATTTTCCTACATTTCTTTGGCCCCAATTTTGGATCAAAAACAAATTTCGTAGGCCTTCTAAACTACCATTCAAAAATCCGTTATTCGTGGCGAGATTCACAAATTATTGAATACTTTTGAGATACGTCTAGAAGGCCCGCATATCAATTAAATTATATTTTGATTGAAAATTGTAGCTAAATATTAAAAACTATTTCTTCGACTACTGACGACATAATGTGTTAGCCCAACCTTAAATAATGTCATACTAACCTGTTATGTTTGTTTATAGGGAGAAACTACAGCTTGAGATCGCAGCCCGCGAGCGCGCAGAGAAGAAGCAACAGGAGTACGAAGACCGGCTCCGGCAGATGCAGGAGGAGATGGAGCGCTCGCAGGTCGGTACAGAACCATCGTCAGCCTATCGGCGTCCACTGGTGGACGACGGCCTCCACAGCCGTCCTTTTCCACACGCGGCGTCTCTCTGCCCAGATTCTTGAAGTTCATCTATCCAAAGCCTCATCGGTGTTACGAATAATGTGGCCAAGTCTAGCCACTTTAGCTTGCTAATAAATACTTCCTGCTATGTCGGTGACTTTAGCATTTCCTCTATCTCTGCATTTCGGATGATATCATCATCAGCCTGTAAGAGTCCACTCCGAAGTCACGCCACTGAACCCGATCTTCGGTTCTTCTCGTCCAGTCGTAGCTAGTCGCCTTACGCAGATCGTCGCTCCATCTAGCCAGGGGGCGTCCTATACTACTTCGGATTATATACTTCGAAACAAACTCCGAGCATCGGAATATAAAGGAATAGAATTAACTACCGACGTTATTAATGGCTCCTTTGTTGATCAGCATTCCTTGATGATCAGGTTCAACCATCGACTTAGCCACACAGACGCCAAGATTAAGACATGACGCTACCTGAC
Organism: Esperia sulphurella; assembly: GCA_947086405.1. NCBI lineage: Eukaryota > Metazoa > Arthropoda > Insecta > Lepidoptera > Oecophoridae > Esperia > Esperia sulphurella. The sequence goes on from OX352266.1 coordinate 15,621,416, forward strand.
CTGGCCAATCAGCGTGCAGTTCCCTATGCCCGTACAACTCAACATTTTGACAGTAACATTAGAAATAAAGAGCAAGCAAGCAAAGCATTAAGACCCACGTATATCGACCATACTCACCTGTTCAAAGAATACCCGCCAATTGTACCTGTTTTCTTACCAGGCGAACCTGGTAGAAGCCCAGGACATGATCCGGCGGTTGGAAGAACAGCTGAAGCAGCTACAGGCCGCCAAGGAGGAGCTGGAGCGGCGCCAGAACGAGCTGCAGGCCATGATGACCCGTCTCGAGGAGACCAAGGTAAACATACAACTGTTTGCAATGCGAAAGTGTACATTTAGCAGTACATCGTTGTCAGACATGAGCGTAGCCCGGGGGTTGCATGGTGGGGTATAATTGTCAAAATTACCTTTAGCGACCTTCTCTACGAGAATAGCAGAGCAGATACCGGTTCTTAAATAGATGTGATCAACCCACTGCTACTTCAAAAATGAAATAGGCATGATTATTACTATAAAAAGAACTTGGTGAAAGCCTAAAACCTGTATTTTGTTAGATGATTGTTGAAAAATGATAGTTATGTTACATATTGGTGCCGTGACTAGGATTGCAAAACTATTTAAATCATAATGTAACAAAATTAACCTTTATCTTTTATAGGTTCATTGACGTCTTTTATCCCTGAAAATTAAAAGAATTATCGATTTTTGTATAATTTCAAGCTTATTAAGAGATCACATCTGAAGTTCATTGTTTTCGAAATTAAACATTCTGATGACCGTTTGCAGAATATGGAAGCGGCAGAACGCGCCAAGCTGGAAGACGAGATCCGCACCAAGCAGGAGGAGGTGTCCCGCATCCAGCAGGAGGTGGAGGCCAAGGACTCGGAGACGCGGCGCCTGCAGGACGAGGTCGAGGAGGCGCGCCGCAAGCAGGTCGGTACCGGCACCTCACGGTTATTATTATTTTTCGAGTTGGGGCTATTTCAAGGTCTCAGTCTAGACCTTGCATCACTGCGACTATTTCTGGTCTATTGTGATCGCCACCATACTACAGTTCGGTGCTAAGCTTTGTGGCAGTTAGAAACTGCACAATGCTTTTAGCACTGAGTTGTTTTATTTCGTCAGGGCGAAGCAAGTAGTTACCTAGATGTGTATTTCTTTTACGCATCAGTGGGCCAAACTCGTACAGGAGGTGCATGGGGGTTTCCTCTGCTTCCTCACAGAGCCTGCACACTCCTGTGGTTCGGAGGTTGAGGTTGAACATGTGCTTGTTCAAACCACAGTGTCCTGTGAGGGCTCTCACTACTATGCGTAAATTATTCCTGCTCCTAATCAGTCCTAATAGGAACGCCACAGCATGGCTCTGGACCGCAAAGCGTTCCTCTGGCTCCCGCCTTTGCAAGTTCGTCGGCATTTTCATTGCCCTCGATCCCTGCATGTCCCGGAATCCAGCGCCGAACCACCCTGTTCTTTTCGCCCAGGGAGATTAATAATGTCACGCAGTTCTGCACCAACTTAGAGCTTATTGTCTCTGAAGCTAGTGCCATGAGAGCTGCTTGACTATCCGAATGGATATATATGTGATGGTTGCCGTAGTTCTTACGGAGGTTTATATCCGCACATTCAATAATGGCGTATACTTTCGCTTGGAAAATGGTGGCGTGTTGCCCCAAAGTTACACTTCTTCCGAAGTTTGGGCGCTCTCCATAAACTCCACATTCTACGTCATGTCCTGCCGACAATTAACGCATAAAAAAATCCAGACCGAGACCAACTTGTACAAAGGTTTCTGTGCCCAGTGGGTATCGAAACCACGACCTGTGGCGTTCGATTCCAATATCCAAGCCACTAGGCCAACGCGGCAGTCATATAGAACACATTAAGATCATTTTTGAAATTTTTTTATGTTTGTCTGTTAGTTTGTGCATGCATCACGTGAAAACTACTGAACCGATTGTAATGGAGAAAAACAGATCTTAATTCGGAGTAACATTCTCTTTATTTCATCGCAATCAGCTTACTCTATCTAAAGCTATGCGACTTTGTAGTTTTAAAAAAATATTCTAATATTATTGCTGCCGGAATTCAGATAGCGATGAGTTAGAACTACGGTGGCGGTGATAGTGGTAGTAATGGGGGAGGGAGAGGGGTAAGAGGTATTTCAGAAGCGGGAGAAGGAAATAATTCTGTAGAGCACGCGGGTGGAACCGCGGGCACGGCTAGTCATTTATATACTAGGCCTAATTCTGAAGCCGCGTAGTTAAAACTAGACGGCCATTTGACAGCACTATAAAGTTAACTATTCCCGTCTCACGTATTACGAAGATAAAGACCAAATTAATTTTAGTGCTGTCAAATTTTAAATGTGTAAAGGAGAATGCCCAAAAGTGGGCCTAAGATGCGTCTTCACCATTCATGTACCAAAAATATTGGTCTGAATTATGAATTCCTTCAAATTTTTTTTGAAGCCAATGGAATAGGGAGTTTAAAAATAACATATAATATAAACGTTGATTGATTTCCGCCGGCCGACCGGCATCTTTTCAACTAGAGTAGTGAAAGCAGAATTAAAATCGATATATAGTTATAATCGATATTTGTCAACAATATTTGATACTACCTTTCAGTTACTAGCGCGATAATCCACCCATCATATTTTTCATTTACTGACTGGAAATACACTATTTGTACTGATTTAAAGTGATACACACGTTCTTAAACGATATTTATGAAGTATTGTTACGTAACCGAAATATCGATTATTCAATTTGTTAAATCGATGTAGTTGAACCTCACTATTGATATGCACTATGGTTTCGTACTGTGACGTCATATCCGATATGATTTCAACACATGTTTTGGTCCGTTTACATTGTGTATTTGGGTGACAAAATCTATTTTAACGAGCCTAATGTAGTGTCGAATGCAATATACCGTCGTCGACTAATAACAACACTATGACATCAATATCTGGAGCGGTTAAGCGTGGCTATATACCCACGGTTTTGTGAAAACTGCATGCCAACGAAGATTTTATTCCAAGTAAGATTATTGAATTTTCCCACTAAATATTTAAACGATTTTCTTTTTATAATGATCCTGAGTATTTTGCCTGTATTGTGACGACAGTTTGATCCAGACGCAAGGTTAAAAGTTCAAGGGCAAACTCCCATACAATTTTGGTCATTCTCCTTTCTCACCTACGTAACTTTGCCGCGTTCTGTATTGCACAATTCTAAAACGATTTCCACAAACGAAAGCGTTTTGTGAATATGACGGATTCGGAACTGCCATGGATGTGGCGAACACACCATCTATAACGAGAGTGAAAGCGCAGTTTGACATAATCATCGGCATTTCCCAGGACGAAGCGGCAGCGGCGCTAGCGGCGGCCATCACTCCCCAGCATCACCACCTATCGGAAGGCGGCGCCGAGGGCAACGGTGGCGAGGGGGGCGAGGGGGGAGAGGGGGACGGCGGCTCGGACGGCGGCTCCGAGTCGGGGGTGGGCGAGCTGCAGCGCGCGCCCGACGACCTGGTGGACCCGGTCAATGACCGCCGGACCCTGGCCGAGAGGAACGAGCGTCTACACAACCAGCTCAAGGTATGCGAAGAACTCCCTCTGCTGTTTCGTTTTGTCATGTTTTCACTGTTTCTTAACCACTCGAGCGTTCCACTGGCATAAAAATAGATATAAAAATAACAAAACGACTTAACTGTTATTTTTTATATATTATAAATTTTAATTATTCTAAATGAATTTAGTATTGAAATTTTACTTCAGTAGACGACAAATTTAATAGCGCGCAGTCTAAAACCCATTATTAAACTGAAGTAAGCCTAATTGACAAGAATAGCAATTATTGTGCGCGCAGAAGTTGAGTGCGCTGTCAGTGCTTTTTGGGTACTTTACCCGGGACGTTTGAGTGGTTAAGTAAATAATATAAATATATACAAAGAAATATGTATGCCGTGTGGTTTCCAGTAGAGTAGAATAGGACCACTCCAACTCTTCCTGTGGATGTCGTACAAGGCGACTGAGGGAATACATTATCGATCGATCAGGCCTCCCCAACTTGTCTGGCCAGCGCGGGGAGTGTAGGCCAAATCCTCCGTCTGTCTCCGGCAGATGAGAGAGGGTTGTGCTCCTGCAGTGGAGACAAAAAAAAACCTGATAATGATACAAAGAAAAACTAGATTTAAGGACCTGACATTAGACGCTAGAAGTCACCCAGTTTTCTAACATTAAACTAAAATATTTTTAGGTTTCCGTCCAAACTGTTTGCTAGATGGATTACTCAAAAACTACAGGACCGATTGAGGTGTTTCATTTGAAACATAGAATCATATGGCGCCAATGTTTTTTTTTGTGTAAAAAGAAATTAGTAAGTAAAGTAATTTTATTCAAAAACTACTTATTATTTTAAAATTTGCTTGTTTGATTGTTGACAAAAAAATCTGCCGACCATTGGATTTTTTAACTAACTTCAAATCTTTCAAAAATAATCTTTCTTGTCTCTTTGTTTACACTAATAAAATTCACTTGAATATTAAACTTTGATAGGTATCTAGTGTTAAACCCCAAAAACGAGTAGCTGAAATCTAAGAGCTGAAGACACCTGCTAATTGAATATTTTGACGTAGTACTTTCGTAGCACATTCTAATTTTCTATATGCATCTCACAGGCGCTGAAACAGGACCTGGCGCAGTCCCGCGATGAGACCAAGGAGACTGCCATGGACAAGATTCACCGCGAGAACGTGCGCCAGGGCCGCGACAAGTACAAGACTCTGCGCGAGATCCGCAAGGGCAACACCAAGCGGCGCGTCGACCAGTTCGAGAACATGTAAACACCACCTGCCACGACATCATCTACATAGCATAAGTATGTCATTATGAGTTGCCTCATTGACAGCTGAAATATAATCCCACTGAAATAGCCCGGAATCCAATAAAGTAATTGTCTAGAACATTTATGTTGCTTCAAACGTTATATTTAATGTTAGTTTTTCGTTAACTACTATTTAGTAGTAACCTTAATTTGAGGCCAAGTAAACATAAGGTTCACATTTGAACTGGCCTAAAAATCAGCTGTCAATTAGTCAAATGTTAAAATGGCGTGTGTAATTGACCCTTATGGTCTTCGACAGTCTTTTGAATGTTGTTAGAGACAATGTAACCCGGGGAAAGTGTTACACAATTATAGTCTTTACAGCAACTGTGGCCAGGTTATAATTGTATCTAGAAGAACGCACGGTCTGGCTCGATTCTCAGACGAATGCATTTAAGTGCCAAAAAGCATTATTTGTTTCCTTAACGATCATTTTGTCACTAATTCGAGACTATATTGTGTTGAAATAGATTATTCTCATTGTTTCTCGATTTTTATTAAAGTTTATTCAATGCCTTTCTATCGTTCTGCTCCCCATCAAAGGCGCTAGACCGATGTGTATGATGGATGACAAAGTGATAGTGTGTTTATTCATAGAATAACGAGTATTTTTACATATAACGCACTCTTAATAAAATACTGATGGATCACAAACTTGATGAAACTGGATGTTCGTTGAATTTTTTTTTAAATGAGTGTTTAAGGAAAAATTATGTTGTTTCCGTGACTAGGTTGTAGAGGTTTCTCTTTTAGGTCTTTCTGCTACTAGAATTAAAACACTCTAATTTTGTCTTCAGTCAGTATTTTACAAAGAGTGCGGTCAGACACCGTCCAGGAAAAGTTTACCTTTGTGACGCGTCAAGCAAGAGATTGTCAACTAAGATAAAGGTCAAATTAGAAAGCTGGTGCTTACGTGTGTTTCACGAACAATCAGACTCGTCGGCCGGTCGTAGTCGGGATTATATATTGTAAATATTGATTATTACTTAATAGTAATTTTATTTTAGACCATAATGTGCTATAACCGAATATGTATACATTATACTTGGAGGAATCATGTCATTATATGTTAACATTCGCAAAAATCAAATCCTAAAGCACACAGATTTGTTTTATTGTAATTTTTAAGCGATTCGGATTTTATTCTTTAACTATAATGTTATATTTGTATTGGGAGTAACACGTGAGTCATAAATTAAAGAGCTGTGTGCTTCAAGTTATGCAGTAACTTTTTTAATTGTGGTAGTTACGTTTTATTATAGTTTGCCTGTTGAATATTTTAGGGATACGTGTTTGTATGTATCGAGTGGAGTGATGGGACGATATGGCGAGTCCCGGGGGCCCGTGGGCTCTGGGCTGGCCGCGGTGCAGCGGTGCGGTACTAGCAGTCGGATAGCACTTCGAATACCAGCGAGACTGATTTATACATTCAATAAAAATGACGTGTGAAACACCAATATTTTTGATGATAAAATTTCGAGAGTTTTGCTCAAAACAGAGTTGATGAACATGTCCGAAGTGTCTTGTCTGAGTAGGGGGTGAAAGGGAGGGGGCGACGCCCCTTATTTATTTTTATAATCATTTATATTTTAGGTATAGGAGTTAGTGCTTCAAGTGTAATTATCATTTCCGGATCAGTCCATTGTCGTTTTACTTGATGTTCTGTACATTTATTCTGATATTATGTTATTGTATGTACGTGTAGTCGGTACGTTTAGTTCGCCAATGCCACTCAACCATGTCGGCCTGTCCAATCCAATCTATTTCCTACTTGATTCTTGAACAAAATTCGAAATAGCTACTAAAATATTTAATTGTATGCTTATAGGAAGTGTATAATGTTTATTTTTAAGTGAATAAAAGGCATTCCATAAGTTACAATGCGGTGGCGTTTACTTGGTTTTGATGAACATTAAAAATAGTTGCAATATTGTCGTGTTTTGTTGAAACATTGTGCCATCCGTCGCATGTCCGGGCCCGCCGCCCGCCGCCTGCCTCGCGTCGCCTGTCACGTGTCACATGTCACGTGACACGGGGCGCGGGCGTGCGCGCATCGCCGCGGGCCCAAACCAGTATTGAACTACTTTATCTTGTCATTATTTTCTAAAACTATACAATACCATGTTGCCTTTCAATCTAGGATGAAATTTTTTTCCAATAAAATGTTTAAGTAAATATAAATTGAGTTTTATTTGCACAGTATATAATATAACACAGTAAATTTGTTCACATACATTTTCTTTAGCTACTTTAAAATTATATATTCAAGTCCTTTGCAGGTCACTTCCGAAAAAATAAAAATCTTTCTATTAAAATATATATGATTTTAACATTTGGGACCAGTATCTCTGCCTAATAAGATTGTATATGTATAATAAAAAATAGTAATCCCAGAAAACCATTGCATTTAATAAATATACAGAAGTCCCTAACGCCCAAGACGCCACCTAGTGGTGCGTGGTAGTTGTTTTTGAGGTGTCGATTGAGAGTTCTATAGAAGTTTAACCCGGCGCTCAAGGCTCAAGACACTGGTGGTGCGTCGTTGGTGTTTTGGAGGTGTCGCTTAAGCGAATTCTATAGAAATTTAACCCGGCACTCAATACTTCAAGATGCCATCTGGTGGTGCATGGTTGGTGTTTCGAAGGTTTCCTTGAGCGATTTCTACAGAATTAGAACCTGGCGCTCGAGGCTTTAACACGTCATCTGGTGGTGCGTGGTAGGTGTCGCTCGAGCAAGTTCTATATAAGTTTAAGCCGGTGCACAAGGCTTGGAGACGCCACCTGGTGGGGCGTGGTAGGTGCTTCTGATGTGTCGCTCGAGCGCGTTCTATATAAGTTTAAGCCGGTGCTCAAGGCTTGGAGACGCATGGGAGGTGTTCCTGAGGTTTCGCTTAGGTCGGGCAAATTCTATAGAGATTTAACCCGGCGCTTTGAAAGCCTTCAAGACGCCGGTGGCGCGTGGCTGGTGTTCCGGAGGTGCCGCTTGAGCGAGCTCTTGTCGCGGAAGGCGCGCTGGCAGCCCGCGCACGAGTACACGCGCCCCTTGTGTACCATCATGTGCCGGCTCAGACCTGTCGGTGACCACAAATAATTACTCATCATTCAAAATATGATTATCCTACTAATATTATAAACGCGAAAGTTTGTAAGTATGGATGGATGTTTGTTACTCTTTCACGTAAAAACTACAGAATGGATTTTAATGAAACTATACAATGATATAGCTTATACATCAGAATAACACATAGGCTACAATTTATAAAGATATTGTGTGAATTGTCCAAAATATCAAGTAAGTAGGAAAAAATCTACCATCTGCGAGCTATTCTGGCGTGCGCTGCCAAAACCGCTAGAGTTACACATATGTAATGTATGATGGAAATGTTTATCTCAAATAGTCCTACAAAAAGCCCGCCACAGTATATATCTATATCTTATGTGTAAGCCATTATAGCCAAAATAGTGAACCCTAATATCAGCTACTCGAAATACTAATCCTGCGCAGACGGAAGTCGCGGGCACCAGCTAGTGTGTCATATGCCGAATGAAAGGGTATAAACAAATACTTCAGGCAGGCTTCGACACTCCGTAGAAGCGAACAGATTTAATCACCTCCTATTACAGACGCACCGGCCTGTCTGTATAGTAAGTGACGTGTAGTTTTGATAACGTAACGACGGTAGTTAACTAAAGGAACTCATGGTACCACATTTAGTTCCACAACTATCCGCCAGGAGTGCTGTACGGAATTCCATACAAACAATTCACTATAGTCGCTAGCGAGTATAGTTGCCTGTAACTCATGGTAGGGGTACTGAACACGTACGTGTGCGCGTGAACTACGAGTATCCATCCCCAGTGCCCCGCGCAGCCCCCACACTGTCATTGATTTTTTATTTATGATTTTTTTTTGTAATTAATTTTTTATACTGACACGACTTATCTTTATTTAGTAATTAATTTTTACTCATTTTGACATTGTACCGACATGATTTTATTAATTAATTTTATAATATAGCTGTAATCAATTGTTGTGATGACATGTCTAAGTGTACTTTATGTACCTAAAGATTAAATAAATACAATACAATACGTGTATCTGTAGTAGTAGGAGGTGATTAAATCTTTTAGCTCGTGTGGAGTGGGGGGGGGGGGGCTGTAGCTACGAATAAAGAGCTATGAACTGACCGGAGGAGTAGAGGAAGACCTTGGGGCAGCGCGCGCAGCGGTACAGGTGGAGGGGGCGCGCGGCGGGGGGGGCGTGCGCGCGCGCGTGCGCCTCCAGCGCGCCGCGCTGCGTGAAGCTCTTGGGGCACAGCGAGCACGCGAACGGACGCTTCTCTGAGGAAGATGAGTGTAACCATTTTATGATCTAGACAATAAAACTTAAAATCAGAAAAATATTGATGAAAGAATTTTCGCGATATCTTAAAAACTGTATTTTTTACAAATTTTTCAAAGTCAATGAGCTCTTGCCGATCAGGCGTAAGCAGTTTTCGGAAGTGGTCAAATTGATTCATTTTCAATAAAATTCAGTTTTCGAGGAATCGTCATGATTTTTTCGCAGTTATTATTATAATTACTTAATGATTTTTTTTAAAATTAAGAAATCGCGATTATTTTTCATTTACATCTTCCTCATTGGGGCACTTCTCAGTGCCGTAACCAGACTTTTATGCGCCCGGGTCGAGCTTCTATAACTGCGCCCTTGAATAATGTCCACTAAGATCATTTTTGCGCCCTAGTTACGTCACTGCTTCTCAAAATAAGCACTCTACGCAAAACGTGAAATTTTTTTTAAATTGTTTAGGATTCTATCAAGATCAAGTGTCAAATTTAAAAATTCTTTTGCTTAAATATTGTACTTTTATTAATTTAAACCCAACTTCTTACATTAAACGGAAATCACGTCAAAGAGAAATGTTTGATAAACCTATTTAAAAAAATAATATCTTAATATGTGATTCAATAAAGTAAGTTACAATAATGCCGATGGATGCGTATCCAGGGGCTAACTTGGTCGTAAATTCGCCGGACTGGCGAACTCCGGGCACTATTAGCCTTACCGAGTCATGCGGGGCTCTGACGAGGTGGACAATTATTTCCCTAACAATAATCGTCGTACCTCAACAAGGCGACGATGTTGTTCGCAACCCATCACGTCAAGGGGTATCACAGAGCGAAAAGCGGACGAAAAAAAGTCGCTTTGCGACTTAGATTGCGCAAAGTGGCGATACATCGTCTCTGCCTACCTTTCCAGGACCAAGGCGTGAGCATTATATCATGTGATTATCTCATTCATTCATTCGCGATCACCTCACATTGCAAAACTCTTGACTACTGTACAATCCATACTTAAAAACGGCAAAAAAAAAGGATGTAACAAAAAATCTATACTTATAATAAAACTGTAACTGGTGTATGTCTGTACATGAGAGATATTTAAAAAAAATTGTATGAGGTGTCTCTCTTTATAGGGCCAATAGAAGCTAAAACAATTTTTTTTGAATTTTTGTCTGTCAGTCTTTCTGTCTGTCTGTATGTATGTTTGTTACCGCATCACGCAAAAACTACTGAATAAACATTGATGCAGTTTTCACAATTGTCTTGCTGGTGGTCTAACTTAAAATCTGGTGCATGTTTCATCTTGATACGCCACTTAGAACCGGAGATATTAATAAAGTAATTTTTTCTAGAAGCCATTATATCGGATGATAATAAAACGACTTAATATTTCTTCCAGTAACTCAGTATCACATTTAGAAATCATTCATGAAAAAACATATCTTTTTTACGAAAATTTTGATAAAAAAATGCAATATTACACAGGAGCCAGTCAGCTAGCTCGTTCCCACACCACACCAGTACGTCAGCAGACGCCCGTTCTCGCCGGTGGTACAAACGCTTCAGTATACGCACCCTGGTGGACCAGCTGGTGCCTGACGCAGACCTCCCTCTGCGCGAAGGTGCGGCCGCACACGGGGCAGGCGTGAGGGCGCGCGCGCGCGTGCCGGGCGCGGGCGTGCCGCGCGGCCGCGCTGCGCGACGCGAACCCGCGCCCGCACCACAAGCAGCGCGCGCGCCCGCCCCCCGCCGCCCCCGCACCCGCACCCGCACCCGCACCCGCCACCCTGCGCACAGGAAACAGACACTCCTGTTACCTATTTATATTACATAGTTCCTACGTGACAGATATCAGGGCCGCGGCTGTGTGGTTCCCGGCTTGGAGTAGCCCCCCTGTCCTTCCCGGGGGTATCGTCAAGGCGACTGAGGGATTGCACCGGGGACGGGCAGCAGGGTTCTCCTATGTCATCATCATCATCATCAGGTTATTTTTGTCTCCACTGCAGGAGCACAACCCTCTCTCATCTGCCGGAGACAGATATCTCCTATGTATATTAGATCATTGCTGCGATCACCGATCCGCCTTACGAGCGTGGTGATTATGGCAAATCCCCCAATGGACGACTCACCAAAAGTGGTATTCTATTGGGGAGCCCTATGTCCAGCGGTGGACGTATTCAGGCTGATGATGATGATGAAATATTAGGAAGAATATAACTTACGACTGGCTGTCGTCCTTGTTGTCCATATACTCTACACCATCAATTCGCTTGTACTTCGAAGGGTGTTGTCCGATGATGTTGGGAAATTTAATTCTTTCACTGTGCTCTCCAGTCACGTCTTTTGGTTTACTTGATGCATTTTCTAGCTGAAAACGTTCCCACAGATTACTTAATAGTTACTACATAAAACTACCATGTAAAACGAAAAAACCTACGCTTTTAAACACAATAACACGCAAAAATGTATCTAAAGCGCTCGACTTAGAGTTGTTTTTACTCCGTACAGCGCGGCGGCGGAGTTTAACGTGTCTCCATTTGTGTTTCCATTTAAAATAAAATAAATACATAAAATGTAGTAGATCTTGTACTATTTAAATTTCAAATTTTGTTTACTGTTTCTATGCAACGAAGTGTATTGTATTGTAATAAGTAGTAATAACAGAAATCCTGTCAAGTTAGAGCGGTTACAGCCACATGTTTACTTTAGTCACGCGCGTGCCGAATTTCGGATTTAGCGCGCCCCCTACCGCGCACCATTTATGCCTCGCGGTCACGTTTCAAAATCAAAATATTTATTTTCAAAATTGGAATACATTATTCTCTTTTTGACGTCAAATTCTGCCTACAACTACTCCACTTCCACCTGTATAACCGAGGGAAGAAGTGGCAAAAAACCCAACGGCACAGGGCCCTACCTTTGATTTATCTTATTCATTACAATCATTAAGTCTACCTATGCTGAGCCATCAAGTACTTCTAGTCAGGACATACAGTTATGCTTAGAAATCGCGCAATATGGCACATTTGCAGACTATCTGTCAATGTTTACCCGACATTGACTCGGCGCGAAATGAGTAAGCGTTTGATAGTTTACGCAATATATTGCAGTTGTTGGCACGTGTGTCGCGCCTACTTCGCCATTCTATGTTGATAGGATTTCTATCTTATCTTATCTTCTCAGGGGCCCAGGAAGACCTGGCGACACTACGACCCTTCAGGATCATTTGTGCCAAACCCCTGACCACCAACGGTGCCCCAAGCCCATTGGTGGACTTCACATACGTCTCAGAATTTCTTCTTTGACATACGCAGGTTTCCTTACGATGTTTTCCTTCACCAAAAAGCCTGTGGTATTATAAATAAACCGTACTTAAGTTTCATAAAACTCATTGGTACGGGCGAGGTTTGAACCCACGACCTCATGAACGTGTGGCGAGAGCACAACCAACCGGCTACCATGGCTCTTAGGATTTCTATGATTTGAGAGGAGACTTACTGACGGGAACACACGAATATAATATTATGTATAAACTTTTTAAAATTATCAGCGATTCGGCAAGAGTAGTGTGTGTCGACTCCTGGTTACATGGAGCGGCGGTCTGCGTAAGGCGGCTGGCAGTGACTGGATGAGAAGAACCGAGGATCGGGTTCAGTACTGTGCCTTGGGAGAGTCCTATGTCCAGCAGTAGACTCAGGCTGATGATGAAAAACTAATTAAAAAATGGCTGCCGATCTTACCTCATCATCCTCTTCCATTAGCTGTAAAGTTATCAGACTACCATCAGCAGTCTCCAGTTCCAATGCTTTTGTCTCATTGTTAACCGCTAACAGATTATCATCCTGACGAGTTAGAATACCCAGCTCTATGAGTATAGTTGATAGGAGCTTTGATAAATCTGGTTCAGAATCTGCTTTGACGTCCACTTGCTTCTGGAACATAATTATCTCTCTATATATATTTTATTTTAAAAGGAAAGGCAGTGTATAGCATGTGCTTCCATATCAATCGTCTCGAGTAGTCGACTTGGTTATTTTAAGAAATTGTCTAGTCTGTTTTTTTTTATTGATGTGGCAGATACAACAGATTCTGCCAAATTGTTGATCAAGAAACTTTGAGGGTTCAGGTGAGCATTTGATCTTTGTAATCTTATTATCTTTTGTACAAGTTATATTTTTTATTCTTCAAGAGCTGTGGTAGCATTCGCCTCACATTCCTGAGTCGAAACGCTGAAACCCACACAGATTTGGAACCAAAGAAGGAATCTACTTCGTATGATCTGGGTCCCGTCTTTTCTATTAGCCGTAGATACACGAGACCTGGACCATTCGACGTAGATTTTTATATTCTGATTCCCAATTAGCAATAAAAAGAGAATGACATCGGTGTGAGTTAGTGTGTGCTTTCCGCTTTTTGCGGCGATATAGACAAAACTGTAAAAAATTACGATTTCGTCTCAGAACTGTTCTTACATATTATAAGCAGTAAATTACCTGAACATCTTTACTTTTGGGGACTGTGACATTGCTTTCAGCAACAATTTTGGTAGTTTCCCTTACAATTTTATTACTTTCAATAACTGTTCTATTGCTGAGTGCAACTGTATTGTTACTATGGACAATTGTTTTATTACTTTGATCAACTGATTTAATTTTATTACTCTGGGCAATGGGATTATTGCTTTTTATAATTAATGATCCACTACCCTTTTTATTACTTTCAGTAATTGTTGTATTAGTTTCCGCTATTCTATTACTTGCTACAACTTTTTCATTGTTCTGAGCAAGCCTGTTGATAGTCTCAATAACTGGTATATTGCTTGGAGCAACTGCTTTCCTTAAAACTATAGGTTCAGCATTTATTTTCCTCATTATAGATGACTGTTCCTGAAATATAAAAATTAAATATTTGTAAGAAATGCTCGGGGTTTCTTTGAAGGATATGATTCGTAATGAGGAGATCCGACGAAGAACAAAAGTCACCGACATAGCCGAAAGGATTAGCAAGCTGAAGTGGCAGTGGGCAGGCCACATATGCCGCAGAACCGACGGCCGTTGGAGCAGATGAGTTCTGGAGTGAAGACCGCGGATCGGCACGCGCAGGGTGGGACGCTCCGCCGCCAGGTGGACCGACGACCTAAAGAGGGTAGCGGCTGGATGCGGAAGGCGGAGGACCGGGTGTGGTGGCGTTTATTGGAGAAGGCCTATGTCCAACAGTGGACTTCTAGGGGCTGACATAATGATGATGATAATATAAATAAATAAATGATGAAGTAAGAAATATGTAGAAGTAATTTTAAATGTATGAAATGAATAAGTGGACAGTAGATTGTATAAGCTGACTCATGGAAAAGATCTCTGTCAAAGTCAGTTTATTAACTTGTATTACCTGTGTTGGATTACTTTCATTGCACAACCGAAGAGTTCCATCCATATTCACCATAAAAACTATGGAATTATCTGGTTTATTTTCTACATTTAACTTCTTTTCATCTGCTTCCTTTGCATCACAGCTTTCATTCTTTTGCTGCTTTATTGCATAAATTTCTTCTTTGTATTCTTTCATTTGTACTGCTAGGAGGTGCGACTTTAGTTTCTGGTATGATCCTTCGCATTTTTTCCTGAATGCATAGTACTTTTGTAGTTCCATGTGGCAAGCCGCACAGATAATGTTTGGAAGACACTCGTCTTGGGTTATCTGCATAACAAATTAAGAACGAAGTTAATGTAAAAGTATGGATTTGGGTCCATTTCATACATTCGACTTTCACCGAGGATTGATTTTGGTGACATCTGATGCTGGCTCTCCGGAAGTCTAGGTCCAGAGTGCCAAACATACCTCTTTAATCAAATTGACAGTTAACATCAAAATTAACTATTAATCTAAATACATCTAAAATGTATGTAAATCCAAACACCCAGGCTTCTGCAGTCTCCTGTGTGAACTACTTGCCTGACCTAAGAGGCGTGTTTGGCAGTCTGGATATTCTAAATCCAAACTCCAGACAGGCAGGATTATATGACTTCGAATGCAGGAAAAAGGCATCATACTCATACTAATTTATTTCAACCTTTTGGGACATTGGGAACTATAGGCAAAGTTGAAATAGTTTTGTTTTGTTTACACTTTAATTTAGATATATATTTATTTTATACATGGCATTAAAGTGTCCTTCAGAAATAAATGGCAAAGAGTATTAAGGTGCGGGAAAGTGGCATAGCCAAACAAAACTAAATAAAATAATTATAAATATCAATATGGCATATCCGTAGTTTTTGCTGGAAGTGTTTGTATGTAAACGTTTTTAATGTGCCAACATTAACGAAGGTTGTTACGTCAAGGAGACTAAGGGATTGCACCAGGGTAGGAGCATTCTCCTGTGTATTAAGATCATTACTGTGATCACTAATCTGCCTGCCAAGCATGGTGATTACAGCAAATCCCAAAATGGCAGCCAAAAGTGACTTATGTTCACCAGTGGACGTATTTAGGCTGATGATGAAAATATAAAAGATATAGAATATAATATTAAAAAGAAATAGACAACTTGCTTAAAAATATGATCTTTAAATTATCTCAAAGTGAGAAATTTAGGGAAAAACCACCCCACATTCGCTTTGCGGCAAAAGGATAACCCAACAACTTTTAATTTACCTCCAGGCCCACGCATATCATGATCCTGAGCGCTAGTGATGCGCAAATGTTGCCCAGGTTATCGGTGAAGATTGGAACGGTGTCTTCCGCCTTTGTTAGACATAATCTACACAGCTTGTTTACTCCTTCTATCACTTGGTGTTGCGGACGTTTTCGTGTGTATGTTCGCATTATTATAACTTAAGATTACGCTTCTGTACAGTTAAGTAAATCATTTGAAAGCGTAATCGTAGCGTTACTTCCTACAAGTCGTAACATAAACATTAAACTGCGAGAGGATAATGGTTATATTCACACTTGATGCGTTGTGATGTTTAAAGGATACTATTTTGTATTCGGATTTTTTTACGACTAATATAATTTTATTAATTGATTTGCATTATTTTCCACATTTACACAGCCACCTCCGTGAAAAAACAGTTCAATTTGACATTGACGGACACTGACACTATTTGTTGTTATTCTTTAAGGCAAAAGAACATAGCCATACAGCCAGATGTCAATTAAAAAATTAACATAAATTACACTTACCACAACTCAGACTAAATAATCTAAGGACCACTATACTAAGGACCACAATGAATATTAGACCTAGGTATTAGACATTGCCTTTACGGATTAGAGATTAATCCCTTTGTCCCATTTGGTAAACAAATTTCGTCGATAAGTGAGAGTTTGGATAATGGATTAGAATGTAGTGGTTATAGCATCCTCTTTGGATGGATCTTTGACTCATAATAAAATACATATGCTCTTTGTTCGGTTTCCGGGTAAATATTTAAGTATTTCAGCCGACATTAATATGCAAGAAGTACCTTAACCTTCACAAGTTTAAGAAAACGGTTGTAAGTATCTAGCTATATAATGAAATAATTAATTAATACACAATCTGTGCTATGCCATAAACAAAAACTTATTGTGTAATAAAACTGGTATTTAATGCCTCTTCAAATTTTGAAGGTGACGGGAATGACGGCGCGGCGGTTAAAACGCTCGAATATTTACCCCACTCCTTCCTTACGTCGTCTTCTGTCCTTCTCTTTTATCCAACTTCACTTCTGTACACTGCTAATTTATTCGCCGCGATTTTTTCCGCAGAATTATGTGACATATGGAAGTTATATGAAGCTGCACGCACTGCGGAAAAAATCTGTGTTTTGCTGCCATCGAAATAGACCATCGAAGTACTACATAGAGATCATTGTTTGCTGCAGATTTCACCGCGCCGCGCCGCGTATGCGGAAAAAAATCCGCGCGGTAAAAATCGCGGCGAATAAATTCGCAGTTAGTGTTAGCCCTAAAATAAATTGTAGGTACAATAGAGCTCTATATAGGTACTTTCTCTTTAAAACGTAACGGGGTGAATATTAAAGCATTTCAACTCATTATATCCTCAACCCAATTAAATATTTCACCAATGCAGAATCTGTGCTAGGATCAGAAACTTACTCTAATGAATAAAAACGTAAACTTCGTGTGTCTGTACATTGAAGATATTTGCAAAAAAAAATTGGGGTCTAAGGAAAAGACTCAGATCATTTTTGAAATTTTTGTCTGTTTGTCTGTTAGTTTGTGCATGCATCACGTAAGAACTACAGAACCGATTTTGATAAACTTTTTACAGAAACATAGGGCTTAACTCGGCGTAACATTTAGTCTATATTTCATCGCAATGGGTTAACTCAATCAAAAGTTATGGGAACTTTTAATTTTCAAATATATTACTTAGTTGATTATTCAATATAACAAAGAAGTAAAATTATTATGTTTGGTACAATTCAGATTGCGATTGGTTTGGACTACGTTTGGAGCTGGAGTGGGAATGGGCGTGGGCGTGGGCATGGACATCGGTTTCGGAGTCAGCGTCGGGGTCTGGGTCTGAGTCGTAGTCGGATCGAGAGTGAGTAGTCCACGCGAGCGGAGCCGCGGGCACAGCTAGAAAGTAATATAAAATATGTATAATATAATTGTTATATTTTAGCGTACCAGTCGACCTAATACTTAGTGTGCAATTACGAGCTATAATTTAAGGATATAAAGCATAAATAAAGCATCAAATTTTCAATTATCTACGTAATTAATGTCTTGCGTGTTGCTCTCCGCCAGTATGCGCTGAGACACTTTGTTTTCATTACAAACCACTGCCAAGCATATCGAATAAGCAGCTGCCTAATCAGTACAATACTGAAAATACAGAGTACGCAGATTTAACAACCTGAAACAAAGAATACAATCATTTTTACACAGCTATTCTCAAATGCTCCACAGAGTTGCCCCTCCATTGTAACTTTTTATTTTAATTTGTCCCGAGTTCCCATCAGACAGTTTTAAATGACAGTACTTTCTTATACAATGGATAGAGATCATAGACTTAGTAAACTAGACTTATCAAAATAGTGATCATAGACTTAGTGACTTCCTAAATTTATGATAGAGATAGACAAAAGGTCGACCGTAACCATTGGTGTTGCCAGATTTGCCGATTTACCGCTTTTGATATGAGTCAAAATCATCCTTTTTTAAAATTATAAGTATGCATTTTGGCGCGACAGCTTGGTACTTTAAAAAGAATTGGTTAGCGAAGCAGTTACGTGAAGCAAAATCAAGCTTAAATTATGTTCTATAAAAATGTATTTATGTAAGTAAGTATTAAATAATTTGATATCCTTGATTCCTTACATTGCTACTTGTTTTTGTAAATAATAATAAATTTTTGTTGAATATAATCAATAAAATTTAGTAATTGGTCCACACAAAACACAAAACCACTGTCTTTTATTTATAAACAAAGTTTATAATAGTTTTAATAAAAAATAATTGTTTAGTAAAAAGTAATTGTTTATCTTGATAGTATTACTAGTAAATCTTGATGTTTGACTGTCTGTGATTTTGAATTAAATTATAGGATTTTGAACCTTTGATATGAGTTCTCAGTCCCGTTTATTTTTCATTTATGTCCAGATATTTGAAAAAAAAAAAAAAAGATCTGGCAACGCTGTAACCATAACTCACTACGCAGCGTAGTTTTTTTTAAAAATATGTTTACAGTGAAATAGATAAGAATTTCATAATAATTATAATTAAACATATTTTCAAATAAGAAACGTAACTCGTACTTACAGACACAAATGACTGGTATGACAGGCTCACTACACCCAGGCAGCGCAGTTCCACGGGTCTCTATTGAAAGAAATTATATAAAAAAAATTAAGAAGTCATCAACTCTATCTTTATGACACTTAAAAGTGCTTTTCAGCCAACAAAAGCTTTAGTTCACCTGACTCTGCCACATGGAAATGACCACCAAGGGTCGGATGCGCAGCGAGGCCGCACCCCGACAGTGTTGCCAGCCCGAGTGGAACATGGCTGTCGACAGGTTGGATGCCTGATCAAAAAACAAATACCTACTGTCATTGATAAACTTAACCTCTCCATTACAGGCTTTGATTACAGGCAATAAATTATTTTCATAACTTTCCTATAACTTCGTGTGTGACACTTCAGCTCGCAAGTCAAATTTTAGTAATCTGACCCTGGCAGGATTTAGTACCCGAAACGTACTATTTTGTACTCAATTTTAAGATTTTGTACTTAAACAGATTAAAAGTTACAAAGGATATCCCCTTGTTACTTTTTATATTTAGTTGAAAAATGCATTTTTTAAATAAACCTCAAATTCGTTATCAGAAACCCCTCATTACCAAGTATACAAGTTTTGAGCGCGATCGGAACTATTTTATTCTTTGGTGAACTCCCTAGGTGACAACCCTGACGATATAATTTGAAATGCGGGTAATTCAAAAGTTAGGGCGAGTTAGAAAATACTGCTTTGGTAGCTCATTGCTGACATATAATGGCATGTATCTGTTTAGGACAGAGTTTCGATCTCGGCCTTAAAAAAATATAATAAAACTAAAAACCAAAATTCAAATAAAATGAAGTTAACTTCGCTCCTACTGACTTTTTCGCGAAGTTGTTAACATAAATATGTGTAGTCAATATAACTCAACCAAATAACGTTAATAGCAAAATTCAGCCGCGAATAGATTTGTAGAAAATTTTTTTTTGTTGCGTTTTACGATCGGGATGTCAAACTGAAATTTTTTTTTATTTCTTCAAAACCACTTGGAAGGGACGCGCGGGAGATTCACTGTACATTTTAGAATTAAAAGCTTTATCGGACTATGCAATAAAAAGGGCATGTCACTTTTTTAGGGCAAAAAACATACTGTGCGGGGGTGATAATTTTTACTATACCCTCGCGAAGACGAAAATACACGCGTCTTTACAAACAGCTGAGCAAATTGGTAAAAGTAAAGGTACAGTTAGGAACCAATCAGCTGTTAGTAGATGCGATTTCAATATATCGCATTTTGGCGCGTACACCATTGTATAATAGACATATTAGGGCTGATTCATACTTGCCTCCACAGTGACGTCCCCAGCATTCCACCAGAGGCACCCTGTGCTAATCAGCGTGCAAGCTATCATCACCGCTGTGCTTGCTGCATTCACTAGAGTGCGTTCAGAGTTCTATAAAATTATAATAAAATCAATTTTCAATCTATTATAATGTCCTGTTGTTGCCTGCCTAGGTCTACTCTCACATATTTTACAGCAAATTCCATAACGACAGCGCAGACAGATTAATAATTATTATAATTCCTACGCCCTAGAGTTTTTTTTTCATTATAGTGGTTTTCTCGCATCAATCACTGGACGGATCGGAATGAAACTTGGCACACATATGGGTTAGGTTAGTTCGGGATAGTTTTTATCCCAAAAAAACATGTCATTCCTATGAAAAAAAAATTAATCGTTAAAAGCAGTGTGTTAATATCGAAACCTACATGGCCTAAGTCGCGGGCAAAAACTAGTTTATGCTTTGAGTAACAATTACCTGCTATGCTTTTTTTTATAAAAGAACTAAAAACTGACTGAAATGTGTTGCATTAAAGGTTTTAAATGCTGCAATTTATTTTATTTTATCGTCTCTGTGTTAATTACTGAATTAGTTTAGCAAATAGCTGACTAAATTTTTAAATTCTTTTTATTAATCAGATACTTATATCCTTTACTGCAAAAATACACAAAATGACATAAGTAAATAAGTGTACAAAGGAGATATCCTCCAGCCAGTTGTGCTTACGATAGGTAACCCATTAATCCAGTCTTTTTATGTGTACATTCCTGTATGTTCCGAAATTGCTAAATCAGTGGAGTTATCCGTGCGACAGACAGACGAACAAACAAGCTAGAGTCTGTATAATAAATCAAACGACTTGGAGATTTTTAGTAAAATTAAATATTTTTTTTTACTAAAAATCTACAAGTCGTTTGATTTATTAGACAGACTCTATAAGGGTATCCGTTTTGCCGAAACCCCAACAAACCGATTGGTAGACCGCTAAAGTACTTACCACCATTTGGAGCATAAGAAAGAGGAGCACAATATCGTTGAGCAGTAATTGAAAACTAAACACAATGTTGCATATATCCTGTGTTAATTTTGTGCACCTGAAAATATATTAATTCGTGAAACAAAAATCTAAAATCCTCTAGAAAGATCACAAAGGACCTTATTTAAAGTGATGTGTTTCAAACAACGCAGATTCCTTACTGAGGAAATCTTTGTGCTAAGTGAAGTCCTTTCAGTAAGAAATCTACATGCAATAAAAAAAATGAGATATGACCCTGACATACTAAAAAAAAGAATAAATGATACTGCACATCTGGGGTTTTTATTTAAGTCAGTGTTACTTCAACTTGTATCTACAAAACATGTATTATTCAACAACGGATAGGAATTAGTTCTTTCTGTTATTCAGACAGCTGGTATATTTTGCTGTACAGAATCTAGGTGTTAAAAGTATTCATAGTAGATGCTGATTTAAATTGACATCTAAGACTCACCTATATCTATTTGAATGGTTGTCGTCTTGTAAACAAGAAAGCATGTTACGATTGGTGACGTGACCAGCATAAAGTATGGGCCAGTTTGTAACTCACCTCAAAGTATTCGAATGCAAATTAATTCCATTCTTATACGCTTCCTCATATTTTTGTTCCTTCTCCTCTTGGCTCAGATTCTCATCCATAAAAATCTTCTCGAGACTATAGAAATAACAGCATAAGTTTCTGTATTGATGAGCGAGGATAATAGTTAATGATATGACCACGCTGTAAGCTGTAGGGTACGCTCTAATCACGACGACATAATACATTAAATAGGCAATTACTCTTACTACCCCAGCTATCTGGCTCGTGTCCCCTGTATCTGGCCAAGCAGTGATAACTGTGACAAATGTTTTGCCTAAAGAAACAGAAAATAGCGTCAATTATTTCTTCGATTTTTATGCCATGAAAATCAACTTCTTTTAAAAGCGATATAGGTGCCCTATACCAAAAAATTCCGCTAAGTCAGCTAAGGCAACCTTTCAAAATAGCTAAGGTTAAGGCTAAGGTAATAAATAGTTTTTCCGCCATCCTAAAACTTACCTTTTATTACCTGTGCTGCACCATTTACGCCAAACATGAGAAGCGCAGATATGGTAAGAATTCCAAACAGTATCATATAGACTTTAGCTTGCTTTATCATGTGCTTTTCCACTTCCAAATCATTGTAATGTTCCTTCATCTTTACAATCAAGTTAAAGCCAACATCTCTTACTTTCTTTTTGTGGTAAGTAACCACAGGCACATACATGTATAAAAAAAATAGACCAAAACTTACTACTACTCTGTCAGTCTGCTGTTTTTCATTCAAATTATGTTGTGTGAAGAAAGCTCCCATCAGAGATGCAAGGTATATATATACTAGTATGTCTAAAAATATGGCAATAGAGTCGTGAATATTCTTGACATATTTTGGTATTTCAAATGCTTCGTACCAGTAGTTTGGTGCTCCTAATGAGTATAACTTTTTGCTTATCGTATAGTAAAGATCTTTCGATATATTTGGTGGTTTTTCACTAGACTCTGTCATTGTTGAAGCTAGTACAGTCTTCGTACTAGACTTCGATTCAATTTATTGTTTGAGAGTAGTTATTAGGCCAAAATAAATTAAGTAATGAATTTTAATCCAACTTTATCGCAACAGCAAATCCAACAATAAGAAATGAAAGCAGTTGCAACCTCTCATCCCAGTAAAAACTCCACTTATATACATTCCTAGAAAATTTAAACCTACCACCACGCATGCGCTGAAGTATTTTATTATAATTTGCCTCTAATGATTGCTACGTCTAATTGTGATACTTTTTTTTCCTAGGGCTACTCCCTTAGTACAACCGAACCGTAGCAATCAGAGACTTAACTCATTACGAGAAGTCACTAAATCATCATCAGGTTATTTTTGTCTCCACTGCAGGAGCACAACCCTCTCTCATCTGCCGGAGACAGACGGAGGATTTGGCCTACACGCCCGCGCTGGCCAGACGTGTTGGGGAAGTCACTAAATGCTGGGGAATAATCGTAGTAATTAGAGAATAGTAAGAAATCATTAACCTGCTACGGTTATTTGCCAGCAGAGGATTTCTGGCAATGATCCTATAATATTTTTGTCTTAAACCACCACGGGCCGCGGGGAGACGCCATAACGTTCTCTTCTGATGTAAAAAATTCTGGCATGGGGGGGATCCTACACACTTGTACATTACGAAACACAGTCACGAGACATCACATAAATCGAACAAAATACTCATAACCTGTTATAAAAATAGATAGGTACATGTCAATACTGCGCATAGCCATAGGGCGCAAAAAGGATTATATTTAGTAGAAAGGAAAGTCTGAGCTTACTCTAAAGGGTTGGTAAACGAAAGGCCTAGCAGACTTAGACCAAATAAACAATCAATTAGGGTCCTAAAAAATGGCAAGTAATGAATTTAAAATACTCTTTACGCACAACCCTATTATGTAGTATCATTAATACGTGAATTGAAATTTATATCAACAATATTTCCGGCGTTTATAAACCATTAGTTGATGTGAAAGAATAATATTTATTTATTTATTACCTACGTATTCGTGAAATAATTGTAAGTGTTGAATTTGTAATAAGTTAGACAATTGTCGTGTGGATTAAAAAGGTATATTTGATCATAATTGCAGACTAATACCAAGAATATTGAGCAATATACAGGGTGATTGGTAATTCGACGAATTCCTCTCAATGGGTTTTAACCTTAACCTAACCTAATATTGTCCAATTATGCCTAGATTTTGAAAATTTAACTTCAATTTGTATAGGAACTACTAAATTTTCAATACAAAGTAATGAAATAAAAATTCGTTAATTTTTTCAAATTTACATATTAAAAGAAAGCTTGGAAAAGTATTATTTAAAACTGAAATACCGAAAGCTTGCATAGTTTAGTCATAGCAAATTAACAGTCAGTTTTTATATAAAAAATAAAATGTAAATAACTCAGAAACTAGTAATGATCGGACAGAGTATTTATTAGGTTAATTAACCGCTAATTACCTGTACCTACTATCACTATTTGAGATGTATGTATACGTCGTATTATCAATCATTCTGTATACTCGCTATGCTGTGTGTAATTAATTTATGTAAGCCTTAAAATAAATATTTAAAAGCTAGTAAAGCGCACGTCGTACATCACAATGTGTGGGTTCTGTAAATTATTTTATTTTTTGTTACATCGAAAAAAAAAAACATTTTCATAACTTTCCCACAGTTGACTCCCATCGTTGGGTTGCCTTTGGGAGTGACTACAGATTATCCCATGATTTGGATCTTTTCCGACGTCTTATTTGTAAAACTACATTGAGAGATAGTGCCAGTCCATATATCCTATCCTATCCTATCCTACTAATATTATAAACGCGAAGTTTGTAAGTATGGATGGATGTTTGTTACTCTTTCACGTAAAAACTACTGAATGGATTTTAATTAAACTTTACAATAATATAGCTTATACATCAGAATAACACATAGGCTACAATTTATAAAGATATTGTGTGAATTGTCCAAAATATCAAGCAAGTAGGAAAAAATCTACCATCTGCCAAAACCGCTAGAGTTACATATATGTAATGTATGATGGAAATGTTTATCTTAAATAGTCCTACAAAAAAGCTTCTCGAAATATAATAATAATAATAATTATGCGCAGACCTTCGCGGGCACCAGCTAGTAAATCATAATCTTAAAACATTCCTGGACACATCCTATGTTAGGTACGTACTAAAGAGTATATAATCTTTAGAAGACGATGTAGTACCTACCTGTGTAGTAATGTCGCGGTAGAAGCCACCAGTATGAAGTCCATTGACATACTAATGTCCACGAATGTGTTAAAATTAAAATAAAATACAAAATGTACCCATATTCCTTTATTTCAATATTTGGGACATTGAAAACTCTAAGCTAAGTCGACATTACAATTTGATGCACTCGTATATTTATTTTATACATGTCTGGCGTTACGAAAACGTCTTTAGGAAATAGCAAAGAGCGACCTGTTTCTAAATTATCAAATTGAGCTGCTGTAACTATGGTCTGCCCATGTTTGCTTGATTCCAATTTATCCATTTCACTAAGTTACATTCTCCGTCTGCAAGCTGCCACGCTTTTTGTTCAGTCCACGCTAATCTATTCTGTTATATTCTACATTTTCTATGACGTTTTATAAAAAAATTCACGAAGTAGGTCCTATTTTATCATCAGCCTAATTACGTCCACTCCTGAAAGGCTGCCCATACCAAGCGCAATCGCTTAGTCGCCTTGATACCCACCGGAAGATTGGGAGGTGGCCCTATTCTAAGCCGGGAACTAGGCGGCAAATTGTATACTTTGGATATTTTCCAGAACCTAGTGTTTTTCTACATATCAATATTTCCTACATACCTAACGTGACCATTTATTTATTTTGTCAGACCGGGACACATCTGCGGAAATAGGTAAAAAAAAAAGTTTTTAGTGTTTTACAAGTATTTTATTATAGAAGAGAGAATAACACAAAATAAACAAAGCTCCAAACATAAAATAGTTAAGTTGGCATGACTTACTAAGCCCCCAGTAGTGGCGTGACTTCTAAGTCGTATTTTTGTATTTGTCGGCTGAACAAATTTTTTTTAAAATATTGAGTCTTGTTTTTATTACGTCGGGCCACACATTTCAAGCGGAAAAAGTCCTATATAGAGTTCAGTAAGACTAAAAGCAGGAAATATCAGTTTCTTGAATTCTTTAATGATAGTTGAGGTAAATTTTTTTACATGTTTATAAATAAAAAATTGAGACTTAAAATTAATTTCCATCCTCTTGCGCAATCAAAGTCACGTTTAGGATTATCCCCGCCCCCCCGAACATACCTACCCCAAATGGAACAAAGTTGCCATTCCCAAAAAAATAACACTTTAGTTTTGGCAGTTCTGAGTTCGCGCCAACGATAGCCACTTACGGCGTTTATGCTATTAATTATTTCATTTCCAAAAAAATAAATTAAAAATATAAGTTAGCGTAGTTAGTTAGAAAAATGACACCAAAAAACTAAAAGTAACTCAACGCAAAATGGAAAGAAGTCTCTTGAACAAAACACTACTAGACAAAATAACAAACGAAGGACTCAGGAAAAAAACCAAACTTATAGATGTGATCCAACACGCAAAAAAAATTAAATGGAAATGGGCGGGAGATACAACAAGACAAATAGACGGACGCTGGAGTAAGGAGTTGACAGAATGGTGCCCAAGGTATGCAGTGCGCAGCCGCGGGCGCCCGCGCACCAGATGGAGAGACGAGCTGGAGAGGTTCACGGAAGCCGGCGCGCGCTGGACGCGCCTCGCCGCAGACAGACACACCTGGCAGACAAACAGACACACACAGAGGATGGGGGAGGCCTTTGCCCGACAATGGGATGCTCTGTAGCTTATACGAGTATACTAGTACGTTTATAAAATAATGCATGCAATACAATTTGAATTCGAAATTAATTTTTAAATAGTTTGTTAATTTTTTATTATAATTGAAATACTAGAATTTAAGAATATTATAATGCTTTGTAACTACAGAAGGCTTGATAAATAAAAAATAAAATAATTAAATAGTTCGTAGGCTAAATACATTGTAAGCTAGATTTGCTGTGAAAAGTAACAGCTGGCAATGCAGCTGCTTAGTACTTTGCCCACACCCTGACCATTTTTTTTTTAATAATTTTTTTTTTTAATAAAGATATGGGGACATTTCACACACGGCCAGCTGATTCCAAACTAGGCAGAGCTAATATGGGTATCAGACAGCTGATATACATACATAAATACATAATATAATATATAAATAACATCCAGT
This sequence comes from Esperia sulphurella, assembly GCA_947086405.1. Lineage (NCBI taxonomy): Eukaryota > Metazoa > Arthropoda > Insecta > Lepidoptera > Oecophoridae > Esperia > Esperia sulphurella. The sequence continues at coordinate 15,648,616 of OX352266.1, forward strand.
CACAAGGCAAACACAAGGGTTCACCACACGAATGTTTGCCCTGGTCGGGATTCGAATCCGCAACCCCGAGCGTCGCAGGCAGGTGTACTACCGACTAGGCTACGGGGCCGAAAGGGAAAATACCATTCTCCCTCCCACCAAAACCATAAGTGCCTGAGGGAGACAACGCTATAATTGTCCTCTTAAGTCTTAAGTATGCAGTAGTTTCTATTGGTGCTGCAAAAATTTAACCCTAGCTCTATAGGACGAAAATCGGTTCCTTCAGACACAGAAATAAGGAAAAAACGTACATATTTCGTTGAAATTATTATTTATTTGTCAAACATGTATCAGAGGTTACTACAACATAAGAGTAATAGAATTAATATTCTATTGAGGTAATCCTCAAGCATAATAATATCATAAAATATAATATAAATGCTAAATGCTATAGCGAAGCCTAGCAGTTGACTTAATAACTTAGAGTGCAATTATGAGAATAAAATATATTTTAGTATAAGTATATCTGCATATTGACTAAGCAGCTGCCTGATCAGTACAATACTGAAAATACAGAGTACGCAGATTTAACAACCTGAAACAAAGAATACAATCATTTTTAGATACATTCTCGTATACAATTGATAAACTAAATTCGACCGTAACCACTGCGAACTAATACGTAAGCAAAGCAAAGCTCATTTTAAGATAATGGGCTCGATTCTGAAGGCACAATGTTAAAATTTGACAGCATTAAAACTGTTGCTATCCTTGTCACCACAGTATTATGAAGAAAAAACGAAACCAATTTTAGCGCTGTCAAATTTTAAATGTGTGCCTTCAGAATCGGGCCCAGTATCTCAGTGATATAGATAAGCATTCTAATTCGTACTTACAGTCACAAATGACTGGTATGACAGGCTCACTATACCCAGGCAGCGCAGTTCCACGGGTCTCTGTTGAAAGAAACCATATAAAAAATTATAAGCAATCATCAACTCTGTCTTTCACGTCTTCTTTACAGTCTATAATAGTTTTAGTTCACCTGACTCTGCCACATAGAAATGACCAGCAGGGGTCGGATGCGCAGCGAGGCCTCACCCCGACAGTGTTGCCAGCCCGAGTGAAACATGGCCATTGACAGGTTGGATGCCTGATCCAAAAACAAATATTTTCAATGACAAACTTAACCCCCTCGACTGAGGCAGCCTTATTTTATGGCAAAAAAAATTACTTTTCCTATAGTTTCTATAGATTTTTTTGATGATGATAGACTGTAAGAAACTAGACAAGATTATCTAATTAATGGATTTTTTTGGAATGGAATTAGAACTTTTATATTATGATTTATGACCAATTTGTACCTATTCTTAGCAAATAAAGAATTATTATATAATGATATTAAGCTCTGATCAATTGGAAAACAAAAATTCTGAGCAAGGCAGAACAAAACAAAGTGTGATCACTCAATGATTATACTCTGTATAGGTAGTTGAAATAAGAAACAAGATTTTTAATTGTTCTATTTCTTATAATGTTCTAAAAGGTAACTAGGTACTGAGACAATTATTTCCCAGTAGTTTAATCAATCTATAGATTTTAACTGATGCCAAACTTCCCACTATAGTTCAATTAATTGACCTGTTAATTGAACTACTGGGAATAGATGATTCATACTAGCCTCCACGGTGACGTCCCCAGCATTCCACCAGAAGCAGCCGGTGCTAAACAGCAGGCAAGCTATCATCGCAGCTGTGTTCAGTAAATTCATCAGATTGCGTTCCGAGTTCTGTAAAATTATGATAAAATCAATTTGCGACCTATCATAATGTGCTATTGTTGCCTAAAAGACAACATATGTAGGTCCAAACTCTATCACGAGGACAAGGGTAAACAGACACAGAATTACAGTTACTCAATACCTTTGCTTTAAAGTTTTTTTTCCAGCATGGTTCTTTTGACCTACAATGTTTTCCTTCACTAAATTACTTGTGATAATTCATAATTAAGTTGAAAAAATATTACTCAGAGTTCGTCCATTAAAATAAGATTCCTGAAATTTCCACAATATTTCTTTTCCCATATCATTGCCAGACGTTCCGAATTACGCTTTGCTATAAGGTTTACCCTGAAAAACTCATTAATAGACCGCTAAAATACTTACCACCATTTGGAGCATAAGAAAGAGGAGCACAATATCGTTGAGCAGTAATTGAAAGCTAAACACTAAGTTACATATATCTTGTGTTAATTTTGTGCACCTGAAAATATGTTGATTCATGAAATACTTCGAAACTATGTTAACAAAGCTCACGTGACTTGAGTTCGTGATGCGGCACTAGATAACGATACAATACGAAAAACGACGTCCATAGACGTACTGTGGCGGTATAGCATTCACCGGTATGACTTCTATCGACATACTGTCCACGGAGGTGTTACATCAGGGACTTTTAAATCTGTTTTACTTAATACCTTAAAATTAACTGTCAATGTATTACCGATACTGGTTTAAACAAATATCTATTTTGTTATCACAGCTAATACCTAAATATTTTTATTGTAATATCTGCTCTTTATATAAAGTTTATAGGTTAATTACCTGTGTATAAATCGTTTATAAAACCTTCATTTAGAAACTGATAAATATATATACGCATACAAAATCTCCTTAAAATATTTTAGATACGAATATAGCGAAATTAAAACAGGTAAAATTAATTTAAAGGTAAGTTATAACACAGACATTAAAACTTATTGTCCAAATTGTGATAATTATTAAATTCCGGTAAGGTTTTAAAGTATACAAAGTGAAATAAAATTAAAACGGTTAATATACCTACCTTATTTCTACTTACAGTCCCTATGTCAAACCTTAGCATGGATGCTTATCAATATGAATGTAAATAGATACTTATGTATGACAAATACCTACATCAGTACTGCTTGTATTTTTATTCAAAACAGTTAAATTTATGTGATATGTTTCTTAAACCTAAACTGAAATTTAAATATGATAGGTAGGTATCTATGCATTGTATAGCTAAATCGCTTCTCCATAAGTGTGTGTAAGAATGTACGAATGGATGACAGCTGCACATATGATATGGTCTGCATAAATATTTAAAAAATATTAATGATCAATTTGACATTATAAAACATCAATCAGGCCTCCCCAACCCGTCTGGCCAGCGCGGGGAGTGTACGCCAAATCCTCCGTCTGTCTCCGGCAGATGAGAGAGGGTTGTGCTCCTGCAGTGGAGACAAAAATAACCTGATGATGAATGATCAATTTGACACGTGTTGACCTGATATTAATAAACATTTGGCGTACTGTTCCAACTCTCAAGCGATTTACTTATTCAAGTGTACGAATAAAACAGGCCAGCTGGATGAAGGGGTCATTATTAAAAAAGTTACTGATAGTTTACTGTAATAATATTGGTAAGAATCGGTAAAAAATCAGTTAGTTGTGTAAAAAATCAACACTACTATTAGTATTACTTCAACTTTAATCTTAAACTTAAACTTCAAAATTGTTTAGGAATTTTTACAAAAACTTTTATATATAACATACTAATACTTAGTTTTTTCTGTTCTTTTAATAGTTGGTATATTTTACTGTATATGATGTATTATGTTACATAGTAGATACTGCTTAAAATTGACATCTAAGACTCATCTGTTGGTTGTCGTCTTGTAAACGGGAAAGTTTTTACTATTGGTGACGTGACCAGCATAAAATATGGGCTACTTTGTAACTCACCTCAAAGTATTCGAATGCAAATTAATTCCAGTCTTATACGCTTCCTCATATTTTTGTTCCTTCTCCTCTTGGCTCATATTTTCGTCCATAAAAATCTTCTCGAGACTATAGAAATAACAGCATAAGTTTCTGTATTGATGAGCGAGGATAATAGTTAATGATATGACCACGCTGTAAGCTGTAGGGTACGCTCTAACCACGACGACATAATACATTAAATAGGCAATTACTCTTACTACCCCAGCTATCTGGCTCGTGTCCCCTGTATCTGGCCAAGCAGTGATAACAGTGACAAATGTTTCACCTAAAGAAAAAAAAATAACGATGATTTTAATGCCATGAGGATCCACATTTTTCAAAAATCTAACACTGCCATATACCAAAATAGTCCGCTAAGTCAGCTAACGTAACCTTTCGAAACAGCGGCCTTGTTAGGTAGCAGTGCACAAGCACACGGCTAAGGTAATAAATAGTTTTTCCGCCATCCTATAACTTACCTCTTATTACCTGTGCTACACCATTTACGCCAAACATGAGAAGCGCAGATATGGTAAGAATTCCAAACAGTACCATATAGACTTTAGCTTGCTTTATCATGTGCTTTTCCACTTCCAAATCATTGTAATGTTCCTTCATCTTCACAATCAAGTTAAAGCCAACATCTCTTACTTTCTTTCTGTTGTATGTAACCACAGGCACATACATGTATAAAAAACATAGACCAAAACTGACTAATACTCTGTCAGTCTGCTGTTTTTCATTCAAATTATGTTGTGTTAAGAAAGCTCCCATCAGAGATGCAAGGTATATACATACTAGTATATCTAAAAATATGGCCATAAAGTCATGAATATTCTTGACATATTTCGGTATTTCAAATGCTTCGTACCAGTAGTTTGGTGCTCCTAATGAGTATAACTTTTTGCATATGCTATAGTAATAATCTTTTGATATATTTGGTGGTTTTTCACCAGACTCTGGCATTGTTAATATTAAGTACAGTCTTCGTACTAGACTTAGATTCAATTTATTGATTGAGAGTAGTTATTAGGCCAAAATAAATTAAGTACCTAATGAATTTTAATCCAACTTTATCGCAACAGCAAATCCAACAATAAAAATGAAAGCAGTTGCAACCTCTCATCCCAGTAAAAACTCCACTTATATACATTCCTAAAAATATTAAACCTACCACCACGCATGCGCTGAAGTATTTTATTATAATTTGCCTCTAATGATTGCTATATCTAATTGTGTTAAAAAATTTATTCCTAGGGCTACAACGAATTTATATGATAACATGTTGCGGAAAGTAGAGTATCGTGAAAATGTATAACAGTGGATCGGCATTAGGTACTTGTGACAAAGTATCTATATTAATATGGATATTCCTGGTTTATTTCTATTAAAACTTGTTCATTATTATATTGTCATTCATATACATATAAATAAATAAAATAAAAACCCTTTTATTTCTTGCATAACATAAATTCAATATTTACAATACTTTTAATCTATACTATTAATCTGCAAGACCCCCTCCGCAGGTGAAGGCCTCCTCCAAAGAACTCCATTTGTCTCTATCTTCGACTACTTGCAGCCAGCGAGGGCCAGCCGTCTTAGTGACGTCATCTTCCCATCTCGTGTGGGGTCTTACTTTAGGATGTTTTCCTTGTGGGCCCCCCCACAATGTTACCCTTTTGGTCCATCTCCCATCCTGAAGTCGCTCTTACCTTACGTTACCTATATAAAATTAAATATGAACATTCCAGATCGCTAATTATATAATCTGTAATTCTTCTTTTACCCACCATTAAGGTAGTAGAATTACATATAAATAATATGAAATCCTCCTCCCACACACACATATATATTGTCTAATCCCCAAACTAGTATTTTTTCCTGAACTGTGTAAATTAAACAAGTACAGGACCATTCAGAAACAAACATCCAGAATGGGATCAGCTTGTACAAGCCACTACGCCAACAATGTGGTATTAAAGATACTATTCAAAGGAAAAACATCTTAGTGCATTCGTTTGGAGTTACGATGTTCAAAGCAACTTTTTTTTAAGTGTAGCAAAGTAATCTGAATAATCGCAACCAATGCATTTAAGATACTCATATTTTTTGTCGCGGGGAAATGCCTCACGCATTCCTACTCGCCTCGGGGGGACGAGCAAGTTATGTCGGGATTACACCAACTAAAACCCCGCGGTGGCCGTCTCCGACGCATAGAAAAAGGAGAGACACACTGCGTATTGCATTTCAGTGCAGTTCCCCCGTCTCGGGGGGAGAGAGTCCCTCCCCCTGCACCCTCGCTGTGCCTGCGCCAGTAACGAGACCACCCCGTTGCTGCCGCCCTCCCCGGGGACGCGTAGATGGAATGGGTGCACAGAGTCCCCGCTCCGTGCACCCGCGTCTCCGATGACCCCTTCAGTCGGCTTGTACGACAGGGATACCGTGGCTGCATTCCTCGCCCCAGCCCACAGATCCGTCGGACGCTTACGGCGGCATCGTACGAGCCTACGCCCGCCGTCTGCGCCCGACCCTTCTCCGGCGGATCGGATGAGCCGAAGGGTCTTCCTCCCTCACGTCTCCTTCTGCCGCATCACTTCCTCGCAGAAGGAGATCATCGCTTTCCATGATCTCTCGCTGTCAACCATGGATTTTACCACAGCCGGCAGCGAGAGATCCGTCCCCACAGTAGCGACAAGTCGCGCCCGTTGTTCCGCCCAGCCCGGACACTCCGCCATCGCCAGCGTATGCTGCGCCGTATCCTCGGCGCAGTCGCAGGCGTGGCATGCGAGCGTTGGCTGCCTTCCTACCACCCTGTACAAGAACCTCCCAAAGCAGCCATGCCCGGTGAGGGCCTGCACAAGGTGGGTTTAAGATACTCATGGCACAACCCTATATATTACCATTAACTCGTCAATTGTATCAATAATATTTCCGACGTTTATAAACAATTAGTTGATGTGAAAGAATAATATTTATTTATTTATTACCTACGTATTCGTGAAACAATTGTAAGTGTTGAATTTGTAATAAGTTAGATAATTGTCACGTGTATTAAATACCAATACCTTCAATATTGAGAGCAATTATACATTGTGATTGATATAATTGATGGATAGGTGATGGTACTGGTAATTTGCAGTTAATAAACCTACTTTACTTTCCGATTATGGCTAGATTCTTAGTTATCTTTTTAATTAGTATGGAATTCGATTTTTCAGTACAAAATAATAAAATTAAAATTGAAACATTTTCAAAATAAGACCTTGTATTATTTAAAGCCGAAGGGTATATAATGATCATTGAGGGCACCCGGTTCCATTATTATTATCTAATAAATAAAAACGTAAACTTCGCGTGTCTGTATGTACGATACATTGAAGATATTAGCCAAAAAATATGGGGGGCTAAGGATAAGTAACTGAACACATTTCAATCATTTTTGGAATTTTTGTCTGTATATCTGTTTGTTTGTGCGCGCATCACTTAAAATCTACTGAACTGATCTTGATGTACTTTTCATAAAAACAGAGTGCTTTATTCGGTGTAACATATAGGCTTTATTTCATTGCAATCGGTGCAGTCAATATAAAGTTATGCGAATTTATAATTTCCGAAAACTCGCATACATTGCGAGGAGTGTAGGGTGTAAATGGTAGACTGGATTCGTGAGCGGTAGCGGGAGCGGGTATGGTACCAATGTAATGTGAGTTTTTGAAAACTATTAATTCGCATAACTTTTGATTGAGTTGGCCAATCGGCCAATTTAAAAAAAAACTGATTTACTAGTAATCACTAGTAAGTCCGTTTTTTTAAATAAAAGCCAATCAACTCAATACAAGCATTTTTATAATATTCCTTATGGGTGTATATCTTTGTTGTACTGGAAGATTGTCCCCTCGTCTTTTTTGGAAAATAATGCCGTAAGAAATGGAATGGGAGAGTTTTCATATTGACTTAAAAAAGTGTATTTTATTTTCATATGCCTCTCCTTGTGAGAAGCCAATGTCCAGCAGTGGACTCTTGCAGGCTGATGATGATGATTTTATATTCAGAGCTTTGGTCACACATTTATTGACTTTTTTCATCTGGCAACTTAATCAGTCATTGGGCAATAAAAGTCATTATTGGCAAAAAGTTGGTTGACTCGTTAAATTCTTACAGTATTTATTATGTATGTTAGCATGAGTGCCTGTATAAGGAAATGGATAATAAAAACAGATATTAATAGTTTTAAATATTTACTTTAATTGTTATAATTGTACTACAATGTGTCAGCCATGTTGTTCGCTACACATTACGCCAAGTGGTTTCACGAGGCGAAAAGTGGGCGAAGGATAGTCTCTCTTCGACGTTTGTCAGGACAGCGCAAAGTGGCGATACATCGTCTCTGCTTAGCTTTCTGGGACCAAGGCGTGAGCATTATGTATGTATGTGATTTTATTACAATAAATTACAAATTCTAACGAATTAAATACCTAAGGAATTATAAGTAGGTAATTATTTTTGATGCTAAATTATTTAAAAGCTTCTAGAGAACAAACGATTATAGGGTAAATAATTATCTAGATATTTCGTAATTAAAATTAACCATGTAAATATAATTATTTAACCATGTATATATAATTATAATTAACACATAACAAGCATTTACATTTTTTGTATTATGTAATAAAGTGTAAAATATTGAAAACTTTAATCAGTATAGTACTGAAAATAAAGAGTACGACGTTTTGACGATCTGAAACAGAAAATAAATTAGTTATTAGAAATACAAACTCAAACAACGAAATCTTTTAAATGGGTGAAATCAACTATTGAGAGAAATAGAGATTATGGTAAATATATACAATTTGTTTCACTATTTACTAATTTAATAAGGAGTGAGAGAGTCCGATCTAGAAATAAAAGATCTCTAGCTCTGCAGAGTTGAGATGGTGACGAGGATGCTCGCTGCGTCACCCCATTGTATCTCCAGGCTGATGCGGCTGATAAAAAAGATATGGAGCGTCGGTCCGGCGACTTTTCCTTCAGAAGTTTGCCAATATTCGATGCAAACTTCTTAGAATAGAATAGAAAGACTTTATTTGGCGAACACAAATACAACACAGGAATTAAAATTGACGACATAAATATGAAAAAAAAAGAAGCAAACAAATTACATAACCGTTAAAACAAAACAGAAAAAATGACACAGTGTTGTAGTGTGACGGCAAAAGGGTCCCCAGCTCAGCTTATGCTGTAGCAAGAGCTGCAGCGCTGATTTTAAGTGAGGCCACCAAATGACTCACGGACGCAGTTGGTACATAGCAAGCTTAAAAAGTTGGTATATCTTGGCTTCCGGAGTCCAAGCGCCAAGTGTCTCTACCACAAAAGTCTAGAATTCAAAGCGGTCACGCAGGGTCACGCATTTCTGAATTTTAATATGGGTCACAGCCCATGAGATCCTGGCGCCGAAACCAATAAGGTTTAGATTTAGTTTTTTGTCTAGGCGTTACCTAACTAGTTAATGACTTATTGTTACTTACAGTTACATATGACTGGTACGAAAGTTGTACGACACCGAGACACTGCAACTCCACGGGTCTCTGTCGACAATTTTTTGCAATTAGTTGTAGTAATTCAATAAGAGAAATCAAAAAATAATACCAACTCTATTATGCTACTTTCATCATCAGGTTATTGTCTCCACTGCAGGAGCATAACCCTCTCATCTGCCGGAGACAGACGGAGGATTTGGCCTACACTCCCCGCGCTGGCCAGACGGGTTCCCCAACCCGTCAAGGCATGATTGATGTTTTATAATGTATTCCCTTAGTCGCCTTTTACGACATCCATGGGAAGAGTTGGAGTGGTCCTATTCTACTCTACCGGAAACCAGACGGCATATGCCACTTTAGGTTTCTTTTAAGCTTTCAAATGACCTACTGACAGACAGTCCGTTTAATGCTAAGAGGTCACTGTCGTCCATAGACTTGAACCATTTAGGAAATAGTCCAATTGTCAAAAGCGCCTTGCCCCCTGGACAGAGTTAGAATACCTCATCAGCCGTTATACGTCCATGCTAAACATGCTTCCGCAATAGAATACCATTTTTGGTGGGCTGTCCATTGGGGGATTTGCCACGTTTGGCAGGCGGATCGCGGTCGCAATAATGATCTTAATATACACTGGAGAATGCTGCTGCCTATTCTTGGTGCAATCTTTTAGTCGCCATGACGACACCCACGGGATGAATGCCTCGTATGACAAACTATATAACTACGGAACACAGCAAAGCTAGTGTTTAGAGACAGAAGTAAGTACCTAAGCCTATTTCTTTAAGTTACCGATATATAAATAAATAAATAAATATGTCAGACATTCACACCAATTATCCAGTCCCAAACTAGGCAGATCCTTTGCTATGGTTACTAGATAACGAGTACACATACTTAAATAAATATATAAACATCCAAGACTTGGGTACAAACATTCATATTCATCATACGAACATTTGCCCCTAGCGGGATTCGAACCCGCAACCTCCGACGTGGCAGGCCGAGAGCTACCCGTTCCGCCACGGAGGTCGACCCTACATACCTTATATATACCTTTGTAGAAATGATACACAGCTAGTTCTAAGTTTTTTTTACTTCTACCGCAAATTTTATAAATTCATAATAATCGCCTTTGTATAAGTATAGGGGAATTTTAATAGCTGGTTTTACGCTTGGCCTCAATTTGCACCAAGTAATTGGTTGATACATATACATATACATAAATAATATGGTAATTTAGTCATCTTGTCTACATATTGTTCTAGTTACCAGGTTTGCTGATAAATGAAAATCGATTTTAAAACCTTGGAGTATATTCACAACTAGTGGAAGGATTCTAGTGTAGTGGGATTGTCTGGATGATCACCAACCTATTTCTGCTGACAAATAGAGGTGTCAGTTTAAAGAGTAAGAGAGCCAGTAATTATACTGGCAGACATGAGCGGCATTTTAAGTTAGGCTTCCGGGTTTAAAAACACTTGTGGGCTTTGGCCTGTTTTATAAAATACTGCAGGTTTGTGAGCGACAGTGTTTATCACTCATCATGTCAGCCTTTAGACGTCCACTGCTGGACATAGGCCTTCCCCAATGAACGCCACCACACCCGGTCCTCCGCCCTCCGCATCCAGCCGCTTTCGGCCACCTTCTTTAGGTCGTCGATCCATCTGGCGGCGGGGCGTCCCACCAACACTACATTCTTAAATTCGTTTATCACTACAGTCTTAAAAATAAAAGTAATAACTAATTATTACTTTATTTTACGGACTGGAGTGATGAAGACGAAGAAATGAGGACCAATTAAAGAATTAGTACTTAATTTGAAATCTGGTACATCGACCACGGAATATAAGACGAGTTTTAGAAGCTGATGGGAAAGTAAGGCGGATAATATGCTCAACAATGGACTTCGACAGTTAATGATGATTTTCGATTACCTATAAAAGATCTGAGACATCTGATGTACCGATGAGAGGCTTCGACTATAAAGGAGAACACTTTAAGGCCTTTGAATGCTTTGTTACCGCAGATTGCTGAGTTGGTTACAGAGACTCAGGATTGAAGAGGTAGTCCAACGCGCTCGCAGCTTCCGAGAACTCATCAAGGTCTTCCTTATCTGGAATACCTTGGACATGTGCTAAGATATGTATGGTACCACCTCCTTTAACTCATCACGATGGGAAAGACTGAAAGGAAGCGAGGTATTGGCTTTGCCGTGTGATTTCCGGTAGAGTAGAATAAGACCACTCCAACTCTTCCCGTGGATGTCGTACAAGGCGACTAAGGGAATACATTATAAAACATCAATCAGGCCTCCCCAGCCTGTCTGGCCAGCGCGGCGAGTGTAGGCCAAATTCTCCGTCTGTCTCCGGCAGATGAGAGAGGGTTGTGTTTCTGCAGTGGAGACAAAAATAACCTGATGGTGATGATGATAAAGTATCGGCAGAAGAGGAAAATCGTGATTGACAAACATCGTCGAGTGAACGAGTATAGACAGCGTCGAACAGCTGTTTGGTTTGGGCTAAGTATAGTGAGCTAACGGTCATCATCATCGTCATCAGCCTGCAAGAGCCCACTGCTGGACATGCCTCTCCCAAAGCGCGCCACTGTAGCTGCTCCTCGATTCTTCGCATCCAGTCTCTGCCAGCCGCCTTGCACAGATCGACGCTCCATCTAGCCAGAGGGAGTCCCACACTACGCTTACCGAGTCACGGTCTCCACTCGAGAACTAGTTTACCTCAACTGACGGTTATAATCTAGTTATAAAAGGCACCGCAAGTACTTTGATCATATTAGACATAGGTACTTATGCTTGTTGTGGATTCACCTGACTCTGCCACATAGAAATGATCAGCATGTGCCGGATACGAAGAGCAGCCTCCTTCCGGCAGTGATGCCAGCCTGAGTGGAACATGGACGTCGACAAGTTCGCTGCCTGATAAAAAAAAAACGTTATACTAGGTATTGATGATCTTGAACAACTGTAGGCAAACTGCTCCAACTCCTGGCAGTCAAGTTCAATTGAATTCAATTACTCTTTATTGCACGTAAAAAATAAAAAAGATACAAAAAGACTTACAAATGTACATCTAGGCGGTCTTATCGCTAGTGACAAGTTCGTGGGTTAATCAGACAAATTAATATACCTAGTTAATTATCTACTAACACTTCAATTTCCTGATGTATGGTATTTAAGTTTAATATATTTCTTTCTGATTTCCTATCTTTGTTACCTACCTCTACAGTGACATCTCCAGCGTTCCACCAGAGGCAGCCAGTGCTGGTCAATAAGCAGAAAGTCATGAACACAATAGTTGCACTGTTCGCCAGAGTGCGTTCCGAATTCTGCAAAATCAGCAAAAAAGTAAATTAATAGTGTCTTTCAAAATTATCTACACACACTCTAGAAATTACATCTACAGGCTGTAACAATCAGATATTTAATATATTTTCCAAGAATTCGTTATTCAACGTAAACCCAAAATCATTAAATAGAGTACGTGATTACTATAAGCATTAATTAAATTACGATAATGTAACTGAATTTAACTCCCTGGGTGAAAAGAACAGGGTGGTTCTGCTGGGTTCCGGGACATGCAGGGATCAAGGGCAATGAAAATGCCGACGAACTTGCAAGTGGCGTTCCTATAAGTTTGGCACGCCTAATGCTCAGAAACCTCTGCCTAGAGCAATCCATCAATCACTGGAACTACACGCCAGGATTGAACCACTCCAAAGCACTAATCAAGGCTTACAACCGTAAGTCTGCTCAAGAAGCTTTAGCGCTTAGCGGGAATAATTTACGCATAGTAGTGAGAGCCCTCACAGGGCACTGTGGTCTGAACAATCATATGTTCAACCTCAACCTCCGAACCACAGGAGTGTGCAGGCTCTGTAAGGAAGCAGAGGAAACCCCTATGACCTCCTGTGCGAGTGTGGCCCACTGATGCGTAAAAGAAATACACACCTAGGTAACTACTTGCTACGCCCTGACGAAGTACAACAACTCATTGCTAAAAGCATTGTGTAGTTTCTAACTGCCACAAAGCTTAGCACCGAATAGTATGGTGGCGATCACAATATACCAGAAATGGTCGCAGTGATACAAGGTTTAGACTGAGACCTTAAAATAGCCCCAACTCGAATAATAATAATAAATAGATAAGTAGGAAATGGAAAAATACTTTTTCATTAAACTCTTTTTAAATCCACTGTGATAAAGTTTAAAAAATTTAAGCTATTTATTTTGCTAAGTCTACAACATTCGGAAGTATAATATACTGTAAGTTATCGATATTATCAAACCTATACTATACACAATCTGACATCTTAAGCTTTCGAAAAATTTACTTACTACCATCTGGATCATAAGAAAGAGAAGTGCAGTGACGTTGACTATTATTTGAATACTAAAAACAAAGTTGCATATCTCCTGGGTTAGATTTGTGCACCTGGAAATTAAACATAAAAAATATATTAGTGTGTTATTACAATTGTGCCGTGACCAGGATTACCATACACCTAAAGGTAAAATACTTACCTCAAAGTATTTGAATGCATTTGGATTCCAACCTTAAATGCTTTCTCGTATTCTTCTTCTTTTTCCTCGTGACTTAATCCCTCTTTAAGAAAAATATTCTCGATGCTATAAAAATAACTACAAAGGTTTCTGAATTGATGGCTGAGACTTACGGATACAAGTATAGCAACAACGTAAGATGTAGAGTGAATCCGAACCATACATATCCACCACAGTATGTACACGATTACTCTTACTACCTCAGCTACAATACTTCTATCGTCTACATCTGGCCAGGCAGTAACCACTGTCACAAATGTTGAACCTAGAAATAAGAGGAATGTAATGTTTTTTTGGAACTATGCTATAGGGGTTAATATTAACTGGCAAACTTGAAAGTGAATAATTAAATAGTCGGGCTGTGTGTGAGAAACAGTAGTCATACTGTTTCTTTTGACGATAAGTTTCTGTGTTTAACAGATTCTAATCGCAGGCAGAAAATTACTACCTACGACTTGAAATATTCAAGCGTTTCCACCACCACAGTTATTCCTGTCACCTTTAAAAGTTGAAGAGACAATCATTTTTATTATACAGTAAGTATTTGGTCCTAGCACAGATTCTGCATTGGTGTATTATTTTATAAAACAACATTTGGGGGTTACGGTAATGACGGCGATTGAAACGAAAAACAGAAACATTGGGTGTATACTTGGGTATTGAATTATATTTCCGTAGGCCAATATATTAGGTTCTATCTGGAAACTGTTAATTTGTTTTTAAGTTAATTCTCATCTATCTATTATCATATCCTCGTGTACGTTATTTACTTGCTTCCATAACGCAACGGATCGGCATTGTATGAAGTGTTTCGTCATGAGCTAGTTTCATTCTTGTTGTCTATCGTTCCCTCACTGCTGAGGACCGCGACCGTATTTATTTATTTTATGTCTAAGTGAAAAATGCGCCTTGATGCATAGCGGTCATTCGCCAGCCGCACCACTTCATATAAGGATCCGCCAGCCACCCTTCTCACCGGATCTGACCACCTTCAGAGCTCGTTCTCTGGCATGTGTATACCATATACTAGGGTTTATCTGTTTGGCCAAGTTCAAACGGGGCACCCTGAAGTATAAGCATGTTTAAACACGTAGCCAGATTCTAGTGCAAGATCTGACTCGATGATGATCATTCTCTTACCCCTTTCTACCTCCAAATAAGAATGGAAGTATTATTGCAGAAGGGGGCCAGGTCGGGGGATGTTAGATTTCCGAAACTGTTTACCAGCGCTTTAGAGGATGTTTTTAAAACACTGAACTGGAGGGTACGGGGTATAAGTATAAATGGAGAGCACATCTCACGCCTTCGGTTTGCAGACGACATAGTTGTGAAGGCAGAGTCGCTACAGGATCTCGGGAAAATGCTGACCAGCCTCAAGTGCTCTTACAGACTTACAGACGAGTAGGTCTTAGGATGAATGTGGACAAGACGAAAGTCATGTCCAATTCACACGGTGATCGTCGATAATATCAATATCTAAATTGTTCAAAGAATCCAGTTGGGGTGGGCAGCATTCGGAAAACTGCGCCGGGTCTACACGTCGCTTCCTCGTTCTTTAGTGCAGAAACGTGGACACTGACGGTGGGCCAGATCCATAAGTTTCAAGTCGCTCAGGGAGCTATGGAGAGGGTTATTATGCTCAGGGTTTCTTTGAAGGATATGGTTAGTAATGAGGAGATTCGACGACGAACGAAGGTAACCAACGTAGCCGAAAGGATGGCAGTGGGCGGGCCGCGGCCCACATCTGTCGCAGAACCGAGGGCCGTTAGGGCAGATGAGTTCTGGAGTGGAGACTGCGGGTCGACACACACAGGGTGAAACGCCCCGCCGCCAGATGGACCAACGACCCGAAGAAGGTGGCCGGAAGCTGCTGGATGAGAAGGGCGGTGGACCGGGTGTGGTGGCGTTCATTGGTGAAGGCATATGTCCAGCAGTGGACGTCTAAGGGGTGATATAATGATGATGATGATTCCTATTTGCCATCACGAGCTTCGCCACCACTGGTGGCAACATGTTGCATGACGTAGGTAGCTGTCCAGATGCTGCAGGTTTGTGCATGAATTGAACTATTAAGCATACCTGTAAAAAATTTCAGTTTAGACCGTATAGAAATATGTTTTAATGCTAAATAGAATGGTATAAAATGGAAAGAAAAACTTATAAATGCGTTTATTTCAACATTGTGGTTATGTGATTGGAGAAACACTGATCCTCACCTTTATAGAAAACCTGTATGGCACCGGTTACACCATACATCAACATCGTGGAAAGGCTGAAAAATCCGAATAGCATATAATAGCCCTTAACTTGCTTTATCATATGTTTCTCCACTCCTTTATCGTTGTACAGTTCCTTCATATATACAGCCAAGTTATATGCCACATCTCTTACTTTCTCTTGATGATGAGATACAGTATGCACGAAAAAGTACAACAAAGGCAGGCAGAGAGCATAAATTGTTCTGTCGACTTCTTGCTTCTCATTCAAGTTGTGTTGTGTGAAGAAGGATGCTGGTTGTGATGCAAGAAAGATGCACAGTATGAAGTCTATGAACTTTACAAGTGGGTCGTGAATCTTTTTGAAAAATTCCGATATTTCATCAAATTCTTCATACCAGTAGTTCGGTGCTCCTAACAAGTATACCAGTTCGCTTATTCTGAAGTAATAATATTTTGACATATTTGGTGGGTTTTCATTAGACTCCTCCATCTTATAGATTAAGTTTTATTTGAGAGATAGTCACTCTAAGAGATTTTCTTGTCGTCTTCACTACAACTTTTAGTAAGCTCTTCCTCTGTAATAAAAGTCTTACTGAAATATTTTTCAATATGAACCGTCCGCGAACCCACACACGCACTATTATTTGCTATGTGCTATCAATTTACATTTAATAACACCTCTACCCTTCTTAATTCTATGTTTGTGTAATCATTTCTATATTTTAATTAATATCTCATGCGAAGGTGAATATTCATTAATATATAATAACCAAAAAGTAGGATCATATAATTTCAAAAATAATATGTGGTAAGTTTTACTGCAGCCCGCACTTTCTTGCTCAACCTCCATTACAGCAGTAAGTCTACGTGAAGAAATAATATTAGTAAGTCCTTACATTAACCAATAAATATCGATTAGATAATGAACTTGTAGTTTGGAATTTATATTACTTAGTTTCAAATAGTTAACATTTAAGACATTTAAATTTACAGCAAGATACTAACTTTGAAATAAGGACTTAAAATAAATCACTCGCTTGCATCCATAGGTACCTATTTGTTTTTTCATATTGAGGACATCTCCTGCTAATATTGCTTCAACTGACCTAATCTCAAATATTCTTTTTAAATACTGAATTTAAAAAAATCTAGCTATACCTTAAACTGTAGTGAAGAGTTGGTTTTAATCTGGTAGTATTTACGCCAAAAAATGACGAGAAAATGTGTTCAACAAAGTACTTGTTAGCATCAAATAATCTAGTGGATTTGAGAATTTAAAATTTCTATATTAAAAATTAACTGAAGATCAGATAGTATAACATCCCCAGGTGATGCCCTTAATGGAGACAACTGTTTATAACGAAAAAGAAGTAACGTATTTTTGAGGAGGCTAATTTTCAAATATTTTTAATGAATAATACATTAATAAGGTTAAGCATTATTTTGTAAGTAAACGTTTTTACCATTTCAAGGAAAAGAAAGTGCGGGCTTTCGTACAACTTAATATTATTTATTTAACTTTCTACTTAAATATTTATTGCCATAAAACTATAAAGACATAAGCCAAACATAACTAAACATTAAGAAATACTTTCTACTTAATTGTCTTGTTTCAATTCCTTATCTATACATATAATAAAATCGTAATACGTGTTTGTATCATTACGATTGATTAATATTAAGGACATATAAATTTGATGTAGGACATGTATACTTATAATTAAGGATTATTTTTAAAGTTAGAAAAGTCGTTAGTTATAATTAAGTGGGTAGTATTATTCAATGAAAATGAAAATAAAGAGAACTTTAATTATATTATAATTCGAGGCAATCTATTCTAGCCTTAAGACTAAACGAATGCTTTAAAGAGTTTATGAGTGATAGTGACCACTTACCTACAAAACAGATATTATAGTTCAAAACAGATACTATTTTCCATCCAATGTTTACAACTACAGTGATAAATATTAAAATAGTAGGTCAGGTGATAACAATTTATAGTTAATACTATTATAACCAGTGAGAGGGATTCTAGTGCAGAACCCGGCTGGATACTCACTACCCTTCTACCTTTGTGTGACATCAAAAAGCAATTCCAGCATTATTGTGTTCCGGTTTACAAGGTAGGAGAGCCAGCATAATTTTCTGCACTAGTATTGGACAATTATTGAAATATATATGAAACATAAATATATGTAGGATTTTATCAAGTTTTTCATGCATTAGACCTACGAATAATTGTGAGATCTCAGTATAAACATGAGTATAGACGATACGTTATACACATACCTTCTAATTGTGAGATCACAGTACTAGTTCGAGTAGGTATGATACGTTATCAATACGTATTACTTTTAAATTGTGAGATGGTATTATGTAGCTACGAGTATAAAGGCCCCAGTACATATTGGCCCATGCTGGCCCAGTACAGGCCATCGCCATTGTGTACACGGAGTGTATGCTGGCGGACAATTGCCAATGGGCCAGGCATCGTGGCGCGCAATGGCGAAGTTGTCGGTTTTTCGGGCACACTTCAAAGGAATCGTGGCGTAGCCTGGCCGGTGGTGTTCACACAGTCGCCCATTGTTCAGTTCGTCACCGACCGCTGAGAGGGTGGTACGCTTTTTTTATTGGAGAATTGTTCAATTTCTGATTGAGAAGTAGGTTCTAAGTAGTTGTACGTAGTATATATAAATAAATTAGCGACCCACCCCGGCTTCGAACATTTATTTGGAGATTTAATTTTTAAACATTTTTGGATAAACGTAGAGTAAATGAATGTTTATGCAGGACAAAAGTTTTTTTTTTATTTATACTTTTCGTATAAAATTTTATATTTTTAGTAGGTATCCCTAATTTTTTTAAGTAATCAATATAGCCTACTAGCTGTTGCGCGTGGACAACTTAACATCACAAATTATTACGTATTTCCGGTATGAATGGGATGTTTTTCGGGATAAAAATTATCCCCTGTTCTATTCCAGGACCTAACTTTTATGTGTGCCAAGTTTCATCACGATCCGTCCAGTGGTTGAAGCGTGATTGAGTAACAAACATCCAAATATCCAAACTTTCGCATTTACAACATTACTAGGATGTTACTCAAGGATAGTGTAGCATTCTAATGGTGAAAGAATTTTTTAAATCGGTCCAGACGTTTTTGAGTTTATTCGTTACAAACATACAAATCTTTCCTCTTTATAATATTAGTGTGGATTGCCGTAACCGTGACTACTTCGACGTCCATCGTGCGTGCGTCGCCAGCAATGAGCCGTGGGTCATTGTGTGAACACTTTTTCGCTGTTGGCCGATGTTGGCCTGTGCTGGCCTATCGTGGCGCATGGCCGTGCATGGGCCAATGTGTACCGGGGCCTTAACACGATACGTCATATACATTAGTAATGCGCCCGGTTTGACTTGACCACTACGTTATGACTATGGCAGTAGTTAAGTTAGTCAAATTATGGAATGTGTGATGAGAAATTGTCCGCCCAAATCCCTCAATCAAGTCATTGAATGCAATTAGTACGATAAGGCCTAAGTTACAAGGTAACGGTATATATCGAATATAAGAGAAGATGTATCGCCACTTAGACAGTCATCATGCCAGCCCTTAGACGTCCACTGCTGGACATAGACCTTCCCCAATGAACGCCACCACACCCGGTCCTCCGCCCTCCACATCCAGCCGCTTCCGGCTTCCGGTCGTTGGTCCATCTGGCGGCGGGGCGTCCCACCCTGCGCGTGCCGATCATTGGTCACCACTATAGAACTCGCCTGCCCCAACGGCCGTCGGTTCTGCGACAGATATGGCCCGGCCCGTCCACTGCCACTTCAGCTTACTAATCCTTTCGGCTATGTCGCTTACCTTCGTTCTTCGTCGGATCACGAATCATTTTCTTCAAAGAAACCCCGAGCATAGCCCTCTCCATAGCTCGCTAGCCACTTGAAACTTATGGATCAGGCCCACCGTCAGTGTCCACGTTTCTGCGTCGTAGGTCATGACAGGCAGAACGCATTCATTAAAGACTTTTGTTTTTAAACATTGTGGAATAGGCGAAGTGAAGACTTGAAGCAGTTTTCCAAATGCTGCCCAGCCTCAACTGCTTTTCTAGATGAGTAGGTCTTAGAATGAACGTAGACAAAACGAAAGTCATGTCCAACTCACACGTCGTCCTAAGACCGGTAATCGATTATAATGTCTATATAGAAGTTGTTCAAGAGTACGTCTACCTAGGACAGACAATACGGTTGGGTAGGAACAATTTTGATAAGGAAGGTGACAGAAGAATCCAGTTGGGCAGCTGTTTATACTATGGGTATTGGACAAGGCTATATGGCGTATATATACTCTGAAACAAATATTTACCTACTAGCTGCGCTCGCGTAAACTACAGAATCCGCTCCCATTACCACTCCCGGTCCCGCTTCCGCTCCCGCTTCCGCTTCCGCTTTCGCTTTCGCTTCCGCTTCCGCTTCCGCTACTGCTCCCTCTCCCGCTCCCGATTCAGCTCCGCTCCCACACCCACTCTCCTTTTCCCACGCCCACTCCCACTACAATTCCCACTCGCAGCTCCAAATATAATCCAAACTCATCGCAATCTGAATAGTACGGAAATACTATTATGTGCAATATATTGCATACTAACCTTACCTACTAATGTATTTAAAAACTAAAAATGTCTATAACTTTTGATTGAATTAGCCGATTGCGATGAAATCAAGACTAAATGTTAAGTTAAGTTAAGCCCCATGTTTTAGTGAAAATTCTATCAAAATCCGTTCAGTAATTTTTAAGTGATGCGTGCACAAACTTACAGACAAACAGACAAAAAATTCAAAAATGATCGAAATGTGTTCTATTGCTTATCCTTAGACGCCCAAATTTTTTTTTGCAAATATTATTCAATGTACAGACACGCGATGTTAACGATTATATTTATTAGATTATTATGTGGACAATGAAACAGTTTGCGATTGTCTCTTGGACCACAGCAGCGTTTTGACACGCTCCAACATGATACCTATGTTGTGGAAAAAGTTACATAAAAGTGGTGTGCAGGTGCCCTAACCTAACCAAGTGATGTTATGTCATTTTGATATCATGTCAAAGCAACAATGTTCGTTGGGGCAATTGCCTATCGGACAGCTACAAATTGCGGTGTAAGACAGAGCGGTCTGACATCTCTCGCTCTGTTTAACCTCTACGTAATAATTTGATTGTGGAGTTGAACACTGTGGTGAGTGACGGAAAATATTCAACAATTGTAGTTACGCTGATGATATGGCGTTGCTTAATCCCACAATCAAAGTTTTGAAGAAATCCTATCCTACTTCCTACTAATATTATAAATGCGAAAGTTTGGATGTTTGTTACTTAATCACGCTTTAACCACTGGACGGATCGTGATGAAACTTGGCACACATATAGGTTAGGTCCTGGAATAGGATAGTTTTTATCTCGAAAAAACATCCCATTCCAACGGGAAATAGATAATAAATTGTGATGTTATTTGTCCACACGGAAGAAGTCGCGGGCAACAGCTATGGAATAGGATATATGATAGTTTTTATCCCGAAAAAAAATCCAATTCCAACGGGAAATAGATAATAATTTGTGATGTTATTTGTCCATACGGACGAAGTCGCGGGCAACAGCTAGCTGAGGTAAACACGATTAATGCTATCATGAAATACAGAATAGCGTCATTTATGGCCATCAGATGTTGAACAGTAGATACAAGAATCGTTATTAAGTCATTACCGTAATTAATACTGCGTACTGCCTGCCGTGCTTTATTTTGCGGGCGACGTTAAACTGGCATTGGTAGGTGTGTGTCGCTTCTTTACGTCGTATTTTATGGAAATTGAGCCACCTTTTTATCTAGAAAAGTGAAACACTGTTCAATTGAAACATCTTTATTGTTAAATTAAAATCAGTGTACCATTAAACGTAAGTAGATCTCCACTCAAGACGTAAACTTCACTATTTCGGCTGTTGCTTGTACGTATAACCCTCAGACAACTAATAATCATTTATAATCTAAGGTTTCACCTCAAAAGTAAAGAGATCCAGTTCGGAGAGCAGTATAAAGAGTGTTAAAACCTTAGGCTTCAGAACTTTTCTATAGCAGAGTGAAACACGTCTCGATGATTTCCGTCACCGAAAAGTGCATTATTACTAAGAAATTTAATTATTACTAAATATTGACGCTACGGTTAATTAATGTCAATATTTAGTAAATAAATAAATGTTCTGAGTAGTAACTGCACAAGTTTCAAAGTGAATGTGAAAGACTTGTGGCTACTTGC
This sequence comes from Esperia sulphurella, assembly GCA_947086405.1. NCBI lineage: Eukaryota > Metazoa > Arthropoda > Insecta > Lepidoptera > Oecophoridae > Esperia > Esperia sulphurella. The sequence goes on from OX352266.1 coordinate 15,671,026, forward strand.
GTGCAATAGAGCGATTGGTTGGAACGCTCCATTTAGTAGTACATAGAGATCGTTGGTAACAGCAAATATTTTTTGCACCGTAATTTTTTATATTTTTTTTGGCTTCAGAATCGGGCCTAATATGTGCCTACTACGACCTACAGGTTGTCTAATCTTTATTGACTACAATTTCTAAGAATTCTATAACAACACATTTTACACTACGTATTTATTTATTTAATAGTTTATTGTACACACAAACATACAAAGAACAAAACAAAGAAAAGAAAATTATACAAAAGGTTAATGCACAAGATATATTTATTATCTTTAGTACAAGTAAATACACAAGTGTTCTGCAATTTCTTATGGTTTTAATGAATAGTGGCTATAAGTATAGCTCATTCTTAAAATAAGTTTACAAAGTGAGAACTGAAAATATATTCCTAGTACTACAGTAGGGTATTTATGAGAATATTCAGTACAATACTGAAAATATAGAGTACGAAGATTTAGCAAGCTGAAACAGAAAAAGTCATTTTAAGATAAACTTTTATTCAAACAATACTTCGAGTCACAAGACTAAAAAAAAAAAGGTTAAAAAAAATAATGCTTATTAGGTTAGTAATAAGAATAAGACACCGTCTTTAGTTTGTAATATCACCACCACCATCAGCCTAAATACGTCCACTGCTGGACATAGGCCTCCCCAATAGAATACAACTTTTGGTAAGTTATCCATTGGGGGATTTGTCATAATCACCACGCTTGGCAGGCGGATTGGTGATCGCAGTAATGATCGTAACATACACACACAGGAGAACGCTGCTGCCCGTCCCTGGTGCAATCCCTTAGTCGCCTTGACGACACCCACGGGAAAGATAGGGGTGGCCCAATTCTAAGCCGGGATCCACACGGCAAGTTCGTAATATAACTTTATAAAATAATAGTATGAAACGTTAAAATAAAAAACACTTACCGTCACATACGACGGGTACGAAAGCTTCATGATACCGAGACATTGTAACTCCACAGGTACCTGTAAAACAATTGTTATAAATAAAATAAACCCACCAAAAAGACAACATTTGTACCGTGAATATTTACTAAGATTCGTTGTTGTGATTTTTGCTCCGTGGTTTACCTGGCTCTGCCCCATAGCAATGACCACTAAAGGCCGGACACGTACAGAGGCCGCCTTCCGGCAGTGATGCCAGCCTGAGTGGAATATGGCCGTCGGCAGTTGGGATGCCTGACACAAAAATATCATTGTAATTAGTTTTAAACTGACAAATGTAAATGAAATTATAGTATAAATTCTTCATTGTCTGAAACTAGGTTTTCCATTTTGTGGGTTGGATTACGCATTACGTCCGAGGTTCAGTAGAACGTCTTAAGAGAGGCCTATGTCCAGCAGTGAACTCATTCTCGCTGATGATGATGATTATACATTAGGAAGTAAAGTATATAAAATTTCGAGTTAATATGTGTGGGAGAGTGTACGGTATGCAAAAAGTCAATATCATTATGCCTTAGAAAATACAAATGTAGATCACCATTAAATTAAATACTTACTTCAACAGAGGTGTTTCCAGCAGTCCACCAGAAGCAACCAGTGCTGGCCAGGACGCACAGCCCAAAGAAAGCTATTTGTGCGGTGTTAGAGAAGCTGCGATCCGGATTCTGCAATTTTAAATCTAAATGAAAATTGTGGAAGGAACGGAGCAACAGAGAGAGCTCTCAAAATCGACTAATAGAGCTCAAAATTATACATTTCATGTTATTATTATTATGTAAGGTACAAGTAATTATTTCACAATTGAATTGGTTCAGTAGTATTGAATATAGGGCGACCAAATAATATGTAACTATATTTGTTTTTTATTTTTTATTCTGCATAAGATATTTTCTTAGAGTAAAAAAATGACAGCACCTTGTGTACAAAATAGTGCTTTATTAGCTTTTAATGTAATAATACTTACTACAGCCAACTGGATCATAAGTAGAATAAGTGCCATAATGTTGAATATTAGTTGACCGCTGTAAACTACGTAGCAAATCTCCTGGATGAGTTTTGTGCATCTAAAAATAGATTCATTGTACAGCTTCTGTCCATTGAATGCTGATGTCGTTTCTGGTCCGCAGGTTAAAACCTCTATGGTCTGCTCAGCGAGCTATGGAGAGGGTTTTTACTAAGATGTGATCCTCAAATAGTATATTTAGGAGTGATATACATTTATTTTGATCAAGACATATATACAGACATTATTTAATGGTAGTCGGCAGTTACAGGTCATTCTATAACATTTTTAAATCTTTAACATAATAGATCATAATAAGTATGATCAAAAATTAAATAAAATGAGGAAGTATATAGTATTAAATTTAGTACAATATATTAGTTACATTTACAATAAGTTGATTCGGTCTAGGTATATAACTGTGTGTAGAAATAAATATACCAGCTGGGTACATGGATAAAGTCATCTAAATTACAATAAAGGGTTTAAAATAAAATAGCTGATTAAATAATAAAAAGGACTCAGTATAAAACCATCTGCTTTATAGTGCAAAAAGTTTTTAATGTAACCACCCTTTTTTAATGTAAACATCTTAATTTTTCTATCTTTCTTAGACGACCGTACTTGTGCTTGATAGAGATTGAGAAGCTGTGCCGTTGAGAAGTACCGCTTAACCTTAAAAAGGATGCCAAGTTTTTCGCTCCAGTTTTGGATTTGGACGCGATCGTGCGTCCGAAGTATAGATCAGAAGTTAGTTCCATATCTAACAGCTCTAGGTGATCCTCTAACGGTATTATAATAATTATAATACATTAATAAAATACAATTTTCGAATGGTGCCGTGACCAGGATTAAAAATAACTTGAGGCTAAAATGCACATAAAACTTACCTCAAAGTGTTTGAATGCATCTGAATTCCGATCTTAAATGCATCTTCATATTTTTTCTCCTTTTCTTCTTGAGTTAGATTCCGTTTCTCAAAAATATTACTGAGGCTATAAAAGTAACTGCTCAAGTTTGTGTATTGATGACTCAAGACAATAACCATAAGTATGGAAATTGAGTAAGCAGTGCTATTTATTTTAGTAACACAAATCCAGAACGTGAGAAAGACGATTACTCGTACTACCTCAGCTGCCTGACTAGTGTCGTTTACATCTGGCCAAACAGTAATAAATGTGACAAACGTTGCACCTGGAAATAACAATAATCGGATTACCCGCAGAATGTCTAATGCCTCTTAATTTTCGCTAAATGTCTAATACGCCAAATAGTGTGGTATAAAGTGGCCCTACTTAGCAATTCGAAATGCATAATAAGTTTACTAAAATCATACTCACTAATTTTCTCTCCTATATTAGTATAATGGACTACTATGGATTGGGCATTGTGCGTATTGAATATTGACCGTATTGAAGGACATTATGCCTTATCGTTATTTCACGTTATGGACATTTTAGTTTTTAATTTACGATTTGCTATTATTTGCTCTTACAAAAATTGCGAGTAAGCCAATAAAAGTATTCTTAAACATTTATTTTAAAATACTTCATTTTAGACTAATCTGATTTAAAGTTACACAGGGCTGTGTCTTATAAATTAAATTATTTAGGTAGTAATTTGAGCAAATTGTTACCCAATTTGTCTGTCGGGTGAATTAGCCATGTAATTATTGAGGACACTTCGAAGGCGATCAGTCAGGATCAATCTCGAAATTTCATGAAATTTCATTCCAAAGAAAATCGTTTAAATTTTGTGGAATTTAAAAGTAAAATTTCTAAATTTTAATTCTAATTTGATAATTATCATTCTCACTTATCGTTTGAGTAAAATAATTAACTTACATATCATTCGATTTGTAATTGTAACTGCTTTCATACTGTATTATTTTTTCCATAGAATTGTTTAAATAACGCTTTGGAAATCACGCAAATCCTGCCAAATTAAGCCTAAATATTCACCCTTGATGTCATCTTAAAGCAACTAACCTTTAGTCACCTGTAGGATACCATTCAGTGCGTACATCATTCGTATTGATATGCTAGCAAACTCGTACCCAAACAAATAGATCTTAGCATATTTTATCATATGTTTTTCCACTTCTGGATCATTGTAGGTGTCTTTCATCTTTACAACCAAATTGTACGCCACATCCCTCACTTTATCTTGATAATAAGTCACAACGGGAACGAAAATGTAGTACACAGGTATTGTAAAAGCAAAAATTGCTCTATCGGTTTTCTGTTTTTCATTCAAATTGTTTTGCGTAAAGAATGCCCCTAATAGGGATGCGATAAAAATGTATGCCAGTATGTCAATAAAATTCGTTAGATTATCGTGAATTTTCTTGATAATTTCAGGTAGTTCAAATTCTTCATACCAATAGTTCGGTGCACCACATAAGTAAAAAAACTTGCTTAATTGGTAGTAAAGATATTTAGATTTATTTGGTGGGTTCTTGCTGGATCCTTCCATTGATACGGATGCTCCTTGTTTGCTGTTGTGTTCTGACTATGATGTCTACAATTTGAACTTCGTGTCACAATATTTACGTTCAAATTCAAATTCCAAAAAAATTATGCTCGCGTCGTCCCTGCAAACGGTGTTAAAAAATTGTGCCGTTTTAGAATGGATCATATAATTTTTTCGAATTTTCCTATAATTTGACATAATGCTATCTAGCGGATATACATAATTATATAGCTTTAAAAAGTCATGTAGAACGTAGGTAAAATCTATTGCTATTAACGTCGATTTATTTCAGGTAATCGGATACCATTTGGTTTGGAAATCTAATTTCTTCGTGGTATCATACCACGTATGTAAACGGGTTATACACGTATTGATACATTTTGGTTACGCGAAATGACATATACGCGGAAGTAACTTATACACGAAATGCCATATCTCGCCTATAAGCTTCTGCTTTACTAGAAATAGTTACATCGTTAAATTTACACGGTGTTGCCTTCTTTTATATTTTAATTTTAACGTTTCAAGATCTCAAAAGTTTCGTGAAGCGCAGATTACATTATAAACAAAATGACTTCTCTTTGATACAAGTGCACCAACTGTAGTCATCCACGCAAGTATTGGACAGTATTACAACACTGTACACTCTGCCACTATTACATTTTGACATTCGTGTAATACAGTAATACATTTTAATATTTGTACATTTTGACTATTGTACGTTCCAACCCCTAAATAATACATTTGAATATCTTAAAATCTCGAGATTTCATTGAATTGAATATTGTGTATAAATATGAATACAAAAATTAAAAGACGTACGTAGTAGACAAAACGTAGAGAAATCGTATACGCGGGTGTGTTTAAATAATTTTACTGTAGTCATAAAAGGTGTCAAACTTTTTGTGACGCTTACGTTAAATCGTTAGGGGAAATGATACGATGAATGCCCGGCGACATTTAAGTAGGTAATGAAATAAAAATATCATTACACCAAGTACTAAAAAAGTAAACCATTTGCTTCATCATCAGCTGAAATATGTGCACTTCTAAATATAAGCCGCCCTTTTGGTGGGCTGTAAACTGGGATTTTGCCATCATCATCATGCTTAGCAGGCGAATTGGTGATCGCAGTAATTATGTTACTATACACTGGCGAACGCTGCTGTTCATCCCTGGTGTAATTCCTTAGTCTCCTTGACAACACCCACGGGAAGATTGGGGGTGGGTCTGTTCTAAGCCGAGAACTACACGGTTAACCTTGCAAGAATGTGATAATTTTAAATTTGTATTAATGTCCCTGGCAAGAGCAGATAGCTAGATAAACTCTTTGTTTTACTCAGATTAAAAATAACAAGAGTATTTCCCTATCATCATCATCAGGTTATTTTTGTCTCCACTGCAGGAGGATTTGGCCTACACTCCCCGCGCTGGCCAGACTGGTTGGGGAGGCCTGACTGATTTTCCCTATCATTTGATAATTTTTATCATATCTGAGACATTTAATTTATCATGAATTTATTCCAATAAGTTGTTTGATTTATTTCCTAGCATTAGTCGTGAAAATAACTATATATCCCTCAACAGTATGTTACGGACAATAAACTATTAAATTAAAAACATTTGTTTCAGACCACACAGTCCAGAAACTGTATAGTTTACCCTATAACAATTTGTATCTTAAAATAAAATTTAAGTCAAGCTAATATCATTTAATGAAGGGTTATTCCATCCCTAATGTGTTTGATTTGTCATTTTGATTTAGAACAAAATGTCGAAGCATTAAATTATTATCCGACTACAGCGCAGACAAAGAAGGGTTTAATCAACGATCTCTATGTACTAGGTACTAGATGGAGCGTTCAAAACAATCGCTCTGTTCTATTCAAGTAGCCACAACTCTTTCACATTCACTTTGAAACTTGTGCAGTTACTACTCAGAACATTTAATTATTTACTAAATATTGACATTATTTAACCGTAGCGTCAATATTTAGTAATAATTACATGTTCTGCTTAGTAACTGCACAAATTTCATTGTGAATGTGAAAGAGTTGTGGCTAGTTGCGTGGAACAGAGCGATTGTTTGGAACGCTCCATCTAGTAGTACATAGAGATCGTTGGGTTTAATGATATTTAACCGACTTCAAAAAAGGAGGAGGTTCTATCAGCGATAGAAGCCTATTAGCATAGAATAGGTACTAAATATTACTACCTATCTAAAGAAGCGACACTCACCTCCCTGCCAGTTTAACGGCGCCCGCAAAACAGAGTACGGCTGGCACTAGGAAGTCGGTTACAAAGATAAGCACTTATGTTTTTGCCCTATAACGCTGTCCCTCTCACACGTGTACGAATTCGTCTTGTACGACATCCACTGGAAGAGTTGGAGTTGGAGTGACCAATGAGATTAGGTTATTAAAACTGCCATTATTTTGGTGAGGGTGAGAGCTGCCAAGATTGCCCAGCAGTGGACTAATAGTACACCACACTGAATTCCATACTGAAATATTATCTACTGCTACCACAAGAGCACTATGATATGATGTCGTACAAGGCGACTGAGGGAATACATTATAAAACATCAATCAGGCCTCCCCAACCCGTCTGGCCAGCGCGGGGAGTGTAGGCCAAATACTTAGTCTGTCTCCGGCAGATGAGCTGATGATGATGTTGACTTGCTCACTGGACTCGAACGCCTGAGGTCGTGTGTACAATTACCACTGTGAACAGACCACATTGTACAAGTTGGTCCCGGTCTGTATGTCCTTTTTCTTCCTTGTATTCTGTATATACAGAATACAAGATTTTATGAGAATTATTTTTTGTCTGTGAATGTAATATATATTGAATAATTATTTACAAAAAAAACACCTTATGGTCATTTTTTTAAATTATGTAACAGCTAAAGTTCAATGCAGATACTGCTGCTTCCTATTACTTGGAATCACGACGCCTTGTGTGTCGCTACATGAAGACTGGGAGCTGACGCACATACCATAGAAGGGGGGGGAGGGTAATCTACAGAGCAATATACAGTTACCTCACACGCTTGTTGCGCGGCTAATATATAACGTAACTAGCTGTTGCCCGCGACTTCGTCCGCGTGGACAACTTAACATAACAAATTATTATGTATTTCCCGTAGGAATGGGATGTTTTTGCGAGATAAAAACTATCCTATGTCCTATTCCAGGACCTAACCTATATGTGTGCCAAGTTTCTTCACGATGCGTCCAATTTTCATTGTAGTTATGGTTCACTATTTTGGCTATAATGGCTTACACATAAGATAAAGATGTATACTGTGGCGGGCTTTTTTGTAGGACTAATTAAGATAAACATTTCCATCATACATTACATATGTGTAACTCTAGCGATTTTGGCAGCGCACGCCAGAATAGCTCGCAGATGGTAGATTTTTCCTACTTACTTGATATGTTGGACAATTCACACAATATCTTTATAAATTGTAGCCTATGTGTTATTCTGATGTATAAGCTATATTATTGTAAAGTTTCATTAAAATCTATTTAGTAGTTTTTACGTGAAAGAGTAACAAACATCCATCCAAACTTACAAACTTTCGCGCGTTTATAATATTAGTAGGATTTCTCTCTCTTGTCTCTTGGCGTGATGCGTTTAGAATGTAGTAAGAAAGTAATACTGGAAAACATTATAGCTATAGCATTTTTATAGCGTGAACGGCGAATGTGCTGTAACACTACAAAGCGTTCCTGTTTTGTGGTACTAAGATAATGTAAGATTAAAGGAAACATAAAACGACAAAATAACCTTTTTAGTGTGATTTTTCAGAGATAATTCGCAATTTTTTCGTGACTTCCATTGCACATTCACTTTCATTTAGTGATATTTGATTTCAAGGAAGTTCGCATTACGAATCGGATGATAAATCGTTCATTAGGCTGATGTCGTTGGCGTGTTAAAACTGCATTTCCTCGAAGGTTAATTGCATCGATGTCGAAAGTTTACAAGCTCGGAGGTACAATACCTCAGTAGTGCTATTCTCTAAAATACAAACTCACGTGCGAGTCTCATTCAAGTGACTTCACTCACTTTGAAACCTAATCCATTAGTAATTCTGTAAACATTCCAAAAAAATATAAAACTGAAGTGTACAAAGAACTCACTTCACGTCGACAGTGCTCTAGAATGTTTACAGAATGCCAGTGGTTTAGGTTTCGAAGTGAGTAAGGTCATTTGAGTGAGACTCAAATGACCTCGATGTATTTTAGAGAATAGCACTACAGTTTGAAATTATTATTATTTATTTATTTCAGATAAGATATCCATAGTGTTAGTAAAGCCTTAATACTATGTTAGTAAACTTATTAACTAATTTCTTAAATAACTAGATATAGGTTTCAACAGCCCCACCCAGTGTCTAATGATGGGGCCGTCAAACCTCTCATTGATCATTTTCAGGATCCCATTAGCGCTGCCCCGCAGCCTGCGCATCAGGGAGCTCGCTTTGTTGCGCATTATTGCAGCAAAATCGTTTGTGCGAGCTTCTGCGAACATCCCGGACGCGCTGCAGTATCGGGCAAATGCAAATACCCACATGTAAAAATCGTTATGTTACCTTCATTATCATCAGCTAAAATACGTCCACTGCTAAACATAAGCCTCCACAGCAGAGTGCCACTTTTGGGTGGACTCTCCATTGGGGGATTTCCATCACGATTGGCGCAGGCTGATTGGTGATCGCAGTAATGATTTTATTATACCCAGGAGAACGGTGTTGTCCGTCCCTGGTCGTCCCTATAGTCGCCTTGACGACACCCACGGGAAGATTTGGGGTGGCTCTATTCTAAGCCGGGAACTACACTTGAAAATTATGATTTGTACTTACTACCAGGTACTACCTACTTACTAGCAGGTAACATAATGAAACTGTCGACTGTCGTTTGGTTTCCGGTAGAGTAGAATAGGACCACTCCAACTCTTCCCGTGGATGTCGTACAAGGCGACTAAGGGAATACATTATAAAACATCAATCAGGCCTCCCCAACCTGTCTGGCCAGCGCGGGGAGTGTAGGCCTAATCCTCCGTCTGTCTCCGGCAGATGAGAGAGGGTTGTGCTCCTGAAGTGGAGACAAAAATAACCTGATGATGAACATAATGAAAGGCTGAAAGGGTGAAAAATGAAACGCTATTAAATTGAAACACCTTTATTCTTAAAATCAGGCACACAGCTACTATATGTAGTGTAGGTAGGTATAGACCTAATCTAAAAAGAGTAAATCAAACTTCACTGTTTCGGCTGTTGCTAATACGTCTAATTAACCTCACAAGAAACGAGATCCAGTTCGGGGAGCAGTAAAGAGTTTAAATTCTAAGCTTTAAAACTATTCTACGCTACTCAATGACTTAGTGTCTGAGCACCCAGCTATTGATATACACAATACTAGCTCCGTAACTATCAAGCGCCTAGCTGTTGGTAGCTATTTCAAACCCCAACACCCTAGCACCATGGAAAGGTTTTTATTGTTTATTATTTCATGTATTTGTTTGTTTTTCTCTGATTTAAGTAGATTTGTTTTTTTGTTTTTAATGTTAAGTAAATATGTGTGTTGTTTTAATATGTGAAAACCAGTTAATGGCTAATAGCTTTATATATTTGTAATATTACCTTTTTAATAGCTGTAAGTTTTCCGAATAAAATAAAATAAATAAAATACGAGTAGCAACGTGAAAAAGTGCGTGAACGCAAACATGTACCCTAGTAGCAGATAACAAGAAGAAGGTGACCGACATAGCCGAAAGGATTAGCAAGCTGAAGTGGCAGTGGGCGGGACACATCTGTCGCAGAACCGACGGCCGTTGGGGCAGACAAGTTCTGGAGTGGAGACCACGTATTGGCTCGAGCAGGGTGGAACACCCCGCCGCTAGATGGACCGACGACCTAAAGAAGATGGCCTGAAGCGGTTGGAGCGGAGGGCGGAGGACCGGGAGTAGTGGCGTTCATTGGGGCAGGCCTATGTCCAGCAGTGGACGTCTAAAGGCTGACATGATGATGATGATGAAATTACAAATATTACTAAACCCTAAACCACAATTTTATACCATTTCTATTGTTTATACGAAATTCTTAATCATTGATATTATACCCAAATAATTATTGTGTTCGAATTGGCGTCGACATAAACAGTTTGTTTTTTCAGCTTACAGCCTAGAATTCTTATCTTAAACAATAACAACATTATAATATGCTCAATTATATTTGAACAATTCCTAATATTGTATTACAGTAAAATATTAATAATTTTAGTTCTGTCTAATTTTAAATATTTGCCTTGAGAGTCTGCTCTGAACCACCTACAGATATTACCTACAGATATTCTAATCTAATGTCTTAAAGTTCTATAACACAGTTGATATTACATACATATCTAAATAGGCAGCATCAGAATATAAGTACCTAGTTCAAAATACAAGTGTTCCATTACTTATAATGATTTCTTAAAACTAGGATACAAAGTGAGAACTTAAAATATACAACTGTAATGCAATAGGCATTTACGACAATACTTAGTACAATACTGAAAATATAGAGTACGAAGATTTAGCAAGCTGAAACAGAAAAAAAGCCGTTTAAGAAACACTTGTTTTAAAAGTAAACTAAGCGAATAGAGTAGGTAACATGTTGAATTATACAATTTTTCTTGAAGTAACTTTTTAAAACAAACGTATGAAACTCTTTAAGCACTTACCGTCACATACGACGGGTACGAAAGCTTCATGATACCGAGACATTGTAACTCCACAGGGACCTGGTAAACAATGTTATATACAACTTAACAAGGATACAAATATTTTATATTCTAATATATCTTAAGCATAGAAAAATAAATATTCATTGTAAGTATGAATATTACATTTCATATTTATTTCAGGGACTATGTTAATCGGCTATGTATTTAGGTCGGCGATTTCAATAAACAGTGTTTTATTTCTTAAATAATAAAAATTAGTAGGTGATAGGTATATGTGATGTGAATCTAAAGGAAAGTGCTAATTGGAAGAGCAGGATGAGCCTATCTTATCTTCTTACGGGGCCAGGAAGACCTGGCGACGGTTCGACCCTTCAGGATCTTTTGTGCCAAACCCCTGACCACCAACGGTGCCCCAAGCCGATTTGGTGGACTTCACATACGCCTTAGAATTTCTTCTTCGGCATATGCAGGTTTCCTTACGATGTTTTCCTTCACCGAAAAGCCTGTGGTACTATAAATAAACCGTACTTAGGGATGAGCCTATACAATATCAATCAAGATAAACATTACTGAATATTCAACATTAATCAGTAAGTCATTTCGTTGTTGTCATTATTGCCCCGTGGTTTACCTGGCTCTGCTCCATAGCAATGACCACTAAGGGCCGGACACGTACAGAGGCCGCCTTCCGGCAGTGATGCCAGCCAGAGTGGAATATGGCCGTCGGCAGTTGGGATGCCTGACACGAAAACGTCATAGTGTTAACCCACTAATATTATAAACTAGCATGCCCGGGGCTCCGCTCGCGTGAACTACAGAATCCACCTCCGTTCCCACTTCCGCTCCCGTTCTATTCCCACTTCTACTTCCACTCCCACTCAGACTCGAGACTGTCAATATCCCAATCCCAACCCCAACCTCAACCCCAACCCTATCCCCAAAAACTATATTTCACTCAATCCCATAAGCGCCGCGCCGTTTGCGCGCCGCGGCCGTTGACCTCGCCCATATGACGAACATGCTCGTACGTTCGAGAAATATTGCATTTTTTTATCAAAATTTTCGTAAAAAAGAGATGTTTTTTTCATGAATGATTTCTAAATGTGATACTGAGTTACTGGAAGAAATATTAACAGTCGTTTTATTATCTTCCGATATAATGGCTTCTAGAAAAAAATACTTTATTAATATCTCAGGTTCTAAGTGGCGTATCAAAATGAAACATGCACCAGATTTTAAGTTAGACCACCAGCAAGACAACTGTGAAAACTGCATCAAATTTCATTCAGTAGTTTTTGCGTGATGCGGTAACAAACATACAGACAGACAGATAAAATTAAAAAAAAATTGGTTTTAGTTTCTATTGGCCCTATAAAGACCCCTCATACCATTTTTTTTAATATCTCTCATGTACAGACATAGACCAGTTACAGTTTTATTATAAGTATATAGATGTGAAAGTTTGGATGTTTGTTACTCAATCACGCTTCAACCACTAAACGGATAGGGGTGAAACTTGGCAAAAATGTAGGTTAGGTCCTGGAATAGGACATAGGATAGTTTTTATCCCGAAATAACATCTCATTCCAACGGGAAATACATAATAATTTGTGATGTTAAGTTGTCCACGCGGACGAAATCGCGGGCAATAGCTAGTATTTATATAAGTGCAATAAAATTCCGTCTGTTTTCAACAAATCACCATACGTAGTCTACCTACGATTCGATGTATTCAAAATCAAAAGAAAGTCAAAATCAATATCATAATGCCTTAGAATATACAAACAAAGATCGTTACCTCAACAGAGGTGTTTCCAGCACTCCACCAGAAGCAACCAGTGCTGGCTAGAACTGCCAGTCCAAAGAAACCTATCTGTGCGGTGCTAGAGAGGCTGCGGTCCGGATTCTGTATATATTTCATTTCAAATAAGTAATTGTGTGCACAGAGATAGTTCGCAAAACAATCTAAAATCGCTAAAAATCATACATTTACAAATTTATATATAATTTTTAGTCTCTTTTTTAGTTAGTATGTTTGTTAAAAGCTATATTAAAAAGCTATATAGCCACGACGACCTCCGTGGCGGAACAGGTAGCTCTCGGACTGCCATGCCGGAGGTTGCGGGTTCGAATCCCGCTAGGGGCAAATGTTCGTATGATGAATATGAATGTTCGTACCCAAGTCTTGGATGTTTATATATTTATTTAAGTATGTGTATCCGTTATCTTGTAACCATACCACAGGCTCTGCCTAGTTTGGGACTGGATAATTTGATGTGAATGTCTGACATATTTATTTATTTATTTATTTATATTAACAGGTGTGTCATGGAAATATTCTCTCTGTGATTCCCTCAGGAAATAGGTATTTGTCGGTAGTTACATATTTCATCCTAATGTCGCAACTTATCTCCGACGCTCTGCTAGCTAAGAAGACCGTAAAGTGTTTTGTCAACCTTTGGAAATTGTCAAAAACGGGATCAAACTGGTTTTCTAGAATTCTATCATAGATGAATTCTAATTCTTCAATTAGTGAAGAAACGCTAGTAATTTTCACAGAAATATATCGGACTCAGTTGACCCTTTGTCATTTTTCATAAGTTGAAATACATAATGAAATATATGTTTCACACATACACACACTTGCGTATGCCCAAACTAGGTTTTTTTCCTATAAGATGGGAATTAGATAAGGATAGAACAACACATAAATAGAAAATCGAGAGAGTACCGGTGCAAATAGAAAAAAATTATCTGTACACTGAGAAAAAAATAAGTAGCCCTCCTACTTACATAAGGATAAAAATATACCACTATTAAGTAAGTAACCGCCCCCATTATAAATGGTGTCGCCTACAACTGATTCAGTAACCGGCCACATTACTAAGTAACCACACTAAGTAATAACGTGGCCGGCTACTGAATCAGTTGTAGGCAACACCATTTTTAATGGGGGCTACTTACTTAATAGTGGTATATTTTTATCCTTATGTAAGTAGGAGGGCTACTTATTTTTTTCTCAGAGTACCTGGTGGGAATCGATCCTACAACCTTTGGCGCTCGAGCCACTAGGCATAGGCGAGGCGGTATTATATAGATTTTTTTATTCGCATTATATACAAAAAATGTCATAAGTAGTCAACTATGATAATAATATTTAGTTTTCATTTCATTATTACATCAGCCTTTCGACGTTTACTGCTTGACTTAGACCTTTGAATACTTACTACTGCCAACTGGATCATAAGTAAAATAAGTACAGTAATGTTGAACATCAGTTGACCGCTGTAAACTACGTAGCAAACCTCCTGTATTAGTTTTGTGCATCTGAAAATAGTTTCATTGTATAGTTAAGGGCTTTCTTTCTTTCCTAAAATAAAGTGGTTGTCATGCCATAACTTGCGGAGTGGGTAAGTAGTCTCTGACGGTATTTCTAATAGCAAATTAAAACCGCTCATCAGCGAGCTATGGAGAGAGGTTATACAAAGATAAGATCCCCAGATAGGATGCTTAAAGAGTGATATATTATATATTATACAAATAAATAGACTACCTGGAAGTAAGAAGAAAAATTAAGGAAAATTGAAGAATAAAAAATGTGGTCACATTAAAACATCTGACACTACAAATCAGATTGTTTTATATTTTCTAATTTATCGACCGAAACCATGACCAGGATTAAAATTTAGACTAACTTGGGGATACAAATAAATGTAAAACTTACCTCAAAGTATTTGAATGCATCTGAATTCCGATCTTAAATGCCTCTTCATATTTTTTCTCCTTTTCTTCTTGACTTAGATTCATTTCCTCAAAAATATTACTGAGGCTATAAAAGTAACTGCTTAAGTTTGTGTATTGATGACTTAGGACAATAACCATGAGTATGGAAATTAAGTAAGCAGCGCTGTTAATTTTAGTACTACAAATCCAGAAGGTGAGAAAGATGATCACTCTTACCGCCTCAGCTGCCAGACTAGTGTCGTTTACATCTGGCCAAATAGTAATAAATGTGACAAACGGTGCTCCTGGAAATAATAAGCATGGCTTATGAGAATTTGGCATTTTGCGTTGTTGACCTATGCGTTACCTAACGAACGGTAAAAAGGAAAGAAGAAAGGTACTCTCAGAATGGCTAATGCCTCTTAACTTTTCGCAAAATGTGTAAATATGCAAAAAAAAAAAAATTAAGCTTACTATTAACTCAGAATTACTAACTTTCCCTCCTGTATAGTACTCATATAATGCATTTATAAAGATAGGGCATTATTCACCGTATTAAGGATATTATGTGTTTTTTTATATTTCAAGTTATTGACATTTTAGTCTTTAAAGATTTGATATTTTCTTGCATTTACACATATTGTTGCTTAAGGGAACTTACAAATATACACTGGCTAGATGCTACGTTAATTATAGGCAACGACAGCATGCGTTTTTTAAGTTGGTATATCCATACTACGCTAATATTAAACTTATATTTTTTGTAATTTTATTTTTATAATAATTTTTTTGTATTTTATGGGACCTATGTTTCCCGAAATAAAGATATTATTATTATTATTATACTCGTATTTAAATAACATAATTAAAGAAATACACTTTAAAAATTAAGATTAAACGTCGAAATTCTAATAAATAAAATCGTAAACTTCGCGTGTCTGTACATTGAAGATATTTAAAAAAAAATTGGGTGTCTAAGGATAGTGGGATAGGGAGCGAAAGTGGAAATGGGAGCGGAACCTGTACTCTACGCAAGTGGAGCCGCGGGCACAGCTAGTAAAAAAATCTTGGACCTATTAACCTATGGACGAGTAACATTACCATTCTCGCCTGTACCCCCTCTGTCACGAACCACGAACTTTTGCTATGGCGATTATTTCTTTTTGTCAGTCTGATGCAGACGCTCGGCGAGACAATATATGTGAAAAATGGGTAAATGCGCATTAATGTGGTGCACATCTTATATTGGCAAAACAGGCAATCTGTCTTTTCACTTTTAAGTATAATTTTATTTCATTTACATGGCTACTTTTATCGAAAGTCAAAATTATTGAAAAATAAAAACAATGTAATCCGTCTATGTTGAATACCTCATTTATATTTACACATGGTAACCAAAAAGTTACCTACTTTATTCAGCCGGATTATCGCACGTTCATTCTTGACAAATTCATCGTGAGTAGGGGTTGACGTTGTCGATAATGATATAGATAAGAACGAATGAATGAAATAGTGAATACAAATATCTTTATTGTGTATCATAGGTATAAAAAGGATTACATGTTATAGTTAGAGCTCAGCTATGTCCTGCCACATGGTGGATTATAAAGTTCTAATAAAAAATGAATATATTAATAAATAACCGAAATAATATTTATAAATAATTTCATTCTAATAAATTAAATATATAAATTAAATATATATTCTGTGAGCGTTAGTATAAGTACATTGATAATTCACGACTTTCTACAATGTACTCGTATTTGAGATAATGATACTGGCCTTTATTCCACGTAACGTGTAAAAATGCTAGCGACAATGATTATTCCTTTAAGCGATCACAGGTTTGTTTTATAAAATCCCTGTTTTGTATAAATCCTTAATTATAATTTATTAATGTGTCATTTTATTCAATTTGATTCTACAATAAAGTTAAACAACTTTTACCATTACATAACCATATATGAAAAAACTCAGCAAAGTGTACATCATGCACAATTTGCGGTTCCGTAAGATTTTCTAGAATATTCCAGAAAACCATACCTTTTTTCAAAATTCCCCAAGTAATCAAAATATGCTGAAGTGGCAGTGGGCGGGCCACATATGCCGCAGAACCGACGGCCGTTGGGGCAGACGAGTTCTGGAGTGGAGACCGCGGATCGGCACTCGCAGGGTGGGACGCCCCGCCGCCAGGTGGACAGACGACCTGAAGAAGGTGGCCGGTAGCGGCTGGATGCGGAGGGCAGAGGACCGGGTGTGGTGGCGTTCATTGGGGAAGGCCTACGTCCAGCAGTGGACTTCTAGGGGCTGATATGATGAATCAAAATATACGTGTTAATAATATATAAGGTCGACTGGAAGAGAATCCTAAGTGTGCATAATCGTAATCCATTGTACACAGTTTTATTAATATTTCTTATTATTTTTGTTAATTTTTGTACAATATAGCGTTTACCTTATAAGTTTCAGCTCAATCAGACCTGTAATTTTTAATTATCCAGCGGACGGACGGACAGAATACCTACACTTATAGTGTGTCACTTTTGACGGAACCATAAATACGACACTTGGATACGTCGGTCCGATAGTCTGAGTAATAGACGAGACGATAAAAGCGTGCGATTGTGTGCAGTACCAAACATTAAACTATTACAACAATATACAGGTTTATTTTTTAATAACTAACTAATAATAACCAGAAATAAGAAATTGTCATTCATTCGTTCGTTCTCGATACCAAGTTATCGACTGCGTCAAGCACTAGTGTCAGTCGCTCATTTTGTCTATGTAATGCATAAAAATATGTTTCAGTGGTGGTAGTTAGACAGTGACAACGCTCTATGTCAAAGTAGTGCAACAATAGATCACACAACAATAAAACGTCGTGTGTGCGAAATAATGAACAAGGCTATTACGATAGTGTGTATTAATTACGTAAAGTTAGCGTTGTGTGAAGTCTTTCCCCCCTCGGATAGTTGGTTGAACGTGATTCTATACTTCGACGATATCGGGTCGTGTCCATAGGTTAATAGGTCCAAGAAAAAAATAAATGTCACCTTATAGCAACTAACCTTTAGTAACTTGTATGATACCATTCATTGCGTACATCACCCGTACAGATATGCTAACAAACTCGTAGCCAAACAAATAGACCTTAGCTTGTTTTATCATACGTTTTTCCACTTCTGCATCATTGTAGGTGTCTTTTATCTTCACGATCAAATTGTACGCCACATCCCTCACTTTATCTTGATAATAAGTCACAACGGGAACGAAAATATAGTACAAAGGTATTGTAAAAGCAAAAATGGCTCTGTCGGTTTTCTGTTTTTCATTTAAATTGTTTTGTGTGAAGAATGACCCTAATAGCGATGCAATAAAAATGTATGCTAGAATGTCGATAGCTTTCGTTACTATATCGTGAATTTTCTTGACAATTTCAGGTAGTTCAAGGTCTTCATACCAATAGTTCGGTGCGCCAGAGAAGTAAAAATACTTGCTTAATAGGTAATAAAGGTGCTTCGATTTATTTGGTGGGTTCTTGCTGGATCCTTCCATTGATACGGATGCTCCTTATTTGCTGCTTCGTTTTCTCTAAAATTTGAACTTCATGTCACAATAGGTCATTTTAGGTTCAAATTCAAATTACAGCAAAATTATGCACGCGTCGTCCCAGCAAACGGTGCCTTTTGGAAACAGAGTGTTTCTTTTGGTGGATATTATCAAATATAATATTTATATTATTAAACTTTTGCTATGATTTGACCTATTGGAACCTAGCAGACATACAAAATATAACTACGTGGCCGCGGTATCCAATCACGTAGATGTAATGGGCTACTTGCGTATTGATACATTTTGGTTACTCAAAATGACACACACGCGAAATGACATATACGCGCAATTACTTATATGCAAAATTGCATATACGTTGCGATCATCGCTATTCTAGAAGCTTTTGCTATACCACAGACAGTTACATCGTTTTTTGGACAGTTGTGTCTTAATTTAAAATAATGCCTTAAGACCTTAAAGGATGTGTGAACCGTGGACGTGTGAATTTCATCGAATTTTATATGTATTAAACCTAAAATTTTCATTTTCTAAGTGATATACAAAAAAAATTAAAAGACGTACGTAGAGAAGTCGTATACACGGGTGTGTTTAACTTCTTTTATTGTGTTTTTAAAAAAGTGACAATCTTTTTGTGGCGCATGCGTTAAACAGTTAAGGTAAATAACACGATGACTGCCCCGCGACATCTAAGCAATAAAAGGAATTAACTACACGAAGTCAAAATATCATTACACCAATGTACTAAATAAGTAAACCATTTACTTTCTAGAATGAAATGATCGCGAGCAGGCTGGAAATTAATTTAATTTAGTTATGAAAATAATTTTTGTATTTAATTTAAAATGTTTTTTATTCCTGATGGATATAACTTGACCTCCATCTCACCTGATTATAAGTGACGATGAGGCACAAGGTGGAGCGCGCTTACCCAGAAGATGCCTGTTTACACTTATCATTATTTTTACTGTTACAAAGTTAGCCCTGGTTGCTTTATTAAATATATTTTTTATATCCTATTCTAATGTCCCAGGCAAGAGTATTCCCGTTCGATTTATTTTCTCGCATTTGTCGTGAAAATAACAATGTGTGCCTCAGCGGTAAGAGCAAAACACAGGCAGTACTCGCTTGTCCAAGAATTAGTTATCGCCCCTCGCAACAATGCACATACGAGTAAAGTAGGCAATAATAAAATAAAAAAACATTTGTTTCAGACCACACAGTCCAATAGCTGTATAGTTTACCCTATATCAATTTGTATCTTAAAACAAAATTTAAGTCCTACTAATATCATTTAATGAAGGGTTATTCCATCCCTAATGTGTATGATTTGTCATTTGAGAACAAATTAAGTCGAATCACAATTTTTTTACCCGTCTACACGACAAAGAAGAGTTATAATGATTTTAGGATATTATTATAGTTGTTTTTTTTTTATGTGAAATCTTGTAATTGACCTCCATTATTATTAATCAAAATATAAAAAAGTGCCGTGGTAGCCGGGTTGGCTGTGCACTCGCTTCACGTTCTTGAGGTTATGGGTTCAACTCCGAAACTCCGCCCGTACCAAGGGGTTTTTATAATACCACAAGGTTTTCGGCGAACGAGTTTTCGTAAATAAACATGCATATGCCAAAGAAGAAATTCTAAGTCGTGTGTGAAGTCCACCAAATTTGCTTGGGGCACCGTCGGTGGACAGGGATTTGGCACAAAAGATCCTGAAGGGTGGTGTCGCCAGGTCTTCCTGGCACATCATTTACACCCCCTAAGAAGATAAGATTAGGCAAAATTATCTTACAACATTATTATGCTGTAAGATTTCATCACATTAAATAAAAAATAAAATACCTTCTAGAGTAAAAGTTTGCTGGAACTGCAGCTTACCTATTAGTCCACTGATTGGCCATTGCCTCTCCCTAAATAATGACGGGATTAATAACCTAACCTCATGGTCATTGGACTCGAGCAACAGAGATCGTGGGTTCGATCTGAGGACAACAACTCTGTGCACGTTGGTCCCAGTCTGCATGTCCTTTTTCTTCAATTCAATTCAATTACTCTTTATTGGACGTAAAAAAATAAAAAGGATACAGTAATAAAGTAACTTGCCGTGTGGTTTCCGGTAGAGTAGAATAGGACCACTCCAACTCTTCCCGTGGATGTCGTACAAGGCCACTAAGGGAATACATTATAAAACATCAGTCAGGCCTCCCCAACCCGTCTGGCCAGCGCGGGGAGTGTAGGCCAAATCCTCCGTCTGTCTCCGGCAGATGAGAGAGGGTTGTGCTCCTGCAGTGGAGACAAAAATAACCTGATGATGAATAAAGTAACTTACTTATGTACATCTTCTGTGTATTTTTATGATATAAAAATTATGTAATTAAAATTGTAACCTCATTCTCGTGAAAAGTGAAACACTGTTCAATTGAAACATCTTTATTCTTAAAAGCAGCAATACTATTATACTCCTATTCATACTCCACTGTTGTGACTGTTGCTAGTTAACACGTCTAACATCACAAGGAATAAGATCCAGTTAAGAGAGCAGCAAAGAGTTTGAATTCACCTTTTCTATCTTAGCAACATGAAAAAGTCTATGAACTCAAGCGTGGTATACTCAGAAGAATAATAACCAGTGGTATACCTACTAGTAGCAGATTTGAAAGTATTTTTCAGAATAGCAAAAGTTGTGATGAGGACTTTCAATCTTTTTTTAACTGTCATTAGCCAAGAACAAAGAAGATTGTATGTATTTATAAGGAGCCTTCATAATAATTATACATTAATACCTATTTTAAAGACCTACTTAGTTGTTGAAAAGATTACGCAACCGTGTCATTTCTGTTAAAGTTTTCTCATCGTGGAGTCGATTTAAAAGCTTGCCGCATAGCAACTAACCGAGTAGATCAGGATTAATTTGATAAACGCTCGTGTTGCAAGCTAAGACGATGAAAACGTTGCTCTTCGGTTTCGTTTGATAAACGTCGTGAATCAAACTGATTCGTTGAGCATGACTTTCTGACTTTCAATAAGCCCTGATAAGTTCGTGTATATGAGAAAGTCTATAGGCCCACTGCTCAAAACTCATTTTAAATGTTTATCGCATTTCTTACACTACATTTCTTTAAACAATCTTTCTTCTCGTCACTACTCGTTTGCAAACGGCGCTGTCTCATTTGAGCAGCTTATTTAGTAGGCCTACCCAATAAACAAAATACACTTCTTACTTCCCACTAAAAAGTAAAAAATAAAACAAAAACTGACTTCAAGGCTATACCTGCATGTACAAACTTGAACTAAAAAGTAGAAAATAATATTTTAATTACTTCAAAGTAAAGATCATTAAAGGACAATCAACGAAATTATTGATACTTATTGAAATCGGTTTTTGTTTTTTTTTTTTTTCAAAAAATTTTTTTATAATAAATTGTTAATTTTATTTATTGATGGATGTATATAATCTAAATAATTATTGTGTGTGAACTGGGGCGTCGTCAAAAAGAGTTTCTTTTCTTACAGTGCCTGGAACTCATATTTTAAACAATAACAACATTATAACGAGCTCAATTACTATTAAACAATTCCTAATATTGTTTTACAGTGATTCAATAATTTCAGTGCTGTTATTTTTTTTTGCTTCATAGTCGGGTCTAATATGTGCTTACCTACTACGACCTACGGATTATATTATCTTTATTGACTACTTTAAAAAAAAATCTATAACAAATTTTGACATTGCGTATCTAAAAAGGCAACATCAGAATGTACCTAGTTTCATATCTGTAACTTCTAATGGTTTGAATAAATAGAAATGAAATGAAATGAAATATTTATTTATTGAAATGAAATGAAATGAAATGAAATGAAATGAAATGAAATGAAATGAAATATTTATTGTTGATTATAGGTTATTCATAATACAGTTCTTAATGTGTTAATGTGCATATGAGTATAGCTCATTCTTAAAAATAGGTTACAAAGTGAGAAATGAAAATATACAACCAGTAATGCAGTAGTGACAACACTTAGTACAATACTGAAAATATAGAGTACGAAGATTTAGCAAGCTGAAACAGAAAAAAAGTCAGTTTAAAAAAACACTTTCTATAAAAGTTAACTAAGCAAATAGAGAAAGGAACTAAGAGAGTAGGTATATGTTGAATTTATAATTTCATTTGATATGACTTTATTTAGCACTTACCGTCACATACGACGGGTACGAAAGCTTCACGATACCGAGACATTGTAACTCCACAGGGACCTGTTAACACAATTGTTATATACATTCGTAAGTAATATATGTGTTTGGGAATAGAAACAATATTTACTGCAATCTTCAATGTAAATATTTATATTATAACTCCACTGGCACTGACCAGTTGGGCGTGTTGCAGGATGTCAGTGTCAACAATTATTTAGGTCGGAGATTTCAATAAATAGTGTTTTATTTCTTTTATAGTACAAATTAGTAGGTGATGCCCGTATATGTGAATTGGTGGATACGTTCCAAAAAGAATTTACTTTCAAAAGAATCAAGTCACGATTATGCATTTTTCATTATTTGATTTAAGTAACTTATGTATATATATAGCCTTACCGAGTCTTGCGGGACTCTGATGAGGTGAAAATATTATCTCCCTAGCCCCATCTGTCTATCTGTCTGTCTGTCTAGTAATGTATAGGTACGTGGTATTAATTAAATGAATCTAGAGAAAGTTCTGATCAGAACAGCAGGATAAGCCTATACAATATGTTTTAGGGATGAATAAATACTGTAATGAAATTAATCAACGTCAACATTAAATTCGAAGCAATCGGATTGACCCTGCATGTTCACCATCAAGTCAATCAATTTGTTGTGTTGGCTTACCTGGCTCTGTCCCATAGCAATGACCACTAAGGGCCGGACACGTACAGAGGCCGCCTTCCGGCAGTGATGCCAACCCGAGTGGAATATGGCCGCCGACAGGTGGGATGCCTGAGTTGAATGGCGCAGTTTAATGAAATAATCTATTTATTAGTTATTTGCAGTTTTATTATAATATAATTATACAAGATATTTTGTAGTCACGTCAATACAAAGACACAAAAGACGAAGCAAAGACAAAAGAACCACAAAGGTTTTATGCCTAAAAACAACAGTCTGATACGAAAATATCATAGTGATTAGTTTTAAACTGACAAATATAAACGAAATTTTAGTATATATTACTATCTTGTATGTAGTTTTACAAATTATTATGTCTAAAATTAGGTTTTCCAATTTTTGAGTTGGATTACGCATTTCGTCCGAGTTTCAGTAGCGCTCCTTGGGAGAGACCTAAGTCCAGCTGTGACCTCTCTCAAGCCGATGATGATGATGATTACGCATTTGGAAAAAAGTAAACGAAATTTTTTTTTAATTTAAATTAAATTATATTACATGTTTTTTTTTCTTAGGCCATCTTACTGAAATCACTGGGTTTATTTATAGGATGGTTATAACGATATAAGTTAATATGTGTGGGAGAAAGTGGGGTATGCAGAAAGTCAATATATCATAATGCCTTAGAAAATACAAATACAGATCGCCATTAAATAAATTACTAACCTCAACAGAGGTGTTTCCAGCAGTCCACCAGAAGCAACCAGTGCTGGCCAGGACGCACATCCCAAAGAAACCTATTTGTGCCGTGTTAGAGAAACTGCGGTCCGGATTCTGCAATTTTAAATCTAAAGGTAAATTGTGGAAGGAACGGAGCGACGGAGAAACGAACAGACGGGGCTCGCAAAACAGACTAAAAGTGATCAAAATCAGACATATTAAAAACAAATTATGTATACGTATCGGTCCCTCAGATATTCGAAAACTACTAGACCAGAATGAATTTTTTTTTTTATTTTAAATACAAAAACAGCCTTATATATATATATATATAGCAATATTTTCTTACAAGATATTATCTAGTCGGATCTTAAACATGTTTACTAATGTGGCAATTACAGCAGATCTGGCAAATTGTTCCATCTGGATCTGCTTAATTTTTATTGGCTTTTTTTCACAGAAATATTGCAGAAGGTCATCACAGCACCTACACATTGTGCACGACACAGTACTTTATTAAAGCGTCCACAATACTTACTACCGCCAGCTGGATCATAAGTAGAATAAGTGCTATAATGTTGAATATTAGTTGACCACTGTAAACTACGTAGCAAATCTCCTGGATGAGTTTTGTGCATCTGAAAATAGTTTTATTGTACAGTTTCGGTCCATTGAAGGACCTTCTTTATTTCTATGACTTGCAGAGTAGGAACGTGGCCTCTGACAATATTTCTGATCCGCAAGTTGAAACTATGGAGAGGGATGTCGCAAAGATGTAATAGGATATTTAAGGAGTTGTGAGTATGTATGTACCTGGACCTGGACCTGGATTTAAAGTCTGAGTGGAAGTGGGATAGGGAGCGAAAGTGGAAATGGGAGCGGATCCTGTAGTCCACGCGAGCGGAGCCGAGGGCACAGCTAGTTTTACATAAAATAGAATTTGGACCGATGCTTTGACCATGATTAAAGTCCAGAACAAGTTGAGGCTAAAAATTAATGTAAAACTTACTTCAAAGTATTTGAATGCATCTGAATTCCGACCTTAAATGCCTCTTCGTATTTGTTCTCCTTTTCTTCTTGACTTAGATTCCTTACCTCGAAAATATTACTGAGGCTATAAAAGTAACTGCTCAAGTTTGTGTATTGATGACTTAGGACAATAACCATGAGAAAGGAAATTGAGTAAGCAGTGCTATTCAATTTAGTAACACAAATCCAGAACGTGATAAAGATGATTACTCTTACCACCTCAGCTGCCAGACTAGTGTCGTTTACATCTGGCCAAACAGTAATAAATGTGACAAACGTTGAACCTGGAAATCAATAAGTATCGGCTTACCCGCAGAATGTCCAATGCCTCTTAGTTTTTACAAAATGTCAAATACGCAAAATAATTTGGTAAAAAGTTGCTGTTATATCGTATACCCGGTATACTAATAAGCTTATTAGAAACTATACTCATTAACTTTTCCCTTATATTAGTATAATGGATTAATATGGATTGGACATTGTGCGCAGGTATGAATATTCACCGTATCAATTGTGCGTTTTTCGTTATTTCACGTTATGGACATTTTACTTTGTAATTTTGGATTTGTTATTTTTTTTGCATCTTATACAATTTGCGAGGAAGCCGATAAAATATTTTTAGAACCCTCATATTAAAAACATTTGACAGCTGTATTATAGACTTTAATCTTATTTAAAAAATGCACAGGACTGTGTCTTATAAATTAGGTTATCTAGTAACATGAGCAAATTGTCACCTACTCTGTATATCGGGCGAATCAGCCATGTAATTATTGAGTTTATTCCAGGACACTTCTAGGGTGATCAGTCAGGATCAATCTCAATCTCGAAATTCCATGTATTTTTTACTTTTAAGGAGACAAATAAGTAAAAAATATTAATAATTTGAAATTTTCCCAATTTTTATTCAACTTTGATAATTATTATCATCACTTAAGGTTTGGACTAATTAATTAACTCATTAATCATTCAATTTGTAATTGTTTTCATACCGTATTATCGTTTTCTTAAAATTGTTTAAGTAAAACACTTTGGAAATCACGAAAACATTAATTCTGAATATTCACCCTTGATGTCACCTTATATCAACTAACCTTTAGTCACCTGTATGATACCATTCAGTGCGTACATCATTCGTATTGATATGCTAGCAAACTCGTACCCAAAGAAATAGATCTTAGCTTGTTTTATCATACGTTTTTCCACTTCTGGATCATTGTAGGTGTCTTTCATCTTTACAACCAAATTGTACGCCACATACCTAACTTTATCTTGATAATAAATTACAGTGGGTACGAACATATAGAACAAAGGTATTGTGAAAGCAAAAATGGCTCTGTCGGTTTTCTGTTTTTCACTCAAATTGTTTTGTGTAAAGAATGACCCTAATAGGGATGCAATTAAAATGTATGCCAGTATGTCAACAGCTTTTGATACAATATCATGAATTTTCTTGACAATTTCGGGTAGTTCAAAATCTTCATACCAATAGTTCGGTGCGCCACGTAAGTAAAAACGTTTGCTTAATTTGTAGTAAAGATGCTTCGATTTATTTGGTGGGTTCTTGCTGGTTCTTTCCATTGATACGGATGCTCCTTATTTGCTGCTGTAGTCTGACGATTTTCTCTAAAATTTGAACTTCGTGTTACAATAGGTCATTTTAGGTTCATATTCAAATTACAGCAAAATTATGCACGCGTCGTTCCAGCAAACGGTGTTGAAAAATTGTGCCTTTTGGAAACAGAGCGTTTTTTTTGGTGGTTATTATCAAAGATAATATTTATTTATTAAACTTTTACTATGATTTGACCTATTGTAACCTAGCAGACATACAAAATATAACTACGTGGCCGCGGTATACAATCACGCAGATGTAATGGGCTACTTGCGTACTGATACATTTTGGTTACGCAAAATGACACATACGCGAAATGACATTTACGCGCAATTACTTATATGCAAAATTGCATATACTTACGTTGCGGTGTTGAAAAATTCTGCCTTTTGGAAACGAAGCGTATCTTATCTTACTCGTAAAATGACCTGCCGGGATGATTCGTCGATATTATTAAACTTTTTCTTTTTGATTTGACCTATTATGACCTAGCAGACATACAAAATATATTCATTTTACGTCAAGAGATTCCATTTTGATCGGAAATAAAATATTTACGCGGTATCAAATCACGTAGATGAACTGGGTTACATTGGTACCTACGTACTATTGATACATTTAGGTTACGCGAAATGACACATACGCGAAATGACATGAAGTACATTGCTGTCATCGCACTTCTAGAAGCATTTGCTTTACCACAGACGATTACATCGTTAATTTGGCATTGTGTTGCCTTTTTTAAAATAACGCCTCAAGACCTATTTGATTTATTTCCCCGCATTAGTCTTGAAAATTACTATTGTATGCCTTAACGGCAAAAGCAATGACGTTGCCTTCTGACTCGCTCGTCTAAGTATTGCTTACTTACCGCCCTCGGAGACAATCTACTATTATCATATCAACCAGTTAAGTAGGCAAAATAATAAAATAAAATAAATATTTGTTTCAGACTTAACGGTCTACCATCTATATAGTTTACTCTATATAAATTTGTACCTTAAAATGAAATATATTTAAAGATAATATCATTTAATGAAGGGTTATTCCATTTCTAATGTATACGATTTGTAGTTTATACGAAGCATTAATTTTTTTACCCGACTACGGCGAACACTAAAAAGGATTTAATGATTTTAGGATACTAGGTATGTTTCCTCAACAATAGTAGTAGGTATACCAGCTGGTGCCCGCGACTTCGTCTGCGCACGAAGTATTTCGAATAGCTTTTTTGTAGGACTATTTAAGATAAACATTTCCATCATACATTACATATGTGTAACTCCAGCGGTTTTGGCAGCGCACGCCAGAATAGCTCGCAGATGGTAGATTTTTTCCTACTTACTTGATATTTTGGATAATTCACAAATTATCTTTATAAATTGTAGCCTATGTGTTATTCTGATGTTTATGCTATATTATTGTAAAGTTTCATTAAAATCCATTCAGTAGTTTTTACGTGATAGAGTGACAAACGTCCATCCATACTTTCGCGTTTATAATATTAGTAGGATAGGATTGCATTCCTACAATGGAGACGCTTACAAAATGTTTAAGACGCCCCGGCCAAGACCTTGTAAAGTACTTTAATTTTATTAAGGCACTAGCTGTGCCCGCTGCTCCGCTCGCGTTGACTACAGTATATATCCGCCTATCCAAACAAAGAAGTATAGTTATTATGTTTGTAGTAGGTGAGTTCGCTTGTATGAGTGTCCTGGGCCTGGGTAAAATATAGTCTATTATCATCTAACTGAAATAAGTGCCGATTGAATAGCGGAATGCAGGCTGTCTAGACTGGTTGCGGAATGCTGCTGGCACCAAAGCGTAAGCATTCATACGTAATATTAGCGATATACAGGCCCTATTCACGTGGTTGTGCCAAGACTACGTCATATTCTCTCAAATGGAAATAAAATATCCGTTATCGTTATGCTATTGTCCGATAATAATAATAATAATACGGTCCAGCTATATTGGGGCAGGTCGGGCCTTACAGACCGAACAGTGGCGCACAACCGGCCGGACATAATATTAGTTGAGAAGGAGATAAAGCGGACGTGGCTGCTGGATATTGGTGTCCCAAATTCTCACAATGTCCAACAGTACACCAGTGAAAAGATAACCAAATGCCAACTGCTGGCCGAGGAGATCCGTCAAGTTTGGCGACAGCAGGAGGTTTTGGTTATTCCGCTTATCATCTCCACCACCGGAATTGTCCCCGAGTCGCTCACGGAGAACATGATAAAGCTCGGGCTCTCCGTGAGCGAAATAAACAGTACGCAAAAGGCTGTAATTCTGGACACGACAGCGATAGTACGTCGCCATCTATCATCGTAATCGGCAGCATCTTGCCATCATGGCCGAAGTTGCCTAAATTTACCCATAAGGAGACAACAGAGGAAAACGAATAATAATAAAATCATTTAACACGTCCTAAACGTGCCTGCATCACCAAGACCCTCACCTATCCCAAATCCAACACCAAATTCTTTTTCATTCCTTCACTGTCCGAGCTGCGCAGATGTGGAATAAACTTCCGACGGTCATTCGAGATAGTATGTCGGTGACATCCTTTAAAACTAAACTAAAAGAGCACTATCTGTCTCACTCAGTATAATATGGTATGTATGTACTTATGTAAGTACATATGTTTATTATAGTTATTATTATTTATTATATACTAGCTGTGCCCGCGGCTCCGCTCGCGTGGACTACAGGATCCGCTCCCATTCCCACTTCCGCTCCCTATCCCACTTCCACTCAGACTTTCAATCCCGCTCCCGCTCCAGGTCCAGGTCCAGGTCCAGGGTTCAGGTCCAGGTCCAGGTCCAGGTCCAGGTCCAGGTCCAGGTCCAGGTCCAGGTCCAGGTCCAGGTCCAGGTCCAGGTCCAGGTCCAGGTCCAGGTCCAGGTCCAGGTCCAGGTCCAGGTCCAGGTCCAGGTCCAGGTCCGTGTCCAGGGTTCAGGTCCAGGTCCAGGTGCAGGTGCAGGTCCAGGTCAAGGTCCAGGTCCAGGTCCAGGTCCAGGTCCAGGTCCAGGTCCAGGTCCAGGTCCAGGTCCAGGTCCAGGTCCAGGTCCAGGTCCAGGTCCAGGTCCAGGTCCAGGTCCAGGTCCAGGTCCAGGTCCAGGTCCAGGTCCAGGTCCAGGTCCAGGTCCAGGTCCAGGTCCAGGTCCAGGTCCAGGTCCAGGTCCAGGTCCAGGTCCAGGTCCAGGTCCAGGTCCAGGTCCAGGTCCAGGTCCAGGTCCAGGTCCAGGTCCAGGTCCAGGTCCAGGTCCAGGTCCAGGTCCAGGTCCAGGTCCAGGTCCAGGTCCAGGTCCAGGTCCAGGTCCAGGTCCAGGTCCAGGTCCAGGTCCAGGTCCAGGTCCAGGTCCAGGTCCAGGTCCAGGTCCAGGTCCAGGTCCAGGTCCCATTCCAGCTCCAGATCCAGCTCCAGAACCAGCTCCAGAACCAGCTCCAGATCCAAATACAGCTCCAGATCCAGCTCCAGATTTTTCATCGTAATCGACTAACTCAATCAAAAGTTATGCGAATTTATAGTTTTCAAAATCTCACATTACATTGGTACGATACCCGCTCTCGCTACCGCTCACGAATTCAGTCGAGCATTTACAGTCTACACTCCACACAGTGTATGCGATAACTATAAATTCGCATAACTTTTGATTGACTGCACCGATTGCAATGAAATAAAGCCTATATGTTACACCAAGTTAAGCCCCATGTTTCTGTGAAAGGTCCATCAAAGTCCGATCAGTAGTTTTTAAGTGATGCGTGCACAAACTCACAGACAAACAGATAAACAGACAAACAGATAAACAGACAAACAGACAAAAATTTCAAAAATGATCGAAATGTGTTCTGTTGCTTATCCTTAGACCCCCCAATTTTTTTTTTGGAAATATCTTCAATGTACAGACACGCGAAGTTTACGATTTTATTTATTAGATTAGTTCACTGCTGGATCATTGCCTCTCCCAAAATAATGGGAGGTTTAACAACCTAACCTCGTTGATTTAATGGCTTGGTCATTGGATCGAACGCCAGATTCGACTGAATTTTGATTGGGTTAGATTCGTACACTGGGGACAGAGAACTTCGTACAAATTGGTCCCGATCCAGTTTTTTGAAATTCCTTAAATCACAAATAATTAATATATATCTACCCCAAAATGCATATTTTTGGCAACTGTATTTTAAACGAATACATAGTTTAATACACATAAGCATATTAAATACCTAGTTATTTAATATACCTACATACTTCTTTAAGTTAATAAGTCTTTTTTTAATTATTTTATTTTATACTAGCTGTTGCCCGCGACTTCGTCCGCGTGGACAACTTAACATTACACATTCTTATGTATTACGTGTTACTAAATCCTAAAAGAAATCTATTAATCTTTTTATGCATTAGAAATATTAATATACATAAAAAAAACATACTATCCAATTGAGAACCTCCTTTTTTGAAGTCGGGTGTAAAATTAGCGTTCCGGCGGCGGTTTCGCCCGTTGGACAGTTTTTTAGGTTTCCGTAGCCAAATGGCAAAAAACGGAACCCTTATGGATTCGTCATGTCTGTCTGTCTGTCTGTCTGTCTGTTTGTCCGTCCGTATGTCACAGCCACTTTATTCCGAAACTATAAGAACTTACTATTGAAACTTGGTAAGTAGATGTATTCTGTGAACCGCATTTAGATTTTCACACAAAAATAGAAAAAAAAACATTAAATTTTGGGGGTTCCCCATACTTAGAACTGAAACTCAATTTTTTTTTTCATCCAACCCATACGTGTGGATAGGTCTTCAAAAATGATATTGAGGTTTCTAATATCATTTTTTTCTAAACTGAATAGTTTGCGCGAGAGACACTTCCAAAGTGGTAAAATGTGTGTCCCTGTAAGAAAATGATAAAACTAAAAAAAAATATGATGTACACTTCCACCGAAAATTGGTTTGAAAGAGATCTAGTAAGTAGTTTTTTTTAATACGTCATAAATCGTAAACCACAATACTATTATTAAAACATCGATCAAAGTTACAACGAACTACAATAACTTTTATATTATGTTACTTGCTGCTACGGAACCCTTCATGGGCGAGTCCGACTCGCACTTGGCTGCTTTTTTTAAAATAAAGTTGACATTTACATTTATCATGAATTAAAAGATTAAGTATCATATAATCAATAATTTTTTTTATATTTTAATATTGTGCAAATTAGGTGATATTTTCCCCCACCCCTTCCCTCTCCCTACTCCTACCTCTCCCTTTCCCTTAACCCACCCCTTCCTACACCCTTTATTTACCACTGCCCCCTCATCTTTCCCCTCTTACCCTAATCCCTCTATTTTTTTCCATCCGACTTCCTTCCCCTCCTATTCCCTTCCTATGTTGCATATCCAATTAACTGTACAACAAAATGTTTGTCAAACTGCTGGACATGCCTTCCCCAATGAATGCCACAACGCCCTACACATCCAGCCGCTTCCGGCCACCATCTTCAGGTCGTCCATACACCTGGCGACAGGGCGTCCCACCCTGCGCGTGGGACGTCGCGTCCCACTCTAGAACCCGTCTGCCCCAACGGCCGTTCGGTACTACGACAGATGTGACCTACCATTTCAGCTTACTAATTCTTTCGGCCATGTCGGTCACCTTCGTTATTCATAGGATCTCCTCATTACGAATCATATCCCTCATAGAGACCCCGAGCATTGCCCTCTCTATAGCTCGCAGAGCCACTTGAATCTTGTGGATCAGGCCCACCATCAGTGTCCACGTCTCCGCGCTGTAATCATGACAGGCAGGACGCACTGATTAAAGATTTTTGCCTTTAAACATTGTGGAATAGGTGACGTAAAGACTTGACGCAGTTTTCCGAATACTGCCCACCCTAACTGGATTCTTCTGTCAGCTTTTGAAATTGATCCTACCCAACTATATTGTCTGTCCTAGGCAGACGTACTCCTGAACAGCTTCGATATTGACATTGTCGACGATCACCGGTCTAATACAGGGCCACTAATTATCGAATAGCGAACTTTTTATATCGAGACTTGTGGAAATACCTGAAATACATCAGCTAAAATAAATCTATAAATGAGCTTTAAAACATCTCTGTCACTTTCTGTCAAGTTCTTGCAACGACCAGTAATGTTGAACTACACTTTCATACAAATGATATGAAATGAGAGGTCAACTTGTATATCAGCATCCTGACATTTTATTGAGATATGACTTATACCAGTATGAGGCCCGAACTCAAAGCTATTAAACAGTGAAAACGCCGTCAAATTCTGTTCAGCAGTTTCCAAGATTAGCCCGTACATACATACATACATACAGACAGATAAGAATTTTTTAAATTATATTTTTGGACTCTACTGGTCTTCAGTAACGTCCGGGCAGTGAAATTTTTTTTTTAACTTCAATGTACAGATTCGTTTTTCTTTTGTTTTTTCTACTCTTTTATTATATGTATAGATAACTTACTTGATATTTTTTTATGTTACGACCAATTAACATTAACTATGTTATACCGAATATGACTAACTGTTTAAATTATTGCCAGGAATTTAGCTGAGGGCATTAACTACCCTTACTTATTGCAAAACACTGTTTGCCTTGCAAATTTACGAATATTATATGGCGAATAAAACGTTAGGCCATATAACTTCGCCTAAATGTGAAAACCTCGTATGTTTGTGAAACATAATTTACAAAATCTGTATAGTTCATATTTTTTTAATTTAGCATACATCAGATTACGGAGTATGACACTGTGCGATCTTCATGTTTTGCGGCTTTGGCATTTTACTATCTTGACGTTTGCGATCTTGACATTTTGCGTTTTTGACATTTTGTTTTCTTGATATTATGCTCTATTAGTATAGATATTTAGACCGCGATTCGCTTACTAATTTTCAACGAGGTTTTCACTATTATATTTAAAATAATGGCGACCGATCAATTTTAATTTGTTTGAATTTGAATATCGTTTTTCTGAAGGTTTGATCTGTTTGTTTGTTACCTACGCTAGCAGGAGCGCTAGTTCGCTGTTGAGAATCCTATCCTACTAATATTATAAACTAGCTGTGCCCGCGGCTCCGCTCGCGTGGACTACAGGATCCGCTCCCATTCCCACTTCCGCTCCCAGGTCCAGATCCAGGTCCAGGTCCAGGTCCAGGTCCAGGTCCAGGTCCAGGTCCAGGTGCAGGTGCAGGTGCAGGTGCAGGTGCAGGTCCAGGTGCAGGTCCAGATCCAGGTCCAGGTCCATGTCCAGGTCCAGGTCCAGGTCCAGGTCCAGGTCCAGGTCCAGGTCCAGGTCCCTCCTCTCAAACCTCCCCTCAGCTCTCCCCTCAACCCACCCCTCAAACCTCTTTCCCTCGTCTCTCCAAATGTAGTCCTCGTAACTAATCCATCGCAATCCAAATTCCGACCAACATTACTTTGTTGCATACGTATACCACAAATTCATCGTAATCGGGTAACTCAGTCAAAAGTTCAAACACTCAAATGACACTGGTACCATACCCGCTCCCGCTACCGCTCACGAATTCAGTCGAACATTTACACCCTACTACATTCGTCGCAGTGAATGCGAGTTTTCGGAAACTATAAATTCGCATAACTTTTGATTGACTGCACCGATTGCAATGAAATAAAGCCTATATGTTACACCAAATTAAGCCCCATGTTTCTATGAAAAGTCCATCAAAGTCCGTTCAGTCGTTTTTAAGTGATGCGTGCACAAACTCACAGACAAACAGACAAACCGACAAACAGACAAACAGACAAACAGATAAACAGACAAACAGACAAAAATTTCAAAAATGATCGAAATGTGTTCTGTTGCTTATCCTTAGACCCCCCAATTTTTTTTTTGCAAATATCTTCAATGTACAGACACGCGAAGTTTACGATTTTATTTATAAGATGTGAAAGTTTAGATATTTGGATATTTGTTACTCAATCACGCTTCAACCACTGGACGGATCGTGATGAAAGGCACACATATAGGATAGGTTTCTGAGCTATTATCACTAGACGCTGATTTAGCAAGATTCAATAGTGCGTTTCAAAGGTTCTTTGTAAAAAAACATTTCATATGTGCTTTACGATGTTTTTAGTCTCAGGCACCGATAGTTGGTCACTTGACTCAATACATAGGAATTACACATTTATAACTTGTAACACAGGGCCTAACTTAGTCGTGTTGTTACTTTACTTATATCTTAGATACTAGTATGTATGTGAAATCCTGTGTTTTATGTTCTCGATTTAAATATTTAGGTGTAACTGGAGATAGAAAATATTTTTTTTTTAATTCAAAAGCGAGAATGTGATTATAAAATACTCAAACTGTGCTTGACAAAATTGACTACAGGAAACATAACAGGTGCGGATAGAAACGTAATATTTAATACTAGCTGTGCCCGCGGCTCCGCTCGCGTGGACTACAGAATCCGCTCCCGCTGCCCTCAACACTCCCCTCATACCTCTTGCCAAAAGTGATGCCAGAAACCTTCATTTTGAACCTCAGCACATTGGTGGAATTAGAATATTGCAAGACATCCTCCATCTGTCTCCGGCAGATGAGAGAGGGTTGTGCTCCTGCAGTGGAGACAAAAATAACCTGATGATGATGGTGATGATGAAGACATAGTAAAGCTCAAGCGCGAATCCACCGTTACCCACAAACCTAATTGAGGTCAATAGGCTGATGTTGTACCCAATGATTAATAACATTAAAAACTGTACATACAAGGTATTGGCTGTCATACGTTTAGTAAAATTCTCTTTTTGTAGGAATGCAGTGTATCGATCGTGAGCGAGTTGGTAGTCCACCTTGCACTATAGGCCAATTTTCGGATGACTACAACCTTTTTTGAGTGCTGAATCCGCGCCTGGTAAAACTAGAATTAGGCCTCAAATATAATGGGTAAGAACCTCCCCATTTGATTTCTCTACGCCTTTTGTGTAAAGAAATAAGTAGGTATCACTTTGTATCGAAACCTGCTATTAGATAAATGTTCCATCATTATTCGTCATTATGTTTGGTATTGAAGTAGATATGTTAATAGAATACTTTAACATTCAAATATTATTTAATCTATTATACTTGTGACTAGTTACTTACTACATAGCAATTATTTTATTATAATTATTGTGATAATTAAAATGTTACATAGTAAACTCTTATAACAAAGTTATCATCATCAGGTTATGTTTGTCTCCACTGCAGGAGCACAACCCTCTCTCATCTGCCGGAGACAGACGGAGGATTTGGCCTAAACTCCCCGCGCTGGCCAGACGGGTTGGGGAGGCCTGATTGATGTTTTATAATGTATTCCCTTAGTCGCCTTGTACGACATCCACGGGAAGAGTTGGAGTGGAGCTATAACAAAGTTATAGGAATAAATAATTACAACAAATAGGTGTGTACAGTAACCTGCTAGACTTAGTTTATTGTTGTCCGTGAGACAGGGTCTCGGTACTATCAACTAAACAGGTTATTGTGCATGAATGAGAGAAAATAACTGTAAGCTTAATACCCTAGTTTCCCTAACAACCTATCGTCCCTGCAGCCCTAACTTAACGTAAAATAAATTATAAATATATAAATAAGTGCGGGAAGTCTGTGGCCGTGAGACCTAAGGCAACAGACGGAAGTGGGAAAGTAAAGGCAATTAGCGTGGTGGGTTTTCTCACTGCCAGTCGCCCAGCCTCAGACGACCGTCAGACAAAGTCTGTAGACTAAGGGTGGCTTGGCCACAGGGAGAGGTCGATGCGACGTGAAGTAAAACTACGATGACAGTTGTGAAGTAAAAAAGGGTTATATTTAATAAATATATTTGCTTATATATTATTCTAATCTATTGTACACAACTTAACTTATTTCTATGTGTTGTGTCGGTGTAAACGTGCAATCAGCAGAGTAGCATTTCGGAAAGTAGTAGGGCCGTTGCTACTTGCCGACTGTCACGTTCAACGGTTGCGTTTGAACAAGGTGTTTATGATAATATTCAATACAATACTGAAAATATAGAATACGAAGATTTAATAAGCTGAAACAAAAAGAAACATTTAAAAAACTAAAATCATTAGTGTTAATATTTTAAAAGAAAACTTACAGTTATTTACCTATATTTAAGAGTAAGTTACGTCGCAGTAGTAGGCCTCGCATCTGTGACGCTGCTATCCGCAATGTGGTATTTATGACCAAATGAGTGTGAAAAGTAACACTGAGAAAAAAATAAGTAGCCCTCCTACTTACATAAGGATAAAAATATACCACTATTACGAAAGTAGTCGCCTCCATTATAAATGGTGTCGCCTACAACTGATTCAGTAGCCGGCCACATTACTAAGTAACCACACTACGTAAAAATGTGGCCGGCTACTGAATCAGTTGTAGGCGACACCATTTATAATGGAGGCGACTACTTACGTAATAGTGGTATATTTTTATCCTTATGTAAGTAGGAGGGTTACTTTTTTTTTCTCAGAGTATATAGCCATTGTCGGTCACTATTGACTCATCCGTTAACCAGCAGGTTGCACTGCATGCAAGTGAGGTTGGCGTTGGAGCACTAGATATCTTGATTTTATGATTACTATGATTACATTTAATAAATAAATAATTACTGTTTTCACAATTTTCATTTAAATAAAACGACATTTCTAAGAAATAATGTTCTTTAATTGCCTCTAAATGTATAACTACGCTATAATTTATATAAAGAGAAATTTACATATAACTGGTGAATAACTGTCATCTTATGGCTTATACCTTACAAACATTATAAGCTAGTTATATTGAAATATAAGGTGTATAGCGCCATCTAAGAACAGACGCCCGAGAGTACCACAAATAATTTTATTTCGAATATTAATTGACATACTAATATTAATAGATTTTTTTTATTTTTTGACTTGGTAATTAGACCCAATAAATAAAATATTTTCAATTATTATTATTTTTTAACGTTTGTACCATTATGGATTATTACTGTTTAGGTGCAAATTGTTATGACAATAAATTAAATTAAAGGAGAATGACCAAAATTGTATGGGAGTTTGCCCTTAAACTTTGAACCTTGCGTCTGGATCAAATTGTCGTCAAAATACAGGCAAAATACTAAGGATTATTGTAAAAAGAAAATTGTTAAACTTTATAGTGGGAAAATTGAATAATCTTACTTGGAATGAAATCTTCGTTGGCGCACAGTTTTCACAACACCGTGGGTGTATGGCCACGATTAACCGTTCCCAATCTTGATGTCATAGTTTGGTGCGACGGTATATTACGTTCGACACTACATTAGACTCGTTAAAATAGATTTTTTCACCCAAATACATAATGTAAACAAAAGGAGACAAAACAGCTGTTGACACCATATGGGATATGACGTCACAGTACGAAACCATAGTGCTAATCAATAGTGAGGTTCTACTAAATCGATTTAACCAATTGAATAATCGATATTTCTGTTACTTAACAATATTTTCATAAATATCTTTTAAGAACATGTGTATTACTTGAAATCAGCTAAATATTGTTAAATACCTAAAGAGCACAAATACAAAAATAAGTATATCTGCTCTTATTTAAGTACACCTCAACCAAGCTTATATTTTAGTTATTTACCACCTTAACTGGCAGACGCGGTCGCAGCCGAAGACTTTGTGGGGTTATATTAGCAGTAATTTTTGCAAGTGAATGCAGAAAGGGCTTTACTTAAACATGTACGTACAAATTACTATAAAATAGAAAAATACTTACAGAACCAGGCGCAATCCACGAACTCAAAACATTAAGCATAGAATTGGATAACTCATCCATAGAACGAACTCTTTGTTGGCGCGGCACCACCAACGAACAGTTTATACAGCGCCGTGTTATTTGGCCACGATTAATTGCTCCAGATGTTGATGTCATTGTGTGCAAAGAGAATATAACAAGATTCAATTCAATTTTTCCCTAGTTAGTTTAGTGGTTATATACACAAGTTATAAATTACACGACTGACATGCGTGACAGTACGTACAAAACCATAGTGCAAATCGATAGTGCGGTTCTACTACACCGACTTATTAAATTGATACATCGACGTTTCGGTTCCGTACTAATATTTTCATAAACCTCTTAATAACGTGTGTATCACTTTAAATCTGTATAAATACTGTATTTCCAGTCAGTAAATGAAAAACGTGATGAGTGGATTATCGCGCCAGTAACTGAAAGGCAGTATCAACTATGGTTAACAAATATCGATTATAAATATATATCGATTTTAATTCTGCTTTTACTACTCTAGTTGAAAAGATGCCGGTCGGCTGGCGGAAATCAATCAAAATTTTTATTTTATGTTATTTTTAAACTCCCTATTCCATTAGCTTTAAAAAAATATGGAGGGGATTCATAATTCAGACCAATATTTTTGGTACATGAATGATAAAGACGCATCTTAGGCCCACTTTTGGTCATTCTCCTTTATTACAGTAGAGGGTGACAATGACAGTGCGACAGTAAATCAATCGTTAAAGTCCTTTTCGCTGTTCCCGGCGCCCGGCCCGTTTCCGGTCGCCAAATATATAATCTGTGTGACGACTTCCGGATTTCCGCTCTCTCTCGTCTTTCTTGTCGTCCGTGTACCAGTTAGATGTTTTGTTAAGTTGCTCCATCATTTTGTATTTTCAACAATGATTACAATCAGGGTTGGATAAAAACAGTCTTTTATATATAACACATGTTTTAAACCACGTTTTAAAGAATACAAAAACATGTTTTAAACAATAAAAAACATGTTTAAAACAATTTGTTTAAAACATGCCAACCCTGATTATAATAACTTTCCTCCTAGACTTTGTGTGTAAAAGTGTATAACTGTTCGTGTACTGTGTTGGCTAAATAAGTATTGACTACATCGCTATTGTTTTATTTCCAAGATATGAAGATCCCACACCCGCTGCAGGTGCTAATATTGCTCACTTAATTCGGAATGTGACTGTAGGTACGTCCCTACTACAAAATAAGGATACTTAGTAGGTATTTACTTGCTGTGCCCGCGACGTTGTTTTATATGTATAATCCTAGCCTTATACATGCTTAAAAAACTCCCTTTCTCACTCTATCAAAGTCATCCCTGCAAACTGCTTTGCTCTGAATCCTGACAAATATCATATTACGTTGTGTTCTTTAGTAACACTTAACTTATAAGGTGTGAAGTGAAAATTACAACAAGTAGGTAACACAGTGTTTACGATAATATTCAGTACAATACTGAAAATATAGAATACGAAGATTTAACAAGCTGAAACAAACAAAAACGTTATTTTAGTATAAAATGTTAAAAAATTCTACTGGTTTTCTTTTTAAACCCTACTGCAAATAGAAGTAGTTATTTTTAAATTTTATAATACTGTTTTACACAAAGTAAAAAAAGATAAGACTAAAATGGTTGCTACCCCTGTCACACTTTATTATGAAGATAAAGACCCAACTAATTTTAGTGCTGTCAAATTTCATACTTGTAAAAAAAAATCTTTGAACAATTCAAAACTGTGGCCCTGACATGCCATATTTTATTTTACGATTTTGTATGTAAGTAATCTCATCATGACGATGTACTTCACAATACAAGAAAAACAAAACAAATCCAATAAATATCGTAGGTTAAAATTAGTTAGTCGTTTAGGCTGTACGAGGGAACAATATAACATTCAAATATTACATGCATAATCTACATATACTGCGAAAATTAATTCAAACTTCGATGCCGCCATAGTTAAAACAAGAACAATTAATTCAGCAGTTCGTGATTTCCAAGCGAAAATTGTAACTATAGTTTTTATAAGGCACAAAATATTCGTTTACGTCCTATAATATTTAAAAAATATATGTATTAGGTAGTTTTTTTTAGGTAGGTTGGTAAATATTCGAGCGTTTGAACTGCCGTCATTATCAGCACCCCAAAATTTTTATAAAAAAGAATATATTTAATTAAATATTTCATGGTAGATTGCCGTGTGGTTTCCGGTAGAGTAGAATAGGACCACTCCAACTCTTCCCGTGGATGTCGTACAAGGCGACTAAGGGAATACATTATAAAACATCAATCAGGTCTGTCTCCGGCAGATGAGAGAGGGTGGTGCTCCTGCAGTGGAGATAAAATTAACCTGATGATGAAATATTTCACCAATGCAGAGTCTGTGATAGGACCAGAAACTTACCTTATAAATAAAATCGATGAACTGGTAGAGCTGGAACTCTTCTACTTTTGAAAGTGAGGATAATGAAACGCTCGAATATTCACCCAGGTAGTGTATGATAAATTTATACGATTGATAATGAAGTTAACAATTATTTTCTCTAGTCAGCCAGAATGTAGCCCCCTGAGTGTAGCCCCCACTTTGTGTTGGAATATGGTAGCCCCAGTTAACCTTCATATATTACTTCTTTATAAAATTACAAACGTTATTACATACTTACCGACACATACGACGAGTACGATAGCTTCATGGTTGCGAGACATTGTAACTCCACTGGAATCTGTCAAAAAGTTGTTAAAAATATAGATAATCATACATACAAATCTATATTTGCCAGTTATTTCGTTGTTATAATTATTGCTCTGTGGTTTACCTGGCTCTGCCCCATAGCAATGACCACTAAGGGCCGCACTTGTACAGAGGCCGCCTTCCGGCAGTGATGCCAGCCCGAGTGGAATATGGCCGTCGACAGGTGGGATGCCTGATACAAATACATTCATTCTCTAAAGGAAATTTCAGTTTTAGAAGGTACACCTTTTTTGGGTTGAACTATAATTTTAAAATGAATTGTCTATAAATGTGATATACGAAAATGTAATTGAAGCAATTGTATTAGGTAGGCAAATTGATAGATAATATTCATAAAGAAATATGAACATACCATACGTTCGAGAAATATTGAATTTTTTTTATCAAAATTTTCGTAAAAAGGAGATGTTTTTTATGAATGATTTTTAAGTGTGATACTGAGTTACTGAAAGAAATATTAGCAGTCATTTTATTATCATCCGATATAATGGCTTCTAGAAAAATTTACTTTATTAATATCTCAGGTTCTAAGTGACGTATAAAGATGAAACATGCACCAGATTTTAAATTAGACCACCAGCAAGACAACAGTGAAAACTGCATCAAATTACATGCAGTAGATTTTGCGTGATACGGTAACAAACATACATACAGACAGACAGACAAAAATTCTAAAAAAAATATTTTAGCTTCTATGGCCCTATAAAGACCCCTCATACATTTTTTTTAAAATATCTCTCATGTACAGACATAGACCAGTTACAGATTTATTATAAGTATAGATACTCGCCTCAACTGTAGAGTTTCCAGCACTCCACCAAAAACAACCAGTGCTGACCAGTACGCATATACCGAACAAGGCTATGTTTGCGGTGCTAGAGAGACTGCGGTCCGGATTCTGTAAATATGTAAGTTATGGAACGGAAGGGAGAATAGTGTACATTATTTCCTATGGCATCGCAAAGTATCTAATTTCATCTCAATTTATAATACTTACTACCACCAACTGGATCATAAGGAGAAAGAGTACAACAAAGTTGAATAATAATTGAACGCTGTAAACTACGTAGCATATCTCCTGTGTCACTTTTGTGCACCTGAAAATGATTTCATCAATATCATCGGTCTGTCAATATTCACGTAAGAATATAAATATAGGATAGCATCGACTTATTCCAAGAAGTCACCAGCTACTTGGGAATAATCGTATCAGTTAGTAAGTTCTTGCAATAAGCCAAAGGAAGGACTTTACCATGGACCTTATAATTATACTCTGAGAAAAAAAAAAGTAGCCTTCCTACTTACATAAGGATAAAAATATACCACTATTACGTAAGTAGCCATTATTAAGTAACTAGTTACTTAGTAATGTGGCCGGCTACTGAATCAGTTGTAGGCGACACCATTTATAATGGGGGCGGCTACTTACGTAATAGTGGTATATTTTTATCCTTATGTAAGTAGGAGGGCTACTTATTTTTTTCTCAGTGGACCTAAATTTGGTGGCTTTTCTCGTATTTTGGAAGCATTTTATGCTTAAATGTATAGAGGTGTAGGCACCTCTATTTTCAGTCGTATTCGTTGCCCGATTCACTGAACACAGACGAACGACGATGTTGCAGTGTGAGCTCAGCTAGCTATGAAGAGGGTTATACTACTTACATACCCGAAATAATACTAAATCCACAACTAGTTAAACTATTGTTTTGTTATTAAATAAACACTTTTTATTATATTATTAATGCTGTTTAAATTCTCAATGTATCAATTGAATGGTACAGTGCCTACAAATAAAAAAAACACTTTCTGAATATTAAGGGCTATTTGAACAAGTTTCACTTACACAAGTAACTTATTTGTAAATGTAATAAGATTACCTTATGGCATCAAAATCAAAATATTTATTTTTCAAAATTGGAACACATAATTCTCTTTTTGACGTCAAATTCTGCCTAAATCTACTCCACTTCCACCTGTATAACCGAGGGGAAGAAGTGGCAACAAACCCAACGGCACAGGGCCCTACCTTTGATTTATCTTATTCATTACAATCATTAAGTCTACCTATGCTGAGCCATCAAGCACTCCATGGACTTTTATCATTTAAGTAGTCATCTAACTTATAGTAGGCTTTCTTGCACAGATTAACTTTTATAGAAGATTTGAATTTTTGTTCAGGCAAGTTAATAATTTCATTCGGAACCTTATTGTAGTAACGCACGCACAGCCCCACAAAAGAATTATTGATCTTAGACAATCTAGAATGATGGATTTGAATTTTATTATTATTTCTAAGATTTAAATTATGCCTCTCACTATTTAAGCTGAGTAAAGAAAGGTTCTGTCTAACGAACATAATGTTAGCGAATATGTATTGACATGGCACCGTCATTATATTTATTTCCTTAAATAATTCTCTTAGAGAATCACGACTACGAAGCCCATAAATAGATCTTATTACTCTTTTTTGTAAAATGAATATAGAATCGATATCAGCGGCACGACCCCAGAGCAAGAGGCCATAAGACATAAGACTGTGAAAGTAGCTAAAATATACAAGTCTTGCTGTAGCTATATCTGTCAACTCTCTAATCTTTTTAACGGCATATGCTGCGGAGCTTAGCCGACCTGATAACAATTCTATATGTGGACCCCATTGCAGCTTCTTGTCAAGGGTTAGCCCCAAGAAAACCGTATTATCCACAAATGCTAACTTCTCGTTATTTAATATTATGTCATTATCACATGGTTTAACACCTGGAAGTGTGAATTTTATGCATTTGGTTTTTTTTGAGTTTAAAACAAGGTTGTTAGCAATAAACCATTCATGAACTTGCCGAAGGGTGTCGTTCACATCGTCATAGTTTTGAGCATGTCTATTAACTTCAAAAATCAGAGAAGTATCATCTGCAAACAACACAATCTTCGACATATTCTGCACCATG
This sequence comes from Esperia sulphurella, assembly GCA_947086405.1. Lineage (NCBI taxonomy): Eukaryota > Metazoa > Arthropoda > Insecta > Lepidoptera > Oecophoridae > Esperia > Esperia sulphurella. Next base: position 15,715,288 of record OX352266.1, read on the forward strand.
TACGGAAGATCGTTTATATAAACCAAAAAAAGGAAAGGTCCTAATATTGAGCCCTGTGGGACTCCTATTTTAATAAGAGATCCCTGCGACTTTTTACCGTTTATCTGAACCTTTTGAATCCTGTTTGTTAGGTAGGAGTTCAATAAACTAAGGTTTTTATTTTTGATACCGTAATGTTCTAATTTGAAGAGCAACGTTTTATGATCTACGCAATCAAACGCCTTAGATAAATCACAAAAAACCCCGATAGCATCGTGGTGTCGCTCAAAAGCATCAAAAATATTGTGCAGAAGAGCAGCACCAGCGTCCGTCGTCGAGCGGCCTTTAGTGAAACCAAACTGTTGGTCATGTAGAAGTTTGTTACAGTTGAAATGTACAAGCATTTGACTGAGCATGACCTTTTCGAAAACTTTGCTAAGTACCGGTAAGATCGAAATGGGTCTAAAGTTGCCAGGATCTCTTTTGTCTCCTGATTTGTACAATGGTATAGTTTTACTTAGCTTCATTAGATCGGGAAAAGTGCCATGATCTATAGAGAGATTAAACGCGAAGGCAAGATATGGTGCTAAAATATCAATGATGGAATTACATACTTTAACAGACATACCCCACAGGTCTTCAGTGGTTTTTATTTTTATTTGTTTAAAGGACGTTATAATATCCTGTGGGTTCACGTGCCTAAATTCAAATTCAGTGATGCAAGAGGGAACGTTCTTTCGTAAAAATTCCGCAGAAAGAGCAGCCGATGAATTTAAGTTTTCTGTGGTCTTTAGTGGTATATTAGTAAAGAAAGTTTCAAACTCTTGAGCCACCTCGGCATTCGATGTTAACGTGCCGCGGTCAGTATTTAGGATAATATCGTTGTCGCGAGGTTTGGTTCTTCCCGATTCGCTATTAATTATTGTCCATACTACTTTCATTTTATTTTCCGCGTTTTTTATTTTTTTACTAATTAGATTAGATTTGGCAGCAATACAGACAGATTTAAAAATTTTAGAATAATTTTTTACATGTTCTTTAAAGTTGTAATCTTCGGGTCTTGAAGATCTATCTGCATATAATTGAAATAGTACGTCCCTACTTTTCCTAATACCTATTGTTGCCCAATCACTGAATTTAAACTTAGTATTTTTTTTTATTGTAACTACTTTGAAAATATTATTGTATTCAGTTTCCAATGTATCAAAAAACATTGAAAAAAATCTATTTGGATCACTGATATCATAATTAAATTGAGGCAGTTTTTGAAATAACACATCAATGTATTCTTCAAGTCGACCAGCATCGGTAGACCTTTTTGTAACTGTGATGCTCTGTTGTTGACGAGCGTACGGAAAAGACACCAACTGTCCCCAGTGATCTGAGTTAAAAGATTTTATCGTTGACTTGTCATTGTATTCACAATCGCAAAAGATGTTATCTATACACGTAGTGGTCGTTGCCGTTACTCTGGTAGGCTCGAAAAACACACAATTTAAATTAAAAGATTTAAATACATTTAGAAACCTTGTACTGGTTTTATCTTTCACTAAAATGTCTATGTTGAAGTCGCCACAAACAATGATAGACTTTCCCGTTTTGGAAATTATTCTCAAGACATCTTCCAATACTAATTCTATTGTTTCAAACTTACTCCTATCAGGGCAATACGCGCATACTACAATGTACTTGTCCAGCTCAACACAAGATAACTCAATATGTCTCTCAACCGAGAGCCCAACCACATCTTTGCGTTCCTTGCATTTGATGGTGTTCCTAATTAGTATCAAAGAACCGCCGTGAATAGCAGACTCTCGGTTGTAAGAACTTACAATGTTATAATTATCGTAACTTACAAAGGATTGGTGTAATTGCCAATGTTCAGTTAGGCAGACAATATCTAATTGGGTTTTTTCCAAATATAATTCTAATTCTAATTCCTTGCTGCTAGAAAAGCCCCGCATGTTTTGGTGCATTATGTAAATAAAATTGGGCTTTTCTTTTGTCATAAGTGTGCTAGAAGATCCCTGCCTCTTATTTAATAAGGATAAGCTATCATTTGAGGGATTTTCTATTGTCACAGTATCTAGTCTAAAAAATGTATGAGTTTATTAGTTTTACAACTAACTTTCGTCATGCAATGTTGTATATTATAGGCTACCAAAGTAGCTAAATGTCTTTTAAATTTATTTGGCAAATACATGTTACTTTTAGTCAAAGTAAAATGGTTAATAAACTTATTTGTATCAAAGTACAAAATAGCGTCACTATAAATGCTTAACGCATTATATAAGTGTAAATTCATTTTGAATATGCGATTATTGTGCGCCTTTGTCAAGTTCGCACAATACGGAAATGCGCAAAAAATAAATTTACACTTAGTCTTATTGCAAATTTCTATCATTAATTCTAAGCTCCTATTTAAGTCCGCTTGGGTGACGTTTATGTGGTTACCGTACAAGATTACCACAGTCGTATTTGCGTCAAATGTACTCGTATCTTGCGATATTCTACCAAACATGTCGTTATATGACAACTCCGGACTACATATGTTGGTCACCTGTTGGTCCAAATTATTACACAGAAGAGGACCGAAACCTTTCCCAATAGAATCTGAGTAAACTATGGTTTTCGATTTAGGGGGCGGAAGTGACACCCGCTCCCCCACCGGGGCCCCACCAGCTGCCCTGCTGTCAACCTTGTCGTGTGGGTTATCAAGGATCGGGCACTGGTGTCGTGCCTCGGCCGCAGCGCGGGCAGCCAGCGATAGGCGCTTACGGCGGCTCCGGCGCTTGGTGGAGCGAGTGTCATCCCGCTGTTTGCCCCTGTTCATTTCGCCTGTAGATACACCGCCACCACTAGCACTCGATCGCGAGTGCGGCGGCGGCGATGCCTCCACAGCTCGGTCGCCCTGTTCACTACCAGTGCCATCTACTAACCGTTTATTGCACATAGTTAACTCGATTTCGCCACACGGCGCCTGAGTCACTGAAGTATCCGCGGAATGAGAGGTGATACACACGGACGGGGTTGGCGGTGAATAACCTGGTGGCCATTTAGTACATGAGCACTCATAATTAGTAATAAGAGATTTAAATCTTTCTTCATTATATTTACTTAACTCCAACAAGCCATCCATAGCCAGCACGTGTTCACTGGTTTCTCTCATTGCAAGTTCATATTTGGTGGTCATTGTTTCCAACGACTGCTTTAACTCCATGATTTCTGAACGCAGGCGCCGTGCGTCGCACTCGCAATTACTATGGCAGTCGTCAGATGTTAAGTCAATAGTCATGGTATTATTTATGTTATTATTTTGTAGGACTAAGGGATTTATAGTGGTACTATGTTGTTCTGTGGATGAGACAGCGGAGTGGGATGTACCGACAAGTTCCCGGAACAGTGACTGTGTGTGCTGCATGTTCCGGTCTTCAGCCGCGTCTGTCAGATGTAAAATCTGGTCCTGAGCCTCACGCAGGCTTCTTTCCAAGGTCTTCACACGGTCCAGGGTCTCCTCAAACAGTCTGTCATCGCGGGTGTACTCGTCAATTAAACATTGAAGTTGGTCTCTCTGTGCAATTACATCCATGAGTTCGATGTGCATCTCCGCTATCTCATTCTTCAACAATTTGTTTTTATTTACAATGTTAAAAATTTCCTTTTCACTATCTTCCCTTTCCTCTAACAACCGCTCATTCAAATCCTTAACCGATTTCAGTTCTGTCAAAGCTACTTTCAGTTGGCCTTCCAACTCACTGACATGTGCAGTTCTGCGGGTCAGCATTATGATTTTTTTATTGAATATAGCTATTAAAAAATAAAAAAAAATAAAGAGTTGAATGAGCAGTCGATCAGCTGAGCCAACTATCCGCTACAATAAGTGAGCTTGGACCAGCCCCTTACAATTTGGTAAAAACGCTACCGCTTATGGCACTTGTACCACACACACAAAAACAATACAATGTTGCGTGCGGTTCGAATACTAGAATTAGCGGATTTTTGGATTTGCTGACTTATAAATAGGTTCTAAATCGTTATGTAAATTAGTAAAAAGTGCTTTACGCGAGTAAAGCACCCCTTACAATTCCACAATAGCACAATTTGTTTACAAAAACTTGTTCTTCCTACCTTCACTTTTTTATTATTGGCTAATTACCAATATAAACAATTAGTATTTGCACAGATATTACACCACACACTTAATAATACAACTAATTAACGATGGCACTGGTTATTTATAACTTAAAACTACGATTACTAGTTAAAAATAAAATAAATAGCGGAGCTGCCGTAATAACGACTTGTCGGTACAGCGCCCCCAAGCGGATCTCCATCTAATTCCCATAGTACTCAGATGAAAGCCTTAGTTTGGGATTAGCCAATTTAGCGTTATTGTTTACTAGCTGTTGCTCGAGACTTCGTCTGCGTGGACAACTTAACATCACAAATTATTATTTATTTCCCGTAGGAATGGGATGTTTTTTCGGAATAAAAACTATCCTATGTCCTATTCCAGGACCTAAACTATATGTGGGCCAAGTTCCATCACGATCCGTCCAGTGCTTGAAGCGTGATTGAGTAACAAACATCCAAATATCCAAGCATCCAAGTATCCAAACTTTCGCATTTATAACATTAGTAGGGAGTAGGATTAACTTGTTACAAAGATTGACTAAAATTTAACAATCACAGACAACAATCCAATTATTTGTTGCTGGTGCCGTGGCCAGGATTAAAGTTGAAAATAACTTGAGGCGACAAATTAATGTTAAAACTTACCTCAAAGTTTCTGAGTGCATCTGAATTCCGATCTTTAATGCCTCTTTGTATTTTTTCTCCTTTTCATCTAAACTCAGCTTCTCGTCCTCGAAAATATTATTGAGACTATAAAAGTAACTGCTCAAGTTTTTGTATTGATGGCTTAGAACAATAACCATGAGTATGGAAACTATGTAAGCTGCTGAATTTATTCTTATAATACAAATACAGAACATGATATAGGCGATAACTCTTACTATCCCAGCTGCCAGACTAGTGTCGTTTACTTCTGGCCAAGCAGTAATCAATGTGACAAACGTAGCACCTGGAAATGAAAAGAAAACTGAAGTAAAGCAAAAACTCGACCAAACTCTTACCAACGCGCCTATACCCCCTACACATTGAATGTTAGAAGATCAGTTGGAGGGTTGGACGATCCTGTAAAGCCAGCATGGGGATACCCCACGTCCGTAGGAGTTACTTCAGCTTCGCTTCACCTGGCCCCCCGAGTGGTGACAGATCAAAGTGTAAATCTGGCTGCCGTATACTTGTCCTCCTTCTGTACCTTATCGTAAATAAATCCCATACGATAAGTAAATAAAATGTTTTGTACATGGACTAACCTTTAGTAACGACTTGGATGACTCCATTCACACCATATGAAAGTAGGGAGCTAATACCAATAAACCCGTACCCAAACACATACATCTTAGCTTGCTTTATCATCTGTTGTTCCACTTCTGCATCATTATAAGTATATTTCATCTTCACAACTAAACTGTACGCCACATCCCTCACTTTCTCTTGATAATGAGTTAATGTGGGAACAAAAATATAGAACAGAGGTAGTGAAAATGCGAAGATTGTTCTATCCATTTTCTGTTTCTCATTCAAGTTGTTTTGTGTGAAGAAAGAACCCACTAGCGAGGCAAGAAAAATCCATTCTAGTATATCGATGATTTTCGCAGCGTTATCGTGAATTTTCTTAGCAAATTCCGGTATTTCGAGGTCTCCATACCAGTAGTTTGGTGCTCCTAATAAATACATTACTTTGCTTATTCTGTAGTAAAGATTAATCGATCTTGTTTGTGGGTTTTCATTGGATTCACTCATGGTTACAGAAATTTCTCTGCCTTAAATCTTTAGTATTATGTCTGTTACATTTAAAATTAACTAAATATATGCTTATTAGTAAAACTTTCACTAGAAAAAGTTCACTTATTATATTTAACTAGATAATTGTAAATATTAAATTCATGTAACAAATAACGGTCCAATCTTATGTTCCATTTTCCATTTGTATCTGTAGGGGAAAAGGAAAAATGATTGGCCTACGAAAAGGTGATTTGATATGTTTTCTAACATACAATGTACATCAACATTACTGAATTTCATTGAAAACCAATTGTAATATGAAAATCAACGATAACAGTAATATATATGTCGTAGGTGCCTCTTCTGAGGGCTTGGGGTTCGAATCCCACTTCTGAAGTCGTAGGGTCCTGGTTCCGCCGAAAGTGTGGGCTCCCAAATTGAGTTTAACGCCGTTACAAAGTTAACACGTTTACTGACTTAAATGACACTACATGAAATTACACTACATCAACAAGTAACGATTTAGAAGGCAGACGATCCATCAGCGTAACGCCTGCACACCGCATGACTTTCCATCGAAGCCTTGTCTCGGTTCTGCGTCTGCGCAAGTTATACCCGACGTTCCGTCAGCGTGTGCTCGCGACGATCGCCGAACCAAGCCGAACGGCGCGCCGAGCACACACTGTGCCTTCAGTTTAGCTCCTCTTTTATTATTTCGCCGACATATACATGAAAGGGTCATCAGCAGCAAACACAAGTTTGTATTACCATGTAAACTTTGCGGTCCACTTCAGAACACGATCCATTATTTATTATGTTTTCGAGACGCAAATGCGTTTGGTTTCATATGACAATGGATTGGGATTGAAATATAATATAATATACTAGTTATCTACATCTGAAGATATTAATGTGTAAGAAATACTAAGATGGCATTTCATAGTATGACGAGTGTTATTAACGAGCCAGGCCTTATTTAAACAAAATGTATTAATATACAAAGTGTATACATCCTTTAACAAAAACGATTTTCATAAAGAGAATTTAATTAAAATTTCAGAAAAACTTTGCTTTAATGAAACTTGTAAATAATGAGTTGTGTCCATCCGTTCAGTGGGCAATAGCTGTACAGTTTACCCTGTTGTCAAATTGTATTTAATTATACCTAATTAATAATATTTGATAATTATAATATAATGACAAGACGATATCATTTTGTACACAGGGTTATGATCTGTTTTTAATTTTTATTAACATTAAGTACTAGCTGTTGCCCGCGACTTCGTCCGCGTGGACAACCTAACATCACAATTTATTATGTATTTCCCGTAGGAATGAGATGTTTTTTCGGGATAAAAACTATCCTATGTCCTATTTCTAACCTATATGTGTGCCAAGTTTCATCACAATCCAGTGGTTGAAGCGTGATTGAGTAACAAACATCCAAATATCCAAACTTTCGCATTTATAATATTAGTAACTACTACCATACTGCCAAAGTCATCAAAACCGGTTCAGTAGTTTTTACGCGAAAATAACTTTGCGACGCGAAAAAAGTCGCAGGCAACAGTTATAAAATTTACTAATTCAAGCTACTGACAACCCTACTTACTGAAATAAAACTAAAGTTTTTAATTAAAAACTTCGAAATGTCATTATTAGTTAGAACTTAAACTTCATACGTTTCCAGAATGTATTATAGGAAAAAAAAGATGGCGTGCTTAAGGCTGGGAGTCAGTGTAAAGGAAGAGAAGTATATAGGTCTCCTACCCAAGAAAGTCACAAAAAAGATACTTACCCACGTGATTGAGCCGTGGTAGCCGGTTGGTTATGCACTCGCCCCACGTTCATGAGGTCCTGGTACAAACCCCGCCCGTGCCAATGAGTTTTACGAAACCTGCATATGCTGAAGAAGAAATTCTGAGGCGTATGTGAAGTCCACCAAATCGGCTTAGGGCACCGTTGGTGGTCAGGGGTTTGGCACAAAAGATCCTGAAGGGTCGAAGTGTCGCCAGGTCTTCCTGGCCCCCTGTCAAAGTCAAAGTCAAAATCATTTATTGCATATGAGTACACTTGGTACATTTATCACGTCATTTTTTTTATCGACTACCGCTTCCTAGGTGTTAGCGCTGTGAAGAAGAAACGGCGCAACAAACTTCACGCAACACATCTTTTAAAAATCAAGTTTGCATACAATTAATAAAGTTTTTGCGAAGCTGGATTAACATTAGTACCAGGCATCTTTGTCGTTCAAATAATCGTTTATTTTATAATAGGCTTTCTTAGAAAGTTGTTTTTTAATGTGAATCTTGAACTTTCTGTCCGTCATATTTAAGATTTCCTCTGGTAGTTTGTTGTAGAAGCGTATACATTGCCCCGTGAACGATTTGCTGACCTTACTTAGTCTTAACCCTGGTAAAACAAGTTTATTTTTATTTCTTGTATTATAACTAAGTATTATTGTCACAGTGCCTCAAAAAGAGAGATACATTTTTTTCTGACATATAAAATATTATCTGAAATGAATTGACCAGCTACTGTTAATATGCTTATTTCTTTAAACTTTTCTCTTAATGAGTCTCTACAACGCAGATTATAGATTGCCTGAACTGCTCTTTTTTGCAAGATAAAAATGGTCTCTATATCTGCTGCTTGACCCCACAGTAGGATACCGTATGCCATGATACTGTGGAAGTAGCTAAAGTACAATAACCTCGCGGTAGCAACATCAGTTAATTGTCTGATTTTCCTTACGGCGTTGGCGGCAGAACTTAATCTGCCTGAGAGGATAAGATAAGATAAAACCAGAACATACATGGAAGGTTACCTACCATTTGGTGTTTTATAACCGTGCAATGGTCCTTATGGTCACCTGATACTTAAGGTGTCCAAAACACTATTACTAAAAAAATTGCTTTTAAAAACTGGGTAAAATACGAATAACCTGGCATACAATGTTACGAGGATCCACTCGCTCTACTATTAATTTAAAACCTATATGCTTAAGGTTATGCGCCTGCTCTCCGGCGTCTGGTCAGCAAATTCTGAAATCCTACTTCCATCAAATTCGTCCTTCATCGAAAAACAATCGTCGAGACCCTTGATAATAAGTACGCCTGCCATCCTTAGACAGTGCCTTTTTTCCTTAACCTAATAAACCGGCTCTCTGCTCCTGGCTCCTGCCTACGCTGTCCTAAGATCAGCTAGCGCACACTGTCAGATGTAAAATAAGGAAAAACGTATCCCTAGCGTCCAACTAGCAACTTATGTAGCTACCAGCTGACTCGTGCGCTTGCGTCATTTTGGCAGAGCCACAGTCTCTGATTTGAAATCTGACCATGCAGAAAATTTGTCCTGGAAATGTACTCGAAAATTAGAATTTGTACTTCAGCCGTTTAAAAGTTATAGGGGTATATTGGTGGCAAGCGACCCGTGCCCACTTCGTTAGGTCACACATTTTTACCACCCACCGTAACCAAACTCCCTTACTTGCAAGTGCAGACCAATGGTTATCTACCACTGCAAGAATGAGTGGGTGATTATGGGAGAATAGGCTGGACATACATACACACACTTTCCTTTTATAATATAACAGATATATTATTCGGTTTTGTTCGTTGTTATGATTATTTATTAATGATTAATGCCTCACATGTTTTGTACAATTGTGACACCGATGGAAGCTGGTTTCCGAGACACGAGGAATCCTAGTTCGGAGACCAGAGCTTGGTTTGTGGATCTATACAGCGTGTTAATCATGTCGAAGGACGAAGTTGTTGAATTTCTAAGTTTTTTTTTTAAATATACCATTCGATAGAAAATTGAAAACTGAGTTTGGAAAAAAGTTTTTGGCATTTTGTTCCGTACAATTTAAATTCCCTTCGACGATATACCACTGTCAGTCCCTATATCCGTGTTACTTGTTATTTGTTCATCAAGAATAGCCCCTGACCCTTCAAGAAGTTGACCAGAATTTGCCCACTGATTTCTAGGCCCAAATTCATGTGGCCCAAATTCATGTGGTCCAAATTCATGTGGTCCTAATTCATGTGGTCCTAATTCAGGTGGCCCAAAATCATGTCGCCCAAATTCATATGGCCCAAATTCAACTTACGATTCATCACGTTGTACTCCCACTGTGGCTTTGCAGTTAATAAAGGCAAAAACATAAGGGCAACCCAGATAATATAAATCTTAACGAGGCTTATAGACGATATCGTAATATTTGCAAAAGAGCTACTCTGACGGCTAAAGACATTTTTACGAGGAGAGAATTTGCAGTAAACCGCAACAACCCAAAAAAACTTTGGAATGCCATAAAGGATGCAGCAATGCTACCTTCAAAAAAGGGAAATGATGATGCGTCATCTCTTATTACCGATAGCAACTCTATTAACGCCGTCAATTCCTTCTTTGTGGATGTTGGGCGACGTTTGGCAGTTACAACATTGGACAGACTTGGAAAACAGGAAACTGATTTAAATAAACAATCAAACTCCCATAATAAAATATCGAACTCATTTTTCATGGCGCCTACAACTAATTCCGAGATTACTACGGTAATTAATACGCTGAAAGACAGTGGAGCTTGTGGATGGGACGGTTTCAGCACAAAACTGATTAAACGACTAAATCGATGTATTGCTGTCCCTCTGTCACATATTTTCAATCTGTCTTTTAGTAGTGGTATTTTTCCTACAGCTTTCAAAAAAGCCATAGTTGTGCCCATTCTAAAATCAGGAAATGCTGCAGTAGTAAACAACTACCGCCCAATTTCCCTGCTACCGGCCCTTTCAAAAGTTTTAGAAAAACTAGTTAAAATCAGACTCATGAAATTCGTCAACAAAAATAATCTCCTATCATGTAACCAATTTGGCTTCAGAGAGAAGTTATCTACTGCAGATGCAGTAACTACACTGGTTGAGCACATAGTGGATCAACTAGATGAGGGCAAGCATTGCATTGGTGTATTTTTGGACCTAGCAAAGGCGTTTGATACCGTATCATTATCTATACTTCTGAATAAACTGGAACAAATCGGTGTCAGAGGTTTAGCTGCTCAGTGGTTTTCGTCATACTTGTTGGGAAGAGTACAATGTACTAGAATCGACAACAGGATTAGTGATTCACTTACCGTAGCTTATGGCGTTCCTCAGGGTAGCGTTCTGGGCCCATTGCTGTTTCTAATATATATAGATGGTCTGTGTAGCCTAAAATTGGAAGGTTGCAGAATTTTAACCTACGCTGACGATACTGTTCTCCTTTTCGCTGGCTCATCTTGGAAAAATACCTTACATTTGGCAACTCAGGGTCTCCAAATAACAAAATGCTGGCTAGAAAACAATCTCCTAACGTTGAATGTGAAAAAGACTAAAGGCATTTGCTTTCGTATAACTGAACGTTCTAAACCTACCATTTCCATATCACTGAAACTACATATGTGCGAGACTGAAAGAGCGAACAATGTATGTGATTGCCCTGAGATAGAAATTGTTGACAGTGTAAAGTATTTGGGAGTAATGATTGATAAAAAGTTAAACTGGACTGCTCACATTAACTACATGTCCAACCGCCTTCGTAGACTAATTTACATATTTCAAAGGATACGAAACTGTGGAGATATCAGTCTGCTAAAGAATATATACATAGCCCTAGCAGAATCCTTGTCCTCCTACTGTATTGTGGCCTGGGGTGGTGCTGCAAAGACCCATCTACTAACTCTTGAAAGAGCCCAAAGAGCAATTCTGAAAGTCCTTTTCCGTAAACCATTTCAATATCCAACTAGCGATCTGTATAAAGAACTAGGAATCTTAAATATTAGACAAACATTTATATTAAATATTTTTAAACGTCTAAAAAAGGAAAGCTTAAACAAGACGCAAGTCCGGGCACCAACCAACAGAACGGTTAGGTTGAAAGGGAAACAAAAGGCTCCCCCTTGCAGGACAAAATTCGCACAGGGTTTCTACGGATTCCTGGCACCTTTTGTTCATAACATAGCTTTGAAAGAATTTTACTATAATGAAAGAGACTTAACTTTATCTGCAATAGTTAAGTGGCTTAAGTGCAAAAACTACGACGACACAGAGCGGTTATTCGAAATTCTATATTAGAATAACAAATAGAACATACTACTTAGATAGACGCGTGTCATGAACAATTAGTTGACAGACACATCCACACATACCCCCCCCCCCCCACACACACACACACACAACATACACACCCTCGACTTACCCGCAAACACACCCCCTCGTTCACACACACATACAACCATTTCTTCCACGACCCTTATTTTCATGAATGTTTTTATTATTATATGTATAATTTGTAACTCTTCTTTTTAATTTAATTTTTTTTTTAGTTTAGACCTTTTTTGTTTTTTAATCTTCCATTACTGTAATATTATATAGAATATTTCTCTATGTACACAAAATAATTAATTACCTGTTTTATAACTCGCTATACTGACTACTGCGTTACGGCCTGTGGGTCAGTGCAGTAGCTCAGTTCTTACTTTGTTGCACAGCGCTACACCCTGTATGTCTACTTGTAAGTTATTTAATAAATTTATTGTTTAATCAACTATTAGATTAAGGGTTTAAATAAATAATTTTTTTTGAAATTAAAAAAAAAAACTATATAAAATACATCATGCGCTTTAATGGATAAACTTTGCCAGTCTCAACATACAAACACTATTTACGTATCACAATTTATATACTTCATATATAGGTACAGTTTTTGATATAAAAATATATTTAGCTAATAACAATAAATGCTGTTTTATTGTCTTTGATGACATTCCATTTCTTTTTTAAAACATGTTTTCTTATGAACGAAACATACAACTTCATTTTAACAAACAACATCAAATGACTTATAATTAATAATATAAAATATACAACACCAAAAGTAACCTGACAGATATAAGATGTATAAAAAAAGATTGGCTGATTGTCTTGTAAAGTCACCTATAATTCTTGTAAAAATCAAGATACACATGCTCAACAGTAGCATATTAGCATGCTATTTACAAGCATGCTAACTGAAAAAAACAATATCAAATACACATGCTCATGTCATACAGTATATTCCTCTACAATGGATGAGTATACACCATACGGAGTTGAATATTATACACCTATAAGTGAACCAACTGATAAACAACATTCTATCAATAACAGTTTCTTGCATTGAATTCAACAAAACTATTCAGTCTAGCATGCTAATAAGCAAAAACGTTCAGTCATGCTACGAGTGCTTTAAAATCAACCGGCTTGCGATTTAGTAGCATTATCATTACTAGCATGAGCTTGATCCACATGCTAGTAGGCAGCATTTGCTCGACATTAGCATGCTTTCATGCTACTTTGGAACATGTGTATCTGTACCTTAAAGGCCTTGTAACACCTCAAGCAGTACAACGGTACAAACTGGGATCCTTTTTACATATTCAACTTGTTTAGTTTCAACACAAATAAGAATAAAACAATTATATTTAAGGCACAAATATTGACTATATCGTTCCAATTATACAAAGCTATGGAATGGCTAAAAATGCAGTCTCACACAGTCTGTCACAAAATATATAAATTTGATTCTGTTTTTAGCTGTACAACAATAACTGATTATAAAAAAATAGTATAAATTCCACAAGCGATCGAATACTGGAACGCTCTTTACTGTTAAGTTTCCAATGACTTTCTTATCTTAACATATTTAACTAGGTACATTGTTTGTTTCTATCTTTCACTTTGGCACTACAACTAATTTATGCTTATAAGCACACACTTTCACACGTGCGACTAGCACACCCCCTTCCACCCGCATCTCAGGTAGCATGTTTAAAAATCAACCGGCTTGCGATTTAGTCGCATGCTCAAAATAAGCATGCTTATTAGTCGCACGCGCTGTATACACATGCTAATTGGTATCGCATGCTCTAGTGCGACTAATGAGCATGTGTATCTTTACCCTAACTCTGTATTCAAGTTGTTAATGACCATATAATTTTAACCAGAACAAAATAAGTTATCCGGTAAAATTCAAATACAGTAATTGTCGTTTGTTATATTTATAAAAGATTTTAACACCAGAAAAGGTTCAGCGTTTATTCAACTCCCTGTAACCACAGCAAAATAGTCGAAAACCCTCGAAAAGTTACCTAGCTTCCAGTATCCGGACCGTCTTTTGTATAAATTCATTGATCAAAACCCTGCTTAAACGTTAATAAGTTACCACTTACAATCTATTATAGCTTGGCATCGAAGAACTTGAGTTCCCTGTCCTCGGGCAGCCTCTTGAAGAAACCCTCGACGTAATCGTCGTCTGCCTCAGCCAGGGTGCTTGGTTTCCACTGCGGTTTGTTGTCCTTGTCTATCAGAAGGGCTCTGACACCTGTGGCAAAGGAAATGTGTCAAGTTCACTATTAGATAGTTTCTACCGCAATAAGTACCTACATTAACGCGCACCGCCGGCGGTGCACTCGTCCCGCACACCAGACGGTTGGTTAGGAATAGTAACAACGCCAACTCGTTCGCCTTAGACAGATTTTTGCAGTGCCACGTCGAAAGCCGCCCGCATAGCGCGGAAAACTGGGTGTGTTGGAAGGCCTATGTCCACCAGTGGACGTCTAAGGGCTGATATAAAGACGCACCTTCTGGGAAGTCATGATTCTCGGTGGAGCGGCAGGCGATGCGGTACTCCATCTGCAGACACTGGCCTAGCTCTAGCTGCGCGCCGCGCTGCAGCGCGCGAAGAGTAATCTTCAGAGAGCCTGGGCACATCTGATGAAGAGTCTGCAAGCCAAAAATAGAACTGTATCATTCGATTCAGAGTCAACGAAAGTCGGACACCAGTATATACAGAACGCGTAAATAGAAAGTTGAAATATTTCCAACCTAAGTGGAGAAAGTCTCTAGTTGACTTGCGATGTGTTAATTGACAAGACAAACTGAAATGAAATATTTTTTCAGGTTAGTCCGTAAGTAATATACTTAAACACAACAAAGTATTGAAACCAAGAGCCGATACAAATCTCTGCTGAAGACAAGTGACCAGAATAATAGATGAGTAGGGAAGGGCATTGAGATCTGTTGTTTGTTCAGCACTCAACAAAGACCAGGCTAGCATACGATACAAACTTTAAGACATTGTGTCCTTTCTAACCATGACATTGGCAGAATCATCGTCAACACGATGGAGTCATAGTCTTAAAATGAAATTTGAACAACACTTTCTACTCTACAGCATTTATTCGTTTTTATAGTCTGTTCTTAAATAGTATGTCTTAACATATTTTCTCCCCCAGGTGTGGTCGTAGGATTTTATTGCATAAACAAAGAAATTATCTGTATGTAATGTACAAAGAAATTCATACCTTAAGAGTCTTGATAGACCAATCATTATTGACCTTCTCCAACCGTTCAATGATCTCCTCAATTGTTGAAGCGGCAAAGCAGTAGTTGATGTGTTTAACATTGGGAGCCAGCGAGAACTCCTGTGGTGGTTCGTCAAACTTGCCCAGCAACGATCTCACTTCCATGTCGTTTTGGCAACGGGACAACAACCTTTCTAGTTCGTACATACGGGAGCTTGGGACAAAGTGTGTTGCTATTCCGGCTTTAACCACATCTTTTCCTTTTAATCTGTCACCTGAACAAATACAGATAAAAGTGTCAGATATCATCAGATGTCAGATGGATATGGAATGATGCTACTAATCTGTAGCATGGAATGAAACATATTATACAGTATTGAGTTTTTGAAATCATTAATAATTTATGCAATTAAGAATATTGAATGTGATTAAATACAGCCTCTTATCTCAACATAATCATCATAATCAGGTTATTTTTGTCCCCACTGCAGGAGCACAACCCTCTCTCATCTGCCAGAGACCGACAGAGGATTTGGCCTACACTCCCCGCGCTGGCCAGACGGGTTGGGGAGGCCTAATTGAGCCTCTTATCTATTAAAAGGTTATTTTCCTATACCCTTGGGGGTTACTATAAGCATATTGTATAATATCTGCTGAACTAAAAAGTCCCATTGTACTAACTTATTGTATGTACTCGGCAAAGTGTTTGGCGTTTAACTATCATAGTTAGGCCAAATGCTTACCAGGATATTTTACAAGACCATTAGAGGGTACAAAATGGTGGTTTAGTTCAAGTGCTAGAGCAGTGATAGTATGACTAATGGACCAGTAACCAAGACAACAAATGAACAAAAAAATTACTTACCAGTTAAACCCAAATACAATCCTAAATTGACCTGCAATCTTGGCAGGAAATATGAGCCTCCTACATCTGGAAACAGTCCGATCTTTGTCTCTGGCATAGCTATCATGGTCTTCTCTGTCGCAACCCTGTACCTTCCATGTACGGACAACCCTAGACCACCTCCCATAGTTATACCATTTATGAAAGCTATGTATGGAACCTTGTATTTCCCAATAAGGTAGTTGCAGTTATATTCTGTGTAGAAAAACTTAGGTCCTTCCACTTTGTCTGTTGCTACTTTAACATCTCCCCCAGCACAGAAAGCCTTGTCTCCGGCACCTTTAATAATGACTAAAGTCTTACTCTTCTCCCATTCTTGTAGTTTTGGTAGCAATTGTGTTACCATAGACAAGTTGAGTGAGTTTAGTGCTTTTGGTCGGTTCAGTGTGATGATGCCTGCGTTAATTGAGGTTTCGAATAACATATCAGGTTCTTGGGTTGACATCATGCGTTTTAGTGATATTGAGGAGCTTCTTGTTAAGTTTATTCCTAGTTTGAACATCTGAAAGTAGACAGACTAATTTAATTTATAATTAGTTTTAGGATTCTCACAATGAACAAAGTAAAAGTGTATCAAAATGAAATGTATGGAGCCTAAAAAGTAAGATTAAGATGTCAGTGCAAAGATACAATGTATTTAAGGAATTATGTGGCTCTGATTGGAGAAGGCCACAGATAGGAACAAATGGAGAATGCTGGGAGAATCCTATGCTGCAGAGGTGATTTCGGTTAGGGTGTGCCAAGACAAATTTTCATGCCAAATTGAGGTTTATTTCTATAGTGCCCCTTTTTGTACATTCCGACCGTGACTTCCATTAATTAATTTTTATTGGTTTTAAACTTGTAATGGTATAATAAAGGCTTATTATTATAATTTAAAAACTATTCACAATAAATGCGATTACAGAAAATGTGATTACAATCGAACTTATCTGACAGCGTTGTGTGGTACTGGATTGGACAAACAAATTACATAACATAATTTACTTACATTTGAACTTTTGAACCCCTGAAAACAGGCCATACTGTAGGAAAATTGAACTTTAACAAAAACAAACAACAAAATTCAACTATAAATTCTACTGGATGTAAACCTGCATAGTATTTGATTATAGGCTATCCAAATCTCGCCTACGTCTGATAAAAAAATGTACGAGCAAAACGAGATAAACGAGTCCGAAAATAATTATCAATTTTTATCAACCCGGCATGAATTATTATTTCTGTTTATGTTGCTACGTGGTCTATCACTACGTATATTTGATAATGCTATCCTTTACTGTTCTCAAGTATTAGACAAGGATAACCAGCTATATCATCCTACACCTTCTTTATACAACTGCGTAGAATGGAATGACATTAAATGCCATTTTGACAGTTGCGTTTATTATGCAATCTCATAAGCAACGATACCAAGAAGTTTCTTATAAAGCTTTATGTCACTATCATGTTAGAACCTCAATATAATAATTATAAAGGTTAGAACTCAGTTACAAAATTATGTATACTTCGGGTTTAGGTGTTTAACAATAACTTCCTTATTACAGCTTACATTAAGTTTATTAAAGAATAAAGAATGTCTAACTGTGACTATGCCATTATCCAATACACTTTAGTATATATTACCTTTGCTAATACTGACTCTGACGGTTAAATATAAGGGCCTTTGTTGTTTTGGTTCGGCCCACTTAAGATAGGGCTATATATTATTAGATACCTTTGCCTTCTTCTCTTGAAGTATTCAGTAATTGTTAAAAAAAACTGGTTGACAGCTAACCTATGATGAAATCTATTATTTACTTTTAATTTTCTTAAACATTTACAGAAATAACGAACAGAAATAGTGTTAAATGGGTGTAACAAGAAAAGTACTTAACTGGTATGCCAAACTGGCCCCTGCACGTGGTCACATACGGCCTCCCTATGAGCATGTCGTCCAGATAGGGGACCCAATGTTACGTAAAGTTACTGAGGCTGTGCCGCTCGATAAAATAAAGACAAGCGAGATCCAGACAGTGATTCAGAAGCTGAACTATGTTCTCAATAAGTATGGAAGCGTAGGGATGTCTGCGCCTCAAATCGGGGTTAATTTGAGGATTTTTGTGATGCAACTCAAGGCTGAGCAAATGTCGACGGATTCGAAACAAAGTATTGCTATTAGGGGCATGACAGTGGTCCCTTATGCTGTGAGTGAGTATTTCTTTATAATACATTCGCTAGCGACTCGTAAATTTGATTTACAATTCCAAGATCCGTGCGTGTCATGGCCTCGGCGTCGTATACCACATGGCGATCTTATCTATTTTCTGGAGTCTATTTTAAGTAATGCAGTGCAGCTGTCTACTGTCTGTAGCTACAGCTACAGTATAGGAGGGCTGGGGAAATGATATTAGTACAAGACATTTGTCAAGTTTGTAACTGTCATCTTTGAATGTGACCAGACCACACTATACTAAAGGAATCGAACTCCCTGTCACCTGTGGTATTTCTGGACAAGTACAACTTGGATCTTTTTAATTTAAAGGACGAGTTAATAGATATCTTCTGTGTAAGCATGGTCCACCTTTGGCCTCACTTACCATCAGGTGAAATTGAGGTCAAGCTTAAACCCATCAAAAATAAAGACACCCAGCTCTGAGATTTACTAATATGCACAAAACCTTGTTGTTACTAACTTTCAACTTATTATTACAGAACTCCCATAGTATTTTTTTATTTATCAACCCATGTTTTTGCAGTTATTCATCAACCCAAAGATGAAAGTCATAGATTACCAGAAAGTTATCCACGCTGAAGGCTGTGAGAGCATGCGAGGGTTCTCAGCTGATGTGGCTAGATTTAAAGAAGTAGAGGTCACAGGTAAGATTTCATATCCTGATTTTAAAGTTAGATTTTGGTGACTACTTGCTTTCTACCTAACTTCTTTGAATCTAAATATTACTAACGTAAAGAAGCGACACTTACCTCCCCTCCACCAGTTTAACGTCACCCGCAAAATAGACCAGGGCTCAGAGATTGCTATAAGTTAAAAAGAGAAGCACTTATGTAGATGTGTAACATTGTCCCTCTCTCGATCTGCTGCTCATATGTTTGGTGCGGCAGCAGCTATCTAATAAAGAAAAACGTTAACTTTGCGTGTCTGTATATTGAAGATTGGGAAGGGAACGGGAGCGGAAGTGGGGACGGAAACAGATTCTGTATAGTCCACGCGAGCGTAGCCGTGGGCACAGCTAGTATAGTAATATATGAGCACAAACAAACAGTTAATTAAATTGGTGAAATTCCTTTGTTTGTAGGCTACAATGCAGACGGACAAGAAACTGTGAAAACATTCAAAGACTGGGCAGCGAGGATAGTGCAGCATGAAATGGACCATCTGGAAGGGAAACTGTATACCGACATCATGGATAGGAAGAGTTTACACTGCACATGTTGGGAAGAAGTTAACTTGTCACAGGGGAAAGTAGTTCTACCGTTTACACCGGAGTAACAGAAAATTGTCATTAATTGATCTTTGAAGTTAGAATGCATATGCTGATGATGTACTTTATTATCATGGTGTGCATACGGAATTAAATCTTTAACGGTTCCATTGTTTTGACTAGTGTTAGAACACAATAAAAATTAATTTATCTCAGTTTAGAGAGTACATCTCTATATTAACAGCCTCTTAGCATGAAGTGTATAATAGCTTTGCTTTAGCTTTTCTGTCTTGATTGAGACTTACAGTAGATATACAGTATATACCTATTAAGATGGAAGGTCATTGAGAGTAAGCAATAAAAGATGTTTAACGAGTTTAACATATGGGTATGTTATGTGAGGTATGGTGATGAGCAGGGTGTACTCAGTGAAACAGCTAGAGTTGCAGCTAACAAAAGATTTTCCATAGTGTTAGATACAATGATATCTTAGAATCATGTTAGTAACTTGATAAACTTAAAACACTAAAAATGAAAGTTTTTTTCTTTGGCGAGATGGACGCGAGTCCAGTGCTGTGTAATAGCACTGTCTACGTCCAGTCTCGCCGCCACAGTCTGCAGAAGACTGTCGGAGGGTTGGAGGTGCCCCTCACCCGTTGGATCAGGGACGGGATACGCTTTCTATGATGGTGTACAGTTACAGTAAGCTTGTTAGCCCTCAGGCACGCCCTGCGCTCCTGTTCATTGAGTCGTCCTTTAATTTAAATATATGATTTTATTATATCGTTATTTAATAGGAGAGGTATATATGTGCTCTACTGCAAGTCTCAACAAAGACAGAAAAGCTTAAGCAATACTTCGATACCTTTGGTATGGAATGTGATTGGTTACCCTAATCCAATAGTAAGGACATATTTTTGCAAAATAAAAGAGTTTTTAAATGTGAAGCAGTTTATTTAAATTAAAGCGAACATACAAGTACCTGCTTTATGATGTTAGATTTTATAATAAATATATACTTATTAATCTAAAATAACATAAACAACTGACTTAAAAAATTACATCTTCAAAATAACATTATATTATTTTTAAATTCACTTTTTCTAAACATTATGCTGATTAAAGAATTGTGTTTAGTCATATTTTACTAATATCATGAGAGCTGCATTTAAACACAGAATTGCTAAACATTGTGCTAAAAGTCATGATCCGTAAGAATAAAGATTAGGCAATGATTGGTAGTAGCCTTCTTTAATTTCTTATTAGTCCTGTTTTTCGACAGTATATACATATTTTAATGCTACTAGCCTTTTTAAATAAAAAGCTAGAGATACTTCATGGTGAATATGATTAATTAATTACTCCCTGAGAATTTGCTGCCCATTGGCATCATCAAATAGCATCTACACCTCATACTATGGAGCAAAATAATTTTTCGTAGCTCAAGTTTTTACCTTCATGATTGATACTAATTGATTAGTAAATTAGATAACAGATGCATATTAAAATCATCAGTTATCTAATTTAATAACCAATTATTGTCAATCCTGAAGGAAAAAGCTTTGAGGTGAAACTATGAGCTACGAAAAATTATTTTGCTCATGGTATGAGGTGTAAATATTTCTCAAAATAATTTAAAGTGCATATCCGATTGACCTGCCATCGCTGACTGTGAAGCAAATTGTGTTTAATTCACTGCCACCTAATTTAATGGATCTGTTCCACAAATCTTCTGAAGACTTGAAGTTAAAGATTTAATTAGAACTCTTCAGTTTGAAAATTATATAGAGTAGCTGAGATGTTTCATGGATCAGGCCCAAAATGGCAATCATCATCAGGTTATTTTTGTCTCCACTGCAGGAGCACAACCCTCTCATCTGCCGGAGACAGACGGAGGATTTGGCCTACACTGCGCTGGCCAGACGGGTTAGGAAGGCCTGATTGATGTTTTATGTATTCCCTTAGTCGCCTTGTACGACATCCACGGGAAGAGTTGGAGTGATCCTATTCTACTCTACTGGACACCACACGGCAGGCAGAGCATCATCTGCTCTTAACTCCAGGACATTAAGGCATAAACTTCACATCGGGAGAAGTCTTCCAGCAATGGATTTAAGACTGTTGCGGCAGACACCAAGACATACCGTGTGTTTACCGGCTTAGAATCTTCCCATGAGTGACGTCAAGGCGACTAAAGGAAGGAACCAGGGACGGGTAGCGTTCTCCTGTGTATATTAAGATCATTACTGCGAACACCAATTCGCTGGCCAAATGTGGTGATTATGGCAAATCTCTCAACGAACAGCTCTCCAAAAGTGTCATTCTATCGGGGAGGCTTATGTTCAGCAGTGGACGTGTTTCGGCTGATGATGGGGCAGACAAATTTTATAACTGCACAAGCGGTCGATCCCCTCCAGGTTTTAGTGTGTTTATCTGAGCGGGTTGGATGCGAGCGAGGTGAGAGAGGTGAGCGAGGGTGGCCCGCTGGGAGCCAAGCTGAGCCGGTCCGTCTCCTCATCTGCCTGGTTGTTGCGCAACTCCTGCAGCGTGTACACGAACTTGGTCCACTCGTCGTGGCGCGGCTGGGACACGTGCTGTGTGGGAGATGATAGAATTAGTTATTTAAAACTTATGTTTGAAAGCCATAATTGTTGACAAACAGTAACATTAAATAGATGTTTGATTGCATCAATTGGTATCTCTCACAAAGTCAACATTTCTATGTAAACGCACGATAGAAAAAGTCATAAGTAGGCCGCACACTGTTGGATAGATAATTACATTACGTAAATTAAGTGTGCTTAATTTACGTAATGTTTTGAGTTTTTTTCTTAAGCCTTTTTTATTATGTTTTTGAATTGTCTTAATTAATTAAATTAGATATCGTCGCTGGAAAGGAATAATTTCTGAAGCGCCAAAATAGGACTGCTGGAAGAAATCTCTCTCAGAGATAAGTTCGCCGTTTGTACTTGTGTTTCTTTTTAATGTATTATTTTTGTTTTATCTGTGTGTGTGCAATAAAGAGTTAAATAAATAATAATAAATAAGAACTTAATAAATAAAATGACATATAATAAAAAATAAAACAATTCATCTAAACATCCGATTTTGATGGAACAAAGTTGTTACAAAATATTTTTTTTTTTAAATTCTTTACTGGAAAATTCTATTTTGGCCTTTAGTAATTTTGCCTTTGCAGTTGATATCAAGTGTGAAGCCCGTGAGCTCACCTCGGCCAGCTCGTAGACCCAGATCTGCCCCGCGTCGTCGCCGGCGCACACGTGCGTGCCGGCCGGCGTCCACGACACGCGGTTGAAGGCGGCGCCGCCCTCCGCCTGGATGGACGCCACCGGAACCTAAGGAGTCGCACATACTTCACGGTTAACAATTGCTTATTTACATTACAAGTTACAACATCGACACCGTTGTCTGTTTGCCCCTTTTTGCAAAGGCCTCCTCCACTCTTCTTTATCTCTAGCAAATGCCACTCCTCTCTATCTCTCGCTATCCTTGTCAATGTCTTCCTAGCTATATCCTTCTAGCTCATCCTCCCACCTCTTTAACTATCCCACTTATCCGTTTGTTGAATTTCGGTAATTAATTCATCAACAAATTACTCGTATAGCTACTATATGATAAAATCGAATCTCAACATGTTTAAATTTAAATTCAGCAATAAAAAAAGATTATTTATTTCAGCTAGATCCGTTTTCTTCTTCTATCTTGTCTTCTTAGGGGGCCAGAAAGACCTGGCGACACTTCGACCCTTCAGGATCTTTTGTGCCAAACCCCTGTCTACCAATGGTGCCCCAAGCCGATTTGGTGGACTTCACATACGCCTCAGAATTTCTTCTTCGGCATATGCAGGTTTCCTTACGATGTTTTCCTTCACCGAAAAGCCTGTAGTATTATAAATAAACCGTACTTAAGTTTGGTGAAACTCATTGGTACGATCATTAATGGACAACGCGACTCATCAGAGAGGTGTCTGGTGGTAGGCAAGGCGAGGCGAGAGCGATGGCGAGGCGAGGGTGACCGCTCATACTTACCTCGGTGTCCCGGTTGAGGTTCCACAGGTCGAGGCGGCCGGCCGCGTCGGCCGCCGCGAACAGCGCGGGGTGCGTCGGCGACCACCGCACGTCGGACACGTAGTCGCCGCTGTCCTCGAACGAGTACAGCGCCTT
This sequence comes from Esperia sulphurella, assembly GCA_947086405.1. Classification (NCBI taxonomy): domain Eukaryota; kingdom Metazoa; phylum Arthropoda; class Insecta; order Lepidoptera; family Oecophoridae; genus Esperia; species Esperia sulphurella. The sequence continues at coordinate 15,739,012 of OX352266.1, forward strand.
GTTCTCCTAACAACACAACATTCAACATTCTTAAATTTGGTCCAAAGGACACGGCTTCTAGAGCCGTAAAACACGTTAAAACCATTATTAAATTGGCTCAAAAGGACTTAGCTTCCAGAGCCGTAAAACACATTAAAAATCATTCTTAAATTGGCTCAAAAGGACTTAGCTTCCTGAGCCGTAAAACAAATTTGAATCAATTTTTTTTAATAATTATTACATCTCCCCAAAGATGATATCGTCTGCTAGAAAGGCAAAGTTGCTGAAGCGCTAATTTGGTCAAAATACGTTATATACGAATAACTCGTATTAAACGGCGTAGAGAAATATGGTTACAGGCAAAGCGCATAGCTAAGTAAGTTCCTGGGTGAATATTCGAGAGTTTTAACCGCCGTCATTATCCTCCCCTTCAGAAGAGACAAGACCAGTTCATCGTTATTATTTTAAAATAAGTTTCTGGTCCGTGCACAAATTCTGCACAGCTGAAATATTTAATTAAATATATTCTTTCTCATCAACTTTTGGTGGTGAGGATAATGACGGCGGTTGAAACGCTCCTATATTCACCCAGTAACGATTTCAAACAAGAAATGCGCTAGACGAGTGGATAAACTAAAAATAAATGTAAATGACTATTTCGATTTGGACAGCCATTTCAGTGCATCAGTTCCAAGAACGGAAATGGCCGGAAGTGACGTCAACCGTCTCATCGCGGGAAGCAGTATGCGCAGCACACTAGCGCAGTCTGCCGTAAACAAAACGCGCGATACAGAGCGGTAAATGAAATCCGAGCGAGAGGGCGAGAACATCGTAAGAAGTGACGTCGACATAAAAAGCGCGCGCGTTTATAAAAGTTTCGTTAAATAACTTCATTTCTTTCTTTCTTTTTATAGGGTCGATCCTCATCAGCAGAGTTCGAAGAGAGGCCATCAGACAAATAAACATAAGGATAAGAACCCGCTTCCGGCGGCCGCGGTAAGGTTAGGCTGCCAAAGTGTGCGCGAGGCAGTATGTAGGCGAGCGTACCTTGAGGCTCCACAGCTTGACGCTCCAGTCCATGGAGCAGGTGAGGTAGAGGTGCGCCAGGTCGACGGCGCCGGCGGCCGCGTGGCACGAGACGCCCGTCACCGGCCCGGCGTGCGCCTCCACGCACTCCGCCACGCCCGCGCGCTGCCCGTACAGGCACCCTGCGCACGCCAGACAATAACTCATAGTACGACTACAGATTCATGGTTCAAGGATAAGGCTGGGGGTCCGCAGGGAGAAGAATAAATATCCGCAAAAAATTCGCCACCACCCAAAGGTTGCCTGTAAGAAATCGCTGAAAGCGATAAGGCCGCCGTTGTACACTAAATTCATCCTTCTATGTAAGTTTTGTTTTTATTAAAAAATGTATATGTTTTGGTGCACAATAAAGAATATTTGAATTGAATTGAATAAAAGGAGGTGCATGAAAAGGTTGATGGATGTGAGGGAGACTAGTGAGGTGTCAGGATCACGCAAAGTGGCGATCCATAGTCTCTGCCTACCCCTCCGAGACCCAGGCGGGAGCATATGTATGTATAACTACAGAACGCGCTATTAACCAATTCAATGCAAACCAAATTGAATCCTACGCGCATGGAGGAAATTCTATGTCACGAATACACTCACAGTCGTCCGCGTTCGCCTAAAACTGCGAACACATTATCGGACGCGCCCGTAAGTCGCGGCTTCCGGACGCGTCCGTCGAGTGTGCACGGTTGTTCGGAGATCTTTCAGGCCAGATTTCAATCGTAGGTTCGAAAGCATAATGTTATCGACATCTTGGGAAGCGGGAAGCCCGGAGCCTGCTGAAAGACCAGGGCTTTGCTCTGTCGGTGCTAAGGTCCAGAGTATCCTGATGCTAAAAGACCAGCTCGATTTTTCAGTATAAACGTTTTCCCCAGCACGAAGTTATTAACATCGCCGTGCAGGAAACCCGGTGACTACTATCTTATCTGATCTTCTTAGGGGGCCAGGAAGACCTGGCGACACTTCGACCCTTCAGGATCTTTTGTGCCAAACCTCTGTCCACCAACGGTGTCCCAAGCCGATTTGGTGGACTTCACATACGCCTCAGAATTTCTTCTTCGGCATATGCAGGTTTCCTTACGATGTTTTCCTTCACCGAAAATTTCTGTGGTATTATAAATAAACCGTACTTAAGTTTGGTAAAACTCATTGGTACGGGCGAGGTTTGAACCCACGACCTCATGAACGTGAGGCGAGTGCACAACCAACCGGCTCCCACGGCTCTTTGTGTGCCTACTAATAGACCGGTGCTCCATAGTCTCCTAACGCTAAAAGAAGCCTATGTCTCCAACCGACCAGTGTAAACGTTCCCGTCCTCGCTCCCCAGCACGAAGTTGTTGACGTCTCCGTGCGGGAAGCCCATGGACGTGACGGCGACGGCCTTGCTCTGGCGGTGCTGCAGGTCCAGGGTCTCCTGGGGCTGGGACAGCATGTCCAGGGACCACGAGCACATGCGCCCGTCCGTCGACACAGAGATCAGGTTATGGGCGTTCTGACTGCCCACTACCGACAGGCAGTATACGGGGTGCTGGGGACAGACAGACAAATACATTAGTGGATTTTTGACACTTTTATCATATCATCAACATATATCAATCCTGCTGAATATAGGCCTTCCTCTGATAACCGCCACCACACCCGCTTCTCCACATCCAGCCGCTTCAGGCCACCTTCTTCAGGTCGTCGGTCCATCTTCCAACGGGACGTCTCCACTACACAACTCGTCTGCCCCAACAACCGTCGGTTCTGCGACAGCCGTGTCCCGCCCACGGCCACTTCACCTTGCTAATCGCCAGACCTTCATTACCAATCATATCCTTCAAAGAAACCCCGAACCCCGAGGGCAGCCCTCCCCGCTGTTAGCTACTGAAGTCTTTTCCCCAATATGTAATACAAGCTTTTGCCTGCGACTTCGTCCGCGTAGACAACTTAACATCACAAATGATTCATGCTCTGCGTTTATAGATATGTTTCACCTTCGTATCCCCCCCCTTAAAATGTGAAAATCCAAAAACTCTTCAAACGTCATATTTTATTTATGCTCAGTAGCTGTAATCCAAATTTTCATGTTTCTAACTTCAAAGAACAAAGGCTTTCACCCCCCACCCCCGTTTCTCCCCCTTAAAGTTGAAATTTCCAAAAATCCTTTCTTAGCGGATGCTTACGTAATTTTTTTTTATTTTATTTAAAATACTCTTACAGCACCATAACAGTAAATCCAATTCGGCACTGCAAACCATACTATTTACCTTTCCAACTTAAGCAATCAAACATAATTTTATTCTACTCCTAGCCCTAGGTTATAAAAAATAAACTCACGTTACAAATTCCAGCTTTCTAGACTTAGTAATTTTGGCTGTGCGTCGACAGGTCAGTCAGTCAGTCAGACAAACGATTTTAAAACAATACAATAGATTTACCGTGTGTGCGAGCGAGGACAGCGGCGTGCGCTGCACGGGCGTGCGTTTCTGCACTCGGTTGTCCCACAGCACGATCTGCCCGGAGTACGTCCCGCCCAGGATCAGGTTGGGGTGGAACCTGCACCAACAGTACTCAGGTCACTTGTTGAAAAACTTGCTGTCTTATACACTCATGGGGGCCACTCAAAAAAGGAGGAGGTTCTTAATTCGTATGTTTGTTTCGCGATTACTCAAAACTAAAAATTGAAAAATAAAGTAAATTTTTAGAAATATAAAAAACAGACTTCAAGACTATATACATACATGTACAAACTTAAACAAAAAGTAGAAAATAATATTTTAATTACTTCAAAGCAAAGAGCACTAAAGGACAATCAACGAACTTATTGATACTCATATAACTATTTAAAATTTATAATAAGTTATTTTGGAGTTGGTGTCAGCACAATCAAAAATAACATTAACAGATACCTACTTGATTAATCTATTATCGACTTAATATAGCTATGTCAGTTGGCACCGACTCCATAAAACTGATTATAAATTGTGAATAGGTATACGAGTATCAATAATTTCGTTGACTGTTCTTTAATGCTCTTTGCTCTGAAAGTTATTAAAATATTATTTTCTACTTTTTAGTTTAAGTTTTTACATGTAGGTGTATAGTCTTGAAGACAGTTTTTTTAACTAGAAATCACAAATAATGAAAGATAGCTCATGCTAAACAGCTCACGTTCAGCAGGGAACGTGTTTCGGCTGATGATATACATACATACACACGTACCTCGCAAAAGTGGCGCTCATGACCGGCGACTGACAGTGGAAGATGTCCTCCGGCGTGGGCTTCTTGAACTTGGTGTTCCACACGAGGCACACGCCGTCGGGGTCGTGCGGGGCGTCCTCGCTGTTGTGGTAGGACGCCAGCAGCAGCTCCGGGTGCGCGGCCGACCAGTCCAGGCTGGTCACGCAGCGCCCGCGCGACCAGCGCTCGTCGTAGAACGTGCGCACCAGCGACAGGCGCGCGTCCGACTTGTCGTCCCTCAACAACACAAGTCACCTTCAATATCCGTCCGACTACGGTTGTACCTAATATGCCGGTTGGCGCGACAGGTTTTTGAACTTGGTGTTCAAATAGAGAAAGCTCCGATGTGAACGAAAAATAGCGAGGGCGTATGGTAGTAAAAATTGTCGTGCGGATCGCGGAGGTAGCTAGCGGCAGACTGGTGATGTCGGCCCGTGCGCTTGGTGTTCTGGGGCGGCGCGCGCGCATATTATGTCTTTTTACCAAACACCCTCGCTATACATTAGGCCCGATTCCGAAGGCACACATTTAAAATTTGACAGCGCTAAAATTGGTTTCGTCTTTATCTTCATAATACTGTGTGACAAGGATAGCAACAGTTTTAGTGCTGTCAAATTTTAACGTTGTGCCTTCAGAATCGAGCCCATTATTTATTTATAAATAATATGTATCATGAATAGGTATTAGGCTAATCATATAGGTATTAGGCTATCGGGCGCTGTGTATCCGTTACAACAACAATGTTACTCGAGGTCGCTAAGCGGGCTATGGAAAGTGCTCTGCTCGGAGTTTCTCTAAGGGACAAAATCCGAAATGAGGTGATCCGTCAGAGAACTAAAGTCTTCGACATAGCTCAAAAAGTTAGTACTCTTGAGTGGCAGTGAATTTGTCACATCTATCGGAGAACCGATTACCGCTGGGGTGAACGAGTTCTCGACTGCCCAGTAAACGTAGTGTGGGACGCCCCCTAGCTAGATGGAGCGACGATCTGCGTTAGGCGGCTGGCAGTGACTGGATGAGAAGAACCGAAGATCGGATTCAGTGGCGCGCCTTAGGAGTGGCCTATGTCCAACGGTGGACTCTTTCAGGCTGATGATGATGATGATGATGACAATGTTATTTTGTCTTCTCTAACGTATCATGCGACATATTCTGATGTGTTTGGCGAACCAGGCCTCCGTCACTCGAACGAATCTACAGTGATAAGTACCTACACTTTGTCGCCCCGTCCTTAAGGAGTAATAACAACGCTAAATTGAGCGACATAAGACACATTAACATAAAAAATATTTTATCATAATACTCTTTATGTAATAAATTAACTCTGTATACTCTTAGTACTATTTTTTCAAATAACTCAAAAAGTTATGACGCTTCTAAGTTCTCCGATAAAACTTGAGACTATGGACAAATACTTCGCGCGCGAGCGGAGTTCGATGACCAGCCGCATCGCCGCGCTCCCCGCCGCACCTCTCCGCTACCCGCCGCGACTGAGCATACGTTTGAGAAATACCGCATTTTGTTCACCAAAAATTAAAAAAAAAAACATTGTTCATTTTTTCAGAATGATTACTAAATGTGATACAGAGTTACTGGAAAATATATTAACAGTTTTAACACCCAGTACTTAGAGAACAGTAATGATCAAAAAAATTTACTAACTGTTCGAGCTAAAAACTAATCAGTAACGTTCTTATGCTGGCTTATGAGTTATTGCAGGTTAAGTGTTGATATGGTAGTGATACTGACTGCGCATTTTCCCCGTCTCCGCCGCCGGTGTAGTCTGTGTATATGTCGACAGACTCGGCGAGCGCGCGCTCGATGACGCGCCCGGCGCGGCTCATGAAGCTCTGGAACTGTGACGACAGCAGGATCGTCTGCTTCTCGTCGGCGCTCAGCTCGCGGACTGACAGACATATACAAGAAGGGTATAGGGAAAGAACATGTCATGTCTCAAATGCATAGAGTTTAAATTACATAATCACAAAATACAATTTCAAAGTGGAATATTCATGATCATTTTATTGCTGTTCTCCTATACTTATTGTGCAGAACCGATCCGCTCGAAGGTCCAAAAAATGAAAAGAATTGATTGGTTGGTTCTTGTGGAAAATTCTTTAATAAAACAATTGACTACCAAAACAGAAATGTTAAATGATAGATGAAACAATAATATTATAAAAAGGCTATCTCGGTGTCGATAGGTAACAATCGGCGTACGAGCACCAAGATTAACTTTGAAGTAACCTTTAATAGGAATATGAAGTATCCTACATGTGAGAGTAGTATGAAGCTGCACAGAATTAGGAAAAAGTTCTTTTTTAGTTTCTACCTCATATTAGCCCTTAGACGTCTACCTTGCGTGTGCCGATCCGCGGTCTACACTACAGAACTCGTCTGCCCCAGCGGCCGTCGGTTCTGCGACAGATATGACTCGCCCACTGCCACTTCAGAATGCTATTTCTTTCGCCTATGTCGGTCACCTTAGCCCTTCGTCGGATCTCCTCATAACCAATCATATCCTTCAAAGAAACCCCGAGCATAGCCCTCTCCAACGCATTTAGCATTTCTCCATAGCAATTTCTTCCTAGCATTTGTAAAGTGCTACCTTGCAAATGTAGTAATATAACGGGAAAACCAACCTTTTTTCTCTTTCTCCTCTTCCTTCTTCTCGACAGGTGCGGCGGTGACCGCCGGCTGGACCTCCTTGACAGTAGGCAGGCCATGCGGCAGGATGCCAGGCGGTAGTTTCCCGTGGAATGCCGCATCTTCCTCGTCACCTTGCCGCGCGCCGTCGCCGTCGAATGTAAGCACTGGACGGTGAATAAGAATGGCCCTTGCCGGGGGTGCGGGGCGCGGGGGAAGTGTCGCATGCGGGCCAGTGCGGCTGGTTTATTTCTCAAGACAATCGCGATCTCTTGAAAGGGTTTGAGGTGCCAGGAGAGTACAAGCTCCAGAAGGGAAGACGTGAAACGATAAATGGCAAATCAGAGCAGGTTTTCCGAAAACGGACATACAGTAAACGCCTCAGAAGAGGACAAGAAACATGAGAGAAAAGGGAGAGAATCAGAGAGTGCAAATGGATATAAGTCTAAAGCATGTCTAGTGCTCAAAATCGATCCTTGTAGCGTTGAGGTGAAGTTCAAAGGAAGAATTATCATAACTTTTAATATTGCAACAAACGTTCTTGTAACAATAACAGAACGAGTAAGTTAACTATGACGTTGAACACATGATAAATCGGCCGCACTGTTTCGTGTATTTCATGAAGTTAGTGTTATTTTGTTATAGTATCATAACAAAATATGTAATGTAATGTTTTTGCAAATACATTTTAATAGTGGAGACTTCTTTCCAGGTAACGGTTGTAAGTTAATTTTGAAGCGATGAATTATGATAATTAAACTTCATGGAACCATTGATCGTGTTTCTTGTATTTGAGTTGTGAATTTATGATGAAGGTATAATCTACTGTGTTGTTACTAGTAAAATGATCTGTGTCTAAGATTTAACTACTGTACCAAAACTACTGGAATTTCCTAGCTAGTATATGTGAAAGTGCTACTAAAGGAAGAAGATCAGAAAAAAATAACATGTAAGAAATCAAAAAGCATTTTAATTCCATTCATTTTGAACTAAAGATTTATGACGCGCTTATCATCAAAATGTAAGATAGGAGAGAAATAGCTAAAAACTTTAGCTACTAGTTTTGCATGCGTATGGTTTGTTACGTACGTTGATACATGGTTAGAAATAATTATCTCATGTACGAAAAGTAGCATTCTTACATATTATTGAAGTCAAGAAACGTATTTAATGTCTACATGTATATAGACGATGTTATTATGACCAGAGAAATAGGAAAACGCCGCATAGGAAAATAAATTATAATCCAACAGCTGACTTCATTTTATATGTTCACTGGTCTTATGTCAGTCTGTCCGTTGCGAGTGTGAATATATTATTAATTAGTTCCAAGATTATTTTCTTTATGTTTTGTATTTTTCTGGTCGCGTCTTAGCATTAAGCTTTCTAGAGAAATTTGCAGAAATAAGCGTTATATTAAACTTTGTAAAATAATGGATTTGTCAAACCCTACTTAAAAAGTGATAAATATGTAAACGAACTGAAGCCTACAATAAAATCATCTACATGTGAAAGAATGATAATGTAATGAGACGATAGCTACAGTAAACATTGCCAATCATGCCAGATGATAATCCAAAATACACAACATAAGCATATTTTTAAGCCTGATAAGATAATGTAAGGAATTAAAGATTTTATTATATTAACTGGTCAGTAAGACTATCTAATAGACCAAAAAGTAGATGATATACAAAGTTTTCGCTATGTCGCAACTCATATTAAGTTAAGAACGAAGCGAAGTGGTTTTTAGTTACGTTAGAAGAGTGAAATACTTAAAAAGAATTCAATTTCTAACAGGTTATGATATGAATGACGGTATAGGTACACATAAAAATTTGAAGACCTTAACCATGCACAAGTCAAATGTTAAATATAATGTTATACTAATTTATATTTCGTACCGTCTAAAATAGGCAGCGTTGGACGAAATAGCAGAATTATTGTAACTATACTCCCATTAATGTAACTCTTTCAGCTTCTTGTAAATATAATCGAATTCATATAATATGCCAAAGATGACAAATGAAAACAACAGAAGTTTTACAAGAGACTGCAAAGATTTTGATTGTTTGGTTTAACTTAAATATTCATCGAAGCACACATACAGTCCATATTTAAATTACTGGTTATGTAACTCAGCCTCAACTTCAAGGATAACTATTCGTTGAACATAAAACAGTTTCTTTGTTCTAATTAAATAAAAAACTGAATCATGTGCAACAAAACCACACTTCAAAGAAAAAAATTATGTTTAAAAAAGCAGATAAACTTAAGTGACAGAAAGCTATCAAAATAAGGCAAAATATTACTTCCCGAGCTCTCCACTAGAGAGATATACATTTCTAATAATAAAATAAATATAATAAAATAAAAAATATACTTCTTATTATATATGATGACATATTGTCATGCATACACACATCTATCTGTCACATGCATCCATTTAAATATATTTTCACACCTTGTTTTAATTATTTCTTGAAAAGTGTACTCGTCACCAATAGTCGAAATGAAAATATACAGATTGATGACTTATTACAGCTTTCCGTTTATAATTTTTGGAATAAAAATGTACTAACAAGCAAATGTCTCAAGGTGTCCGGCTCCTATACGTTTCGTGTCTATATATACTTCAGATATACTTCAGAGTATTGAAAAATAAACAAAAAAAAATTTATTCATCAAAATTCTTGTTTACTTGTTCTCTTCAAAATTGTCGAATGATTGGATAGTAAAATCAGATTTTTACATATATTTTTTTTATTCCTGATGGGTTTACGCTGGCAGAATGCATGTATGCAGAAATTAACTAATCCGATTTGTTTTCAGATATGTAGCAGCAATGAAAAAAAAAACCGACAAGTGTTTCTTTATCGGCCCAAATTCATGATCAGTGGGCGATATTTTCGAATGTAGGATATAGTAAAATCAGGTTTGAACAAAATACTGAACTACGTTATGTGTGGCATAGCCATAATAACTATGTTATAAAAATAGATTATTCAACACAATGATTCTCGTTTAGATAAAATACGTATAAAATGGTCCAATGAGATACAAATCCAGAAAATACGTTTTCACATCATGGGCACCTTGCTATTTTGAAGGGCGATTTCCCCCACTAAACAAGAATTTGGGCCGATAAAAAAAATACATGTTTGTTATTTTTCAATGCTCTGCGATGTCATAACACGAATCAAAGCGAAACCAGACACCCGGGGGACCATTCCTTGACAGGAACATTCTCAGAAAATATGCAAGGACAAAAATTCGACGGGAATCAAACCATGTCTCCAATTTAAATGCAGCTATTTCAACCTGTATATGATCGGACTAACTGAACTTGTATCCAGGGGCCGACTCCTTAAGCATTTGGGCTAATATCCTTCAAACCAGAAACCCATTTTGTACTCTCTACTTTCGGGTTACGTGACATATTATAATAAGCGTTTGGCGTCTCATTATCGTGGTATGACGCTAAACGCTCATCGGAATATGTCAGGCGACCCCTAGAGACAAAATGCCTTTTAGTTCGCCGGATATAAGTCAAAATATTGACGGACTAGGCCCGCAGATCGTGTGCTAAGTTAAAATGTTGTTGTTAGCGTTTATGTTCAATAAATAGCGTTACATATAAGAAGAAACAGGGTCAGTAACAAAACAAAAACATGCTAGGTGACAGTGGCACAGGCTCTACCAAGGGCAAATTTAGTTCCACAATGATTGTTTATGGTTTAGAATTGAGACCTACCTGTGAACTCGTCCTCCCACTCTAAACCCGGGTTTAGATTGTACTCGTCTTGAAAAAAAGGGAGGGAAAAAAACAATGTCAGTATCTTTCGATTATATTAAACGAAATTATATATAATAAAAATCAAACTATACATAGATTAACATATCAACAGTGCTTTTATACTTTACAGCATGACCTATGTTGTATCCGTTGCCATTAAAACTAATAAAAAAAAAATACAAAATGTAAAGAGTTTTTTCATCAGCCAATTTAGAAAAAAAAAACTATACATTTTGGTGCGAATTTTTATCGTTTTAAAGCAAAGGGTCCAAGGTGTTAAGACCTGTGCAGTGTTTGTTAGTAGAATCGGAAGGGTAAGTCAGCGTGAGATGATATGGCAACCCCATAACTACCACCATAATCGATATACACATATTATATCTTATTTTTTAAATATATTTTTCGGCCATAAATATTGGTGTCCTAATCGGAAACCACGTGGAGAACTCTGGAAGGCCACACCTTTTTATTAAATGGACCAATCACATCAAACGATGACGTGCTATTTTTGACGTAACATTACCCCCGCCCAAATGAAAAGTCACAGATTTCTTGATAAAAAAAATGAAATCTAATGGGTCTTATAAACTGTTTTGGAATATTGAAATAAATTATTTATCAAGTAACCTGATACAATCGCACCTATACCATGTTAGTTGGAAACTTCTAGAAGCGTGATAGAAAAGTAACTCTATTTACAAGATCTATATCAATAATGACAACTATGAGATATATTACACCTTACAACCGACACCAAGTTAATAACCGACATAGAAAGAGAGAGGTAATGTTATGTGGAAAGAAAAAAATCGACAAAAAGCATTCGGGAGGAATAATGACTTACCGTAATAGTCGGTTGCGTGTGCTAGAATGGGACAAAAATAGAGTAATTTGTCAGTAAAAATTGTGATCAGAATTTATACATTGGTATATTGCTAAAGATATAAAATATAGCTTCCCCCATACCTCCAGAAAACATAGCCTGGTATTTTAGATAAATTGTATTTTTCTATACATATCATAGGAAAGGCGAAACTGCTAAAGCGCAAAAATAGGATTTTACAGTTAGACAATATAATTTTTTACAAAAACAAATCATATCCTTTTTTTCTAAACATCCGAATTTTCGATAAAACAATTTGGTAATGATTTGTTAAAGTAGAGAATTAAAAAAAACATATTTTTTTATCTAAACATCGGACTTACGAAAATCAGATGTTTAGACAAGAATATATTATTTGTTTTGTAAAAAAAAATCTGTAAAACCCTTTTAACGCTTCAGCAATATTTCTTTCCTAGCGCGACGATATGATGTATTTATCGATGTAGTAATACTTCCTATAATAATATTATAAATTATAATGAATGATATGCACAATGAATCCCTTTTAGTCTGTTATTTATTACATGAGCCCATGCATTTATATTTTCAAGGTGCATCAACGAAACATGCTGATCGAAAGTCAGTTCAAAACCACACACTTTTACCCGACATTTTCCCCATGAACACGACAAATAACAAAACGCTTAAGGTATTATCACACTAAATTGGACGCAGAAAACGCTGGCGGTTAAAAAACGCGCTAAGTGCTTGTCTATGTGTCGTGTTACTGTTTATTGACATGCAGTCTTAAAATTTATTTAATAGACAAACTTCCACAAACATAGCAGCGTAATAACTGTGGAAATAGTATCTTTATACTTCGTTTCTCTAACCAGCTACAATCTCTCTTGAGATAAACAATTAATTAAAACGCATCTACTACAGATGAGAGAACAAAAACCGCGCTGTGAATGCATTTTATGCCCCAAAATGTTCTCTATCGCTGATATGACCTGAGCGGTTCACGGTCAGTCGCGTTACGGTCAGAGAGAGCAGGGTTCGTAAACATTTCGGCTGATATCCGTCGTGCTAAAAAGATATTTTATACTTTGTAACATATTCTGAGTTTTGTTTTAAGACTTTGACAACAATGGCCTCAGGTCTAACCAAGATATTTTTTTGTTTTCTGCTATCAGTATCAGAGTAACTCAGACCAATGTTGGTCTACTAAAGTTTGAGATTAGAAAGTTCTCTGATTTAAAAGATCAGTTTAGTGACGTTTATTTATGTTTCCTTCACAGTGTACACACGCACAGACACTTGTTGCGTAATATACTGTCACTACTAAACACCAAATACCAACAACCTGTTCTCCAAAAGACACTGCTCCCACTGACATATTATGATAAGCGTTTGGCGTGTAACTACAAAAGTCAAACGCCAATCGCTCATCAGAAAATGTCACATAACATGAGTTAGAGAGCGCAAAATGACTTTTTAAATAAACGGACATTAGCCGAAATGCTTACCGAGACAATAATCGTCTTTAACAGTATTAGAATAGAGTTCAAAAGTGAACTGGATACATTTTATCCTTGCATGCAATTTTGAACTTTATAAAAACCTATATAAAGACTGTTATTAATTGTCAGTCAGTCAACCAGCCTTATCAAGCGTACTATGTTTGCGGAAATACCTACTTTATTACGATGTTAATATGATTGTATTTACCTTTCCGCGGCCGCCACCAGTCCTCCATGTATCCTGCAAGCGGTGATGCATTGGAAGAGCAGCCTTGTTTGTTTTTATGGTAGCACAAACACAACAGACTAATACAGCATTTACTTTTTATTTATATTTATACACAATTATTCCCCAAAAGAGAGATAAAGGTAACATGATACGAACAGCACATAAGCTTGGTAGAAACAAAAATGTTCACAAGGTGATGTTGCCTGAATTTATTTTTATTAATTTTATTCTATAATATTAGACTTTGCGTATTTCTGCTGCACTCCGATATAATATCAGTTGTCCAGTCCTTTTTTAATTCCCATAGCACAGGAGAAAATCCTAGTGTGGGATTAGAAAAGAGTATGTATATGTAGATTATGTAATATTTATTTATTTTATTTATATTATTATTATATTCTTTACTCCACATTTTAAAACAGTTATAATTTTTGAGTACAAAGGCGAGCTTATCTCTAAAGAGATCTCTTCCAGCCAACCTTACAAGATGTGAAACAAGGCAGTAAGATCGAGGGGGTCAAAATATTATGAATATGACCCACAAACAAAAGAATTCCGCAGTTTCATACAAATACAGGTTATTGAAATAGATCAGCCGGGTCGTTATTTTTTTTATAATTTTTTTTATTTTTTTATATTTTTTTTTTATTATTTCTTAAAGATGATTCTTTAATGAATCAGAAATCATTTATTGAATAAAGACTATTATGTACACATATACAGCAGATGTCATTGCAGAAAGTAGCTCTAATCTAATAGTTTAACCATTCGTCATCATCAGCCTGTACGAGCCCACTGCTGGACATAGGCATCTCCCAAGGCACGCCACTGAACCCGATCCACTGTTCTTCTCATCCAGTCTCTGCCATTCAATTTAGTCTCTAGCAAAAGTTTTTATGATTTTATGACTGTATTCCGCTCTTGTTTTTCTTTATCTGTAACCTTTATGTAGAGAAAATAAAGATATATTCTATTAGATTTTTTTTTGCTACATTCAATGGTAATTTTTTTTTGCTGGTGGTTCAATTTAAATTAGTCTTACTTAAACAGTTATTTAAATAAAACGATATAATTTTTACAAACAAAATAATTACTTATTAGTTCTTGCTGTCGTTTGAGCAAGCAGCTTGTCTATTTTATTGTAAACCCTGTACTGATCGAATATTTTCAGTTTTAAGGAAATACAGTGTTTTTATAGCTGAACAAAGTCAAAGTTTTTTGTGTAAAAAATAATTCAGGCAACAAATTTCAGAGGAGAAAACAAAAAGTAAATACTGCTGTAGTATACAAGATGTCATTGGTTAAAGTTAGGTTCATTTGCAAATTATTTAGTTAGGTAATGCAAAAAGAAATGGTTTTGTAATTAATATTTTAGGAAAATGTTTTATAAACACAACGATCTCTATGTACTACTAGATGGAGCGTTCCAAACAATCGCTCTGTTCCAGGCAAGTAGCCACAACTATTTCACATTCACTTTGAAACTTGTGCAGTTACTACGCAAAACATTTAATTATTATTAAATATTGACGCTGCGGTTAAATAATGTCAATATTTAGTAAATAATTAAATGTTCTGCGTAGTAACTGCACAAGTTTCATTGTGAATGTGAAAGAGTTGTGGCTACTTGCGTGGAACAGAGCGATTGTTTGGAACGCTCCATCTGGTAGTACATAGAGATCGTTATACAAACATAGATGTTATTGTTACACACAAAGCATCAGAACCGTCAATTCGACCCGGAGAGGAGATACCATAGCGTATTGTACATACGCGGAACATCAGAGAGATCTACGCACACATGCACATTTGCACCCTGTCGCTACGAAATACAAAACACACGTGACAAATAACACACTCATCATACAACCAGCGGGCCGACTTCGAAAGCATTTTTGCTAACATCCGGCGAACTAACAACCTTTTTTATACTCTCGGACGGGTAATGGATCAAATTAGGTTTAGGTTTAAAGATTTTATTCTCATTAAGACAATGTCACTTACATGAGAAGATTACCCAAAATACTTATGGAGTTTGGACGTTTATAAATGCAAAGTTTGGACGTTTGTTACTCAATAACGCTTCAACCACTGGACGGATCGGGATGAAACTTGGCCCACATATAGGTTAGGTCCTGGAATAGGACATAGGGTAGTTTTTACCCCGAAAAAACATCTTATTCCTATGGGGAACCAAATTAATCGTTAAAAACAGTGAATTTGCTCACAAAGTGGCGCCACTTTGTATGGAGATTTATCTATCTTGAAATAATAATATCTATTAGAAACCTCTGCAAGCGTAGTGTGGGACGCCCCCTGGCTAGATGGAGCGACGATCTGCGTAAGGCGACTGGCAGAGACTGGATGAGAAGAACCGAGGATCGGGTTCAGTAGCGCGCCTTGGGAGAGGCCTATGTCCAGCAGTGGGCTCTTACAGGTTGATGGTGATAAGAAACCTACGCGGACGAAGTCGCGGGCAAAAGCTTGTAGTCAAATATGTCACATGTCCTGTTAGAGTACGAAAAGGCTTTCTATTTCGTCGGATATTACACAAATGCTTAAGAATTAGGTCCCCAGGTGTTTTGTAGGAGACTCCTCTCCGTGTTGACATTACACTTATGCCTAGATATTAGTCATTTTAAATTAAACATATGTATAGGTATTTTAGCATTTGCAAATGAAATTATTGTCAAACCAACACCCAGACATCACACACATTATTAACACAAATCAAATAAGTAACAATTCTCAAATATCGAAATATCACTCAAGTTCTAACACAACAAGTCATTATTGACATATAGAGATTTTCATACCATTTAATTAGTCAATCAAATAATGTCGATGGGCTCGATTCTGAAGACACAGAGTTAAAATTTTCCACTACTATAATTATTGCTATCCTGGTCACACAATATTATGAAAATCAAGGCAAAACAAATTTTTGTGCTGTCAATTTTTTATGTGCCTTCAGAGTCGGACCTATTAAGCTACTATTTAAAATAATCTTATCTGGGGGTCTATTATTACGAAACCTATCGGTTGAACTACAAAGCCATTCAGAATATGTTAGACTTAAAATGACTTTGTACTTTGAACGATATTATTCGAAATGCGTACGGAGTAGCCCCCCTCCCCCCAGACACTAAATTGACTTAATTTAAATTAAATATAAAGGACAGTTGGTAAAAAATATGTTGTTTTTAAATTAGCAAAGAAAAAACAATGTTTCTTTCATAGCACAAATACTTAAGATCTATTAAGAATAGTTTTCTTTAAAAAATCAATTGGATTGTCATAGTCGTAGCATAACCAAAGGCTTTTCGGGTAAGGAATATATCGCGAGGAAACCTGCATAAGAGAAAGAAGGAATTCTGAGGCACTGAGAGGATTGGCCTGTGTCGCCAACAGTTCATACATTATGAAGTTGTTTATCGTTGTGGGAATTGAACCCACAAACTCTGGCAGTACAACGACTAAACCATTAGGCCAACAGAGCGGTCATCATCAAGGAGGGGGGAGATATGGATAGGATGTGGTTAAGTTGTAAGTGGTAGGTCAAACTTACCATCTCTCAGTTCGTTGACGCCTCCAGTGGTAGCGGTCTGCGTTTGTTTGGTGTACGTCACGTTTTCTTTAGGTGGGATGTCGGTAGCTTGCACCGACACCACTTGGAGTAGTTGTGGTTTCTTGGGACCTCTGTAGGGGTTTATTTATTTATTTCATTTTACTAAAACTGTGTGCCACATCACCAATCACTTACAAAATACAAGTTTCCCAAAAAAAAGCCTGTGCCTCTTACTATTTTCTTGTTTTCCATATTTAACCCCAAACTTTCCTCAACTACTGTCTAAATATACTCGTATAATTGCCTGATTTAAATTTCTGTTTACTATTTTCCTTTTGTATATCCAACTCGATTCAAGTTCACATATCACTCACTATCCCACAAACCTACAATATGACAAACTATCCAATGATTGGAGCCTCTGATATAGGACAACCTAGTTTAGGCTCCATTACCACATATTTACACTGCTAACTATTCCATAATTAATTTAAATTAATGTCATAAACTTGTGTCAGTGAGTTCGTCCGTCACGCTTTGCCTAACGGCTATCCCATTGTCTGACTGCGTCAGCTTAAGAAACAATGTTGTTGCTAGAACCTTTGAAGTTTATCTGATTTTAGTTTGTTGGTTATTCATGGACGGGTAACTTGCTTGCATCGTAAACCCAACTAGAACACTTGTGTAATATGAAGCCATAAGCTATAAAATAGATCTACAGGGGGGTACTAACACTGATATACCCCATTATGGACACATTAAGTTGTGAAGTAGCTGCATATTTCGCCAGTGTGCAACTAGCATATCCTTATATAAGACTCCAAGCTTTGCGATAACAATAACAGATGTTTTGAAGGTAAAAAAATCATCTCAACCCTGACTGTATGATTGATGATATAAATAAGCTAACAACTTACCCATGAGAAGGTAAACTAGATTTGTCGGTGTGCTGTAGACTAGCATCCGGAGAGGCGGTCTGCGGCGGGGTGAGCGACGTCATCGAGGACAAGGAAGACAGCACGTCTTTGACAGGGGCCACGCCCAGTGAGGAGAGCATCTCATCTAGATCGCGTCGGCTGTCCATGCTCGATGCCGTCGATGCCCTTTGCTGGAACAATCAGCAGCTCAAACTCAGATTCACTTCCACCATATAATGGTGACCCACTGATTACCAATTTGATTGACTCAAGTGTGCCATGAGTTACTAATTAATATAACAAAAAATTAAACAAATCGTCCCAAGTATTAAGCTGTTTAACTTTGAATAAAAAAATTAAACCAGATAGGCAAATATTATGAAAAATTTTCAAATTTGTTCCCACAAGCATCCTGTAAGACAGGTAACTATGATTCCCTGCTTATTTTTTAAATAAATATAAAAAAGATATTGGTTAGGGTTATACCATACTGACAGGCTTACAGCCGAGCAATAAACTACATTATATATTTTTTGGAAGATACTCTGAGCCAATCAACAGATTTAACAAAAACAATTCTTAACCTTAATAACTTTATGGTTTACTAGCTGTTGCCCGCGTGGACAGTTTTACATCACAAATTATTATGTATTTCTCGTAGGTATGGGATGTTTTTCAGGATAAAACTATCCTATGTCCTATTCCAGGACCTAACATATGTGTGCCAAGTTTCATCACGATTCATCCAGTGGTTGAAGCGTGATTGAGTAATATTAGTAGGAAGCAGGATAGAATTGTTTGGAAAAAAATAATACATTTTCCTATGTAAGTTTTATTAAGTTGTATATTTATTTATTAAATACAATTTTTAGCTTACCAGAGCCTCGTCAGCATCTTTCTGCTCCTTCTCTCTGCGGCGGCGGTCCTTCTCATCTCTCAGCGCCTGCAGCTTGGCCTTCTTCCGCTCCAGCTCTGCCTTCCGGTCAGACATGCTCGACATGGCTGCTTCTTTCTACACATACAGTATAGGTTGTTATAAGAAAAATTTCAATAAAAAACGAGGGTAGATAAAATGTAAGAAAAAGAATTATCATCCTCTCCCTTTTCCTTAAATGTTACCCATTTCATTTTGGCACAGCTATAAAATATAATATTATTTAGAGCAAATATAGCACAAACAATATTGACTAATATTGAAAGTGGAGAAAAATTGCAAAACAGAACTTAAAAAATCTGCAAAATGTTGTATTGGCTGTGCCTTGTCTGCCACCACAATGCCTTAGACATTTATTTATATAAAATATTGCAACATTACAGATTATTATTCCATTGCATTACAATAACTTTTATGCTATAGATGAAACAGGCATTCTTCTTTCTAGCATTCCGTTACATTCCATCATACGCCATTATATGCCGTTCACGATGTCTTCCTGTGTATGAGAAAGCAATTTGGTAGGACTGTACAAAGACAGACTTAGACTTAATAGTGTTCACTAAAACACATGTTTAAATGTGACATTAACTCCTTGGTTAATTTCACAAATTTTATTGGGAAAAGTAATTTCTACATTTCAATTTGGTTCTTGCAGTCAAAACAAGCTCATAGCTTCGCTCCTTGGTACTATTTTTTACAAAATGACCTAACCAAACTTCAATATTTATTTATTCAGGAACTAAGTGGTTTGGTAGCAAGCAATGTCAACATGTTAAATGTACATTATAAAACATCAATCAGGCCTCCCCATCCTGTCTGGCCAGTGCGGGGAGTGTAGGCCAAATCCTCCATCTGTCTCCGGCAGATGAGAGAGGGTTGTGCTCCTGTAGTGGAGACAAAAATAAGCTAATGATGAATGTCAACATAAGTGGAAAAACAAAACTTATAGAATTTAAAAGAATTGACCAACAGAAATGGAGGTGGAATAGATATATGATTCGTTGTAGTATGGAAAAATGGAGCAAGTTAGTGACTCTCTGATACCCAAGGGATGGTATCAGAAACAGAGGATGTCCAATAAGACGATGGAAAGATGAGATCGAACACACCAAACATCCCATGCACTGCATCGACCGAAGCTCTGTGGGACGGTGGTTCCTACCTCAAACACCACTCGACACGGTTGTACGAGACCACATTGGAACCTTCAATAGTCCGCTATCCCCTTAATTGCGTCAGGCGGTAGTATACAGCAAACCTAACAAACTCGCCACTGCGCTCCCCGCAATTTATAACTTTATTGATGAAATTGTTCGAAGTTTTCTTTCACAGAGCCCCCTTTTTTACACTCCAGCCGTCCTTTTTGAACACTTTGACCGGTTCCCAGTTCCCTTTGACAGTGGGACTAGATTCGGAACAGCTTACAAATGGATTCGAAAAAAAGGCAAGCTCGTCATGTCACTCATGTCTGATGTCATCAGGGTGGATGCTCAATAAAAAACTTATATTCGCATATTAAGTGCACGTCTTACCTTGTGAACTTCTCGTTTACAGTATTTATGCCATTTTATAACAATCACGGAATAAAATTAGCCGACATAACGTGGCAAAACAAGAATACAGATAACGGGAATGTCTGGATAGTGGCACAATTTACCAGTAAATTTGTATTTAATTGAAATCACTTTGCTTCCCTATCACTATTATTTTATTTTAACAGTAAATATTCCAGATATCAGTCAGAAGAAAGCGAGATATTAGAAAAATAATCAATGACGGTCAGCCACTGCCAGTAAAATCCGATTTGGGGAAAAATAATGTTTCCCACAGAACACAAAATGAGTCAAAATGTTTCCACTCCACTCTATACTCTTTTACCCCAGCAAGTTTTATTTAAGGTACGTTCGAACTACTTCAAATACATAAGTCACACAGAACAGTTTTATTAGAATTTGTTTCTAGTCAGTGTGAAACACAAAAAAATATAAAGCACAAATAAGCCAAGGTTTAAATTTAATTTTAACCACCTATTAAATGTTTTTTCTAATGAAGAAAATAAACCAAACTGTGTAGAATAGCTCAAGATCACTTCGATTCCAGAGCCGGAGAATTGAGTTAACCTGAAAAAAAAACCGTTAGAAATCTTTGGTTTATCACATGCATTCGGAAACTAAGATAAATCTTATTTTTTTTCAAATTATAGAATATAATTATTTTTTGCAATACATTCAATAAACATGTAAACTATGCTCTATATCACGTGAATAATCTTGAGATCGTAACAATATCAAATAGTTTAGTAAAAGACATACATATTTTTATTACTATAATTTTAGATAAGTCTTTGAACACACTTTAGTAGGGTTTGATTGCTTTGCCCATGAAACATGGCATGACAGAATCGAATGACATCTATTGGTCAATTATAATCTGCTTACATATTTTTAACCAATAGTAATGTCCAGTATAAACCATTGACATTAATTTGTTTAAAGAGAACACACTGGGTGTTGTCCGGCTTGATGAGTGTAACAACGCTCGTAATGATCAAACAATTTTATCCGTTTATCTACTAATACAAAACTTTAATCTTACTTAAATTCGTATACGAATCAATTATGAAATTATGATGAGTGATTTCGTATATTATTTGTTTGTGTTGCTTTGCTATAGCATTACAAAGTCCGAAGCAGGTGAGTCCAACGATCTTTTGTATGATTTTCGCTAATTATCCCTATACGCTAACGTTACTGAAACTACCCCAATGTAACGCTTTTCCAAAATATATTCAACATTTTGTCGACTTCATGTACTTGTAAAAAATGAACAAAGTCCAAAATTAGCATATAAATTCAATGCATAGTGATGTATGTCATAAAGCCGGATGATTTATGAATTTTAGCAGGCAAGACATTATGTTACATCTATATGTGCGGTGTTATTAAATCAATGAAAGTGTATTTCGTGTTTGATCGATATCATCACACAAGTTATTGTATTTCATACATACCCATGCTCACACCTTTGTCCAGAGAGGTAGGCTGAGATAATGTATCGCCAGTTTGCGCGTTCCTGACACACCTAACTGGCTACACTCACATCTTTCGACCTTTTCATGCACCTCCTTTGCCGTGTGGGATCCAGTAGAGTAGAATAGGACCACTCCAACTCTTCCCGTGGATGTCGTACAAGGCGACTAAGGGAATACATTATAAAACATCAATCAGGCCTCCCCAATCCGTCTGGCCAGCGCGGGGAGTGTAGGCCAAATCCTCCGTCTGTCTCCTGCAGATGAGAGAGGGTTGTGCTTCTGCAGTGGAGACAAAAATAACCTGATGATGATGATGATGATGCACCTACTTTTATTAGAACCTCAGATTTTTTGACGTCACATATTTGAATACTTTAACCTCTATCTGTAGTTCGTTCCACATTTGCCCTGTAAGTTTCTTTTGTTACTCTTCTTTCAGTCATACACTCTACCAACCAATGCAACATACCCATCTCTACCTTTGTTAATTTATTTTTTACTATGTCTTTGTATTTCAGAATCTGTAAAATATTATTACGACTATGAATGCAACGAGCCTCTCGTAGCGAACTCTAAATTGACCGCCACATCCAGCTTGAGGGAGAGAGGACCAGAAAATGCTAAGTTGTATGGTAAGTTGATCAAAATACAGGTCAAAGTGTTCGAAAGGGGGCCCTTTGATAAAAGACTTAGAAAAATCTGGTACAACTTGGCTCTGACCATCAACAGCAACCTAACAAGCTATGAATTTGCTTAGAAAAAATTGCAGTCTTTTTTTCTAGTGCTCGTTTTCCTATACAAAATATAGCTACTCTATTGTTATATGAGAGAAGGCCACGGAGTGTAATGTTGAGAAAATTACAAATAAGGTGCCAAATCGGTTTTCGCAAATTTTATTATCGACAAATTCTAATTAATCAATTGATGAAGAAACTGTGTTAATTTTAGAAAACCTGTTCGACAGTTTTTGCCATATATCTCATTATTCAGTTAGCGACCATACCGTGTGTCACAGCAGTACTGGGCAATCCTTTCATTTATTAAAAATATTGGGTGTTTTCACACTAGCCACCCTAATCTTAAACTGACACCTATAATAGCTTTAAATATAAGCTGATAATACAATATAAAAACATACTTAATGTATAGATTAATATGTGACAACAAAAACATAAATAGTTGTGTGAAAAATTGGATAATAGGCAAAATCAGTTCTTCACCTGCTTTATCCAACAATAACAATATACATATTCTCGCCTACTATATACGTCAATTTGGTGTGTGCTACTGTGGAAAAACTCTTGCCTATTATAAGTATTTGGCCGTATGAGACTTTGATGATGTGATACATTAAAATAAAATGGCATAGGTTCTTACTATGCCAATTTATTTCAAAGACAAAACCCACAATTCCTACTTCAGAAAGGTTTCCTATTGGATTTATTTTTACTGTACATTATTTTAATGTAGAATACTTCCAAAAAGTATGACTTTATAGTTAGAGTAGCTATTTTTATTTAATATATTTAAAGTAGTTTAATAGGTAAAAATAAACACCTACTCGAATACCACTTGTTCTTGATTATTTTGCAGTATTGAAGTGAATTTCCACTTTAGATTCGATACTTTAGATTCCTATTTTTATCTGCAAAGAAAAAAGTACTTTCTCCTGTATGATGGGAATCAGTAAAGAATAGAATAATTCACAAATATAAGACCAATTTGTACTAACTGTACAGTGTTGTTTGTTCCTGGTGGGAATGAATCCACAACCTCTGCAACTCGAGTATAACAACCAAGCCTCTAGGTGAAATGAAACAGTAAAATGTCAGTGGTAGTCTTGAGAGTGGAGTTTGTTCTATATTCTTGGCTTCAAATGACAAATAGTTTATAGAGTGTGATAAATATTAATTTGGCTATTGCCTATTACATAGGCAGTTTTTTAATTTGTTGCTAGGCTACATTTTATTTTTGCATGTGTAGAACACAAGGATTAATTTGTGCGTTTATTGTGTTTCTTTTCATAAATATTTTAATTTCATTTGCTTATCTGATGCTAGTTTATGCTCAAAAACCTACAATATTATCTAAAAACAGAAGAAAACAAGAAGAAATACAAAGTAACAGGACTCATTCCTCTACAGGTCCACAATCTGTATAACAATCTTTGGACCTCTAAGTTTTGGATAAAGAGTTTATCAAGACAAAGCCACACAAGAATGGTGGACAAATACAACGTTAGATGGGCATTCAACACCAGCACTTGGAAACCAAGTAAAGATGAAATACTAGCTTCTTCCAGCTACATACAGTCTGAAGAAAAGCAACGAATCTCCAGATTTGTATTTCAGAATGATGCGAAATCATCCCTGATTGGGAGATTAATGTTGAGAAAATTCATTCATATTTCTACATCAATCCCTTATGAGGAAATTAGACTTGGTAGAGATGACCGTAGTAAACCGTATTTGCTTGGTGCTGGAGATGTGCCAATTAATTTCAATGTTTCCCATCAGGGAGATTATGTCGTTCTAGCTGGTAACACAGGCAAAAACATAGGCATAGATGTGATGAAAATAGAACCACCTTCCAACAAGAATATCCCAGAATTCTTCCGTCTCATGACAAGACAGTTTTCTAGAGAAGAATGGGAGGTCATACGCAGCTTTCCAATAGAAATGGAACAGATTAGGTGTTTCTACCGAATGTGGTGTTTGAAAGAGAGCTATGTGAAGAATATAGGAGTAGGAATAACGATTCCTCTCAATGAAATAAGTTTTTCGGTTAAAACATTGAAGTTAAACATTGGAGAAATGGTCACGGATACTATTTTACATGAGAAAAATGTGCTAAAGCATGATTGGGTGTTTGAGGAGACGCTTCTAGATGATAAGCATGCGGTGGCAGTGTCTTCACAAGTCGATAAGAAGGAAAAGTATAAGGCAGTACCATATAAGTTTCTGACATTCGAAGATCTGGTAAGAGAGGCTAAGCCTCTGTTCAGTTGTGATCAGAACTTCAGTGAAGAGTTTATGAAGAAGAAAATGAAGGATTTCTAAGTTTAAAGTGTTTGTTAATGATGATGTTCTATTCTTTTTAATTAGTGGGCATTGTTACCTTCTTGTTTTTGGGATTACATTAGTTTAAGGGAAAATCATTTTATTATGCCTTATTCATGTTTTATCTTTGCATAGGTTTGTGGTTTTATTTGTACACTAAAGGCAGAATAAAGATATAAAAGTCTGTTTCTAGTTTTTACGTTTTACTAACATTTTACTAATACAGCTCATTTATTACAAAATACAAACTCCATTACATTTCCATTCTACTAACAGAAAAAGTACCCAACGAGTTTACGTAGTTCTCTTTTGAATAAAAATACTTATTTGATGAAAACTTTTTGCTCGGTTGTAAATGTTGAAAGAAATGAATTGAAAATATAAGTATTGAATGTTAAAGTATCCCGAATCATTTGGAATTATTGCAAAACCCCACACTGACTCTCAACTTTCCTATTATAACGAAAACCCTGATAAAAGGAACTCATCCAGCCACCCTTTAGATCCTACATAATAAAATGCCAAGAAATACAACGGTAAATGACAAGCGTTCGCATGAAAAGGTTTGAACGCGTGGACGGCCTCTGAGAGCGACTTCGACCAGCAACTCATCATCGACCTGGGCTCCGTTAAGAATATCACCAGGGTTGCCACGCAGGGTCGCGCGCATTCTCAGGAGTTCGTCCAGGAGTACCATATTAGCTATGGCTCTACTGGAATCGATTATGTGCAGTACAAGGCCGCTGGTGGCGAAGTCAAGGTAACCGGATGCAATGTTTTCTCTGTCATATATATGGGAATGAAATAACCTTCATAATTATTATCCGCTTGGTTTTAGTAGTTAATTTGCATGGCTTTGTTTTGCATTGTTTTAACATTGGGATTGGTATTGGTTTTTTAATACTGATAACACTTTTAATATTTCTTCCACCTAATTCAATACTCCTTAAAAAATATGTCGAGACATTTGAACTCATGGTTATGAACAATGGAATCTATAATGAATATTTATTAGTAATAAAAGGAGAACTGGATGCAATATGTTACAAAAGAAGAATGGCTAAGAGAGCTAACACTTAAACAGTAGTCGAACATCCTGCCAAATTGTTCAAACGTCATCGACAGATATAGCGAATGTGTATAGCACTAACTAACATTAACCGGGTGAAGGGACGGCAGCGTGGACGGCGAAGGAGAGCTCCTACTACCAGCATCTTACCATCAACCTGCAAAAGCGCAAAGAGTTGCGCGCGATCGCCACCAGGGGGCGCCTGGCCACGGACGAGTTCGTGTCCGAGTACATGCTGCAGTACTCGGACGACGGCGAGGGGTTTCGGACGGTGACCACTCGCGACGGGTACACGCAGGTAGTTATAGATATGTTGTTATCGTGTAGCCATCAGAGGGCGCTTCACCAGAGATGATTAAGTATTCTAGTTCTGTTGTTGTAGCTCGTCAACCGTACAGTGACCATTTTTGGTACAAGCAGGTGAGTTATGTTGTCCCGTATTTATTGCCACTTTGCGCGATCCTGACAAACTTTGCAAAGCGACTTTCCTTCGCCCGATTTTGGCTCCGTGGTACCACTTGATGTGATGTGTGGCGAACAACATCGCCGCGAGACACATTTTGGTATTTTGGGAACTGTTGTTGACTGATATTGAATTACTCGGCAGATGTGTATGCTCGCTTGATTTTTTTCTGTAAGTATTGTATGTTTACTAGACATATGTAACATTGGTGCCTGGAAAGTATGTAGTGCTTCACTTACTAACATTATATACATACTAGCTATTGCCTGCGACTTCATCCGCGTGGACAACTTAACATTACAAATTATTAAATATTTCCCGTAGGAATAAGATGCTTTTTCGGGATAAAAACTATCCTTTAACCTGCCAAAGATATTTTAGTTTTCAAGGTCAAATATTTTTGGAGACATTTAAGTTTGTGGAAAGAGAAGTGAACCTTCCGACTTACTTCACCGAAATGTACACCCCAGGAGAGATTGCAGTCTAGCATTAATCGCAAGTACCTACATAAACGACGCTACCTGATTCCGATCTCTGATAATAAGTACATATATATAACTGGCTGTTGCCCGCGACTTCGTCCGCGTCGACAACTTAACATTATAAATTATGTATTTTCCGTAAGAATGAGATATTTTTTCAGGATAAAAACTTTCCTATTCCAAGACCTAACCTGTGTGTGTCAAGTTTCATCCCTACCGTCCAGTGGTTGAAGCGTGACTGAGTAACAAACATCCAAATATCCAAACTTTCGCATTTATAATATTAGTAGGATATTGACAGTGGGAAGGTAAAACTATTAAAGCGCCACCTGGTGGTAAATCGACATCTATATATCTCGTATAATAAAAAGCACTGGTGATTGTTTTAATATACGATTGGATGGCAAGATTAGTGGGTATTTTTCTAGTTCCAAGAAAATATTTACATGTTTTGTACAAGCCGTTGTTTGTTGTCGTGTGGTTTCCGGTAGAGTAGAATAGGACCACTCCAACTCTTCCCGTGGATGTCGTACAAGGCGACTAAGGGAATACATTATAAAACATCAATCAGGCCTCCCCAACCCGTTTGGCCAGCGCGAGGAGTGTAGGCCAAGTCCTCCGTTTGTCTCCGGCAGATGAGAGAGGGTTGTGCTCCTGCAGTGGAGACAAAAATAACCTGATGATGATGATTGTACAAGCCGACCGACATAGCATTAGCAATAACAGACGATCGTTGGGGCAGATGAGTTATGGAGTGGAGACCACGGCTCGGCCGGGATCGGGGCGAGAGAGACAGGAGATGGAGGTATGGGTAAGGAGTATAGGCTGTGGTATAGGTTAGGTATCATCATCAGGTTATTTTCGTCTCCACTGCAGGAGCACAGCCCTCTCTTATCTGCCGGAGACAGACGGAGGATTTGGCCTACACTCCCCGCGCTGGCCAGACGGGTTGGGGAGGCCTGATTGATGTTTTATAATGTATTCCCTTAGTCGCCTTGTACGACATACACGGGAAGAGTTGGAGTGGTCCTATTCTACTCTACCGGAAACCACACGGCAATGTTAGGTATGCGATACCGCTATTACGGAAGGATAGGGGGATTGTAGTAGCGATAACTCTGTAAACCGGGACAGCATACCCGTGACTGGTCTTGACAGCACCGGACAGGCAACTACCTCAACCAAGTCCCCTGACTGCGACGTCCGATAGTGTGCACAGTGTATATAATGTACTATCCAGATACATTTTTTTTGTTAATTCGTCCTTCGGACAGGCAAAAGTCGCTAGACTATACAGCTAGGTCATTTTTAGTAGAAATTCTATGTTATTTCAGTAGCAGAGTGCTTCAGACCAATACTGGTCCTAATATAGTCACATAACTTCCCATACTAACGTGGATAGTAAGCTTTAGTAAGGTTTGAGGTTAGGAAGTTCACTGCTTTAAGAAGATTGCTCAGTTTTAAGAAGATCAGCTTAGTCACGTTTATTTATGTTTCCTTGACAATGTACACACACACAGACATTTGTTGCGTAATATACTATCACTACTAAACACCAAAGCCCGAAGTATACATTATACTGGAAAAACAAATACACAGCAGACTGTTCTCCAAAAAACGCGGGAACAACCTCCTATCCAGATACAACTAATCCGCAATTGTCAGCCGCGTCCAATAATGTGTTTGCAGCTTAAACAAAAAAAAAATACAATGTTTATCTGTTAGATGTTCGAGGGGAACCACGACGGGAATACTGTGCAGAAGAACGAGTTCGAGGTGCCCATCATAGCCCAGTACATCCGCATTAACCCGATGCGGTGGCGGGACAAGATCTCCATGCGGGTTGAAGTCTACGGATGTGACTATGGTGCGTGGACCACAGTTGTATTAATTTTATATAATTATGTTTCTAAAATACCTCTTGTGTTTGATTTTCTTAACACAATTTGATAGCCTTTTTTATTCTTAAAGGCTTTATTAAAATACCTACCAACAACGACGTTAAGTATATCAAATTAATACTATTTATTAAAAAAAAATCCTATGTAGTTTTGTAGTTATATGGGAGAATGAAACTAGTTTTGTTTTAATCCCCCCATTGGTAAGAATTCAGTGCCATTTCCCTCCAGTGGTTGTGAATGGAAAGAACTCAGTGCACATTTACCCCCAGTGGGGTCAGATGGGATAAACTCAGTGTAAACTCAAAATTTGTGTGGTTGCAAATTACCCAGTGAGGGCAAATGTGAGTACTTCAGTACCATTTTACCCAGTGGGGGCAAATGGGAATAATTCAGTACCATTTTACCCAGTGGGGGCAAATTAGAGTAATTCAGTACCATTTTACCCAGTGGGGGCAAATGGGAATAATTTAGTACCATTTCATCCCAGTGGTGGTAAATGGCAAGAATACAGTGCCATTCCCCCATTGGCGGCAAATGGGAACAATTCGGTGCCATTCCCCCCCCCATTGGTGGTAACTGTAAAGAACACAGTGCACATTTACCCCCAGTGGCTGCAGAAAGGAAGAATTCACCACTGGGAGCATCAAACTTTTTTCATTACTCACCAGAGTTGTGGCAAACATAGTCGTTGAAATACAACAATGTGATTTCTTCTAATGCCCAGGGAAATATAATAGCAAATCTATTCCAGTGGCCGACACCCTATACTTCAACGGGTCGTCGTTAGTAAAGGTGGACCTTCTCCGCGATCCGATATCCGCCTCGCGCGAGACCGTCCGGTTCCGGTTTAAAACGAGCACCGCGTCCGGCGCGCTGCTGTACTCGCGGGGCACGCAGGGAGACTACGTCGCGCTGCAGCTGAGGGACAACCGGCTTGTGCTCAACATCGATCTCGGTGAGTTGTCTAATTTTTTTTTATTAATGTTTTATTTAATAAAACTTCCGTTGCAGGACAAATCAAATTAAACACAATCAAATTAAACAAGAATAAATCATCATCAACATCAGGTTATTTTTGTCTCCACTGCAGGAGCACAACCCTCTCTCGTCTGCCGGAGACAGGCGGAGGATTTGGCCTACTCTCCCCGCGGGCTGTCCGTTGGGGGATCCGCCATAATCACCACGCTTGGCAGGCGGGTTTGTGATCGCAGCAATGATCTTAATATACACAGGAGAACGCTGCTTCCCATCCCTAGTGCTATCCCTTAGTCGCCTGGACACCCAAGAGATTTAGAACCAAAATTGCCTTGATAAGAAAAAAAATTAAGATGTGATCGGTTCTTCAGGTTCTGGGCAAGCGACGTCGCTGTCCGTGGGCAGTTTGTTGGACGACAACGTGTGGCACGACGTGGTGATATCGCGCAACCGCCGCGACGTGCTGTTCTCCGTGGACCGCGTCATCGTGCAGGGCCGCATCAAGGGCGAGTTCTCGAGGCTCAACCTCAACAGAGCGGTGAGTGTCATAATCGCCTGATATATTTTTTCATTTATTTATGATAACAACATCTATATTCTAAAATTAATTCTAACTTAAATTTGTGCTCAACATCGATCTCGCTGAGTTGTCAAACTTTTTTTATTAATGTTTTATTTAATAAAACTTCCGTTACATGTCAAATCAAATTGTTCACAAATTAAACAATCAAACAAGAATAAATCATCATCATCAGGTTATTTTTATCTCCACTGCAGGAGCACAACCCTCTCTCATCTGCCGGAGACAGACGGAGGACTTGGCCTACACTCCCCGCGCTGGCCAGACGGGTTGGGGAGGCCTGACTGATGTTTTATAATGTATTCCCTCAGTCGCCTTGTACGACATCCACGGGAAGAGTTGGAGTGGTCCTGTTCTACTCTACCGGAAACCACACGGCACGGTCCTCCTTATTGGTAATATTATATTATTTTCTTTCTCAGATGTACATAGGGGGCGTGCCAAACTTCCAAGAGGGGCTGGTGGTGAATCTGAACTTCACAGGGTGCGTGGAGAACATGTACCTGAACGCGACCAACGTCATCCAGGAGCTGCGCCGCGGCTACGAGTCCGGCGAAGCGTTCAAGTTCCAGAAAGTTAACAGCCTGTACGCGTGTCCGGTAAGAGAGCGAAAACTTACTTTCTTCTCATCATCATCAGCCTGAAAGTGTCCACTGCTGGACATAGGGCTTATTCCAATAATCCCCTGCGAAAAATCCTTTTAAGGGGACTTCTGGAATTATGGTCCAGAAATCCCCTGCCGATGCTCAGAGGAAACGCTAAGGGGATTTCTGGATCGCCGCTCTATCCAGCCAGGGGGCGTCCCACACTACGCATTCTCGGTCATTCTCAGTCGCGGTCTCCACTCGAGAACTCGTTTACCCCGGCGTTACTCGTTAACTTTGTTCTTAAATAACACTTAAAATTAAGTAAAATAATTAAAATGTAGTCACATGAATTACAGAATTGTTCTTCTTTTTTTAAAAATAAACTTGAAATTTCCTTATTGTTAATCCCCTTCTCCCTCCCCTACCCACCCCCCCACTCTAACCGCCACCGCCAACGTAGTCCTACCTCATCGCGATCTGAACTCCGTCGAGCATTATACTTCTTGTAAACTATAATTTCTTGTAAACTATTAATAACTTTTAATTGATCAAGCCGATAGCGATGAAATAAAGACTAAATATTACTCCAAATTCGGCCTTTAGTTCTTTTTTTAACTTTATCAGAATTGGTTCAGGAGCATTTACGTGCGCAAACCGACTTTTTTTGCACTAGCATACTACATCTTTTTCGAAAATGTTGTATAAATAGAAGTCCACAAAGTGTACGCCGTACACAGTGTCTAAGATTCTACATGTATATAACAAACAGCTGAATCAGTTTAGTAATATCAGAGTTATTTGCAGGATAGACAGACAAAAAAAGCTTCGCCGTAATGAAATAATGTCTATTGTATGTGGAATTTGGGTTAAGGTGCAGTTAGCAGTTCTATTTGCATATTTTAGTTTTACCAAACCCTACCTTTGCAGGTATGGTTTGGTAAAATTTTTTTTTAATAAAAATATAGTTATTATGATTATTGATAACAGCTATGAATTACATCCTAGTAATATTATATTTTTACCGTGTAGGTTATAATCTATGTAAGTGGGTATATAGTTATATTAGTGTATGTATGTATATGTTTTTTTATTTACCTACACACTATGTCTGCCTCTCTTATTTCAATTATCTCTCTCGCGGGTGTGCTGGAAGAAATCGCCCTTTGTACTTGTGTTTGTTTTTAATGTATTATTTTTATTTTATCTGTGTGTGTGCAATAAAGAGTTAAAATAAATAAATAAATAAAATAAATTATAATAAATGCGAATGTATCGATATTTCGATGTTTGTTACTCAATCACGCTTCAACCACTGGACGGATCGGGATAAAACTTGGACACATATAGGTTAGGTCCTGGAATAGGACATAGGATAGTTTTTATCCCGAAAAGTCATCCCATTCCTACTGGAAATATATAATTGTGATGTTAAGTTGTCCACTTGGACGACGTCGCGGGCAACAGCTAGTTACTTACAAGTTATAATATTAAATGTATACGGTTTGTTCCAGGAGCCCCCCGTGGTTCCCGTAACGTTCCTGAAGACCACCTCGTTCGCCAAGCTGAAGGGCTACTCCGGCAGCAACACCCTCAACGTTTCCATGGAGTTCCGCACCTACGAGGAGCACGGCCTGCTCGTCTACCACAAGTTCAAGACGGAGGGATACGTCAAGGTGGGTCGTATACGAGCTGTGAAGTGTAGAGTCCACTGCTGGACGTAGGCCTCTCCCGAGGCTCTCATCCGAGTCCTCAATGTCCCAAAAGACGGAAATAAATAATGAGTATTTGTTTACATTGCCGTGTGGTTCCCGGTAGAGTAGAACAGGACCACTCCAACTCTTCCCGTGGATGTCGTACAAGGCGACTAAGGGAATACATTATAAAACATCAATCAGGCCTCCCCGACCCGTCTGGCCAGCGCGGGGAGTGTAGGCCAAATCCTCCGTCTGCCTCCGGCAGATGAGAGACGGTTGTGCTCCTGCAGTGGAGACAAAATAACCTGATGATGATGATGATTTGTTCACCTGTTTTTTTACTGTCAAAATGTAGGTGTACGTAGAGGACGGCAAAGTGAAAGTGGAACTCTACAACGAGGGCTCCCCCAAGGTTCGTCTGGACAACTACGAGGAGAAGTTCAACGACGGCCGCTGGCACTCCATGCTGCTGACCATGGCCGCGGACACCCTCACCCTGGCCGTGGACTACCGCCCAGTGAAGACCACCAAGCGGCTGCGGTTCATGACCGGATCCTATTATTACATAGCTGGTGAGTTAGGCTGGTTGGTAGAGCGCTCGCAATCATCATCATCATGGCAGCCCCTAGAAGGCCACGGATCGGCACGCGAGGGGATCCCCCGCCGCCAGATGGACCGACGACCTGAAGAAGGTGCGGAGGACCGAGTTTGGTGGCATTCATTGGAGAAAGGCCTATGTCCAGCAGTGGACGTCTAAAGGCTGACAGGACCTATCCTATAAGTGTGCCAATTTTTCATCACGATCCGTCCAGTGGTTGAAGCGTGATTGAGTAACAAACATACAAACTTTCGCATTTATGATATTATATATCCATTATTTGAATCAGATTAAAAATATATTCATATTGTTAGTAAAACTTAAATACTATGTTATTAAACATATAACCTAGTTTCTTACATATCTAAAAATGTATGTGTGTATTAATGTTTACAATCATTATCAGCCTATACACGTTCACTGCTGAACATAAGCCTCCCCAATAGAATGCCTCATTTGGTGGGCTGTCCATTGGGAAATTTGCGTTAATCACCACGCTTGGCAGGCGGATTGGTGATCGTATGTGATCTAATAAATAAATAAATATGTCAGACATTCACACCAATTATCCAGTCCCAAACTAGGCAGAGCCTGTGGTATGGTTACTAGATAACGGATACACATACTTAAATAAATATATAAACATCCAAGACTTGGGTACAAACATTCATATTCATCATACGAACATTTGCCCCTAGCGGGATTCGAATCCGCAACCTCCGGCGTGGCAGTCCGAGAGCTACCCGTTCCGCCACGGAGGTCGTCAATATATTTGTGTAGTAATTTTTATTTTTTGTAATGACCAGGTGGCATCACGGGCCCGCCGCGCGGCTTCATCGGGTGCATGCGCAAGATCGCAGTGGACGGCAACTACCGGCTGCCCACCGACTGGACTAAGGAGGAGTATTGCTGCCCCAACGAGGTCGTGTTCGACGCCTGCCAGATGATCGACAGGTGAGGTGACAGATGTCAGATACACCACTGGCATCTTTTATAGCTTTTACAGCCTTGGGAACGAGTCCTTTATAGCCTGTCTATAACTTCCACTATTCACTATTATAAATATGTGGGGACATTTCACACACGGCCACCTGATCCCAAATTAGGCTGAGCCTGCAATATGAGTATCAGACAGCTGATATACATACATATATACATAATATAATATATAAATAACATACTTTTAATTAATAAATTTAAATTTGACATACTGATTAATTTTAAATAACTTATATATTGTATAAAATTGTAATTTTAAATATTGACATGTAGAATAAATTTTATAGCACTTTTAATTATTGTATGCCCCAAAGGGTAGATTGTGAGGATTTATTTATTTTTTGTAAGACCTACATTTGTAAACCACAATTTCAACAATAAATCTTATCTTATCTTATCTTATCTTATCCAGTCACAAGGCAAACACCAGTGCTCATCACACGAATGTTTGCCCTGGGCGGGATTCGAACCCGCGACCCCGAGCTTCGCAGGCAGGTGTATTACCGACTAGGCTACGGGGCCGACAATTAGTATTATTTAGTTCCTTACTAGTATTGATAGTAAGCTTTAGTAAGGTTTGAGGTTAGGAAGTTCTCGGCTTTAAGAAGATCAGCTTAGTCACGTTTATTTAAGTTTCCTTCACAGTGTACAGACATTTGTTGCATAATATACTATCACTACCAAAGCCTGAAGTATATATTATTTAGGAAAAACAAATACTCAACTAACATTTTACGCCGGAGGTTGCGGGTACGAATCCTGCTAGGGGCAAATGTTCGTATGATGAATATGAATTGTTGTGCCCAAGTCTTGGATGTCTATATCTTTATTTAAGTATGTCTATCCGTTATCTAGTAACCATACCACAGACTCTGCCTAATTAGGGACTGGATAATTGGTGTGAATATCTGAAATGTTTATTTTTATTAAAACATTTATTCATCTCTCCAAAAAATACACACAATAACTTTGCCAAATTGTATAATACAGTTTGTTGGCAGAAATTGCTCTCTTACTTTATACATACCTATGGCAGAGAATACTTAATATCACTCATTTATAACTATAAAAGAAGAAACAGACTGACTGACATATCAACGCACAGCCCAAACCACTGAATCTAGAGGCTTGAAATTTTGTACAACGGTCCCTTATATAGCATAGGCAAGCACTAAGGGAGGGTTTTTCAAGATGCTTTAAATAAAAGATTTTTATTATTATTAGTGGCGCCACCTGGTGTGGTTCAACCCTTCCCACATACAGATTGTATTGTATTGTATTGTATTGCAGATGTAACCCGAACCCGTGCGAGCACGCGGGCCAGTGCTCGCAGACGGCCGAGGAGTTCGCCTGCGACTGCGCGGGCACCGGCTACGCGGGCGCCGTCTGCCACACCTGTAACTACCGGACATAAACATGTGTTGCGCCGACGATCGCTCTCCACTAGATGGAGCGATCCGAACGATCGCCCCGTTCCCGCAAGGAGCCGCAACTCGGTTACATTCACTTTGAAACTTGTGCAGTTACTATGCGTAAAAGAAAATATACACCTGGGTGACTACTTGCTCCGCCCCGACTAAGTAAAACAGCTCAGTGCTAGAAGCATTGTGCAGTTTCTAGCTGCCGCAGAGCTTAGCACCGAACTGTAGTATGGTGGCGATCACAGGAGACCGGAAATCGTCGCAGTGATACAAGGTCTAGACTGAGACCTTGAAATAGCCCCAAATCGAATAATAATAATAATACTATCCAGAACATTTAATTATTAATAAATATTGACGCTACGTTTCAAAGTGAATGTGATCTAGTTGCGGCTCCTTGCGTGGAACAGAGCGATTCGTCTGAGAGTGCCACTTTCCAGCATTATAACCCGCTTCCGCTCTCGCTATACCCCCCCCCCCCCCCCCCAACTACCACTGCCACCACCGTAGTTCTAACTCATCATCATCATGTCAGCCCTTAGCTGTCTACTGCTACACATAGGCCTTTCCCAATGAACGCCCCCACACCCGGGCTACCGCCCTCCACATCCAGCCGCTCCCGGCAACCCTCTTCAGGTCGTCGGTCCACTTGACAGCGGGGCGTCCCACCCTGCGCATGACTACTTCTTTTAGTGAGTTTCTGCAAATTAAAAATCTGTATAACTTTTGATTGAGCGAGCCAATTACGATGAAATAAACTTGGACTTATCACTCCAAGTTATGCCCTGTTTTTCTGACAACTTCATCAGAATCGGTACCGTAGTTTTTACGTGAGGCATGCGCAAACTGACTGACAAAAAAACTTAAAATAAACTTAATATATTATACCAGCTGTTGCCCGCAACTTCGTCCGCGGGCACAACTTAACATCACAAATTATAATGTAGTTCCCGGTGGAACGGGATGTTTTTTTGGGATAAAAACTATCCTACGTCCTATCCCAGGACCTAACCTATATGTGGGCCAAGTTTCGTCCCGATCCGTCCAGGGGGTGAAGCGGGATCGAGGAGCGAACATGCAAATATCCAAACCTTGACATCTATAATGTGAGTAGGATGACGTATCGGTGACGTTTCGTTTCTGTTCCAGCGGTGCACCCGCTGTCGTGCCAGGCGTACAAGAACGTGCAGGCCGTGTCGCGCGCGGCCGAGCTGTTCATCGACGTGGACGGCTCCGGCCCGCTGCCCGCCTTCCCCGTCACCTGCGAGTTCTACTGTCAGTATGCACGCACACACACACCTCCCCCCACACACACATCCCCCACCCGTCCCCCACATACACACACCTCCCCCACACACCTCCCCCCCACACACACCTCCCCCCACACACCTACCCCACATACACACACCTCCCCCCACACATATACACCGCCCCCACACACACCTCCCCCACACACACCTCCCCCACACACACCTCCCCCACACACCTCCCCTCACACATATACACCGCCCCCACACACACCTCACCCACACACAACGCTTTTTTAAAATTCAAGGCCATTTTTACCTGGGGTTCATCATCATCAGCCTGAATACGTCCACTGTTGGACATAGGCCTCCTGAATAAAATATTATTTTTGGTTAGATGTCCATGGGGGGTCTCCACCACGCTTGGCAGGCGGATTGGTGATCGCAGTAGTGATCTTAACATACACACACAGAAGAACGCTGCTGCGCTTCCGTGGTGCAATCCCTTAGTCGCCTTGACGACACCCCCGGGAAAGATAGGGGCCCTAATCTGAGCCGGGAACCACATGACAATCGTTCGAGGTTACATCTTAATAATTGTCTAGATAGTAATAAAAATTATAAAACATTAATTAATTCAACGCTAACGCTGTCAATGTCGGGACGTGCATCCGAACTCACCGGCAGGGCGCACTACTGGGCCGCCCGACAGCTCTCTGCGCCGGTCTCCGGAGCCGGCGCCGAGAGATGTCGTTCATGTCTAACGTTGCTACTTTCTCGATCAACTATATTCGTGTTCCTGGAGTAGGATTGGTAATCATATACGTTCGCTTGTATGGAGTGTGCTTTTGCGGGGCAGCGGACGGTCGAGTGATAACGGCGGTGCAGCACTCGGTGTCGGAGGGCGCCGTGGTGGACGGGCACCAGGAGCCGGGCAGCTTCCGGCAGGACGTGACGTACGACGCGGCGCGCGCGCAGCTCGACGCGCTGCTCAACCGGTCGCACACCTGCTCGCAGCATCTCGAGTACCAGTGTCGGCACTCGCGACTGCTCAACTCGCCCAGTTAGTATCACACATCGACTGGAATACGTCCACTGCGGGACATGAGTACACACTCTGCTAGCTCAGTCAGTACACACTCTACTAGCTCAGTTAGTACACACTCTGCTAGCTCAGTTAGTACACACTCTACTAGCTGAGTCAGTACACACTCTACTAGCTCAGTTAGTACACATTCTACTAGCTCAGTCAGTACACACTCTGCTAGCTCAGTTAGTACACACTCTACTAGCTGAGTCAGTACACACTCTACTAGCTCAGTTAGTACACATTCTACTAGCTCAGTCAGTACACACTCTGCTAGCTCAGTCAGTACAGACTACTCGCTCAGTCAGTACACACTCAATTCAATACACACTCTACTCGCTCAGTCAGTACAAACTACTCGCTCAGTCAATACACACACAACTCGGTCAGTACACACTCTACTAGCTCAGTCAATACACACTCAACTCGCTAAGAGAGTAGACACTCAAATCGCTCAGCGAGTAAACTCACCCAATGAGTACACACTCTACTCATGCAGTGAGTATACACTCTACTATATCATCAATGAGTACACACTCTACTCGTGCAGTGAGTGTGTCTTCTCACTCAGTGAGTGTGTGCACATTCGCCTGTCAGATTACTGATCCGCGTGCGATATACACAGGCGACGAGGCGAGCTTCCACCCGTTCGCGTGGTGGGTGTCCCGCACTGGGCAGCGCATGGACTACTGGGCGGGCGCGCAGCCCGGGTCGCGCATGTGCCAGTGCGGCGTGCTGGGCGCCTGCATCGACCGCACCAAGTGGTGCAACTGCGACGCAGAGTACAGCCTCAAGAAGCCGGACGGTCAGTCGCACTTTATTATATGTATCTACACCTCGTACCACGAAGCGAAATAATAAATAAAAAATAAATAAAAATTATTTTGCTTCACGGTATGAGGTGTACGTTATGCTAGGAAAGCCTTTAGTTAATAAAAAAAAAATAGTCACTATGACATTTTAAAAATCGTAATATCTTTTGAATTAAATGTCTGTTCGGTGTAGGGAACATAAAGGAAAGTTTTGGTTTTTGAATAAAATATAGATTTTAATGAAGAGATTAAATGTACATCTTCTCGTGATTTTGACAGTTGAGTGAAATGAATATAAACTAGAGCCGCTCGCGTCGATACCGCTGTGTCGAATAGGGATGCGCCGACAATGTCCGATTTGAATAATTAAAAAAGTGATTTACAGATATTGAAACAGTCTTGAATTAGAAATGATTTATTTGGATAAGGACCTTTGTATTAAACAAAGGAATGGATAACATGGTCTGATTTTGGTCGGTATATCTATCAATTTTTAAAATGTAAAAAAGTAGTTATAGTGACTTCATTACAATAGTTGGACGTATGATAGTTTTTTGTAGATATTGATATGTTCTTGAACATTGTAGAACTTTTTTTTGCTCCATCATCAATAGGTTCCGCAGCGCATGCGATGAAAGACATATTATGGCAATTTTTTTACACCTTTGGTAACA
The DNA here is from genome assembly GCA_947086405.1 of Esperia sulphurella. Lineage (NCBI taxonomy): Eukaryota > Metazoa > Arthropoda > Insecta > Lepidoptera > Oecophoridae > Esperia > Esperia sulphurella. Next base: position 15,778,405 of record OX352266.1, read on the forward strand.
TTATTGAAGTTTTAGTAGGGATTCCTAATTTATTATAGTTATAAATATAGCCTATGTTGCTCAGGGATAATGTAGCATCTAATGGTGAAAGAATTGTTGAAATCGGTCCAGTAGTTTTTGAGTTTATTCGTTACAAACGTAACGTAAACGTAAATAGCGAGTTTTTGTGAGCAGAGTTCCAATCTGACGGCGGAGAGATCACAGAGAAGGAGTTCCTGCCGGTGAAGCAGCTCCGGTTCGGGGACACGGGCAGCCACCTCGACGAGAAGGAGGGCCGCTACACGCTCGGCCCGCTGCTGTGCGAGGGAGACGGTCAGATATTTTGTCCTACTCCAAAATTTGTTACTACTATTTAAGTCGTAGAAAGTTTTCAGGTGGTGCGAGATTTCATGTTCCCCCCCGCAAATTCCAGTCGCATACATAATAACAATAGAAATAATCAAAAATACGAGTATCTTAAGCGCCGGGAAGACCTGGCGACACTGCGATCCTTCAATTCAATTCCTTTCAAATATTCTTTATTGTGCACCAAAAAAATTTTAAACTTACATAGAAGGATGAATTTAGTGTACAACGGCGGCCTTATCGCTTTCAGCGATTTCTTACAGGCACCCTTTGGGTGGTGGCGAATTTTTTGAGGAGTGGAAATACTGGATGCAAAGAGTATACAATCCTTCAGGATCTTTTGTGCCCAACCCCAAGACGATTTGGTGGACTGCACAATTAATGCCTTAGAATTTCTTCTAGGTTTCCTTACGATGTTTTCCTTCACCTAAAAGCTTGTGGTATTATAAATTAATCCAGAGGTAGTGGGTTCGATTCCCAGTAGGGACAGATCTTATCCTTGTCTAATTCGCAGCATACTGGAGAAAATCTGGGAATGGGCGTAGTTTAGATGGAGCGACGATCCGTGTAAGGCGGCCGGTAGAGACTGGATCAGAAGAGCTGAGGATCGGGTTCAATGGCGCCCCTTGGTGTCTAAAAACATTACAATCAATTGCTTTTGATACAAGTAGATTTCACACAATTATTTATAGACTAGCTGTGCCCGAGGATTGAGAAGAACAGAATATCGGGTCCAGTGGCGCGCCTGGGGAGAGGCCTATGTCCAGCAGTGGACTCTTGCAGGCTGATGATGATGATGTATATTTATATATGAATTATTTACTAATTTATTGCTAAATATTGATCTTGTAGTCAACCTCTGACTATCAGCTCCACCTAGTGTAACCAGACGCAAACATCTCTATTATCAAATGTCTTTTTCTAGATCTGTTCAGCAACATGGTGACGTTCCGCATATCGGACGCCGTCATCATCCTCCCGACCTTCGACCTGGGCCACAGCGGCGACATATACTTCGAGTTCAAGACCACTAAGGAGAACTCTGTGCTGCTTCACTCCAAGGTGCTTGTATAGGGGGGCAGGACATTTAGTATTTAAGGTGGTGTAAGGGGGGTCAAAGACATCCGGGGCTCATTTGGACCTGCACGCGGGGAATCCTGCCGATTGACCAACGAGACCCTGGTCACCGACAGTCCTTCCACCTCCCATGGTCTTTTCTTGTAGGTCCCACAGGCCGAATCACGGGGGAGGTGCCCGTTAATTGCTCTGGTGCTCTTTGTCGGAGCACCCGGCTTGAACCACCTCCAAATAAAATAATTCTTATTACCCTGGCGACGGACAATGGCGGTATAACCGTGCAACCATTCGCTAGCCATAAATACGCAAGGCCTAGTACTGCCATGGCCAACACGTCTGCCCAGCGTGACCATTATAGGCAAATCTCCCCCGTGAGTAGCAAACCGTAACCAGGGCCCCTAGTTCCTGGCAGCTCTACTGCTCCTGGCTGAAGATGGTGGCCGGAAGCAGCTGGATGCGGAGGGCGAATGATCGAGTGTGGTGGTGGTCATTGGGAAAGGCCTATGTCCAGCAGTGGACGTCTAAGGGCTGATATAGTAAGGGTAGGCAGAGACGATGGATCGCCACTTTGCGCTATCCTGACACACCCCACTAGCCTCACTCACACTCATCAACCTTTTCATGAACCTCCTTTTATTCTTCTCACTGTGGACCCCAGCCTTTTGAGGATGTCACCAAAGTTGATCTTTGAACGTCCTTTTATGACGACCTCTAGCTTTAGTTCCTTCCTCATTCGATGAATAGATTTTTCTAATAATAAAAATAGTGTTTATTTGAGAGCATCTATAAAATTTTGCATTAATATATATTTATATTCATTTCAATTATTTTCCATTAGTAAGTAAGTATATTATTATTTTATTTATGTGATTGTATTCTCACTCTAAACTCCTTCCTGTTTTTTTTTTTTTTTTTCTAATATTAATTGTATTTGTCAGGGCACGCAAGACTACATCAAGCTGTCCATCATCGGCGGCGACCAGCTGCAGTTCCAGTTCCAGGTGGGCGACACCCCGCTGGGCGTCTCCGTGGAGACCAGCAACCGGCTCGCAGACAACAAGTGGCATTCCGTCTCCATCGAACGGAACAGGTGCGTGTTAACTACTTAAAGGGACAGTATCCGGTTCGGAGGATCAGACACTTTTTTGTTATGTATGCAGAAATTTAGCGCTAAAAACAATAAATACTATGAAAAAATTAATAAATTCGGATCAAAAATGACGAAGATAGCAATAGTACCAAAACGGAATAATCGGAAGTGACGTCAGCCGACCCGTCGCGGGATAAATGTGCTGCTGTACACTAGCGCAGTCTGCCGTAAACACGTGCGACACAAAGCGTTGAATGAACTCCGAGCGAGATGGCGAGAGCATCGCGAGCGGGTTGAAACAAGTGACGTCGACATAAAGAGCGCGCGCGTTTTGAAAAGTTGCGTTAAATAAACTTTAATACATTCGTAATTTATTGAAGGATTTTAATAATTATAAAAATAAAATGCTCTGCAATTTATAGCGCATACGCCATACTAATTAAACATCAAAAATCTAATTATGTGGTTGATCTACCTATACTTGGCAATAAATGATTATGATTATGATTATTATGATCCTCATTGTCTTGTTAAATACGTTATAATCCATTATGTGACCAGGGGTCGTAAATATCGTATGCATTTCATATGTAACGTATGTCTATTTTGTATATATGATATTGTTGGATTTTTGACTGTCAGGAAGGAGGCTCGCGTGGTGGTGGACGGGGCGCTGAAGAACGAGATCCGCACGGCGCGCGAGCCGGTGCGCGCGCTGCAGCTGTCCACCGGGCTGGTGGTGGGCGCGGCGCTGGACCGCAAGGACGGCTTCGTGGGCTGCATGAGGGCACTGCTGCTCAACGGGCAGCCGGTGGACCTCAGGGGGTACGCCAGGAGAGGTCAGTGGGATTGACGAAATGATATTTGAATCAACTGGAGCTCGAGCTGGCAGTGGACTGGGCCACATCTATCGCAGAAACGACTGCCGTTGGGGCATTTCCCCTCCACTCCCAGTAACAATGGGGGGGGGGGGGGGGGAATTGATGGTCTGAGAAGGGTGGGTGAGGGAGCTGGAAACGGCGTTAATTGTGAAAGGCCTATGTCCAGCAAGGACACTAACAAAGCGGCCTTTCATTTACTGGATGAGGTTTATTAGTGAAATGATTTAAGAAATAATGTTTTTTTGTTTGTTTTATGATAGATATTTTTAAAGTCGATAAATGTGAAATGCCTGTGAGATTTATTTATTGCCATGTAAAATACGGCCCATGATTATAATACGGAGAGGTGTGGTGGGAGGCGCGGCCGGTCATTGACTCCGCGCGCGCGATGTATTGTCCATAAAGTCATATTTGTCAAAAAACTTGGAAGCATCATAACTTTTATTTTTTTACTTAATTAAAAATATATTGACGACCTCCGTGGCGGAACGGGTAGCTCTCGGCCTGCCACGCCGGAGGTTGCGGGTTCGAATCCCGCTAGGGGCAAATGTTTGTATGATGAATATGAATGTTTGTACCCAAGTCTTGGATGTTTTTATATATTTATTTATTATTTAAGTATGTGTATCCGTTATCTAGTAACCATAGCACAGGCTCTGCCTAGTTTGGGACTGGATAATTGGTGTCAATGTCTGAGATATTTATTTTTTTGAGATATATATATTTTATTTTATTTATTTTTACAAAATCCACAGCACTTAGTATACAGTATTATTCTAATTTATAGTACTGCCAATAACGGATTTACAATGTTTTCATTACAGAACAGTCGCACATTTGTGACAAGAACGTGATATCTACTCAATATAATTTTATTGAGATATTACGTTGTCGCAAATGAGCGATATTCTCAAAATACCCACTGTCATTTTCTTATCATCCGATACATAGATCATCATCATCATCAGGTTATTTTTGTCTCCACTGCAGGAGCACAACCCTCTCTCATCTGCCGGAGACAGACGGAGGACTTGGCCTACACTCCCCGCGCTGGCCAGACGGGTTGGGGAGGCCTGATTGATGTTTTATAATGTATTCCCTCAGTCGCCTTGTACGACATCCACGGGAAGAGTTGGGGTGCTCCTATTCTACTCTACCGAAAACCATTTCATTTATTTAGCCATAATTTATAGGTACAACATACATGATCTTAAAAATACAACACGGTTCCAGTATAAATTTACCTAAGGGTGTAGCTTGCAATATTCAATAGATATTAAATAAAAATATATAATGCCTAATAGTAAATTTTTCACTACAAATAAAAGGTCTTGTTCACACAGTATGTCACTTTAAAATCTCTATTAAAATGCTAAATCAATGTACCTAATTATTCGAACTACCAACTATTACCACTATTATTCCTGACCCAAAAATTCCTTCATGTTGTAGGGGCATTTTTTGACTAGCATCAATTTCAGTTCTCTTAGGAACTTTTTTGCCTGTAAGTGACTTGACTTCCTCTGGTAATTTATTATAAACTAAGGCTGCGTTATGCCAACAAGTTCGCTGATAGGCGACACCTAGGAACCTGTAGTTCTGGTTTGTGGAGTGAGTTCAGCCTACCACACGGCAATCATAGATGTAACTGTGTAATACAGTTATGTCAGGATGTATATGTGATAATGTGTAGTACAGTTATACAGTTATGTCAGGATGTATATGTGATAATGTGTAATACAGTTATACAGTTATGTCAGGGTGTATATGTGATAATGTGTAATACAGTTATGTCAGGATGTATATGTGATAATGTGTAATACAGTTATACAGTTATGTCAGGATGTATATGTGATAATGTGTAATACAGTTATACAGTTATGTCGGGATGTATATGTGATAATGTGTAATACAGTTATACAGTTATGTCAGGGTGTATATGTGATAATGTGTAATACAGTTATGTCAGGATGTATATGTGATAATGTGTAATACAGTTATACAGTTATGTCAGGACGTACATGTGATGTCCTGTCCCCAGGTCTGTACGGCGTATCCGAGGGCTGCGTGGGCAAGTGTGCGTCGTCCCCGTGCCTCAACAACGGCACGTGCCTCGAGGGATTCGACTCGTACTCGTGCGACTGTCGCTGGACCGCCTTCAAGGGGCCCATCTGTGCGGACGGTCAGTGCAGTACATACGCTTCCACAACAAACTATCAGAGGACATCTAATAAATAAAAACGTAAACTTCGCGTGTCTGTACATCGAAGATATTTAAAAAAATGGGGGGGGGGGGGGGGGGGGGTCTAAGGATAAGTAACAGAACGCATTTATATTTCATTCCAGATTAATAGTCCTATGAAAACCAACGCTATTTACGTCTCGGTAACATATACATGAAAGGGTCACCAGCAGCAAAAATAGGTTTGTATTACCAAGTAAACTTTGCGGTCCACTTAGGAACGCCATCTATTGTGTATTTTGTTTTCGAGACGCAAATGCGTTTGTTTTCATAGGACTATTAATCTGGAATGAAATATAGATTATTTTTGAAATGTTTGTCTGTTAGTTTGTGCTTCTGTTTGTCTGTTAGTTTGTGCATGCATCTCTTAAAAACTACTGAACCGATGATAATGGACTTTTTACAGAAACATAGTGCTTAACTTGAAGTAGTATATAGGCGGGGGCGGGAGCGGAAGTGAGAAGGGTGCGAATTCTGTAGTCCACGCGAGCGTAGCCGCGGGCACAGCTAGACTTAACTATGAGTGACAGAAAGTTTAAGAATCACATTAAAGCCTGTTATAAAATAAACGATTATTTGAATGACAAAGATGTCTGGTACTAATGTTGCTTCAGCTTCGCACACTCTTTATATAAACATGATCCTAAAAGATGTGTTGCGTGAAGTTTGTTGCGCTGTTTCTTCTTCACAGCGACAACACCTGGGAAGCTTAATGATACAATGGGCTCGATTCTGAAGGCACAACGTTAACATTTGACAGCACTAAAACTGTTGCTATCCTTGTCACACAGTATTACGAAGATAATGACGAAACAAATTTTAGCGCTGTCAAATTTTAAATGTGTGCCTTCAGAATCGGGCCCAGTGTCTCATAAAAAGTAATATAAATAATATAAAAACACTACAGTGAAGGAGCTAAAAAAAAGTGTATAATTGTATAAATTTGTTAAGAATAGTGAAAGTTACAGACAGGCTACAAAGGGCTCGTTTCCAAGGTCATAAAACCTATTAAAAATATATGTGTGTTGCAGAGATCGGCGTGAACCTGCGGCCCAACTCGATGGTGAAGTACGACTTCCTGGGCTCGTGGCGGTCCACCATCGCCGAGCGCATCCGCGTCGGCTTCACCACCACCAACCCCAAGGGGTTCCTGCTGGGATTCTACTCCAACATCACCGCCGAGTACCTCACGCTCATGGTCTCCAATTCTGGTCAGTTTGCCGATGTGTGAAGGGGGGGATTGAAATTCAGTTAATATCGTGTCGATAGTATCGTAATGTATGATGGGCTCTTAATTGTTAATTTTTAATGTTTTTTAATTGGCTCGTTTTTGCTATATGTGTAATGTACATAGTTATCTTGTAGGTAAGCTGTATGTTTTCTTAAAATAAAATAAAATAAATAAATAAACAATACATATTTGTTCAGGTCACCTCCGCGTGGTGTTCGACTTCGGCTTCGAGCGGCAGGAGATCATTTTCCAGGGGAAGCACTTCGGGCTGGGGCAGTACCACGACGTGCGCCTCTCCAGGAAGAACGGCGGCGCCACCATGGTGCTGCAGGTGCGTAACATGGGGGGTTTCCCACATCCAAACTGGTAAAAAAACCAAACTGGTAAAAAAACCAAACTGGTAAAAAAACCAAACTGTTAAGAAAACCAAACTGTTAAAAAAACCTAACTGGTAAAAAAACCAAACTGGTAAAAAAACCAAACTGTTAAGAAAACCAAACTGTTAAAAAAACCAAACTGGTAAAAAAACCAAACTGGTAAAAAAACAAAACGGGTAAAAAAACCAAACTGGTAAAAAAAACTGTAAAAAAAAACTCATTTTATAAACAACTAGCTGGTGCCCGCGACTTCGTCTGCGCAGGATTAGTATTTCGAGTAGCTTATATTAAGCGTGGCTTAGAAAAGAACTAACATTATGGCATTAAAATTATAATTTTATGGCGCACGCCAGAATAGCTCGCAGATGGTAGATTTTTTCCTACTTACTTGATATTTTTTACAAATTCACACAATATCTTTATAAATTGAAGCCTATGTGTTATTCCGATGTATAAGCTATATTATTGAAGTTTCATTAAAATCCATTCAGTAGTTTTTACGTGAAAGAGTAACAAACATCCATCCATACTTACTAACTATCGCGTTTATAATATTAGTAGGATAGCTGACCCGGGCCCGCTTCGTTGGGCGGTAAACATTTTCACTTGTGATTTCGGGTTAATTTATAGCCTATGAAGCTCACAAGTAACGTGGCTTTGTATTGGTAACACAATTTTCAAAATCGGTTCAGTAGATTTAGAGATTACCCCCTACAACCCCACAAACTTTACCTCTTTATAATATTAGTAAAGATTTAGCAAACTACTGCATCAATTGTAATAAAGTTTTTAGAAAAACAGGGGTATTAAGGATCAAATTAGTAACGTCCTCAAAAAGGCTGGGATCCGCAGTGAGAAGAATTAAAGGAGGTGCATGAAAAGGTTGAGGGCTGTGAGTGAGACTAGTGAGGTGTGCCAGGATCGCGCAAAGTGGCGATCCATCGTCTCTGCCTACCCCTCTGGGACCAATGCGTGAGCATTATGTATGTATGGAGCTATTTCATAGCTTATGGCTTCATATTTCGTCACTGTGCTACTTAGGAATGCTCACGCCTGGGTTCCAGAGGGGTAGGCAGATACGATGTATCGCCACTTTGCGCGATCCTGACAACCGTGACGAATATGCCATACGATATTTATTTGTGCAATGTTAACTTACCAGGTGGACAATTACGAGACACAGGAATACAACTTCGACATCAAGGACTCTGCGGACGCGCAGTTCAACAACATCCAGTATATGTACATCGGACGCAACGAGAGCATGCACGAGGGCTTCGTGGGGTGCATCAGCCGCGTGGAGTTCGACGACATATATCCGCTGAAGCTGCTGTTCCAGCAGGATCCTCCCGCCAACGTACGCAGTCTGGGCGGTGAGTTGGTATACCACAGTGACTAAGGATATAGGTCTTCAGCCAGTGCGTCTCTGAAACGAGGACATGTAGTCCGAAAACTCAAGGTTATCATAGGATAGCTCTTTTAATAGAGTTGTTGCTCGGAGTTTCTCTAAGGGACAGGATTGTGAATGAGGAGATCCGCTAGAGAATTAAAGTCTTCGACATTGTGGATGTGGGCTGGCCACATCTTTCGGAGAATGGTTGACCGTTGGGGTAAACAAGTTCTCGAGTAGATGCCACGATTAGTGTATATTTCATTCCAGATTCATAGTCCTATGAAAACCAACGCTATTTACGTCTCGGTAACATATACATGAAAGGGTCACCAGCAGCAAAAACAGGTTTGTATTACCATGTAAACTTTGCAGTCCACTTAGGAACACCATCTATTGTGTATTTTGTTTTCGAGACGCAAATGCGTTTGTTTTCATAGGACTATTAATCTGGAATGAAATATAGTGTACTTCGTCCGCGTGGACAACTTAACATCACAAATTATTATGTATGAAACCCGCGGGGAGATTTTGAGTGGCCCTATTCCAAGCCGGGAGCCATAGGGCACCTATCATGTCACATATTTTATTTATATATGTATTTTTGTGTCGCCTGTTCTGTAGGTTTTAAATCCTTTAATAAAATCATTATTACATTACTAGTAGCTGTTGCCCGCGACTTCGTCCGCGTGGACAACTTAACATCACAAATTATTATGTATTTCCCGTAGGAATGGGATGTTTTTTCGGGATAAAAACTGTCCTATGTTCTATTCCAGGACCTAACCTATATGTGTGCCAAGTTTCATCACGATCCGTCCAGTGAGTGAAGCGTGATTGAGCGACAAACATCCAAATATCCAAACTTTCACGTTTATAATATTAGTAGGGTATGACCAATTTGTACCTATTTATTTATTTATTTATTTTAACTCTTTATTTATTTAAACAAACACAAGTGGCAAGGGCGAACTTATCTCTGAGAGAGATTTCTTCCAGCAGACCCGCGAGAGAGATAATTGAAATAAGAGAGGCAGACATAGTGTGTACGTAAATTAAAAAAGCATATGCATACACAAACAAAGAATTATTATTATTACGTATAATAAAAAAGGGATTTTTTTTCTTCTTCAACCATCACCAGTTGCTACAGTGATGATGATGAATTATTGTGTTACAGGTACTTACATTGTTCATAATTTTTTATTAGCAGTTCTGTGACGAGCGTAGGCCTTCTCCAAGAAATACCATGTCTTCCTGTCTTGTACTCCGCTGAGCTCACCACCTCATTCCGTCCGCAGGTGGCGTTCTCCACGAGGACTTCTGCGGCGTGGAGCCCGTGACGCACCCGCCCGAGCCCGTGGAGACGCGCCCCCCGCCCGGGGGCGAGGGCCTGCAGCACGAGCTGGACTTCCATAAGACGGACGAAGCCATCCTCGGCAGTGAGTACACTATGATTTCCCTATCCCCAAGGCATTTATTTATAAGAACGATAACAAAGTGATAGTATAGTTAGTCGGCCCCGTAGCCTAGTCGGTAGTACACCTGCTTGCGAAGCTCGGGGTCGCGGGTTCGAATCCCGCCCAGGGCAAACATTCGTGTGATGAGCACTTGTGACTGGATGTTACTGGATGTTACTTATGTATTTATGTATGTATATCAGCTGTCTAATACCCATATTACAGGCTCTGCCTAGTTTGGGATCAGGTAGCCGTGTGTGTAATGTCCCAGCATATTTATTTATTTATTTATACCATATTCATATAAAGTAAGTACAGTAAAGATAAGCTCGGGGCAATTTTAACTAGAAAAGAAAGAAATCATTTATACAATATGAATTTTCATTTCATGCTATTTTGATGTGAGAATAGGAAATGTCAAAATGGTTATTTATTTAAACTTTAAACAGATGGGTTGCTAACTAATTAAAATGGTTAACGTATTTTAACTAGCTGCCTTTGATTTTATATGCCTCATATATTTATGATAGTTTAAAAGTTATAAAGTTGCCGTGTGGTTTCCGGTACAGTAGAACAGGACCACTCCAACTCTTCCCGTGGATGTCGTACAAGGCGACTGAGGGAATACATTATAAAACATCAGTCAGGCCTCCCCAACCCGTCTGGCCAGCGCGGGGAGTGTAGGCCAAATCCTCCGTCTGTCTCCGGCAGATGAGAGAGAGTTGTGCTCCTGTAATGGAGACTAAAATATCCTGATGATGAAAAGTTATAAAAAAAAAATTAAAATCTAAAAGCATATTAGAGAAAAAAAAACTGTTGTGTTTGAGAGGATATGCCTTTCTAATACTAGCATTTCTATAAAACCTGTTAAACCTGTCTCAAATAGAAGTGAATTCTTTAATGACTATTTTTGGGTGCGTTTATCTTCGTTTATTTGACGACCTCCGCGGCGGAACGGTAGCTCTCGGACTGCCACGCCGGAGGTTGCGGGTTCGAATCCCGCCAGGGGCAAATGTTCGTATGATGAATATGAATGTTTCTACCCAAGTCTTGGATGTTTATATATTTATTTAAGTATGTCTATCCGTTATCTAGTAACCATAGCACATGCTCTGCCTAGTTTGGGACTGGATAATTGGTGTGAATGTCTGAGATATTTTTTATTATTATCTTGATTTCAAGTAACAATAAAAAAATATATGGAAAGTTGAACCTTGTATTCTAGCAGATTTTTTTCATAATTTATTTCGCAGAAGTAATGCTTTGGGATTGCTGGCTAAATGCCACTTATTACATATAAATATGATGGAGAACGGACGTAGGGAGGGGGGCAGGAGGGGGCAGGAGAAATTAGGAGATAGTAGGAGAGTTGTCATTAATGGTGTACGTTTTGTTCGCAGCGGTCCTAGCGTTCATATTCCTGCTCCTGATCATCGTCGCCGTGGTGCTCGTTCGCGCGCTCTCGCGACACAAAGGGGAATACCTCACGCAGGTAAACTAAAGCTTGGCGTTTATTATACGGAACTGATTAAAAGCACGCCCTCTTCATGTCATTTATTCATAGCTACGACCTAGGACTGTATCATCATTATCATGTCAGCCCCTAGACGTCCACTGCTGGACATAGGCCTTCCCCAATGAACGCCACCACACCCGGTCCTCCGCCCTCCGCATCCACCCGCTACCGGCCACCCTCTTCAGGTCGTCGGTCCACCTGGCGGCGGGGCGTCCCACCCTGCGAGTGCCGATCCGCGGTCTCCACTCCAGAAATCGTCTGCGCCAACACTATATCCATATAAAGGACTGTATCCGACATTAAAATTGACCGCCTCAACTAAATATTTACGCTGCGGGTAAATAGCGTCAATATTCAGTAAATAATTAAATGTTCTGCGTAGTAACTGCTCAAGTTTCAAAGTGAATGTGAACGAGTTGCGGTTCCAGGAGCCGCAGTTTCGTGGAACAGAGCGATTGTTTGGAACCCTTCCTCTAGTAGTACATAGAGATCGTTGGTCTACTACAGTGTTGCCACGTTGTACTGTTGTCCCCTCCCCTACAGGTCGGTCGCACGCGTCGGTTCTTTTCCCGGTTTGTCGGATATGTTTCTCGCATCGTCTCGTTCACTCGTGCAAGCGAGTGTAGTATTAAATTATCGTCCGACAAGCTGTGTGACGCAATTCAGTCTTATGCACCCGATTTTTAGTTCTAGTTTCTGCCTATATGTAAAATGTTACATAGTGGGGGTTTTGTTATTGCTAATAAATGAGTATTCTATTCTAACACTAGAATAACTAGAGGTCGTGGGTTCGATTCTCACTGGGGACAGACAATTTTGTACAAATTGGTTCCGGTCGCGATGTTATATTTGTAAATTGTCCTAGCCTTGTTTTAATTTCCATAGCACAGACAAATGTACCTATGTACGTTATTATTATTATATCTTCAGCTTCCCTCGTCCAATGACTGACCAGCGTCTATATTTCCAGGAGGAGAGGGGCGCGGAGGGCGCGGCAGACCAAGACCAGGCGGCGCTGGCGGCCGCCACCGGCCCGCGCGTCACCAAGCGACGGGAGTTCTTCATTTAGTCAGACACACACTTTACACACACACACACACACACACTACACACACACAGGAGCGGCCTTGGCTTTGCTCATTGGTGATTTAAGCTATACGTACATAGAAACTGGATTCTGTTAGATGTGAAACAATAATTACCAAGTTTTTGTATATTTTGTACGCGGAAAACACCAAAGACAACTTGTCTTTGTACTTCCTTTGTCTGAGCACAGTACTCAAGTCATCTGTCAAAAGTTTTTACTCATAGACAGTAAACTTTGACGTCTCGCAGATAGAACGTTACTCTTTTTTTAATATCTTTTATGGCCTTGGAAACGAGCCCTTTGTAGCCTGTCTGTAACTTGTATTCTTAACATATCTATACAATTATACACTTTTTTTTTAGTTCCTTCTCTGTAGTTTTTTTATATTACTTTTTATGAGACACTGGGCCCGATTCTAAAGGCACACATTTAAAATTTGACGGCGCTAAAATTGGTTTCTTCTTTATCTTCATAATACTGTGTGACAAGGATAGCAACAGTTTTAGTGCTGTAAAATTTTAACGTTGTGCCTTCAGAATCGAGCCCACTGTATTACTGATAAATTTTGTTGTATCTCGGCGGTGTTGCCCTGATATTTGATAAGTCCAGTGATGTTTACGTCCAAAATAAAATTATAACTTACTGAGCTCGGTAAAGTCGCACCGCTTGCACCGCTCTAGAGCCGCCCCTGCCCACACATCAACTACACACAGACACACATTCCATGCCGAGATATTCTGTTAGTCGACCAGTAGACTCCTTTACCGTGTACCAGCTGTTTAGTGGACCATGGGACATTAGTTCCATCGTGGTCCAAACTACAAACGTACAAACTCTAAAGTACAAACTCATATACGAATCTCACTAAAGTGCTTTCACTCGCTTCGATACCTAACACATTGGCCTTTTTTAAATATACCAGAGCACTAAAAGCGAAGTGAGTTCTTTGTTCACTTCACTTCGATAGTGCTACGGAATTTTTACAGAATGCCAAACCGAGGTCAAGTGGATTATGTTCACGTGAGTCTGTATTTTAGAGAATAGCGCTGCTGAACTTGAGTTTTGAATTTGGAAGTCTTACTTCAAAACGGACGTTATCAATTCCGCCATTTTACATTCAGACACATTTTCCAGACTTTTTGTACACATTTCGTATGAAAATCACTTGATTAGCCATCGCCCATTATAGGCAAAGCACATGACTGAGTTAGGTTCTGTGATAGTCCGGGAGGTCTGTTGGGTCCTGCGGTAGTGACGCGGTGCGGGAGGGTGGGTTGGGTCCTGCGGTAGAGGCGCGGTGCGGGAGGGTGGCGTCGTCGTCGCTGGCGTCGTGTATTAGACAGTTCTGTTACGTCACACCTCACCCCTCCCGCACCGCGCCACTACCGCAGGAGCCTGCTCAGTTATGCGCTTTGTCCTTAGTATCTCTTCACGACTTTCTTAGTTATAAAACTTAGACTATTTCTCCCATAAAGTGCCATTTGGCTACTTCAAGTAGCTTCCTGGTTACTTATATAATCTCACTGTATTCTCTCTAAATATCACTACTCACATGTAGTTCTACAATGGAATCTCATAAGAAATATTTCCCAAAAATTTGTACCTACACGTTTTTTTTTGTAAATTTCATTCAAAGTCTATTGTCATAAGAAAACAAACGCATTTGCGTCCCGGAAACACAATAAATAATAATAGGTGTTCCGAAGTGGCCCGCAAAGTTTACATGGTAATACAAACCAATTTTTTCTGACCCTTTCACTTATCGCGACGCAAATAGCGTTGGTTCTCTTTTGACATTGATTTGGAGTGAAATGTATGTATTTATTCATTGGTATATGACGATTAATTTAGAAATAAGAGTAAATTAATTATAGTGGAGTATTTTAAGTACTTTTCTATAAAATATACTCTTCCAAGTTACAATATGAGTGGAGAAGCGTTTTAAAAATACAAATTAGTATTTAGGATGACTAAGTTCTTATAATTTTATAACTTTATAAGAATCATATTGATAGTGGAAGAGGAAGCCGCTGATTTTTTTAAATGTGTTTTACGGCTCTGGATGGAAACCGCTGAAGCGCCATTGTGTTGCCAGTTAAAAAAATGTTATATTTCATTTTTGCGACTAGAAAAAACCCGTTGTAATGTGACACCTAAGCGCCGAGTGAAGTTATGCGGCAGAGTGAGGAACTCAGTGATACGTGAGAAGTGTGGTTTGAAAGAAGATGTAGTAACGACGGTAGAGAAGGGTATGTTGCGTTGGTATGGACATTTAGAGCGTATGAGTGACAAACGAGTGTGACTGTGCGAATGTGGAAGGAACTGCAGCTAGAGGTCGTCCTAGGAGGACGTTCAAGGATCAAATTAGTAACGTCCTCAAAAGGGCTGGGGTCCGCAGTGAGAAGAATAAAAGGAGGTGCATGAAAAGGTTGATGAATGTGAGTGAGGCTAGTGAGGTGTGTCAGGATCGCGCAAAGTGGCGATATATCGTCTCTGCCTACCCCTTTGGGGCCACGGCTTGAGTATTATGTATCTAACCATCCATTATATTTTGCGAGATATTGTCATAATCACCACGCTTGGCATGCGGAATGGTAAACATAGTAATGATGATCTGAATATACACAGGAGAACGCTACTGCCAGTTCCTGGTGCGATCTCTTGGTCGCCTTGACGACACCCATGGAAAGATTGGGGGTGGCTCTATTCTAAGCCGGGAACCACACGGTCAACTTAGGTGTCGATTTACCACAAAGTCGCGCTTTAGCGTTTTTATCATTCCACTATTGAAATTATTTAGACTGCTTATATTATTAGAAGATTATATGCAATGTGAATAATTTAAGTTTTAAAGGAATTGTGTTTTTTTTTATTTTATTTTTCCGTCCAAAAGAGATATTTTGTTACTTAAATATTATGTAATCGTGAACCTTTAGTTTTAAACAAAATGTTATTGTCATGTCAGTCTAGACTAAGGCTTAGTATCACTATGGACTTATTTACACGAGGCCAAGGACATAGGCGCAGGCGCAGCAAACTGGCGACATATGCAGCCATAGACTACATTTCACTTTTACATCTTTAAAAACCAATTTACATGTCATTCCAATATCGTCATAATTTTTTTTTTAATACAGAATATAACAATGTCAAAATTTAAACAATATCATTGTGTATAACAAACTGTCCATGTCAGTAAAAAATATTAAAATTAAATTTCAAAATACACTTGGTATCACATGATCACATATAAAATTAATTGAGCATAAGCTGCATAGTGGGGCTATATCGGTATTAGTACACCGATATACAGATATACCCCAATTATGGACCTGTTATGCATAATTCGCCAGTATGCTATTTTTTTGGTAGGACGCCCCGCCGTAACCTGAAGGTGGACCGACAACCCGAAGGAAGGAACCTGAAGCCTAAGGACCGGGTGTGGTGGCGACGGTCATTGGGGAAGGACTATATCCAGCAGTGGACGTCTAACGGCCCGGCCACGATTAGCGCGGCACGGCTACCATGCCACGGATAGTAGCGATCACCGCCGCTCGACACGGTGGCATGCGCAGTACTGTTCCATACATTTGTTTCCGCCGCGCATCGCGCCTCGGTGCCGCTCGGCAGTATGCGCCCGCCGCGCCGCTCATCGCGGCTGTGCGTGGCTTGCTAGATACATTCCTATACATTTGTTTTGGACGCGCATCGCGTCGACGATCGCACCGCGCGAAGCGAAAATCTCCGTGGCCAGGCCGTGAGGGCTTACGATAAGAATCACATAGGTAGGTCTTGTGTGAATAGGCGTATCCTAAGCCAGCTGTCTAGACAATCCAGTGAGGTCGGTTTATAAACTTTAGATGTCTCCATTGGCTTGTCTATTGGATTGATCTGTCTTGTCACGTAAACGGCATGCTAGAATAATAGAATAGAATAACCCAGAGATTGATCTTTTCAGAGCAGTTAGAGACTAGTGATAGCTGGGTCGATAAATACCTACTAATCCACGTTTCCACGTTGTCATATCAGTATGACTATAAAGATATAGATATCCTCGTAGTGATAGTATAAATCATATTTTTAGTAAATAGGTTTGCAAATGGAAGACAACATGACAACAAGACAACATGACAACATGATAACATGACAACAAGACTTCGACAACATGACAACAAGACAACATGATAACAAGACTTCGACAACATGACAACAAGACAACAAGACTTCGACAACATGATAACAAGACTTCGACAACATGACAACAAGACAACATGACAACACGACAACATGATAACATGACAACACGACAACATGACAACACGACAACATGACAACATGACAACATGACAACATGACAACACGACAACAAGACAACATGTCAACACAACAACAAGACAACATGATAACATGACAACATGACAACACGACAACATGACAACACGTCAACTAAATGCATAATCATTGTCATATACGTGTCGTATATTATGCAAATAAAAACATGAAACCTTATTAAGGAACGAACCCAAATTACGTCACACATTTTTTACAAGGTTTTACCCCCCCCCCCCCCCCCCAACTCTATTTTCACGTAATGCATAAGTATAGTTAAAAACCAATTTTTGCTTCTGTGATCATTGGCAGTAAGTAGTGTATAGATCATACAATTCACGACGGCACGCCCCGATACCTTTAGCGTGAGGTGAGCGAGGAGTTGTATATAATATACTAGCTGTTGCCCGCGACTTCGTCCGCGTGGACAACTTAACATCACAAATTATTTTGTATTTCCCGTAGGAATGGCATGTTTTTTCGGGATAAAAACTATCCTATGTCCTATTCCAGGACCTAACCTATATGTGTACCAAGTTTCATCACGATCCGTCCAGTGGTTGAAGCGTGATTGAGTAACAAACATCTAAATATCCAAACTTGCATTTATAATATTAGTAGGATTGTAAAGTACAACCTTCTATCCTTATGATTTCTGCTCTGAAAAGTTCAATATCTTAACTGTTCTAACCCCTTTCAGTTATTCAGTTGGCAGAAACAATATACATCTTGCTAGTTTGTGTATTTTAAAGCATTTTGTGTTTTATGTAATTATATTTAAGGTTCGTGCCTTACATTGAGTGGCGAGGCACTTAGAGCAACTTCTCAGACACGTAGTGTGTTGATATTAGAGTTTTATTTTACTACTTCGATATCACGAATAAATTTTCCACAAATACATTGGATGGTTGTTTTAATTGACGGAGGTTGCGGGTTCGAATCCCGCTAGGGGCAAATGTTCGTATGATGAATATTAATGTTTGTACCCAAGTCTTGGATGTTCATATATTTATTTATATCTATCCGTTATCTAGTAACCATAGCACAGGCTCTGCCTAGTTTGGGACTGGATAATTGGTGTGAATGTTTATTTATTTTTAATTATAATTTAGTTTGCTTGCTTCCAGTGCGTGTTTAAAGCCAGTATTATCATCATGTGAGCCTTTAGCCGTCCACTGCTGGACATAGGCCTTCCACCTCGCCACCACACCCGGTCCTCCACCCTCCGCATCCAGCCGCTACCGGCCACCTTCTTCAGGTCGTCGGTCTACCTGGCGGCGGGGCGTCCCACCCTGCACGTGCCGATCCGCGGTCTCCACTCCAGAACTCGTTTACCCCAAAAGCTATCGGTTCTGCGATAGATGTGGCCCGCTACAGCTTGCTAATTCTTTCGGCTATGTCGGCCACCTTCGTTCTCCGTCGGATCTCTTCATTACGAGTCATATCCTTCAAAGCCAGTACTGGTAAGGCAAAAGAAGAATAGAATGACTTATCCTTTATGTGATTTCTCCAGGCAACCTTATAGATAGTGGAAATTGTAAGGGAGAAATGCATACATATAAAGTATCGTATATATATATCAAATCATCATCATCATCAGGTGATTTTTGTCTCCACTGCAGGAGCACAACCCTCTCTAATCTGCCGGAGACAGACGGAGGATGTGGCCTACACTCCCCGCGCTGGCCAGACGGGTTGGGGAGGCCTGATTGATGTTTTATAATGTATTCCCTCAGTCGCCTTGTACGACATCCACGGGAAGAGTTGGAGTGGTCCTGTTCTACTCTACCGGAAACCACTCGGCAAAGAGTTCGGCCGTCCGTCTGATCGCGGGAGCGTTTATCGTCCAAAAAACAAACATAAAATCGTTTTTACAGACAAAAGTTGGTATGGCAAGCAAAGCAGTCCTTTTTAAATCTGAATTCTTAATTCATAAGGTGCTGGAGAATCTTTAAGCTGTAAACATATGTGTCCTTTTCTATCTAAGAAGAAGAACTTGTTACTATGATTATAATCCCATATGAATGGCATTATCCACTGTCTAATAATTTCTGCGAGAGTTAAAAAGAAATACCACACATTTCATGTGCCTTGGTTAGGTTCCCTGATTGTGTAGGCTCAGCAAACGAGTCAGTCACGAATTAGTTAGAAGGCAGGTGCCTGTATAGGATTGGACTATCAGCGATCGTCAACTGTAGAGCCTGTAGCGAGGACAGCGACACGCTGAAGCAGCTGTGTTAATACTGCATTCGCAAGGTTTAAAACCCAAGGACAGGCTCATATACCTTCATCAGCCGAAATAAGTCCACTGTTGAACATAAGCCTCTCCCAAAGAATGACACTTTTGGTGGGCTGTCCATTGGGGGATTGGCCATAATCACCACGCTTGCTAAGCGGATTGGTGATCGCAGTAATAATCTTTTTATACACAGGAAAATGCTGCAGCCCTTAGTCACCTTGACGACACCCCCAGGAGAATTGGGACAATAAATATGTCACATACATATAGGATTTAAACCAAGGGAGGAAAATTAACAACAATTCCTAGACCGGGATACCGGTATAGTTACTATCCCGCATACCTACTTACACCTCATACCATGAAGCAAAATAATTTTTCGTAGCTCATAGTTTCACCTCAAAGTTTTTACCTTCATGATTGACACTAATTGGTTATTAAATTAGATAGCAGATGCAAAATCATCAGACAGGTAGCAACTATTAAGTAATCCCTGATTAAGGTATCTCCCGGTCGAGCCTGCGGCCCGTGTACCTCAAAGCCCTGAATGGTGGAAGTAAGCACCTGTGATGCACTTAACCCGTATGCAAAGCGCTGACGCTCCATCCCGCACTCTTTACGTGTGAAACGTTACACTAGTGTGGGGATGCGTTATCGACATACATTTTTGAGGGACTGAACGGCTTGAAAAATGGTGACCGGCAGCGACGCATTAAAGAAAGAATTTTTTTTTTATTAAGAGTTTGGCAACAAGGCCATCCATCTAATCATGAATTTAACAAACATACTTAAACTAGAGAAAACTAACATAAACATCGCATTAAAGTTATTAAATAACAAACTTAATAATATAAAATAACACAAACAAGAAAGAAAGAAAATAAAAACTATTATTTACCGCCATAATTAAAAAAAAACAAGACAAAGGAATTTTTTTTTTTATTACAGAATACAATTTACAAATTTTGATAAAGAAATAGTATATTAGGGTAATAGTGGTATTAGGGTACTCAGTGTCCAACAGTGAACGTAATTAGGCTGAAAACGAAAATCGATCTATTTACATTTAAAAGCAGGCTGTATCGACAAAACAATAGCGTTAAAACCTAACTATATTAGCTACAAATGCTACATACAGATGACGGACAGCAACACCATAGGACACCAGTGTTTGCTTGAGATCTAAAGGCTGTTTAATAGGATAAAAACTATCCTGTCCTATTCCAGGACCTAACCTATATGTGTACCAAGTTTCATCCCGATCCGTCCAGTGGTTGAGCGTGATTGAGGAACAAACATCCAAACTTTCGCATTTATAATATTATATAGTGGGATTGTACATTATATTGTGTTGTGTTGTACCACATCTCGATATCGATAAACGGACGTGACATCCCAACCCTACAGTATCGAGTATACCGGAGTGGTTTGGCCTGAAACTGAAAGCGATGTATCGGCCATCGAGCACGCGCCGCCACTCGGCCACCTTTTACCGCGTTAGTGCGGCAGTTTACTGGGTTAGTGGGGCAGGTGGGACTTGTACTCTGTGCCTAGTGCTGGATAAACAAAAGATACTTAAATCTCAGTAGAGAGACAAGAGTCTCGAAGCTTTTAATAAGGTAAAAAAGACACGTTGGAAGTAAAACTTTGGGTGAACGTAATTTGGTAGTGTCATTTATGTACCCATTCATATTTATTTGAAGAACACTGTATAGAATCACATTACTTAAGGCCAAGAGGCAAGCTGATAGCAAGCTACATATTATAAGATCAGGCACATACCAAGTGGTTATAAAAATATACCATCAATTACCGAAACAAAGTCAAAATCATTTATTGCATATGAGTACACTTGGTACATTTATACACGTAATTTTTTTTTATTGACTACCGCTTCCTAGGTGTTAGCGCTGTAAAGAAGAAACGGCGCAACAAACTTCACGCAACATATCTTTTAAAAATCAAGTTTGCATACAATTAATAAAGATTTTTCGAAGCTGAATTAACATTAGTACCAGGCATCTTTGTCATTCAAATAATCGTTTATTTTATAATAGGCTTTCTTACAAAGTTGTTTTTAACACAAAGCTAATAGAAATATACTCCACATTTATTAAAAGGTTAACAGATTTTCAAGGTACAAGTTTTTATATTAAAATAGTAAATAGGTACTTAAATAAGTTAACATTAAATATACTTATATGAATAAGTAAGTACATAGTGTTTAATATAAGCACTGGAAAAGTGCCGTGACAGTTGAACATGATAGTCAGAGTCAACAAGTTATTTTGTCTCCACTGCAGGAGCACAACCCTCTCTCATCTGCCGGAGACAGACGGAGGATTTGCCCTACACTCCCCGCGCTGGCCAGACGGGTTGGGGAGGCCTGATTGATGTTTTATAATGTATTCCCTCAGTCGCCTTGTACGACATCCACGGGAAGAGTTGGAGTGGTCCTGTTCTACTCTACCGGAAACCACACGGCAAAACGGCGACAGTCGGCAAGTAGCAACGACCTACTCGTACTATCCGAAATGCTACTCTGCTGACTACACGTTTACATCTGCAAATAGTGTTAGTTGTGTACTGTACATTAAGTAAATATATAATAGAGGCCTTTCTGTGAAGTAAAAAGTTTCTCTTTACATTGCTCCTCATGGGTTATATCAACCATTTCAAAGAATGAAATGATTTGAAAACGACAATCTTTCCAATTTCAAAAAAAGCTTGCGAATTTGAACGATTCGCTAGAACGACACTAGTAAAAAAAACACAAACGAACTGAGCGAATTATTTCGCTTTGCCTATTGACACAGCCTACCAATACATCGTGAAGATTGAGACAGTAACTATATTTACGAAACAAGACAGTATTAATTACTGTTACTTATATATAAAACTTAAAGTTAAATAGAGTTAGGTAGGTATTAGACACTGTTAGCTAAAGGTGAATAAAGATGATTCATAGCTATGCCTATTTATTTATTGTTTATATTTGGAAATCTTACGGCATAGAATTTTAAATAACAGAAAATTGGATTAAGAAATCTGAAGGCCAAAAAGAGATTTCACATTTTACAATTCTATATAAATAATAAATAGGTACACTAAACATTACAGTTAAACAAAACATATATATATTATTAAACCCCACGTGGAGCCCAGAGACAAGTAGTGATAAAAACTGATTGGCATTAGTGTTTATTGCTACTGTCACACCTGTTTTCACAGATATTGCCCTCTGGAGTGCATTTGCTGAGACCGGCGGCTTGCTGGGGAGTATTCAGGGAGCGGGCATTAGATCCTTTTGAAAATAAACCTAATTTCACTTCCCACTAATATTATAAATGCGATAGTTTGGATATTTGGATGTTTGTTACTCAATCACTGGACGGATCGGGACGAAACTTGGCACACATAGGTTAGGTCCTGGAATAGGACAGTTTTTATCCTGAAAAAATATCTCATTCTTACGGAAAATACATAATAATTTGTGATGTTAAGTTGTCCACTCGGACGAAGTCGCGGGCAACAGCCAGTTATATATATGTACTTATTATCAGAGATCGGAATAGGTAGCCTCGTTTATGTAGGTACTTGCGATTAATGCTAGACTGCAATCTCTCCTGGGATGAACAGACAACAAAACATCCAAATATCGAAATATCCAAACTGTCGCATTTCGCATTGAGGTTATAATATTAGTAGGATTAAACGTGGGGAAATTTTGATGTTGTTCGCAACACATCACGTCAAGGGGTATCACAGAGCGAAAAGCGATCGAAGGAAAGTAGCTTTGCAACATTGAATTACGCATAGTGGCGATACATCGACTTTGTACCCCTCTGGGACCAAGGCGTGAGTATTATGTATGTATGTAATGTCCTTGTGACGGATAGGTATCCCCCCCTCCCCGTATCCATAGAGTTTAATTTATAAAGTCACAAAATTCATAATCAATGGAATTTAAATAGAATACCATTATTTTAATTTAGATCTTACTGTTTTCGACTTTTATCGTTATTCCCTTGTATCCTTCATAATAAATATGTATTAGCTATAATAACTTTAATTTTGTCTAAACATACTTCCCTTAAAAATAACATTAATTCTTAAAGTCAAAGTCAAAATCATTTAATGCATATGAGTACACTTGATACATTTATACACGTAATTTTTTTTATCGACTACCGCTTCCTAGGTGTTAGCGCTGTGAAGAAGAAACGGCGCAACAGACTTCACGCAACACATCTTTTAAAAAATCAAGTTTGCATACAATTAATAAAGATTTTCCCAAGCTGAATTAACATTAGTACCAGGCATCTTTGTCATCGTTTATTTTATAATAGGTGTTCTTACAAAGTCGCTTACTTAGTTTTTCTCAGAAAATTCTATAATGACGTGCCGGGCAATTATACATGTATGTTTTAAATAATCGGTCAACAGTTTTCGAGTTATCAGTCGCACACAACGGATACATAAAAAGGAAGTAATTTCTTTTATCAATACATTTTTTTATAGTTGACACAGCAGTAAACCTTAAAATTAAAATAATTCTCAATTTGTAGGTAGCTGTTACGGTTTCCATAGGCGGTCCTGATGGGGAGTTGAATGGTAAATCACAAGGTGCCTCGGGCATGAAGCACCGTGTCTCGTCTGTAATCAGCTCGGCTTGTAATCTCGTGTGATTACAGGGGAGTCTGGTTTGTAATACACCTTTGTAATTATTAATTTTCTCAAGTTTGTTGCGTCGTCGAGATTGTCGAGGGTTTATCAAAAGTCAGGCAAGTCATTTCAAAGTCAAAATAATCAATTAAATATGTAGAATAGGGCCGCCCCCAGTCGTCCCGTAGCGTCAAGGCGACTAAGGGATTGCACCAGGGATGGGCAGCAGTTCAGCATTAATTTCTTTTCTTTATTTGCAATACTCTGTCGCTGTGCCTTTTTTTCCCTTTAAAAGGTTGCCTGGAAGAGATCGCTTTGAGCGATAAGTCCGCCTTTGTACGCTTTCCAAAAATCTGTACCTATTTTTATTGTTATTCTTAATTTGTTTGCAATAAAGAGTTTATCTGTCTATCTATCTAACGAAATTATGGACAAAATTGTCGAAAATTCCGAAGCTTTCCGCCGGCCACGCTTCAGCGGGCCGCAACTTCGCTGTCGCGTCATTACGAACTTCACAATCCGCTTTAACTGTTAAGCGCTGAAATTAGTTGGAAATTAAAATACGTCGTCAAAGTCCACCTGTCTGAGCCGATTACCCGAATCGGTGGACTTTGAAAGGCTTTCAGAGTGGCGGAAATAGACAAAAATTAACTACCTAACCCGGGCTGGCATGCAGTGAGGTTTTTGGGTAGGTACTTAAGTACTACGGTGAGTACCTACTTATCGACTTTACATTACGCTTTAATATATTATTTACTAGCGGTTGCCTGCGACTTCGTCCGCGTGGACAAACTATTAAATAATTTCCCGTAGGAATGAGATGTTTTTTCGGGATAAAAACTATCCTATGTCCTATTCCAGGACCTAGCTTATATGTGGGCCAAGTTTCATCCCAATCTGTCCAGTGGTTGAAGCGTGATTGAGTAATAAACATCCAAACATCCAAATATCCAAACTTTCGCATTTATCATATTACTAGGATTGCACATATAAAAAAAATGACATACGCACATATAAGGCATACATGAAAAAAGTGTACAAAGGTGGACTTATCTCTAAAAGAGACCTACCAGCCAACCTTCACTGTGGGAGAAAAGATACCCTTTTGTTCTTTATTAAAATACCTACAATTCTGAAAGTTTATTTTAAGGTCTTTACCAGTAATATTTTTGAACAGGGCAGCAAAAATATTTGATGAATTATTTAATAACAAAAACTATATTAAATAGAACAGAAACGACATCTAATTCAAAATGGAGAGTTTACACTAGGGCTGTAGGTACAAGTTATCGATATTCGAAGGTAGAGCACACCTCGGCACGTTAAGACGGCGAACGCTTGCCGGGGCACGAACGCAGACTATCGACACGCTGCAATGTGTTAGCTAGTGTTGCGAAATGATTTATCGATATGAAAATACAGTTTGAACTGTTTATTAGGCGGGTTTTTATTTGTTTCAAATACAGGTTGACCGTAAGTAATTTTTTACGTTGGATAATATTGAGTAATCTTGAAAAACGACAATAAACGCAATAAAAGTAATCAATAATCACTTCATAATCATCATAATCAAGTTTACTTAAGTACTACGGTGAGTACCTACTTATCGACTTTACATTACGCTTTAATATATTATTTACTAGCGGTTGCCTGCGACTTCGTCCGCGTGGACAAACTATTAAATAATTTCCCGTAGGAATGAGATGTTTTTTCGGGATAAAAACTATCCTATGTCCTATTCCAGGACCTAGCTTATATGTGGGCCAAGTTTCATCCCAATCTGTCCAGTGGTTGAAGCGTGATTGAGTAATAAACATCCAAACATCCAAATATCCAAACTTTCGCATTTATCATATTACTAGGATTGCACATATAAAAAAAATGACATACGCACATATAAGGCATACATGAAAAAAGTGTACAAAGGTGGACTTATCTCTAAAAGAGACCTACCAGCCAACCTTCACTGTGGGAGAAAAGATACCCTTTTGTTCTTTATTAAAATACCTACAATTCTGAAAGTTTATTTTAAGGTCTTTACCAGTAATATTTTTGAACAGGGCAGCAAAAATATTTGATGAATTATTTAATAACAAAAACTATATTAAATAGAACAGAAACGACATCTAATTCAAAATGGAGAGTTTACACTAGGGCTGTAGGTACAAGTTATCGATATTCGAAGGTAGAGCACACCTCGGCACGTTAAGACGGCGAACGCTTGCCGGGGCACGAACGCAGACTATCGACACGCTGCAATGTGTTAGCTAGTGTTGCGAAATGATTTATCGATATGAAAATACAGTTTGAACTGTTTATTAGGCGGGTTTTTATTTGTTTCAAATACAGGTTGACCGTAAGTAATTTTTTACGTTGGATAATATTGAGTAATCTTGAAAAACGACAATAAACGCAATAAAAGTAATCAATAATCACTTCATAATCATCATAATCAAGTTTATTTTTGTCTCCACTGCAGGAGCACAACCCCCTTTCATCTGCCGGAGACAGACTGAGGATTTGGCCTACACTCCCCACACTGGCCAGACGGGTTGGGGAGGCCTGATTGATGTTTTATAATGTATTCCCTTAGTCGCCTTGTACGACATCCACGGGAAGAGTTGGAGTGGTCCTATTCTACTCTACCGGAAACCACACGGCAAATAATCACTTACCTACTTAACTTTTGTACGTAATAAAAAATACTATTTATTGATTGAATCACATTATTATCATGAAACCATTAGGCGTATATAAAGCATGAGCCTTTTTCGAATAAAATGATCTAAGAACATTACGAAGTGTATTCTGTTACAACCCAATTGGCATACGAAGACCATCGCTATTTGCGTCTCGGGTAAAAAAAAACAACAACATAAAATTGACACTAGCAGCAAAAATAAGTTTGTTAAGTTTCAGGTCCCCTTCGGAACACCATCTATAGTTTAATTTATTATGATTTCAAGTTTATATGAAATTAGATTATATTTATTATTATTTTTCCAATAATTTGATTTGCTTAATTTTTAATTAAATCTCTCCATAATATCTTGTCATCACCGCAGGTTAGCTGGAAGTAATTTCTTTAGAAATAAGCTTAACAGTTTTTCTTTTCTTTGTGTTGTTCTTTGTATATTTGTGTGTACTAACTAATAAATAAACTAAATAAATTATTATTTTGATTTGTTTTATTTTTTAAATTAATGCATTAATTATACCAACCTTTAACAATAGTTATCAATAAATATAGGTGTATTTTTTATTGTTTTCGAGACGCAAATGCATCTGTTTTCTTATATCAATTATTTAGAATTAAATTTTGACACTTGAAACCAATCTGTAACCAAACTCAGTCTCAGATATCTTTAATTAAAACTATCGATACACAACTGCCCCTCCCTAAACGTGACACCTTAGAGAATATATTACTCCGTGCCTCTGAATCTAATCACAATCTGACGGATTAATATCTGTGTCCGTGTGTACTGGCCCTTAGCCGTCAGCCATTTTGCGCCCTATTACCACCATGTCTACCTATCTACCTCCATCTTGCGTCTTATTGCGATGTCGGTAAGTATGAAATTTGCATAATTTAAATGGTAATTAAGTTTGTGGCTTACAATATTGAGAGAGTTACAGCTAGGGCTGCCATTAATACACTGATTTAAAAGCGAGACTCAAAGGTAGATACTCCTATAAAAATCAAAGTTAAATATATATGAAAATTGTAATTATAAAACAAGACTAATGGATAATTTCCTATTCGAACTAATTAATATTTGTAATACTTCTATGAACCACGATTAAATATGGTTTTGCTTAAGAGGAGCTAAAATAAAACTAAATTTGTACAAGTGTGTAAACCATCAAGCAACGATAAAAATACCTAGAGTTTTTTTTTTATTAAAAATTTTAAATGCCGATGGATGCGGGGCTCTGACGACGTGGGCAATTATTTCTCTAGCTACCTCAACACGGAGATTGCACAAAGGGGCCGTCTCCGCCTACCCCTCTGGGACCAAGGCGTGAGCATTATGTCATGTTACGTGCACGTACAGTATAATGTACTTGCACGCGAGTGTAATCGCTTACTATAAAATAATTCGTTTCGGTGAAAAATGGCGCCAATCAAGGCTGATAGTGATAGTGCCGTGTTGAAGAAGAGTATCGCGAACCTTGAGAATAAAGTTGTAGCTCAAAGTAATGAAATTAGTGCGTTAAAAGACCAAATATGCGAACTAGTTTCCATCTTCAAAAAATGGAATGAGGGTACATACAAACATCAATGCCCTAACTGCGATACATCAACAGATGGTTCAAGCAAGATAGCTGTACCGTCGAACGTGGAGAGTGCGAGCGAGACGGAGCAAGCATTGACAACTGCTAACCGTAAAGAAACGTTTTCGTCAAAGGTACGGACCCGTTCTGCGGCTAAACGAGCCGCCGTGTTTATCAATAGAGAGGCGAAACCACAAATATCCAGTCAGACGCATGATAACACGCAAATAGCCAAGGATGAGTCAAAATCTCAAATAAAAGGCGAATGGACAGTTGCAGCTTCGCGTAAACGAAGGAACCACCAACGACGTGTGGTACGATGCAGCGGAGACACCAGCGACCTGCTTTCGGCAGCTGATTTAATAAAATTCCTTCACATCTGGGGTGCCCGCCCCGATACGACGGAAGGCAATGTCACAGGCTATCTAAATCGGAAAAAACCCAGTAGTTTATATACGGCAACTAAAATAGTACCCAAACGTCCGCAGGAATACACTTCGTTCAAAGTTGGCGTGCCAGACGATATGCTGGAGGAGTGCCTCAGTCCACAGTTCTGGCCAAAGGGATTTTCAGTCGATCCTTGGTTATTTCGGCTCGAGAAACGCACTGAAACAGACCATAAACTGCCAAAGCAACCCGAACAGACAGTGTAAACATACTTTTACACTCAAAGCCTACTACCAAAACGTAAGATGGCTAAGAACAAAACTTTTCAACCTAAGAAATAACATTCGGCTTATAAATGATATTGACCTAATAGCCATGTCTGAGACGAACTTGGACGCATCAGTGCTGGACGCTGAGGTGTGCGACTGCTGCGAGTGGACGCTGCTGCGGCGCGACCGCACGGCCGCGGCGGGCGCGGGCGGCGGGGTGCTGCTACTGGCGCGCGCGCCGGTTATACTGGAGCGCTTATCGGCCCTCGATACCGACACTAACAATTTTGAAGCTCTCTGGGCTAGATATGAAGTTGACGGACAATATTTATACGTGTGTGTCGTGTACATCCGCCCTCAATCAAAACACGAAGTGTACATGGAGTGGTTTGAAATAGTAGAAACGATGTGCACGAGTCGCGATACTACAAAAATTCTTATTCTAGGGGATTTAAACTTAAATAGTGCCAGTGAAAATACGCTGTGTTATTATAATTGTTTTATGTCAATGTGTAACTTATGTGAGTATAACTGCGTGACTAATATGCGAGACGGAGTGCTAGACGTGGTGCCGACGAGCCCGGAGCTGGGCGGGGCGGTGCGCGTGCGGCGCGCGTCCGCCGGGGACGAGGTCACCAAGGTGGACGGGTACCACCCGCCGCTGGTGGTGGACATCGGGTACACACTATTCAAACAGGTAACATTTTTAGAACCCTCCAATATTGACGAATCCAGAGACTGGAACTTCGCCAGGGCTGACTGTCTTGAACTGTACTTTACAGTTGGTAATATCGACTGGACTGACCTGTACCAACTGAGTGACAGCAATACTGCTTTAGAATACTTTTGTGCTAACTTGTATGACACCTTCGATCACTGCGTTCCTAAGAAAATACGGAAGCGATCGTGTAGTCGTACGTATCCTGTCTTCTACACGAAAGCGATCATCCGTGACATTGAATCGAAGGCTGGTTGTCACCGCGAGTGGAAACGGACTGGTAGTGAATGCGCATTAACTAACTTTAGACGCTTACGTAGTAAAATAAAACGTGATATAGACACAGCTTATAAAGCTTATGTACAACGTATTTCTAATAATCTATGTAATGATCCTTCTCAATTTTGGGAATATATAAACACTTTACGTAATCGTGGAGGTCTAGAAAATAAAGTTACCCGTGCGGGCACTGAGTATAGCGGCGCCGACGTCGCCTCAGCGTTTGCGGAACATTTCAAATCAGTATTTCTGCCCGAGTCGCCCGCGCTCGACCCGCGGATCGCCAGCGCCGGCGCCGGCCCGCGCGGCCCCGGCGCGTCCAACGCACGTCGTGTGGACGTGCGCGCGATCGCTGCCAGCGACGTGCGCCGCGTAACACGCAAACTAAAGGGAAACACGTCAGCAGGGCCGGACGCTATACCCGCCTACATTTTAAAGGGGTGTATTGAATACTTGGCAAAACCTATCACATTTATTTTTAATATTATACTGGACACCGGCGATTACCCTAACACATGGAAGGAGTCTAGAGTGACCCCTATCCCTAAAAAAGGCTCTAAGTCGATGGTCGAAAACTATAGACCTGTAGCGATACTGTGTGCACTGGCTAAGGTGTTCGAGATGGTGCTCCACGAGAGCCTGCTGCCGCAGTGCCAGCCTCACATCACCGGCGCGCAGCACGCGTTCCTCCCGAAGCGGTCAGTGGCTACTAACCTGGTTACGATGGTAGACATCTTGTCGCATGAGATAGATAAAGGGAACCAGGTCGACGTGATATATCTTGACTTCCAAAAGGCGTTTGATAGAGTGGATAATGACATATTGTTATTAAAACTTGGAGCAATGGGTTTCGTGCCCAGACTTTTGAAAATGTTCGCAAGCTACTTAAGGGACAGAAAACAATTTGTAAAATATGGTCCCTGTCTATCCGAGCCATATTCAACGCCTTCTGGAATAAGTCAAGGTTCAAATCTGGGTCCCCTCCTTTTTGTATTATTAATAAATGACTTACCTGACGTGGTCACTCAATCCCGCATGTTGCTGTTCGCTGATGATGTGAAGTTGATTGCAGTGGTAAGATCACAAGACGACTGTCTCAAACTGCAACATGATATTGATGCGGTATTCCAGTGGAGCATCGATAACAAACTGTTTTTTAACCCCAGCAAGTGCGAAATGATGAGCTTCACTCGATCACATGCGCCAGTGCTGCACCGGTACGTGGTAGGCGGCGATCCCATCACCCGCGTTGAGGAAGTGCGTGACCTCGGCGTCACGTTCGATCCTCAGCTCACCTTTCACCAACACGTGCATAAAGTTACCAACACCGCGTTCCAGCGATTGGGGTTTGTGGTACGTAATGCCAATCCTCTAACCGCCGCCGCTACGCAAGCGCTATACATCGCTTTAGTACGTAGTATAGTTGAAACGAACGCAGTGGTCTGGACTCCACACGAGAACAAATATATTCTCATGTTGGAACAAGTTCAAAAACGTTTCTTAAGATATTTGTATAAGAAAAACCATCAATACTACCCTTTTATGTATCCGACTCGCTTCTTGGAGGGACATCTAGGTTACGACTCCCTCGAACTGAGGAGAAACTTAGCCCTGGGAGGGTTTGTCTTACACGTAATCAGAAACAAAATTGATTGTGTGGATCTTGTCGGAAGGGTACTAAAACTGTACGTGCCCGAGTGTTACCTACGAGCGCGGAGTCACCAGCTGTTCATAACACCACACTCGCGCACCAACCTCTACCGGCACTCGCCCGTCGCGCGCGCACTGCAGTTGTTCGGCTCCCTGCTCGCCGAGGCACCACACTGTGACGTGTTCGTGGACGGCATAGGACGGCTGATGACGGAATGTAAGGGAATGCTAGAGAGAGGAATGCCTGTTTCGTCTATAGCTTAAAAATTATTGTAACGCAATGGAATAATAATCTGTAATGTTTCAATATTTTAAATAAATAAATGTCTAAAATAAATGTCTAAATGTTATTAAACTAATATATAAAATTATATAAATAAATAAAATATATTTAGTACTTATTTGCTATATTCATATGTATACCTATTTATCATTTAAGCTATCAAATCAGCACAACCTACCTTTTTCTCTGGCATAATATTTTCTACCCAAAGGTTGTCTGAAAGAAATCACTTACAGCGAAAAGACCGCCTATGTACTATCAAACGTGTAACTGTGTTTGTGCAGTAAAATGTATTGTACTCGTATAATAAGCGCAATAATTTTGGTGGAACTGCGCCAGGTAGAGCCGCGGGTAAAGCTAGTGTTCACGAAACGGGACGTTCCGATTTGAACCGGAATAATCGAGTGTTGGCAACCCTAACGTTACAACTGAAGGGGTGATTGAGAAGATTTATTATCGTACCTGAGTCGTAGTGAAATTGTTGTTTAATGTACAGTTATGAGATTATGCAGCCGATTGGGCTTAGCGGCGGGTGATCGATGGTCGCCATTAGTTAACTTGCTGTGGGATACGGAATTGATTTCAGCGGCTGAAATACAGAAGCGGCGTAAGGCGTGGGCGACGTGGACCTCCGCATACGGCCTCACGTTCCAGAAGGCCTCCTAGACTAAGGGAT
Organism: Esperia sulphurella; assembly: GCA_947086405.1. Classification (NCBI taxonomy): domain Eukaryota; kingdom Metazoa; phylum Arthropoda; class Insecta; order Lepidoptera; family Oecophoridae; genus Esperia; species Esperia sulphurella. Next base: position 15,810,874 of record OX352266.1, read on the forward strand.
TTCAGGCAGCTGCGTTCTGTTGTAAGATCATTAACTCAATGACCAATCTGCCGGCCAAGTGTTGTAATTATGGCCAACCCCCCCAATGAATTGCTTGCGTTCTGATGGCTGATGCCAGGCCAAATTGTTTAGGAAAGTTTAACCTTTTTTTTTTGACGCGGGGAAATGCCACGCATAAACCCTCGCCTCGGGGGGACGGGTGAATTGTGTCGGGCTCTAACCGACTAAAACCCCGCGGTGGCAACCTCCGGCACGGTTCGAGGGACTCCGAGACCACCGAAGGCACACGCTCCCGGTGCCCCTCTCACCAGCCTCGCAGCATGCTCTCTCGGCGGCCCATCTCAGGGAGATTAAGCTCCCCCTTAACACCCCTAGGTGCATGCAGCAGCAACGAGCCCACCCCCTTGCTGCTGCCCTCCCCGGGGACGCATGGAGGAGTGCACAGAGTCCCCGCTCCATGCACCCGCGCCCCCGATGACCCCTCTTAGTCGCCTTTTACGACAGGCAGGGGATACCGTGGCTGCACTCTTCGCCCCAGCACACAGGGCAAGGAAAGTTTAACCTGTGGTAGAGCTTACTGACTGACTCTCTTACTGTGACTTACGGAGTGACTAAGGTCTGTTCAAAATATTGATGTTCATCATCATCATCAGGTTATTTTTGTCTCCACTGCAGGAGCACAACCCTCTCTCATCTGCCGGAGACAGACGGAGGACTTGGCCTACACTCCCCGCGCTGGCCAGACGGGTTGGGAAGGCCTGATTGATGTTTTATAATGTATTCCCTCAGTCGCCTTGTACGACAGCCACGGAGAGAGTTGGAGTGGTCCTATTCTACTGTACCGGAAACCACACGGCAATTGATGTTCAATTAAAGATTATTAATTTCCTATCCAATTTCGAATATAAACAAGTTGATTTTAACTTTACTATATTTTTATTACATATGATGCGACACAAAGAAAACAAATGGAACAAGATTGTAACTGAATGGTACCCGAGATTATTCAAAAGAAAGAGAGGAAGACCCCTGAAAAGATGGGATGATGACATTAACGAAGTAGCGGGAGCGATATGGTCCAGGATGACCAGAAATCGGGAAAAGTGGAAGAGTCTGGAGGAGGCCTTTGTCAGAGGACAAGCTGAGGGAGAAACGATGGCTACCGAGGAGCCCAACTTAACATAGTTATTTACATTATTCAGATTATTTTTTATACTTAGAGGCAACTAAACAAATGTGTAATGAAACAAAGTACCAGAATAAAGGCTATTTTTTTTTAATATTTTTATTGAATAACTATTTAGCAGGGTGGGACTCCTCATTGCCAGATGGACCGTCGACCTGAAGAAGGCGGCCGGAAGCGGCTGGATGAGGGGTCGGAGGACCGGGTGTGGTGGCGTTCATTGGGGAAGGCATATGTCCAACAGTGGACGTCTAAGGGCTGAGATGATTATTATGAAAAACTATTTTACTAAATATATTTTTAGATCTTCTTCTTAAAATGAGCTTCTTTAGGACGTTGCCAGTATCAAGGATATAGGAGTCAAAGTCAAAGTCAAAATCATTTATTGCATATGAGTACACTTGGTACATTTATACACGTCATTATTTTTTTATCGACTACCGCTTCCAAGGTGTTAGCGCTGTGAAGAACAAACGGCGCAACAAACTTCACGCAACACGTCTTTTAAAATCAAGTTTGTATACAATTAATAAAGATTTTGCGAAGCTGAATTAACATTAGCACCAGGCATCTTTGTCATTCAAATAATCGTTTATTTTATAGTAGGCTTTCTTACAGAGTTGTTTTTTAATGTGAATCTTAAACTTTCTGTCTAATACAAACGAATACAAACATAGAGCACGCTTTAATGGGGTAATGCTGTGGGTTTTGCCACTAGAGCGTAGACTACTGCCTCTCCACAATCCCTTGTCTTCACCGCAGGTTAGCTGGAAGAAGTTTCTTTAGAAATAAGCTTAACCTTATAATTTTCGTTTCTTTGTGTTGTTTCTTTGTATGTTTGTGTGTACAATAAACTATTAAATATATAAATAGAGCGCCGAGGGAGTGTCGCTCATATCAAAAGATATCACAATAACCTTTAATTTCCAGGTGGATTCCCGTAGCTGCTGAAGTGCAAAGGACATTGCAATTGCAAGAAGTATGAAGTAAAAAAAAGATAGATTAGATTAGATTTCTTTATTTCACATTACAAATTTTAATACATAGATTAACTTACGTAAAAGGTCAGAGTTAATGTGATCGTCAAAAAATAATATAAAATAGTATACAAAATGTCAGTTCTACACAACTCGTGTATGAGATTTATAACGATGTCATAACTTAATGTACATAATAATAACAATGTATAAAAAAAAACAATTTTCATAAACTATGTCGCAGTTTAAATTCAAAATTGTATGTCCATATAAATTCTTTAACAGAGTATAATTCTTTATCCAATAAAAGGTTTTTCAGTCGGCGACTAAACGTTTCATCATTCGTTTCGTTCTGCAGGTTGTTGTTGGTAAATAGATCATATGTTTACAATCGCAAAACTGACAAATCCTATCTCATTCGTAAGTTCTTAAAAACCATTCACACCCCTTACAATAAACCATTAAAAGCTTCAACAATATTCCCCCTGTATAAAACTGTGTCTGTCTCAAAACTTAATCTCATAAAAAGATTTGGAACTTGCGACAAAAGGTGGCGTTTTTTATCCGATTCCAACACCTGCTCGTCTCGGAACACCCTGAGACTACCAAGTTGGAAACTTTGGCAAAACTTCACACCGGATGTTGTTATCGGCCGGAAGCGCTTTAGGCGGCTTCCTGTTTTGACGGACGTGCAAAAAACGACGGTTTTCTTAATAAAGTTTTAAGAAAGTTTCGTGGAAGTTGATATTATTTCAAAATTAAAAAATATGGTAACCTGTCATTTATTTATACGAAGAGTTTTTGTTGCTTAATTACATGATTTCTTTTATTGAAATCTGGTCACAATTTCAATAAAATTTGGTACAGTATCTTATATCCTGATGCGTTTACATATTATAATTAAAATAATTTAGGAACACAATGTTATTTTATATCCTGACACACCTCCCTAGCCTCACTCACATTCATCAACCTTTTCACGCACCTCCTTTTATTCATCTCACTGCAGACTCCAGTCTTTTTGAGGACGTCACCAATTTGAGCCCTGAACGTCCTCCTAGGACGACCTCTAGCTGCAGTTCCTTCCACATTCGCACAGTCACACTCGTTTGTCACTCATACGCTCTAAATGTCCATACCAACGCAACATACCCTTCTCTACCTTCGTTACAACATCTTCTTTCAAACCACTAGCTGTAGTCTCTTTTGTCACTCTTCTTTCACTCATACGCTCTAAATGTCCAACGGAACATACCCAGTTTTTTCTCATCACGTCTCGTAGCCGGGTAATGATCTATTCTAACACAATTTCCTCATCCTATATCCGACGTACTTGCATCTCCCAAGCAACATGTCTCGCGTAGAAGCTCCGCAGAAAAGTTAGCTCGCCCGAGGCGGCAACACCTCGCGTAGAGTTCCCTTGAAAAATGGCTCTCCTCGCTCATTCTTCAGGGAAGTGACGTCTCAAGCGATAAAAGTTTTAAGTAATTTCCCTGCTTTTTCCTGCAGGGGAGTGATGTACCTTTATATCTTTTAGTAGACAGGTTATAATGTACTTCACACTGTGAAAAGTATTTTGATGAACGGAAGAATTTATAGAGGCGTTGAGAATTATTGCGAGGGATATTTTATAACTTTTTTGTATACTTACACAAATATCTTATAAATAAAAACGTTAACTTCACATTGAATATATTAACAAAAATTGAGGTTTAAGAATAAGTAAGCAATGGGCCGATTCAGAAACACACATTTAAAAATTTACAGCGCTAAAATTGGTTTCGTCTTTACCTTCATAATACTGTGTGACAAGGATAGCAACAGTTTTAGTGCTGTCAGAATTTAACGTTGTGCCTTCAGAATCGAGCCCAATATACACGTTTCTCTGTTAGATCGTGCACGCATCACGTAAAAACTACCATACAAACTAACAACGTCTGATGCAGTTTCCAGACAAACATAGGGTTAAGTTCGGAGTAACATTTAGTCTTTACTACAACGCAATTGGTTTACTCGATTAAAAATTATGCCAATTTATAGTTTTCAAAAACTCACATTATGTTAGTTACATTATGGATATAGACATAATTTATTAGTAATATTCATTACATGTCATTAACTTAAAAATAATATTTCTTACCAATTGTAAGCATAAAAAAAATTATTAAAATAAAATGCATATACAACAAAGAAGTGTAATACTCGGTGGAATTCAGATTGCGATGAGTTAGGACTAAGTCTGGATCGAGGATATGAGAGTTGGCGGTAGCGGAGGCAGAAGGAATGAAAGCGGAAGAATGATTCTGTTGTCCACTCGAGCGGAGCTGCGGGCACAGCTAGTTAAAAACAAATACACAGAAGGGGAGAATGTATACACAGGTTTGCTTATCTCTAAAAATAGATTTATTCCAGTCAAACTTTGCCTGGAAAGAGAGAGGATAATAATAACGGTAGATATACCTACACGTGTATAAATAACAACATATACACATCTACATTTATATGCGAGTAGGTAATAATCTAATAAATAAAATCGTAAACATCGCGTGTCTGTACATTGAAGATATTTGCAAAAAAAAATATAAGTAATGAAATGAAATGATTTGAAATGATTTTTATTGCAACAACTTACAGTTAATACAGTTTTTTAAATGTAAGGAACCCCTTTTAAGTAAATTAATACCTGTGTCAGGGGTTCCCGCTCTTCCAAGGCGGAAAGTTGTACATGAAATAGTGCTAAATTAAACTTAATTAATGTAAAAAATATGTTTGTTTTAGAATCTTAACTAACCTAAATATTACAAGTAAGAATTAGGGTGTATGCTCGTGTGAATTTGTGTGTGAGTGGGGGTGAGTGTATGTATGTGTAGGGGTGTTTGTGTATGTGTGTGGGGGTGTGTGGATGTGTGTGTGTGAGAGAGAGGGAATGAGAGAGTGTGTGTATATGGGCACGTACATAATGTATAAATGAATGCGAGTGTATTTGCTTATACGCAGAGCGAAACAAAGTAAAAATAAACTAAGGTGACAAGAATATTATTTACGCATACTATTCAGGAAATAGTGGATAACAACTTTTCAGTATCATCATAAGTTAGGGTTTTGAGCCAGATGGTGACATTTTTCTTACACTCAAACAGGGTCATCGGGTATATAGTAAGAATTTTGTTAACCGTATTATATAGGTGTGTAGATCGTCTAAGATACTGTCTCCTAGCAAATTCAGTCCTATTAAAGCTTGTATGAGCCACAACATGACAGACTCTCTTATTCAATATTTCAGGGTCATATATTAAAGTTTTATGTCTCTTTAAGATTACATTTAGAATATATAACTTTCTAACTGATAGCAGGTCACAAGTATTATACAGTTCTTCAGTTGAAAATTTATAATTTTTGAAATACATTACTTTTAGAACAGAGCGCTGTGCTCTCTCTAACTCAAGAAACTTGGTTTTAATAGCACCACCCCATATCGAAATGCAATAGCCCAACACTGACTCTACCAACGCAACATAAATTTGATTTAATAACGGTTTTGTTAACATATGCCTTAAAGTTTTAAATATCCAAATGAGTTTTCTAATTCTCGTCATAATTAATTCAATTTGTCGGTGCCACGATAGACGCTGGTCTATTATTATACCTAAGTATTTTATAAAAGCGACTTTATCTAACTTAGGGCAAGTGCAATTAGGGTCAAAGTTTAGACATTTATGAATTTTCAAATTAAAGTTTCGATCTGGTTGTGTCCGAATATCTATTGAGAAACATATGTAGTTTGTTTTTGATGTATTAAGTGTCAAGAGGTTCTGGTCCAACCAGCTCGCTATGTTTGCAAGTCCAACCTCAGCCAGTTTTTGTACCTCATTCCATGTTTTACCCGTAAAGACCACAGCTGTGTCATCGGCATATGAAAAAATATGTCCGTTTTTAAGTTTTAGATTGCAGAGGTCGTTGATATAAATTAGGAACAAGGTTGGTCCTAGAACACTCCCTTGAGGAACGCCGTAAGTTACATTATTTTCATTACTTAGGTGAGAATCAATCTTAACCTGTTGTGTTCGTTGGTGCAGATAATCTTTTAGTAATTGTAATTGTGTCCCTCTAATTCCGATATATTCCAGCTTGTGGACAAGAATGGGGACAGAAACGGTGTCGAATGCTTTTTTTAAATCTAAGAATACGGTAAGACACTTCTTACCCTGATCCACTTGACCAACCAAAAGAGTTGTCAGTCCTGCAATTGCATCTTCTGTTGACATACCCTGTCTGAATCCAAATTGTGACTTTGAAAGAATATCAAAATTTTTTAAGTAATTAATTAGTCTAGTGTTTATGAGTTTTTCTATGATTTTTGAAATTGCAGGAAGGACAGAAATAGGTCTATAATTACTGACATCGTCTCTGTCTCCGCTCTTGTAAACAGGTGTTATTACGGATCTTTTTAGACACACAGGAAATATACCCTTGGTAAAACAAAGGTTGGCTAAGTGACAAATAATAGGAGTTAACTCTGCAACGGATAGCTTTAGAAACTTTGTTGGGATATTGTCCCAACCTGGTGCACTGCTTGATTTAAGTTTCATAATTATATTATAAATTTCAACGTGATCAGTATTTAGTATGACAAATGAAGATAGGTTGTTGTTTAACAGTATTGGGTTGTTATTATAGGAGGTTGAGGATGTGGTATTTAACTGTATTTCTTCTGCAAGGTGTTTGCCAATGCTAGTAAAATAGTCATTAACAAAATTAACTGATTGGAATGCAGTTGACCTAAGATTAGCTAGTTGCGTGTTTTTAGTTTTAGTTTGGTTTATATAGGTTATTTCTTTTATATTTTTCCAGAGAGCCTTAGAGTCTTTAGTAGATTTAGATAATTGTTCCTTATTGTACCTGTATTTTAATTTTTTTATAAGATTATTGCAGTAGTTGCGGTAACGTCTATAGGTAATTTTTAATATTTCATTATTTGGGTCTTGTCGTAGCTTTGATTGCATTTGATTTCTGTTTAAAATACAGCGCAAGATACCAGTAGTAATCCAGGGTTTAATAGTCCTTTGGTTTTTAGGTATATTTACTATCTTAGAATTTTCAACTAGCGAATCTGTTATTTTACTTATCAGTAGTCTTGTCAATATGTTTGGATCATTACATAGCATCAACTCATTGAGATTTTTTTGGGTTAAACTCTTTAGTGCATTGTTGAAATCGATAATAGTTTTAGTTTTTAAGTAGCAGTTTTTTGTCCTGATGTTGTTTAAACTCAAAAATATCATTTTGTGATCGGTTATGGTAGTATTTAAAACTGCAGAGAAAGCAGAAATTTTATTTCTATTTAACTTTATGATGAAATGGTCAATACAACTATCGTCTCTAGTCGGTAATGAATGGGCAGGTAGTAGGCCATGCAAAGCTAGCATATTCAAGTAATTAAGTCTATTATTTCGCTCATAAGAATTTTCATTCTGTTTGTTAGGGATAATATTTATATTAATGTCGCCAGCCAAAATAATACTCTCGCTGGAATTAATATTTTCCAATAGTTGGTTCAAGGACTGTATGAAGTTATCTGCCTTGTTATTAGATGGGGAACGATATATGCCAAATATGACAATATTATTAAAGTTTATTTGTATGCAGGAGGCTTCCATCAAAATTACCTCTTTAACAGCAAAGTTTCGAGTATGTTTAGTGTAAATTACAACACCATCGTTTTGATTTAAATTATTTGTGGTATAAAAAGAATTATAATTTGCAATTTGGGGGATGGCTTTATTTGGATCCAATCTGCACTCAGTAAGAATCATAACATCCACTTCAGGACTCAATGTCGCAAGATTAGCTTCCAAGTCATATATATTTTTATATATACTCCTGATATTCTGAGAAATGATGCTTAGGGCATTATTACTTATACCTCGAATAGTTCCTGATATGTCATTAATATTACAATTTACCGATGTGGCACATTCAGTACCGTCTAATTCATTCAAGACGTTGAGGGAGCTATCCATAGTCAAACTTAAGAGTACTGGATGACCCATCAAAAATTTGGACAAATGCATGTAAGAAGTATAAGCAAATAATGTCGAGGAAGGAGGGGTATTGTTTGTATGTTGATAAGATTATTAATAGTCGTGAAAAGTTTAATGTTTGAGTCTCGGTGTGTATGATTTTGTTTAGTGTGAAGAGATTTATATGGTGAAGTGTATACTTAAAATTTAGAAAATGTGTTATTAATAATTTAAATAAACAGTGAAACATGCAACAAATATATGTTAAGGTTAATTGAGCAACTGTAGCAAATCCATAATATGTAACTAATAGTCAAGTTTCAATTAGTAGTTTCTGCACTTGTGATTCATTACGAATCATAATTATAGGAGAAGTTTCATTTTTTCGAACATAGACTCTTCCATAAGACGTCCAGCAAAATTTGTACATTTTCGAAGCGTGTAGCTCGCGAGCTAGGAAGTAAAGTCTGGATCCCTTTGCTGTCAGTTGCTCGGATATGAAGATAGGAGTTTCTTCATTTGTTGTGAATCCCAGGTGTTTAGCCCTTAGCTTTTCTTTATTCTTTATATTAAATGTTTTGGTCTTCTTTAGAATTTCAGCTCTAAGCATGGTGGATGACGTCTCAACCACAATAGTACAATTATACTTATCTTTGTTCTTCATCTGTATACTAAAGATGTCTCTGATGTCTGTTATATCCAATTTACATTCAATGCTTTCCGAGAGTCTCATGACAATATTTATAAGGTCTTCTTTGGTTTCCTTTTCTTTCTTTGGCACATTTCTAATCTCAAAATTTGTTTTACGATTTCCTCTTTGTAAATCCTCAATTTTTTCCTCTAAAGTAATAATGTATTCTTTATCTTTCTTTGAGTGAGTCTCTAGTTGTTCGATTTTCTTTTTGAAATCTTCGTTTTGTGAGGTAAGAAATGCGATTGAATTCTCAATATTTAAGTTTGATTGTTGTATTGTCGTTAAGGTAGGGACAATTTTTCTAAGTTCATTTGCGTGTACCTCAGTCATGGATTTTATCATATTTCTCATTTCTTCCTTAAAATCAGAAAGTTCCTGTGCCAGATCTTCGCTTCTTTTCCTTTTATTACGGGTATTCGCAAAATTTGGTGGTGTTTTATTTTTATCGTGTTCCATTTCTTCTTCCAGTTCAGACTGTGAGCTGTGTGGGTTGCTCATGTTATCAGGTTGTATAACTACAAAAGAAAATGATGCTCGTTCGTTTAAAAAGTTGAAGGGTCCCAATAAGTACAAGAAGCAGATATTGTTAGCGGTACTAGGCTGTAAAGCAGTGAGGTGGTAAGGTGCTCGTCTATGGAGATCTTAGTGTTAAATTTGCAAGTGTGCGTTATCTGGCCAAGAAAGCGTCAGCTTCAGTGTGTTTTCTACTAGAAATGTTGAAATCGCACGAGTTGGTTCTCGTATTAATAAAGTACACAGTTTTAGGGCAGTGAAATTACAAGGAGCGCATAGGTCGCTAGCAGTTTATTTACAATATGTTCTCGTACCAGTCAGTATCCGAATGTTCTCGTACCAGTATCCGATTCAGTAGGATATTTCAAGTAAATATTTTCAAGTACCAGGAACACATAGATTTTCAAGAGATTTGTTAACGTCGAGCTCTAATAGATGGCGTCATCAGGTGGAAAATATTTATATATTCTGTTTGAAGTACCAGGGATACATGAAGTATGGAGAGATTTATTTGTACTCACTTTATCTGCAACTTGACTGAACTTCTTCGTTTTATTCACTTATTTTTCTTAATTTAGATCAAATTTTAAATACCTTTTGGGTAGTGCAAGTACCAGGAACGCATAGATCACCAGCAGTTTATATATAATCTGTTCTTGCTCTTTCTTAGACCAACCACTATGGCTAGTGAATCCGCGCAGTAGGATATTTCAAGTAAATATTTTACTAGTGCCAGGAGCGCATAAGTTTCCAGGAGATCGTTTCGTAATTTAGTCAACGTCGGGCTCTAATAGATGGCGTTTTTAGTATTTATGCCAAATAGATGTCGTTATTGGATGTAGTTCCAGTGATATTTACTGTTTGAGGTACCAGGGATGCATAAAGTATGAGGAGATTTATTTGTACTCACAACACATTTGGTGTTGAATTGTTGACTTCTTCGTTTTATGCACTTCTATTTTCTTGTCTCAATTTAAATTTCTAAATTTGTTTTAAAAATGATTTTAAATATAATTCAGCACAGATTATTGGCACGTCTGCTCACTGTTGAGGTCCGGGGGGAGGAGGAGTAATAGAACACATTTCGATCATTTTTGGAATCTTTGTCTGTTTTTCTGTCAGTTTGTGCACGCATCACTTAAAAACTACTGAACGGATTTTGATGGACTTTTCAAAGAAACATGGGGCTTAACTTGACTTAATATTTAGTTTTTATCGCAATCGGTGTACTCTATCAAAAGTTATGAACAGTTTAGTTTTCAAATATAGTGGTAGGTAAGGTTAGTATGCAATATATTGCAAATAATAGTATTTCTGTACTATTCAGATTGCGATGAGTTTGGATTACATTCGGAGCTGGCAGTGGGAATGGGCGTGGGAAAAGGGGAGCGGATTCTGTAGTTCACGCGAGCGGAGCCGCGGGCACAGCTAGTTATAGTATAAAATTTCTATGGAAGGGAACCTGATTATTTAGTGATAAAACTCGCCCAGATGTACTAATGTAAGATATTTTATTAAAGTGTCTGTGTATTTTTATCTCGAAATAAAGAGTAATTGAATTGAATTAATTTATCTTCAAGGTAAGATCCTGATAACAACGTGTTCCAATTTCTAAACACCTAGCTCTCGACGACTTTTCGTTAATTCTCTCATTTCCTTAACGTCACTGCCATGGCGGCTAATTTTCGCGCCGACAAAAATTAAATATACACTTACAAATTTATCTGTACACCCGCCAAGCTAATTTGAGTTTTAACTCCGTGGTTTAAGGGGTAGAGGGTGGGTAAAAGTAAAATGGTGGGTGGTTAGGAGTGGGCTGGAGGTGACAGGTTAGTAAGGTGGCGGTAGGTGGGAATGGCTCATTGAAATTCTGTGAAACAAGACTCTATTTACGTGCAACTGAATTTTATTTCCTTTGTCGTCGGTTACATGTTTATTTACTTCATAACGTTATTCATTGAATTGTTTTCATAGCTTTAAACTTACATATGTGTCATTCCAGTTGGGCTGGGTAGCATTTGGAAATATGCGTCAAGTAAAGTGGACGACCTCCGTGGCGGAACGGGGTAGCTCTCGGACTGCCACGCCGGAGGTTGCGGGTTCGAATCCCGCTAGGGGCAAATGTTCGTATGATGAATATGAATGTTTGTACCCAAGTCTTGTATGTTTATATATTTATATAAGTAGTAGCTGGTGCCCGCGACTTCGTCTGCGCAGGATTAGTATTTCGAGTAGCTTGTATTAGCGTGGCGTAGAAAAGAACTAACATTATGACATTAAAATCATAATTTTATGGCGCACGCCAGAATAGCTCGCAGATAGTAGATTTTTTCTACTTACTTGATATTTTGGACAATTCACACAATATCTCTATAAATTGTAGCTTATGTGTTATTCTGATGTGTAAGCTATATATATAGTAGGATAGGATGTCTATCGGTTATCTAGTAACCGTACCACAGGTTCTGCCTAGTTTGGGACTGGATAATTGGTGTGAATGTCTGAGATATTTATATTTATTTATTTAAGTCTTCACTTCGCCTATTCCACAATGTTTAAAGACAAAAGTCTTTAATCAGTGCGTCCTGCCTGTCATGACCTACGGTACAGAAACGTGGACACTGAGGGTGGGCCTGATCCACAAGTTCCAAGTCGCTCAGGGAGCGGGCTATGGTGTTCCTAAGTAGACCGCAAAGTTTACATGGTCAAACCATCTGTTTTTGCTGCTCGTGATCCTTTCATATACATGTTACCGAGACGCAAATAGCTTGGTTGTACGACTATTATTTTGGGATGAAATACAGTTGACTTGGTTTTCAAAAAACTAAATTTTCAAAATTGAGTTTCATCATTTTATCATCAGCCTATACACGTCCACTGCATAACATAAGCCTCCCCAATAGAATGCCTCTTTTGGTGGGCTTTCCATTAGGAGATTTGCCATAATCACCACGCTTGGCAGACGGATTGGTGATCGCAGTAATGATCTTAATATACACAGGAGAACGCTGCTGCCCATCCCTGGTGCAATCCCTTAGTCGCCTTGACAACACGCACGTGAAGATTTGGGGTGGCCCTATTCTAAGCCGGGAGCCACACGGCAAAAATTTTAGTTGGCGCAGTGTATTTGAGATATCGATATATTTCATCATTATATATACTAAATACAGTAATAAATGGTGTGTACAAAGGTGAGCTTATCTCTAAAAGAGATCTCTGCCAGCCAACCTTACAGGGTGTGAGACAAGGCAGTATCATCTGAGCATGATTACAGGCTTGGACGAATTAATCTCAAAGGTCAACTGGTAGTGAATGCCATATTGGCATTTTGCTCGAATTTTTTACTGATTTGTGCAATAAATGTTAATGAATATATGTACTATAAATAGTGTATAGAATTTCTGACATTTGATAATAATAGTAAATTTTAGTAACTTTGACATTCATTAATATCTGACATTTTATCACTGTGACAATTAATTAATTCTTTTAAGTTTTACATATTATTTTCGTTCCTCTTTAGTCATTTTATTATTATGAATATGTGTATATTTTCAACAAGTAGCAAATCAAAACCTTGTATATGTCTGGAAAGGCAGGTTTACGGTGAATCTAATGTATATAGCAAGTTAAGCCGCAAAATGTACCCATTTTCCATACAATAAAGATATTCTATTCTATTCTATATATTTTTAAATTACACCAACACGGTAGGTCCTCTCTAAATGTATATCTTACAGGTTAACATCTCAATACCTCTGGGTTCTCGCGCTATAAAGTATTCAACAATACCATCAGCTTCTTGGGGCGAGTAATTAATGACTAGCCCAAGCTCCCGACACCTCCTAACGCCTTCCGACACCACCCGACAAGGTGCCGACAGGGGAAACACTTTTAAAAACTTTTCCATCCGCAAATTATTAATAGGTTTTACGCAGACGACGAGAGTATGGATAGAGGGATTGAGATTAGTTGTCGATGTTTTCGAAAATAAACTTAATGACAAAATTCTTTGCCTTTTATGTAAAAATAAGTAGATTATTCTATTTAAGTTGTAAGGAATTTATTACTGTACTAGCTGTTGCCCGCAACTTCGTCCACGTGGAAAACTTAACGTCACAAATTATTATGTATTTCCCGTAGGAATGAGATGTTTTTTCTGGATAAAAACTATCCTATGGCTTATTCCAGGACCTAACCTATATGTGTTCCAAGTTTCATCCCGATCCGTCCAGTGGTTGAAGCGTGATTGAGTAACAAACATCCAAACTTTCGCATTTATAATATTAGTACGATTTCGTTTTAAGATGTGCAATAAAGAATATATAAGGAATATTATGTGTTCTTTCTAACGTATCAATATACTTTAAATAAAATGTTACCTACATACGAAAATCGAATATTAATTTATAAAATAGGGCTGGTAGATAAAACATCATGATAAGGATAACTCTAATGTGATGATTTCAGGGATTCCCGTGCCTCGACCAAAGTTCACGATGTGCAATTCTGATTGTACAGTCAGCCTTTATCGAGTTATGTAATTACGTAATCGAATGCTTATGGAAACTTACATTATTTATCGATATTAGGCATACTTCCATCTCTAAATCGAAAACACCTTGCTACTGTGTAAAAATTAAGAAAGAGCGAGATTTTTAAAAGTTCTCAAGCTCCGGCCGAGTTAGTGATGCCACATTAATTCTCACTGTCGATTACTCCGCAGTTCGCAACTCGGGCGCAGATAAAAAACGTACCTGAAACTTGGGCGTAATGATGGGCGAACGACGGAGTTCTGAAGGGACTGGAGGAAGGAAATGGCAAGGTGGAATGAGTGCTATAAGGGAAAGAAATCTGTATAATTTGAAAGTAAGAGTAAATTTGTTTCAAACTTTATTTAAATCGTTTGTGAGCATTTTAAAAGTGGTGGAGTAACAAATAATTATCTGAAACGACTAGGAATGGTTTGAACCTTTAAAGGGTACTAGGATACTGCTGAGAGTTTTAGAATAGACCCTGATAGTTCTATAGTAGCTAGGTCTGTTATTATTATAGACATTAATTTATTTTAAAAAATTGCAACATTATAGATTTTAAACATTCCATTGCAGTACAATTACTTTTTATGCTGTACAATATTTTATTATAAAATTTCAATATCCATGCAAATTTTATTTTTATTCTTTTTGACCTACCGCTTGTTTTAGTTTTTCCCACAGTGAAGGTTGGCTGGAAGAGATCTCTTATAGAAATATGTCCACCTTTGTACACTTTTATGTTATGCCTTTTTTTTTGTAAAATTTATGTGCAATAAAGAATATAATTAAATGAAACAGACATTCCTCTCTCTAGTAATTGCTTGCATTAAATTATCAGACGTCCTATATCGTCTATGAACTTTTTTTTTTAATTAGAATATTGCTTTTATGGTGCTAAGTAAGTACATTTTATGATCTTAAGTTATGTTGTTTATTCCATTCAACATTTCGTCATGTTACTTAGTACAATTGCTTTTCCGTACCCGATTACGGAATGGGAATTCATTTACCTGCGAAATGCCAGTTAAGTGGTTATCAAATGGGACATGAGGTTATTTCGCATTCTTGTAATTTTTTTATTATAATTGTTATGTAATAACAACGAGAGTTAAAATGTCCTATTTTTCTTTATTGCTGAAAAACCTCTTTTATCCTCCGACGTCAGATGTAATACAAAAAAAAATATATATTATCTTTCCTACGTAGTATATTAAACGTTTTTATCACTTGCTGGAGTGATCTTCAAATACATGAATACGAATAACATGACGATTAGTTAAAATTACCTATTAAAAATTATTTATTTATTTATTTTAACTCTTTGTAAAAACAAAAAACACACACACACACAGATAAAACAAAAAATAATACATTAAAAGAAACACAAGTACAAAGGGCGAACTTATCTCTGAGAGAGATTTCTTCCAGTAGATCCGCGAGAGAGATAATTGAAATAATAAAGGCAGACATAGTGTGTACGTAATTAAAAAAACATATACATACATACACTAATATAAACTATATACCCACTTACATAGATTATAAACTACACGGTAAAAAAATATATATAAGTATATAAATAAATATTTACAATTATGTTGTTGAATAACCTAAAATATCTATGTCAACAGGTTTTTTTTTATAAAATTAAACAAAGCGAAACAAAGTTTGGCTGTTTCCTAGTGCAATTGTTACTCCAAAAACCCAATTTGTTATAAATTCGTTGTACGCAGAGAACGGTCGACAAATCTACGTCGTTTACCGTCGGGTGCGTTTTCAATTTGTGCTGTCTCACGGTAAGTGCTGTCGCATGTGTGGACCGGCCTTAATTCCGAGCTAAGAATAACACTAAGCTTCGTGAATGTGATGCGGTAAAAAGTCCTATTCATCATCATTATCAGCATATGTCGTGTGGTTTCCGGTAGAGTAGAATAGGACCACTCCAACTCTTCCCGTGGAAGTCGTACAAGGCGACTAAGGGAATACATTATAAGACATCAATCAGGCCTCCCCAACCCGTCTGGCCAGCGCGGGGAGTTAGGCCAAATCCTCCGTCTGTCTCCGGCAGATGAGAGAGGGTTGTGCTCCTGTAGTGCAGGCAAAAAAAACTGATGATGATGATCAGCTTGCAAGATATGGGTCTCTCCCAAGGCGCACCACTGAAACTCCTCGGCTCTTCTCATCCAGTCTCTGCCAGACGCCTTACGCAGATCGTCGCTCCATCTAGCCAGGGGGCGTCCCACACTACGCCTGTCCAGTCGCGGTCTCCACTCGAGAACTTGTTTACCCCAACGGTAATACCTCATTTCAACGTACTAACTTTTTGAGCTATGTTGCAGATTTTAGTTATCTGCACTGTTTTGAGCTATGCTGCCCCATTATTAAGTAGCTTCTTTATAATGTGGCCGGCTACTGAATGAGTTTATAATGGGGGCGCATGAGCCGTGGTAGCTGGTTGGTTGTGCACTCGCCTCACGTTCATGAGGTCGTGGGTTCAAACCCCGCCCGTACCAATGAGTTTTACCAAAACTTAAGTACGGTTTATTTACAGGTTTATTATCAGGCCACAGGCTTTTCGGTGAAGGAAAACATCGTAAGGAAACCTGCATATGCCAATGAAGAAATTCTGAGGCGTATGTGAAGTCCACCAAATCGGCTTGGGGCACCGTTGGTGGACGTTGGCACAAAAGATCCTGAAGGGTCGAAGTGTCGCCAGGTCTTCCTGGCCCCCTAAGAAGATAAGATATAATGGGGGCGGCTACTTACGTAATAGTGGTATTTTTTTTATCCTTATATAAGTAGGAGCGCTAATTAATTTTTCCTCAAAGTACATTCAAAATTATTGTTTAAATTCTTGTAAGTGAAGAAGTTAATAGTTATCATCATCTTGTCGGTCCATCTGATGGCGGGGCGTTAATGAGTTAACGAAGCAGTTAATGAGTTAAGCAAATGCCACATCCATTGCGCTCATCTGTCCTCAGTATCCAGTGCATGTGCCGCGAGAGCATGCACTAATGACAATTTATTTGTTCGTCCGTCTACTGCGTTTCAGGAACGCCGTGCACTTTACATTGGAAACGAAATCTGTTACTGAAAATACTAGAACTGTTTTATTGTTTTACTTTATTGGAAACTCGCTGCTATGTTGTGTTTTGAATATTAAAGCTTACTAGAAGTATCTAGAGCTGGGAAAGCTTTTTAAAAACTAATTAAAATTATGGTCCACGCCTCCGGAGACCTCAGGGCTGGCGCCTACCTCGCACAACGTGTAAGCCTGGCAATCCAGCGAGGTAATAGCGCCAGCGTCCTAGGGACTATGCCTCACCACGAGGGGTTGGACGGCGTACACCTGTTGTAAATAATTGATTTTCTTATAATTACTTACAAATGAATGTATTTTACATTATATTAAATAATTTTTAAGATGTAAAAGTAAAGTTAAAATTTATTTGAACTATTTAATTCGAATGAATTATAACTAAATTAACAGTCAGACGTGCTAACAGAAAGACATGTTGCACCGTACTGATGATGGCTTGACTTACACGAAGAGGGGTCACGCCATCGACCACCGGGACTCTGCTGAGTCGCTTGTGATAAGAGTTGGGAATGTGCTGCGTTGCAGTTCTCAGACCCTTACTTGGGTGGTACCACCGTTGCGAGTGCATGACTACCTAGTAATATATTGCTAGAAGTAAGTATGATATACGATTAGACATAGATAAAGAACTTTAGAAACAAACAAAAACAAACATTTCTGTACCTCAATACAGAATGTCTTATGTAAATTCTGTTTTTATTGTTAATAAATAAAATAAATAAAAAATAAAAGAAGTTTCCAAAAAACGTCCATCCCTTACGTTTCTGTCTAGCGGCTAAACCATTGCTCTAGTTAACACAAAGTTATAAACATATTATTACGCGCATTTACTATATAAGTATATTTTTAATAATCAAATTTGAAGGCGTGATATAAATATAAATATTGTTAAGTTATTGGCAGTGATCGGGAATAGATATTGTGTTATTTGTGTCCTTGAACCGAAATGTTTATGTATGGACATTCCAGTTTTTTTCCGAGATTAAAATTTTGTTTCCGAATCCCGAGATATCGTTTCATTCATTTATGCATTAAACTCGTACACTAATATAAATATGGACATTGTATATCGCTCTTAATAAAATCTATAATTCCGGGATTTAAATTACTTGAAAAATATTTGAACTGATTACAGAAACAACTGAAATGAGACGTTTACTGCCCCGCTTACCAGTAAAATTAAATACAAATGTAGATTTAAATATAATTTATCTGTTCATAATTAGATACTGGACCCCAATTCTAAAGGCATAAAGTTAAAATTTTACAGCACTAAAATCGTTTTTATCCCGGTCACATACTATTATGACGATAAACTTATCTAATTTTGGTGTGTATAATTGAAATTTTATAATTAAGTTTTTATTAGATTGAGTTTAAAAATTTGGTGTGTCAAATTGTAAATCTGTGCCATCGCATGTTATATGCTTTATAATTATTACTACTGATTTAAGAATCCCGGGATTTTCATTACAACAATTAATTAAGAAGTGATTGAAACGCAATAGATTATTTAAAATCTGTAATGTTACAACTTTTTAAAATAATTAGATGTGTAATAAAATCCCGCGAAAAAGAAATGTCCATATTAACCTTTCGTTCCATATTTTCCTTCCAAGGTCACAAATGAGACTACCTTATTCCGATCTCTAGTTATTAGACTTTCTTTCAGAAACTACAAATCTAGTCATTTAATTTTACAAAGAATCCCAAATCAGCCTCAATACAAAGCGTAATAAATCCACTTCCGGGAGTAAGAGAATAAATACATACATTTGTCGCATTCTCAGTGTGACGTCTGAAGTCCCATAACGTTTGCATTGGCAATAAAGCAGGGAGGGGGGACGTTTGCACAAAATATTTGTATGTAAAGCAGAAAAGCAATCCACTTATACCGTCTCTTACCTGCACGACAGTCGTCCGTTACATGCTTCTATTCTGAGAGGGACAAAAGAATCTATTGAGCTGATATATAAAAAAAATGCATATAAAAAATTGCACAAAAGGCATAAATAAAAAGAAGTATAAAAGTGGACTTATCTCTATAAAATACCTCATGTAGCCAACCTTCACTGTGGGAGGAACTAAAAATAGCGGGAGATTAAAAAATTTCATCAAAATTTGGTTCTGGTTAATTTGATACCAAAATTTACAGGATTTCATTTTTATATTTTATAAATTAATTTATTAATGTATTTCTATTTACATGTGCAAAAACGTCTAACAAAGTAAGATTTTATAATACTTTTTGTGTCATTTATTAGGCAATTCGAAACAAATTAATTCATAATTTTATAAATTAGTGAGTTAAATAAAAAGTTAATTTACTTTTTATTTAATTCACTAATTTATCACTAATTTTAATAAGGTTTTACTCATAAGATGCATATTACCAGATACCCCTACAATATATACAGGACAGAATAGAACCTAAAAGTGTCACCAACCGATTATTCACTAATAAAGATATTCGAAAAAATCACACTAATATAGCTACCAGGCGGTCTGATGATAAAA
This sequence comes from Esperia sulphurella, assembly GCA_947086405.1. Lineage (NCBI taxonomy): Eukaryota > Metazoa > Arthropoda > Insecta > Lepidoptera > Oecophoridae > Esperia > Esperia sulphurella. The sequence goes on from OX352266.1 coordinate 15,830,416, forward strand.
AGATAGAAAAAACGTAAAAAGTACAAGAAAAAAAAACGTTTGTCTTCTTCCCCACAAATCAATGTCAATCGAAAGCCGTATTTATCATTTACATAAAGTTTACTTACGTTGAAATACGTTTACTAATGTTGAAATTCTAGTAGTTATTGAGGAGACACATTTTGTAACTGGCTTCAATCAGAGAAATTACATTTTCCATTTCGTTGCCAGTTAAGAAATTAGTTACTAAATTGGACGAATGAAGTAGTATCATTTTGTAACTGACTACGAACAGGGAAATTACATTTTCCAGTTATGAAATTTGGTTACCAATGGGACGAAAAAAAATGTATATCGACGCCGAAGTAGTGAATTCGTAATACGGCTACCTTGATTAAAATAAATTTAGTAATACGGAAGACTCTACAGCTTTCCTTTCCTACAATTTGCCGAGGACTTACCTCTTCATAAAGAGGGTAGGAATTTTTCTTTATTGTCTGGATTATATGAGCAGCCTCTTATGAAAGGTTTACGCGATCTCAAGATGGCTGCCGATCTTTTACGACATTATCAAACTCCCGTTCACCTTTATTCTTTATATTAAGTTATTGGAGGATAGGGGAGCTTCCTTGCTAACTTAAAATTTGTAGTAATTTTTTTTAACACGAATATTTCTTTTTTCTTTTTTCACCCATATAATTAACAAATGCATTGTTTTTTATGAGTTGAGATTAAAATACATACAAAATATGGGTATTTCTGTGGACTTAACTTTAAATATTGTAATAAATATAAGATTAAATATCAGAGAATAAATAAATACTTAAATATTACTTGATATTATATTATAATAACTATATATTGCATAGTTGTGGAACGACGTGTATATAAAATATATATAAAAAAAAAACAAATTTGTCAGTACAATGTACCTATTCATTATATATTCTTTATTGCACAAATTTTAAAAGTACAGTTACAAATTTTGTGTACAAAGGCGAGCTTATCTCTAAAAGAGATCTCTTCCAGCCAACCTTACAGGGTGTGAGACAAGGCACTAAGAGCGAGGGTTCATTCATCATCTATATCTATAAAAGAAGAAACTGACTGACTGGCTGACTGACTGACTGACTGACTGACATATCAACGCATAGCCCAAACCGCTGAGTCTAGAGGCTTGAAATTTTACACAATGTTTGCTTACATACCATGGTCAAGCACTAAGGAAGGGTTTTTCGAAACTCATCCCCTAAGGGGCTAAAATTGGGGTTCAAAGTTTGTATGTAGAACTTCTATTTGATGTTCTTATCACTTTGAACCTTTGTAGGACTACTCTAAAAACTTAATTATTCAACATATCAATCAAATCCAATATCAAATATTTATTTTCGTTCACAATTTGTTCTTATGCTATGATACAGTGGTTGGAGGCCAACTATTGAGTATTTTGCAAAATAATCCATTAATATATTACATACAAATATACTTAAATACATACCTATGCATATATAGTTTATAATACAATACATATACCGTACGTAATATACTATATTAAATTAAGCACAACTATTGTGGGATAAAATGCTTTTTAAGGCGATCTTTAAACACATGCAATGATTTTGATTGACGAATCTCACTTGGAAGATATATAATTTATAACTTCTATACATATAATAACATTGCCTTTGATCCCCTGAAGGTACGTGTAGGTAGGAACCTGTAATCCAGATGGATGGTCCTGCACAGGGCCGCGCACCCTATAGGTAAAACAGTATTGTATGGAACGCGGTAATTTATCAACCGGGGCGAATAGCCATGTGATGGATCGGAGATTTTTGGAATTATTGATATGAAATCACCCCATCATATTATTTGTGCGACGGCTATAGAGATGTTGTTTATGGTTTTATGTCCAGCTGGGTGTAAAGAAGATCATATTATTGTCAAAAAACTTTGAGGTAAAACTATGAGCTACGAAAAATTATTTTGCTTCATGGTATGAGGTAGGAAAATGTCATCTAAATAGTTGTTTAACTCTTGAGGAAAAGTCGAACTGGTCTCGTGTACACCGTGGCGCTGATCTAGTGGTTTTTTGTCCAGCTCGGTGTAAAGAAGGTTGCCTGCGTCACCACGACCCACTATCCCAACTCCAACACCAAATTCTTTTTCAAATCCTCTACTGTCCGAGCTGCGCAGATGTGAAATAAACTGCCGACGGTCATTCGAAATAGTACGTCGGTGACATCCTTTAAAACTAAACTAAAAGAGCACTATCTGTCTCACGCAGTATAATATGATATGTATGTATGTTTATTATAATTATTATAAGTATTTACTTTATATATATGGGGAGTATTGTGGAGAACTATTTTGCAGTTACATTCAATGACATTACTAGGCTGAATAGAGTTCGATATGAGACCCATTTTTCTAAAGTGACATGTTAGCTTACGGCTATGGCAGCTGTCTGTCATTATGTCTTGTCAATGAATGGTTTGTTCTGGAATAAAGAAATAATATATTTTGTACAACATTAATGATTTTCTCTCCATCTATAAAGCCTTCCCGACATTATATATATATATATATATATATATGTGTAAAGTAGTTTAGGTATTTAGTTTTGCCTCCCCCCCTCCCCCTCCCCGCGCTCTTAGTGCCTTGTGTGCGTGCTCTCACACCTCGTTTAGTGATAAGCTCGCCTTTGTACATAACATTTGTATCTGTATTAAGTTTTTAACATTCTGCAATAAAGAATATATATATATATATTTTAGTAAAATATTTTTAGACAATGTCATATATAATTAATAGTTCATTGCAATACAAAAAACAATTACATTGTTCCCGACCTACAGACCGACTAGTAAGTCCGTGGGGAAAAATTATGTAATTTTTATGCCCTTCGGACCAACTTCTCAGGGGATCATAGTTTTCTTTCAATGCACCTATCTCTACCAAAGTATCCCCACACTTCTACTATACTACGATACTTTGGTAGCGATAGGTGTATCATAATACCTGCCAACTGTATCTGAAATTAAATTAGTCTGTGGCGATAAGTTTGTTCCACTATATTTGTTATTATATGTCTAAAGGCGAGAGAAGTGATTAATAAATAGTCTTTATATGGAGAACTGATGTTTTATTTGACGACCTCCGGAACGGGTAGCTCTCGGACTGCCACGCCGGAGGTTGCGGGTTCGAATCCCGCTAGGGGCAAATGTTCGTATGATGAATATGAATGTTTGTACCCAAGTCTTGGATGTTTATATATTTATTTAAGTATGTCAATCCGTTATCTAGTAACCATACCACAGGCTCTGCCTAGTTTGGGACTATATAATTGGTGTGAATGTCTGACATATTTATTTATTTATTTATTTAATTAAATTAATTAAGTAATATATTTTATTACAATGAGTGCGCGGACCACTGGGGTGGAGAACTCGGGACGAATGGCGCGTGGCCACCGTGGCGTGGGGATATGCCCGAAGTTATCATCATCATCATCAGCCTGTAAGAGCCCACTGCTGGACATAGGCCCCTCCCAAGGTGCGCCACTGCACCCGATCCTCGTCCTTCTCATCCAGTCTCTGCCAGCCGCCCTACACAGATCGTCACTCCATCTAGCCAGGAGGCGTCCCACACTACGCTTGCCGAGTCGCGGTCTCCACTCGAGAACTCGTTATGGTTACATGTAGAACTAATTGAAATTCAATTCAGTTTCTTCTCAATAGTGCTTAGTCGCGTCATTTGAACTTCCCTTCACCTGACCGCCCGTGTACATCACACCCCCCTCAAGTTACCCACAATGATCCTTTAAACGCTCCCAAGTATAATAAGATTAGTTTAAACCGTTTGTCTGGCTAGCTTCAAGCTCATGCTGTGGACCAAGTCAAAGGATTGGAGCAGGTGTACACGCCGAATATCAGACGTGTATATCATACAATATTTATAGACTATCAACACTACATAACATACTCATTCACTGAAGATTCACTCTTCCTTACCCCTTCCATTCCATTCTTTCATTCGCTCACTCAAGAACCTGAGACCACGGTATGAGTACACGCTCTTAAAAAATTAATATAATAATTAAAAACTAAGTTCCTCGCGATGCCGTGTGGTTTCCGGTAGAGTAGAATAGGACCACTCTAACTCTTCCCGTGGATGTCGTACAAGGCGACTGAGGGAATACATTATAAAACATCAATCAGGCCTCCCCAACCCGTCTGGCCAGCGCGGGGAGTGTAGGCCAAATCCTCTGTCTGTCTCCGACAGATGAGAAAGGATTGTGCTCCTGCAGTGGAGACAAAAATAACCTCATGATGATGATGAAGTTCCTCGCGAGTGAACGTGCATTAAACATTTTAAACTAAATCAATCAAATCTGCAGCTATCAAAGGACTTCCAGGTATTTATCCTATTTCATCCTAAATTTCCCACAGCAGGTAAAGAAGATATTGCTTTGCTAACAATTTGTGACTAACTTAACCCCGCGAGGTGCTACTCAGCGATTTGGATGTAACTTGATTAGGTCACAAGCAATAAGACCGCCATTTGGTACCTAGCTAATCGCGTGCCACTGTCTTTGTGTGTCATTTTGCGGTTCGGGGTAATATAGACTTTATTCCATGAGCGTAGGATTTAATTTGGCTCGCATTGAATTTTTTAGTGAGTTTATGGCAAACTGGGTGACTTTCTTAGGTCAGCTTCTGTAATTGTACTTGTTACCTATTCTGTGACAATCATCAGCCGAAATACGTCCACTGCTGAACATAAGCCTGTTTAATAGAATGCCACTTTTGGTGGGCTGTGCACCGCTTGGCATGCGGATTGGTGATCGCAGTAATGAGACACACGAAAACTCGGCTGCCCGTCCTCGGTGCAATCCCATGGTCCCCACAGGAAGATTAGAGGTGGCCCTATTCAAAGCCGGGAACACGGCAAATGTGGCACTGTGTGAAATGATATTTATCGCTTATCCCTTGCAGCGAGACATTAAGGTGTGCGCACACGGACGCGGCAGAGGCGCGAGATTAGCCGCAAAGTAACGATGAGACGACTTTATTAGCCTCTGCCACTTACAGTCGATCTGGGGAGGAAGGGGCCGTTCTCCACTAGGTTCGACACAAAGTTACACGTGCTTAATACACCTGCTCCGTTTAGAATCGAACCCGGAATAAATCCAAGCATGCACCAGACATCATAATGTTATCTTTCGATTGCATATTGACAAAAATTTACTATCTATAGCTCAATAAAAATTTTATTAAAATAATTTGTAGTCGGAATTCGATCAAATGAAATCTTTAACCTACTAATTTGTTAAATATGATGATTAAGATGCTTTTTATTTATGGCGAAGCTTGTCCTTCTGTCTGTTCGCCAGATAATTTCAAAACTACTGAAATGATAGAGCTAGTTTTTGTAACATAGGTAAAAAATTTAAAAAGCACAAGCCGGAAAAAATTACATACATATGTAAATATAGTATTATTCTTTCTATTCTGAGATATTCCACGAAAACTAAAATAAGTAGAAAATTTGCCGGAACCACACTTTTTATACGACCAATATATGACTTTTTACTAAAATAAGTAGAAAATTTGCCGGAACCACACTTTTTATACGACAGATATTACTGTGATGACTTTTTATTTGTGCTATAATGATTATTGTCAGTAGACATAGACATAGACATACTTTATTGATAACTTCCGTTACAGGTTTAATAAAAATTATAAACAAGTTAAATGAAATCAAATTATAAAGCAAATTAAACACAAATATAAAAACATCAATAACTAACATAAATATAAAAATGTCAAAATAAAATTCTTAAAACTAAATAAACTAAGTTAATCCGTTCTGCAAGAACTCTTCATAGCAATAAAATGCCTGCTCGACAACAAGTATAACAGTTTCTAAGTATAGGTTTCGGAACCATTGGAAAAAACGCGGAGGTCTGCAGATAGAATGGCAGAGCTGAGTTAAGATGCCATTACGGTGACTCGGACAATTAAATCCACCTTCAATTGAGGTAGATAGGTTAGAGAAACTGTGCCCTCGCCAACTAGTCGGACAGTTTGAGAGAAGAATAAATTCAATAGGTTTCATCATTAGATTGGACTGACATGGGAAGTTTTACGAGGTGTCTCTTACCGATTTGGATGAAAGTTGGTACATATATATATATGGTAAATTATTAATTTTGTATCCATCCCCACTTTTAGAGGAACACCCTAAACCAAATTCAAATAGTTAATTGTTATTAATTATCAGATTAATAGATTAATACAGTCATACTTAAAATTATATGATTACATGAATTGAGTAGGATTAAAACATTAAAATGAACAGGAAAATGAGCTGACACACTAGATCATGCAGTCTGTACCGGGAAGCCTGAAATTACAGGTTACATTAGAACTGTAGGACAGAATAGATATTGTTAAAAAAGAAATATAATATTAATAAGAGGGTGAGAGTTTGATGCGAGTGTGATTGTGGGTGGTAGTGTGGAGAATATGAGTGTAATTTTATGTGTGATGTATGTGTGTATGGGGGGGAGGGGGATATGTGTGTGTGTGTGTGTGTGTGTGTCACCCGGGTGTCTAAAACCATTACAATCAATTGCTGTTGATACAAGATTTCACATAATTATTTATAGACTAGCTGTGGCCGAGGCTTGAGAAGAACAGAATATCGGGCTCAGTGGCGCGCCTTGGGACAGGCCTATGTCCAGCAGTGGACTCTTACAGGCTGATGGTGATGTGCCCGCGACTTCTGCCGAGATCAGACATACGTGGCTCTCACACTTCACTCTCTCCGCCCTTCCGCTCACTCTTCTCCTTCCGTTTCTTCCCTTCTCTATTCCTTCCCTCTCTAAACCTAAACCTCATATCCTTTGCTCTCCTTTTCTTCCCACACCTTACTCCTACTCTTTCAATTGCCGACTCCCAGTGGCCTATAGGTTGTCAGGGCATCTAAGTCGTCCGTTTTAATTTTTTATGACTGGCACGACTACAGTCTGCACATAAATGAGATTGGGATTCGGATTGGGTTTTGGTGAGAGAAGGAATCAAAGGACAGTCACGATTGACATACATTCTATGACAAACTAATTAATTATCTATTGTGAAATCGTAAATCAGAACTGTAAATTATATCGCTGTGTGAACCATCTATTATTTTATCAATTATTAATAATCTCGAGGTACCCTAATATGTCTGAATATGAAAGATGCCCATTGATGTCAATCCAAGCCATTCTGCGACATTCGGGTCCGCATTTGGGATTGGGAGTCTGAGTGGGAATGGAAGTGGGAACGGGAGCGGATTCTGTAGTCCACACGAGCGGAGCCGCGGGCACAGCTAGTATTAAATAAGTTGCACAGCAAAACTATTTAAAGGAACTCCCGACGTGTTTTCGAAATATTTTCTCTAGCTCATTCCACCTGACTTCACAAATAACGTAAATGCCTTCAAGCGTCTTCTACAAAAGACCTATTCATTCCCTTTGTCGACAAAGAAAAATGTGGTGTTTTTTCCACTGTGTCTCCGACCCATTGTCCGCAGGTATTTAGGAAATTAACGCTGTCTAGACAGCCAGTATTACCGCCCTAGTTATGTATTAAGTTGTTGATTTTCAAATATAGTCATTGACTGCTCAATAATTTTTTCAACCAATTCCCAATTGAGATCTGAAGTACGAGTAACTACCGTTTGTTAATTTAGGCGTAGTAATACTTACTTTTTACAGATTTAAATAACATTTTGCTTATTATAATATATTTGGCAGTTCAACACTGAAATTTTAACTAAGTGGTATGTATTATTAGATGTATGTAAACGCTTTATTGTACCAAAAATCACAACAACAACAATAATAAAACAGGAATTAAATTGTGTACAAAGGCGGACTTATCCCACTTAGGGATCTCTTCCAGTCAACCTTAAAGTAACCGAAAGGACAAGTATAATGCGTTTAGTACCAAATTTGGATAAAGAAATGTACTGCATGTACTACATGTGTACTTATATTAAAGTTTGCAAATACATACAATATTATATAAACTTAAATGAACAACACATACTAGTTTACCTGCTTCTTATTATCGTATCCTAGTTTAAAATGTAATATCGATTTTCAAATCAACTTTGTATTTATCTTTTAATTACTAGAGTATGTTTAGTGTAGTTTAAGCTCAAAATGTATTTATAAATGTATGTCATACTGAGAATGTTAAGCGTGTAAACTTTATCTTAGTATATACTAGCTGGTCCCGCGACTTCGTCTGTGCAGGATTAGTATTTCGAGTAGTTTATATTAGCGTGGCGTAGAAAAGAACTAACATTATGACATTAAAATTATAATTTTATGGTGCACGCCAGAATAGCTCGCAGATGGTAGATTTTTTCCTACTTACTTGATATTTTAGACAATTCACACAATATCTTTATAAATTGTAGCCTATGTGTCATTCTGATGTATAAGCTATATTATTGTAATGTTTAATTAAAATCCATTCAGTAGTTTTTACGTGAAAGAGTAACAAACATCCATCCATACTTACAAACTTTCCTGTTTATAATATAGTAGGAAGGATAATAATTGTTTAATGTAGTTGTGGTCTATGTCAGTTGTTTCTCCAATAAATTAAAATAAAATAAAAATAAAACAAAAGAAAAGCAGAAATTAAATGCACAATAACAGGTAACTACTGTACGGTATAAATGCGAGCCAGCCAGTTTTGGCAGCAATCCAAGCTTGACTTACTTGCATGGCTCTGCCTAGGTGATTTCTTTATTGCTCTAACATTTTTTATTTCTCGTTTTCGAAACTAGTTTTGTTTCCCTACTCTGCTTCTATTATATAATAATTAACAACTTTTAAGCTTGATTTCTGCCGTGTGGTTTCCGGTAGAGTAGAATAGGACCACTCCAACTCTTCCCATGGATGTCGTACAAGGCGACTGAGGGAATACATTATAAAACATCAACCAGGCCTCCCCAACCCGTCTGGCCAGCGCGGGGAGTGTAGGCCGAATCCTCCGTCTGTCTCCGGCAGATGAGAGAGGGTTGTGCTCCTGCAGTGGAGACAAAAATAACCTGATGATGAAGCTTGATTTACCGCCTCTTTGGCTTAGTGCCTTCGTCATTAGACTCGGGCGCCAGAGGCGGTGGGTTTGATTCCCACTGGGGTCAGATAATGTTGTACAATTTAAGTAGTGTTATATTTGTGAATTTTCCTATGCTTGTTTAATTTCCATAGTACAGAAGAAAATCATAGTTTTTCCAGTTCACCTATAAGTATGTATGTTGTGGTGGTGTATATGTCCTCTTGGGTCTCAAGACCCCGGAAGGATATTATATTCTTTTTAAGGCGCATAGAAACATGGTTTTTAGTTTTTTTTTATAATCTACATTAAATATTTTGTTATTTTTCGTTTTCTTATGTACCTATCTGTCTAATAAATGGATTTAGAATGCATTGTCATCGAGTTGTGAGCTACCCTGAAAGTTTCAGAATCAGGAATTGCTCGAAATTTACTTTGCAAGATTCCACCCGGAATGACAGACAGACAAGAAGGTGACTTAATAATATCATACATATATTTCATTCCAGATTAATAGTCCTATGAAAACCAACGCTATTTGCGTCTCGGTAACATATACATGAAAGGGTCACCAGCAGCAAAAATAGGTTTGTATTACCAAGTAAACTTTGCGGTCCACTTAGGAACACCATCTATTGTGTATTTTGTTTTCGAGACGCAAATGCGTTTGTTTTCATAGGACTATTAATCTGGAATGAAATATACATACATAATGCTCACGCCTTGGTCCCAAACGGGTAGGCAGAGACGATTTATCGCCACTTCGCGCAATCCAATGTCGCAAAGCGAATAATAAAAACGTGGTAATAATAAAAAGCTTATGAAATCACCTCTCAATTTATAACTTACATGCAAAACATCTGGCATTTTATCATATTTATTTTTATTTACATACAAACACACGGCTTAATATTGTTATGTTGTTTGTTGGTTTTCCTCAAGATTATTTCTCATTTGTATTAGCGCTGTAGCACGGGTGGAAAGTTTTGAGTTACAAGCCACTTATTCTTCTTTTAGAATTGGAGGTGGAATTTACAATTCTACAGAGGTGGAATTTACAATTCTTTTGTAGCTTTTCATACAGTGATCGTTTTTTTAACGCTGAAGTTTTCTTTATTTTATTGTAGTGTTTATTTTTGTAAGAATCGTTAAGGCTCTAGTGCTGTGTGGCTCCCGGCTTAGACAGAGACACCAAATCTTCCCGAGGGTGTTGTTAAGTCGACTAAGGGATTGCATCAGGGACAGGATTGCCTTCTGTGTATATTAAGATCATTACCGTAGCGTGGTGATTATGGCAAATCACCCACCCCAATGGACAGCCCACCAAAAGTGGCATTCTATTGGGGAGGCTTGTGTTAGCAGTAGACGTATTTCGGCTGATGATGTTAAGGCGCAGAAATCTATATTCTAGATTTGACAATATCGATTAATCAGTTTCACATAATACCAATTTTCGTGTTCTTCACTTCAGCTCGGACAAAGTCGGATTTCAGTAATTTGACCCTGGCAGGATTTAGTACCCGTCATCATCATCAGGTCATTTTTGTCTCCACTGCAGGAGCACAACCCTCTCTCATCTGCCGGAGACAGACGGAGGATTTGGCCTACACTCCCCGCGCTGGCCAGACGGGTTGGGGAGGCGTGATTGATGTTTTATAATGTATTCCCTTAGTCGGCTTGTCCGACATCCACGGGAACAGTTGGAGTACCCGTAACGTACAGATTTTTTGCTTAAACAGATCTAAAGTTACAAGGGGGTATTGAAGTCCGAGCTGGAATGACGCTGCTCCAGCTCGGATATTTTGAACTAAGGCACGTACTTAAATTCTGATCACACCGCGCTTCACCTTGGGATTTGTACTACTTTTGATTTTGTTTTGAGTAATTAATGCCATCACTTCACTTTTACCAGTGCAATATGACATAATCCTAAATATCTGGTAATTAGAAAGAATAACATACATACATATTAAAACCATAGGAAAACTACACAAGTTTTTATGAGAGTAAAAAACTTAAACTATCTCAGAACAGTGTTTTTCGAGTTGTTACGCTATTTTTTTTTATTACTGATGGGTTTAAGCTTGACCTCCATCGCACCTGATGGTACGTAACGATGAGGCCTAAGGTGGAGCGCGCTAACCCAGAAGATGCTTCACTCTTCCTTTAATAAAATCCAAATTCCTATCCTACTGAATTGACACATCGATATTTAAGAATTGTAACACCAAATCTTCTCGCGTTTAATTTCTAATAAACTTGTTTTACCAGGGTTAAGACTAAGTAAGGTCAGCAAATCGTTCACAGGGCAATGTATACGCTTCTACAACAAACTACCAGAGGAAATCTTAAATATGACGGACAGAAAGTTTAAGATTCACATTAAAAAACAACTTTGTAAGAAAGCCTATTATAAAATAAACGATTATTTGAATGACAAAGATGCCTGGTACTAATGTTAATTCAGCTTCGCAAAATCTTTATTAATTGTATGCAAACTTGATTTTTAAAAGATGTGTTGCGTGAAGTTTGTGCGCCGTTTCTTCTTCACAGCGCTAACACCTAGGAAGCGGTAGTCGATAAAAAAATGTCGTGTATAAATGTATCAAGTGTACTCATATGCAATAAATTATTTTAACTTTGACTTTGACTAACGAACGGAATGAAACCCACCACCTCTGGCACTCGAGTTCAACGACCAAACCACTGATCCGGTGGTCGAGATTTCTTAGAAAAAGTTGGCTAGTAGTAATAAAGGCTTCGAGTTGGGGCGGTCAAGGAGCGCGGCGGAAGTGAGCGAGGCGACAGGTGGAGGGTGGAAATGGCCGGCGCTTCCGGTCGCGCGAGTGCAATGCTTACAGGCGGAGGCTGTCGCGCTGGGGGACTTGATTAAAGACACGTCACACTGTGGCGGTGGCACGTAGTGCGTGGCTGAGGCTCCATACAAATTAGTACCGCAATTGCTCAATTGATTCCATACAATCCTATTCAATTTAGTTACTCTTCGTTACACGATAAATAGGCCAAATAGTGTAGGTCAAATCCTCCATCTGTCTCCGGCAGATGAGAGAGGGTTGTGCTCCTGCAGTGGAGACAATGGTCGCAATGCCGTATATAGCTGTTCTGGTCGCCGATTTCATCCGAACTCGTTCGGTCCGGCGACTTCCTTCTCTGCGCTCGCGCAGTGCATCCGATTGGTGGAGGTGTACGCCGTAACAATGTTATATTTGTGAATTGTCCAATCCTTTCATTACTACAGATAGGAGAGTATTAAGTTGCATACTCATTTTCGTAAAAAGTATTGAAGGACGGTCCTAAGTTTGACCTAACAAATTTGGGTTATAACAATTAGCCAGACGATACTGATTCGAGTGCTGGCAAATCTGCACTTCAAAATCAGGTCCAGTACTTACTAATATAAATGCAAGGAACGGAAGCTTAAATAACGAATCACAGAATATTATTTTCACGCACCCACCTCACACAGATTCTTTAAAGAAACATTAAATTTTATCTGCAGCAGTTCACGACCGGAAGCAGCCCGCCATTTGGCACCGCGCAGCGCTCGCTCCGTCGCGCCGAGCGATCGAGAAATCCGCTCCGCGACCGCTCAGGTGTGAAACGACCTTAACTGAGCACTGGTTGTACAGCTAGCTGGTGATGATTTGAAAATCCTACTAATATTATAAATTCGAAAGTTTGGGTATTTGGATGTTTGTTACTCAATGACGCTTCAACCACTGGACGGAGCGTGATGAAACTTGGCACGCATATAGTTTGGGTCCCGAAATTGGACATAGGATAGTTTTTATCCCGAAAAAACATCCCATTCCTACGGGAAATACATAATAATTTGTGATGTTAAATTGTCCATAAATAATATAAAATTTATTATATTACTAGCTGTTGCCCGCGACTTCGCCCGCGTGGACAGCTTAACATCACAAATTAATATGTATTTCCCGTAGGAATGGGATGTTTTTTCGGGATAAAAACTATCCTATGTCCTATTCCAGGACCCAGGAGCCGTGGTAGCCTGGTTGGTTGTGCACTCGCCTCACGTTCATGAGGTCGTGGGTTTAACCCCGCCCGTACCACTGAGTCGTTCGAAACTTAAGTACGGTTTATTTATAATACCACAGGCTTTTCGGTGAAGGAAAACATCGTAAGGAAACCTGCATATGCCGAAGAAGAAATTCTAAGGCGTATGTGAAGTCCACCAAATCGGCTTGGGGCACCGTCGGTGGACAGGGGTTTGGCACAAAAGATGCTGAAGGGTCGAATCGTCGCCAGGTCTTCCTGGCCCCCTAAGAAGATAAGATAACAAACATCCAAACTTTCGCATTTATAATATTAGTGGGATTGCAAGCGCTGAAAAGAAAATTAAAATAGGTAGAACAAATAAAATAAATTTCTCTACCAATCTGCGAGACAACAATAAATTCTGCCGCACCGTATGAACTGAGACTTAAAAAACGCGTATCTAAATTGAAAACACGTGTACACCGTGGCAATAAATAACTTGCGTCGCGCCTGTGTGTCTAGACGCTTAATCTAGACTACCTGAGTCATATGGCAACCCTGCCTTCCAGTTCACCTATAATATCTAACCTCAAGGCGAATGTGAACTTCAGACTAGAGCAGGGACTGGTAAAACTGTTTAGTGCTATTCTATAAAATACAAACTCACGTGCGAGTCTGAACCGATTTATGATGACTGAGAAACTTTTTAAAGTAATAACATAAAACAAAATCTTGTAAGACTCACACACTTGCACACCCGTCTACAGCTAAACACACCTCCACTCACCTACTCACTCTGTTACATATACCCATACGCACAGCACACACACACACACACACACACTACACACAATACACACACACACACACAACACACAACACTTGCACACCGAACAAACATGCACACTTTCCCTTTTAAAACTGACTTTTAAGCCACAAGTTTATACTTAGTTTAAAAGTCAGAGTGATGATTAATTACTTATTGAAGCTAATTTTGAATTATTTTAGTTTATACTTAGTTTCAAATTTTAAACTATTTTAATTATTGAAACTAGACTTGAATTGCTTAAAAAATGTTTTTCATAACGTCACCAGCGTCTCTAAGCCTCTAACGTCTTCTCCAAAACCGCTAAATGGATTCGAATGTTGTTTTCACTGTTGGATAGCTGTCTGAGTTACTTCACTCACTTTGAAACGTAATCCATTGGTAATTCTATAAACATTCCAGAGCACTATCGAAGTGAAGTGAACAAAGAACTCGCTTCACGTCGACAGTACTCTAGAATGTTTACAGAATGCCAATGGATTAGATTTCGAAGTGAGTGAAGTCACTTGAGTGAGACTCGCACGTGAGTTTGTATTTTAGAGAATAGCATTACTGTAAATGAACTGTCAATTACCGGTTTTCACATACCTAGAACAGTGGAGATAAATGGAAAAGTATCCCCCCAAGTAGAAAAGAGTGGAAAAAAAATCCGTTCTTCCCTACCAGTAGGGACAGACCAGTAGGGATATGTGGAATAGGCCGTATTTAAGCTATATTTTCATACTACAATTATTTGAACTGTAATGTATGGTCTCTTATAAAAGTATATAATACGCTTCATAATCGGTATTTATTTATTTTGTTAATAGGAAATGTCAGTTATAACCTGTGATCGGATATAGGTAGTCACCTGTGTCCTTGAACCAAAATTTTTATGTTAATAAGTATATTCCGAGATTTAAATATTTAAAATTTTGGAATTAAATACTTCTTCTAGAGTTCTGGAGTGGAGACCGCGGATCGGCACTCGCAGGGTGGGACGCCCCGCCGCCAGGGGGACCGACGAACTAAAGAAGGTGGCCGGCAGCGGCTGGATGCGGAGGGCGGAGGACCGGGTGTGGTGGCGTTCGTTGGGGAAGGCCTATGTCCAGCAGTGGACTTCTAGGGGCTGACATAATGATGAATTAAATACTTATAATAATTGAAATTGTTTATTTTCAGACAACTTAGAACCATATTTTGTTTGCCACATGACTCATTATATATTAGTACATTCAATTAAAAGTAAACACTAAGTACTTAATTGCTTTAAGAACCGTAATCTAATAAATTAATAATTAATTGTGATATAATATTCAATACAAGACTGAGAAGATGGAATACGAAGATCTGACAATCTGAAACAAAAACATTGAAAAGACTGTCAAAAAATTTGCAAGTGTTAAAATACTTATTTATTTATTTAACAATTAATTGTACACGCAAGAGAAAAAAACATACAAAACAATAAAAGCAAGAAAAAAAATAACATGTACAAATGGTAATGCTTATCTCTTTAAGAGATTTCTGCCAGCCTACTAGCGACAGAAAAAACTTTGTAAAAGGGCAGACATGTACATAACAAACGATACTAAATAAATATATAAACTACACATACATAAACTTAGAAAGAATACATAATACATAAACTCATCATCATCATCATCAGCCTGTAAGAGCCCACTGCTGGACATTGGCTTCTCCCAAGGCGCGCCACTGAACCCGATCCTCGGTTCTTCTCATCCAGTCTCTGCCAGACTCTGCGTTTGTACATAAACTCAAATAAATACATAAATATGTATCCTTCACTGCATACGAGTGTACTTGGTATAAGTACGTCAATAGACGTCATACCGGTGGTTCTTACTGCGACAGTACGTCTGTGGACGTCGTATTTCGTATTGATTCGTCGTCTAGTTCCGCATCACGAACTCACGTCAAGTGAATTTTTTATCTATCATCGCTTCCTAGATATTAGCGATGTGAAAAAGAAACGGCGCAACAAACTTTCAGCAACAAAGCAAAAAATACAAAGACTATCATGTGTACTTACTGTCACATACGACTGGTATGAAAGCTTCACCACACCAAGACATCGCAGCTCCACTGGAACCTGTTATTGTTGTTTTAAGTGAAGTATTAGCCAAATTGATTTAGAAACACAAAATAGATTGTAGGGCAGATACAGACAGAGTAGTAGAAAACACTTCTACACTCTTAGCAAGCATATCTGCAGGACCACCTCATTGTTACAAGCAGTGGCCTCCAAATTTAAAATAGCCCTGGCCTTATATAAAGAATGTAGAATGTAGAATCCGATGAAGAAGATAGTTTAAAAGCTATGATATCATTTATTAACAACGACTGACATAACAAAAAGTCAAAATTTATGCAGTTGATTAGATGAACGCGGTGATACGTAAGATTTTAATAACATTCAGGTTTACCTGACTCTGCCACATAGAAACGACTAGCATGGGTCGAATTCGTTGCGAGACCTCCTTCCGGCAGTGATGCCAGCCCGAACTGAACATGGCTGTTGACAGGAAGGATGCCTGATAAGAAAAAAATACGTAAGACTTGTAGTTCGTTTGTTTCATCATTGATTTACGGAACCTATACAGAATAGGACAGAACGGACAGAACGGACAGAGCAGACAGAGCGGACAAAGCGGACAGAGCGGACAGAGCGGACAGAGGGGACAGAGGGGAGTGAGCGGACAGAGCGGACAGAGCGGACAGAGCGGACAGAGCGGACAGAGCGGACAGAGCGGACAGAGCGGACAGAGCGAACATAGCGGACAGAGTGGACAGAGCGACAGAGTGGACAGAGGGGACAGAGGGGACAGAGAGGAGTGAGCGGACAGAGCGGACAGAGCGGACAGAGCGGACAGAGCGGACAGAACGAACAGAGCGGACAGAGCGGACAGAGCGGACAGAGCGAACATAGCGGACAGAGTGGACAGAGCGGACAGAGTGGACAGAGGGGACAGAGGGGACAGAGGGGACAGAGGGGACAGAGAGGAGTGAGCGGACAGAGCGAACACAGCGGACAGAGCGGACAGAACGAACAGAGCGGACAGAGCGGACAGAGCGGAGAGAGCGGACAGAGCGGAGAGAACAGACAGAACAGAGCAGAGTAGAATAGAATAATAAGACAAAGTTTTCACAATAAGTTCCCTAATGCCGTTAATGAAGTCTGAGCTAATAATACATATAGTGCAGAAGCTGTACAATTCTAACGAGAAATGGTAAAAGAATATTTTTGAGGTACCTGCTCTGGGTAATTTATTTCTGAAGATATTTATTTATTTTATTTATTTATTTAGTAAACAACAATCACAGACAATATATTACACCATAGTTATAGGTACACATTCCTATTTGGGCAAGCGTATATAAACGAGACCTGGTGTGGCAGTAACTAACTAACTATATATATATATAGTAATATATAGTAATATAACTATATAGTAATATCTAACTAAGAAGAAGACGATGTCGGAAATATTAAAGTATATTAAAGTCAAGATGTGGTGTTGATTTGTAACTACTTGCCTCCACAGTTATATCTCCAGCATTCCACCACAGGCAACCGGTGCTGATCAGCACACATATGCCAGTGACTGCTGTGGTCATGGTGTTGGTCAGGGTGCGTTCCGAATGCTGCAATACACACATTAAATTGAAAGTATCAGCTGATTTTTGGGAAACAAGTGAAAGGATTGCCAAAGATTATCATAGTTGGTGGGTTACAAAATTAAAAAGTGAAGTTACCGCATGAACATTCTTCTCAAATGACGTCTACCGTTTGGGCGTACACGTAGTTTTTGAGTCAAGTCATGAACTTACCACCATTTGAAACATAAGCAAGATAAGTGCTGTTACGTTGATTATTATTTGTATGCTGAATACTGTGTTGCATATCTCCTGCGTTAGTTTCATGCACCTGGAAATAGGTGCTAAACTTAGATTTATACTTTATATAAATATCGATGGCTGTCCGATATTGATTGATGAATGGTGTCCATGACATCCTATGAAACAGAGTTGCCTTCCTATTGCGCCGAGTGCGGGGCATCACTAACTAGCAGGCACCTTCAAAAATATGATATCTAAAAGTTGAGCCAAAGTTCTTAACACTGAAGTGTGAAACACATCTATCACAGAATCGATGGCCTTTGGGGTAGACGAGTTCTGGAGTGGAGACCGCATACCAAGTAGACCAATAAAATAAAAAAAGTTACCGAAGCGATTGAATAGAGAGGACGGAGGACCGACTATAGTGAAGATCATTCGAGAAGGCCTATGTCCGGCAGTGGAAGTCAGTAAACCGATCATGATGTACTTGACGGCGGCGTACTCGTGACATGTCTGACATTGTACCATCGCTTCCCTACTATGATGTTAAACGACCGACGGATCGTCATTGTGAACACCTGCGCGCAGCGTATCGCCCGCCTCAGCGCTTCCCCACTACGACTAAACGCAGGTGCACGCTTGTATAAAAGACAGACTCGCCGCAGCATACGAGGAGTATGGATTCAGACGGCACGGCGCACGGACCGTTTCTCTATTTATGTTGTAACTACCTATTGATTAATCGAAGTTAAATAAAAGTAGTAAAGCTGTAATTTATGTCTTATGATATCACCACCTTCCCCGAATCTACCAAGCGGCCCCTGAACATATATCCAGCCCAATAAACCCGACATCAGAAGTGAGCCGTAATCCAGCCCACAAAACGGACTAAAGGTACAACTTGGATCTTCTTGGAGGAGTGAGTAAGTGAATCTTTTATATAAGCGCGCTGCACTTTGGGCGTCGTTGTCGCTTGCCATCAGAAACGCGTGGAGATCGATGTATGGGGACACAAAATGGACGAAAAGTAACAAATAAAATTCAGGAAATATCAACTTGTGAAGGACAGCAGCTAGAGTAAATAGGATGGAAGTGGTCTCTGTATCTGCTGCCTAACCTCGCAGTAGGATGCTGTGTGTCATGGTGCTGTGGATGTAGTTGAGGGACACTATTCTCGCAGTGGCAGTATCCTGGCAAGGTTTCGGGATCATCGCATTCTGGTGCCTTGGAGGGGTCACAGAGGACGCCTGTTGCGTCATGGAGGCCTTCTCAGGCGTCGAAAATGTGCTTGACGGAAATCTTCGGAGGATTTTGGTTTTAAGGATTCAAATGTCTTAATAATTTCTAGAGAATCAACGTGTTTAAGGTGCAAATCTGTTTCACATATTGTAACATTATTAATGAAGAAGGTCACAGCAAGAATAGGTGATGAATGGTTTTTATGGGAATGTTTGTGAAGGGGGTTTCAAACACCTCAGCCGCCTAAATTGTTGAGAAAGATACTTCGCCGTTGCTTTCGATAGTATACTCACTATCTTGTGATTTGGTTTTAGCAGTGTTGTTATTTATTATTATCCGTACAGTTATGACTTTATTTTTCGAAGTTTCGATTTGGCTTTGAAAATCTGAAATTTTCTAATAGTTTTTTTTACTTGAAATCTTAACAGGTTTAACTCGAGTTTATAGATAGATCCATACGCTTTACAGATAGTACAATCTGATCCTGATCTTACGGAAGCCGGTGGTTTCCCAGTCACTAAATGTAGCTTATTATTTATATTAATTTTCCTGGTTTTAAGGATATTGCCGAACTATCGAGACAGTGTCGTCCCGTGGGTAACACCTTGGCGCCTAAAATATTGCACCAGGGACGGGCAGCGGCGTTTTCCTGTGTATTACCGTTGCTGCGATCGTCTGTCCGCCTTCCAAGCGTGGTGATTGTGGCAAATTCTATTCTATTGAGGTTTTTGGTCAGCAGTTCACGTATCTCGCCTAATAATGATAATGATGAATGAGGGCCCAGAACGCTGGCCTAAGGAACGCCGCGAGTAACTGTCAGTGCGTCACTAGCCTGTTTGTCGAATTCTAGTGTATTTATTGTACTCGACCCAACAAATATAAGGTATACCGCTGACCAGCTATACCTTTAACACAAATTTGTTCCAGCATATTTAGAAGTATATTCCAACATATTATAAAGTCGTGTAAATATGACTTAGCAGATAAAATTGTCTATTTGGACGTCATCGCGGTGTACAAACAAAGTAAGACTGGTTTTTGTAGCGCCGGAAAAAGGTAAATTTTATGTTTTTAATAAATAATAAATAGAATAATTACATGGTAAAGATCAATAGTAAAGAGAAATTCCCAAGGGTGATGTGATTTTTGTGAATAGTTGAAGTACCTGAGCCGACTGCAAGGGCCGATGATCTTTTTATAACTTCTGATTTATCAAGTGTTTTGGGTAATAGCAATGTAGATGTAGTGAAGAAAATATTAATGTTGATTAGTAAATGTTTTCATACCTTCTTTGGTCTACGTAGTTGACAATGGAGTTAAAAAAAATATGTATGACAGTGACAGTAACAAAAAAAAGAGTGTTAAAAATGGATGGCAAGAAAGTGTCAATAGAAAAGTGAAAAAAAAAAAAAAATTTGTTTAGAAAATGTGACAAAAAAAGTGTGTATGGCAAAATGTATGGCAAAAAAGTGTGAGAAGAAAAATGGAAAAAATTGTGGTGTCAAAAAAAGTAGTAGCAAATGTGTGAATAAAATGTGTCAAATACGTGTGAAAAAATAATGTGCAAAAAAAAAGTTGTGAAAAATGAGAATGGCTTTGACTTTGACTATGTAAGATACTGTCCGAACCAGTTTTAACTACCGAAGGGACTTCTCGAAACCAGACAACGCCTGCAGGGTGTTCGGTAACAACCTAGACCAGTAAGAATTTATTTTTTGTTTATTTAGAAAACCAACAGCTTTTTAACAATAAGGATGTTGAAACATGTAATAGCTTAAATTAATGTTTAGTGAATAACTGTAATTATTGTCAGGATAGACGAGCGGCATTAAATTTTTTTTATTGTTTACAGATAGAGATCGCTTGTAAAACAACTCGCACGAGGACGTGCGCTCGTCAGCATGGCCGAGACGGCGGCCATCTCGGACAGTTTAACAAACTAAAAAGATGAAAGGATGTAACTATTGTCAAAAAAGACGAGCGACATTTTAAAATTTTAATTTGTTTACAGATAGAGATACTTTGTAAAACAGCGGAAAGCAGCTCGCACGAGGACGTGCGCTCGTCAGCATGGCCGTGACGGCGGCGTACTCGTGACATGTCTGACATTGTACCATCGCTTCCCTACTATGATGTTAAACGACCGACGGATCGTCATTGTGAACACCTGCGCGCAGCGTATCGCCCGCCTCAGCGCTTCCCCACTACGACTAAACGCAGGTGCACGCTTGTATAAAAGACAGACTCGCCGCAGCATACGAGGAGTATGGATTCAGACGGCACGGCGCACGGACCGTTTCTCTATTTATGTTGTAACTACCTATTGATTAATCGAAGTTAAATAAAAGTAGTAAAGCTGTAATTTATGTCTTATGATATCACCACCTTCCCCGAATCTACCAAGCGGCCCCTGAACATATATCCAGCCCAATAAACCCGACATACTCGTAAGTCATGAATAAATTTGTTGCCAAGAAGTCTTTTCGCAGTAGAAAGAAAACAAAAGCAGTAGATTTTAATGTCCCATTACAATGGTGAACCGTTACCAGGATAGTGGGCTTGATTCTGAAGGCACAACGTTAAAATTTGACAGCACTAAAACTGTTGCTATCCTTGTCACACAGTATTATGAAGATAAAGACGAAACCAATTTTAGCGCTGTCAAATTTTAAATGTGTGTCTTCAGAATCGGGCCTAGTATATTTTTTTAACTTACCTTAAAGTATTTGCATGCAATTGGATTCCGATCTTAAACGCCTCTTCGTATTTCCTCTCCTTTTCCTCGTGGCTGAGCGTCTCATCGTTGAAAATATAATTTAGACTGTAAAAATAACTGCACAGGTTTTTGTATTGGTGACTAAGGCTAATCGTTAACAGTACAACAACTATATATGCTGTAGCTTGCACTCGGATTGTGTAAGTCCACCAAATTACATAGGTAGCTACTCTTACTATGCCCGCCGCTTGACTCGTATCGTCTAAATCTGGCCAGACTGTAATCAATGTAACGAATGTGCCACCTGAAAAAAAGGATATCGTATAAAATATTATACTATCTTTATTTATATATATTTATATGGAGTTTATTTACAAGCCGTTAGGTCCAAAAGAAAAGGAAAATGGATAAAATAAAAAAAAACAGCACTTAGAAGACGTACAAAAATATAAGATCAGAACGTTGATGAATTGGTTACCGAAATACAACAAACGGAAAAGGGGGAGACAGTTGAAGAGGTGGGAGGATGAGCTAAAGGATATAGCAGGGAAACATGGACAAGGATAGCGAGAGAAAGGGAGGAGGTTGGAGGAGGTCTTTGCCAAAAAGGGGCTAACAGTTATCAGCCAGTGTCGATGGTGTAATGTAAATAAGCAATTGTTATATGTAAGTTTTATGTGAAATAAAGGGCTTAAAAGTAAAAGTAAGGTCCAAAAGGACAGATACGGCTGCCAAATTTGCCGTACTGTTATCAGAGGCCAAGCCTAGTTGCCCTGCTGACGGTGAGCAACGCCAGTCCCGTGATTACATACACTGATTATCTTAGATGTGTGGGTTTCTTGTCTACCTTCATCTTTTGATAGAAGATAGTTTCTTTTCTCTCACACCCTAATAGCGACGCAAAGAATTTCATTACCTATGAATAAGTCGCTAAGTCCTGAATTTTCATGACTTAGCGACGAATTAATACTGATTTTCTTTGCGAATCTCTAAGAGACAGATTCTAAAATGAGGTGATCCGCCAGAGAACTAAAGTCTTCGACATAGCTCAAAAAGTTAGTACGTTGAAGTCGTAGCGGGTTGGTCACATCTGTCGGAGACGCGATTACTGCTAGTACCCCAGCGTACCAGTTCGGCAAGCGTAGTGTGGGACGCCCTCCGGCTAGATGGAGCGGCGAACTGTGTAAGACGGCTGACAGTCTGCGTGAGAAGAACTGAGGATCGGAGAGGCAATGAACACTTTCAGGTTGATGATGATTCAATGCAAAATTCTAAAACTTACCTTTAGTGACGACCTGTATAACACCATTGATCCCGTATAGAACAATCATTGAAAACACAAAAACAGCTAACAGTGAGTAACACATCTTAAATTGCTTTATCATTTGCTTCTCTATTTCTATGTCATTGTACGACTCTTTCATTTTTACAGTCAAATTATAAGCCACTTCTCTCACTTTATCTTGATGACGAGTGACGGTTGGTATTACCAAATAATAAATAGGAAAACACCAAGCGAAAATATCTCTATCAGCTTTCTGTTTCTTATTCAAGTTATTTTGTGTAAAGTAAGAACCTAATAGCGACGCAAAGAAAATCAAAATTAATAGGTGGCTAAGTTTTGACAATATATAGTGAAATTTCTTCACAAATTTAGGAAGTTCTAGGTCTTCATACCAGTAGTTCGGTGCTCCCAAAAAATATATCAGTTTACTTATCCTGTAGTATAAATGTTTTGCCTTATTTGTCGGTTTTTCGTTTATGTTTCTCATTTTGTGAAAAGGCAGTATGTTTCAAGGCGTTTCTAGGAAACAAATGGATTGTGTAACTATTATAAACCCAGGAAATAATTTAATAATAACTTATATATTGTTCCAAATTACATTTATGATTAACTTAACATTCCTATGTCAAATTAGAAACTTAATTGCTTGATAAAATATTATTAAGTAATTAAAGAGCTTTACTGTAGATAAATTAAATTCCAAGGAATAACCTTCTAGCCTTTTCAGAAATTAAAGTTATTATAAGCGATTTGTAAAGTGATTATGTTATATTCCGAGCTAGCCGTGATATAACCCCTTAAATTAGGGGACGTCCATAAATCACGTGACGCATATTTGACTGAATTTTGACTTCCCATACTCTAGTGACATCTTGTTGACCCCTTCCCCTAATATTATGTGACTTTTTTTATGAGAGATTCAAAAGCCAATAAATCAATTACCAGTATTTTTTTAATATAGAAATTAGAACGCAAAAATCAACTGATACAGAAAATTCTACAATTCTTCTATTCATGGGATTGCCAACACTCTATTCCAACGTGACAGGTGACTTTTAGACAAAAAAAATTAGGTCAACTCTTATATACAAAACAAACTGCTTGTATATTAAATGGCAAAATGTCACGTGACATTTGTTCAGATCCTTCCTTTCGTTTCATTTGTTAATAAAATTTCGTAACTGGCTACGAAATGGGAAACATAATTTCCCTATTCGAGACCAATTACAAAATGGGTGACAAATGCAAATCACCCACAATAAACCAGTTCCAAATATTCCTTCGTTCTATACGTGATGGATGATACTGGATGACATCATCATCAGGTTATTTTTGTCTCCACTGCAGGAGCACAACCCTCTCTCATCTGCCGAAGACAGACGGAGGATTTGGCCTACAGTCCCCGCGCTGGTCAGACGGGTTGGGGAGGCCTGATTGATGTTTTATAATGTACGACATACCTCTCCCCTAATTAGCGTCACGTGGTTTATAGACGCCCTTTACTACAAATAACTCGTGTAATTATATTTAATAATTCATAGCAGTTATATGTAATCAGTATATGACTGAAAATATAGAATACGACGATCTGACAATCTGAAACAAAACAAAAAAAATATAAACATTGGTCGTGAGAGATATTTTAGAAATATAATAAATTATTTTAACTCCTACCGTCACATAAGACTGATATGAAAGTTTCACAACGCCGAGACATCGCAGCTCCACGGGAATCTGTTAAAATAATTGTATTTAAAGTAACCAAAATGCGTCAGTCTTATCTGTAGCAAAGATAATATATACTATATTTCATTCCAGATTAATAGTCCTATGAAAACAAACGCATTTGCGTCTCGAAAACAAAATACACAATAGATGGTGTTCCTAAGTGGACTGCAAAGTTTACATGGTAATACAAACCTGTTTTTGCTGCTGGTGACCCTTTCATGTATATGTTACCGAGACGTAAATAGCGTTGGTTTTCATAGGACTATTAATCTGGAATGAAATATAGAGTCTATAGTCCGTTTTCTATTGGGAACGTTTGTATGGAGAGATTTACAATTTTGAGTGGAGCAATGCCACTTTGTATGGGTGTCATACACGTCAAGCTGAGCCCAAAAAGCCTGGTAGGCAGACATAACTTCGCGACAGGAGGAGTCAAAATACCGAACTCCCTGCACTCAGAAAAAAAATTCTAGCGGATGTATTTTGACTTCCGAGTCAAGTTGGGTATCGTTATCTAGTAAATCGGCGATGGCTAGTTCATTTTTAATAGCAGATTTGTAGGGTTCCGTAGTAAAATATGACGAAATACCTAAAATAATAAATATATAGTAGTAAAATTAGGCAAAGAAACCCTTATATTTTCAGATTTATATATAAAACCTCATATGAAAAAAATACTGTCTGAAAGATAATTTAATGGAGATTATTAAAACATTAACATTAAGTATCTATTATACTATTTTCAAGGTAAAATAAAATATTGAACGTACCGCGGCGTACGTCTACAGTACGAAAAAGCCAACGCAATGTAGCTGTGTATTCATAGTGGAGCGATTAAGATTAAAATAAAGTAAGAACTCGTAGCTTATAGCTATACATTGAAATGCACTTATATATTTATGTATGTTTTTAAATGTTTTTTTAATATTACATACTATACATACACTTGTCTTATCCCAAACTAGGAATTTCTCCTGTGCTATGAGAACTAAACAAGTATGATAGGACAATTCAGAAAATATAACATCCAGACCGGGACCAACTTGTACAAATTGTACAGCGATGACTGTTATTAAAAATGAACTGGCCATCGCCGATTTACTAGATAACGATACAAAACTTAACTCGGAAGTCCAACGTCAATATTTAGTAATAATTAAATGTTCTGCGTAGTAACTGCACAAGTTTCAAACTGAATGTGAAAGAGTTGTGGCTACTTGCGTGGAACAGAGTGATTGTTTGGAACGCTCCATCTAGTAGTATATAGAGATCGTTGTTCTATACCTCCGCTAGAATTTTTTTCTGAGTGCAAGGAGTTCGGTACACTGACTCCCCTCCCCCCGCACCTGTCGCGAAGTTATGTCTGCCTACCAGGCTTTTTGGGCTCAGTAATAAACAATTATATGTAAACAACCATGAAACAACTTGCAAAGAGTTTCAACCAGTGTCAACAAACTCCATAATGTCACAAATAAAACCTATATGGGTCAGACTAGTCTGACCATCAATCTGACCGCTGGGAAAACCCCAGTATAACGTTTATGTAACTCTTACCAAGTGGCATTGCTCTACTCAAAATTGTAAACCTCTCCATACAAATTTGGGAATGGAAAACGGACTACCAGGAAGACCTGGCGACACTTCGACCATTCGGGATCGTTTGTGCAAAAGACCTGTCCACCAACGGTGACCCAGGCCGACTTGCTGGACCTCACATACGCCCCAGAATTTCATCTTTGGTATATGCAGGTTTCCTTTCATCATCATCATCAGGTTATTTTTGTCTCCACTGCAGGAGCACAACCCTCTCCCATCTGCCGGAGACAGACGGAGGATTTGGACTGGCCAGACGGGTTGGGGAGGCCTGATTGACGTTTTATAATGTATTCCCTTAGTCGTCTTGTACGACATCCACGGGAAGAGTTGGAGTGGTCCTATTCTACTCTACCGGAAACCACACGGCGGTTTCCTTTGCCCAAACAGAAATGCCTGTGGTATTGCGTAAATCTTTCTTTATTTATTCCTGCTGATTTACGGTTGACCTCAATCACATCTGATGGTAAGTGACGCTGAGGCCTACGGTGGATCGCGCTTACTCAGAAGATGCCTTTTCACTTTTCCTTTAAAAAGATCAAAATAGAGTCAAAAAATTGTTTCATTACCTGACTTTGCCACATAGAAATGACAACTAACGGCCGGATACGTAAAGAGGCTTCCTTCCGGCAGTGATGCCATCCTGAGTTGAACATGGCCGTTGCCAGGAAAGACGCCTAAAAAGAAAATCATCATAATGAGCAATAATAAAAGATTTTCCAATGCCTTTAAAATAAATAGTTTGCACATAGCTCAATAGATGGCACTGATAGCATCAGAAAATACTGAATATTTACTATGTAAAGAAGCGACATTCGCCTCTCCCCGTCAGTTTAACATCGCCCGCAAAATAGAGCATGGCTGGCAGTACGCACTATTAGGCACGCAGACACACGCAGGTGTATTGGTACTGTCTATAATTAGGAAAATGAGGCAGACTTTTCATAAAGAAGAATTCGTCCCGATAATAATTAGAAAAATTTCACACGTGGAATATTAAGAATTAGGAACTAATCGCCGACATCGTGACTGTATTATGATATCTCAAAGTACGCGAGAATGGTCGTAAAAGCCCTTGCGGCCAAGGTCATAAAATTTCAAAAAAAACTGGCGACCGAATTTGACTGTATATTGATCATAGATTTAATACTATAATTTCATAGTATCATTTCCTAACATGGGGAAATTTTTAATATGGCAACATTATAAAAACATGTTGTTGTTTCATGTGAGGCCACGCCATGGCTAGGTCTATTAATATTTAGTCTGAAGTATTGATGTTTTAGAGTCTCGATTAACAATGGCGGACAAGATCATTGCAGCGCCATCTATGACCACATTAGTGACTGAATTGCCTGTTGAATGTCAAATCAAGTGGTGACTTGCCTCCACAGTGATATCACCAGCATTCCACCACAACAAGCCGGTGCTGATCAGCACAGCCACGCCAGTTACCGCTGTCGACATGGCATTCGTCGGAGTTCGTTCAGAATTCTGTAACGTCATTAGAAAAGCTTCATCATGTCATCCCATCGATGCCAAGTGCTAGACATAATATGCCCAAAGTCAAAATCATTTATTGCATATGAGTACACTTGGTACATTTATACACGTAATTTTTTATTATCGACTACCGCTGTCTACGTGTTAGCGCTGTGAAGAAGAAACGGCGCAACAAACTCCACGCAACACATCTTTTAAAAATCAAGTTTGCATACAATTAATAAAGATTTTGCGAAGCTGAATTAACATTAATACCAGGCATCTTTGTCATTCAAATAATCGTTTATTTTATAATAGGCTTTCTTACAAAGTTGTTTTTTAATGTGAATCTTAAACTTTCTGTCCGAAATATTTAAGATTTCCCATTGCCTGAGATGCTTTAACATCAGATTGATGCATTGCATAACATTGCCCATGAATGCCACCATGCATCTAGCTGCTTCCGGCTACCTTCTTCAGGTCGTCGGTCCATTATAATAAAAGAAACAAATTCTTAGACACGCATTATATCCCTCACCCCCACCCAGAGCCGGATTAACCATGTCGGGACCCTAGGCAATGCACGTGTTCCAACTTCCTGAAATATAGTTCTTCTACCACAATGCAATGCTCCGCACGCATGGGCTACTCACTTTCAATCCGACCCCGAAGAACAACATCCAGGCTCATGACTCTTTTTACTCTAAGAAACATTTTTAAAAAAGACTCGGGGAGCGGGGTCCCTTACCGATGCGAGGCCCTTAGGCAGTTGCCTACACTGCCTAATGGATAATCCCTGACCCACCCCCTACATAGATACATATACACCCCTCTACATACACACACACTCATACACACTTAATTTGCACAGATTATTATTCTTAGGTTTAGAATAGGGCCACCCCTATCTTTCCCGTGGGTGTCGTTAAGGCGACTAAGGGATTGCACCAGGGACGGGTAGCAGCGTTCTCCTGTGTGTGTATGTTAAGATTATTACTGCGATCACCAATCCGCCTGCCAAGCGTGGTGATTATGGCAAATCACCCAATGGACATCTAACCAAAAGTGGTATTCTATTGGGGAGGCCTATGTCCAGCAGTGGACGTATTTAGGCTGATGATGATGATTATTCTTACATACATTACATATTACGAATTTGCAATAATAGAAAACATTATATGGGTGTTGATTACAGCGTTTCCACTTTTTGCATCTGTAAATGTATTTCGTATGAAATTGATATAAACGTTATAAGAACTTACCATCATTTGAAACATGAGTATTATCAGAGAGATGACGTTTACTATTATCTGGACGCTGAAGACTATGCTACATATTTCCTGTGTGAGTTTTGAGCATCTAAAATGGATGAATACACTTTAATTAATTTTCAATATGATTTGTGATGATTCAAAAATAAATCTCGGTATATCCATATTACCATTTCGTTGCAATTCCATAAATGACACTTATTCCGATCCCTGATTATGAGCCAAATAAATATTAAATAAATAAATAAATATGTCAGAAATTTCGCACCAACTATCCAGTCCCAAACTAGGCAGAGCCTGTGCTATGGTTACTAGATAACGGATAGACATACTTAAATAAATGTATAAAGATCCAAGACTTGGGTACAAACATTCATATTCATCAAACGAACATTTGCCCCTAGCGGGATTCGAACCCGCAACCTCCGGCGTGGCGGTCCGAGAGCTACCCCGTTCCGCCACGGAGGTCGTTGTAAAGTCAATTATATGAATTCATTTCAAGTAATTTTTTTTATTTATTTCCTCGCATTAGTCGTGAAAAGCACTATGGATGCAATTCTTACCATTCTCGACCAACTGAACGGTATAGAAAAAGAACTAGAGTCACAAGCAAATAGAGTTTAAATTGCATAATCACAAAACACAAACAATATATTTTTAGTTATAAATATAATACGCATTATACTTGTCCTTTCGGTTACTCTAAAGTTGACTGGAAGAGATCCCTAAGTGGGATAAGTCCGCATTTGTACACAGTTTAATTCTTATTTTATTATTGTTGTTGTTGTTATTTTTGGTACAATAAAGCGTTTACACACATACAAATATTGTATGTGTATAATTGCTTGTATTTAGTGATAATGTAATTTAAACTCTATGCATTTGTGACATAAAATATCAACTTTGAAGTTATAATTTCCTAAAAAAATCATATTTACCTTAATGTACTTGAATGCATCTGAATTCCAACTTTGAAGGCTTCTTCATATTTCCGTTCCTTTTCATCTTGATTTTGAGTCTCGTCTTCGAAAATATCTCTGAGACTATAAAAGTAACTACTCAGGTTTTTGTATTGATGGCTAAGACTGATAGTTATTGCTACAACAACTATGTAAGACGTAAACATCACTCGAATTAGGTAAAGCCACCACATAAAATAGGCGATCACTCTCATTATACCTGCAGCTAGGCTCGCGTCTTTTACATCTGGCCATACTGTAATTACTGTGACAAAATTTGCACCTTCAACAAAAAGAAACGATTGTTAATTATTATTGTAAATTAGTCCTGGAGCTGGGCGATCTCAGGGCACTATTACCGCTCGGCCTAGGCTTTTGGCTTACCGGGACGCGGCGCGGTGAGCAGCGCGGTTTCGGCAGGCGGAGGGTTGGCCGCTGATTGCGGCGCCTCGTGGCGTGCTGCTAACATTTTTGTACACTTGTTCTCGCCGCTCGCCGCCCCGCTCCTAGCTGCCGCTGGCAGCGGCAAATCGTGGCCGAGCGGTTAGCCTTACCGAGTCATGCGCGGCTCTGATGAGGTGGACAATTATTTCCCTAGCTAACCGTGGTACCACAATGTGTCTCAACACGGAGGCGGCGATGTTGTTCGCCACACATCATGCCAAGTGGTATCACGGAGCGAATACGAGGACGAAGGAAAGTCGCTTTGCGACGTTGGATCGCGAAAAGTGGCGATGCATCGTCTCTGCCTACCTGTATGTATGTAAATTAGTCACGATATCGATCGATAGTATAAATGATCGAATAGAAAACTGTCACCAGTCGATTATTTCTTTTTTAATATCGATATTCGAAAAATTCAAACTGATATAGCTACTAGGTGGCGTGATGCTAAAAAGGATGTAACTGAAAATAAAATAAAAACTTTATAAAGGTACCAGAACGAAAGTGAACTTTTAACAGTTAAGTACAGAACCCTTTATGTAAGGAGTTATGGAATTCCGGGGTTGTAGAACTTGATGCGCGCTGCTGCGAACATTGCCGAGGCACTACAGAAGCGGGGCAGCCCCAACAACGCCCTGAAGGCATCATATTGGATACGCAGAGTGTTGTATAATTTTTGAGTGTATTAGACCTACAGACTGCCCGAGTGGAATGACGTACCATTTAATACAGTAAACACGATCGTGGACAGTATGTCGACAGGCATCATACCGGTCGCTCCTACCGTGACAATACGTCTACGGACGTGGTATTTCGTAGTGTCGTATCACGAACTTACGTCACGTGGTCTCTGTCCACGAATGTGTTAATCAGTCATTATTACTCACCATTAATAACCACATGTATTACACCATTGATGCCGTAGAGCACGAGCATTGAAAACATAAAAAATGCCAACAGAGCGTAGCAGATCTTCGCTTGCTTTATCATCTCTCTCTCCACTCCTACGTCATTGTGAGTTTCCTTCATCTTCACCAAATTATACGCGACGTCTCTCACTTTCTCTCTCTGATGGGATACAGCAGGTAACACCAAGTAATAAACAGGAAGGCATCCAGCAAAAATGGCTCTGTCAGCTTTTTGCTTCTCGTTTAAGTTATTTTGTGTGAATAGCGACCCAAATAGAGCCGGGCAGAAAGCCCATATTAGTATGTCAGACAGCTTCACCAAATAATCGTGGATTATCTTAACGTATCCTGGTACCTCAAGATCTTCATACCAGTAGTTTGGAGCACCAAAGTAGTAAAGTAATTTACTTGTTTTAAAGTATAAGTACTTAGATTTATTTGGTCGGTTTTTATCCAGATTATCCATGACTTTCTTCGGTTGTATCCAGTTGGAGTAATGAAATGTAACTATGTGTCGTGGATTAATTATCCAAGGGTTCAATTTTAATTGCTTAATTATTCCGAATTATAATTAATCATACATAATTAATACTGACGGCGGTAATATTATATTCGATACAATTACCAGCAAATTGCTATAATTGTACTAGATTTATTTTAATTCTGATTATAAACTGAGCTTGTCATTTGTCGTAAATAAATATACCTAAAACTATAGAAGATAATCAATTAACACAAGTTTATTTATGGTGAATAATTTATTCAGCTACTTCTTACTTCATTATTCCTACATCGACGCAAGAAGCGGAAACGCTGTAATCCATACCGATGTCAATCCCTTTTGTTGCAAATTCGGAATCAAAAAAATCTACGTTCAAGACATAGACATATTTTTATTACAGGTCAACGTTATGTTTGTTACATTATAGAAAAATAAAATAGAAACACAATCCAATTAAATAAAAAAAAAATGAAGTCAAAAAATAATATAAAGATTTAAGAATAAAATTGCCAGATATAATTTAGCATACATTTGAATCTAACTAATTATGTCAATGAGTTCTGGAAAAAACTCTTCACAACTATAAAATGACAAGCCAGAAAACGGGACCTGGACCATATGGTCCGTACAGTCCAGGTCCCGTTTCTCTACGGTTAATAGAAACGACACGGGACCCACACCATTCGACGTAGATTCCTGTCTGATTCCGAATTTGCAACAAAAGGGATTGACATTGGTATGGATTACAGCGTTTCCGCTTTTTGCGTCGATTTATACATTTTATGTAAATTAATGATTTAATAGAGTACTGAAAATAAGGAATAAGAAGTTCTCACAATCTGAAACAAAAATGATTTTTGTGAACACTTCAGTTAAAAATATTAAGATAAATATACCATTTGTATATTACGTACTAACCGTCACATAAGACTGGTATGAAAGCTTTACAATACTGAGACACCGTAGCTCTACGGGAACCTGTGAATATAGATTAGGTTTAGAACAAAAATATGGGCCAATGACACAGAAGTTAACCATAATCATAGCAGATATTTAAAAATCTATTAAATAAAATCGTAAACATCGCGTGTCTGTACATTGAAGATATTTGCAAAAAAATAAAATTGGGCGTCTAAGGATAAGCAACAGAACACATTTCGATCATTTTGAAAATTTTGTCTGTTTTTCTGTTTGTCTGTTTACTGTTTGTCTGTGAGTTTGTGCACGTATCACTTAAAAACTACTGAACGGATTTTGATGAACTTTTCACAGAAACATGGGGCTAAACCTAACTTTACATTTAATCTTTATTTCATCGCAATCGGTTTACTCAATCAAAAGTTATGGACATTTTTAGGGGAGCGGGAGCGGGATTGAGAGTGAGATTGATAATCTGAGTAGAAGTGGAAGTGGGATAGGGAGCGAAAGTGGGAATGGGTGCGGATGCTGTAGTCCACGCGAGCGGAGCCGCGGGCACAGTTAGTACTAAATATTACTGATGAGAAGAACTTGTGTGTTCTAAACCAGTTTTGTTTTTATTAAGACTGCTATCAGATACTGCGTATGATTAAAAACGATATACAGACTTAGAACAAGTTGAATATAAATTGCTTGACTTTTAGCAGTATTTAGTTTAACTGACTCATCATCATCAGCCTGTAAGAGTCAACTGCTGGACATAGGTCTCTTAACCCGATCCTCGGTTCTTCTCTTCCAGTCACTGCCAGCCACCTTACCTGACTCTGCCACATGGAAATAACCAGCATGGGCCGGACACGTAAAGCAGCCTCCTTCCGGCAGAGATGCCAGCCCGAGTGGAACATAGCCGTTGATAAGTTAGATGCCTGATAGAAAAAAAATCGTGATAATAATCCCATAGTAATAACTTAGTTCAGGAGACCAAATATATTATGATTTTTATAAAATTTCTGCTTTTTATTCTTCTTGAAAACAATTCAATGTCACTTCATATTCGTGTCAAATTCCTTAAAAACATCATTACACTTTTATCAAGAAAATAAATCAGAACATTATCATATCAGGCTTTAGACGTCCACTGCTGGACATAGACCTTTCCCAATGAACGCCACCATACCCGGTCCTCCACCCTCCGCATCTGAACATTATTAAAGACTATTTATTTGGTCTCCTGAAAAGTAGCATTTTCTAAATTATTAACATTTTCTAAATTAGAGCTTTTTTACTGGAAGTACAGAAATAAAAAAAGTTGAAGATAACCACTTGCCTCAACAGAGCCGTGGTAGCGCAGTTGATTGCGCACTCGCCTCGTGTTCATGAGGTCGTGGGTTCAAGTACGGTTTATTTATAATACCACAGGATTTATTTTTATTATTATTCGAGTTGGGGCTATTTCAAGGTCTCACTCTAAACTTTGCATCACTGCGACCATTTCTGGTCTATTGTGATCGCCACCATACTATAGTTCCGTGTTAAGCCTTGCAGCAGTTAGAAACTGCACAATGCTTTTAGCACTGAGTTGTTTTACTTCGTCAGGGCGAAGCAAGTAGTTACCCTGGTGTGTATTTCTTTTACGCATCAGTGGGCCATACTTGCTCAGGAGGTGCATGGGGGTTCCCTCTGATTCCTTACAGAGCCTACACACTCCTGTGGTTCAGAGCTTGAGGTGGAACATGTGTTTGTTCAGGCCATAATGTCCTTTGAGAGTTCCCACTACTATGCATAAGTCGTTCCTGCTAAGCGCTAAAGCTTATTGAGCAGACTTACGATGGTGCATTGATTAGTGCTTTTGAGTGATTCAATCCTGGCGTGCAATTCCAGTGATTGATGGATTACTCTAGGCAAAGGTTTCTGAGTCTTAGGCGTGCCAGGCTTATTGGAACGCCACAGCATGGTTCTGGACCGCATAGCGTTCCTCTGGCTCCCGCCTTTGCAAGTTCGTCGGCATTTTCATTGCCTTCGATCCCTGCATGTCCCGGAACCCAGCGCAGAACCACAATGTTCTTGTCGCCCAGGGAGGTCACGCAGTTCTGCACCAACTTAGAGTGTATTGTCTCTGAAGCTACTTGCCATGAGAGCTGCTTGACTATCCGAATGGATGTACAGAACTTTCGGTGAAGGTAAACATACTGCATATGCTAAGGATGAAATTGTAAGGCGTATGTGAAGTCCACCAAGTCGGCTTCCATCATCAGGTTATTTCTGTCTCCACTGCAGGAGCACAACCCTCTCTCATCTGCCGGAGACAGATGGAGGATTTGGCTTACACTCCCCGTGCTGGCCAGACGGGTTGGGGAGGCCTGGTTGATGTTTTATAATGTATTCCCTTAGTCGCCTTGTACGACATCCACGAGAAGAGATGGAGTGGTCCTATTCTACTCTACCGGAAACCACAAGTCGGCTTGGGGCACCGTTATTACAAAAGATCCTGAAGGGTCGAAGTAGGGTTCCTGGGCCCTTAAGAAGATAAGATAAGACTTACCTCAACGGTGATATCTCCCGCGTTCCACCAGAGGCAACCAGTGCTAATCAGCGTGCAGAGTCCCGTCGAGCCTATGGTCACCGCATTCGTTGGCGTGCGTTCCGAATTCTGTGAGAATGATGACTATTTAATATCTTTGTTTTAGTTATAACTTTTTTCTTACAACGATTTGAGATTGACCGCCATAATAACAAATTACAATCATGAAAATAACTTTCCAATGGCATATGTCTGGTTGTTATTGGTCAGTGGGGATAGGTCCCATACATTTCTGCCCTTTCCTCCTTTAACTATTATTTTTTTTTAAGTTTTATTTTATTAGTTTTTTTTTAGTTACCCAATACTTAACGCCACAAAATAGATAGAATACAAACTTCACAATATAATAAGGCCAATAATAAAGTAAAACAGATCACAAGATAGAACAAACAAAAGAGAGGAAAACGAATAAACTAAGAATATTATGATAATTTAAAAATTAAGGAAATAAATAAAAATAATTATGTAAGTATGTAAGAATAATAATTTGCGCAAATGAAGTGTGTATGAGTGTTTGTGTGTATGTAGGGGGTGTGTATATGTATGTATGATGCGGTCTAAGAATTTATTAATTTTATTATTCTAGACAGGAAAGCACATCGTCCCATAAAGAAGATGTCCGCATCTCGAAACGTTGTATCGTAGGTGTACACGGCGCGGTGCAATGCAGAGTTTATAGTCAGCTACTTCTATAAAATTATACCTCATACCATGAAGCAAAATAATTTTTCGTAGCTCATAGTTTCACCTCAAAGTGTTTTCCTTCATGATTGACACTAATTGGTTATTAAATGAGATAACAGATGATTTTAAAATGTGCATCTGTTATCTAATTTAATAACCAATTAGTGTGAATCATGAAGGAAAACACACTGAGGTGAAACTATGAGCTACGAAAAATTATTTTGCTTCATGGTATTAGGTTTAAGTAAACATAAAATTAAATAAATTTTTTTTTTAATAGTTGACACTAAACTAACTCTGGATTCACAAAACATATTAAATCAAAGAATACTGAATATAATATTACAAGCAAGGCATGTGCGTGAATGGGGGTGTGTTTCTGTGATAAATACTTAGATGCGGTATGGAATACAATTATGTGCCTCCAGTAAAAAAGGATCTAAAGT
Organism: Esperia sulphurella; assembly: GCA_947086405.1. Taxonomy (NCBI): domain Eukaryota; kingdom Metazoa; phylum Arthropoda; class Insecta; order Lepidoptera; family Oecophoridae; genus Esperia; species Esperia sulphurella. Next base: position 15,866,965 of record OX352266.1, read on the forward strand.
AGAAAATGCTACTTTTTAAGAGATCTAATAACGGTTTAATGGTTTTATAGAATTTGACACGAATATAAAGAACAATAAAATAATAATTATGAAAAAGTTTATTTCCCCATCAGAAAGGTACAACCGTAGGGTACATCAATGAACCGTTTTCAAGAAAAAAGAAAACAAAACAACATTAAACATAATTTTTTTGGTCGCCTGAAGAGTTGCATTTATTAAGTTAGAACCTTTTCACTTGAGGTACAGAATTTGGTTGATATAGTCATCCCTGTGACAATTAATTTATATTATCATGCAAACAAGCTCTTAACTATTAGCTCTTAATGCTTGTTCTCGGGTCTTGGATGTTTGTGATTGTGTTTGTATGTGTCCATGCCACCCGCGACATAGGAAATCCTAGTGTGGTGGTATGAGTGTGTAGCGTTTATTTATTTAGTATGTAAAGAAATTAAATTATGTACTAACCATCATCTGGAACATTAGTAAAATTAGTGCAGTGACGTTGATAACTATTTGGACGCTGAAAACGATGCTGCATATCTCCTGCGTCAGTTTCGTGCATCTGAAAATGAACATGAGGCACTCTTTATATGAATCAATATGATCACGCTATTTTGTATGGACCCGACGTTTATGATTATAACACGATCACGGATATAGGTACGTCAATAGACGTAATACCTGTTGATCATAACGTCACAGTAGCCCGCTGAGCGACTTTGAATTTGGAACTAGTCCTACTGTCAGTGTCCACGTTTCGGCGCTGTAGGTTATTACGGGTAGGACGCACTGGTTGAAGACTTTTGTCATCAGGCACTACATTTAAAACTTACTTTATAGTATTTGAATGCATCTGTATTCCTACTTTGTATCCTTCTTCATATCTTCTTTCCTTTTCTGCTTGACTAAGGGTCTCGTCATTAAATATATGTTTGAGAGTGTAAAAGTAGCTGCTAAGATTTTTGTACTGGTGGCCAAGACTAATAGTTAATAGTGCAACCGCTATGTAGGCCGCAGCTTGTACGCGTATCATGTATATCCACCACATTAAATATATCACCACTCTTGTGACACCAGCTGCCAGACTGGTATCGTCAATATCTGGCCACACTGTAATCACGGTGACGAAGTTTGCGTCTGAAAAAAAAGATATTCTTAATACATTTTCAAGCCAAATCCGACTTTAATAACTTGTAATTATTGGTTTCTGAATTGTCCACTTTTCCACAGGTTATTTACACAATCTTGTTTTAAACACCTTGGGTGCCAGTGCCAGGGGGTGTGTGTAGATGTGAATAGCCGTGCGCAGAAGTGCGTAGACGTGATCAGATGTGCGCAGAAGAGCGCAGAGGAGCGCAGATGGACACATGTGCGCAGACATGGGCATACGTGTGCGCAGAAGACTTGCGCGAATGTTCATTGGGAGATTTAAGACAACAATTAAACTAATAATGTAAATTAATATTTTGTTTTATGTAGTGTGATTGAATGCGTGTGTTCTTATGGGTGTGTAAATGTGATTAGTGTGAGTGTATGGGTGCGTATAATGTGCGTGTGTTAGTTTGCGATATCATGTCAGCCTTTGGACGTCCACTGCTGGACATAGGCCTTCCCCAATGAACGTCACCACACCTTTTTTAGGTCGTCGGTCCATCTGGCGGCGGGGCGTCCCACCCTGCGCGTGAAAATCTGTGGTCTCCACTCCAGAACTCGTCTGCCCCAACGGCCGTCGGTTGTGTGATAGTGTGTGTCAAATTCAGTACTCAGTATTTAATGTGTGTAAAAACCTACCTACTTATTTACTCACCCTGAGTAAAAACACGAATAACACCGTCTATTCCATACATAACCAACATCGAAAATGCGAAAAAGGCGAACAGTGTATAACAGATCTTAGCCTGCCTTATCATCTGTTCTTCAACTTCTACATCATTGTACATTTCTTTCATCTTCACTGCCAAATTGTAGGCCACTTCCCTCACCTTCTCTTTATGATGAATAACTGTAGGTATTACAATGTAGTAGACAGGAAAGCACCAATTGAAGAGAGTTCTGTCGGATTTCTGCTTCTCATTCAAATTGTTTTGGGTAAAGAAGGACCCGAATTGAGCCGCAAAAAACGCCCATATTAATATGTCGTTAAGTTTTGCTAAACTATCGTGCAAGCTCTTCACGAGGACAGGTATATCAAACTCCTCGTACCAGTAGTTTGGAGCGCCTAAAATGTACAGTAGTTTACTAATTTTGTAGTATAAGTATTTTGATTTATTTGATGATTTTTCTAACCACATTGTTATGTAAACTATTGACGTTCTTAGGTTGGGATTTGGAATTAGGAAATGACGTTTTCAGTCAAATCTATTACTCTACAAAATTAAATATTAAAGCATGATTGAGTTATTATTACCTAAATTACTGGTTTAATTGTTACCACAACGTTCTATTGAGGTTATTAGAAGTTCACATCACGCAGACGAAATAAATATATTAGGAGTAATTTCACTTTTGTTGGTTATTTATTAATGTAGGTTTTATTATAAAAAAATGTTGTAATTGTAAATCCGGAGCAGCAGTGTCAGCTGAACAAAAACGTTGTTATGCCTTGGCTGTGTATTTTTTTGTAATGTAAAATGGTGGAATAAATAGAATCTTTAGTTTTGAAATTAATTTCGTCAACATGTGAGCAAATGTTACTTTGTCACAAAAGACACTTGCATTGAAAATCTTATTTTAAAATCAAGTTTAAATCTCTTCTTCCTAAAATTACCTTCCGAAGGATGAATACAAACATGGAGAGCTCGCTTTAACGCTTTCGACGGCCTCCGTGGCGAAAAGGGGTAGCTCTCGGATGCCGGAGGTTGCGGGTTCGAATCCCGCTAGGAGCCTATGTTCGTATGATGAATATGAATGTTTGTAGCATGTTTATATATTTATTTAAGTATGTGTATCAATTATTCAGTAACCATATCACAGGGTCTGCCTAGTTTGGAACTGGATAATTGGTGTGAATATCTGACATATTTATTTATTTAAAGCTGTGGATTATGCCACTGGGGACCGAGCGACTGTCACTTAGAATGTGTCATTTTTGCAATATTATTAGGATGTGACAGTAAAACAGTAAACAAAGCGTAAGATGTATTCAAAGGTTGGCAATACTGTTTCCTGCACTGGTACAAGCAAAAATAGACTTTAAGATGACGAACCTTTTCATACCGCCAGTGTACATCATCATCATGTCTACCTTTAGACGTCCATTGTTGGACATAGGTCTTCCTCAATGAACGCCACCAGCCGCTTGCTGCCACCTTCTTTAGTTCGTCGGTCCACCTGGCGGCGGGGCGTCCCACCCTGCGCGTGCCGATCCACGGTCTTCACTCCAGAACTCGTCTGCCGCAACGGCCGCCGGTTCTGCGCCCACTGCCACTTCAGTTGGCTAATCCTTCGGCTATGCACACACATACATATATTTCGCCAGTGTACATACCTTGGTAAATCTTTCAATTCAATTACTCCCAATTGGCACACTGGCGAAATATACAGCTATAAGTTGGAAAATTGATATACCCCCGTTATGGAGCTATTAAGCTGTAAAAAGGCTGTATATTTCAATAGAGTGCTAGATTGCACGATAAAAATACACAGGAACAATTTTCACCCTACATCAGTTGAGTGTAAGTTTAATTCCACCCTCATCCTTGCGGTAACTTGCATCGTTCGTTCGTCCGCTAGTTTTTCGTCCGTCCGTCCACCCGGGCAAAGTTTCCGGAATCTAATAAACGACACCTGCTCTCGTTTCATCGCAAAAACTGCCCTGACGCTGTATCGGTAGAGTTTCCGACTCTCGTATACAGGGTGGTACAGAAAAGTGACACCAGCCGATTATTTCTTAACTAATAACGATATTTGAAAAATTCTAACTGACATAGCTAGGTACTAGGTGGTCTGATGCTAGAAAGAATGAAACTATATTTTTTATGCAACACAAGTACCAGAATTAAAGTATGAGCGTAAGGAAAAAAAGATCTAATGATAAGTTTAGATGAGGCTAAAGAATTTGCTTATTCATTCTATGTTTAAAGAGATACAGGATTTTTTTGTAGGCCGCTGGCATTGACTGGATGAGAAGCGCCGAGGATCAGATTCAGGGGCGCGCCTTAGGAGACCCCTATGTCCAGCAGTGGACTCAATCAGGCTGATGACAGTGATGACGTTTTTTTTACGGAAACACTTGTGAAACACTTACTTGCTCACGAAATAAAAATAAATAAATGCATAAAACAGCTCAAAATCTTTATCACAGACTTTTTCGTTTGAAACGGCTAACGAACAGACATATCCCAGTCGATGAAATAAGCGTCTGTCTAGACTAGATACAATTTAATAAATCTTGATATCCGTGTTATTTTATCACCCTTATTATTTATACAATCAGTAATATTTTGCAAGAAGCGATTTAAAAACTAAAACCAGAAGCAAAGAAGACGACTCTAATATACTTGCAAGAAATGATTTTAAAACTAAAACCAGAAGCAAATTGGATCAGCCTAATATTCTTGCAAGAAGCAATTTTAAAACTAAAACCAGAAGCAAATTGGATCAGTCTAATATTATTGCTAGAAGCAATTTTAAAACTAAAACCAGAAGCAAAGTGGACGTCCCTAATTTTCTTGCAAGAAGCGATTTTAAACTAAAATCAGAAGCAAAGTGTATGACCCTAATATTCTTGCAAAAAGCGATTTTAAAACTAAAACCAGAAGCAAAGTGGATGACTCTAATATTCTTGCAAAAAGCAATTTTAAAACTAAAACCAGAAGCAAAGTGGTTCAGCTTAATATTATTGCAAGAAGCGATTTTAAAACAGAAAAACAAGAATCTAAATGGACATCCCTAATATTCTTGCAAGAAGCGATTTTGATATTAAAACCAGAAGCAATGTAGATGAGCCTGCACCGCAGCCTACTTTCAAAACAATTATCCCCAATTGCAGAGGTCAACGGGATTGAGTTAAAAACATATTTAAGTTTGAGCACCATAGCGGGGATGACGGGAATTTTATACTTTACTGCGGTCTGCACTTCTTGATATTTTTTGAAATGAAAATAATTCATATATATGTGGGACGGTGGAATATGGAAAACGCGATAGATCTTTTAATACTTTTATTTTACAGCAAAATTAACACAAAACATTGAAATAGCACTTTTATTGCGGTCGCCATTTTCTCCTCTATCCAATGCTATCAACTGAAAAATAATAAAACAAAGCTTGTACTCGTACGAAGTGCCAACCTAACCTAATTGGTTTGAAATTTGGCGCCATAGACTACACCTCTTCCACATATATAATTAATAATATTGTCAATATTTGACCGCCTGGTTGACCTAGTGGCTTGATCGTTAGATCTGAGCATCAGAGGTCGTCGGTTCGATTCTCACCAAACAGGTGACATTTCCAACATATTAATGAACTGTGCGGCTTTCGGTAGAGTAGAATAGGACCACTCCAACTCTTCCCGTGGATGTCGTACAAGGCGACTAAGGGAATACAATATAAAACATTAATCAGGCCTCCCCAACCCGTCTGGCCCGCGCGGGGAGTGTAGGACAAATCCTCCGTCTGCCTCCGGCAGATGAGAGAGGGTTGTCTCCTGCAGTGGAGACAAAAATAACCTGATGATGAATAAATGTTATAAATTTTGGTTATTCTGTGCAATAAACTTCTGTGTATTCATTGTTGTTATTCCATGGTTTTATTTATATTATTATTAAAATATACTTACAGTTATTATTTTTTGTAAATATTTTTAGTAGACATGGTATTAGCTTGTTGCATCGTTTCAATTGTGTTAGATTGCAGATTTAGAGTTCAACTCTGGATGACACCCAGTCCACCCTTTGATAATTAACTCTTTCTTAAATAATCTAGTTAATTCAACCGTATAAGTTCGATTGTCAATTAATTACGCAACACTTTTAATTACTCTGATTACCTAAAATATTTTTTTTTGCTTCCCATAACTGTAAAATATATCAAGATCATTCAGCCCTTGTATACGATGATAAAAGCAGGTAAATAACATCGAAGGAGTGGTATAAAGTTTATAATTCAATTACTTGTCGTCTCTGCCGCTGATACTCTGCCATATTCTTTGCGTAACTCTGATGAGAGGAATTCAATTAGTTACCAAGAAATATATTTCTCTACAAAGTGCAATTTACTTATAATTAAAACGTCACTTTTACAACTTATAGCTTTAGTAGCCCGCGACTTCGTCCGTGTAGTTCTCGATATTTACACATCTTGAATTTCAAAATAGATAGCATTTTCGTAATCAACGTCCCTATTATTTCTAGATAGATCTCCATACAATCTCTCAATGAGATGTTTGTTTGGGATAAAAACTATACTATGTCCTATTTCAAGACCTAACCTATATGTGTGCCAAGTTTCATCCCGATCCGTCAAGTTGTTGAAGCGTGATTGAGTAACAAACATCCAAACATCCACTTTAGCACACATATAGGTTACGTCCTGAAATAGGACATAGGATAGTTTTTATCCCGAAGAATTATTTCATTCCTACGGGAAATGCATCACAATTAGTGATGTTAAGTTGTCCACGCGGACGAAGTCGCGGGCAACAGCTAGTTTATAACATTAGTGGGAGATGCCTAATATATATTCTTTATTTCTTTATTGTGTACAGAGCATAATGTTATTTAATGTAGATGACAATACATTATAATTATTGAAACAATTAGACTCTACCTGTACAGGCATATACACATTAATATTCTATGCTAACAACATAATCTTATAGAACATCGTCAAATTATTATTATAAATATTTACTACGTACTTAAAATACTGTATTAAATAAATTATGTCATAATGTCTCTAACAATGTCAACAAATTAATATTTCAACCATTCTAATGTCAATAAAGGTGTCAATTTCAAATGTTATGTACCTAAATTAAAAGGCGAATTCAAATGAAATTAAATCTTGTGTTCATTGTTTTACTTTTGATTTAGTTTTTCTGGTAACTACAAGGTTTTTATGTATTCTGATTAATCTATTTTACCCCTCGTGTGTAAAAAGACATAAGGTGAATAAGGTGTATAATGGGCCCGATTCTGAAGGCACACATTTAAAATTTGACAGCGCTATAATTGGTTTCGTCCTTATCTTCATAATACTGTGTGACAAGGATAGCAACAGTTTTAGTGCTGTCAAATTTTAACGTTGTGTCTTCAGAATCGAGCCCATTACCTACGAGGGGCGTTCAAAATATTCTCGGTATTGATATCTTACAACCTCTTTTTGAATTTGTTTTGTTACTGGCTGCTAAGGTTCATTCGTTGACTAAAAAAAAAAGTATAATTCAAACCGAGATGTTCTTTTGTTTTTCTGCAATTTCTGAACAAACATGAACACTATGAGTGAATTAACAATGTTAACGAAATTAGAACATCGTTCCGTCATAAAATTCTTGACAAAACAGGGTAAAAATAAAAAAAACCATAAAAGAGGAAATGGATTGTGTTTACCGTGAGTCTGCTCCTTCTTTATCTACCATTTAAAAGTGGTCAAGCGAATTCAAACGTGGCAGGGAGAGTATTAAAGATGACCCTAGACCTGGCCGGCCTGTAGTAGCTACTTCACAAGAAAATATTGATCAGGTGGAAAACCTTATATTGGAAGATGGTCGAGTGAAGATAAAATCAATAGCTCAAGTAACCAATCTTTCTATTGGTACCGTACATGATATTATCCATGACCATCTTAATATGTCAAAAGTGAGTGCAAGATGGCTTCCGCGAATGCTGACTCGGCTTCAAAAAGATATGCGTGCAGCTTGTTGTTCCGATTTTATTGACCTGTGTGGCGAAAATCCTGATGAGGTGCTGCAAAAGATAGTTACTGGAGATGAAACCTGGGTTCATCATTATGACCCAGAGAGTAAACAGGAGTCCATGCAGTGGCACATTAAGGGTTCAGCTCATCCCAAGAAGTTCAAGGTCGTCCCTTCCGCTGGCAAGGTTATGGCAACAATATTTTGGGATTGTGAAGGAGTATTGTTAATCGATTATAAAGAAAAAGGTTTAAATATCACAGGACAGTACTACGCAAACATTCTACGTCAATTAAGGGATGCAATCAAAGAAAAGAGGCGAGGAAAGTTAACCAAAGGTGTTCTGCTTCTGCATGACAACGCCCCTGTCCATACTGCTCATATTGCCAAGGCAGCTATTGCTGAATGTGGGTTTGGAACTATAACTCATCCACCGTATAGTCCGGACTTAGCCCCCAGCGACTTCTTTTTGTTCCCCAATCTCAAAAAGGATCTGCGTGGAAATCGATTTTCTGACGATGAAGCGTTGAAGGCGGCAGTGGACGAGCATTTTTACACCAAGGATAAAAAATATTATTATGAGGGATTAAAAAAAATAATTGATCGATCTTTTAAGTGTATTAACTAACATAGGGGGGAGTATATTGAAAAATAAAAATATCAAACTTTTCGTACTTGTTTGTCTTCATTCGGATACCGAGAATATTTTGAACGCCCCTCGTACATATTTATGTGTATGTTGATACCAAAAATCTGATGTTTTATCTAAAATCAGACGATAACATTTGAAGGTTAGGTTTTAGACAAGGATAGGACGGAAATTCCCAAATAACACCGAGACTTAGGACCTACTTGCACAGACTGTACAAGCATTCCGTCCGGAGTGGGAATCGAACCCACGGCCTCTGACACCCTAGTTCAATATCACTTTGCCATAATGATCAAATTATATAGCACTATAGTCTGTGAACAGTTTCTGAAAACCATAAACATTTCTCAAAGACCTCGTCTATAAATCCCCAACCACCCTCCTATATCCCCACCTGTCCCCTCCCCTAAACCCCCATAAAGTCCCCATAATCGGCCCTACGTCACAGATGATCGAGGGCCGTCGGCGACAACATCAAACTCGTAAAACTTATGAATTTATGGGGAAAAAACACGACGGCTCATGATCTGTGAGGTGATGTAGGAATTTGGGAACTTGTTTTTTGGATGATAATTCAGAGTTGGTACAGTCTACTCCTGCAAAAAAACACAAACGTAATCAAATTTTAACTTTATTATCACAATGATTAAGTCTTTAGGAGAGTGGAAAACCACGGTCATTTGAGATAGTACTTTGGTGACATCTTTTAAAACTAAACTAAAAGAGCACCGTCTCACTCAGTATCACAGAGTAAGTATTGGGCTCGATTCTGAAGGCACAATGTTAAAATTTGACAGCACTATAACTGTTGCTATCCTTGTCACACAGTATTATGAAGATAAAGACGAAACCAATTTTAGAGCTGTAAAATTTTAAATGTGTGCCTTCAGAATCAGGCCCATTATTTATGTAAGTATGCTTATTATAGTTATTTATATTTATGGTGTTCAAACCAACACACTCGCGCACCAACCTCTACCGGCACTCGGCCGCGGTGACGTGTTCATGGACGGTATAGGACGGCTGATGACGGAACGCAAGGGATGCTAGAGAGAGGAATGCCTGTTTCGTCTATCTATAGCATAAGAAAATTGTACTGCAATGGATTTTTTAAACGCTGTAATATTAAAAATAAATAAATGATTAAATGTCTAAATGTATTGTGCACTTATTCCCCCCCCCCCCTCTCGCTCTTACTGTCCTGTCTCACACCATGTAAGGTTGGCTGGAAGAGATTTGTTTCAGAGATAATTACTAAATTTCGGGAATGGATGAGAATGGATTTGCCATAACCACCACGCTTGGCAGGCGGACTGGTGATCATCGCAGTAATGACCTTAAAATACACAGAAGAACGCTGCTGCCCGTCCTTGATGCAATCCCTTAGTCGCCTTGATGATAACCACGGGATGATTGGGGATGGCCCTATTCTATGCCGGGGGAACCACACGGCTAACGGTGGATATGTGTATATGAATGATAAAGAGTAGGTACAGTAGCCTCACTGTACAATAAATCTTCTCCTAACGAATAAAACGAAAAATAAAATGTGCAGTAAGTAATAAGTGTCAAAATTCAGTAGTTAATTCTTTCGCGAGGTGCCCTGACTAACGAGCTTCGGTGTGAAACATAGCTTAAGGCGTGTTCTCCACTGATAGCTATACTCCATTACTAGTATTTAAAAAAGGAAGGAGGTAGGTCGATTAAGGCAGAGAATAATAAATATTACTACCTTAACCTACGTCATGATCTACGTTGCAGAAACGTGGACACTGACGGTGGGCCTGATCCATAAGTTTCAAGTCGCTCAGCGCGCTATGGAGAGGGCTATGCTAGGGGTCTTTTTGAAGGATATGATTCGTAATGTAGAGATCCGACAAAGACCGAAGGTGACCGACATAGCCGAAAGGATTAGCAAGCTGAAGTGGCAGTGGGCGGGTCACATATGCCGCAGAACCGGCAGCTGTTGGGGCGAATGAGTTCTTGAGTGGAGACCGCGGATCGGCACTTGCAGGGTGAGACGCTCCGCCGTCAGTGGACCCACGACCTGAAGAAGGTGGCCGGTAGAGGCTGGATCCGGAGAGCGGGGGACCGGGTGTGGTGGCGTTCATTGGGGAAGGCCTATGTCCCACAGTGGACGTTTAGGGGCCGACATGATGAGGACTACGTAAACACCGCCTGAAGAAGGTGGCCGGTAGAGGCTGGATCCGGAGAGCGGGGGACCGGGTGTGGTGGCGTTCATTGGGGAAGGCCTATGTCCCACAGTGGACGTTTAGGGGCCGACATGATGAGGACTACGTAAACACCGCCTGGGCTGCCGGCTTTTAATTCATTATTATATCAGCCCTTGAACGTCCACTGCTGGACATACGCCTTCCCTAATGAACCCCACCACACCCGGTCCTCCACCCTTCGCATCTAGCTCCAATGTTTTGCGACATATGTGGCCCGCCCACTGCCACTTCAGCTTGCTTATCCTTTCGGCTATATCGGTTACCTTTGTTCTTTGTCGGATCTCCTCATTACGAAACATATTCCTCAGAGAAACCCCGAGCTTAGCCCTCTCCACAGCTCGCTGAGCGACTTGACACTTATGTATCAGGCCCACCGTCACTGTCCACGTTTTTGTATCCATAGCTAATTGCCTTTAAACATTGTGGAATAGGCGACGTGAAAACTTGACGGAGTTTTTAGAATTTTATCATTGATTTTATTACTGCCATTTCAAATTGATTTATCACTTTTATTTTATTAATTTTAATTTACATAATATTTTAAATATATTTCACTTGACTTGAATGAAACTTACCAATAAACAATATCTAATTGTATACTTAGAAATAGTTCCATGCATAGATGTAAGTGACTTAGTAACTTTTTAAATTGGGGCATAAGAAAATATGACTACCACAATATATTTTTGTTTCTAGCATAGCAACTCCAAGCAACCGGAACACAGCCCTAACTGCCGCTCACCGCTCACAGAGTAATAAATAAACGCAGAGACAACACCTTGTTAACTGGAAATAATTAACGACTGAAAAATATGGCTTACTGGTGACCATTCTTTATGGTCTTTTGTAGAGTTTAGTTCTTTGAGAGTAGAATGTCAAGGGTTTTTATAGACTTCTAATGGTATTTTTAGAGTAGTTAGAGTAAATCTTTTTACATTAGGTTACAAACTGACTTATAAATAAAATAGAATAAAAAATAAATAAAAAATAGAATAAAAATAATATTATGTTGTTGTTTGACAATGCTTATACTTTACTGCAGCTTCTTCAATTTATTTAACTATTCATACAAACCTATGGTTCCCGGCTTAGAGTAGGGCCACCCCCAATCATCCCGTGGGTATCGTCAAGGCGACTAAGGGATTGCACCAGAGATGGGATGCAGCGTTATCCTTTTTATATTAAGATCATTATTGCGATCAACAATCCACTTGCCAAGCGTGGTAATTATGGAAAATCCCCCAATGGACAGCCCACCAAAAGTGGCATTCTATTGAGGAGACATATGTTCAACCGTGGACGTATTTCGGCTGATGATGATTGTAAACATTAAGTAGACATAGCACACACTCTAGAATAAATTGTAGAAATTAAAAAGTTTTCTAGACGTCATTAGAAGTCAAATCCACGAGCTTTAGAGACAAGCTACTGAATTACCTTTAAAAAAAGTTAGTACGCTGAAGTGGCAGTGGGCTGGTCACATCTGTCGGAGAACCGATTACCGCTGGGGTAAACGAGTTCTCGAGTGGAGACCGCGACTGGGCAAGCATAGTGTGGGACGCCCCATGGCTAGATGGAGCGACGATCTGCGTAAGGCGGCTGGCAGTAACTGGATGAGAAGAACCGAGGATCGGGTTCAGTGGCGCACCTTGGGAGAGGCCTATGTCCAACAGTGGACTCTTTCGGGCTGATGATGATGATACTGAATTAACAGACCAACAAAGATGACAAAACAGTCCAAGCGTCATGATACTTAAGCGAAATATAAAAAAAAAGGTACCCCAGCTATTGGTAGCCTCAACGATCTCTATGTACCACTAGATGGAGCATTCCAAGCAATAGCTCTGTTCCATGCAACTGCGGCTCCGGGAGCCACTCGGTTACATTCTAAATGAAATTTGTGCAATTACTGCCCAGAACATATAATTATTACTAAATATTGACGCTATTTACCCGTAGCGTCAATATTTAGTAAATAATTGTTCTGAGTAGTAACTGCACAAGTTTCAAATAAATGTAAAATAGTTGCGGCTCCCGGAGACGCAGTTTCGTGGAAAAGAGCTATTGTTTGGAACGCTCTATCTATTAGTACATAGAGATCGTCGGGTAGCCTCTTAGAAGGTGTAGTAAATTGGAAAAGTTTGTCCAAAAGCTTCCTTTGAGGAGTTCGGAGCACCCTTTGTGAGGTAAGGGGGCAATTGAAAGTAACGGCTTGCCAGGTGAATGGCAATGATAGTTTGTTGTGACTGGCAATCTCGTGTTAATATATTACCTACTGAGATTAATTTAGGAAAGTATTAAAAATAATTTAATCTCAAAAATAATCAACACAAAGCCTTATTTACCCTACAAGTAGTCTACCTTACAATTAACAAATGGAAAACGTAAACTTCGCGTGTCTGTACATGGAATATATGTAAAAAAATTAGAAGTTTACGGATTTTAATAGTATTAAACGAACCAAAATTTTGAAAAATAAATAACTAGTTTTTGAAAACTAAAAATTCCCAGTCCCATTCCCATTGAGTAATCCGATTGTGTTAAACTAAAAACTATGCCGTCTGGTTTCCGGTAGAGTAGAATAGGACCACTCTAACTCTTCTCGTGGATGTCGTATAAGGTGACTAAGGGAAACATTATAAAACATCAATCAGGCCTCCTCAAACAGTCTGGCCAGCGCGGGGAGTGTAGACCAAATCCTCCGTCTGTCTCCGGCAGATGAGAGAGGGTTGTGCTCCTGCAGTGGAGACAAAAATAACCTGATGATGAAAAACGTAATTGTACTCCAGGTTAAGCTCTACGTTTCTGTGAAAAGTCTATCAAAATCGGTTCAGTAGTTTTTACGTGATGCATGCACAAACTAACAGACACAATTTTCGAAAATGATCTTCATGTGTTCTATTACTTATCCTTGTACCCCACAATACATATATATTTTGCAATATAAGTATTCAAAACAGACACGCGAAGATTACGTTTTTGACGTTTAATTTAATTTGTGATAATTTAATACCAAGTGTATTTTTAAATTTTTAGTTTAATATTATATACTGACATAGATAGTATGTTATATACTATGACATTACTTGACATTGAATTGTTGAAATTGTAATTTATACATTATATTATTTTATGACGATCCCTTTTACCGTATTAGAATGACATGTAAAATTGATTTTTTAAGATGTAAAAGTGAAATAAATAAATCTAATCTAATCTATATATTAGATTAAGTATACAAACCAGATTATAACCCAAACTTTGTATACATGTTTAAAAAATTCAGAAAATTTGAAGTCTAGAAAAATAATAGCTATTGACTCCTGTTAGCGGATGTGCTAGTTAGTGTCAAAGTAAATAAAAAAAAAACTCCAATGTGAACACAAAAAAAAAACATATCGTCGAATTGAGAACCTCCTCCTTTTTTGAAGTCGGTTGAATATAGCGAGGGGTGGCAGCGGCCCGCGCGCATTTTATCTTTTACCATACACCCTCGCTATACATTATTTATTTATTTATTATATTTTTAATTATATATCCTATCCTACAAATAAATAAATATAAATAAATGTGAAATTTGGATATTTGGATGTTACTCAATCACGCTCCAACCACTAGACCGATCGGGATGAAACTTGGCACACATATAGGTCAGGTCCTGGAATAGGATATAGGATAATTTTTATCCCTAAAAAACATCTTGTTCCTATGGGAAATATATAATAATTTGTAATGTTTAGTTGTCCATGCGGACGAAGTCGCGGGCAATAGCTAGTTAGGTCTTAAGGTACTGTGCATCCATCATCAACAACACCTTTAATTAATTTAATTTAACTTTTGTAAATTTGTAAAGATTTCTTGGAGATGTAAATAAATATTATTATGAAAAAAGAGAGAAATCAAATGTATACTATAAAAAAGTTTTTCTTTGCATTTTCTGCTCGCCAGTGTAATTATTTTCATAAATACAAACATTCACGTACACTGCGTTGCAAATAAACGGTGCACGTCCAAACATTACCTGCGGGAGGTCGTCGCGACGAATAAATTTAGCGGAGACATATTTGTTTGCAAGCCAGTGTATCGCGCTGGAGGTAAGTGTACATAAGAGATTTTATTGTTTAATTATGAAAGCACACGCGGAGAGCATAAAATCCTTTGTTCAAATAAATAACAATAAATAAATGTAGGTATAACTTAATTATACGTACTTAAAGATTCAGTGGGACCTCTCAGTGCAGCCTCAGTCGTGAGTCAGTCTTTACAACACAATCATCATCAGGTTATTTTTGTCTCCACTGCAGGAGCACAACCCTCTCTCATCTGCCGGAGACAGACGGAGGATTTGGCCTACACTATCCGGGCTGGCCAGACGGGTTGGGGAGGCCTGATTAATGTTTTATAATGTATTCCCTTAGTCGCCTTGTACGACATCCACGGGAAGAGTTGGAGTGGTCCTATTATACTCTACCGGAAACCACACGGCAATATTAAATATGATACAAAATAATTTTATAGAATTCTAAAGTAACTTTGGAAATTTTCTACACGTAGTTAAGAAGCTACGCCGCAGCCCACCCTCTACAGACGTAGCCCGTAGCCGCGGCTACGTGGGGCTGTTTACAAAAACAAGATGACTGGCTTAACGCTCTCTCCCTCCCTCCCGTGTCTTTATTGGCCCTTGTAGGCTTGTTGTCTGACAAGGATGGCTGCATGCATTTTACGACAAGAAACAGTATCAAAATCAAAAATCAAAATATATTTATTGTTTTAACAGTATTTTACAATAGATATAACGGGGCCGGGACTTCTATTTAAGCGTAAAAGCCTGTGTTAAGAAGCCCCGCTCTTCCTAATTATTACATACATAGCAAACACTCCTAAAGATACAAAAATATAAAAATAATTTAAGCGATAACTAAGATTAATTAATGTGAATTCGCCAAAATACATGTTGTGTGTGTGTGTGTGTGTGTGTGTGTGTGTGTGTGTTTGTGTGTGTGTGTGTGTGTGTACACACACACAAAAACACTTCTATTATAATATATAATAGAAGTGATTCCGTTTCTTCCCATGTTTTAGTTTTTAGACCTTTAGTTATAAGTCTTTTACATTCAAGTAAAGGTTTTTCATAAATCTTTAATTCCTTGTTTATTTTATTGTAAAGGTGGGCTGATTGAGTACCACATTGAATACCAGCAAATTTTGTTCTGACTCTAGGAACGTGAGCTACTGCATGTCTATTTCTTTTTTTCAGAATGCTCTGATCAAGTGGGAGCATTTTATGTAGTTTTAGTATATTAGAAGATAATAGAAAAAATATCTCCACGGTGGGCTAGTAGCTTGGGCTCCACAAGTTGTGGATTCGATTCCCACTGGGGACAGGCGACTTTGTACAATTTGGTCCCGTTCTATATGTTATATATGTGATTTGTTTAATTTCCATAGCACACGAGAAAATTCTAGTTTCATTTCATCATCATCAGCCTATATACGTCCACTGCTGAACATAAGCCTCCCCAATAGAATGCCACTTTTGGTGGTCTGTGCATTGGGGGATTTTCCATAATCACTACGCTTGGCAGGCGGATTGGTGATCTTAATATACAACGGAGAACGCTGCTGCGCGTCCTTGGTGAAATCCCTTAGTCGCCTTGATGTCACCTACGGGAGGACTGGGGGTGGCCCTATTCTAAGCCGGGAACCACACGGCTATATTTATTGTCATTTAACTTGGTCCATAGACATACATACACTAATATAATAACTTTAACTAACAAAGTTCATCACACTGATCTTATACGAGTACTAGGCCGGTAAATCGTTCGTGGGGCAATGTAGTCGCTTCTACAACAAACTAACAGACAGACAGGAAGTTTAAGAACTACGAGTACATTAAAAGACAGTTTTGTAAGAAAGCCTATTATATGTAATACTAGCTGTGCCCGCGGCTCCGCTCGCGTGGACTACAGAATCCGCTCCCATTCCCCCTTCCGCTCCCTATCCCACTTCCACTCAGACTATAAATCCAGGTCCAGGTCCAAGGCCAGGTCCAGGTCCAGGTCCGGGTCCGGGTCCAGGTCTAGCTAAAGTTCCGGCTCCAGATTCAGCTCCAGATACAGCTCCAGATCCAGATCCAGCTCCAGATTTTTCATCGTAATCAAATAATCAAAAGTTATGCGAATTTATAGTTTTCAAAATCTCACATTACATTGGTACGATACCCGTCCCGTTCCCGCTACAGCTCACGAATTCAATCGAGCTTTTACACTCTACACTCAGTTTTCGGAAACTATAAATTCGCATAACTTTTGAATGACTGCACCGATTGCAATGAAATAAAGCCTATATGTTACACCAAATTAAGCCCCATGTTTCTGTGAAAAGTCCATCAAAGTCCGATCAGTAGTTTTTAAGTGATGCGTGCACAAACTCACAGACAAACACAAACAGATAAACAGACAAACAGACAAAAAATTCAAAAATGATCGAAATGCGTTCTGTTGCTTATCCTTAGACCCCCCAATTTTTTTTGCAAATATCTTTAATGTTATTATTTAATTTTATTACACGCGATGTTTACGATTTTATTTATAAGATGTGTGTTTCCTAATCAGCGCAACCTACAATTTCTCTGGCATAATATTTTATACCCAAAGGTTGTCTGGAAGAAATCGCTTAAAGCGATAAGACCGCCTAAATTGTACTATTTGTAACTTTTATAACGTGTAACTGTATTTGTTTGTGCAATAAAGTGTATTGTATTGTATAAATTACCTGCTCAGGGGGCCGGGAAGACCTGGCGACACACTTCGACCCTTCAGGATCTTTTGTGCCAAACCCCTGACCACCAACGGTGCCCCAAGCCGATTTGGTGGACTTCACACACGCCTTAGAGTTTCTTCTTTGGCATATGCAGGTTTCCTCACGATGTTTTCCTTCACCGAATAGCCTGTGGTATTATAAATAGACAGTACTTAAGTTTTTGAAAAATCCATTGGTACGGGCGGGGTTTGAACCTACGACCTCAAGAACGTGAGGTGAGTGCACAACCAGCCCGACTATCTCGGCTCTTAAAGCCTATTATAAAACAGACGATTGGTATTAACGTTGCTTGAGCCTCGAACAAACTTGATTTCAAAAGGTATTTTGTGCTGTTGAATAAAAATCTTGGTGCCCTTTAGCATAAAACAGTGGAGGTGTATAAAATAAGGTTGTCAGCGCGCGAGGTAATGGGCCGAAGGCAGTTAACTTTTACAAGCCAGGTACTGGCGCGCAATAAACAGGTACATACTAGCAATCGTTGTAAATATTGTTTATTGTATTCGTTGGGGAGTAATGGAGCGCAAAGACATCGGTGTTCCAAATGCCAACCTCCCTGCACCTTGCTGATTAATCTACGAGGCCCTGGCCACCAACAATGGCGGTATAATCATTCAACCATCCATCATCAGGTTATTTTTGTCTCCACTGCAGGAGCACAACCCTCTCTCATCTGCCGGAGACAGACGGTGGATTTGGCCTACACTCCCCGCGCTGGCCAGACGGGTTGGGGAGGCCTGATTGATGTTTTATAATGTATTCCCTTAGTCGCCTTGTACGACATCCACGGAAAGAGTTGGAGTGGTCCTATTCTACTCTACCGGAAACCACACGGCATTCAACCATTCACTAGGTCATAAATGCTAAAACCAGTGGCCGGCAGCAGCGAGGGCTAGTACTGCGATTGCCAACACGTCTGCCCAGCGTGACCATTATGGATATAACTCCAATCAGGGTTTATATAATGATAACTGTATTTGTACAACTTTGTTTTTAAAACCACGTGTAGTGATAGCCGGATGGTACAAGTTCTAGTATTCATAGGCATATCAACTATCAAAGCCAAAGTCAAAGTATTTTATTGTACACTAGCTGTTGCCCGCGACTTCGTCCGCGTGGACAACTTAACATCACAAATTATTATGTATTTCCCGTAGGAATGAGATATTATCTAAAATAAACTATCCTATATCCTATTCCACAGGACAGGACTATATGTGTGCCAAGTTTCATCACGAAGGTTCACTATTTTGGCTATATTGGCTTATACATAAGATATAGATATATACTGTGGAGGGCTTTTTTGTAGGACTATTTAAGATAAACATTTCCATCATACATTACATATGTATAATTCTAGCGGTTTTGGCAGCGCACGCCAGAATAGCTCGCAGATGATAGATTTTTTCCTACTTACTTGATATTTTGGACAATTCACACAATATCTTTATAAATGGTAGCCTATGTGTTATTCTGATGTATAAGCTATATTATTGTAAAATTTCATTAAAATCCATTCAGTAGTTTTTACGTGAAAGAGTAACAAACATCCATCCATACTTACAAACTTTCGCGTTTATAATATTAGTAGGATAGGATACGATGATTACTTCTGGTACAGTTATACACGTATTTTTATAAGTTTATTTATACAGATTGTAAGTTTTGAAAAGACGCAACCCTTTTGAATTAAAGTTTTATTCAAAGACTTTGTGTTAGGACTTATAGAACTTGTTTTCGTTTCGTCGGACAATAATAACTTCTGATTTTTTTTCTTTCTTAAAATGTCCACTTCTGGATATGTTAACTTCTTAAAAAGTTACAATGCAGCGAGATACGGACAGAGAGACAGGCATACATTATTAAATTATTAGGGTTCTGTTTTTGTCACTTGCCTACGGAAGTCTATTTAGGGTGGAGATTCTGTAGATGAAATTTTGCAGAAGTGAACATTTTCAGAAATGAACATTTGTAGAAGTGAACATTTTGAGAAGCGCTTGTTCTGGAGTTAAACTATAATCACAGAGCCATCAATAACGAAGACCGTTCGAGCATACTTAAGCGCATCTCTAATGGAACCCTGCAGCTATTTTGAACCCTGCGTTTCGGGAATAAAAACGCATAGCAAAATGCACGAACATTTTTTACTTTATTGTGAAATTATGACGCTCTAAAATACAAGGGAAGAGCTTAAAAATCTTGCGCGCGCTATCTGCTGGCGGCGGCCCAAACTACCTGCACAATAAATAATACAATCTGGGGTCGCGACCGAAAGCGCACACACTTGCGACTAAAAAATCGGAATCATGTATGACTGCAAAGTTTTAAGTAATTGGTCTCGTTAGCGGATATTTATCTTAGTGTAGCAGGAATACACATTCTGCAGTTGTATTACTTCTCCATGATTTCCTTTCGTCCCATACTACTAAATGGGATGACGGAGTCCCATTCTGTAACTGGCTTCGAACTGGGAAATTACATTTCCCATTTCGTAGCCAGTTAAGAAATTAGTTACTAAATGGGATGACGGAGTCCCATTCTGTAACTGGCTTCGAACTGGGAAATTACATTTCCCATTTCGTAGCCAGTTAAGAAATTAGTTACTAAATGGGACGAAGGAGTCCCTTTCCGTAACTGGCTTCGAACTGGGAAATTACATTTCCCATTTCGTAGCCAGTTAACACGTTAAGTGCGAAGCGAGACCTAAATCACCCCTGATGCAACTTCCCTGTGGTGCGGCAAGCAAAAAAGTGAATTTCTCTGTCGTGCGAATGGCATAGCTTTGGTTTGGTCCAGTGTAGGAAAGAGATAAATATATATTTGAGATCACTAATGGTTCCGGACTCGGTGGTGTACCTACCTTGGTACCGGATGTCTTAGGCCTCGTGCCGCACTGAATTAATATAATTTTAATGCAGTGCGGAACGAGGCTAAAACGTCCCATATCCCCCCTGACCTCGTACCGCACTCAACGCGAGCTTCCCGCGATCAGTGTTGTGCATCACGTCGATTGGAGAGAGATTGGATTGAGATTTTTATAAAAAAAGTATATTGATACTGATTTTTTAATGTTAATTCAAGTTCTAATAATTGTATTTTTAAAGCCCGAGGCAGAATAAATAGGACAGTTTCTTTTCTACTTCTGGTTGCCTTTTTTTTCTATTCTGTGAACCGCATTAAGAATTTCATATACAAATAGAAAGATAAACCTTATGCATAAACCGTAATCCATTATTTTCCAATAATAAGTCTGTAATAGGTGCCTCTTAATGGTATAGAATGGAACGCTTCGTGCGCGAGTCCGACTCGCACTTGGCCGGTTTTTTTTTCTTTATGGCGCCTTCAAGCACAATTTAGATTATTTAAAAAAAAATGTACCTTTGATAGCTTTGTGTTGTTTTGCCAGGTTTTGCCCTTAAAACGATCTAATGAGATATAATTGATCAAAATCGGTCAAGTCGTTGCGTAGTTAAGACAGTTTAAAAACGTCGATATTATTTTTCCCATCACTAATCGCAGCGAAAATTTGCCCTATTTCAGTGCGTTACGAGGTGTATAAGATCCCATATTTTGTTTTGCTAATAATTCCTAAACCAGCCATCAGATCCCGGGGCGACGGTGGATTAGGGTTCATCATTTCACTGTCTATATCAATAAGGACCAAAATTCTCATTTATCTTTGATTTCGCGCCAGAAAATGGATTTTAGTCTGTAAAAGGAGGTGGGGTCTAATAGACCGCGTGTCGCCCTAACGTCTGGTCACGGTACGGGCCGATTATACCTCGTGCCGCAGGAACGGAAAGTATGCAAAAATTGGTGCCGCAGCTAACGTGTTAAGAAATTAGTTACTAAATGGGACGAAGGAGTCCCATTCCGTAACTGGCTTCGAACTGGGAAATTACATTTCCCATTTCGTAGCCCGTTACGAAATCTGGTTACGAAATGGGACGAAAGGGCAGGTGAATAAAAAGGATCATTTTTGCTACATAATGTTGGATATTTTTAACTTTGGACAGAAGTCGTGGAATCCAAAAATTGTAAGAGCATAAACTCTTTATTTTGTCCATCAGCCGAAATACGTCCACTGCTGAACATAAGCCTCCCCGATAGAATGCCACTTTTGGTGGGCTGTCCATTGGCGGATTTGCACCACGCGTGGCATGCGGATTGGTGACCGCAGTGATCTTAATATACACAGGAGAATGTTGCTGCACGTCCCTGGTGTAATCCCTTATTCATCCACGAAAAGATTGGGGGTGGCCATATTCTAAGCCGGGAACCACACAAATAACCAAAATTGTAATACTATTTTGTTAATTAACCATTCGAAGTGTGTATCTCTTGATTATGTTTATAGTCTCGTATTAGATTGCCTTCCAGAACTCTCTGTGGCAAAGATGCGATTTGTGAAACCTGAAGGCATTGTGGTATTGGATAAGCAGAGCATTGTGTGATTTTCTGCTGCAATAGACTCGCAGGAGCCTCGAGTAGAACGACGTATAGTATACTTAGAAAAGCTTCATTTTTACAGAGTCAGTACTGCCTACGTTTATTAATATTATCATTTTATTTCGGAAACATACGTTCCATATACAATCATATGATTAGTAGGTAGGGTTAAACTAGGTTACTAGGAAGAAAAAAAAAATATGTCGTAGGTTCCTGGTTCCGCCGAAAGTGTGGGCTCCCAAATTGAGTTTAACAATTTCAAAGTTAAAACATTTACTAGCTTCAATGACACTACATGAAATTACACTACATCAACAAGTAACGATTTTAGAAGGCAGACGATCCGTCCGTGTAGTGCCTGCGCACCGCACGCGTATCGAGCGAACACTGTCTCGAGTCTGCGCCTGCGCCAGTCCTACCCAACGTTCCGTCAGCGCGTGCTCGCGACGATCACCAAGCCGAACGGCGCGCCGAACACACACTGTGCCTCCAAATCAGCTCCTCTTTTATTATTTCAATAGTACAATAAAAATATCAATGAATTAAAAATGACAATTGAGTATAAATTTGAAATATAAACTCAATTTAAAATGTTAACATGAAGTACTCAAGATAAAATGTAAATTGAAAATGTCAAGCCAAACTAACCTAACAAAAGCGCAGTTCAGTGGTTTATAAGACTATAGTCGCATGGGAAAAATCGCACAGTCGCAAATCTGCCCAGAGTGGTGTGTATGCTACACGCGTTTGGGCCGCCGCCGGCACAAGGGCTGAAAACTGACATTGTAATAGCAAAGTTTTAGTTATACCCGCGAATTATTATATTTCGTGTACTGGCTTTATTATTATAATAAATAAGTACCATCATCATCAGGTTATTTTCTTCTCCACTGCAGGAGCACAACCCTCTCTCATCTGCCGGAGACAGACGGAGGATTTGGCCTACACTCCCCGCGCTGGCCAGACGGGTTGGGGAGGCCTGATTGATGTTTTATAATGTATTCCCTTAGTCGCCTTGTACGACATCCACGGGAAGAGTTTGGCTAGATGGAGTGACGATCTGCGTAGGGCGGCTGGCAGAGACTGGATGATAAGAACCGAGGTTCGGGTTCAGTGGCGCGTGGGAGAGGCCTATATCGAGCAGTGGGCTCTTACAGGCTGATGATGATAAGAGATATCAAAAAACTTTGAATTGATGTCAAAACTTGTCTTATGCGTAAAATGACATCAATTTAAATTTTTTTAAAGAAACGTTTAAAATTTTCTGGTCATTGGACTAGTTTGTACTACTTGGTCCCGTTCTGGATGTTATATTTATGAATTGTCGTGTCCTTATTTAATTTCCATAACACAGGAGAAAACCCTAGTTTGGGATTAAAAAAGTGTATGTATATGTATATATGTAAGATTTACTTATTTAACGCGATATATTTAAAATTGGTAGAGAAAATAGACAATGTATATTGTTGCCGTAGAAATACTTTTTTTGATCCATTGAATTATGAGTCCGAGATTTGTACCTACTCTCCGTCCAGGCCTATATTTTGCTTTCCACGGCTTAATTCAACTTTTGCAAAGAAAAACTAACGAGCTTAGTAATGCAAATTAATTTCCACCTTAGTTTTTACACTAATAATTTATGTCACTTTTTTAATTTGCGATTATTTTCATTTAAACTTTATTTGTGGTTTTATATTTAATAAAAAAGAAGAATCCGTGTGGTTCCCGGCTTAGAATAGGGTCACCCCAAATCTTCCCGTATGGGTGTCGTGAAGGCGACTAAGGGATTGCACCAGGGATGGGCAGCAGCGTTCTCCTGTGTATATTAAGATCATTACTGCGATCACTAATCCGTCTGCCAAGCGTGGTAATTATGGCAAATCCCCCGAAGGAAAGCCCACCATAAGTGGCATTCTATTGGGGAGGCTTATGTTCAGCAGTGGACGTATATAGGCTGATGATGATGAAAAAAAGAAGAGCAGTCATCACTTTTCTATCACTTAGGTATTGAGATGTTCAATTAATAAAAGGAAATCTGATTGAAAATTTCGTTAATTAGGTTTTATATTAACACCCGGTTTCATACACCGTGTTCTAAAAAGTGAATCTTTAAATACTTACTTTAGAAAAATAACAACAACGAGTCTTTGAACGACAGTTTATACTCATTTGGTCAAGAGAATCTTACTCTTAAGTATTTATTTGGTCATCATCATCATCATCATCAGCCTAAATACGTCCACTGCAGGACATAGGCCTCCCCAATAGAATGCCACTTATGGTGTCCATTGGGGGATTTGCCATAATCACCACGCTTGGCAGGCGGATTGGTAATCGCAGTAATGATCTTAACATACACACATAGGAGAACGCTGCTGCCCGACCCTGGTGCAATCCCTTAGTCCACTTGACGACACCCACAGGAAAGGCAGGGGTGGCCCTATTCTAAGCCGGGAACCACACGACACGGTATTTGGTCAATCGCAATTAAAGTAAGCTGTATCATCAATCAACTCCCTTATGAATTCTAGGTAAGTACACACCTCGTTCCCGCCTCTCCATTACATATTGTCTACAATTGAACTACTATACTTTATTGTATCTTGAAATTTGGATGTGGTATTTCAAATTGTATATTTTAGAAATTTATTTCATGTTAATTAAATTTTTTTTATCAATTTTCACAATAATTTATTTCTTATCTGGTGGTGATTTTGATCTTTAGATGGGATTAGAAACCTTTTGTACAAAGTATGTTTTCTAATGGCCTATTTCCTATGTCCAACAGTGGACGTCTAAGGGCTGATATACTACGTTAGATAAACTACAGACATTCTAATATACTACGTTAGATAAACTACAGACCAATGTATCAGATAAAACCCAAAAACTACGCAAGCATAGTCTCTTCTAACTAGTAAAGTACATTAGAATTCTGCAGAATATTAGAATACGTGAAAAACATTGCAAGTTACCACTTAGTTGTACACAAGTTGTAAATGTTTTGGGTTTTTTCACTTATTCTAAGATTCCTGAAGATTTATAATTACATTTGACACTAGTTAGAAGTGACTACGCTTGCATATTGAATAGTATCTACTTACGTTACTCTCAGGTTTGTGTTACCGTATCCAAATAGATATATTTCTACTCTGAAATACGCAAGATTTGATTCAAATCCAAAATCATATAATTTATTCCAGAAATAACTACAAATTACTTAAATGTATCGGTTATATTAACCGTTTACTGGAATTTACAATCATTTGCTGTCATTACACAATTAGGTAACTAAAACATACAATTTGAATTTCTTAATAAATAATTTTAATTTCTTAGCTTAATATACCTTAAACCTTGGAAGAAGTAACAACTCTGCTGCAATGGAGAGTTCTAAAAAGCAACCAAAACCACCAAATAAATCAAAATATTTCTACTTCAAGTTGAGCAAAGTGGTATATTCATTAGGCGGACCGAACTTCTGGTATGAAGATTTTGACGTACCTGACTTCATCCGAACTATTCACGACAAGTTCTCGATATTCCTGGACACAGTAATGTATGTGTTCTTCCTATCACAATGGGCGTCGTACTATACGCAAAATAACTTAAGCGAAAAGCAGAAGGCTGATCAGGCATTTTATTGCATTCTTCAACCTCTTCTCTACACTTTCGTTCCCATCCTGAATTATTACAAGAAAACCATACGGGAGATTGCATTTAATCTGGCTGTGAAGTCGAAGGAAAGGTACAACGACGAAGAGGTGGAGCGTCACATGGTGAAGCAAGCTGCAATCTACTGCTCTCTGATGGCATTTTTAGTTTCCTTAACGCTGTTTTTCCTTGGCGTTGATGGTCTATTACAAGTTTTTACGAAAGGTATCTGGTTTATTTGAAAAAAAATTCTTACTTTAATTTCGATTTCGCGCAATTTTACTTTTCAATGATGGCGTCTTATTCAGCTTCGACGTATGCAAGTACAGATTTAACTTGTGGCTTGGTTAGATTTAAAGGAAAATTCGTGCTACAATCCATTAAGGAGAGTCAATTTTGTCAAGTCGTTCCTGGTCTAGATGTTTAACATATTTGTTAAAGTTTCATGACGTCAGACAATGTAATGAAATGGAAGATCGAACTTGTGTATCGCGTTTATTAGTTAATATGGAAAATGTCTCAGAGTACTACTTAGTTTTTCATTGTGTCACGTCAGGAAGTAGAGAACCTTACTTTTTTATTTTCAGTTATAGTCAGTATAAGAAAGATATATATATAGCAGAATAGTCTAAGTTGCTTAGCAAAAATTCAGGACCTTGATCCTGAATCAATAAAAAAACAAATTAAAAACGAATTAAATACACGTAATAATTTTTCGGAGAGAAGTTAAGTTTAGCTTATTTACTATGTTACATGACTGTCTTGATCGATTATTTCTGCATAGAAATGGAAATTTTGGTTATAGATAATTTTACCTGAAATCAGTATTTTAGCTAGAGAATAGTGCCATTTCGTATGTAGGTAAAAATTACGTATACACTAAATAAGTTTATTTAAAAAGCTAACAAACATTTACTAATATAGATATATTAATAGAATGTTCGAGTGTCTGCAGTTGCTTTTCAAATCACTTGCGAATACGGAATAAAATTCAAAAAGTGTATTTAAAATTCTATAGATTTTTTGACTGAACTTGACATGTAATTTAGAACTAAAATTAAATATCTTACCTAATTATGTTTGTTTGCAGACAAAACCTTTACGACAATAATAACAGTTTGGCCAGATGTGGACGATTATAGCCAAATAGCTGGCAAATTCAGAGTTATTATCTACTGCCTAACCTGGATTTACGCAGCTCGGGTCGTAAGTGGAGCATATTTTGCTATAATATCCACCACTGTCGCCCTTAGTCATCAATATACAGTCCTTTGTAACTACTTCTATAGTCTTGAAGATATTTTCGAAGAACAAACACTCAGTCAAGAGGAAAAGGAAACAAAGTATGAGGAGAACTTTAAGTACGGGATTCAGTTGCATTCAAATATGTTAAGGTATGTTCAAAATATTTTTCAACTATTTGTTAATCCTGGTCACGGCACCAATTGTAATACGTCCCGTAGTAACTGTAGCCTACGTCGAAATCATTATTAAGTCGAATACTAAGTTATTGAAGCTAATTTCGTCTATGGTACCTTTAATCGAAAATCATTTCATCGACTATTTATAAATGTCATTATAAAGGGGTTTAGTTTATAATAATTTCACAGTACTTTCGATTCAAAATACAAAACGGCGTTTATTATTTTCAGATGCCTCCGATTAATTCAAGATATATTCGTTATACCTTTCAGCGTGCAAATATTTGTCAACGTTACTGCACTGATCTTTCAAATTGCTCAGATGGTGGTATGTAGTTACTTTTAAAGATCCTCGTATGATAGAAAATAACAACTCAGTTATTGAAGAGAGGAAGGGAAGAGATCCCTAAGTGGGATAAGTCAGCCTTTGTATACAGTTTAATACCTATTTTATTATTGTTGTTGTTGTGCATTTTGGTACAATAAAGCGTTTACATACATACATACATACATACATACATACATACATACATACATACATACATACATACATACATACATACATACATACATACATACATACATACATACATACATACATACATACATACATACATACATACATACATACATACATACATACATACATACATACATACATACATACATACATACATACATACATACATACATACATACATACATACATACATACATTTATACATACATACATACAAACAAACATACATATAAAACTGTTGTGTAGACACTTGGAAAAAAAAAACCCTCCATATTTTGATGAAATATATAAAAATACACACTTCACTCAAATCGCTTTACTAGTTTGGGTCCTTTGGTGTTTGGGTAGTCACCAAAGGATACACTACAGTTGGTGATGTAAATAGTTCCATATAATTTATTGTTAAACATACATTCTTCACTAAAAGTTACTACCGTCTAACAATGCTATCATGAATCGCTATTTAATAAAGCCACTCTGTATTTTCACATATTGACTCAAAAACGAATAAAACGATGGAGCTGAAGTTTGGATATTTTTGCAAAATTATAGGAAAAATATGAAACATGCAGTAAAAAAATTATTTCTGGTATATTCAGAATTATTTTTTAAAATGACGTAACTGGTTTGTACCATGTGTACGACGTACACTTTGCTGACTTTCTGTCTTATGTTATAGAGTTCGGAACGCACAATGACGAACACAATTGTAACAATAGTAACAAGCTGCTGTCTCTTGATCAGCACTGGCTGCCTCTGGTGGAATGCAGGAGACATAACTGTGGAGGCAAGTAAAATATTAGCCGTGTAGTTCTATGCTTAGAATAGGGCCATCTCCACAGAAATAGAAACAAGATAGAGCAGTTATAGCAACTTGTTTATTTAAGTTTCGCGCGTGCCAATTTTTGGACACAGTGCGCACTTCTTGACCGTGAGGCATACCGTGAGGCACTACTTATGCCTCGCGGTCATGTTTCTAGTGATTAGATACAGTTACGTAGTTAGAAATCGCGCAATATGGTACTTTTACAGACGGCACATGCATAATATTTTAACTATGTTAAAAATTTTAAATTGTTTTCTCTAGTTCTTATAAAAAAAAAACTTTTTTTTGCTTTGTTGGTTTTTTCTTTATGTGTGCCAGTTATGGTAGTAAATAAATGTTTTTTCTTTCTTTCTTTCTTTCTTTCTTTATTTTGTCGATTTTTACCCGACATTGACTTGGCGCGATACGAGTAAGCGTTCGATAGTTTGTGCAATATATTACATATCGTTGGCACGCGTGTTGCATCTATTCAACATTCTATTTTGATAGGATTTCTATAGCCACCTCCAGTCTTCCGGTGGGGGTCATCAAGATTACTAAGAGATTGCACCAGGGACGGATTACCAATCGCCTGCCAAGCATGATGATTATGGCAAGTCCACCAATGGCCAGCCCACCGAAAGTGACATTCTTTGGGGAAGCTTATGATCAGCAGTGGACGTATGTCGGCTGATGATGAAGTAAAATAGGGTTGCCAACTTTATCTCACTTTTGAAACTCTCTAGCTATCATATCTTTTGCTTAAGATCATTATGAAATATAATACGACCCTCTGTATCATCATAGTTCTAATGGCAGTAACTCATCGTTTACTTTAAAGTGTTTTTTAAACGGATAAATATTTTTTGTGCCAGGCATCAAACTTGTCGACGGCCATGTTTCACTCGGGCTGGCACAACTGTAGAAATGAAGCTGCTTTGCGGATCAGATCCACGCTCGTGATTGCCATGTGGCAGAGTCAGGTAAATTACACACGAGTAAAATTGTGAGTGGTCAGAGCATCTCTAATTATTTCCTTTATTTTGAGTTCGAAGTAGGACTTATCTCTTAAAGATAAGTCTCTTTCAGAAAATCTTAGCTGTTGAAGAAACTAAACATAATGGCAAATTAAGGGATGTGCATGGGTCCATAAACATTATCCTACTAATATTATAAACGCGAAAGTTTGTAAGTATGGATGGATGTTTGTTACTCTTTCGCGTAAAAACTACTGAATGGATTTTAATGAAACTTTACAATAATCTAGTTTATACATCAGAATAACACATAGGCTACAATTTATAAAGATGTTGTATGAATTGTCCAAAATATCAAGTAAGTAGGAAAAAATCTACAAGTGTCATATGCTATATAATTTATAAAGTTCCGTGGTCCACGCGGACGAAGTCGCGGGCAGACAGCTAGTAATTCATAAATTACTTGTAGGTACATAGACAACTGTTATTAAAAATCAATATTTGGTAATTAGTCAATGCAAATTTACCTACAGGTGTTGTAGCAATTCAACAAAAATAATAACAATACACATACAATATATTAAGAAAAATATTACAAATATAGATAAGTAATTTTTTTAATGTTGCATTAACTGCATCTTATTAAATGCACCTACCTTTCTATACTATTCTTATCCTCTACCCAAATGTTTGCTGGAAGTATTCGTTTTTAGCGATAAGACCGCATAGATGCACTGATGTAAACTACCTTATTGTACCTGTGTTATCGATATTCATATTAGTTTTGGGGGTATTTCAATATTTTTCTCAATTTTCTATCTACAGAGACCAGTGCAGTTACGTTGTCTCGGCGTCGTGAAACTCGCGTACCGGTCGTATGTAACGGTAGGCTAACTTACAATACATATGCATCACAGGCAGAAAATAAAAGGCCGATGGCACAGCAAAAGTACATATGTGTAATACTGGTGATATCCCATTGTTTTCAAAATAAAAACAAGCAAATTCAGCATTTAAAAAATTTTCAACGTTGCTTTTCGTCGGCCCCGTAGCCTAGTCGATAGTACACCTGCCTGCGAAGCTCGGGGTCGCGGGTTCGAATCCCTCATGGTCCCTCAAGGTCCGAAACATTCGTGTGATGAGCACTTGTGTTTGCCTTGTGACTGGATGTTATTTATGTATTATATTATGTATTTATGTATGTACATTAGCTGTCTAATACCCATATTACATGCTCTGCCTAGTTTGGGATCATCTGGCCGTGTGTGAAATGTCCCCACATATTTATATTTATTTATTTTCGATCTTGCTTCGAATAGACCGAAATGTGTTTGTTATCTTTATATCTTGTGGAATACCATAATTTTTTTAACCACATTAATTCCCAGCTGAGGTAAGAAACTTTTTGAAAATTCTTTGAATTTTACTTATTTAAAAAAATAAGGGAATTTTTTATTTAATAAATATACTACCATTAGTATTAAATGTACACTGTCGGTCTTTATTTCCATACTGTATAATTCACATATATGCTTTTGGGCATTCCTAACATATTTTTTGTTTTGTTTATTTCAGATTGTCCGAACATCCTACTCCATGTTTTCGGTACTGTACTAAATAAATAATATTTGTAGAAAACTAGTCATTTTTTACTTTTGACTGACATGTGAAGTATATTTACATTCTGGTATTCATATTTTTCTATATTTAATTGGTTGTTGTAGAAATTTCGTTATTAAATTATGATGTAGATAAATTTGAATTTTAATAAACCTTTGCCTACGTACGACCATATCAAACACCACACACACACACACTCACATACTCTTCAAGTATACTCACGCGCGCTGAGATGATGATTGTGAATTGTAAATTATTTTCGTAACGGTATTCTGTCTCTATCTATTTTCTTTGCCTATTTATCTTATTTAGTCTATTGACCTTTTTTATTATTATATTATTTATTAATAAATAAAACATAAAAATTACATATTTCCAGTGCAATAAAAACCAGGCTTGGTTTGTCTGTGCACCGCGACATCTATCTTTTGTACTTTTACTATGAGTTTACAAATTAGTAGTTTGTCATTGGCTAATATTCAATTTACATTCCGGTTTCATACACCTTGTTCTGAAAAGTGAAACTTTGAATTCTCATTTTAGAACAAAAACAATAATGAGTCTTGGAACTGACATGTATACTCGTTTATTGAAGAGAATCTTATTCTCAAGTATCTATGTCATCATCATCATCAGCCTGCAAGAGTCCACTGCCGGACATATAATTCTCCCAAGGCGCCAGATACGTATCGATTTGGATAGTCGCAATTAAATAAGGTGTATATCTCAATGTAATAACTCAAGGTAAAAACACACTACATATACATTTTCCGCCCCTTCATTCCCTACATATTGTCTACACTTCTTCAAGTACTACTCTTCATTGTACCTTGAAGTCTGGATGCGGTATTTCAAATTATATGTTTGAGAAGTTTTTTATCGTGTTACTTAATTCAAAAAGATTCGTCATCAATTTATTTCTGATCTGTTAGTGAATCTTGATCTTCAGATGGGATCAAGGAACCCTTTTTATACAAAGTTATGTCTTATAATATACTACTTTCTACTACTTGTAGTGGAAACTACAGAATTCATTTCAAAGTGTCAGAGAAATTCGAAAAAATATGAAAATAAATGAAGTCACTTATATTTAGTAAAGTGATTAAAATTCTGCAGGAATCTTAAAATAAGTGGAACAGTAATTTTACGACTTATTGTTAGCTTAAATTTACTTACTGGAGAAAATACCTCTCTGGTAATTAAATTCAAGCAAGTTGTAGGTAAATGTTCTGTTTTCCACTTATTCTAAGATTCCTGCAGAATTCTAATATACTTTACTAGTCGTAATATGTAGCACTCTCCAAATAAGTCGATTATAATTTACTCCGTAGCAAAAGAGTTAAATAAAATCCAAAATTATGTAATTTATTCCAAACAACTACAAATTACTTTAATGTATCAGTTATATCAATCGTTTACTAGAGTTTACAATCATTTGCTGTCATTATGCACTTAGCTAAATAAAAACATGCAATTTGAATTTCCTTCCAAATAATTTCAATTTCTTACCTGCTATAGGAAAAATAACATTAATATACCTTAAACCTTTGAAGAAGTAACAACTCTGCTGCAATGGAGAATTCTAAAAAGCAACCAAAACCACCAAATAAATCAAAATACTTCTACTTCAATTTGAGCAAAATGGTATATTCATTAGGCGGACCGAACTTCTGGTATGAAGATTTTGACGTACCTGACTTCATCCGAACTATTCACGATAAGTTCTCGATAGTCCTGGACACAGTTATGTATGTGTTCTTCTTATCGCAATGGGCGTCATACTATACGCAAAATAACTTAAGCGAAAAGCAGAAGGCTGATCAGGCATTTTATTCCATTCTTATGCCTGCTCTCTACACTTTCGTGCCTATCTTGAATTATTACAAGAAAACCATAAGGGAGATTGCATTTAATCTGGCTGTGAAGTCGAAGGAAAGGTACAACGACGAAGAGGTGGATCGGCATATGGTGAAGCAAGCTACAATCTATTGCTTACTGATATCCATTTTATGTTCTTCAGCATTATTCTTGCTTGGCGTTGATGGTTTTTTACTAGTTTGTACAAAAGGTATGTGGTTCATGTACAACTTGTTTCACATTTTAATTTCAATTTCATGCAACTGTACTTTTCAACTTGTACTTTTTGCACTTTTGTGTGGTTTTCCCGGAGTATTGCACTAGGGACCGGCAGCAGCGGTCTCCTGTGTAAGTATATTAAGACCATTACTATTACACCTTATTGCTTATATTGACTACATATTATTATTAATTATTACCTACTTGACATTTATGATGATTACACTGATTTTTAAATTAAATTTATTATGCCATTTGACTTTAACATGAAATTCAATAGCTCTTTGACATCTTATATGCTAATGAAATAATTGTGATTGTGAATGTATGAATTTTATTTACTATATTTTTTTTGTTATGTTAGTAGCCTAACTAAGATAAGTTTTGCATATCCATTGATTGTAATGTTTTTGACAATGTACGATTAGTACCAATAAAGAATATGAATATATGAATATTGATCCACACACACACATTGCTAAATCAAATGCAAAGAGTGTAGCCGCACAACACAGGGTACCCTAGTGTGAGGTCTAGATGTATCTGTGTTAGTTTCTGAAATACTTTATGTACTAATTGTATTATGAGTTGTAAGAATTGTTATGAAAAACTAAATAAATTTTTAAATTATTTAATAATCTACGATCATCAATCCGCCTGTCAAGCGTGGTGATTATGGACATACCCCAATGGTCAGCCCACCAAAAGTAACATTGTGTTGGGGAGGCTTATGTTCGGTAGGGGACGTATTTTGGCTGATGTTGTACTTTTCAACTATGGTGTTCAATTCAGCATCAACATATGCAAGTACATAACGTACGTACTTGTCGACACTCAGATCAGTATTATTGCATTAATTAGTATTTAAAAAACTTACAGCCTCATGATTAGTTAGGTCTGCTGGAAGAAATCTCTCTCAGAGATAAGTTCGCCTTTTGTACTTATGTTTCTTTTTAATGTATTATTTTTGTTTTATCTGAGTGTGTGCAATAAAGAGTTAAATAAATAAAATAATTAGACAGGAAATATATTTTGATCTATGGATTCGTTGTTAGATTTATAGGTTATCCCAGATTTTTTTTAAATAAATTGATCCTGGACTAGATGTTTTACGGATTAATCACACTTTACAGGAATTAAATAACAATTAAATTGCCAAAAAAATAGATTTTTAGCTCATTTACTATGTTACATGTTAATAGATTAATTCTTCATAAAATTCCAAATTTAGGTTACTGATGATGTACTTAAAATTAGCATTTTAACTAAAGAACACAAAATCTATCTTATAATTTCCTGGGGTAGATGTGCGTATAGTGGTATTTTGTATGAATTTTCTTAAAAAGTGGGCGAAGGAAAGTCGCAAATTGGACTATGCAAAGTGGCGATACGTCGTCTCTGCCTACCCCTCTGGGACCAAGGCGTGATCATTATAGTTGAATGAATGGACTAAAAACAATTTTTTTTAAAAGATTAAATGTTTATTCATTTGATTACTAAGCGAGTAAGTACATTCGTATTAAAAAATGTTGCTTTTTCAAATCACTTTTGGATACAGAATCTTTTTTTAAACTACAATTCTTTATCAATGAAAATACAACATTCTTTAACATTTTAAATCTATAGATTTTTAGACTGGAGATAACGTGTGACTTGGGACTACATGTCTTACCTAATAACGTTTGTTTGCAGGTAAAACCTTTACGACAATTATAACAGTGTGGCCAGATGTGGACGATTATAGCCAAATAGCTGGCATATTCAGAGTTATCATTTACTGCATTACTTTGATTTATGCAACTCGGCTCATGACTGCATCATATTGCGCTATCATATTCACCACAGTCGCCCTTAGTCATCAATATACAGTCCTTTGTAGCTACTTCTACAGTCTTGAAGATATTTTCGAAGAACAAACACTCAGTCAAGAGGAAAAAGAATCAAAGTATGAGGAGGAGTTTAAATACGGGATACAGTTGCATTCAAATATGTTAAGGTATGTTAAAAATATGTTTTAGCAATTTGTTCATCCTGGTCACGGCACCAATTGTAATACGCCCTGTAGTAACTATAGCCTACGTAGAAATCATATTAAATCGAATACTTAGTTAATCAGTGATCATTTCATTCATTTCAACAAAAAATCGGGTATTCGTAATTCGTTTTATCGATCATTTAATCGATGTTATTATAAGGTTATTAAAGAGTTGAGTTGGAAACAGTTTATGTAGTTAATAGGTACTTTCGATTTGAAATACAATACGGTGTTTATTATTTTCAGATGCCTACGACTAATACAAGATATATTTGTTATACCTTTCAGCCTACAAATATTTGTCAACGTTACTGCACTGATTTTTCAAATTGCTCAGATAGTGGTTAGTAGTTATTGTTTAAAATCCTCGTATGGTAGAAAAATACGACTATTTTGTTAAGGCCATTGATACATATTTCATTTTAGTTTAGTTCGATTATTTATTTTAAAACATACACTAATTAAAATAAAATATTATATATATTTAACATTATCTAATGACATATTTTTAATAGAGAATTAAAAAATATATTAAAAGGTACATATAAACGATTAATTCTATATAAACACAGAAAATACACAATGGCATTTAAATTAATTCTTTTGAAGAAATATTTACACATATATATACTAAATTTCAGTCAATGGGCTCTACTGGTATTGACGATATATTTACACGCACACATTATTTTTGTCTTGTATTTTATCGTCTCTATAACCATACTAATAAGACTTTCTTTACAAAAAATTACTACTGCTTAGCAACGCATTCATGTCTCTATTGAAACATGTTTGTCTGTATGTCCGCAGAATAACTAGAAAACTACTAGACAGATTGATGTAAAATAACAGGAATATTATGGAAAATGCAGAAATTTTTTTTATTCTAAGATATGAAATAAATAAATACGGAAATGAAATTTATTTGCATATAATATTTTTATAATTTTAAGACATATTAAGAAATGCAAATATTAATAACACATAAATAAAATGTCATACACGAACAACATCAAAAAATTGTTTTAGAAGTTGTTCTTGTATGACATTTTATTAACAACTAGCTGTTGCCCGCGACTTCGTCCGCGTGGACAACTTAACATTACACATTCTTATGTATTACGTGTTACTAAATCCTAAAAGAAATCTATTAATCTGGTTATGCATTAAAAATATTAATATACATAAAAAAAACATACTATCCAATTGAGAACCTCCTTTTTTGAAGTCGGGTAAAAATTAGCGTTCCTTCGGCGGTTTCGCCCGTTGGACCACAGTTTTTTAGGTTTCCGTAGCCAAATAGCAAAAAACGGAACCCTTATGGATTCGTCATGTCTGTCTGTCTGTCCGGCCGTATGTCACAGCCACTTTATTCCGAAACTATAAGAACTTACTATTGAAACTTGGTAAGTGGATGTATTCTGTGAACCGCATTAAGATTTTCACACAAAAATAGAAAAAAAAAACATTAAATTTTGGGGGTTCCCCATACTTAGAACTCAAATTTTTTTTTTCTTCAAACCCATACGTGTGGATAGGTCTTCAAAAATGATATTGAGGTTTCTAATATCATTTTTTTCTAAATTGAATAGTTTGCGCGAGAGACACTTCCAAAGTGGTAAAATGTGTCCCTCCCCCCCCTGTAAGAGAATGATAAAACTAAAAAAAATATATGATGTACATTTCCATGCAAACTTCCACCGAAAATTGGTTTGAAAGAGATCTAGTAAGTAGTTTTTTTTAATACGTCATAAATCGTAAACCACAATACTATTATTAAAACATCGATCAAAGTTACAACGAACTACAATAACTTTTATATTATGTTACTTGCTGCTACGGAACCCTTCATGGGCGAATCCGACTCGCACTTGGCCGCTTTTTTTTAAATAAAGTTGACATTTGCATTTATCATGAATTAAAAGATTATCATATAATCAATAATTTTTTTATATTTCAATATTGTGGAAATTAGGTGATATTTCCTCCCCCCCCCCCCCTCCAATCTGTCCTTTCCATACCCTTTCTTTCTTTCCTTCTCCATCCCCTTCCCACAACGTTGAAAACCCTTTCCCCCACCCCTTCCCTCTCCCTACTCCTACCTCTCCCCCTTCCCTTAACCCATCCCTTCCTACATCCTTTATTTACCACTGCCCCCTCATCTTTCCTCTCTTACCCTAATCCCTCTATTCTTTTCCATCCGACTTCCTTCCCCTCCTATTCCCTTCCTATGTTGCATATCCAATTAACTGTACAACAAAATGTCTGTCAAACTGCTGGACATGCCTTCCCCAATGAATGCCGCAACGCCCTACAGATCCAGCCGCTTCCGGCCACCATCTTCAGGTCGTCCATACACCTGGCGGCAGGGCGTCCCACCCTGCGCGTGGGACGTCGCGTCCCACTCTAGAACCCGTCTGCCCCAACGGCCGTTCGGTACTACGACAGATGTGACCTGCCATTTCAGCTTACTAATTCTTTCGGCTATGTCGGTCACCTTCGTTATTCATAGGATCTCCTCATTACGAATCATATCCCTCATAGAGACCCCGAGCATTGCCCTCTCTATAGCTCGCAGAGCCACTTGAATCTTGTGGATCAGGCCCACCATCAGTGTCCACGTCTCCGCGCTGTAATCATGACAGGCAGGACGCACTGATTAAAGATTTTTGTCTTTAAACATTGTGGAATAGGTGACGTAAAGACTTGACGCAGTTTTCCGAATACTGCCCACCCTAACTGGATTCTTCTGTCAGCTTTTGAAATTGATCCTACCCAACTATGTTGTCTGTCCTAGGCAGACGTACTCCTGAACAGCTTCGATATTGACATTGTCGACGATCACCGGTCTAATACAGGGCCACTAATTATCGAATAGCGAACTTTTTGTATCGAGACTTGTGGAAATACCTGAAATACATCAGCTAAAATAAATCTATAAATGAGCTTTAAAACATCTCTGTCACTTTCTGTCAAGTTCTTGCAACGACCAGTAATGTTGAACTATACTTTCATACAAATGATATGAAATGAGAAGTCAACTTGTACATCAGCATCGTGACATTTTATTGAGATATGACTTATACCAGTATGAGGCCCGAACTCAAAGCTATTAAACAGTGAAAACGCCGTCAAATTCTGTTCAGCAGTTTCCAAGATTAGCCCGTACATACATACATACATACAGACAGATAAGAATTTTTTTAATTATATTTTTGGACTCTACTGGTCTTCAGTAACGTCCGGGCAGTGAAATTTTTTTTTTAACTTTAATGTACAGATTCGCTTTTCTTTTGTTTTTTCTACTCTTTTATTATATGTATAGATATCATAATACATAATCTGAATCAAAACGTAATTTGTTTTGTATGATGAACACGCGTGTTTTGTATGATGACGTTTTGCTGACTTTATATCATATGTTTTAGAGTTCGGAACGTACATTGACGAACACAGTTGAAATAATAGTAACAAGCATCTGTCTCCTGGTCAGCACTGGCTGCCTCTGGTGGAATGCGGGAGACATTACTGTGGAGGCAAGTAAAATAAAGTAGTGGTATAATGGCAAGCGTTATTCTACTTTTATCACCCTAGGTTTTGTTTTAGGTCATAATGAATTATCAAACGACACCCATACATACATACATACACACGCATAAAAATACATATTCATTATATCATAATATCATCAATCCAAAAAGTTCGTAGAACTTCTTGATAATACGATGTACTATGCTACTTTATTATTGTACTTATCTGTGTATTTCAATCGGGCAATAAAGAATAAATAAATAAATTAAATATTATATATATATACACTTGTCTAATCCCAAACTAGGATTTTCTCCTGTGCTATGGGAATTTACAAAAATTAAACAGTTCACAAATATAACATCCAGACCGCGATCAACTTGTACAAATTATCAAAGTTATCTTTCTCCGGTAGTAAGCTAACCCACGACCTCTGGCACTCGGGTCCAAAGACCAAGCCACTAGGCCAACGAGGCGGTCTAATTGAATTGAGCTGTTGCAGCTAAGGCTGGTTAATTTTTTGTGCCAGGCATCAAACTTGTCGACGGCCATGTTCCACTCGGGATGGCACAACTGTAGAAATGAAGCTGCCTTGCGGATCAGATCCACGCTCGTGATTGCCATGTGGCAGAGTCAGGTAAATTACACATGAGTAAAATTGAGAGTGGTCATAGCATCTCTGATTCTTTGTATTACATGTCTTTATTACTCATTTCAAATTACATGAAATAGCTTATAATAATTCCAAAATGTCAAAATAGTTTATTGTAACTTGCACAAGTTGAAACTCGCGACCTATTACAGGCACCAGTCTCACGCAATCTCTTTTATTAACTGGACACATATTGTAATAATACTTTGTAACTAATTACAGGTCATACCATGAAGAAAAATAATTTTCGCACCTCATAAGGGCGGAGGCTTCAACCAAAAAGTTTTTACTATCATGACTGACACTAATTGATTATTAAATTAGACAACAGATGAGTCACCTGTTATCTA
Source organism: Esperia sulphurella (assembly GCA_947086405.1). Taxonomy (NCBI): domain Eukaryota; kingdom Metazoa; phylum Arthropoda; class Insecta; order Lepidoptera; family Oecophoridae; genus Esperia; species Esperia sulphurella. Next base: position 15,906,618 of record OX352266.1, read on the forward strand.
ATTTAATAACCAATTAGTGTCAATCATGAAGGTAAAAACTTTTAAGAGGTACGAAAATTATTTTCCTTCATGGTATAACCTGCAATCAGTTACAAAGTATTTTTACAATATGTGTCCAGTTAATAAAAGAGATTGCGTGAGACTGGTGACTGTAATAGGTCGCGAGTTTCAACTTGTGCAAGTTACAACAAACTATTTTGGCATTTTGGGAAGCTAAAAAAACTATTTTGGCATATTGGAAAGCTAAACAAACTATTTTGGCATTTTGGAAAGCAAAAAAAACTATTTTGGCATTTTGGAAAGCTAAAAAAAATATTTTGGGATTTTGTCTCTTACACCAATTAAAATATTGCAACTTGAACCACAACGAGCTGTACGTAACTGAACTACGAGTATGTCGAAGACTTGAGTTATCTGGCTGATCACCTTATTTTGGATTCAGTACCTTAGAGAAACTCCGAGCGTAGCTCTTTCCATAGCCCGCTGAGCGACTATGAATTTCAGAACCAGTCTCACTGTCAGTGTCCACCTTTCAGCACCATAGGTCAATACTGGTAGGAGGCACTGGTTGGAGACTTTTGTGTTCAGGCACTGTGACCACAATAACTTACTCAGTGAGGAATATTCCTTCTTCTATAAAAATATGTCCGTTTTGTAGTTTCTTATCTATTTACAGAGATCGGTGCAGTTACGCTGCCTCGGCGTGGTGGAACTTGCGTACCGGTCGTATGTTACGGTAGGCCGATGTGAAATATATTATATATGTATATCAGTTTGTTTCTGACATATTTTTTGTTTTCTTTGTTTCAGATTGTCAGAACATCCTACTCTATGTTTTCGGTACTGTATTAAGTAGTAACTATGCTTAGAAAACTAGTCGCTTTTAACTTACTTGCACTTATCTAAAAAAAGGTGCAATTTGGTATTAAGTTTATTATGTAACATTTAGTCCTTGTAGATATTTCGTAATTAAAGTTGTAGGAGTAGACATAATATGGTTTTAATAAATCTTTGCATTCGTACGACTGTTACAACCGTAATAGTCGTGTGGTTCTCGGCTTAGAATAGCGCCACCATTAGATGTAGGCGATTAAGGATACAATAAAATCATTACTGCGATAACTATTCCACCGGTGGTGGCGTGGTGATTATGGCCAACTAGCTTTTTCCCGCGACTTCGTCCGCGTAGGTTTCGATATTTACACATTTTCACTGCTTTTAACGATTAATTTGCTTTCCCGTAGGACTGAGATGCTATTTCGGGATAAAAACTATCCTATGTCCTATCCCAGGACCTAAAGTATATGTGTGCCAAGTTTCATCCTGGTCCGACCAGTGGTGAAAGCGTGCTTGAGTAACAAACATCCAAACTTACGCATCCCACTAATATTATGAATGCGAAAGTTTGGATGTTTGGATGTTGAGGGACAAACCTATGAAGAAAACCTTTAAAACAACCCTCAAAACATCGATGTAGGTCGCGGGCAGTAATTGTATTAAAGTTAAACATTTATTGATATTAAAACAACCACTCTACCACTTAAAGAGGTTATACCTTTCGTCACAATACTATTTTTGACAAAACCTGATAATAACCCATTAAACGTCATCCTACTCTATTTAATTAAGATTGGACTATAGCATAGGTACATGTACCGTGACCTATATAGTGACAGAATATATCTTACCCTAACTATAGAAAACTTCTCAGACTTTTCCCTTTAAAGGCAGTTGAAATATTAATTACTTCCCGTTTGGAATTGACGAAAAATCTCTAACGGGAAAACTTTGTAAAGCACCTTTTTCTTTCGGAGTTTTTCAAATAAGATCAGTGCCCAATATTTCTTATAATATTTGTTAAAAAAAACTAGAATGTGTTTATTTACATTTTTTTAATGAAAACTGTCACATTGCATATAACAATGTACTATGCTGTAACAGATGCACATTTTAAAATCATCTGTAATCTAATTTAATAACCAATTAGCGTCAATCCTGAAGGAAAACACTTTGAGGTGAAACTATGAGCTACGAAAAATTATTTTGCTTCATGGTATGAGGTATAGAGCATATTTAACTCAAAGGAACTGCATCTGCCTGTTTTATCTAGAGAACCAATTATTCATACATTACGATAGTTACGTCGCCTGTCAACCGGCGGCGTAGATCAAAAGGCGCGTGCCTTTGATGTGAGCCGAGCGTGACTGCCACAAAGGGTCCCGTTCAAGCTTGTTCTTTTGACGGGTTCCGTAGAGAAGTGTTTTTACGTAATGATGCGTGCTTTTCGTGTCAATTTTTTTTGAAGGTGTGATATTTTATTATTAAAGTAGGTACATGACATATGACAAATATGCCTGGTACATGTTGATTCAGCTTCGCACAATCTTTATATAATTGTATGCTAACTTGATTTTAAAAGATGTGTTGCGTGAAGTTTGTTGCGCTGCTTCTTCTTCACAGCGCTAACTCCTAGGAAGCCTTAATCGATAAAATAATGACGTGTATAAATGTACCAAGTGTACTGCAATAAATGATTTTGACTTTGAGGTACTGTTATTGGTGTGGCAAAGATTCTCACCATTGCCCCTGGTGGCAGAAAATCAAAAATACTAATATGACAGTGCCAAGAGAAATTGAATAAGTGAAGTTACCACAAGAACGTCATACTTGTAAACTTCAAGCAAGGGACGCGCACAGAATGTATTGTTTGTGGCCACAGAATAAGTAAGCAAAGCTTACACCCTAAAAAAGCTTGTTCAATTTTTACCTACAAAATTCAATGCAAGCCTAATTGAATCCCGCACACATTGACAGTCATACACAATTCGCCTAAGGCTGGTACCTACACTTTCGGATTGTAGAGCCACACCGCAGACCATAGGTACGGTCTCGAACTAGACCTTCTTCGAGATGTTCAACTTCACATGGCTGACTAGAACTATTCTATCGATTCACCAGTATATTCTTGAGATTTGTAAGTTTGTCAGGCAACATCCGTATCTCTTCAGTACTGCTAGAGGAGCTTACCCCAGAAATACAAGAAATACCGGCAGGTTGGCATTGAATTACTTCCCCAGAACAACACTTGCAATTTTTTTTTTATTGTATGTGTGTTAAAATATATAATGGGATACCAGACAGCCTAAAACAATGACAGTGAAGCCATTCGCAAAACCTCTGTACAAGTTGGCTACATGAATAAACGTTTACAGTGTGAACGACAAGTGGATAATTGAAACAAAGTTTTATACTGTGAATTGTTAGAACTTTAAACCCTACCCTGTACCTTTTGTAATTTGAAATGAAATGAAATATATTTATTTGCTAGAACAGGTTACATATTAGACCGGGATACTTTTTTTTTTTGCATGTAAGGTAGCTGTAATGTAATGTAAGGTAGCTGAATAGCGGACTCATAATTTGACGACCACCGGTCTAACATGTAAATAACATGTTCCCGCAAATAAATGTATTTAATTTAATTTCATTTCATTTCATTGTCTTGCAAAAATTTGAAACGAGCCATTGTTATATTTTTCTTCGTGCGAAAATGTTTTTAAATTTTTTTTCCAAGGTGTCCAATTCAACTCTTTTTTTCTTCTTAGAATATTTAAACGTTGAATAATCATCCTATGAAATTAACTAGTGCTAGCGTTCATGTTTCCAGGTTTCTTGTTTGAAGCTTCTAAAAACACTTGAAATTTCTGGTTCCATTTGCGCCACACATAGACTCGAACTGCTGGACCTCGTTCCAAACATAATTCCGAGTCAGAAAATAAAAAATAAAAAAATGTTTAATTTTAGTAGTCACGAAAAATAGTTTATATTCAGATAAATTAAAATCCATATTTTGTTACTCCTGACTTATTCTATGTTAGTAAGTTTACAAAAATAAAATAATAATAATAATGGAGGTTCATCGAGTCGCGACTTTAGCATGTAACTCCATACCTAAAATCATGTTTTATGGAAAGTTACGAACATTAAAAGCATATGTAAGCAGAACAATAGTTAATATGGCGGCTATTCTCAGTAACCTGTATTTTCAGCGTTATGGGCGTTTAAGTACCAAAACAACCCTCACTATCCTCATGTTTCTTATCCTAAATTGTTAGGATTCATAAACAGTTAACATTCGGTATTAATCTGGTTTCAATTTTCAGCCTGTTTGTCTGCCATTTGTATTTAACACCAAACGCCAAGCCAACTGAGATAAGACGCCATATTAACTATTGTTCTGCCATTTAATGTTCTTACCTTTTTTTTGTTCGCATTATACTTGGTTACTCTAAGGTTGACTGGAAGAGATCCCTAAGTGGGATAAGTCCGCCTTTGTACACAGTTTAATTCCTATTTTATTCTTGTTGTTGTTGTTATTATTGGTACAATAGAGCGTTTACATACATACATACATACACCATAGTTACTATATAGTACTTTTTAATTAGATGTTTTTATTGGAGTATCATTTATTGTATTTGGTTGCTATTAGTGGGTTAGTGGTAGTGGGCTACTAAATGGTCCAGAATGTCGAAAATACAGCTAACTGAGATGAAACGCCATAGTAACTGTTGTTATCTAATAAATAAAATCGTAAACTTCGCGTGTCTGTACATTGAAGATATTTGCAAAAAAAAATTGGGGGGTCTAAGGATAAGTAACAACACATTTCAATCATTTTTGAAATTTTTGTCTGTGACTTTGTGCACGCATCACTTAAAAACTACTGATCGGGCTTAATTTGGTGTAACATATAGGCTTTATTTCATTGCAATCGGTGTAGTCAATCAAAAGTTATGCGAATTTATAGTTTCCGAATACTCGCATACACTGTAAAGAATGTAGGGTGTAAATGTTCGACTGAATTCGTGACCCGTAGCGGGAGCGGGTATGGTACCAGTGTAATTTGAGTGTTTGAAAATTCGCATCACTTTTTGACTGAGTTACCAGATTACGATGAATTTGTGGTATACGTATGCAACAAAGTAATGTTGGTCGGAATTTGGATTACGATGGATTAGTTACGAGGACTACATTTGGAGAGATGAGGGAAAGAGGTTTGAGGAGAGGGTTGAAGGGAGGGTTAAGAGGAGGGTTAAGTGGAGGGTTAAGAGGAGGGTTAAGAGGAGGGTTAAAGGGATGGTTGAGGGAAGGGTTGAGAGGAGTGTTGAGGGCAGGGTTGATGGGAGAGTTGAGGATCTGGACCTGGACCTGAACCTGGACCTGGATCTGGACCTGGACCTGGACCTGGACCTGGACCTGGACCTGGATTTAAAGTCTGAGTGGAAGTGGGATAGGGAGCGGAAGTGGGAATGGGATCGGATCCTTAGGTCCACGCGAGCGGAGCCGCGGGCACAGCTAGTACTAAATAAGACCGTTGGCGTATCACTCTTGTTATTCAAAGTGCTATTAGTGGTTATCAGATTCAATATAAAAACGCCCACAATCCTTTTGTTTGTCTACTTAATATCCTGATAACTTACGGTTATAACGTCGGACTTGACAATTTTACTTCTAATTTTAATTATATAAAACTCGTACCAAACTTTTTGATTCGATTTTAACACCAAAATACATGTATTAATAATGATTATTGCAATTGAAAATAATATTTCGGATATAGTTTCAATATCAATATCGGAATCGTAACTTGTGTTTTTACATTTGAAAATATCGCAATATATATGGAAAATATTAATTAAAGTTGGCGGTAACAAAACTGCACCACACACAACAAATGTTAATGTTGCTACATTTCTATTTCTCCTTGTGAAATTTCCATTCATATATAAAGCGTACATAGTTTTTAAATATACACATAGAATCATCAATAATATAATACAGGCGAATGTGAACTTTATGAAAAACCACAAAATGCAAAAACTATAATTAAAATGGAACACAAAACAAAGTGCTTTTAAAATTGTTAACAAAACTGAAAAGCCCCAAGCAAAGAGGCTGGCTTTGAGTGTATCTTTGGTTATTCTCTTTTGGAACGCTTTTACCAATTTATTTGGGTCTGGGTAGATATCGGCAGTTCGTATTAAGATCCAGCAATATACGAAGTTGCGGTTAAAATAGTGCATTAATCCCATTAAGTTATATACGCACCTATTGCTCAAGTAAAAAATTTCACAGATTCTGTACATTATTTCTTTTATAGCAAAAACAAAAGTGATGTTGAGAAGCATGTAGTTCTTGTAGTTGCGCCAGTTTGGAATTATTATCCAAGAAATTATGCCAATGGTAAAATTTACTAGCGAATTCAAACCTAAAATATTATCTACGAAAACCTGCACCTGCATTAAGAGTGGCGTATACGTGTAGGTATACCCGTAATCCGTATAATTATTAGTCAATGACATTTTTTATTATTTCAAAAGCACTTCTTCCTCATGTAACAGCTTCTGTTGAAGATATTGATGATGGCTGCAGTGTACCTGACGACCTAAAACAGAAATAATAGATAAATATCATGTAGCTTTTGGATACTAATTGCAGGAGGAGAATAAACTCTTGGTGACAGAAGATGTGTGGTTCCCCGCTTAGAATAAGGCAACTTCAGTCTTAAGGGATTGCACCAGAGATAGGCAGCAGCGTTCTACTGCAGACAAGCGTGATGATTATGGCAAATCCCCCATTCAACGCCCTTAAAAGTGGCATTCTATTGGGGAGGCTTGTGTTCAGCTGTGAACGTATTTCGGTAAATGATGACTGAAAGCAGGCCTCTGTCACTCAGCAGTTTAAACACGAAAACCTATCTACGCGCTTCATCTCCGGAGCTAACGATCAGCTCAGTGATCATATTGCGTAATGGTCATTTAACGGTGAGAGCTTGATGAATTCAGCTAACGAAAAACCTATTGGTTATTCAGCGTAGTACCAGATTAAATTGTGTTATATCTCAACTAAAAATTTTTTTTATGAG